>CP054670.1:30114534-31543083 GCA_013348765.1 Carpinus viminea | reverse complement strand
TGGACTATGAAAGCCTCGATCTGGCGTCCGGCTAATCTACGAGGTGAGATCGAACCGCCCGGTTCCGGTCGAACCGAAGGTTTAATTACTCAAAGTCGAAGGTGTTCTTCAAGCGGTGGCGGGCGCCTCGCCGTCAGATGGTGTGGATGCCGTCGAGTTCATGGAATTCCGATTAGTCGAGGGCTGATCTCTCTCAAGGCAAGCACGTCTTCATCGGCGAGGGTTTCGAGCCGCCTTTGACGGTGACCATGTAAGCGAATCGAACGGCCAAGATTAGGACAAGGTCTGAAGGTCTGCGCCTCTGCAGCTCGAAATGTTCAAACAAAGGGGATATGCGGGGAGGGAAGACTGGAAAGTTCTAGGGTTAAGGCCTTAAGGGGATATGCGGGTATATTTGGGGCGGGGCGGGTACCCGCCCAAATTTTTTTAGTAAACCCGAGAACCGACCCGACCCGAACGGGTTTTGGGATTTTCAATCCAAACTCGCGAAAAAATGCCTAAAATCCGCCCGATCGGGGCGGTTTGAGGCAGGCCGGTTCGGGTTGGTCGGATCGGGCCGGCCTACTTTGAGTAGGTCTCTGTGACTATGAAATAGAGTCTTCATTGGACTATGTCTTCTACTCTTTGATTGATATCCACGGGTTTTGTGCCCAAAATTTGCTGGGCTTATTGGGTGAATTTATTCCCAACAAAACTAAATAGAGAAAAAAAAAAATTTGTGTAACTTGTGAAAATTCTCAAATTGAATTAAATAACATAAGGGGTGAGGTTCAAGTTTTTAGCCAGTTTCAAGGATTAGGTTTTATGTAGGCATGAGGCATGGCAATAATAAATTAGTTGATGTGTCTTATTCAACAAATGGGAAACTGGACTTTTGCATAAAATAAGGTACCCATTTGCATTTGACCGATATCAAGTTAGTTTAGCTTATGATTTTTTTTTTTTTTTTTTTTCTGGATTAGGTTTTATGAGGCATGGCAATAATAAATTAGTTGATGTGTCTTATTCAACAAATGGGAAACTGAGTTTTGCATAAAATAAGGTACCCATTTGCATTTGACCGATATCAAGTTAGTTTAGTTTATGATTTTTTTTACTTAAAAGAAAAAAAAAAAACTAAGTCTAGCATGTCGACTTGCCATACATGCCGGGTCGACACGCCGATATGAATGTAAATCGGGTCTTAATCGCCCGATTAAGACCCAAACCTAATAAGCCTAAACCCAATACCAACATTTCAGATCAAGTTTGCGAATCATGTCAAAATTGTCAGCCCTATTTGAGATGTCATGCTAAGAGTTATATAAAAATTAAATATGAGTCTTGCTATAGATTTATACATGGACTTTATATTATAAATATTTTTTACATATGGCATTGAATTTTAATGACATCACAACCATACCTATCACAAGAAATTAAGCACATGCTTTCCTAACAAGTAAGTATATATATATATATTTTGGCCCTTGGACAATTATCGGGCCACCCTTGGCCTAAGCCCAACGGTGGTAGCCAGCCACCCTTTTTTTTTAATTATTTTACTTTTTATTTATTTTTTAAGTATCAATTACTATTTTATTATGTTTTTGTTGAGAGGATACGTGATATATTTGTTGCCATAGAATTTCTTTACTAGCCATAAAATGAATATCTTCATTTTTTTTTCAACATAATTAAATTTTCTTGAAACAAGATCCAAGACACGGAGCGAGAAGAGAGTTTGTTAACGTTGTAGACCGTAACGTCAAAAAAAAAATAAAAAAATAAAAAAATGTCTGGTGATGATGATGTGGCACCTTTTGAGCCTTTAGATATTTTTCTTGTACATATGGCTCTCGCTAACAAATTTGATACATCTACGTATCAGATGGCTAAATAAGTAATTTTATACTCCTTTTTGGTTTTCCCCCTCAAATTCAATTCAAGCTGATTGGGCTGGCAACTGGGATGATCGTCGTTCCACTGGTTACTTTAATATTTCTTGGAAAAAAATCTGGTCTCATGGAGTTGTAGAAAACAACAACTGAACTTCTATGGATACTTTCTTTCTTTATGTCTGAAATTCACACTAGCTCTGAGTTTTCTTTTGCTATCGGAAAGGATAATGATAATCCACCGTGATAAAATTCACAAATATTCAAATTCAAACCTATTGTATTTAGTATAGATAAGCTCTCTTTTAGATAGACTTCCCAGAATAGTATTTGAATTGTAATTAAATTACAATCCTTATCTATGTGGATCATACAGAATTCATATATATATACGACTCAATTGAAATCAACCTTTCACATTATTCACAGCTCTCTCTGTGTTTCTTGGTTTTTTTTCTACGTGCAAACAATCGCAAAGTGGGCTTTTGAATTCTCCAATTCACGATCATCATCGCCGATGGGTTACGGAAACGATTCGTACGTCTTCCTTCTCTGTGAGAAACTTTGGGTTTCGGAAAATTAGGGTTTGGTTACCTCCATACCTTTCTCTTTTCACGCCCTTGATTTACAGGCTTTGGTTTGTATTTCAGGTTCCGCGAAGAGGATGAGGGCGAGTGGCAGCGAGAGCGGTCGGAGACGCCTGTTTATGACGCGGAGGCATCGTCGATGAAAGCGAAGCCCATGAAGCGGCTGATCAAGAAAGGCGATCCTGTCTCGGCGAAGGAGATTGAGACTCCGAACCTGGTGGTTGAGGACGAGGACGATTTTGAGAGAAATTCGAAAAAGTGGAAGGAGGGTAAGAGCGGTGGGAAGAAGGAGAAGAGGCATAAGGGGGAGAAGAGAGGGTTTTCCTCTGTGGGGAAGAGCGATTATGGTAGGCCCTCCAAGAGAGGAGGGTTTTCTTCTGGGAAGGATCGAGATGGTGAGGTCAAGGAGGTGGGACACCGTTGACGGTGGCGATTCTGAGGTATAATCAAAATTGTTGGGTTTTCCCTTTTTGTTCTATTACTTTTTTTTTTCAATTAAATTTGATGTTACTGAACAAAGAAGCTCCGATTGCTGAAGAATTCAACGTGGGTATTGAGGTTGTGTTTAGAAAAGAAAATATGCTACGTTTAAGTGCTGGCTGCTTATCCAAGAACAAATGGTTATGGAAGGAAACTTGATTATTTGACGCTTAGATAACTTTTTGATGAATTTTGAGGGTTTTATGTCATTCTCTGTTCCCTTTCAGTGATGCTAGTTTTTAGGTGAACACACCTGTTTAAAGTATCATATCTTTTGTTCTCATTGTGTTTGAGCTATCACATATCTTATGAACTTGGGGTTAAATCCGCTATATCTGATTAGTTGAAGCTGTTCCTCGCATTCAGATATATTTTGTTGTCTGTCTGAACATTTGAGCGTGGTTGTCCATAGAATAAATGGATTATAGAAAGCCAAACTTTTTCTTGTGTACTTCAGGGAATTTACTTTATGACTTGAGTAGTTTCATGAATCTTGGGCCCTTGAAACTTGGTTCATCATAGATAGCCATGAAACCATTGATTCTACATGACTTATTATCTATGCTTTTGGTTTTCTAGTTAAAATTTTCTAATTTGTTCCCTCTCTTTAATGGATTAGGATGATCATGAGGGTGTCAGGACAATGGACGATGATAACTTCATAGATGACAGTGGTGTGGATCCTGCTGTTGGGTATGAAAATGGCGATGAGCCACATTCTCCTGGTGAAGCTCCTCAGGTTAATATTTTATCCTTTCACTATAGTGCTGATGATGTAATGCTATTGTCTTCTATTGATTGCTTGATTTTGTGTATGGATGGTTCTTGATGCCATTTTTGGTTTACCATTTGGATGTTTCTAGGCTGAGGAGGGTGACGAAGATGAAGAAATTAACCAGCTCTTCAAGTCGGGTAAGAAGAAAAAGAAGAATGAGAGAAACCCGGCAGAAATAGCATTGCTAGTTGAGAACGTCATGGCCGAGCTTGAGGTCACAGCTGAAGAGGATGCAGACCTTAATAGACTGGCAAAGCCTGCTGTTAATAAACTCAAAAAACTGCCTCGTCTGACAGAGGTCCTTTCAAAGTAAGTTGTCTGCCATCAGTTTTTATGGGCATTCTTGTCTTTGCATAGCATTCATAATTCTTATATTCTTTGGGTCAACTGCTCTTGGTGCAGAAAACAACTCCAACAAGAATTTCTAGATCATGGAGTTCTTAATCTTTTAAAGAACTGGCTGGAACCTCTTCCAGATGGAAGCTTACCAAACTTCAATATCCGTTCAGCGATATTGAAGATTTTGACCGATGTATGTCAGAGTTCCCTGCATATTTTAATCTATTATATAGTAGTAGTTTTTATGGACTATATGGCTCCTTAAATGCTCTGCTTCTACTGTGCAGTTTCCCATCGATCTAGAGCAGAATGATAGAAGAGAACAACTGAAGAAGAGTGGCATTGGAAAGGTTAGTAATTGCCTTGTGAGAATCAATTCATAATTTTTGCAACTTGGATATAGAAGGAATGAATTTGACTGATTTGCTATTTTGTTGGGCAGGTCATTATGTTTTTATCAAAATCTGATGAGGAAACCACATCCAGCAGAAAACTTGCTAAGGATTTGGTTGATAAATGGGTAATGTTTAAAAGTCTTTATTTAATATTGTTGTACTGCCTGTACTTTTGTTATCTGGGTGAAGGCGGTGGGCACTCATTTTGTGGAAAATGGTAGTATTAAAGGTGGAAATTGATGGTGGATATACTTCTTTTCTGTTCAAGAATCATGCCGTGGTCATACATTTCCCTTTAATCATGATAATGTTTCACTTTAAACGATCAAATAGTTTTGTTTTGCTGTGCTCTACTGGTATATGATCACACAATTGGTTATTTGCTAGTGTTCCTGTTTCTATTGCAAAATACTGATTCTTAAGTCTTTGGTCAGTGGCCGCATTTTTGTTTGACTTGTACAGTATTTTTACCTGTAGCCGCTTTCTTTTCTTTCTAGAATAATCCTCAAAGATCTGTACGTGGGTTTCCTATTATATAGTGGTACTAAAATATTTTTTTGCCATTGTGAACTTTTGATTGCAGAGTCGACCGATATTTAATAAAAGCATAAGGTTTGAGGAAATGAGAAACGTTGATGCCGAGAGGGCTCCTACCGAAGGCCACAATCTAAGATTGATCCAAATGAAATCAGAGCCCGCGAAACAAGTTGTACAAGATCAACGTCGTTTGAAGGTTTGTTTTCTTTTGGTGAAAAGTTAGATATTAAAAATAAGTGAAAATACACTTTAAGACAATAACTTTTAAGTCAGTTTGAGTATAGTGATAAATATGATTCACTCCAATTTGGATGCATACCGAGTTGCTTTTGTTCATTTATCCTATCTGGAAGAAACAATAGTTTCAAAGCTTTTGGGGAAATCACATTTATTTATTAATCTCAATGGTCAACCAATCAATGTTGTAACTTCTAAAGATAGTGAAAATGTAAGGGGCAAGCCTCACCTTTTTTCTATCTAAACCTAAATGTGGCTTGTTCATGGCAGATGAATAAGAAGTTGCAGCAGTTGAAGGCCCCAAAAAAGAAGCAGCTTCAAGCCACAAAGCTTAGTGTGGAGGGTCGTGGCATGGTCAAATATTTCTAATGTCAGAATTCACTTTCATTTGCTAGTGAAGGTTGTGAAGCCATTATCATGGCCTTGTATTGCTATCCCATGGGCGTAGAACAAGCCACAAAGAACCTTGGGAAGGAGGTTTAACTAGCAACAGCTTCTTCAAATGCCTAAGGTCTCTCTGTTTTCTTCTCGGATTCAAAGCCCAATGGGAGGGATAGTCGGGCGGGAATAATTGAAGTCCTATCCAGTTTATAGATGTATATTTGATTGGCGAAGAGTCAAGCCTGACATGCTTGTGCTCGGTGTATATTCTTTCCATAATTGTAAAACCAAGCAGTGAGACTTTTGTGTGCTAACTGCTAAACTGCAATGTTTTAGCTTCAACAATTTATATATGATATATTTTTTTCATCGAAGGAAAAAAAAAATGTTGTCATTTGTGAACAAGATTTGTAACCATGCACCATTGATTTGGTTAATAATGAATGGAAAATGCTATCCTGTGCCTGTGAGTAATGCACTTGTTCGTGAAAGGACCAATTTGCAATTTTGCACCTCAGGAAGGATTCTAGGCATGAATGTTAAAAAAACTCATTCTCTCTCCTCAATCATTAAAAAGAGAAATAAAGAAGTAAAAAAATAAATAAGAGTAAAGAAATGATATTTAATTGGTATAGGAAATGATAAAGAAAAGCTATTATGGAGTGTATGACACTGTATGTAAATAAGGAAGTAAAAAGTAATTTTAATCCTTAAATGTAGGAAAAATGACAAGAAAACTGCTAAGAATGCTCACTCAAATATATAATTTATGAAATTACATATGAATGTTGACCTATAAGACAAAATGACCATCTAAACAAATTATGTTAACATATACTGTAGAGTAGCTTCTTCTTTTTTTTCTTTTTTCTTTTTTTCCAAATAACAATTAAATATTATTTGTTTACTTTTTTTTTATTATTATTCATTTCTCTACTGTTTTAATAATTCTCTTAACTAACAAACCAACAACTATTTTGTCAAATTCATTTTCATTGTCTTTTTGTTTTTGTTTTTTTTACTGAACCAACGGCTATAATTTTTTTTGGGAATTTATATTAAAAAGGCATGAGTCAGTAGTTCAAAATTTGTAAATCCTTAAGTTTTTTATTTTAACAAATTATTCCTTGGGTATGTCGAACCTTACAATAAAATTCATCTGTCAAATTTTGTTAACTGTCATTACCTTACTTGAAACGCACCATTTTTTATGCATTAAAATATTAAAATTTTTTTAATTTAATTTTAAAAATTAAATCTATTAAAAAAAACAGGGGTGGCTCAACCACCCCATAGGGGGTGGCTGGCCACCCCTTAGGCCCCAGACCGGCCGAGCCACCCTTTAGAGGCCCGATCTGGGGGTGGTCAAACCACCCTCATGTCCTATAGTGGTTCGCCACCCTCAGATTTATTTTTTAACAGGTGGCTCGGCCGCCTCTTAGGCCATGGGGGTGGTTCGGCCACTCCTAGACTAGCCCAAGCTACCCCCATGGCCTAAGGTGGCCAGCCACCCCTATGGGATGGTTCGCCACCTTTTTTTTTTTTTTTAATAAATAGATTTAATTTTAAAATTAAATTTTAAAAATTAATATTTTAATGGGTAAAAACGATGCTTCAAATAAGGTAACAATAATTAACCTACATGATAAAGTCATCTCATAATGTTGCATGAGCTTTATAAATAATTGAATTAACAAATTAATGAATGGTCATGTGCATTTATACTCACTAAGTTATCGACTTACCTTTGTATTATTTCCATTTTTCTCCATATATTTGACTATGTTGTTATAGATAGTAGGGTACTGAAGCATCCGTTATGTTGGAGGATTCGATTTGGGAGATGTTTGAGGACTTATTGCATGTTTAAGTGAATACTCATGGTAACTAGTACTTTTGAGTTATGTTGTAGACTTAGGGCTTGATGCATGCCTACAAATTAAGGTTTAGCATAGATCCCTTATAACGATGTTATGTATATAGTATGATTCAAGCTACTTTGATGATTTTTGATAGATGATCCGTTGTAATGATTAATATTTATAGAACTTTAGTACTTTCCACCGCTATCCTCTGCTTTTGAGGAATAGAGGTCCTTGAGTCTTGTTAAAATGGAACAAGGTGGAAGATTTAACCGTGAAATTAATTACCAGTTAATTAATTATTGGGACGTTACGTTACAACAACAAATGATTTTGATCTTTTAACTTGGTGGAAGAGTAATGCACATATATCTTATTCTTGTAGAAATAGCTCATGATGTATTGGCCATGCCTATTTCCAATGGTGGACAGATTTTTCCTACGTGAGGGCATTTTTAAATTAATAAAATAATGAAATTAATTAAATATAAAAATGAATTTTTGGTCTCCTTTTTTGCTTTGCTGTATTTTTCGAATAAATACAAAAATAAAGTCGCACAAAAATATAACAAACCAAATAAGTGAATAATTCAACAAAATTTTTAATTATGTTTTAAAACATACAGATAAAACTTACAATTTGTTTTGTCATGACTAGCGGCTAGAGCTAATTTAATTGTCCTCGACGAGTCTTCATATATTGGAATCACTGCATGATTTCTTAATTACTGATAGTCTTGAATATGTCTTTTTCAATGTACGTAATTAAACAAACATTTATCCATTAATCTTTCATTCGGTTACGTAAACGATTTTTAACAATATTTATTGCTGAAATTGCTCTCTCAATATTCATTTTTTAACAATAACAATATTTAACAATATTAATTGATCTTCTTTTTTTTTTTTTTTTTAACTTACACAACAACTGTACCACCATTGGCCACATTCTTTAATTTTTTTTTATTGTTTTTTTACATTTATGCAGTTGTACCCATTTTCTTACATTCTTTAATTTATTATTATTTTTCACGTTTGTTGCAAATTTTTGCAAGCTTGCTGCACGCTGGCTCTCATTTAGGCATATTTTCAAAGTTTCTTTTAGTTTTTGTTATTTATTTATTTTTGTCTTGATTGTCCAGCTCTTAGGCCCCAGCCTGTCCTCAAATCCCAATCAATATTCTCACATAGCCACAAAAGAAAATGCATCGTTTAGACTTTAGAGTACTATTCATCATCTTCTTCTTTCCATTCGTCTAAAACACTTAGTCTTAATTTTTTTTTTTACTAAGGGGTATAATATATGGCTAAAACATGAGGAATGGGGGCATAATCATAATAATTTTTTTTTTTTAAAAAAAAATAAAAGGGTAAGCAAAGGCGATTTTGGAGAGTTGAGTGAAGGCATATGCCCCGCTCGACCACCTGGATCCGCCCTTGGTTTCTACTATTGCCTCTGAGTCCATATTTAGCACTGGAAGACGTGTATTGGATCCATTTAGGAGTTCATTATCTCCGCTTACCATTGAGGCCTTGATTTGTCCTCAAAATTAAATAAGGAACACTCCAATAAATATTAGAGAGCTGCACAATTAGTGGAAAGCTATGTAAATGATGAGTAAGACTAAGAAGGTAAATTATTTAGCACTTACTTTCAATTAACTAAAACTTCTTTATTGTCATTATATTTTTTAATTAACTTACTTTTCATATCCCATGATTTCATTGATTTGCATGGTGCTGTCATTGCTGGGCTATGCCTCCAACTTGGCTTCTTTGTCTCACAATCTGTGCTGGACAGTGGAGGGATTTAGGTTATTTGAGATTTTATTTGTTTTGCATATTTTTGGTTGTATCCAGACCAGCTTTGCCTAGAGTTAGACTTCCTCACCACACCTTTAACCATATCCTCCCAAAAGCGTTGTTCTCGTTCTCCTAAGAAAACTCTGGTTTTCTTTCTACTATTCTCTTCTCAGTTGCTATTGATATGCTATAATACTATCCACTACCCAACTTCATACTAGCTCCAGCCTTCATATTTTCATTAGCATCTTATTTTTCTCTTCCTACTACCTTTATCATCATCTTCAAAACATTCCCCAGCTGCTTGTTCTCCACTGTTCACCAGTCTTTCTTCCCTTTCCAACTCTCCCTGCTTGCTGCTATCAGTGTTTAGTGAGCTCTCTTATCTTACCCTTCTCTGGTTTCCTTTTTTCCTTTGATCAATTGGTTCTCTTTGTCTGTAAAGCACCTCTGTCTTGCCAGCTCTCCTCTTTTCTTTTCAAGCTCTTTTTTTTTTCTCTGATAATGGAATCCACAACTCCTTATATTGAATCCCTTATGCCCAAACTGCTGCACTAACTTGGGAGGACCTCTCCTCCCAACTTGAATTTACCCCCTTGAGCAAGGCAGCTCTAAGCAGCTTCCCCTTGTTGGAAAAGTTATATCCCAAAAAACTCAAAATAACCAATTAATGAATGCAGCTTTGACTAAAGCCTAGTTTTTTGCCACACCTTTCTCCTTTGCTGTTCTTCGGCAAAATTTGTTTCTATTCAAGTTTACCAAGAAAGAACGTGCTACTAGAATCCAAAAAAATATTTGGAATGTCAATGGTTTCCTCATATCCATCCAAGTCTGGTCCCCTCGCTACATTAGGAGATCTCACTCTTTCTATCCCTTCTGGATTTAAATACATGGTCTCCCCACAAAACATGACCATCAAGAATGCCATAGCTATAGGGAAGGCCTAGGACCTCTAATCGTGGTGGAGGATAACAATGGTGTGGAAGTCACCTTTAGAAGCTTTCTAAAAATTATGGTCAGTATTGATGTCTCAAAGCCATTGAATCTTGGCTTCTACCTTTCTAGGGAGGATGGTTCATCTTCTTGGGTCAGTCTAGGTATATCATCTATCTCAAGGTTAATGTCTTTTCAAATTTGATCCCTTCAAGTTTTAGCTCAAACCATCATGCAAGCCCTGGTTCTGCATCCCCATCTTCCTCAATTAGAAAACACACAATTCAACCATTCATGGGAAGCTCCCTCCCCCATGCAAACCAGACAAATATCTTCACAAGTTTCCAAAATTCTCTAACAAACCAAAAATCAGCCGTAGCAGCAAAACCACATGCTCAAGACACCCCTAGTCACTTCTCAACCCCTTTAGCCAGACCTAAGACCTCAATTGAGTGCACCTTAAATGCACTCTCTCTCTTTCAAAAACTTGTTCAGTTGTTCTCCTCCCCATCACCTAGTTTGACAAACCAAACTAAACCCCTGACACCTCACCAAGTGGACCCTCCCAACTTATAACTTCCCTTAGTGACTCTAGGCGCCCCCCCCCCCCAGAGAATGCCAACATAACGCTACTTTCACCACAAAAATCCCCCATGTTCCCGCCAAAACCAGCATGTCAAACAAAACTATTAGAAAATCCCCCAGAACTACAAAAAAGCCTACACCACCTCCATAAGACAAGCCTTTATCCATCATCCAAAACTCTATCATTACCATCCCTTAGCAGGAGTCCAGGAAAAGATTGAATTCTTCTGATCTGATCTCTCCCCCTAAAAATGGTCCCGGGTAGAAAATGAGATTGAGGACCCCTAGACACCCCCCCACATCTTCCCCAGTTTTCAACCCTGGTTATAGAGAAAAGGCACATGCTAGAGCTTTTTTAAAGCTGCCAAAAAAGGAAAGAGTAAGATGGTATCAATTGTGTTAGCTTCTGATTTGGTTTATGCAAGCAAAGGGGGATTTGTTTAGCCTCCCCAGCAACTATGAAGATTTTAGCTTGGAACTGTAGGGGGCTCGCTAGGCCTATTGCAATTCAAACTTTGACAAGATTGATCAGGGATCAATCTCATGATATTCTCTTTCTTTCTGAAACCAAAATCTCCCCAACTCTTTGCTACTTTGAACAAACTTGGCTTCTTTCTCATGTCTCAAGTTGCTGCTGTTGGTATTAGTGGAGGTCTTGTTCTCTCTTGGAGGCCAGGCATTGAACTAGAATGCTTTGTCCAAAACAAGAACAACATCTCAGCATGGTGCTTCTCTGATCCCCCTACCTCTCCTTGGATCCTTTCTTGTGTTGATGGCCCTCCCAACAAAAGTGACAGAATGGCTTTTTGGGACTCATTTGCTTCTATTGGTGAAAGACTTGAGGCCTCCTAACTGTGCATAGGAGATTTTAACTCTATCTTGGTGCAATTTGAGAAGCAAGGTGGTAGACCAATTGCTGGTTCCTCTCACTGCCCTTTCAAAAGGTTTATTGATCACTTTGGTATGGTTGATTTAGGATTTACTGGAAATCCTTTTACTTGGAGTAATAACAGGATGGGTTTGGGAAACATCAAAGAGAGGTTGGATAGGGTCTAGCTTCTCCCTTGGATTCACCTTCACCGAATTCTCCTTGATCCACCTCTCTGCTCATAACTCTGATCATAACCCTATATCCCTAAACACAAACTCCACCTCCTAGATAGGCTTTTTAGGTCTAAGGAATTTTAGACCAAAGACTCTTCATATGGACAAGTCATAGAAGCAGCTTGATAGAAATTTGTGCCATCGATCAAGCCTTTTGCCTTCCAAAGAAGTTAGAAACACGAAGGTTGCTCTTCCAAATGGAACTCTTTGCATTTCGTAATATTCAAAAGAAGATCAAAGAAACCCTCAACCACTTGCCAATATTTTATTATTTTTTTTAAAAAAAAATTTAAATCAAAATAAAAAGAAAGAAATAATAAAAAACTTAAAAAAAAAAAAAAGAAGAAGGGTGGGTCAGCCACCTCATCCATGGTGGATCGCCACCCCAAGGGCCAAACCCATTTTTTTGGCCTTTGGGGGTGGCGATCCACCCCCGAGGGCCATGGGGTAACCTTGGGGTGGATTGGCCACCCCCAAGGGCCAAACCCTTCTTTAAAAAAAAATAACTTCAAAATTTTTTTTAGCCACCCCAAACCGCCGGTCTTTGGCCTCCCCCTTTGCTACACTGGGATGTTCGGCCACCCAATAGCTTTTTTTTTTTTTTTATTAGTTTTTTATTAACTTTCTTTCATTTTATTTTGATTTAAATTTTCTTAAAAAATAATAATAAAATATTGGCAAGTGGCTTGCCACCTCAGCATATGTGGGAAAATGTGGAGATTTGCTTGCGGTCTAGCATGTCCCAAACATATATATCGAGGCATCGAGCTAATCTTTCGATCTGTGCATGTTTCATATTTTTTTCCACTTACAAACAATTGCCGCCGATGGGTTACGAAAACGATCCGTACGTCTCCTTCTCTGTGAGAAACTTAGGTTTTGGGAAATTATTACCTCCATGCCTTTCTCTTTTCACTCTCTTGATTTCCATGGTTTGGTTTGTTTTTCAGGTTCCGCGACGAGGATAGTTGATGGACTACGACGGCGAACAGTCCGATAGGGAGCAGTCGCCGGAGCCGCGGCAGGATTTTTAGAGGACGACGAGGATGAGGGCGAGTGGCAGCGAACCGCGACGAGGATGGGAGCCGTTGATGGACTACGACGGCGAACAGTCCGATAGGAGCAGCGACGAGGATGAGGGCGAGTGGCAGCGAGAGCGGTCCGGAGGCATCGTCGATGAAAGCGAAGCCCAGGAAGCGGCTGATCAAGAAGGGCGATCCTGTCTCGGCAAAGGAGATTGTGACTCCGAGCCTGGTGGACGAGGACGAGGACGAGGACGAGGAGGATTTTGAGAGAAATTCGAAGTGGAAGGAGGGTAAGAGCGGTGGGAAGGAGAAGAGGCATAAGGGGGAGAAGAGAGGATTTTCTTCTGTGGGGAAGAGCGATTATGGTAGGTCCTCCAAGAGAGGAGGGTTTTCTTCTGGGAAGGATCGAGATGGTGAGGTCAAGGAGATGTGGGACACCATTGCCGGTGGCGATTCTGAGGTATAATCAAAATTGTTGGGCTTTCCTTTTTGTTTTATTACTTTTTTTTTCAATTATATTTGATGTTCTTGAACAAAGAATCTCTGATTTCTGTTGAATTCAACGTGGGTATTGAGGTTGTGTTTAGAAAAGAGAATGCTTGGATAACTTTTTGATTTTAGAAAAGAGAATGCTGGCTGCTTATCCAAGAACAAATGGTTTGGATGGAAAACTTGATTATTTGATGCTTGGATAACTTTTTGATGAATTTTTTAGGGTTTTATGTCATTCTCTGTTCCCTTTCAGTGATACTAGTTTTTAGGTGAACACACCTGTTTAAAGTATCATATCTTATGTTCTCATTGTGTTTGAGCTATCGCATATCTTATGTACTCGTTTGATTTAGTGAACTTGTGAACTTGGGGTTAAATCTGCTATATCTGATTAGTTGTGAAGCTGTTCCTCGCATTCAGATATATATTTGTGGTCTGTCTGAACATTTGAGCGTGGTTGTCTATAGAATAAATAGATTATAGAAAGCCAAACCTTTTCTTATGTACTTTAGGAATTTACTTTATGACTTGAGTAGTTTCATGAATCTTGGGACCTTGAAACTTGGTTCTTCATAGATAGCCATGAAACCATTGATTCTACGACTTATTATCTATGCTTTTGGTTTTCTAGTTAAAATTTTCTAATTTGTTCCCTCTCTTGAATGGATTAGGATGATCATGAGGGTGTCAGACAATGGACGATGATAACTTCATAGATGACAGTGGTGTGGATCCTGCTGTTGGGTATGGAAATGGCGATGAGCCACATTCTCCTGGTGAAGCTCCTCAGGTTAATATTTTATCTTTTCACTATAGTGCTGATGATGTAATGATATTATCTTCTATTGATTTCTTGATTTTGTGTATGGATGGTTCTTGATGCCATTTTTGGTTTACCATTTGGATGTTTCTAGGCTGAGGAGGGTGACGAAGATGAAGAAATTAACCAGCTCTTCAAGTCGGGTAAGAAAAAAAAGAAGAATGAGAGAAACCCGGCAGAAATAGCATTGCTAGTTGAGAACGTCATGGCCGAGCTTGAGGTCACAGCTGAAGAGGATGCAGACCTTAATAGACAGGCGAAGCCTGCTGTTAATAAACTAAAAAAACTGCCTCTTCTGACAGAAGTCCTTTCAAAGTAAGTTGTCTGCCAACAGTTTTTGTGGGCATTCTTGTCTTTGCATAGCATACGTAATTCTTATATTCTTTGGGTCAACTGCTCTTGGTGCAGAAAACAACTCCAACAAGAATTTCTAGATCATGGAGTTCTTAATCTATTTAAAGAGTTGGGAACCTCTTCCAGATGGAAGCTTACCAAACATCAATATCCGTGCAGCGATATTGAAGATTTTGACTGATGTATAGTCAGAGTTTCCTGCATATGTTAATCTATGATATATAGTAGTAGTTTTTTATTGACTATATATGGCTCCTTAAATGCTCTGCTTCTATTGTGCAGTTTCCCATCGACCTAGAGCAGTATGATAGAAAAGAACAACTGAAGAAGAGTGGTATTGGAAAGGTTAGTAATCGCTTTGTGAGAATCAATCCATAACTTTTGCATCTTGGATATAGAATGAATAAATTTGACTGATTTACTATTTTGTTGGGCAGGTCATTATGTTTTTATCAAAATCTGATGAGGAAACCACATCCAACAGAAAACTTGCTAAGGATTTGGTTGATAAATGGGTAATGTGACGCATGTTTAAAAGTCTTTGTACGTATATAAGATTCTTGCACTGCCTGTACTTTTTTTATCTGTGGAAAGTGGTGGGCACTCATTTGGTGGAAAATGGTAGTATTAAAGGTGGAAATTGATGGTGGATATGCTTCTTCTCTGGTCAAGAATCATGCTGTGGTCATACATTTCCTTTAATCATGATAACGTTCACTTGAAAGCGATCAAACAGTTTCATTTTTGCTATGCTCTACTGGTATATGATCACACAATTGTTTGTTTGCAAGTGTTTCTGTTTCTATTGCAAAATACTGATTCTTGTCTTTGGTCAGTGACCGCATTTTTGTTTTACTTGTAGCCATTTTCTTTTCTTTCTGGAATGATCCTCAAAGATCTGTAGGTGGGTTTCCTATTAAATTTAGTGGTACTGAAATATTTTTTGGTCATTGTGAACTTTTGATTGCAGAGTCGACCAATATTTAATAAAAGTACAAGGTTTGAGGAAATGAGAAACGCCGATGACGAGAGGGCTCCCTACCGAAGGCCATCTGTTAAAAAGTACTGCTTGTGACGTGTTCTACATATTTGTCCAAATCATTGCTGCCAAACTTTGTGTATTATTTAATTTTTTATTTTTTATTTTTGGTAGGCCAGCGAATAAAGCTGCTGGGATGGAATCCAGAGATGGTGATCTTGATTTGGATGAGTTTTCACGGTAAGTTGTGATAACAGATATATATGCTTGCTCCTGGGCTCGTTTATTTTCAGTGAACCTTTTCCCAACACCATATCATATTAAACGTGAAGTTTTTACTATAATGCAGGGAACGGAAGTCTAGCCAATCATCATCCAGGCAGCATGCTACAAGGCCGGAAGCAACGCCATTAGATTTCGTGGTGCGCCCACAATCTAAGATTGATCCAGATGAAATCAGAGCCCGCGCGAAACAAGTTGTACAAGATCAGCGTCGTTTGAAGGTTTGTTTTCTTTTGGTGAAAGTTAGATATTAAAAATAAGTGAAAATACACTAAGACAATAACTTTTAAGTCAGTTTGAGTATAGTGATAAATATGATTCACTCCAATTTGGATGCACACCGAGTTGCTTTTGTTCATTTATCCTTTCTGGAAGAAACAATAGTTTCAAAGCTTTAGGGAAGTCACATTTATTTATTAATCTCAATGGTTCAACCAATCAATGTTGTAACTTCTAAAGATAGTGAAAATATAAGGGTGAATCACCTTATTTCTATCTAAACCTAAATGTGACTTGTTTATGGTAGATGAATAAGAAGTTACAGCAGTTGAAGGCCCCAAAAAGAAGCTTCAAGCCACAAAGCTTAGTGTGGAGGGTCGTGGCATGGTCAAATATTTGTAATGTCAGAATTCACTTTCATTTGCTAGTGAAGGTTGTGAAGCCATTATCATGGCCTTGTATTGCTATCCCATGGGCGTAGAACAAGCCACAAAGAACCTTGGGAAGGAGGTTTAACTAGCAACAGCTTCTTCAAATGCCTAAGGTCTCTCTGTTTTCTTCTTGGATTCAAAGCCCAATGGGAGGGATAGTCAGGCAGGAATAATTGAAGTCCTATCCAGTTTATAAATGTATATTTGATTGGCGAAGAGTGCAGCCTGACATGCTTGTGCTCGTTGTATATTCTTTCCATAATTGTAAAACCAAGCAGTGAGACTTTTGTGTGCTAACTGCTAAACTGCAATGTTTTAGCTTCAACAATTTATATATGATATATTTTTTTCATCGAAGGAAATTTTTTTTTTTGTCAATTGTTAACAAGATTTGTAACCATGCACCATTGATTTGGTTAATAATTAATGGGACATACCATCCTGTCCCTGTGAGTGGTGCATTTGTTCCTGAAATGACCAATTTGCACCTCAGGAAGGATTCTAGGCATGAATGTTAGCTGTTAACATAATCTGTTTCGATGGTCATTTTGTCTTATAGGTCAACATTCATATGTGGTTTCAGCATTCACAGTAGCTTTCTTATCATTTTTCCTACGGTTAGGGATTAAAATTATTTTTTACTTCCATATTTACTTGTACTCCACAATAACTTCCCTTTATCATTTTTTATACTAATTAAATATCATTTCTTTACTCTTATTTATTTATTTAGTTCTTTATTTTTCTACTTTTTTAATGATTGAGGAGAGAGAAAGAGTTTTTTTTCTGTTTTAATAAGTACAGGGATTGCTATAATGCAACCTTATACATTGGGTTATCGTGTAGCGATCCTAATGTTTAGAGCATTAACAATAGTTTTCTCTTCATTTTCCCTAAGTTTAAGGTACTAGACTACTTTTGCTTCCCCATCTACATACACTCTTGATTCTACAATAGCTTCCACATTTTATTTTTTCCCCAATAGCAATTAAATATTATTTTTTTACTTTTTTTTAAATTTTTTATTCTTTATTTCTCTTTATTATTATTATTATTATTTTTTTTAATGATTCTCTTAACTAACCAACCAACAACTATTTTGTCAAATTCATTCTCATTATCTTTTTGTTTTTGTTTTTTTTTACTGAACCAACGGTTATAATTTTTTTAATGAACCAACAGCTATAAAGGGAGCCTTTTGTAGGTGGCTTTTTGTGATTTTTTTTTTTTATATTTTCTCTAAACTTAAAGAAGAGAACCACATATAAAGAGTCTGCTTTGAATGCTCATAACATAATTTTCTCAAATTTGTGAAATGGATGGAAGGTTTTCATAGTGAAATTAGATTCTCTCAATTTCAAATGAAATTCCCAAGAGCCAAATCCTGAAATTTAAGTATAAAATTGTTAAAAATAAGAAGATAAAAAGACAATTTTGCCTTTCCAATTTGGTGTTGGAGCCATAACTTTTCACATGGGAGTTAGACAAATAATAATAAGAATATATATATATTATGGTCAATAAATAGGTTTTCAGAAGCTTGTGACAAATTAAAGCGAAAAAAAAATATGAACTTACTTAGATATCATTTCTCTATTTGGGGTCTAAAAAGCATAGTACTTCTCATTTTGTTTTGTAAAAAAAAATCAGAAAAGAAAAGAAAACAACAAAACTATTGCGTCAATAGTTAACATAATGTGAGTAAAAAAAATATTAAAATAAACTTGCCCATAAAAAGTAAAAACTAAAAAGAAATCAACATCGAGAATGGTAGATTTTTAGGAAAAGTCTAATACTCTCTCAAACTACTACCCAATTAATAATATTCTCCTAAACTTTTAAATATGACAATATATTCCCAATGACGAAACTACCCTTAGTAAAATAAAAACAAAAATACTAAAATTTCTAGAAAAACCTAAAATAAAAAATCCTTTTGTAAGAAAATAAATTAAAAAATTTTCAAAACTTTTTTTTATAAAAATTGAAAAAATTTCGTTTTTTTAAAAATAATTTTCTTTTATAATTTTTAAGAAAAATTTCTGTTTTCTTTTTAAAAAAAAATCGTTTAAAAAATAAAATTTTTCGTTTTTTAAAAAATATTTAAAAAAATAGAAAAAAATAAAATGAAAATAATTTTTTAAATAAAAATTTCTGTTTCAAAAAAAATCGTTTTTTTAAAAAATAAAAAATTTCGTTTTAAAAAATAAAAATAAGAATAAATGGTTTTTTAATTAAAATTTTCATTTAAAAAAAAGTTTTTTTTTTAATAATAGGGATATTTGTCATATTGAGAAATATATAGGGGCATTTTGATCTTTTTGTTAGCCTTGGGAGATATTATCGCAATTGAAAGTTTGTAGGAGACATTGTTAATTGTGTGGTAGTTTGAGAGAGATATATGGACTTTACCTTATATTTTTTTAATGGAATATCATGATTGTACGTGACGTAAGCTTTTTTTGTTTATTAATATTTGTGTGGGGGCATAATAGTCACATGCTATTATGTTAACAACTAAAATAGTTAACTATACTCTTGACCCAATCCATTTAATTAAATGATCAAAATTGTGTATTGATTTATATCATTTAGAAAACTAGGTCCACGTGATTTTGTTAATAAAGAAAAGTAAAGTTTCTAATATGTGTAGAGTGCATGCATTGAAAGTAGGGGTGTCAACTCGATCCGGTTTTTCGGTTTTTGGCCAAAATCGAACCGAATCATGATTCTTTGTTTTGGGAAACCGAACGAGAAGCGGGGTCTCGATTCGCCTTAGATTGTACCAGTCCGATAACCGTTTTTAAAAATTACTTTTTGGGCTTATTTTAGGTGTTGGGCCTAAAATAAGCCCTTTTTTTTTTAAGTTGGTTATTTTAAAAAATATGTTAGTATTTTTGTCCAAATTAAAGGGTTTTGTTGTAATTGTTCCAAATAATTAAAAATAAACCTAAAAAGCCCAAAATCCTAAAAATCAATGTTTTTGCCTATATGGGCCTTAAAAATAAAAATTCAATTTTTAAAATACCCTAAAAATCATTTTAAATTAAGTACATAAAGAAAACTTTAAAACAATAAAAAGTAAAAACAAATATGTAAACAAACCAAAAAACTAAAATGTAAAGCCCTAACTAAAAAAAAGAAAAAAGAAAAAAATATATATATTTAACCGATTCCGTAAAACTGGTACCAGTAATGTAGTTTTGTTTTTCAAACCGAGCCGAACCAGACCCCGGTTTTTCGGTTCCGGTTCCACTTTCCCCGGTTTTTTTTGACACCCCTAATTGAAAGTATAAACATGTAATCAATTCTTGTGGTTGGCTTAAATTACAAAATGTTTTTTATAGTACCAAAAAAAAAAAAAAAAAAACTTAGAGGTCCTTAAGGTATGCTAAAAAAACGATTAAGTCATTGTAGTCAAATTCCGTTAAAACAATTAACAGATTTCATCATTTACCACATCAGTACCAATGAAATGGTGACACATGTTGTTTTTAATAAAAATATATAAATATATAAAATAATGATAATAATAATAATCAAAAGAAAAGGTGGCATGTGAGCCACCCCAGCTGCCACACCCAGAGGCTAGGTGGCTCGTAGGCCACCCCAACAGATCTAACGGTTCTTCATTATTGTAGTTCCGGCAATACTAACTTTTTGCTCTGCAATTGCAAATGCTGATTTGGTTTTCTCTGAAACCTGAAATTTTCGATCCGCTTATCGTACTTGATCACCGACCGCAGAAGCTCCAACACTTATTTTCTCACTGAACCCGATTTTTTGGTCAATGGAAGCAACTTTAGTTGTGGACGTTGAAGATAACCGGTGCTTCTCATCAAAGTTCAAAGGTCTTGGTCTTTGCTTTATTGACTGCATCTTTGCCTAAGATAAAGCCCCTTAACAAGCATAATGCTAATCACATCCTCCTCCTTCCTAAAAGCATATTTAGCACCGACTGGAGTTTTATTTTTTGTTGCTTGCAGAGTTTTTTGAAAAAGTCAGGCCAGGGTCACCCAACAGATCTAGGGGTTGCAGGCAAGGCTGGTGGTGGCTCCAACACCCCCAGTTGGGCGGCCACCCTTTGTTTTTTATTATTACTTTCAAATAATATTTTTTATTATTATTTTTTAATTTTATATATTTGTATTTTTTATTAAGACAATATATGTCACCATTTTATTGATACTAACAAGGCAAGTAACGAAATTTGTCAAATTTTTAACAAAATTTGACTATAGGAAATAAATCGTTTTTTTTGGCAGCCACCCACTTGCTTTTTTTTTTTTTTTTTTAAATAATATTTTTCTGATTATTTTTTAATTTTATATATTGATATTTTTTATTAAGACAATATGTGTTACCATTTTATTGGTGTTGACGTGGCAAGTAATGAAATTTGTCAAATTTTTTAATGTAATTTGACTACAAGAAATAAGTCCTTTTTTTGGCATACTGCAAAGATCTCTGAATTTATTTTAATACTACAAAGAGCGTTTTGTAATTTAAGCCTACCACAAAAATTGATTACGCATTTATCCCAATATTTTATTTCCTCAGGGTAATTTATTTTGGAAGTACGATGGTCATTTGAAAAATTGGGAGAAAATATATAAAATTAATTTTTTTAAAAAAAGAGCTTGAATTTTTTTTTTACATTTATAAAAATTAAAAATTGAGGTAATATTTGAAATTAAAATTAAAATAAGAGGACTAATTTAAATTTTTATATGGGCTTTTTTTTTTCAACCCACTCCAAATCAACCAGCCCAGAATCACATCCCCGCTCTTTCTCTCTCTCTCTACAATTCTCATAGACATCCAGGTACGATCCCTTTCCAATTAGAGTCGTCCATTTTTTTTTTTTTAGCGATTCTACGCACATTTACGTATTATTGGGAAAATTATTGTTAAGTCTTTCATTTTCATTCAATTCTAGGGTTTAATCATTTAATTTGAGCTATTATCATCTGGTTTAGTTATGAAGCTCAGTTTTTTTTTTTTTTCGGTTAAATTAGGTTTAATTTAGAGCTCAGACAGAAACAAATGCCAGCATTTGAGAGTTGAAACCATTTGTTTTTCTTTTATATATTTTAGTTTGATTTTTAATTCTTACACCGCTGGATTAATCGTTGTGTATGTGTCTTCTTAAAAATCATTTTATATTGTATGCCAATAAGAAGAAATTGTTTTATTTATCAAAATTTTGCAACTTCCAGGACTTCCTAAGGCCGTGGGATTGTTCAATTCAGGGGTGTCGGATTTGCCCCAAACTGGGCTTGTACCTAAGATAGGGTTCCCAGTTGGCAGAATTTACGATGCCACCATTCATGTCAACCTCGAAGGCACTTGGGTCCTTCATGTTCCGGAAAAATGGTTTCAGACATTCTATTAAGTCCCTTAAGAACAGTTGGCGGTTGCAGAAATTTGATCAGATTCAATGCATTAGTAGCATCATGGGTATCAAGACCCCGTCGGTCCGTAATTCGGCCAATGTCCTTAATGATCTTAAATTTTCGTGGTGGAGTTTGTCTAATGATAGTCACACTGTTCAAAAAAGGGGGTTTCTGGGTTGTGGAGATGGTGAAGAGGGCGGTGTTCTGTCAAAAGTTTACGAGGAGAGGCGCGTCTTGGGGTAATTTTTCAAAACCTTCCTGTGGGAATCATTTTTTGATGCATTAGCATGTATTTATAGTTATTGCTTTCCCGTTTTCTTTGGGATGTGTAAAAAATGTAGTTTCTTGGTTAATCATGGTTGCCATTTTTAAGTTTAGTATTTTTTTTTCCGATAAGTAATATTTTGTTTGTTGGAATGTATAATCACTGATATGATATCAACTCTTGATCTCAAGCCAAAGCTCACTATATTTATTTTGTGGGGAAATTACACATTACTCACTTGTGTTTAGGTCTAGTTCAAGTTGCCAACTTGTGATTTAAGAAGTTTTACTTTAGCTATCTAAGGTGCAAGTGTATTTCCTTTTAGTTCACGAGTTTAAAGTATTCAGCTTACGATGAGGTAGCGAATCTTTTTTTTGGATTTTCTTTTTTAGGTACGTGACACAAATTTTGACATTAGGGGGCTTAAAAGATATATTAAAGGATGATCATAGTGGGTAAAGTACGACTTTTAAAGCCATAAGTTGAGATGTGGGTAAAATATGATTAACCTTACTTATTTCTACTTCTAAAGCTTCATTTATAAGTTACAGTTCCATACGGTGAATGTTAGAGATTGGCTGGCTCATGAGCTAATTTTTCATTTGACAAACTTATTTATTTAATATGATGTATTGTGGTTGCATTATATCGTCATTTGGGCCCTTTTGATTTCTATTTATAGCAACTTCGGCTGACAAATTTATTGTTTATTAGGTATTCTCCAGAGCAGTTGTTTAATGTTGTTGCCGCTGTTGACTTATATCACGGTTTTGTCCCCTGGTGTCAGCGGTCTGAGATGCGTAAACATTATCCTGATGGATCTTTTGATGCTGAGCTGGAGATTGGTTTCAAATTTCTTGTTGAGAGTTACACTTCCCATGTAGAATTGAACAGGCCAAAGTCTATAAAGGTAATCAACTCCCTTTCAGTTTTTAGATGGTTGTTTAATTTTAGTAGTCTTGGCCCTTCTCTTTTGATGGAAAATTGATTGTGGCATACTAATTATTATTGCTTTTGTATGATCTGAATGTTGGTAAAAGAGAATATAAGGCCTGTATACTTTTCTATTGCATAATGTGCATGAGCATAAGTGGGGTCAACATATGGGGATATACAAAATGATTTTTAATGAGTGTGAGAATTAATCCTAGGTTGACTTGAGGAGATTTGAATCAGATTTTGGTGTTGTGTTCAGCATTGAATCGATTGCAAATTCGATTGAAATGCGAGGAGAACTACTTTATTAACTTATGGCTTGTTGACTTTCGAAACATATGATTTTCATGAGTTGAAAGAAAAAGCACCATATTCCAAGTCAACACAAATGGAGTTGAGCAGCAACTTGGCATGTGAATTTCATGTGCTTGACCATAAGCCTCTTGTGCATCCATTGCCTGTCTTTATATTTTTAGTTGTTATAACCTGCTTACTACTTGAATGTCTGTGAGCCTTGAGGTGGTGTGTTGGAGTGTTAAATACACATAGGTTAGTTCTTTATATTTGCATTTGTTTAAGTGGATGTTTACCATGATTTGGTTCTTTACATCCTTGGTCATGAAAATTGGTTGACTTTCATATAGTTCTTTTGTGGTTCCATTGATGAATTTATTATTTATTCTGTTTTGTGTTCAGACTACTGCAAAGGATAGTGCCCTATTTGACCACTTGATAAACATATGGGAGTTCAATCCGGGACCAGTTCCAGGGAGTTGTGAGCTTTATTTTCTTGTGGATTTTAAGTTCCGTCACCACTTTATCGACAGGTGAATCTCCTTTAATCCATTTTTAATATTGCATCCTTTAACTTAGTAATATTATGCTTATTGGGGACTTTGGAAATTGGCTTCTTCAGGGAATATAATATCATTGAGGTGAAAATTGTAGCTAACCACCTTCGTTTCTTTCTGGGGGTTTTTTTTTTTCGGGTGGGGGTTTTGGGGCTTGTGTGGTATGTATGTTACTAAAGGACTTTGGAAATTGGCTTATTCTTTTCCCCATTTTCTTGGCCCGACCTGTCTGATTGGCTATCTAGGAGATTATGAAGAGAGGTAAGAAGCATTCTAACTGTTGCAATGACTTGGTGATTGTCAGGTTGCATCCATGTTCTTCAAGGAGGTGGTGTCTCGACTTGTAGGTTCCTTTAACGAGCGGTGCAGTTTGATATATGGACCAGGGGTCCAAACCCTTGAAAATTCTTATAGTCAAAGGGCATGAGACATGGTTTCGTATGTAACAGGGTGTTGTGGCAAATGAACTTGTGGTGGAATATATTCACTGTCACACCAGCCACTGGGTGGTTTTTGTTTTGTCTGCTGCCTGGTAGGCTAATTGATCTTTTTTTTATTAATTCAATTAAAGCCTTAAAAATTGAAACCCCTCTAGGCCTCCTCCTTAAGCCTTTTATCTTGGTTATCTCAATTAACTGTTTGTAGTTGCTATTACTCGCCTCTTCTGAAAGTTTTGATATTGAAATTTCAGTGTTAGTGTTAACTTTTATTTTGTTATTGCTATTACTTGGCACTGCCTATTGATAGTGATTGGTAATTAAAAGAACCTTGTGCACTTGTGAATACTGAATAGGTATTAAAAGTCTGGCGCAGCTTAATTTGATTTTTTTTTTTTTTGGGTGTTTAATGAGGGCCGTTAGGTGTCCCAATTTTTTTTCCAAAATCCTTCCCAAATGACGTGGAAAACACTATTTTGAGAAGGAGTGGGAGACAAAGGAAAGAGAATGAGATTTTTTTTAAGGAAAAAAAATGCTAACCACATCATTTGGGAAGAATCTCTTGGAATGTCTAGCATTATCCGTGTTTAATTAGGTTGCATGCGTGCTTAGATTATGGGCCCAAAAGTGGTTTAAAACTACAAACGAAGTACTTTTAGTACAGGGCTCTCTGAAAGTACTTTTAGTCTTCCGTTTGATTTGAAAGACGCTCAAAATTACAAACGAAGTGTTATGAAACTTGGCACCCATTCTTATTCGAGCCAGATTGGTTTGATTTGAACCAATCACCAACTTTTTGATTTCATCTCTAAAATACACCAACTCAACTCTAAGTTTAAATCCTACATCAAATATATTTTGATACTAAATTTGTCTTGACACAAAAAAACCAAACACTTTCTTCCTTCTACTCTCATGTTAGCATATGTCAAATGTTTAAAGTTAATAAAATTGTTCCTGAAACACCACAAATCTTCTATTCAACTACTATCTCTTATTCTTTTTCTTTTTATAAATAAATATATATATAATATATGTCACGTGTCATCTCATGACTTGTTCTAAGTAACTATTAATTACAACTTATTCTACTAAAAGTTGTAATTACACTCAAGTGTTTACTTGATTATACAAAATTTCCTTGACATCTTATAATTGCATTTAACTATTTATAAATTTACCTAATCAAACGCCAAGTCGATACAAGTATATGTTATAGTATACACACATACAATATATATATATAGTGAGAATATTTTAAGCATTTAAAAAGATGAGAGAGAATTGTATTCATAATTGATAGTTATACTTGAGATTATAAATGTATGTTTTGATAAAGATGTGTTAATATATATATTAATTTCTTATAAATTATATGTTTTTCCTTTGACATAGACCATCTAAAATTAATTTTTTATCCATCTTAAAAAGTTTTTTTTTTTAAAAAAAAAAATTATTTATATATTTATATATTTATTTCTCTTAAAACGTTGAAGGACTTATCAAAAAGGAAACCTCACCCAAAGACGGAGCGGCTCACCTCCATTTTTAAATCAGTGAAGGCCACGTTTTAAAATAAATAATACAAAGGCTCCCCAACCGACAGAGACACACAGAAACAGGGCACTCTCCCAGACGAGGCAGAACAATCGAAGCGGTTAGTTTTTCTTCTCTTTCTGTCTTCTTCTTGTTCATTTTTGTTAGGGAAAGAAACCCTTTTCTTTTCCTCTGAAAGTCTTAATTGGGCTTACCTTAAAGTTGACAACTTTTGTCTCTGGAATTTCTTGGGTACGTAATTTTACTATCATATATTTAGAAATTGAATTCTATATTTTGCAATTTAATTTAATTTTAGGGTTTAGAGAAGCAAGTTCATTGAATGAATCATTCATATATTTTATTTTATATTTTAGTTGGTAGACATGGTTTCTGAATTAATAAATGCGAACCCAACCGTGTACGAGAAGAAAGAGCGTCGAGCTCGAAGCGCGCCCAGTGATGATGCGGATGAGTACGCCGTGGAACCCATTGACCAACCAGAAGTTTTTGATATCCTTTCCCTTGAATTGTGTTTTTTTTTTTGGTTTTCAATTGGGCATATTATTGTATTTGCATCTTAAGGTTGTGTTTTTGCAGGATGGAACTGGGTTTTAGGAATTGGGATTGGATTGGAGACATTGTTTTTTATTGCTTTCAAGTTGTTTTGCGCTCTTCTTTACTTTCTTTCTGGGGTTGCTTTTGCCATATGGAATTTCTTTGCAGTCGCTTTGGGCTGTTTTGGGAGGGTTATGCCAAGCTGGGTGGTTGAGTTGCCCGATTGTTGGTGCCTCCTTGCTTCTTGTGGTGCCTTTGGAAGTTTCAGGACCGCGAGAGGATGGTAGAGGAGTTTGAAGTTTTTTCTTTTTTTTTTCTGTACTCTCTTATCTTTGGACTGCTACTTTTGTTTTTCCTTTAGAGCTTAGCTATCATGTTTTTCTTGTGTTTTTTTTCCTCTTCTAGTTAGCTAGGTGTTTTCTATTGTATACTTTTTGCATACCTGAGGAGACTTGCGCTTTTTTGATTACTTATATAAAATTTTATTTTAAAAAATATATATATATATATATTTGGTTTACTTCATCCTGGACTTCAAAATTTCTGTGAATAAATGAAACAGTTTTTTTTCGAGGACATATATGTGTTAAATCTGTGATTTGGTTCTCACTCTCTCTTTTACATGCCACCCCACTTTGCCCACACACAGACATGCAGGTACAAACAAATAATTACTTTGATTTTAGTTACATGTATCTTTTTTGTCTTAACGAATTAATGCAATAGTGCTTCATCATCACCTAAATGTTGTAGTATTGCATGCCTGATCTATTACGTATGAAGTGTGTAAGTCCTTTGGTTTATTGGTTAAACTTATTAAAGAAAATGTTTGTGTTCCTTTTTCTTTGCAACATCATACTTCTAAGGTGTGTTTGAAGTTAATTATACATTTCCTCTTTGTTATATGGAAAAGAACCTAAAAGTTCTGTTCTGCACCTGCTTATGTAGGCAGTTACACTATGAAGTTTTTATTTTTCTAGTTTTTTCTTAACATTCTTAAATCATATAAGAGATATAAAAGACCCAGAGCACCCATACTCTTTGGAGGAGCTCAAAGTTATAACAGAAGATGCAATCGAAGTAGATGACAAGCAAAGTTATGTTAGGTAAACACAGCTCTTCTGTCTCATTCTTATTCATATAATTGTTTTCTCTTATTCTAACATGAGTAAAATGAAACTTTTATTCATGATTGATAATGATGCTTTGTTTCAGGGTCACATTTACTCCCACAGTTGAACATTGTAGTATGGCAACAATTATTGGGCTTTGCTTGCGAGTGAAACTTCTGAGGAGCTTGCCCTCTCGTTACAAGGTATCAACTTTATTTCCTTATTATCAGCTTTGTTGATGACGTTGTTCATTCATCATATAGGTGAAACATCGAATATTCGGACTTCACAACTACTTTGTCATGTTAATTTTAGAATTCATTACGTTATTGTATGTTGACATGTAGGCATCAGAAAACAGGCTTTCAGCTCAATAAATGATACATAACTAATAGATATTAGTACATTAGAGATATTTATCAAAAAAGAGAATTAGTACATTAGAGATACTTATCAAAAAAGAGAATTAGTACATTAGAGGCTCACTGTAAATTTGGTGCGAATTGATAACAGAACTCCTCTCACTTGGGGACTCATTCACTATTTTAGAGTTGTATGCTTCATGTAGGACCAAATAATTTCTTTTGTTATTTTCTACACTGTTCTAAACAGGCTGATTAATGCATAAGATTGATAGAATGTGCCAATGGTTGGCGCTGGTTATTTATTTATTTTTAATCTTGAATGCATTAATGGCTTCCTAGGTAGAAAGGAGTATATGGCCAAGGGTGCATGCACAAAATGTCACAATCACCTCAAGAACCAAATTAGGATGAATCAGTGTTTCTTTCACTAATGATCTAATCTAACATGGATAGAAAGATGAATACAGTAACTGCTTATTGAAAACATTTGGCATATATCGCTGTGTTCATGTATGTGCTTTGGGAAATATATATTATTGGGTAAAGTTCATATATTTATTTCTTTGTTTGGCAGAGAAATAGAGTTCTTTTCAGTTGTCATGCAAACTGCAAAGAACAGAGCATTGAATCAACTATATAATGTTTTTCATACGTAGGGGAAAAAAGTACAAGCAAAGCTAGTTAATGGACACCCTCATTCATTACTATTCTATATCTATCAGATGGACTGAGATCAGTAGGCAGCTTTGTATTTTCCTGCCTACCCTACCTAGGAGGCATATTTACCACCATAACTAAGGCTGGTTAGATCTGAAGAATCATAAGTGCTTGATGGATTCCTGTATAGAATTACAATCCACTCAACTCTCATGTAGCTAAATGCAATGAATCGTGCATAAAAAGTATGTGATGGCGGGAGGTTTCACTTTTTAGGCTGTAAGATGGTTTTTATGTCCCGTTACTATCTGGTGATATGTAATTGTCACTTTATGGTTTCTCTTGGAACATGATTTTGTAATCCATGGCTCTGTTACTTTTTCTTTTTCTTTTATGGAATTTGAACTGGGCTTGGCAGCTCCTATGATGTGTACAAGTTGTGCCTCCTTTCTTACATCTCTTTCTTAATTTTGGTTAGATTGATATAAGGGTAGCCCCTGGATCTCATGCATCTGAAGCTGCAGGTACTCTCTCTGTCCTCATTCATTTTTGTGATTAATGAATTTTGTTAGTGCTTGAAAGAAAAAAGTGCAAGTCTTCTGGAAGCATCATTGAAATAAGCAACCTTTTAACATTTTCTCATATTCTCGATCAATAAACAATCTCATAAAAATTATGACCTGATTTTCATAGTCCTTCATATTTCTGTTTTATATTGCAGTTAACAAACAATTGAATGACAAAGAACGGGTGGCAGCAGCACTGGAGAACCCAAATCTTGTGGATATGGTTGATGAATGCCTGGCTCCATCTTTTGGTTGAACCATGGCTAGCATACGATTTTCTTTCCCCATCTCATACTTGAATTTTGGCCATTTATGTTGTCTAATCTGAGATGGACATAACTTGAATGTCCCGTGAATTTTATTAAGTCTTGTAATGTAGGTGATTATATTGATTCATAGAGTTCTCTGGGAACTTAGAAATGTGATAACAGTGTATATTAATATATCTTTTAATATTAATATTATTATAGAGGATATTAAAGGTGTGCAACATTAATTCAAACTGATACTTGGGTGGGAAATGCAGCATTATTTGTAGTTTTGCCAATAATTTGATACAACCTGCAAACCTAATATAAAATTAGCAAGTTAAGATGAAAAGTCAAATCCTGTTTAATTAAATAAATCAAATTATAATTGACCTATATAATCTTATACTTATGTCTCAATACAACTCAAAATAGACAATTTTTACATACTTGACATAAACTCAACTCCACAAATTCAATTCAAGCATATATTCTTTAACAAGATTAAATTCAAACACAACAAAATGTCACGCCACTTCACAAGAGCCCAAAAAGAACTGAAGAACCTCAAACCACCTGACCAACAGTAACACTTGCAAACTCTACCAGAGCAGCATCAACAGGCAGCATCGCTTGATAACATATGAAAGGAGCCAAGTGAAAGGTGAGTTACATGGAGAATTTCACGCCTTCATCATCAGCCGAAGTTCCCTTGAATATAGCAAGCTTCCTTCTGTTCTAGTAGTTTCAAAGCTCGCATTAATATTGTACGGTCAATCCCATGAAGCTCTGAAGTATTAACAGATTAAGAGAGATATTTTAGTCATAAAGTGTATGAACTTTCATGCAAAATTTATACACAACCATAAGCCCAATATGAAGGACAACATCTTCTTTACTCACTTTACATTTAATCCTTTAGAAAAATAGAACAAGATTTTCTCGCTCAATTTCCCCAAAAAATCTTCCCCCATTTTATGCAACAGTTTAGTAGCAACAGCTATATAATCATGAAAGAGTTGAGTTTCTGGCATCATTTCCAAAATTACTTTGTCTAGACACTATATACGATCAAATTTTACCTGTTCCTCGACATTCAATCCCTGAACGCATTTCCTCAACTGTTATAACGCTGTCCTCTAACCCATTATCTTTAACCTAATCAAATATGCAAGACGATTTCAATCAAAAAAAATTGATAAGTAATTACCAACTATAAATGAGAAATTTTATTCTCAAAATCACACTTCTAACTCACAAAGTGTAAAATAATGTCAGCCCAATCCTGAATGCGGTGCCAGAGAATTAGGCATTTTCTATGTCCTTTATCCAACCATTCTGCACGTCCTGATACATCAGAATGGCAACTAATCAACAACCTATGCAATTATAAATGTTGTGGCAAAGGCTTTTAGCAGGCACAAAAGAAAAGGAAAGAAAAAAGTAAAAAAATCGATTGAGACCATATCAAACCTTCTGAAACTAATGCTGATAGGAATGCTTCCTGGCTTCATGAGTAAGAGATCCTACAATATCACAGTAGAGTACTAAATATCTATCTGAAGAAAAGGCATGTAAAACATACTGCAGAAAAACCTGAATACAGGTACTCATGTGAAGATATTCTGTTAAAAGCCAAAACTTGAGAAGCGAATTGCTGCATCTGTTGATAGTATGGTTAAATATTCAACTACAACTTTGCTGTCAACAACCATCATTTTCTCCTCCATCTTATCTCTGACAACCAATATAATGCCTAAAGCTAGCTTGAGTATCTTAATCCATCTGATAAGATAGAATCCCTCAGAGAATTGAAGGAAACAAAGCCTGTATGGATCACGGTATGCAAGAATGTCTCTTTTATGGCTGCTCATCATCCAATTTGATTTTATTTTCAATTTGGAATACCTTTCAATAACTTGTTAACATTGCAAGGTGGGGAAAAAGAGTTGAGAAGAAATTTCCAAAATGGATAACAACTGTCTGCTTTACCATCTTATCTCCCTGACAACCAATATAATGCCTAAAGCTAGCTTGAGTATCTTAATCCATCTGATAAGATAGAATCCCACAGAGAATTGAAGGAAACAAACCCCATATGGATCACGGTATGCAAGAATGTCTCTTTTATGGCTGCTCATCATCCAATTTGATTTTATCTTCAATTTGGAATACCTTTCAATAACTTGTTAACATTGCAAGGTGGGGAAAAAAGAGTTGAGAAGAAATCTCCAAAATGGATAAGAACTGTCTGCTTTAACCTTCCAATATACTAGACCACCAACATTGGTGCCTTTATAGAGGCATTGTGTTTCTTTGGTAATACTGATGCAATAATATAATTGAACCAGATCCTCCTCCTACTACTACTATTACTAACAAGTCCCCTAGAAAGAAGGACATTCTTATGACATCCCAGGAAATAGAGTACTCCCAAGACACGAAAGACATGAATCATTACTTCATCAATAAAGGACTCACTTGAAAAACATTTGAGTTTAGACTTGCATAATTTCAATAGTGTATGGAGACAAGGACAAGTTTCTAAGGTGTTACATAGCTGTTCAGTTTCATATTGGTTCTGGGTTTATATGTGATCTCAATAAGTTCTAATTATAACTTTGATTAGTCATTTTGAGCTAATAACACAGATGTGGTTAGCATTTTTCTTAAATTGTAAGAAATTATATCAAAGTCAACCTAGTAATACCATGTGACATTGGGGCACTACAACAGGACATGAGCCTTGATAGAGACGTTAGGGATTTTAGTGGGGGATGGTGACACCCTGAAAAGTTAAGTCCTATATTGGGTGGGTGGATCACAAAGATATTACATGGGTACTAAGTCCTATATTGATTCCTTACTAGGTAAAACTGAACTTTATAGGAGATTTCAAGGAGCTTTAATTGTAACTTTGACTAGTCCTTACAGAGCAATAACACGGGTATGGCTAGCGTTTTCCCTGAGTTGTGATAATTTTTGCAATTACAATAGCAAAATACATACCAACTTTTCCCTTTACACTGCTTACAAAGGTCATGCACAATAGCAAAGCTTAGTGGCACAGATGCAAGTATGTGAAACAGTTTTAGGACTCACCCCAAACATCAATGACCAAATTAAAAAGTAACAAGAATGATGAACTTACTTTCAATCACAGGATTTGAAAACAGTGGAAAATCTTCTTCCAGTCCAATCACAAATATTTTGTGTGTTCTACAGTAATCAAGAATGAGTTCCTTCCAAAGTTGTATCTGCTTCTCACGGGTGTCCCTTACTGGCTGCAAACTGAAAAACATACACCAAAGGTATGTTCTAAATCACAATGCTCCAAATGAAAAATAAGAATAAGGTAAAGTTGAAAAGATATGTGTTAGAATAAAAATAAAAATGCGAAGGCCACAAGAAAAAAAATACAATGAAGGAGAATAAATATCCATAAACTATAATCTACATACCTTTTCATGAAACATTACATTTAAATAGAAGATTTTCCTTCCATTTTATTTTCAGTACAATGGAAATGCAAAACCTACCCTTACCCTACCACAACACCCCTGTAACACCTGAGCCAAGGGTCAAGGCCTTAAACCATAACCTACATACCTTTTCATGAAACATTACATTTAAATAGAAGATTTTCTTCCATTTTATTTTCAGTTCAATTCAAACACAAAAACCTACCCTTACCCTACCACAACACCCCTTTAACACCTGAGCCAAGGGTCAAGGCCTTATATCGCTTTAGTATGTGGGTATGTTCTATGCCACATCAACTGTATGACTGTTTCCATTGATTGTGATGGCTCAGCAGTTAGGTGCCAAGTTTTATTAAAGGCACATCAATTTTTTTCCTTTTGGGATCTGAACTCTACAAGAGGACAAAAGAAAAGGCCAAAAAAGGAGCTAATGAACATCAGAAGAGGGATGCAAACTACTAAGAGCTCAGCCAGCTCTATCGGAGTACAAGAAACCTAGGAAATAAATGCTTCGATGCCATGACAGCAACCCAATGAGCCAATTTGTCAATGGAACAATTTGCTTTTGCAAATTTGGCAGGAGCTAAAGATGGCAGCACCTCCTTTAGGTCCATATAATGTGCTTATCTCTGAAGGATATGATAAAAATGTTAAGGCACCTAGTTTCTCACTTTTAAAAATGACTCCTATGTTAGTCAAAGAATGAAGAAGATGAACTGCTTCGCACTGTCGCACATGGTCACATGCATGGCCAAAACTTCGACCTTCAAAGCTGAACTAGAGTAGAATTTGTAAACTGATCCTGCAACGAGTTTTCCCATAAGGTCTCAAACTATAAATCCAGCAGCTTCCACTCCAATATCAGCAAGAAAAGCACCATGCATAAACTTTTACCCAGTCCCTAGGAGCAAAGGAAACTAGCAGAGACATTCAGATTTACGGGCATAGATTTAGCAGGGTCTCCAACAGATTGCTTTTCACTGGAAGAGCATTCCTACAAACTTTCCATAAAAATGATTTAACTGGGTGCTGCATTAATGTTCCAAATCATCTTTCAAAGGTCTGCTGAATAAGTGAAAGATGAGAAGCTTGACTTTAAACTTGCTTTGGGACTTTGAGTGCACTTTGGTATCCACCATTTACTTAAGGCACATCAAGTGACAAACTAAACTACCAGCAAGTTGGCAAACTTAACGAGCCTGGTGCATTCCAGCAAAAAATTTAACTAAGGACTCAAGTTTTCAGCCCATAAGATAAATAAACCAAAGCCAAGAAAATTGTTCAACACCCCCCAAAAAAAAAGCCAAGAAAATTTTCAGACGCAGGAGTCCCCATTTCCATGCTGAATTACAGTCAAGAAAAAAAGCTCAAACACTTCCATTACAATGGATTTTTTGTTGTTAAAATAGTGTACATATCAACAAGAAAAGATAAATAGGAGATTGAGATTCAGTAAGGATCAAACAACTTATAATGATTAAAAAAGCAGCAAAAAAAAAGCAGCAATTTATATTAAATTGTCAAAATTTAAAACGGAAAGTAAAACAAAATAAAAACCAAAAAAAAATGTAGAGAAACAGAAGATTACGTGAAGTATGGTGGGTAATTGAAGAAGTGAGGTAGCTTGAAATCACCCAATTTCTGCATCTCTATGGGGCTTCCTCGACAAGAAAAGACCTATAATAGCATCTCTGTAATTGAAGAAATTAAAAGAGGACCAAAGTTTTAGCATCAAGGAAAGATAGATAACCTATCTCCGAAAATAGGGCCGGCAACCATTTTTAGTTTCTCAAACTCCCATTCCTTGTTTTAACCTTCAGATCATTGCATTACTGGTGGGACAATCAAATTTTAAAAATACAAGCACGATGCTTCCTTTTCTGGAATAAAGAAGGAATTTTTACGGGAAAAAGCATACAATGACTCTGAAATAGTTTAGTATGACTGCAAAGGATGTACCTAGCAACGTTTTGAAGGGAAAAAAAATGAATATAATGTAGACAACAAAAACCCCAGTAACTACTCCTCCCCCACTTTCTTTTTGGCTTTACCTGATCAATCTCTTATTCTCTTTCCTTACTACAATTTTCCTATGCTTTAGCAACAACTAAGATTGCAGTCTCCAAAAACCATTTAGTAAGTTTCTTCTTTTTCATTTTTCTTTCTTTTTTTTTTTTTTTTGGAATTTTGTTGACCCACCTCTTATGATGACTCCTTAATAATTGATCCTTTGCATTAGCAACATCTAAAATTTTACTTGACAAAAAACTACTAGCCACTCCTTGTAGACTCCTTGTGGACTTCCGTTTTGTCAATCTATAACTAAAGCAAGGACCAATAGAGTAAAATCCTCACACCGCCATAATATACTACGTCATAAGCATTAACAGCTGCTTGGTAATCTTTTGAAATCATGGATTATCAATCAATGGAATCACTAATTTTTTTTTAAAAAAAAACATAATGTAGATATATATGTTAACTGTAAAATGTGTTGGCACATTAAAACCAATGAGCCCTAGTTCAAATTATGCATCCTAGGATGGAATTTTAGCTTCAACACCACGGGGTGTGTGTGCAACTTACTATCCAAAGAAAATGGTATATTAACTGAGAAAAGAGTAGGTATTATATTTGCTTTCTGTAGTGCTAATGCAGTATGGATGTAGGCCACCAAGTTGATATCAAGCACCTTTACCACATTTTTGGATTATAATGGCATTGACTTAAACAAATGCTAATCAAGTAACTCTTAATACAAAACAAAAAAATTCCAATGCACCCAATAATATACATAAACCAAAACCTTCTTTTCTCCCATGGGATCCACCAAAAAGGAAATAACTTGTACCAGAAAATTATTTGACCTGGGAAATGTAACAAATCATAATTTCAACATCAAAATTTTACATGGGAAAAAATATATATATATATATATACACCTGCAAATTGCAACTCACCCAAGCCTTATTATATCAATTCATTTAAATTTCCATGATCTTTCAATTTCATTAGCTTTTATGTCACTTTTCTCTCCCCCTTATGGGGTTTTTTGTTAGTTTTTCTGGGTTTTCTTTTAAACCAATTATGTCACACAGAGAATGAAAAAAAAATAAAATTTTTTTAAAAAAATTAAAATAAGGAGAAGAAGGATCGGTGAGCCTTGAAAGTGAATGATACCTGAGGATTCAAGGCGGAGGGGGTAAGACGCTTTTGATTGATTGAGTCTGAGCTTGGTTTTTCGGAACGTTCAGTTGATCAAGCTGGGAAGGATGTCCGTTTAGGTGACCGAAGGAAAATGTAAGAAAATTTTATGGTTTCGAACATTGGGTCCAATTGAAGCCCATGGTTTCGAACACGAGCTTTGTCTAGCAAGAGACTTTAATGGCTTGGTATTATTCTTCCAAAAAACAAAAAAAAAAAAAAAGCTTCTCCATATTTTACCGACATCAATTATTTTTATCATTACTCTTTTTATTATCATTCGAATAAAATATTCATTACAAAGCACCATTTTTTACTTTTTTGTCTTAAAACTTTTTTTTTTTCAAATAAGTTTCTACTACAATAAATAGGCCCATTGAACATATTACATCGGCTGCTAAATTATTCGCATCAATATCCACCCATGTCATGTATGTCACCTCCAAAATGAACCGTTGGTGATGGTTGGCCGGCCATGGGTCTTTATAGAGGTGGCTGTGCAAGCCACCATTACTAAGAGGAGAAGACGAGATGATTAGCATTGTCAGGCAACAATGAAGGAGGTGGGTTGAGACGACAGGAACGAACATGAATGTTACTAACATTGAAAGAAAGAGTTAAAATTGTATAATTAAGTCTAGAGGTGAAGAGGCGGTTCAAGCGTCTAAGCGGTTAACCGGTAGTTAGCGGTTAATAACCCTAATAACCGCTAACTGCTTTGTAAAATTAAAAAATAAAAGAAAAAGAAAAAATCAAAACAGTGTCGTTTCTATGGTAATACAATAATACCCTACTACATACAACATCAATTCTAGATTTTTATACATTTTTATATATATTTAAACATGAAAACAATGTCGTTTCATGTATTTTTTATATATATAAATATCAGTGCCGGCTAGACCACTAGGCAAGCGCATAGGGCCCCCGGCATATTAAGGCCCCCAAAAAAAATTATAATATGGCAAAAAAATAAATAAATTTAAGGCCCAAAATTTTTTTTAATAAGGCCCAAAAAAAAATTTGTTATCAAAATTTAAGGCCTCTAACCATAAAAAATAAGTAATTTAAAAGGCTCCAATTTCATTTGGCCCCATACACAAATTCAAGAAAAAAATTAAAAAAAAAAAACTGACAAATCCCATCAACCCCACAGGTGACAACCATGCTGCTCATATTGTCATACAGAAATTCAGAAAAAAAAATAATAAATAATTAAAATCTGTCAAATCCCACCCCAAAATCTCGCATGGGTAACGGCAAAAAAATCTGACAAATCCCACGGTTCCCACCCCAAATCTCTATAAGTAACTGGTAACGGCCAAAAATACCAGGAGCTGGCCAACATATGGACAACCAGGAGCTCCCCTTTTGGCTTTGCTCTTTGAAAGCTTCAAGCCTTCAAGTTCAATTTTTTTGCTCAAATTTTCTCTAACCGAAAATCAAAAGTTCTCTCTAGTTTCATAATTCATAAAGAACCATCTCTCCAAAAGACAAAAAGTTAGTTACCAAAATCTCTTTGTGCAAATTGAAAGTATTAATAGATAATCTGATTATCAAGTTAATTGAAAATAATTCATATGCCAAATCAGGTTTTATTGTTCTATTTTTGCAATTTATTTCATTGTAGTCAGAATATATATATTCTATAAATCGTGTTTGTTTAATTTGTTAATATTTTGATCAAACATATCTACTAGAAAATATGCATCTGGTTATGAAAAAAAAAAGAGAAAAGTATAACAATTGATTGAATCTCAAAGAGAAGCTCTAAATAAATTTGTTATTAACAATAAATAAAATATTGAGGTTAGTGAAAATCTCATAGATTAACAAGAAATTCATCAAAAAGAATTAGAAGATAATAAAATACTATAGATGTATCTACCTCTATTGTTACAAATATTTATGACCAGCCAATGGAAAAATATTGATGCAAAATTAAGGGATTTATTAGTAGAAAATGGTTCGATATGCATTAATATAGATTTTCCTAATGATAAGAACTCTAGGCACTTTTTTAGCACATATCATATATGAAAAGTATTAAATACATAATAGAAAATGGCTAGTATATTCAACAGATTAGATAGAGTATTTTGTTTTTTTTTAAGTTGTTTAATTCAAAACCTAATAGAATGCAAGTAGATAATGAATGAACTAATTATTGGAAAAATCTTAGTGATAAATTTAGAAGTCATGAAACAAATAATGAACATGAATAATTGGGTTGATTTAGAAATGAGATTGTTCAAAGCATAAAACAATTGATAAAAATGTCCAATAACAAATTAATAGAGAGAAAGATCATTGGAAAAGATTATTGTTGAGAATTATTGCTGTAATAAAGAATTTTGGTAAGAATAATTTGGCATTTAGATGACAAAATGAAAAGATCTACCAAGAAAATAATAGAAAATTTTTAAGTCTAATTGAAATGATTGCAGAATTTGATCCAGTAATACAAGAACATGTTTGGCGTAATGAATATGGGGAAATTCATAATTATTATCTTAGACATAATATACAAAATGAATTAATACATTTGTTAGCAATAGAAGTAAAGAAGAGTATTATTGAAAAAGTTAAAAAAGTAAAATATTTTTCAATTATACTTAATTGTACTCCGGATGAAAGTCATCAAGAACAAATATCTCTTATTCTACTATGTGTTGATATTTCAAAAAATCCAATAAAAGTAGAAGAACATTTTATATAATTTATAATAATAGATGATAATATTGGAGAAGGTCTTTTTAATGACATGATTGGGTTAATCAAAAAAATTGATCTTAATATTGAAGATATGCAAGGACAAGGATATGATAATGGATCTAATACGAAGGGAAAATAACGAGGAGTGCAAAAAAGACTACTTGATATAAATCCTAAAGCATTTTATGCACCTTGTGGTTGTCATAGTCTTAATCTTGTATTATGCGATATAGCTAATTCATGTCTTAAAGCTATATCTTTTTTTGGAATTGTACAATGTATATATACTTTGTTTGCATCATCTACAAAATGATGAAAAATCTTACTAGATAATGTGCCAAGTTTAACTCTTAAGCTATTTTCTCAAACATGTTGGGAAAGTCGGATTGAAAGTCTAAAAGCAATAAAATTTTAAACTCCACAAATAAGAGACACTTTGCTACAATTAGCAAAAACAAGTGATGATCCAAAAACAAAAAGTGAAGTTAATTGTTTGGCAACATATGAGATGAAAAGTTTTGAATTCTTATTGAGTACGATTATTTGGTATGATATTTTATTTGCTGTTAATACTATTAGTAAAAATTTACAATTAAAAGATATGCATAGTGATGTTGCTATAGATCAATTAGAAGATCTTATTTCCTATTTTAAAACGTATAAAGAAACTTGATTTACATCGGCTATGATTTCATCTAAAGAGATTGCAACCATAATGGAAATAAAACATGTTTTTCGTAAAAATAATTCATAGAAAGAAACGGTTTGATGAAAATGTTAATGGAGACAACATAATCTATTGAATAATCTTTTAGAATTGATTACTTCTTATATATAATAGATCAAACTATTTCTTCAATTCAAAGTAAGTTTGAACAATTTCAAATATACGAAAATTATTTTGGGTTTTTATTTAATTTTAATAAATTAAAATCATTAGATGATGATTTGCAAAATAAATGTCTTAATTTAGAAGGTTTTATAAAACATGATTTTGATGGTTTAGATTTATTTTCGGAACTAAAAGTTTTAAAAGAAATTATATAAATAGAAGAAAGTGCTCCAATTGACATATTAAATTATAGGAAAATGCTAGGGTTTTCAGAGGTTCTCCCGGTGTTCTCCTCCACACGTAAAACATGATTTTAAAAAAAAAATTGTAGTATCTACCATCGTTTTTTAGGCATTAGCATCAAATTTGAGGCATTAACACCAAATTTGTGAGGCATTAGCACCAAAATTGAGGCATTAGCATCAAATTTAGGATGATCAAATTCATTTTGGGTGATACCATCCCTAAAGGGTTAACCTTTCACCTTTAGGTTTTAGTTTTGAATCAAAAACAAGTTTAAAGCATTAGAACTTAAATATTAACTAATAAAATTAATCATAGAAAAAACGTATTACAATTTTATTTTTTTTAAATCATGTTCTCGTAAAGACCTGGAAGAACGCCAGAGAACTATGGGGAGAACCCTACAAACCCCTAAATTATATAAAAGACTTGATTTTTTCAAAATGCATGTATCGCTTATAGAATTTTATTGACAATACATGTTACAGTTGCTTTTGAAAGAAGTTTTCAAAACTAAAATTGATAAAATCCTACCTAAGATCAACAATGTCACAAAAGAGATTAAATGGATTAGCCATTTTATCAATTGAAAAAATGATATTAGAAAATCTTGAATATAAAAACTTAATTAGTAATTTTGCATCCTAAAAAGCAAGAAGAATGATTTTTAAATAAAATATAATAATATTATTGAAATATATATATTTTTATTTTAAAAAATAATGCTCCATTTCAAAGTTTTCTAAGACCCCTAAATTCATTGGGTCGGTCGATAAATATAATATATAGACAATTAGCAATTTTTTCTAATCGCATTCAAAAGTGGGTAACAGTTAATACAATTAACATTTTCAGCTTTGTAAATGAAGTGAGAATATCAGACCAGCTTATATAATAGGGATGTAATAATATTAATACCCCTAACAACCATTATGAAAATTTTGACAAGAAGGAAAATGCAGGAAAATTTTATGGTTTCGAACATTGGGCCCAATTGAAGCCCATCGTTTCGAACACGAGCTCTGTCTAGCAAGAGACTTTAATGGCTTGGTATTATTCTTCAAAAAAATATATATATAGCTTATGGATTTTTTTTTTGAAAAGCTTGTCGATATTTTTACTTTTTATATTACATCAATTATTTTTTTTTATTACTCTTTTTTATTATCATTCGAATAAAATATTCATTACTGTTGGGTCATGGATCAACTTCACATACTTTATTCCAAGACACCTGTTAGGCCAAGTCGTCGGCCTGGTTCGTTATCTTTGAAAACCGAGACTCCCTCAAGCCTCGACCGCCTCGACCATATATTACTCCGGGCCCATAACATCCGAGGCCTTGGCGAGGCCTTCTCGGACACAAAGCCTCTATTACTTCAACAATCTTCAGATTCTTATAATCAATCGAATTCAAAATTCAAAAGCTAACAACCAAATCCTATCTCGATCTCCTAAGATCAAGAACGGGTAACTACTCAAATCCTCGATAACAAATTGCCTCACAAATCGTGGAAGAGTCAGTAATTGGTTGAAAGCTACCACCCGTGCCTATATAATGCAAAGTAGACGAACACTGAGGTAACGCAATTCTTGCCTTCTTTAGGTGTATGCGATTTTTCTTTTTACCAAACAACGACTTAGGCATCGGAGTGACCCCATGGCTCACCCCGATCTCCCTTCAATCCTCTTGTTTTCTTCTTTTGCGAGATCCTAGGCTCGAAGTAGTAGAACCGAGCCCAATAGCGTGTGCCACGTCATCAATCGGAAATGCATCAACGGTTTAGGCGCCGTGGAAACGATTTTTCAATCGATTCTCATTCATCTACTATCCGACATGGTGAATACACGCTCTTTCACACGATCTTCACACCGCAGCAACCTCAACCGATGCAACCACCTCCTAAGCGGCGCTGGGGCATCCAATGACCCGGTTGAGGATGCAACCACCTCTAGCGCCGGTATCCAATGACCCGGTTTGAGGGATTTCCTCAAGTCTATGGCGGAATCAATGGAAGTCCTCGGGCAGCGAGCGAGGAACTCAACTTTCGTCTCCTGCGGCGAAGCAAGCGATGAGAAAGAAGAGAAACGTCGAGCGCCCGCGAGAAGATAAGCGAGACAAGATCCACGTGGAACGTCCCATCAACCCCAAGGGACAATGAAAGTACTGTCCAAGGAGAAAATGAGGAGGACGAGAATAAGTCACGCCGAGTAGAGAGGGTCTCGGACGAATTGATCACACGAGAAGAATCCCCCACGGCGGATCTCGTCGAGAGAAGCGCGAAGTTGAGAAGCCTCGCGAAGATAGGCGAGGAGAAAAATTGCATCGGTCGAGGCGACGAGGAATCTCGGCACATCACGAGGCCAAGATGAAAGATCTAGAAGATAAGTATACACGAATGCTCCGCCGAATGGATGGAGAGGACCCGAAATTGATGGCATGGGACATGTTGGAAGATGAAAGTCTCCCATTCCTGAGCAGGTTAAGCGTACCCTATGCCCGATAAATTCAAGATGCCGCGATTGAAAAGTATATAAGGCGGGGATCCGCAGGACCATTTGGAGGCCTTGAGCACATCATCCTACGGCACTCGGACGAGATTGCATGTAGAGCTTTTCCCTTGACCTGGGAGTGGCGAAGAATGGTTTCTTGGATTACCCCAAAATCCGTAGGCACTTTCAAGGAGCCGGGGGCCTATTCTTAACCCGGCCTCGCAACGAAAGAAAGAAGAACGCCACTGTCTGTTAACTTTACGACAGGATAAAGAGGAGAGTCTGAAGGACTTCATGCTTCGCTTTAATAGAGAAAAGCTCGAGGTCGACACCCCCGTTGACGAGACACTGTTATGTGCCCTAATGCAGGGGGTACGGGCAGAAGGGCCATTGATGGCCGAAGTGGGAAGAAAAAACGTGAAAAAAGTAACACTCCCTCAGTTCATGAAGCTGACCGAGGAGTTCATCCATCAAGAGGAGCTAGTTGGGACGCTTCTGAAGGCTCAGACGTTGGAAGAACAAGCAAAGGAGGAGAGCAAGAAGGCCTCGACTGCCCCAAAATCAAAGGAGGAAAAGAGTTCCCGGAGAGGAGACAAAAAACCGAATCCATCAGTGAAAAATGAGCCTCAAAAGGCAGAGACTCCAAGATTCCGGAAGGAAGTTTTCACCCCTCTGAACACTAGTCTCACCGAGGTGTTCTCGGCTATTAAGGGGGATCCTGCATTTAGGTGGCCACCGAAGATGAAGGCCGATCCGTTCAAGCGGGATCGGAGCAAGTTCTGCGAGTACCATGCCGATCATGGGCATCTTACTGAGGATTGCATATCTCTCCGTCGAGAAATAGAGGTTTTCATACAGAACGGGAAACTAATTCGTTTTCTCGCACAAGAAAGAGGTCGGGAAGCAAATAATCAGGGGCATCGAGAAGGCCTCGGTCCGAAGGAGATCGAGAAGAAGCTCAAGAAGGGTCGCGGACCGAGAAGAAGGACAAAGGAATGTCCGGGAAGAACATCAACCTCGCCCGAACCAGGAGATAGTTAGGGAGATCCACACCATTTCCGGAGGTATTGCCGGCGGAGGGGAGTCAAACTCGGCAAGGAAGGCGTATGCTAGAAATATGCGAGCAGGTATACTCCTGCATAGACCGCCAAAGCACTAAAAGCAGAACCGGTGATACTATCATTCTCGGAGGAGGATGCACGGGGTTGTAATGCCACTGACGGCGCTCTTGTAGTAACCTTAACCGTCATAAACCATGGGATCCATCGAATTTTGGTGGACAATGGAAGCTCTGATATCCTCTATTGGCCGACCTTCAGATGGGCATCGATCGAGAAAGGATCAAACCGTTTGGATCTCCATTGGTCGGATTTGGAGGAAGTAGTATACCCGATAGGATCATCCCTCTACCGGTGACAGCGGGGATAGCGCCTAGGCGTCCACCGTTATGGTGGACTTCTTTGGTAATCGACGGCCGTCCGCTTTAGCGCAATTATGGGTCGACCAGCACTAAACAAGCTAAGCGACCTCGACCTACCATCTTACAATGAAATTCCCAACGAAGGAGGAATCGGAAGTGCGGCGACCAACTCGCGGCGAGGAAATGTTACAACATCTCTATAAAGACCTCGGACACGACCAACTAAGTGGCCTCGGTATCCGAGGCGAGGGAACCAGCAGAGCAGTCGAGGAGGTCTCGGTGGGAGAAGGAAAGGTGTTGCGAGATAGAACACGCCTCGATCAGAAGTCCAAGACGGCCTCATAGATTTCTTCTGAAGAAATATAGAGGTCTTTGCTTGGTCGCATGAGGACATGCGGGTATTAACCCAGGAAATAGTCCATGTTTTAAGCGTGGATCCGAAGCAAGGCGGACGACAAAGAGAAGGAAGTTTGCCAGCGGATCGAGGCAATAACCGTGAGGTGGACAAACTGTTGAAGGCACAATTTATCGAGGAGGTTTATTACCCATTGGTTAGCCAATGTAGTCTGGTGAAAAATCTAACGGCAAATGGAGAATGTGTGGACTTGATCTTAATAAAGCACTGCCCCAAAGACAGCTTTCCCCTCACGCATCGATCGTTGGTCGACTCTACCTCCGGGTACAAGTTACTCGATTTCATGGATGCCTTTTGAGGATATAACCAGATCCTCATGCTCCCGGAGGATCGAGAGAAGAGCATTCATCAGATCGGGGCCTTTCTTGTTACAAAGTCATGCCTTTTCGGCTTAAAGAACAGGAGCCACATACGAGGCTTGTGAACAAAATGTTCCAAGCCCGGATAGGAGAAACATGGAAGTGTATGTTGGCGACATCTTGGTGAAAAGAGTGAATTAGCCACGTTCATGACCTCCGTGAGGCGTTTAAAACATTAAAGCGATGCGAATGAAGCTAAACCCAAATGCGCCTTGGGTATCCTCCAAAATTCCTAGGCTACATGGTATCAAGTAGAGGATAGAGGCCAATCCGAAAAAATCATGCGGTCTTAGAGATGCAATCCCAAAATCCACAAAAAAGCTCCAACAAGCGGTAGGAGGCTAGCCGCTCTAAATCGCTTCATTTCTCGATCCACCGACAAATGCCTCCCATTCTTCAAAATCTTGAGGAAGGCTTTCAGTGGACCTTGAATGTGAAAGGCATTCTCGAATTGAAGACATATTTGACAAACTCTCCTTTGTTAAGCGAACTATTCACGGAGAGGTGCTATATTTATATAGCAGTTTCCCCTCGGCGTCGATCGGCCTTGATCGAGAAGAGGGCGGATAACCGGTATATTTTGTCAGTAAAGCGTTACATGGCGCAGAAGAAAGGTATCCACAAATCGAGAAACTAGCATTTGCCCTCATCATAGCTTCAAGGAAACTCGACCCTACTTTCAAGCTCATTCCATACGAGTCCTCACGATATACCCACTCGGAAAATAATGCAGAAATTGGACCTATCAGGACGGTTAGCAAACTGGGCCATCGAACTGGGACAGTTCGACCTCGAATTCATTCCCAGAAATGCGATCAAAGGCCAAGTCCTCGCAGATTTTCTGGCTGAATTCCTAAACTTACGAGCGAGAGGAAGACGGAGATGGATCATCTCGTTGATGGTTAAATCAACAAAAAACGAAGTGCGGGGATAGTGATTGTTACTCCCGAAGGAGAAGAGTTGAAAAGTTCTTTAAAGCTAGAATTCAAAACCACCAACAATGAAGCAGAATATGAAGCTGTCATAGCAGGACTCGGGTTGGCCCTCGAACTAGGGGCTGAATCGTGGAAGTTGAGCGATTCACAAGTGATCGTCGGTCATATAATGGGGAATTTGAAGCAAAGGGATAAAATGAAGAAGTACCTTGCTAAGGTGCAAGATATGCGATCTCCTTTCAAAAATTCAGCATCACAAAATCCCTAGGAAAGACAACGAAAAGGCGATCACTTGGCACGAATGGCCTCAGCAAGAAGATAATGGAGTCAGAAAGACAAAAAGATATCCGAGCTTAATCGTTCCTCAATATCGGATGCCTCAATCATCGTGGCATCGGTCGAGGAAACTTCAGATTGGAAGAAATAATCAAATATCTAGAAGGATTCTTGCCATCCGAAAGAAGCGACCATCTGACTCGAATGAAAGCCGGCAGATTCACGATAGTCAATGGAAAGCTCTATAAAAGAGGATTCACGTTGCCCCTCCTTAAGTGCGTCTCTCCCGAAGAAGGAAACTATATCCTCCGAGAGATTCATGAAGGTATTTGCGGAAGTCACTCCGGGGCAAGGGTGCTGGCGCATAAGGCCGTAAGAGCAAGATTTTATTGGCCACAAATGAATAAGGAATCAACGGCTATTGTCAGAAATTGCGACAAGTGCCAACGATTTGCTAACGTCACCAAACAACCACCAGAGGAACTAAGTGTAATTTCCTCTCCTTGGCCCTTCTCGCAATGGGGGGTAGATATAGTCGGACCACTACCACGAGGAAAGGGAAATGTTCGATTTGCAGTAGTTGTTGTAGACTACTTTACTAAGTGGGTGGAGGTTGAACCCTTGGCAAACATAACTACCAAAGTCATCGAGCGTTTCTTATGGAAAAATATTGTATGCACGCTCTGGCGTACCCCACGCATTAAATCACGGACAATGGGAAGCAGTTTATTTGTGAACCATTTGAAAATGGTGTCTTGAGCTTCACATCGAGAATTACTTCTCATCTCCCGGACACCCTCAGGCAAATGGGCAAGTTGAGGCCACCAATAAAACCATTTTCAAAATTTTGAAAAAGAAGTGGCGACAAAAAAGGAGATTAGGCGAATTATCTCCGGAGGTTCTTTGGGCGTCGAACAACGAAGAGAACTCCCAGAAGAAACCCCTTACGCTTTGGCATTGAACGGCGATTATTCAGCGAAATTGGGATCGGAAAGTTTAAGGGTAGAAGCATACAAAGGCGGAATCTAATGATGAAGGTCTAAAACTCCACTTAGACCTAATCTGAGAAAAGCGTGATCAAGCCCGGATCACCACGATCCAGTGTGTCGAGGAATGAATGGCAAGGTACTTGACGGAAGGGTCAAAACACGGACTTTCGAATCGGAGACCTAGTTTTGCGAAGAGTTACCCTCATGACAAAGACCCGATCGAAGGAAAACTAGCTCCGAATTGGGAAGGCCCATACAAGGTGATTAGTTGTAACCGAAGGCGGGGCGTACCATTTAGAAGACTTCGGAAGGAAAGGTCACGCAAAGGCCATGGAATCTGGAGCATCTCAAAATATTTCATTTAACATGTAATTCCCATTTATTTTGTGGTTTGACTTTAGCGAGAATTGATTCAATAAAGAAGTACTCGGAGTTTATCTTCATATATCCTTGAATGAATAGGTGGCGATCAAGTTTTCACCAAACTAAGGTCATCCGATCGAGACTGGTCTTCACGACTCGCATCGAGACACGACACTTAGAAAAGGAACTAAGGTCGATCCGATCTGAGACACTGGTCTTCACCGGGCTCGGCATCCGAGACGACACTTAGAAAGGAACTAAGGTCGATCCGATCTGAGACTGGTCTTCACCGGGCTCGGCATCGAGACGACACTTAGAAAGGAACTAAGGTCGATCCCATCTGAGACTGGTCTTCACCGGGCTCGACATCAGACGACACTTAGAAAGAACTAAGGTCGATCCGATCTGAGACTGGTCTTCACGGACTCGGCATCGAAGACGACACTTAGAAGAACTAAAGGTCGATCCGTCTGAGACTGGTCTTCACAGCTCGGCATCCGACGACACTTAGAAAGGAACTAAGGTCGGCCGATCAGACACTGCTTCACCGGTCGGCATCGAACGACACTTAGAAAGGAACTAAGGTCGATCCGTCGAGACTGGTCTTCACGGGCTCGCATCCGACGACACTTAGAAAGGAACTAAGGTCGATCCGATCTGAGACTGGTCTTCACCGGGCTCGACATCGAGACGACACAGAAAGAACTAAGGTCGATCCGTCGAGACTGGTCTTCACACTCGCATCCGAGACGACACTTAGAAAGGAACTAAAATCGGTCCGTCTGAGACCGGTCTTCACGGCTCGGCATCATCGAGACGACGAATAGAATCATAGTGATCTCAATACGAGACCAACACTAACTATATACTGAATGTATCTGAAAGAGCCATGAATGAAACTCACTATTTTATTAACCAATAAAGTAGTTTTACAAAAATTTTATAAAGAACAAACCATTTGCCCCTAAAAGATCCTTAGAAGTGCAGTAAACAGGCGACCTCGGCACTGAGAGCCTCTTTAACTTCATTTCACCGGCGAGTTCGGGCCAGTGCCAGCCTCCTGACCTCGGACACCCTGCTCCACTTTCATGACCTCAAGCGAGGCGGGAGGTTGGTAGTTGAATTCATTAATCCCAACGCGTCATCTCTTGCTCCAAAAAGAAAGAAGGCGCGGATAGCTTCAGTGCAAGGATGTCCTCAATGTTCACCGTGTTGAGGTCGATTCTCTGGGCGAGGTCCTTCCAGTGAAAGTCTCGAACCGAGGTACAATCCGTCGGCCCAGGCGATGTCGAACCCTAGAAGCAAAGGAAAGGCGATGAAGATAGCGGTAGCCTTCTCCTCACCTTCCTCGGCCAGTGTCGATTTCTGTGCTCATCGCGGAAGTGCTTGTACCTCTCCTCGGATGAGTTTATCTTCGAGACCTTCTCGCGATTTACGAGTCTCCTTCAGTTTGCTCGAGAGTCGCTATGCTTCTTTTCAAGAAGCGCCAGTTCCTCCTTCACGATCGAATGGTCTTTTTGAAGCCCCGCGTGCGCCACTTGCAGAGCCTCATGGCTTTCCTGCAGAGCCGCGAGCCCAGCTCGTGTTCCCTGGATCTCCTCGGTCATCGAGGCAAGCTCCGCTACGGCTCGGTCCCTGCGCTTGGAGGCATCCGATGCCTCGACCTCCATCACAGCCGAATGTTCTGCAAGGACTCGGAGGTCATCTTCGTGTTTGGTGACCAACGCCCAGAGTCAGACGTTTTCCTCCCTGGTCTCTGCCAACTCCTTGCTCAAACCTTCTTCCCCACGTTCTTCGGCCGAGACCTTCCTAAAATAGCGATGAGGATGACCGGAGAAAGACGAAAAAGAAGGGTCATCAGGCAAAGGCATAAAAAATAATAAATAAATAAAAAATGAATCGCTTACCAAAAAATGCAAAGACAACATCTCTTCGGCCATCCCTCTAGCCGAGAGATCACGTTCCTTCATTTGGAGTTTCGGTGGTCCACCATATCGAACACGCCTTGGCGATTACCCTTCAAGTCGCCCCCAAATTCATGACCTCCTCTGAAGGTCCAGTTAGCCCCTTCTGTACCTCGGCCGTGCTCTCGGGCGCCTCGGAGGCTTCGGCGCTCGGACACACGAGGCCTTTTCACAGGCCTCCTCATATGTCGGACTCGGACTGACCTTTTGGCCAGGGCCCGAGGCAGAAGCCCCGCCTCGGTATGGTGGACGGGGTCCACGATGAATATGCCCGATGGGTTCTCTGAATGGCCCTAAATTCTCGTCCGCCATTCCGGCGGAATCTTGAAGACCATCTCAAGGTCTTCAAGATGTCTTTGTATGTTGGAGCCCAATTGGCGGTTCGAGGATGGAATGGGCCCCTCGAGCGCCATTAATGGCTCGTCGACTAAACCTGCCACATTCACGAGGGGACTGCGGAATCGGCTCGTTAGCTAGGAAGCGGCGACCTCCTCCACTCTGGCCTGGGAGGCGCTGTTCTGCGTAAGAAACCCGCCACTTCGAGACATTAGCGTGAGGCGTTCGGCGGCGAACGCTGCCGGCTCCACCTTTCCCGGTGAGCTCCGGCGCTCTTTGAGCTTTCTTCTTATCAAGGAGCCTCGATTACCTCGGCGTCCGACTCCTCAAGCCGGGATTGCGTCAAGGGCGGTCTCCTTAGGGATTCCCTCGTGAGGCTTCCTTCGCATCCTGTGCGTCGGCGAGCTTTGTGAGGGAGCGGTGTGAGCGACCTCGCCTTCTCGGTTTCCGACTCCTCGTTGCCAACTAGCATCCCTTACCACCTTCGGATGGGCATCGGCCTTTGTCCTCTCGGCCAAGGGACTCTTCTTGATAAGAGGCGATTGGAAGGCTGGTGGGAAGGAGGCCTCGGTTCCCTAATCTTGAAAGCCCCGATCTGGATGGGATAAGAGGTTTTCTCGGGCTTCTCTGGCTCCACCATTTTCCCTTACCCTTATCCGCTCTCAAATCGACCCATCACGGTCGCTGGGGCCTTGCCTTTTCGGGGTAGCTCTCCTTGTATTAGCGGGAGGGCTAGGATCGAGAGGAGCTCAGGCAGTTCCCTAGTCGGCTCAACACGTGACCGGCGGGAGCATAAACCAGCTCCATCTGGTACCAAACCCAGCACCTCGAAGGTTAAGCTCGACTCGTGCCTCGAGCCCACCTGCACTTCACCCAGGCTCCTTTGGGGTGAGACGCGGTTCTCGACCACCCCTCTCAGAAAGCATATTCACCTCCCGAGGAACCCTCGCGTCTGTGGCCTTCTCAGGGGCGAACTCCCATTGCCCAGGCAAAGAAAATTTTGTTTTCCAGCCATGATTCTGGAGTATCTCGGCTCCAGAATTACCATACGACCCCGCCTCGTCTGGATATTATAGACTCAGAGCCCCCTGGGTTCCTGTGAACCCTGTGCAAGTGTAAAAACTCCCTGACGGTCAATCGATGCTCTTTCCCAGGCGAGAGGCCACACACCATGCAGCCGAGATATCTCACGCATTGGGAGCTATCTGGTGAGGGACAAGTCCAAGTAGGCAAGCAACTCTCGGACCATGGGAAGAAAGGGAGGCGGAAGCCTGCCCTAAACATCGTTTCGTAAACACAGACCTCATGGCGGTCTGAACGTACGATGGCTCCGGTCCCCCTCTCAGCGAACCGTATCTTGACGAAAGGAGGAATGAAACACTCCATTCGGATTCTGCGTTCATCACGTCTGGACAACCTGCTCTCCCACGTGGCGGGGTGGGCGTCGCCGAGGCCGTCAGAATCTTCACCACCACCCCTAGGCATCTTCGGAAAATATGGAAAAAGATTCACGAAATAAAGAAGAACGTGAGCTTAAAACTGTGAGATACGCTTCAAAGAATGAAGATGGACGGCGAATGGACCAATGTACAGCATTTATAGGGGAACGGATAAAACGAAGCGTCGACGCGCTTCAAAGGAAGAAGATGAAGAGACGTACCTCGAATAAACTGCAGAGACGTTTCGACTTCTCGACAGCTGGCCCTTCATGATGATCAACAGTTGTTAGAAGCACGAGTGACGAATCCAAGGCCCACACGTGGCTCTATCTCGAGAAACAGAATCGGCGCATTAAATGCTGTCAGACCGCCTCGGACAAAACAAAGCGCCTCGTACGGTTTTGGCGGGAATTTCAAAAACTTTTCCCGCTCAAAAACTTTATTATTTTTTACGCCACAGATCTCGAGTGTGTCGAGCCTCATCTTCTCGCCTTTGCCGAGGCCCTAGCTGCTCGACTTCGTCGAGACTTATCCTCTTGAGTACGTCGAGGCTCATCTTCTCGACTTTGCCGAATCTTACTTCAAACATATTCCAAGATTAAGATGACTCCTGGAAAGTTGATCCAGCCTGTTAAAAAACGCTAGAATTCCCATAGTCCCTCTGGACAAGGGAATTGGGGGAATGATTGGGTCATGGATCAACTTCACATACTTTATTCCAAGACACTGTTAGGCCCAAGTCAGTCGGCCCGATTCGTTGTCTTTGAAGACGAGACCTCCTCGGGCCTCGACCCTCGACCATATATTACTTTGGGCCCATAACATCGAGGCCTTGGCCGAGGCCTTCTCGGATACAAAGCCTCTATTACTTCAACAATCTGCGATTCTTATAATCAATCGAATTCAAAATTCAAAAGCTAACAACCAAATCCTATCTTGATCTTCTAAAGATCAAGAGCAGTAACTACTCAAATCCCTCGATAACAAAGTGTCTCGCAGCAAATCAAGGAAGAGTCAGTAATTGGTTGAAAGACTACCACTCGTGCCTATATAATGCAAAGTAGGCGACACATTGAGGTAGCAATTCTTGCCTTCTTTTTGGTATATGCGATTTTCTTCACCAAACAGACTTAGGCATCGGAGTGACCCCATCTCACCCCGATCTCCCTTCAATCCTCTTGTTTTCTTCTTTTTGCAGGGGTCCTAGGCTCGAAGTACTAGAACCAGGAGCCCAATAGCATGCCACGTCATCAATCGGAAACTGTGCATCAACAATTACAAAACACAATTTTTTTACTTTTTTATATATTATATATATATATTTTCCACATCAATAAGTTTGTACTACAATAATAGGCCCATTGAACATATTACATCGGCTGCTAAATTATTCGCATCAATATACACCCATGTCAAGTATGTCACCCCAAAATGAACCATTGGTGATGGTTGGCCGGCCATGGGTCTTTGTAAAGGCGGCCGTGCAAGACACCTTCACAAAGAAGAAAAGACGAGATGATTAGCATTGTCAGGCAACAATGAAGGAGGTGGGTTGAGACCACAGGAACGAACATGAATGTTATTAACATTGAAAGAAAGTTAAAAATTGTATAATTAAGTCTAGGGGTGAAGAGGCGGTTAAACGCCTAAGCGGTTAACCGGTAGTTAGCGATTAATAATTATAATAACCGCTAATCGCTTTGTAAAATAAAAAAAATTAAAATAAAATAAAAGAAAAATCAAAAGCAATTATCGTTTCTATGGTAATACAATAATATCCTACTACATACAACATCGATTCTAGATTTTTATTCATTTATATATATATATATTTAAATATGAAAATGATGTCATTTCATGTGTTTATATATATAAACAATAAATATAATATATAGAAATTAGCAGCTTTTTTTTTTTTACATGTCCACATAAGAGGGGGGAGGGAAGATTCGAACTAGTGACCTCCGCTTTATTAGGCGTGGTCCCAGTCAATTGAACTACTTTTTGGAGACATGCAGCTTTTTCTAATCACATTCAAAAGTGGATAACAGTTAATACAATTAGCGGACGATTAATAACTACTCACATTTTCAGCTCTGTAACTGAAGTGAGAATATCAGACAAGCTTATATAATAGGAATGTAATAATATTAATACCCCTAACAACCATCTATGAAAATTTTGACAAGAAGAGCTTTGTTAGTAGTATCACGTACTTGTGACTTGTGAGAGAGGGAAATGGGTAGCTCCACCATATCGTACCTACCATGAGTGAAAAATTCAAAGTTGAAAGAGCACGGCTTTGTTTGGTAAAGGGGTTGTAGACTTGTAGTATGTTTTGTTATTATTCATCACAATTTTTCAAAACAGTCAACATCAAAACTTTTAACTTTTCAATTTTTTTATCACATCACTAACTTTTTATTTTTATTCAAATAAAAAATTACTACAAAATAAAACTTTTTACTACTTTTTTATTTTTTATACCAAATATATATATTTTTCATATCAACTACAGTGTCTAAGCTAAATCCCTTTACCAAACACTTCCCTTAGGTTGGTCCAAGCTCTAGGTGCAAAGCTGTTAATTGAATTCCCTGCAGGAAACACAAGCCATTGACTTTTCCCTTTTACCATCACGCAATTGAGGGAAGGCATAGCTACATTTCTTGTATTAGTTTTATTTTTAGTATTGATTATTGTTTATAGATAATATTGTAATTTAATGCCATTTTTCATCATTTTCATAATTGTCATTTGGGTTAATGCTTTTTCAGATGCAAGTTTTATTATTATTATTATTTTTATATATATATCTGTACTAGAGAGATGAGAGAGATTCAAATTAATGACTTCCACTTCACGACGCATAATACCTACTTGATTAAGCTACCTTTGAGACAGTTTTTAGATGCAAGTTAAGAAATGACAAAGAAATCTCAATCCTACCATGACTCCAAGACTAGTAGATATCACTATAAGAAAATGAGGATTTGTATTATTAACCTACAAAACCATTGATTTTTATTTTATTTTTTACAAATAATAGAAATATTTTATTTGGGTTCTGGCAGTTTTAGATGCAATATAAGAAATGGCAAGGGCTATATTTCTCAGAAAATTTGTTCTATGTGTTTTGTTTTCTATTCTCAAAGCAAAACAATCTAAAACACAAAACACTCTAATACATATATCACATCAAAATACTTGTATTAATACTTAAGACATCATTGATTTTTACAAATAATAGGAATCATTTTTTTTTTTTACAAATAACAAAAGTATTTTTATTTGGGTTCTAGCAATTTTAGATGAAAGATCATAAATTAGAAGGAATCTAAATCCTAGAAATCATTACATGAAAATGAGGATTAGTTACATTAATCTACAAAACCACTGATTTTTTTTTTTTCTAACAAAAAGTAGAAATATTTTTAGTTTCTTATCCCAAAAACCCTTCATAAATCTCACAAATAAGACCTACTCCTCTTATGAAACAAGCCCATTGCTAATTGTTTTCCTTTTAATTTAATTCAAGCAATATTTTAACATGCTCCTTAAACTTTTGATACGTTGAATAGTTATTCCTGCATATGAGATTAGTCATTCTCATGAGAATAATTATTTCAAGAATAAACTCTTATCAACCAAAGAATAACTATTCTATAGGAATAGTCCTTTCTATTTTAAGGGTCTATTATGCAAATCAAACATGCTCTAACTCATGAAATGATTCTCTAATCTCTATACATGCCTCTTAAACTTTAGTTGCATTTCTTATTACAACTAAACAAACTAACAAAGTAGGGGAAAAACAAAGACTCTGTGGAATTTCTTTATCATTTTCATGCTTTGCATTTCATTAAAAGGAAAATTGAAAAAGAAAAAGAAAAAAAGAAGTTAAATAATTTAAACTTATTTTTTAAGTCAAAGTTTTTTTTTTTTTTTTAAAAGAAAAAAAAAAAATTTGTAGTCAAGTTAATCAATGACTGGACGTGATCACCAAAGCAGTGAATTTGTGGGTGCTGTCGTCTTCTCTGGAAGTCGAGCCAGTGAATCTAAAAGAGGTGCATGCAACTGCCTGGCACTACCAATCTCCTCCTCCTTCTATAATATTTGTACTATTTTTTGTTTCTTTGAATGCAGCTAATCACAGTTGCATAACCTTCAAGAACAAACAGCGACAACAAAACTAGAGAGCAATGGCCGTGTAAGTTCCTCTCCATATGTTGGTTTTCAATGAATTGGGTCTCAATTTTTTTTCTTGTTTCTGTGTTTGGTGGCTGAGAAAGAGTACGATTGAGAAAAAAAACGTTATGGGTTTTAGTTTTTTTTATTGATCTTCTTTTGTTTTTGATTCTTTACTATCGGGGACCCAGTAGAACCAAAAAAGTTCTGATTCAGAAAGCGATTTGGGTTAGTTTCAGATTGATTTTTCAGTATTTTCAGGAAGCGATATAGCATACGAGATTTTTAGGATTTATTTTCTTTAGTTTTGCTTTTAGAGAAAACAAATGGAGGGTAAGTGTGTGTTTCGTGATGCCCAATTGTAATGTTCATGAAAAGAAGGTATAGGAATTCTGATTTGGGAAAATTTTGATGTTCAAACAGTCTTGCTTCGGCTCCTGGGAAGGTCTTGATGACTGGGGGTTACCTTATTCTGGAGAGGCCGAATGCAGGGCTCGTACTCAGTACCAACGCTCGGTTTTTCGCAATTGTGAAACCACTTTACGAGGAGATCAAGCCGGACAGCTGGGCGTGGGTGCGTAAATCTTCTACTTCGTCCTTTATAGACTGAGTTTGTTATCATTGGCTTCATTTTCTCGTTGATTCTTGTTTGTCAATTTTCTTCTCTGCAAGGTGGCAGATCGTGTAGTCCTTCAAAATGTTTGATATTTTGTTAATGAGAACATAGTTATCCTATGTGAAGAGAATAGAGTGGAAAATGGGAGTAGGATGTTTAGTATACAAACACCGGACACAGCAGAAAAGGCAAAAGACTGAGTTAAACAAAGTTTCTCCAAAAAAGAGACCTTGCAAGGTCTCTGCTTGTTTGCTGAGAAAATTTGGGGAGAGAAAAGATATAGAATATAAATTTATTAATTTTGAGAGTTACAACCAATTGCTTTCACAGGATCTTATCGTCATAGCATACATCGTACCTACTTATTTTTTTTGATAAGTAAATACAGGGGTGGCCGAACCACCCCATAGGGGGTACCTACTTATTAAACCAGAGAAAAATGTCTTATCTCCTTTATGATGTTAATTTCGTGGGCAACTAAACTGAATTTAGTTGTAGATTAAGAGTTCAAATTTAAATATTTATGTGATTAATTTGCTCCAATATAATCCTTACTTTTGAGCCATTGTTTAGATCATTAAAAGAAAAAAAAAAATGCCGAGATGGATTGTTGTTATGGCCAATCTTGATTATGTCTCTAAAGAAAGCTGTTTCATTATTCTCGAACAGACATATAATCATGGACAGTATTTCTGAGATTCGTTTCTGTAATATCATGCTGATACCAATAATTTGGTTTTCTACTGTTCTTTGAATGGGCAGGTATGCTGCACGTTCATAGAGAGTTGTTGACCTAGTTAGCTTTACTTGAGTTTGTCTCTGTTGGGGAAAAATATTTCTGCTGAATTAATTTTTATTAATTTTCTGACTTGCTAATTGACAATATTAAGTTTTTCTCCTACTATAGCAACCATAAGGATAAATGAGCCTTTCGGATTTAATTTTTCCAGCAATTAGTTTTTACCAGCATGATACATTACCATCCTTGCCACTAGTGTATGCCAATAATAACTTAACAGAGAAAATGCTATTACAACAATTTTATGTGAACATAAGATACATTTCAAATGCCAAGATTCATGTTTTGTAGACTAGTATTGATCTCTCTTAAGGATGTGGGCTTGGAGGGATCTATCGAAGGTGGAAGGGGATTTGAGAAAGGACATAAATTTAGTTGAGACATGGGCTGAGCAGTTTTTGGCCTACTATGAAGCCAATTGTTTTCTGGCTATGAATGCCCTTCGTAGTAGGGATGCAACTTGATAGGTGCAGGTTTACCTTAATATGTCCTCCTGCTTCCGTTAGAATCAGTTTGCCTCCTTGAATATGCCTCTAAGCAATAGTATTAGTTATTTTGTTCTTTTTTCAATAAATTATCATTGATCCCAAAAGAAAAAGGTTTTTATTTTTTTTTAATTTTTATTTTTTGTAAGTAATGTTGTATTAAAATGTGCGTAGGGGCGCAACCCTAGTACACACCTAATTAGAAATAGAAAAGAGCACAAGAAACCCAGAGAAACTAATCACTAATGGAGCTAGCTAGGCTGTTGTCCAAGTGAAAAGAGTAGCAAAGAAAAAGAGCAAAAGCCCCTCCATATTCCTTTCAGAATCCTCAAAGTATCTCCCATTTTGTTCATTCCATAAACACCACATAATGCAAAGAGGGACCATTTTCCAAACAATAGCACTTCGAGAATGACCTCCCTTCCACGAACACGCAAATAGATCCACCACCCCCCGAGGCATAGCCCAAGACAATCCGAAACGGCTAAAAAATGCATTCCATAAAACTCGAGCAGTCTCGCAATGGAGCAACAAGTGATCTATGGTCTCCCCATCCATTTTGCTTAGCCCACACCTATTAATCACCACCAAAAGAAAAAGTTTATCCCATACCAAATTGCAGTCTTAGTTAACATGTGTTAATTTCCAGAGAGCTATTAGCATGACTGACCTTGGTTGATTTGCTTGCAGGATAAGTTGCATATCTAAAAAATCAGGCCAAGTGCAGCCTCTATGTGGTGTTTAGAAATGAGGCGATGCTCTCATTACTTCTATAAGAGATTCATGTTTTTCACATGTGCCGCTATCTGCATTTATTTCTCAATAGCTTTATTTGGTGCTTTGTGTTGGCCAACAATATTGTTGTGTCAATATCACAAGCCTTTTCGGGAATGTTATTAGCATGGCGCTGAATTTCTTGTGACTTCCTGTATCACTTTTCAGGGATGGACAGATGTGAAATTAACATCTCCTCAGATGTCTAGAGAAAGCTTGTATAAATTGGCACTGAAAAATGTGACCCTTCAGTGTGTCTCTTCAAGGCAAGTTTTTATCACTTTTGCCACTTGTGTATGTTTTACAATTGAAGATCTTCAAGATTCTCTTAATTGAGTTTAAGTTCTCTTGGATTTTGTTGATGTCTTCAATTTTAGGACTTGAACCAGATATCTTTTTCTTGCCATTATCTTTTTTATCCTTTTGTATTCTTCATGTTTACTTCGCTTGTGCCCCCTTATTGATGCTCTCAGTAACATCGTTAATTACCTGAACAACAAATTGCTTTCATGTGACAAAAATGTTATAGATAATGCTGGGTATGCTCCAAAGATGCTTAATTTAAAGGTTCTTGTTATTCTTACTTTACAAATCATGTGCAAATGAGAAGGAGGAGCACATGGTCAAATGAATTGTTTTAAGTGGTCCTTACTTTATTGGCTTAAAATTTCAGTGACTCAAGGAACCCTTTTGTGGAACAAGCAGTGCAATACGCTGTGGCAGCTGCACATGCAGCATTTGATAAGAATAAGAAAGAGTTGTTACACAAATTACTTTTACAAGGTAAAGTTTGATACTCCCATGTTTCTCTATAACAGTGAAGATAAAGTACTCTTACAGCTTCAAGCATCTAATGTTTAACTGGATTAGTCATGCAGGTCTTGATATCACAATTTTAGGCTCGAACGAGTTCTATTCGTATCGGAATCAGGTATTTTTACCCTTTTTGATATATCAGTATCTTTCCGTTATGATGGTGCAACTTTTATTTTTCTCAATTATTTTAAATTTTTATTTATTTTTAGTAAAATTTCCCCTTAAGAGTTCATCTTCATTGTACATGCTTTTGTACACTGTATACCATAGTTGTTTTGGTTCTTGTGAGAAATATATCCAACAACTTACAACCATTAAGGAGAGCCAACTACCATAATTTCTTTTATCAAAGTACGAAAAATTGCTAATTAAACTTGCCCTTCGAGTAGGAGTTGCTCCTTCAACTTTAAGTGCTTTAATTTACAAGGGAATTCCAAATTTTTAGATCAGGATGTTTATCTCTTGTACCCTCTTGCATAGATTGAAGCACGTGGACTCCCTTTGACCCCAGAAGCATTAGCTGCCCTTCCACCTTTTACATCAATTACCTTCAACATTGAGGATTCAAATGCAGAAAATTGTAAGCCTGAAGTTGCAAAAACTGGATTGGGTTCATCAGCAGCGATGACAACTGCCGTGGTGGCCGCTTTGCTTCATTACCTTGGAGTTGTTAATCTTTCTTCCTTGAAAGATCAAGACCAAGAAAGGGACATGACAGATCTTGATATAGTACACATGATAGCTCAAACTGCTCACTGTATTGCAAGAAAGTTGGCAGTGGGTTTGATGTCAGTTCTGCTGTTTATGGCAGTCAACGTTATGTTCGGTTTTCACCAGAAGTAATTTCTTCTGCTCAGGTCTCTCTCTCTCTCTCTCTATGTGTGTGCGCACATTGCCACCCATTATTTGTTTGTGTGTCTCATGGCTGGTTGTGTATTATGTATGGAGAGACCACATCATGATCCTCATTCGTCCAAATTTCACTCGAACAAAATTGTCAAACCTATATCTAATTTAGTCTGACTTAACTAGTGTTACATGAACACTTGGTAGGTAAGCATTGGCTGCCCTATGGGGTTTATCATGCCAAATTTGTTTACTATAAATTTAGATTTCATATTGAGTTTAATATTTTTGAATTTGTTTGATCTCTTAAGCGTGTTAGAGTATTAGTTAAATGACTAAATTTACCATTTCCTATGAGCTGAAGCTTTTTGAATAAATGATGATTTAATATGGTATTAGAGTAAAGATTTTGAGTTTGAACCCTAATTCTACAGTTTAGTTCATATTTCAGTTAAATATTTCACGTGTTGGGTTTCACTTATTGAAGGAGTGTTTTGTTAGAATATTAGTTAAATGATTAAATTCATTATTTCTTATAAGATTAAGCTTTGATATAAATGGTGATTAAACATAGTAATAAAGTACAGGTCTTGAGTGTGAATTCCATTTCCATAGTTTACCATCCATTTTAATTAAATATTTCACTGTCAGATCTCACTATCAATTTAAGCTTTCGGAACAATTGATGATTTAATAAAGCAGAAAACATGCTGTGTTTATGTGTCAAAATGGCCATGGGCTACTTTCTTCTCTCTCTCTTTTTTTTTTTTTGTCTTTTCTTCTTTTACATTATCCTCCCAAGTAACATTTAAGTTCCGTCATTTGTTATGTCTGCACATATACCATTAAGATTTTCTTGAGTTGTACAAATTTCATATGAGATGTTAATAATTTTGATAATATTCAGTGTGCCATGACAGTTTAGACTGGCTTAAATTAGTCATTTTATTTTGTTCATGCCTTAGTCTCTAGCAATCTCCTTTGTTGTTTTATAGGGTACAATGCCCAAACTCCTTTCACTTTACAACAGTGAATCTGGTAACAGAGTGATGAACATATACATCATTCATCTTCTGAAAAACATAGTGCTGAGAATAACATATGAATCCCTGAAGGCAAGTTTAAATGAATGATGGATGTATGACATTACATTTGAGTTTCTCTTGTGGTTATCAACTTCAAAAGATTTCTGGAAGACTTGTGTGTTTCCTAATTTCCATCTAGTTTGTTTTCAAGGCTTTGTGAGGAAATATATTGTCATCTTTTTTATTTGACACACCATACCCAACCGTTGATAGATTGAATATACAACCAAACCATCCTGAAAAGTCACTTCATGTGAGCAAGTTTATAGTTTGGCAGCAGGGGGCTAAGTTTGCTGTAGAATGGAGGTTATGAAGCTTATTAGAAAATTGTAGTTTTAGCAGCTGCTCTTTGAGGAGCTGCTTGTTACGAAGGATCAGGGTTTATTCATTTAGTGCTTTCCCTGTAAAAAGAGGATGAAGCAATATATATATATATATATATATATATAATATGGACTTGCTTCTGTTACCAAACCTGTGTTTTGGATGAAACCCTCTTAGGATTAGGTTAGTTAATTTATGTCTTAACTTTGATATGATGAAATGCATACAAGGCTCATATATGTTGTCTCTTTTCATGTACAAAATGTTACATGCAAATTTTAGTAAATGTCTTTTGAACACTTCCATAACATTTGTTTTGAGACATTGCAGGTTGCAGCAAAAGGATTGCCCTTAGAAGAAGTCATTGTAGATATCCTAAAAGGGAAATGGGACCATGAGAGGACTAAGTTTTCCTTGCCACCATTGATGACCCTTGTAAGAATTCTAAAATTTACAATTTATTGCAACTTGTATGTGTTTGCAAATGTCAATATGATTTTATGTTATGCTTGTAGATATTATCTGGACACAGAAATTAACTAATGAAATGCCACTTTCCTCGTTAGTTCTAATACCCAACTCAACATGAATTGTGTTTGCCTCTTTCAATTTTCCCCTTTCATTCCTCCCAACTGAACTTGTATGCTTGCATTTTGAACTTGCCATCTCTCCATGTTATCTTTTCTTGGGCTCTTTCTGTCTGTGTCTCAATGAAATAAAGTTCCCAGCTTTATTAGACTCTTTCCACATTAGCGATATTGATTTTTGAGGTGACTGTTTTGTTTCTGTTAATTTTGTTTAATAAAGCACAGTACTTGGGAAGAATGATAAATCTGTTTTAACTATATGAAGCTTGGAGAAAATCAATTGGTAGGATGGAGCACCATCATCACTAATTTTACGTTGTTACAACAAAATCTAGAAAGCTGTTTAGAGCAACTGAACATTTTTCATGTGCAATGGGTTTAATTTTGTAATGTGTAGCATGTATACAGTGGAATGGTTCTTTTAAAGAAGCTTCTGCTTCCTTGTTAAGTACAAATATAGGAGTAAATATTTGTAAATAATAACATCACAGTATAGATTGGCAAATAGAAAGAAAGTGACAGAAAACTAGTCTGCAAAACAGCACTATATCCAACCATATCTTTTTTCTCTCCTTGTTTCATTTTCCTTAAAATGGTGTGCTCTTATCAAACTTATCTTTGTTTCTAAAAGTCATCGAAGCACAGTCTGCTCTTATCAATTAGTGTGCTTTCTGCAGCTACTAGGAGAACCGAACTGGAGGATCATCCACACCATCAATGGTAGGTGCTGTGAAAAAGTGGCAGAAGGCTGACCCTCAGAAATCCCTAGACACATGGAGAAAGCTGTCAGAGGCAAATTCTTCACTTGAAGCACAATTCAATATGTTAAGCAAACTTGCAGAAGAACACTGGGATGCATATAAATGCATAATTGACATCTGCAGCAGGCTTAGGCCAGACAAGGTAATTCTTGGGCTCATTTTCTCACATCTGCAGTGGAAATCATGTATCATATATATATATATATATATATATAAAAGCTGAATCACTCTCAAAAGTGCCTTAATATTATGACATGTGGCGTGAACCTTTTTATTTTAATGCTAAACCGGTTTTTAAGTCATAATTTGTGAACCGATTTTCTAAGAGTGAACCGGTTTTTACTTAAAAAAATCGGTCATTAAATTAGCGTAATTAATGGCATTTAAATATATTTGAAGAATTTTCCATACATAAATTATTCAATAAATTAAATATATCGGAATCAATAAGGAAACAAGTAATATACATCAAATTATTATATATAATAGTAATACGTTTAGGATTCTCAACAAAGAAAAAAAAAAAAAAGTCATATATAAATATAGCGTAATTTATTGCGTTAATTATATTTGAAGAGCTTTCCATATATAAATTATTTAATAAATTTAGTATTATTAATGTCAAATTCAAATAAGGAAACAAATGATACAAATCAAATTATTATGTATAATACGTTTAGGATTCTCAAAAAAAAAAAAGAAAAAAAAAAGGTCATATATATATATTTTTTGATAAGTCAATAGAATATAACAAAGGCGCAAAGGGGCGCAACCCTTAGTACACAGGGAGTATACAAGGGGGACTAGGGAGAGATAGAGAAGAAGGAGAGAAAATCAACAAAGCTTATGACCCGAGGGGCAAGCCAGCCTGTAGTCCAGGTGTACAAAGTAAAGAGAAAAAAATGAAGGAGCTCCTCTTGGGACCTCGGCGAGTCCTTGAAACATCTATTGTTGCGCTCCCTCCAAATACACCACATGATACAATGAGGAACCATCTTCCAAACAACAGCACTACTCGTACGACCTCCTGTCCACCAACTCGCAAATAACTCACTAACGGAACGAGGCATAACCCAGCACAGGCCAAACCGAGCGAAGAAGGAAGACCACAAGCTACTAGCAACCGCACAATGAAGAAGAAGATGATCAACCGACTCCCCATCCGACTCACATAACCAACATCTGTTCACCACGACCATACCCCTCCTCCCAAAATTATCCAACGTAAGGATCTTACTACGCACCGCCGTCTAAATAAAAAACGCCACTCTAGGAGGAGCCTATCTCCAAACGCTCTTCCATGGAAAAGAGAGTGACCCACGAGGCGATAGCGCTCTGTAGAAGGTCTTAACCTCAAAAACCCTTCCGAGAAGGCACCCACCACAACTTATCAAGCCCTTCCCCTCTCATCTTACAAACATATAGACAATCAGAAAACTCCTCCACTTCCCAATCATGAATCAGCCGAGAGAACCTGAACATTCCAATGAATAGAATCACTAAAACACTCCACATTATCCGCAATAGAAGCCTTCTTGAAACTAGCAGTACTGAACAAGTCTGGAAAAACCTCTTTGAGAGCCCTATCCCCACACCAAACATCATCCCAAAAGCGAATCTTAGAGTCATCTCCAGGATCATACTTAAAGAACTTCCTAAAATTTAGCCACCCCATACAAATAAATTTCCACAAGCCCACCCCGTATGAGCCAGAAATGACTCCCGAGCGCCATCCCCCCCAAACTGACCCATACTTGGCCACCAAGACTGACCTCCACCAAGCTCCCTCCTCATGAGCAAACCGCCAAAGCCACTTCCCTAATAAAGCTTGATTAAACCATCTCATATTCCTAATCCCTAATCCACCCTCGTCAATGGGAGAACAAACCTTATCCCACTCCACTAAATGGAACTTAAAATCATCATTCATCCCCCAAAGAAAGTCCCGTTGTATTTTCTCAATTTGCTTAGCCACATTCACCGGAATAGGAAACAAAGACATCATGTAAGTAGGCATATTCGATAAAGTACTTTTAGTCAAAGTAACCCTACCCCCCTTAGAGAGATACAACCTTTTCCACGGAGCCAAACGGCGCGACATCAAATCTTCCAAGCCCGCCCACATTGCTTTAAGCTTAAAGGAAGCCCCCAACGGAAGACCCAAGTACTTCAAAGGCACTTCACTAGATCTGCAGCCCAATAAACCAGCTAGCTGCCCCACATTATCCACTGAGCCAACCGGGATCAAGGCCGACTTAGAAAAGTTAACCTTTAAGCCAGCAACCGCTTCGAAGCAAATGAGCAAAGCCCTTATGTGACGAATTTGGCTAGCATTAGCCCCACAAAAAATCAAGGTGTCATCCGCAAAAAGGTCATATATATATAGGGAAAAATATAAAAAAGCCTCACAAACTACCAGTCGTTTATAATATAGCCCTTTAATGTTCAAAAAGCAATAAAGTAGCCCCCAAACTACCAAATGTAACAAAATACCACATATTTTTATATTCCTATAATATCCTATTCTTTTAACAAATAAAATAATAAAATAATTGTAAAAATCAAAAATAAATGAAAATAAAAATCAATGGGAATATTTATTTATTTAAAAATATTTTTTTGCATTTATTAGCCCATTGGTTTTTGTATTTTTAAAAATTGTTTAGTTTTTTTACAATTATTTTATTATTTTATTTGTTAAAAGAATAGGATATTATAGGATATTAAAAAAAAAAAAAGTGGCCTTTTTTGTTACATTTGGTAGTTTGGGGGTTTATATTTTCCTATATATATATATAGTAATTACTTTGAGTGTTTTAATATTGCGATATGTATGTGAACCATTTTTTAAAAAAGACAAAATCGTTTTTTAAGACATACTTTTGAACTAGTCTTTTAATAGTGAACTGGTTTTTACTTAAAAATTGATCATTAAATTTGTGTAATTAAGAGTATTTAATTATATTTGAAGAGTTTTCCATATATAAATTATTAATAAATTAAGTATTATTAATGTCCAAATCCAATGAGGAAACAAATAACTCAAATCATATTTTTTTCCTCTCTCCACGTTTTCATATTTATTAAGTAGTGAATCGGTCCTTTAATATATGTATTAATACCTTACTTAAAAAACCATAATTAAAATTCAATGTATGCGATTTAAAATAAAAACCATAAAATTAGAGTGGTATATATATGTATGGGGTTTTGCTAGGGTTTCTCCTCATAGTGTTCTTCTAATGTTCTCTCAGTCTTACGTAGAACATGATTTAAGAAAAAATAAAATTGTAGTACAATTTTTTTGCCAACAGATTAATTTTTATGAGTTAATAATTAGGTTCTAATGCTTTAAAACTTGTTTTTTTATTCAAAACTAAAACTAAGGGTGGAAGGTTAATCCTTTAGGGATGGTATTACCTAAAATGAATTTGATCATTCCTAAATTTAGTGCTAATGCCTCAATTTTGTGCTAATGCCTAAAAACAACTGATGGTGGAGGCCACTACAATTTTATTTTTCTTAAATCATATTTTATGTAAAAGGAGAGAACGCCAGAGAACACTACAGGAAGAACCCCTAGCATTTTCTTATATGTATATATACACTCATGAGATATATATATATATATATATATATATATATAGAAAAAACCATATATTGGATTTTTTTAAATAAAACAAAATTGTTTATGTAATAATCGTTGTGTTCAATTCTTACAAAAGTGGTGGATTTGGTGCTAAAAAAATACTATTTTTATCTAATATATTTTATTTTTTAGAGTGGGTTTTAGATTTAAATTTTTCTACTCAATCTCTCTTATTTTTTATACTTATTTTTAACATATAATAAAAATACGATGAAGATGCGTTTAAATTTTAAAATTAAATTATAATAAAGAATCCTACGTGTAGCTTGAGGTTATGAGCTAGTATTACCAATAATCACATTTCTTGGGGTTCTGGCAATGAAACAAAACTGATGACAGCTTTTAGTTTTATTTGTTAATGCCTTTAGGGTGTTTTTCATGTTTGATTTGAAAAAGTGTCATGATGTGAGATAAAGATGAAAATGATTTTTGTGTTTTTAAGAGTGTTTTGTGTTTGGGTTGTTTGTTAATGGTTTTGTTTCTTTGGGAGTTTGAGATACATGTGGACTGTCATTTTATTTTCCACATCAAGTAAAATATCTTCAATTGTTTTTGGTATCCACAATTTTATTCAAAGGTTGATTTCCCTTTGCATTACCTGATTTTCATATGTTCATTGGCAAAGGAAAGACATACCTGAAGTCTGGAATTGTGTAGTTATCTTTTGTATCAGACTTGCTTCTATTTTTTGTCCTTGTATGACTGGGAAAATATTCCTTGTTATGTGAAGCATCAAGTAGTGTCTTATTTATCGAGTTCAGAGATTTATTCAAAAGAAAATAATAGGTCATTTCCAAATATATGTCCTGCCAAAGAGCAATATTCTGGGTAGGATCATAGGATCAGATCAGCAAGAAATAAGTCCTTAAGCACCTGTATAGAATTTTTGAACTAGCTGCCATATTTTGTTTGTTGTTTGTAAACATTAAAAAGTTGATATTTGCATATTGTTGGTAGAAACTGAGAAGTTAAGAGAAATAGAAAGAGGAAGTTCGTCCTTTCATTACAGACATTTCACAAATCGAGGATAATTTTAAACCTAAGAATTATGGGCCAAATGCTTTGAGGGCACAAGGTTCTACCCTTGAAGTCATCTAATGGGATGACTATGACTGTTAGAAATACTGCATTATCTCTGAATATCAAAGTTAATTTTCAAAAACGATTTGCACATAATCTTCCATTATTACAATTAACTGTCACTATGAACTTTCTGGCTGTACTTGCTTTTCGATTGGTTGATTTCTTGCCTGTAGAAATTTTGTCATGGTAATTTGTGTTCTTTTTTGGCCTTTCGTTTCCTAAAGGGTGGGAGTGGGAGAGCAAGTGACTCATCTGGAGCCTATTATCATGGGTTTTACATGTATCATTGTGGAAAAACAAACTTATGGTATTTTAAATAGGATTCATGCATATGACATAAAACTATGTTTTAGACCATGTTTATGCTTGTTTCTGAGCTTCATTTTTAAATTGTGAACTTCAAAAGTAGGTACAATGTGGTGAGTCATGTCCAAGTTGTTGAGATGGCCTAGTCCATTTTAGTTGTAAATTTAATAGTTTGGTAAGTCCTGCAAGTTATTGAGATTTCCTAGTCTATTTAAGCTGTAAATTTAATAGTCTTACCTTTCTACTTTTTACTTTGTTTTTTTTATCTTTTCTAATTTTGATTTTTGCTTACAAATTTCCCTGAACAGTGGCTAGAGCAGGCTTCTGAACCGACCCAAGAAGCAGTTGGTAAAGCAATGTTAGGAGCAAGAGATGCTATGCTTGGGATCAGATATCATATGCGCCAGATGGGTGAGGCTGCAGGTGTTCCGGTAGGTTCTTTTCTCTTCCGTTGAATGCTTGTTTCTCATTCTTCTTTTCATAAATATTTTTATATTCCATATAAAATGTTTGTTTGTTTGTTTTTATTTTTTTTATTTATTTTATAAGTAATGTTGTATATATCAAAAAAACATGAAGCGCCTCCAAGTACATAAGAAAGTATACCTAGATAACCAAACAAGAGCCCATAAAACACACTCTGAAACCCAAAGAAACACAACCCAAACTGCCCAAAAAGAGCCACAGCCAAACAAACACCCAAAAACAACCCAAAAAACAAGGCAGAACTAAGACATCTTGCCTTTGACCCTACTAGAGCCACAACTCCTAGTCTCAAAATTAATGGAGCATTTTAAGTTTTTAAGCTCCCTCTTCCCCTTACAATTGGAGACAGACACCCCCGGATCACGGTCTCTATTCACTTCAATGGCAGAAAAAAGACTCAAGAGTTTTTTCTCGTCATCCCCTAACAGTTAAACCCAAGGTGGGGGCTAGTTCCATTGCACCTAGCACCCCTTCGGAATAGCCTTCCTCCTCAACCCCTGGAGTATCCGCCACAAAAGCCAATGGGTTCTTGTTCTTAATCAGCTGCTTACCTATATATTCTTCACCCTTCGAGAATATCCCTTTTGAGAGTTGGAGACGGAAGAATAGATAAATGGGACGCGAACCTAAAAAACCTCGCTAGAGCAAACCCTTCGCCGGAAAAGACTTCCGGTCAGCCTTACCAGAAGCTTCACCAGAACTCGCAGAAGCCACCAGCACCTTAGCGACAGAGTCCGCCGGTGACCCAGAATTAGAGGCCCGCTCCAGGATCAATGGAATAGCCACCGGAGAAGCTGAAACGTCCATCATCGTAGCAGTAACCTCCGCAAAAGCCAACCCAAGGTTAGAATTTAGCGCCGCATTAGCTTCAGACGTCACTGGCAAAGAAGAACCGGTCACCGGTGGTGTAGAACCCATCCGCGTCGACAAGTCACACCCAGAACCCATCTTAGAACCTGAAACCAGACCAGCACGCTTCTGGGGAACAACCAGACCCGAAATGCTTCCAATACCCGCAGAGAGTCCTAAACAAGGCTCCAAAGATGCGCCCAAAATTTTGGGCCTGGATCTCAAACGAGGCCCACTAAAAGAAGAAAAACGGCGTCCAGCTTGCAGCCTGAATCCAAGAGGTTTGGGCCTCAAGCCCAATATGGAAAAAACCCGATCCACATCCAACCTAATTTTCTCCAGCATACTCTTCCACGCTTGAGTAACCCTAAACACCTTCAACCTTGAAGAGCCGATGCCTCTTAAGACCAGAAGGAACACCACCACCTCTGAGTCCAGAGTGGCCACCACTACCCAGCCCAGTATCGTTCTTCTTAAGCGGCGCACTAGTCTCAAACTCAAAGCAATTCACCGGTAATCTCAACACCTCACCGCCTTTCAACAGCTCGTGCCAAGATGCCACAGGCACAAGTCGAGATGAAACTCCGGCTGCGACTTCAAACCACCAGACGACGAGGAGACAGCCACAAAGGAACGATCTCGTGAGGAAAACCCCTCGCTAGAGTTGACACCAGAGGCCTTCGGTCTCTCCTTTGCTGCGAGAAAACCTAAAAATTTCCACAGCTCTCCCACGATGCATTGCCAGCCCCAACCTTCACAACCCTCAAGGAACCAAATACCCCATCTCCAACCACCCTCAGCAAAGACCGCGGCCACTAAAAAATGACTGGACTTGTTGCAACCCTTATGGACCATCAAAGCCTTACCATTTTCCCTAAAGGATTTGGTGAAATCCTCCTCCCCAGGAGACAGCAACGCCGCCTCCATCGTGTCTGCCAGCCAATCAAAGCATTGGAGACTCAGATATAAGGAACCAACGAACCCTTTTCTCCTTTCCTCCAAACGCAGCTCTGTCTTGACTGCAAGCGCCGAAAAGGAGAATGATTTTGCCTCCACAACAAATTGTCTCTCCATCTAATCTAAAACCAAACGTAACCAACAAGTCGGAACCAAATTCTAGCGGAAACACACCTGCACACGCCTCCGCTAGAGACAGAAATGAATGGCTGCGAAAATCTAGAGAGAGAAAGTCTCAGCTAGAGAGAGAGAGAGGGTTTTAAATGAAAGCAATTTGATTGTTTATATAAAATGTTTGTTAAGGTGGAGAATACAAATAACTAGAATGAAAACCTGTGATCCCTCTCCCCCTCCCCCCAACTTAAATTAATGATGTGGACATGCAAGACTTTGCAATCAAAATGGCCAGTCACTTGTTCAATGCACTAATCTTCCTAGCAAAAAGTGGTAAAATAATTCGTCTCCTCTTGTTGATGTTCCAATTGGCCTATAAAATTTGAGCCCAAGATTGACACTTTGACACTTCTCCTTGATTTTGATCTGCATTTTGTTTCTCCATGTTCCCTTCAATAGGAAGCATGCAGTTGGGGTCTTGTTTTTTCTTCTTTTTACCCTCTTTCGGTGTTGTACTCTAAGTCAATTGCATATTTGCAAGAAGAAAAAATTCAAAGAAAAATGAAGACACGGTTCATACACAACAATACATGGATACTCATTTAAGGACAAATACCAGAAGCTACAAAGACCTGAATTAGAGCTCAAAAATATTGTGAAACATCAGGCAGAGATTAAAATCATGTAATCTGAATCTGTAAGGAACAGATACTGTGAATCTTAATATGTATCTGTTTCAGGGTAAAGAACTGCTTAAATTTCATGTTAAGTGCACAACTGCAGATAAACTGAGTCGAGCCAACTGCTAGGTTGTTCAAAGTTGGTTTGTTAATTTTAGTACAATGTTTTGAATGAACACTTTGTCAAACTAATCTAGAGTCAAGCTTGAGTAGCATTGTTTTTCAACAAAGAAAGCCAAACCAAATAATGGATTGTTCAACTCCTGGTTGGTTATTCTTTTGATCTGAGTTGTGGGCTGTTCTAATAACTATCAAGACAAAGCTCATGAAATTTGGTTCAATTTCAGAGCCCAAGATAACTGTTCTGCTAACCTCTAAAAGTGCTGATTTGGAATTTTGTAGAGGATGTTTAATTTCCAACTTTCTGATGAGAAAAAATACAGAATACTAACACAGTCAATTTAGCAAAGTCATCCTCAGTCTTTCAAAATAAATAAATATAATTTTGTAAAGATCATCTAAAGAAGTATGGGCATCTGACAGCCCTGTAATTAGTGGTCATTTTGTGCATACATAGAACATAGGTTCCCCCATATTTGCCCTTTGTACATCTGTCAATAAGTGCAATTATAGAATTTAGCATGGGATATTCAAAATTGTGATCCTAATGGATTCCAGTTCTAGTTTAGTCTTGTTCATTGTCATCTGGCTGCTCTATATGCTCAACTACTAACTAGCTTTCTGAATTCGCAGATTGAACCTGAAACACAAACTCGGCTTTTGGACACGACGATGAACATGGAAGGAATTTTGCTGGCTGGAGTTCCAGGGGCAGGTGGCTTTGATGCTATCTTTGCTGTTACCTTAGGGGATTCTGGGAGGAATGTCACCAAAGTGTGGAGTTCAGTTAATGTTTTGGCCTTGTTGGTTAGAGAAGATCCCCATGGCGTTTCTTTGGAAAGTGGAGATCCACGGACCACTGGAATTACAGCAGCCGTTTCTTCTGTTCACATTTAACAATCCCACACTTGTAAACTAGAAGAACAAGTACTTTTATTGAACAATGAAAGTAGGTCAAGATTTGGTGTAATTTCTGTGACCATTGTACAATAAACGAAGTTACTCTTCCTGCATATTGTCCAGAGAGTTTTTATTTGCCATCACATTGTGGCAAATTTTCAGAGTTTCCCATCTTCTCATTTTCGTTTTTGCTTCAAAGAAGGATGCAATAATAGAGAATAATGCTTCTTGAAGTCTTCATCTTTCTCATTTTCATTCTTCGTTTAAGATTGAATGATAATAACCGTGGAAGCCATTTTCTAGCATGAAATGAAAACCATTTTCAAAATCTTGCTTCTATGCCCCCTGTCCAGACAGGCAGTAATGGATACCAGGGACCCTGGCCAGAAATGTGAAGAGACAGTACCGGATACCAGGGACCCCGGCCAGAAACTCACATTGAAACTCACATTCAAGTTTACCTGCATGTGGCTCGGCTCGGCCATGCTCTCCGAGGCGCTGCCTGTGACTCACTATGGAATAAGGGGGTGGAACTACACGCTTTTGCATCTTCTTGAACTTGGTATGCCTCCCTTGGATGGAGTAAAAAGAGACATTCCTCTTTCTATCTTCCTTGCATCATGGAAATGCCACTATCATTAGCAAGAGAAAAATGCTCAAAGAATTCCCAAGATATATTTATTCAATCTCCTACTCTCCTTTAAATTCTTTTCTTTTCTTATCATGGAATTTATATCTTGGGGAAATATCATTCAAGATGGTGAGAAAAAAGAAGTTTCCCCATGAATCATTAGGCTGGGGCAGAAAAATTAATCAATTTCACCAGTAATCACCACAAGTGCAAGTTCCATTTTTGAAATGGTGGAACCGAGAACGATCTCTTACAGTAATCTCTCGTTCATAAATCACTGAAATATATTTAGTGTATATGTGACAATCATTACACATCCTTACATTTCTAGCTATCCTTATGGGAGACCCCTGAGATGTATGTATGAGTGCAAAAGCAATAGCTAATTTTTGGCTATGAGCTTTCAATCTCTGCCTCTTCTCTTCTTCATCTACATCCAGTAATACCTGCGATATGTCTGGGGAATAGCCTTCAAACTTCAACTGCCATTCCATCTGGTGGATCATCTCCTGAAGACCATCACATTGAGGGTGAGACATGTCTTGTGAAACAAACTTATACACTTTCCTCTTCACCTCGACTAGGCTACACCCCGGCGTTTGCTTGAGGCCCTTTTTAACCATTTCTGTCCTAATCCTAGCCACATCCTCCCACCTTTGAGCTCTTGCATACATATTGGATAGCATCACATAATCACTAGGATTAAGTGAATCTAATTGGAAAAGTTTCTTTGCTGCAATCTCCCCTGTTTCCAAGTTATGATGAACTTTACAGGCACTAAGAAGGCTCCGCCACACGACATCATTCGGCGCAAAGGGCATGCTATTGACAACCTCAAAGGCTTCATTGAGCATCCCGGCTTGCCCCATGACGTCCACCAGACAACCATAGTGATGAACTGCTGGTACAATCCCATGCTCAAATTTCATCCTACTGAAACATTGGAGTGCCTCCTTGACAAGACCAGCATGACTGCAAGCACTCAACACACCCACATAGACAACATCATCTGGTGCCATACCTTCTTCAAGCATTTCTGAGAAAAGTCTCAGAGCTTCCCTACCATGTCCATGCATGGCGAGCCCCGATATCATTACAGTGTAGGAGAATTGGTTCTTCTTGCACATGTTTTGAAAGAGACGCAGCCCTTTCTCTAGGCATCCACATTTTACATACATGTCTATCAAAGAAGTTTGTACTATAACATTGAGTCCGCTAATGTTCCTCAACAAGGATCCATGTGCGCACCTTCCCAAATCAAGAGCACCCAGATGAGTGCAAGCGGAAAGCACACTAACTAATGTGCTTTCTTCAGCTCTCCAACGTCCCTCACTATTCATGTCACCAAAAAGCATCAAGCACTCAGACCACAACCCCTTACTAGCATGAGCTCCAATGATGGCACTCCAAGAGGCAACACTCTTTTGATCCATTTGCTTGAAAACAGTACAAGCAAGTTCTATCTTTCCACGCTTTCCATACATGCTGATCAAGCTGTTCTGCACAAAGACGTCAACTTCAAGTCCAAGCTTGAAGACATGTCCATGAATTTGCATTCCTTCCTTGAGAGCTGGTAACCGGGCACACGCCTTGAGAAGAGGAGGGTAAGTGAAATTGTCAGGTTCGATTCCCCTCTCAATCATCTCATCATACAGAAGGAAAGCTTCCTCAAAGCTTGCATCCTTGACATGCCCTCTGATCATGGCGTTGAACACAAACGAACCCGGTTCCTCGATTTGCCGGAAAATCGAGCAGGCATAGTCCATGCTGCCCCAATCTGAGAGAGCACAAGATGCCAAAAGATTGCTTGCACAGAAGGACTCCCAAAAGAGTCCCAATTTCAGCATTTGGACGTGGACTTGGTTGAACTCTTTCATGCTTTTGCATCTCTTCAGAAGGGACAAGCATTCTTGCTCCTTCAACCTCAAATTAGATTCTGTGCTTTTTGATGAATCTTTTGCTGGTAACAACAAATGGGTCTGGTTAAGGACCGATGTCCTAATCATCCTGTCATACACACCATGATATACCAATCTGCTAAAGCACAGCTACACAAAGAATGACATGAAAAATCGCCATTTCCTTTAAAATGACCATCAACTATTACTCGAAAATATAGACAAAAAATGAAAGAAAATTGCCATATGAACAAAAGGTTCCTGATCTATGATGGATAAAAGGAGATGGGTATCAATCAAATTTGCTACAAGTAACGATAAGTGTGAATGTTGGCATGTTCTAAGCTTAGTATGGAAAAGTCAGTAAGGATTTCGAGTGAAATAGTAGAAAAGTAAGAAACATCTGAACATTGGCAGTAGTTCTGTTTGTTGGGGAAGGAAGTAGTGTGGGGGGATTGAATGTCATCCATGGGATTTGGGAAAAGAATTCCAGCCAGAAAATTTGTGTCAGATTATGGGACAAGTAGATTCTGGATAGGATAATGTTTGGGTCTTTGGGAAAGGAGGTTGGCTTCGTAAGATTGCCCTTTTGATTTAATCTACCGCGTCACCATTTAGATCCCCCCACATGGACCGTTAACTACCGAGAATTCTTCAACTCTCTTGGAATAGTACCAAGTTTTATGTTTTTTTTTTTTTTTAATTTTTTTTTTTTTAGGAAAACAAACACAAACAAACCAGAAACGAAAGAAAAACTACGAAAAAAAAAAATCTAGGGACATTTAAGGTTTAGATCTCGTGTAACGAGGTTGTCTTATTGCACAATAAATGGGTAGCATAATGTGATAGGACTTGAATTTGAGTTCAAACAAGTGAGATTTGAGCAGCATCTTACATTAGGGATATTCTATTGTAATATAATATGATAACTTCATTGGGTACATTATAAATGGGCAATCCCATGTGATAGCTCTTGAATTGCTCGAGCGACTGTCCAAACAAGTGAGATTTGAGTAGCATCTTACCTGAGGTTTATCATATTGCAATATAATATGACAATTTCATTGCACGGAATTTAGAAGATTTAAATTACTAAATGGGACAACAACTATATGGAAGAAACAAAATGAGAATGCTTTCATTGCAACCAATAGCTAGCAAAATTATGCACAAATTAGCTGGCATTGCCATGAATTTTTCAAAAAGACTAACCAAGTATAACATTTGCTACCAAGATCTAGCATGATTTTTGAAAAAAAAAAAAAAAAAAATTGCATTTTCAAATCATAATTTTTTTTTTTAAATACAATCTTAAATAATTTATTTTCTACGATTTAGTTTAAAATCATACTTTTTTTTTGGGGGGGTTATAAAATCACAATACCAAGCACACCTGAATATCAGCTTCAAAAAGGTATTTGGTCAAAAATTGTCACTCTAGTCAATATGTCGAGGTCAAGACACATTCTCATATGCACGAGTTCTTAAATTTTTTTTTTTTTTTCTAATTAAAAAGGGTAGGCAGGGGAGATAGACGCTCCCTTAAGTCTAACTAAGCCATAGTCTAACCCGGCCCATCCAAGGCTTCAATGGGAACCAAAGTGATTAATACTAATCAAGCATATGTATAAATTTTTCATTGCGGAGAGTTGAATCCATGCCCTAGTATATGTTCAACCACTTTAAAAAATTTCTTGGGCCATTGAACCACCCTGATGGTGGTTTAGTTGAACAACTTGAACTCATCCTTGTGAGCAAATATTGTTCTCATAATTATCTTATAGACAAAATCTATATTAATAAGCCATTCAAATACCATCTTGAATGATGACTCACAATTATAGTAAGTCTAACTCATTCAAAGTTAAAAGCTTACTATGAGACAGAAAATCAAACTCATCATTACCAACATAATTTACTCTTTCTTCTTACTTCAAATTATAATATATAATATACTCAACTCGGACCATCTACTCAGGAATGTTTGGTTACTTGTGGGCCTACACATGAAATTCCTATGAACGATTATTAGCCTAATCGTTCAAAGAAATTGGAGGACTGCTGGAGAGCCTGATTATTAACAGACTTTTGAGTTTGAATAATCACCCACCGAAAGGCTAAAAGGCTTGAGAACTAGATTGGCAATTAGAATACTTTATCTATAAAGTTCATTAGCTCTCATTATTCAAGTTTAATCCTTTCGCAAAGTTTATCGAAGTAGTAATGATTTGCGTGTAATCTAACTAGATGAGCCGCCTTTATTGATTAAACTTGGTATATTATCATTTAATCCCTTCCTTTGTGTATTACATCATGTTCCCACTAGTGACAGCAAACCCTAATCTGTTTCCCTTTTCTTTTCTTGTTTGTTGTTTTATTTTAGCCAATTATATATATTCTACTCACATATTGCACAAAGGGCCAATTGGGCCATGTACAACCCATCTAATGGACCTCTTTCTACTAGTCTTTAGGATCCATTTCAAGAATTTCCCTTAGATTGTAGGCTCTACCCAGTGAACTAAGATGCTCTCCAATTCATTTGAACTAGATAATATCAATTATAGTACTTTTGCTATCTAATGACCAAATATTCCACTTGTCAAAAAAACAAGTTTTAAGAAATAGTAATAATGCTCTTCACCTATTTACTTTGTATTGGTTTTCAATTTCGTCCTTAATTTTTTTTTTTTATTTAAAAGCAGAAAAATGTGTTACATAACTTGTTCTTAGCTCAAAAATAAACAAAAACATCTTTGAATTTTGAGAAGAGTAATTATTTAGGACATTAAAAAGAAAATGAGTATATATATATTTATAAAACTAGTGTGGTTAGCATTGTTCAAATGTTAAATCACATGAACAATGTTCAAATGGTTAACATTGTCTAATCTAGTATGGGGGTACATAGTTGTGTGGTTGACCAATTGCCCATTATAATATTATTTGGGGTAAATAATCATATACTAATCAATTGCCCAATTATCAAAGTGGCAAAACCTTCCTCTGGACCATTAATTGGCCAAATTAAAAATTGAGGTCAACAACAACTTCCCATTTACTAACCCAATTCAAAACATCATAGATAGTTTTATTTTATAAATAACATGGAGTGAGTTAGTGATTAACCACTCTTGAATGAAAGAGGGTGGTAGATAATGTTGGGAACATAGATCAATCCAAGAATGTGCAAACGAAGTTTGTTGTCCCACCAATAATACAACTCCAACACCTACATGTTTTAGATGCCGCCCCAAATTTTGTATTTGATAAAGAAATTTCTAGATCCCTCACAACTTTAAGAATTTTTTATTTATTTATTTTAAGCTCACAACTTTAAGAATTACACAATTCCTTGTGTTTTATATGTGACATACATCAACACTTGAAAAAAAAAAAAAAAAAAAAACAAACAAACCCGATAACTTCACTTTAGACCCCTGAATTATTGTGCGATTTGATAAGCCTCCTTCAAACTTCAAAACTTCTCAATTTGAAATTTGAACTTTCAATTGCTTTCAATTTGAACCCATTCGTTAGATTTTAAACGTTAATAGTGAAACAATGATGTTATACTCTAACTTTTATAAAATTCTAAATTTGCCCTTAACTTGAATTAAATTTTTTAAAAAATAAATAGAGCATGACCACAATTGGGCCTCCTAGTGACCCTTTATTTTATTTTTTAATAAAAAGAAAATTGAAGGTAACTTTTTAAGGGTTTTAACGACAAAATTTGATGTAATTGGTAAATTGACTACAATTGAAAGTTCAGAGGTTCAAATTAAGAGGTTTTGAAATTTGGAAGCTTATCAAATACCATGATAATTTAAAGGTTTAAAATGAAATCACCCTAAAAAAATAATTTAATTTCAAGGTTTAGAGCATTTTCAATGAAGGAGCCAAATTTTTTATGCAAAATGACTCATCAAAACTCACTTTATTTACTTTAACTAATGAATTTTTACATGCCTCTACATCATATTAGTTATATTTTTATATATTGTTTAAATATTATTATTTAATAAGGATTGTATTTTTCTAAATATTCTATTTTCAACTTTTGGGAAAAAGAGATGTGAGAGAGAAATAGTAAAAGAAAATTTTGAAAAAATAGAAAATATGTGAGAAATAATAAAAAAATGAAATAACTTTTTGAATAGTACGCTTACATATAACTTTTTTTAGCTCATTCAATAAAATATATATTTTACCCTTTTTTGCTTCTCTGATGTATGTAGTATTTTACAAATTTAAGGAGTCATTTTAAATAAAAGTGTCATTAGGAATGCTCTTTTATATATATATATATATATATATATATATATAGTTTAACATAGAGCAAAGTGTATTTTCAGAAAATGCAACAAATAAAAACGGTTTATTTTATTGACAAATGTTAATTGTTTTTTTTTTTTTTTTTTGATATCTTATTTGTGTTTTTACTTGATATCTTATTTGGTCAACTATCAAAGTCTGAAAGTTCGAAGGTCTTATCTGATGATTACGCATGATCATGTGGATATCTGTTATCTAGTCCCACTGTGTTATTGAGAGCGCGTGGCCAACTTCCAAAACCCAAGACCTTTTTTTTTTTTTTCACTTCTCATTAATTAGAAGCCAACAAGACATCGTGTCTCTATTAATTCATATTATTAACAACAGACTGTTGAACGTGGCTCCTGTACAAAATAACAGTATTTAAATTAGATGCTGGATAATAAATTAATAATAATAATAATAATGGTCTAAAATTAATTTCAAAGATAAAACTGTTTTTGCATTTTATGATTGTTTTGTATGTAAGTTGATTTTAATGTTTTTGTTTTGAATTGAAAATAAAAGATATATAAAAAATGTTTAACGAACTAATAATTCATCATTCTTTTCCTTCCCAAGCAGAAATTTCTTCAAAACCAATATACAAAAATATTCAAACTCATTTAAAATAGTGTTAAGTGTTTATAAGCTTACATAACGTTAGTCTAAGTTAACATCTAATTCTTGATTGTCACTTCTCTTTAACACTCTAGCAAAAATTGTCCTAATGATAGTTCAATCGATCAGAACCACGCCTTAATGAAGAAGGTCATAAGTCAATCTCTCATCCCCATTTCCTCGTATGGACATGTCAAAAAAAAAAAAACACTTTAGCAAGAATTATTTAAAATTATTTTCACATTTATATCTTGTAATATTTTTTTAAACAAAAATAAAAAAAATACTCTTCAAAAGCCGAATAAGGATTCTCTTGATTCTAAATGAAATTGATATTGATATTCATAAATTTTACGATGTGATAAATTGATATTGATATTCATAAATTTCTATTAAAAAAAAAATGAAATTGATATTCATAATCAGAATTTAAGGCTAGTGCATATATGGGTGTATTGTACATTAATTATTATTATTTTTATTTTTAAAATGCTGATATTTTTTTTTTTGGGACATAATTTTGCTTTCTCATTATGAATCAAGTTAAATCAGACAGTGCAGATTGCTTTGCTTCAAGAATCGCACAAATACAATCCGGTAAGTCATTAAGGGCTTGTTTGAAATTGCGTTTGAAATGTCCAAAAATATTTTTAACACTTAAAAAGCCAATTTGTAAAAAAATAAATACTTATTTGGTAAAAAAAAATTAAAAGCTTTTTTAAACATCTAAAAATAGCTAAAAAATATTTTTGACAAAAGTTTAAAAATGAAGTTTTTGTCAAAAAACTCTTTTTGACTTAAAAACTTTATTTCTCAAACGTAATTTCAAATACGCTCTAAGCCACACCCTAGTCATATTTCTGCTGCAGCCAAACGAGCTAGGACGTGAGCCACCTTGTTGACCTCTCTTGGAACATAACCCATTGTCCAACAAGGAATAGCTAGCAAGGTTGATCATATATTAGCCACTAGATGACCCCTATAGCTCCCATCTGGTTCTGTGGAGTTCACGGCCTCTATCACTACCCTTGCGTCTCCAGCTGTATCTGCATAAGCTCCATACTCTAATTTGCCTTCGAAGAACGCAGTGCGTCCACCACATTCTTTGCATCACCTTCCAAATAAATCTTGGTCAAGCCAATTTCCTTACAAAATCTCAATATTTGCACAGTTACTACAGTCTCTACTCTGGTTGGGTCCAGTTTGCCATTACATTCTAAAAAGTGTTGATATTGGCTTCATATACACTACTAAATATACTAATTTTAAATTCTTACCCTAAAATGAATATATTAATATATGTATTTCTCAAAAATCCTCAACTATTATCACTTCACTCGAAGGCATTAATTAATTAATAACATCCCAAGGATATCAGGATATGGCACCATCATGGTATATTCCTCATGAGTTGCAATTGTCAAAGCTGGTTGCTTATATTTTGACGTATAACGGTACAAGTATTGGCTAATGTGCAACTTGATTGGGCCAACCCAAAATTCTATTTAATAGAAAAATAAAATAAAAAATAAAAACTGATCCTACCTCGAACCCATCATCACCAGAAATTCAATTCCAACACGTGGAGCCACGTCAGCATCTAATAGTTTCAGTCAATCCCTCAAATGATAGGTTGGATGAATTTGGATGGATCATCAAGGACTAGTTTGATAGAAAGCCAAAACCAAGAGCACAAAAATAATTATTTCCCCTTACAATTATTTAATTCACAACGTCACTTCTAATTATCAATTGACCATCATATGCCCACACACCATCTTTTTATTGGCCAGCCCCAAAAAAAAAAAAAAAAAAACTGTTGTCAAGGATGAAACTGCTAAGAGAGTAAGAGGTTTGACGCCAAGAAAAGCTTGAACGACGTTCAACAAAAGGGTACATGCACCCTCTTCTAATTCTTTCGAAATATAATTATTTTTATTTTAAATTCCATCCCCTCACATCAGCTTAAAACCCTAGTTCCGGTCACTAATAGTAACAATAATCTAAAGCAATAGAACACATGCTCCATTTTAACTAACATTCAATTTGTAATGTTTCCAAACTAAAGATTGAATCAAAACAGTAAAAAATTAAGAGTATTATCATTCTGCTCTTTATTTTTGAGAGATCTCATATTGTGTTAATGTATGAATATAAGATTATATAGATCAATTATAATTCAACCAAATTAATTAAATAGGTCAAACTTTTGATTATAAATTTCTAATTTGTGTTGACTTCGAGTCAGGCTTAAGAATACAAATGGAACACCTAATTTTATATATATATATATATATATATATATATATATATATAGCATTAGCCATTGCTGAACCCCCGTTCTCTAAAGGCGCGTCATAGGAGCAGTATCGCAAACAAATATCTTGGTCGTGCGCGTGATTCAAGACACGCGGGTGCTGGGCGCGTGGAGTCTGGGCCGCCCGTCTTCGTCGTTTATACTGACTAGGGAAAAATGTGGAAAAATGTGGGACGCACTTGTGTGTGTGTCTGATCCAGTAAGACTGTAGAACACTTGGGAGGTAATCTCAGTGGTGGGATTGGGTAAACGTGGCCATCAGTTGCCTTTTTCTCCTTCAAAGTTCGAAGCCACCGAAGCTGAAAAAGCTTTGATTTTAACCTTAGATTCGCTTTCGTTTTGTCCCTTTCCCCCCCAGGTACGTACTTACTTTGCTCTCTCCTCACTCTCTCTATCTCTCTCTCTCTCTCTGAAAGTTGAATAATATATTTTTTACACCCTGAAAGTATTTTTTATCATTTTCAGTTTTTGATCTTTCTTTTGGGGTGAACCAATCTTGCTTTGAATTTAGAATCTTTCTATGTTCTGCATTTCTGGGTCATTTCTATTTTTTTAGAATATGTTTGACCATGATTTTTTCAACACTTGCGGTTATGTCTACGGATTGAAGTTTTCATAAATTGTGGGATATCAAGTTGGGTGTCCGTTGTTGACTGCGAAAAGATTGAAATCATACATGGGTTATGCTTATTTTTGTTTGAAAGTCGCGCTTGGGCTCCAAATAGTTGAATTTCGTTTTCGTTTCTTTTGAATTTGGCTGAAATTTCTGATCATTTTGTGATTTCTCCTATCAAGTTTGGAGGTTTTCAAACGAAGACCGGGTGATTGCGGCGGTTCGATGACTATTTCCCGTTCTAAGTCGTAATTCAGCTTCGTTTAGGTGGTTATTCTCTGTGAGTATTCGTTGCGGTTGAAACATTACTGCTTGTATTTGGTGCCATTTGTGCTGTTAAGTTAGAAGGATTTTGATTATATAGGACATAGTTGTTTGCTTAAAGATATTGAATTGAGATATAGTTTAGGGCTCTAGTTGAAGAGTTGGCGATTTGGTAGTGCTACCAAAGAATGGAGGGGAAGGGGGGAGAGAACTGGAGAGAATTGGTGAAAAAGATACTCCCACCGGGAGCTTCTCTCCCTGAAGATGATGCAGATCTTGATTACTCTATTGCTTTGGAGTATGAGGGCCCGCCGGTTTCTTATGAAGTCCCTAGAGTGGAACCCCTTGATGTAAATTCTCGTGCAATCCCAACTGCAGAACCCCTGTCTGAATCACAAAGATCTGCTGTTCTTGCCGGTCCTCCTGTAGTTGAACCTATCCCTTTGCCGGTGTCCTATATTGTTGGTGTCACTAGTTCACCTACGCAAAGTCCTAGGGTGTCGGGCAGTTCAGAGTCTGTTGTGTCTGTCCTACAACACCGTGATTCTTCTTCTGCTTCTCCCTCAGCTTCACCAGGTTCAGTTCAGAATCCTCCTGAAAAGGTTGTTAATGAAGTACGGAGAGCACCAGTAGTCACTTTTAATACAGTTGATAGATCTGAGAGGAAAGAGGTTGATGTGGAGAAGCCAGATTTTATGTATGTTGGGGTTTCAAAAGAGAAGAAGAAAAAGAAAAGTAGACTTTGTTATCGCTGTCAAAAAGGGAAGTGGGAAACAAAGGAGTCGTGCCTAGTATGTGATGCTAAGTATTGCAGCAATTGTGTGCTTAGGGCAATGGGATCAATGCCTGAAGGGCGCAAGTGTGTAACCTGCATTGGTCAGCCGATTGATGAATCAAAGCGGTTAAAATTGGGCAAACATTCAAGATTATTAACACGATTACTCAGTCCTTTGGAAGTCAAGCAGATTATGAGAGCAGAGAAAGAGTGTTCCGCTAATCAGCTTCGGCCAGAACAGCTAATTGTCAATGGATTTGCTCTGAAGCCGGAAGAGATGGCAGAATTACTTGGGTGTCCTTTACCCCCACGGAAGTTGAAGCCCGGTAGATATTGGTATGACAAGGAATCTGGTTTCTGGGGAAAGGTGAGGCATGTTCAACATGACATTTTCAATGAGTTTCTTTCAGTTTGGAGTTCTGTTATTGCATTTATCAGATTTATTTTTTTCCCTAATGGATTTAAATTGCTTTAAATATCTCTATTTTTTGATTTGACAGGAGGGAGAAAAACCAGATAAAATCATAAGTTCAAACTTAAACTTCACTGGGAAACTAAGCCCTGATGCAAGCAATGGGAATACTGAAGTTTACATTAATGGCCGAGAAATTACAAAGCTCGAATTGAGGGTGCTACGGGTGAGCTCTCTATCTCTTCAACTTGACTTTCATCTTATTTATTTTGTCATAAGCTGTCACTCATAGTGTGATGTTATGGTACATATATTAGATGACAGCCGATAAATTCCAATATTGGATATATGATGTTTGTGCATGTACTTGTGATGCTCTTTGTAGGTTCTCTGAATATAATTACTTATTAGAAAAAAAAAAAAAAAAGGTTCTCTGAATTATAATTGCTTTGATGAATATCCATTTTGTGATGTCACTCATTAACTTTCTTGGATTTGTTGAATGTTTATTCATGCATCTTCTTGAGTTAGTTCAATTATCAAATAGACCCTTTAATTGATTTAATGTTGTTGAGCCATTCTAGTTTGATGTGGGACAATTAATAATCTAAAAAATACATGGTGAAATTAGGGCAAAGTGATTAAAAAATAAAATAAAATAAAATAAAAGAGAGAGGGGAAGAGAGAAGAGAAGCAATCAACATATTATTTATTCCACCAAGCCTCTCTATTGGAGTACAAATCATACATAAATAGACTCGCTAATTGAACCCTAACCTAATCTAGGGCCAAGCCCATTTATTGAAGTACCAAAAACAATCGAGGGCAATGCCCGTTTATTGACCTACTCAAAATAATCTAGGGCAACACTCATTTATTAACTTACCAAAATCAATCTGGGGCAACGTTCATTTATTGACCTACCCAAAAACAATCTAGGTCAACACCCATTTATTAACCTACCCAAAATAATCTTGGGCAACACTCTTTTATTGAATTATCAAAATTCTCTTGAAATTAAATAAAAACATAAATTAAATACTAATAACTTAATTAACTAGTAAGACCTAAATAAAACTTCAGACTCGATTAACTCTTGCCTCGTCCTTTTCTTAGTTAACTTCAAAGAGTTGGGATATGACTTTCCATTTCTGAGTCTAGTATTTAATTTTAGTTTGATTGTTGATTCAATTGGGTTGTGTCCTTGTGTGTATATTACTATTGTAGTAAGCTGTAACGTTTGTTACCGGGGAATATACCCTTTCATTGTGGATAGCTGCCTATGATTGTTTTCATATTTCTAGTTTTCATTATGAGGTTGCTTGTGCCATTTGGAATGTTTTCCTCAGTTGATTTGGGTTGTTTTGGGTTATGCCTAGATAAGTAGTGGATTTGTATGCTTGTTGGTGAATTGTCGGCAGTACTCGGAGTGCCGTTGTGTCGGTGCCTTTGTGCCTTTTGTGTTGTCTTTGGAGGGAAATGAATGACAAAAGTTTTGAGGACTGTGAAAGGACTTCGGAGGGAATTAAGTCTTTATTTTTCAGCACTTTATATCTTTTACAATTGCTTATGTTTCTTCTTTGGTGATTTGTTATCATGATTTTCTTGTTTTCTTTTCACCTACTAGTTAGGTGGATTTTCTTGTATTTTTCTTATGTACATGGGGGCACCTTAAGCTTTTAATGATATTTTGATTACTTATAAAAATAAAAAAAAAAAAAAAAGATTATAGTTTTCGTGACTTTTTTTTATCTCTTCTATTTTTAGATAAGTGTTTCTCTTATATACTTCGTGTGTACTTGGATGCGCCCTTTGGTTTTTAGTGAACATCATTTACTTATCAATAAAAGAAAATGTTTGTTACCATTTACATGTTGCAATTAGAGATTTTTTTTTTTTTTTAAACAATGGGGCGATTACTTGGAGTTGGTGTGGTCTTAGGTATATGCAAGTGTGACACACACAGTACTGTATAAAGAATTATCATCCAATTATTGTGTACGATTAGAAGTCACTATTTCTTTTTAGTAATCGATTTGCTTTAAGAATACTCCCCCTTGGGGCCATTCCCCCTGGTGTAAAAGCCAGTGATTTAATTTGATCCGTGTAGGAAAATTTCTGGGGGTGCGGTGCACGGGTCCGAGGGTCCTGCCTTGTCGAGGTTCCCCATCATAAAAAATATATATATATATATATATATATAGTAATTTTGTGTTATCCAATGTAATTAAATTAAATTTATAGTCTATATAGCTGCAATTTTTGTTTTTTTAATAGGTATAGCTGCAATTTATCACACATACCTAATGTATTGACAGCTACATGATGAGGCTACCATTTCCACTACATTGGCATGTTGGCATAGATTTGTATTGGACTGTGGCTATAAATTGGTTCTTTAAGAGCAAAAATTTCTCTGTTTTACATGATAATTGATAAGTCCTATTGAGATGGTACCTTACTATACTTAGTTTGTAGTCAATATAGTTACCCCTACCTCCAAAAAGAAAGGTATGTTTACTAACCTAGTTTTAATACTTTCAGCTGGCAAAGGTGCAGTGTCCACGGGACACTCATTTTTGGGTGTATGAGGATGGTCGTTATGAAGAGGAAGGTCAGAACAATATTAGGGGAAACATTTGGGAGAAGGTATGTACTGAAAAACTTTTGATTTGAACCCTCTTTGTATTGGATCCTGGGAACCTTTATGAAACAGCTCTGATTTGCTTTTTGCTAGTCAGGCATCAACACGGTTTGTTTGTACCCTGTTCTCTTTGCCTGTGCCCCATAGTCAACCTCTTGGAACAAGAGATGAGCCTAGCAATTATACAACGGTTCCAAATTATCTGGAGCAGAAAAAAGTTCAGAAGCTTCTTCTTCTTGGACTTCAAGGCTCTGGAACCAGCACTATCTTTAAGCAGGTACTGCACTCCGGCTCCATTGCAAACTGATTATGCATTTCTGCATTTGCAAATGCAGTTTCCATGTTGTAGGACATATCATAAAACTGGGTAATATCATAACACAACCAAATTGAGTTGAAGTGCTGACTCCTGTGAATGGCACAGGGAGTGGTTTGTCAGCATATAATCTACAACTAAAATGCTAACTATACATCAAGTGTTTGTCATTCATCAGGTCTTGTGTTTCTCAGAGTGCTGCATCTTCTTATCTTGATTGTCTTGATAATTACTTGACTGTTGAGAAGTTTCCTTATCTTGTGAGATTCCTGTTCCAATAGGCAGTCTGTGTCTTACTGGTTGCAATTTCTGTAGATGTTGTTAAACTTGGTAATGATTTTGTATAAGAATTATTGTAGATAAAGAAGTGTAATTGCAGAGAAATTTAAAAGATGTGGTTGTGAAACAAAGGATGCTCTAAAGAACAAATCTATATTCAACTTTTCAACTGTTGGAGTAAAAGGGATGGCATCTATCATCTATGTTTTGAGAAAGTGAAATTTTCTTTACTTGAAAAAGCTCTAGTAAAAATTTTTATACTGGGTAAGCATTCATTACTGCTTCTGAAACTCTCCTTTAGGGGTGTGAACGAGCTGAACCAAGTTTATGGATTCTTTGTCTCAACTTGGATGACCCCATGTAGTGCTCAAGCTATACTGGGGCTTGCCAAAATATCTCATGTTACACTGGATCTTTACTCAACAAGCTGAATGAGCTTCATTTGCATGGTTGGCTTTCAAAAGTAACATGATTTGGATGCTTAAAACGGGTTTTAAGAAACCAATTTTTTTATACCTGGTACAAGAAAAGGATGCATATGAATCACATCTGAAGTCAAACCGACATTGTGTAGTCAGAATCAATCACCTTTTGAGCTTCAATGTGGATTGGAAAAACTCATAACCTATATGAGCTGCCCATAAGACTATCACTGATTATTGATGTGTCTAATTCATAATTATAATCAAGTTGAGTGGGGAGATAATCATGCTCATCTTGATTAATTAAATGAGCTCTAACTTTGGACTCGATCTCAACTCAATTAACTCACAAACAAGCTTGAATGCACTCTAACCAAGTCAACTTTAGCTGGGCTTTATTTTTTTTACTCAATTTACAGTCTGGTTCTTCTTGCAAATGCAATGGAGTTCTTTACTGATTTTATTGCTGTGTGATGACACTTAGAATGGCTATCATTGATTCAAATACTATGATAAAAGTGTTTGGAGCCATACAATCAAATTTTAGGCTGCTTAGCAATGCTCTATATAAATTTTAAAAATTGAATGAGAGAAAGTTTGTGCTTAGTAAAGTGTTCTGTGAACTTTCAGAGGAAACTTTTTATGAACTGGGAGAATAATCTTCTATATAATTAATGACAGACACGAGACAAAATTTCCTCTAATTTAAACTATGTAGGTTAAAAATCTGTAAGAGATCCAATCCATATTCAGGTTGCTTTTGCATTGTTTTGAACAGATGTAATCCTTGCCCTCTCCAATTCATTAAAATGAGGAATATCTTAAAGTGTGTCTTGTGCATGGAAACTTAGAGAGCTTTTGTGGTTAGGAGATTATGAGAAAAACATATGCGCATATCAAAGTTTTTAAGTTAGCTAGTTAGTTTCTTTGTCTGTCTCATTCTATTCATGCAGTCCATTGCATATCTCATGCTCATTTTTTTAAGCATATGTTGAAACTTCCATCTTGTTTCTGTTTTTTCTTAGGGTTTTTCGTCATATTGTATGCTAGGAAAAATCCCCCATGGTTAGGTAGAGATTTTGTTATGGACTTATGTAGTAGTTAGGGCTCTCCATCTAATGGCTTTAGGTTTTGGGTTGGATACTCTTAACATAGTATTGCTTGGTTTGTTTAAGAGTTGGATCCATGTGTCGAGATTTGTGTTTCTGGGACATGAACATGGGAAGAGGCAAATTTTGTTGTAATATCTTGAGTAGTACGTTGATTACAGCAGATGCTTATTTTTGTTGATATAGGTCAATTATCCAATTGAGTACATTTAATTTATTGTGTCTTAACCTAGGAGCCTAGGATGCAAATCCAGAGGTTGACCTTGATTTGGATGGAATCCTTAAAGAATTCATGGACTGAAGGACAGGAAACCCTCATATCAAGTGATTCCAACAAAGTCATATCCCAACTATATTGACCAGCCACAAGAATCTCAATTTCCCTAAAATGTGATTTAAGGCATTGTTTGCAAGAGTTTCACTAAGGTTTTCCATGCTTGTGTATATTTCCCTTTCCTAAAGAGATTGTCTAAGATGGGGCACCCTCATCTCTCGATGAGAGCTGTACTTTTTTTTTCGATTAATAAGAATCATTTTACTAAGAGCATCTCCAACAGCTCTTTCAAATTGACTATAAAGTTAAATTTAACAGTTTTTATGGTATTTTGATGCTCCAGCAGCTCCTTCAAAATGAAAGTTTCTTAACAATTTTTCATACAATGAACTTTCATATATGAAAGTTCACTGTAGCACTGTAGTATTATTTTATTTTATTTTCTCTTTCTCCTCCCCTTTCTGCCGCTCTCTTCTCTTCGTTCTACCCAAACAAATGCAAGATTCAACAACCCAACACCTCCTTGCGCTTCTCCTCGGCACTTGTTGGAAGCCTCACCGATGACAAAGCGATGAACTCCAACAAGCACTCGCACCGCCTCTCCTTGGCATCCTTGGAGATCTTCGTCACGGGCAGAGCCTTCTTCATGATCCGCTCATGTTCGCGATCGGCAAGACGAGATATGGGTTAATCGGCAAGACAGATCGCGTGGCAGAGCCTTCTTCATGATCCGCTCACATTCGCAATCGGCAAGACCAGAGATGGGATTGGCAAGACGAGATCCGATCTGACGACCGGAGATGGGTTGATTGGCAAGCCCAGAGATCGCGTCACGAATGAGCCTTCTTCATTTAGGGTTAGATCGAGATGGGGACCAGAGAAGAGGAAAAGAAAAGAGAAGAGGAAGAGGAAGAGAGATGGGGAAGAAAATGGGAACGACGGTGAAGAAAATTATCTGGGTGAGAGAGAAATGAAAAGACAAAATAATAAAATAATATTAAAAATGATATTTAATTAGGAGAGATTGTTAAAATAGAAGTTGCTGCTGGAGTGTATAATGAAAAACTAGTAGTTAAAATGAAAAAAGTGGTATTTTGAGTAGTTAAAATGAAAGTTGCTGTTGGAGATGCTCTAAAACCAACCAAAACAGTACAAACACACCAGAACAGATCTGGTACTCAGAAACTTCTCAGCAAGCTGAAACACCTATCTCCTACTTACACTTCCCTCAAAAAGAAAAAAAAAAAGAAAAAAAACTATGACTATTCAATCAACCGTACAAACCAAATTTACAACCAAACAACTACATCTATGAAGCTGCAAACCCAAAGCTCTCCTCATTTTTGCCATGTATCTGTCATATTATGTCACAATTGCAACATCAGCCACAAGAATCTAAATTTTCCCTGCATGTGAAGACCAAAGTATGCTTTTGGTCAAATCTGCCGAAGCTTCATTGAGCAAAATAATCTTTTTTTTAAGTTTGAACTATGTGTTACCCCAAATTTTGAAGTTCTTTTCCTAAAATTTTTGAATTAAGGACTATATATTAATGGATATTGTATTGCATGTAGAAATCAATGACAAGTTTCCTAGAATTAGGGAAGCTTGTGAATTCTCTGAGGATGCCCTCATTTTAACAAATCTTTTCAATAAATAGGCCCTAAACACAATATGAGCCTAATATTATCTTCTTTTTTTTAAGTATGCAGTCAGGGATGTTCGTTTTCAATGTAAACTTATAAGATATGACGAATCTTCATCTTTGGGCTGACACGCGCACACCCACACATTCATTATATTAGACTCCCTAAGCTGCATTTTGTGGTTCCAACTAGTTCTCAAAATAAGAAACTAGAGTCACAAGAATTTTTTCATGACATTTGTTTCTGGTTTTACTGAATGCCATGTCCAATGGGATAGTGTGGAGGCCTTTTGTTGATATGTCTCATTTCCATTGATGTGCATCTTTTACCCTGCATAATTCATTGCTATCAATGCTCACTCTCACCTTGTACTTTAATGCCTGAGCAGGCTAAATTTTGTAATGGGAACAGGTTTACCACAGAAGAAATGCAGGATATTAAGCTGATGATCCAGAGTAACATGTACAGATATCTCAGCATTTTGCTTGATGGACGGGAGCGCTTTGAGGAGGAGGCCATGTCTAGAATGAGAGCACTAACCTCCAATGATCAAAACACTGAAGCAGGTAATATCCCTTTGTTTTTCAAAGTAGTTGTTCTTGCATAGTGGTTTTGGTCTCCACTGCTCACTACCATTCTTCATTAAAGCATTCAGTTGAAGTCCAGAAACTTCAAATCTTTAATGTAAGCGGTGGGGAACTGGACTATGTATGTGATTTTTTTTCTTTAGTTCTGAGAAATTATATTGCCAACTAGTATATTTTATGCATACTGCTCTATGAGCTTATATTATTCCCTTTGGCTGCGTATGGATCATGCTGATTGGAAATGATTGCATAGGTTTAAAATTCATTGCCATAGTAAGTTGCTCTGGTACTTGTGTGTTGAGCCTTGTAGCTTTAAGAAATTCCCATCTCTTTTCTTTTCAAAAGAACTGAGTGTCTTATATTATTTAAAATGTAGTCAGTGGATTGTAGTTTCTGAGATGGGGAATTGTATTGGCCATTCTTTTTGCTTAAGTTTCAACCTTAAAGTAGAGTTACCAGAAATAGTTTTTCTTGGGATAAGTTTAATTGAAGGTAAACGGTCAATAAGAAGCCAGTGCTGTGATGGCACGGCAGTCAAGGCATTAAAGGGGTGGTGAGAATTCTTCATTTTAACTCTTATGGTTTAGTTTTTAACTCTAAGAAGTAGTAAAGGAAGTATTCTATGAGAGGTTCCTGTATTATCTTCAACAATTCATCTCAATGAGAATAGATGTGTTAATATGCCATGGAGTGTAAGGCTTGTGTAATAAGCCCCTTTAATGACAGGGCAACTAAATTCTTTCTGCATGTCAATATGGTAATGTTGTTGACCAGACTGCTTGCAAAGTGAAGTAAGGTATTGTTTAATTAAGTTACAGTGCTTCAAATGTGTAACATCTGATTTCGATCTTGTTTCAGATGGAGAGGTTGATCCTAATGAAACAAGTCAATCTGTCTATTCCATCAACCCCAAGTTGAAGCATTTCTCTGACTGGCTCCTGGATATTATAGCAACTGGAGATTTGGATCGTTCTTTCCTGCAGCAACTCGAGTATGCTCCATTGGTTGACGAGGTGTGGAAGGATCCTGCTGTACAGGAAACATATAAAAGAAAAGATGAGCTTAACTTCCTTCCAGATGTTGCAGAGTACTTCCTGAGCAGGGTATTTCATTAGCACCCTTGTTGATATCTCATCTTAATTTTTTATTTTATTTTTATAATACAGCATTTTGTTGTTGCTAATCCTCCCTGCCCGTCCTTACATGGCTACAACATGTTTTAACTGGTTATTCATTTTTGGCAAAATTGAGTTCTCTGAAAATGGAAGGTGCCCTTCTTCCTATCTTGCCATTTGTAATCTAGTGTTGTATTTGTTTGTTTCATTGACTATGGATTAGTGGACATTTATTTCGGTTTCACAATATTATTTTTTCTGCACCATATCCAATATGAATTATTTTCTACTCTTAAGTGTTTAGCTACATATCAGGAAACTAAGCAGCTTCTTCTACTTGAATGATTATAAACATTGACCCAGTCTCTGTAGGTCCAAGTGACTGGTTTTAGAACCCATGTCCATGCCATCATTGTTAGAATGGCTACCAATGTTTTGAACAAAATAGATAACCCCAATGTTGTTCTGTATATATGTGAATATATATTTGCATGCACACAAATTCATTTTTCCTATAAAATTAGCATTGCGGTTGTATGTCGTGATGGATGCTACTAGAAACAAATGGCATTACTTTCTCTGGGGATTAATCTACTCGATACAGGATATGAACATTTTGTTTTAGGTTAATAGGCGATATGATACCATATTCTGGTCTAAATTCTAAAGTTATGTCATTTTATTGTTATTATTGATCTAATTTTGTCGTGACTCTGTGCCTTGTGCCGTGGCTGCTGGACAGACTTGAAACAAATTGATATTTCTATTAGTAATTTTCCTGATTAAGAAAAACTGAATTAGCATTACTCATCTTGAATGGCTAAAGAAGTTAATGTTGTTTCTTTCAGGCTGTTGAGGTATCTAGCAATGAATATGAACCTTCAGAGAGAGACATACTATATGCAGAAGGAGTCACTCAAGGAAATGGTTTGGCTTTCATAGAATTCTCCTTGATGATCGTAGCCCAATGTCTGAAACCTACATGGACAATGTAGAGGCTCCACCCCGCCTCTGACCAAGTAAATATATTTCACTGCTCACTATTCTATGTATAGTCATAGACAATGCCCGCCTAATCCTTATATTTAGTCAAAAATCTCCACTGTATTATCTGTGATTCTGTGGAATAGCAATTTAGTGATTTCCATGCATATTGTAGAATTCTACATCATGCATGTGATGTTTAACCCCATGTGGCCTGGTTGCACCTACCAAGAACCCTTCAATTTGTTATTACTAAAATTAGGACTGTTATTGTAATTAGTATTATGTTGGAAAGCTAGAATTTTTTTAACTTGAGATCTAGTTGAGCTCATCCCACTTGACCAACTTTTACGGCTTAGCCTATGGGCCCCCAATGAAAAATATCAAACAGATGATTTTAAGGAATATATGTGATATTTTCTGGAGTGTATGAATTTCAACTACTGCTTTTCTGCCTTTGACGTCTTTTATGCAATCGTAGAATTCTGACCTCTTTCTGGCGTTTTTACAGATATCAACTTATAAGGGTAAATGCCAAGGGGATGAACGAGGGATGTAAGTGGGTGGAAATGTTTGAAGATGTTCGTGTGGTTGTGTTCTGTGTTGCCCTTAGTGATTATGATCAGATGGGGCTTGCCTCAGAAAGTAATGGCAGTGGAGTCCTACTTCAAAACAAAATGATGCAAAGCAAGGAGCTGTTTGAGAGTATGGTCAGACACCCTTGCTTTAAGGATACCCCCTTTGTGTTAATATTAAACAAGTATGATCTCTTCGAGGAGAAGGTGAATCGGGTGCATTTAAGCGCTTGCGAGTGGTTCTACGATTTTAGTCCAGTGCGGACGCACCACAACCACCAGTCGTTGGCCCATCAGGCATACTTCTATGTTGCAATGAAGTTCAAAGACCTTTATGCTTCCATCACAGGTCAAAAGCTTTTTGTGTCGCAAGCTAGGGCTAGGGACCGAGTGACCATCGACGAGGGATTCAAGTATATTAGAGAGGTTCTCAAGTGGGAGGAAGAGAAGGATGAGAACTACTATGGCGGGGTCGAAGATTCATTTTATAGTACAGACGTGAGCTCCTCACCTTTTGTCAGGCAAGAATGATGTGCTTGACTCTTTGAGAGATCTTCTCTGTATTTGCTTTACGGATAAAGTTCAAAAGGGAAACATGTAATATGCTCTGCATCATTTCCTTATCCATATAAAGTTGATCTCTTTTTTCCCCGTTTCTGTTCGTCAATTTTGATGATATTGGCATATGACATGGCTGCTTCAAGTTGAAATTGTGTTGGGTGGGTTTTTCCCATTGTCTTGTAGGTGTTGATTGACGTTATCCATGTATTTGTTCATTTCTGGTTGGGAGATGTGGTAGAATAGAATAATGGAGATATGCCTTGGGATAGAAGCTATACAAGCAGGTGATAATAATAATAATAATATCACGGCTTTAGACTTTCAAGTTTCAGAGATTTAGGTTAACTTGAAGAAGACGATTCAAAATGTTGTGTTAAACTTTAGTGTGTTGACAAAACACTCCATTTTAATAACAAAAGCTTGAGTTGACCTTCACCAAAATGCTCATTTTTAACTTTATTTCACGTGTTCCAAGTTGATGCAAACGTGAGCTGACAAAAATGAGCGTTTAACATTATGTAGCGAACCTGGCCTGGTGTGATAGCTATCGTTTAAAGAGCTTTTTTTCATTAATGAATATTGTTGAAAATCGTTTCTATTACCAAATAAGATGTCGGTGGATAAATGATTATTTGCTTAAGTGCATTAAAAATGGTATATTTGAAGATTATAAGCTATGAAGGTATCATGGAGCAATTTCAAAATATGAAAACTTATCAACAACTTAGTAAAATAATACTAGGCGTGACAAAATAAATTAAATGATATTTATATGTTTTAAAACATAATGGTTTATTTATTTCAATATTTATATTCTTTAATATTTTTAATCAATTTTTGTTCAACATTTATATTCAGAGACACTTGAGAAGACCCGTGAAAACAAGGAAAATAAAGCACAACCATCATTCATAAAAGTTTGAGTATTTTGGAAACGCTTGTTCCAGAATATGCATATGTAGGACACTTTAACTCGTACAGGAAAAAGCAAAGAGAAAATATTTTATCTATTAAAAAAAAATTATATCTCCTTCCTTTCATTCTGTTACGCATCACTTAAATGTTACACAACTATCTTTAAATCATCTTTCAACCATCTGATTTGCAAGCTAAAAAAGACAGACAAAAACCTCTTAATTTCTCAAATATAAATCCACCAGAAAAAGCCTCCCAATTTCACCTTTACATAAACTCCTATCAAAACACACGACCAAAAACACTTTTTCAAACAATTTATTAGCACACGTATTTTCTTTCTTTTTTTAAAAAGAACAAAACAAATAAATAATGGCGGAACAAGACTTAACCTGGTTCAAACATAGCAATATATGTAAGATGAATAAAATGATAATCACGAAAGGAAATGCACTCTAACAACATGAAGAGAATCACATCTGATTGTGTCTAAGAAAAATTTCAAATACATAGTCTAATAAACCACTCTAAAGCGTAAAACAGCCGTTTTTCATTTGATGCATCATCATGTCTTTAGGTATGCCACTATGGAATGACTTCGAAGCACAAGAGGCTGCTCCTTTCAGGATGAGGATTCAACAAAATAGGCAATAAGAAAGGAAGCATACAGCTGGCCCTACTGCCCATGCCACTTAAAGACGAGTCTCTTTTAATTTTTTTTTTTTTTGGTCGCCTTTCCAATTTGTTTTCCTTTTCTGTTAATGAATTGTTACAATGGGCAGAAGCAAATCAAAGGGGGGGAAAAATCAGGACGCAACAAGATCAGGTGTTTCTGCCTCGATGGATTTCAAGGCAGTGTTCACTTTTTTCAACCAATTGTCCAGACGATCACGCAAGGATGTGATCTGTGGAATCCCCAATACTCTTGGCTGCACCCAGGATACATGCACTGTTCCCTCGACTTGATCAATTATGCCCTCGATCAGATGAACCTGCAATATTTATTCAATCAAAAGTTGTTGCACAAAAATTATGTAGTTGGCAAGGGAACGAAGTTTCCCTTCTTTGATGCAAATTGACCAACCAGAATGGTATACATCAGTTTTTTTGCAATCCCCAGATAATTTAATCAGACACATATAATGTTAAAAGTGATTAAACAAAAGAACTGATGTTGCAAGAAACATGCCAAGTAGGAAAGTCGTAAAGGTAGTAAAGATTCACAAAGAATTTAAAGATCAATTACTCTTTCATTAATATTTCAAGGACATGGGGACTTACAGAAAGGCTCTTCATAAGAAGATGCTCCACCTCCTCGATAGAAAGTTTTGTGCGCTCTGCAATGATACTCAAAGGTATAGTTCGATCATCAGATGACCGGCTGCAAGGAAGCATGTAGCAGTTCAGTTCAAAAATCAATTATGCCAATTTTATCAGGAAAGACTTAATCCTCTGGCACAAATCAAAGGTAGAACAAAATAAAAAATAATAATAATAAATAAAAGACAAATGCTAAACCTGAAAATAATTTCCATCAAGCAGAGAATATTTATCTTTTCCAACAGCTTTTTCTCATTCTCAACTAATGCTGGTTGAGCACTCAGAGCAGCATTGTGCACATGACATAGTTCCTGATAACGAACTAAATCACCAGAGTTGAATGCCTGAAGAATATAGTAGAGCCACTCAACCTTTGTCCCTAGAAGACTCTTAATCTGCAGAAAGTAAAGGATGTCACCACCCAACATAGCAGGCTGCTAAAAAGAAGCATCTAAGAATTTAGTAAGAGAAAAGACTCAGTATCGAAAATCGAATTCATGTCACTTCTAACATTATTTCCAGCTTCCCATGCCATAAATATTTTGTCAGGATGTTCTTATTTCCAAGAGAATTGTATAAAATTCATAAAACATGCATGTTCGTGGACAGGTAGTCGACTTATATGCATGTTGGTAAACTGCTGAAAGCGCTTGGAGCACTCAAAGCATTTTTGTGTAGAAGATCGTGCCTTCATCCCTCTTGCGGTGTCTATATAGGGAAAAGAATTATAGAAGTTTTGAGGACCATAAAAGAACTTTGGAAAAGCTTAAGTCATTATTTTTCTATACCATGCATCTTTGGACAGCAACTTTTGTTTATCTCTTAGTGATTAGTTACCATGATTTCTTTGCTCTTTTCCTTCTAGTTAGGTGTTTTTCATGTATACTTTCTGTGTACTAGGCGCTTACACTTTTAATGATATCTTGATCACTTATAACAAAATGAAATTCATAAAACATGTTCGGCAATATCATTTAAAACATTTGTGCTCAAGTAATATCATTGGCTAATACAGTTTTGATGTGCCCGTAAACGAAGGAGCCTATGATCAAGTTTGCATAAGCATTTCCAGCAATCACAATGAATGAAGGAAAACTTTACACAATGGATGGTGAGCAGCATGACAATCTTAACTATTTCAACAGGACATAGAAAAAGACCAACATCGAAGTAAGAACCTAATACACTTACAATAGGATGGGCAAGCAATTCTCCAAAGTTGTAAATGTTATCTCCCAGTAGTGCAGAAAGAGACAAATCAAACGCCAGATCCTGAATAATTATCTAAAGGTTAGAACACATGATCAGAAAAGATGTGCATATGGATGGACAATCAGATGACAGAATTAGTGAACTGTACTATCAAATGAATTTTATAATGATGCTTGATTAAAGTACATAGATGATAGATGCTATTTTTTTTTTTGGCAACTATTGCAGAAAAATAGAATAAATAGATTTCTCCATACTGGAGCTACAAAAAAAAACAATGACGAGTATATTTTAAGCTAATCCAAGCTAATTAAAACTTAACAGGTTTGTGAAGAGTTTTAACTTTATTTATTCCATATGACTCAATACTGTCCCCACATTTGGACACATTGGTTGAGCTTGAAACCCGGACTGCAGTACAATCCCCATCAAACTATACAACTTGTACCTGGGTAAAACCTTCATTTGCCATCCATGGAGAATGATTTGGTCAAGAACATGACTCATTTTAGTTTCATAATGGTACTGTAGCTTACAACTTAGAGATTTTGTAGATGTTGAAAGTTCAGAGACAACCAAATTAGAATGAAACACTGAAATCACAACAAACTAGATAATATTGAAACCCAAAAAAACTATAAAATTCCATAATTCAAGCCTTCAAGTAAGAACGTAAGATGACATGTCAAAATGACCTTAGTGAGAAAAGGCAAACCAGAACTTGTCACAGACAACTACATGTAAGCCACATTAAGAAGCGCACAAAGATAATCACATACCAGCTTAAATGATTCTGAGAGAGACTCCACGGATGTATACGCCAGATAAAGAAGAGCACTTTTATAGAACTCAGCAAATTCTTGACGAAATTTATGGAACTGAGATGAGACCCAGTAATAGTTAGCATACACTGATGGATCAATGTCGGTCATGCTGTCAAGGGTACTCTTTCCATCTTCTAGAAGCTTCTTGCACTCTTTTTGGTCCCCTTGCTCAAGTTTAAATATGGCTATTTGCATCTTGATGTAGAGGACTGGCTCTTCAATACGCTGCTCTCTAGTAGCTCGAAGCTTCTCAATCACCCCTTCAAGATAACTAATGGCAGCTTCTTTCTCTGAATACTGCCTAGAAACGATGACAGCAAAATGTGCAAGCTTGAGAAGATTAATTTTAGTCTCAAAGTCAGTGATGAAATTGTGATATAACTGTATGAGAGCATCACCAGCCTGAAATACAATTTAACCAAGAAAAATGTGTTAGATGCAGATCAGAAGGAAACATACACAGAAAAATCGCATTCAACTTTTTAAGTCAAGAACATTTTGTGTAAAACATGTGACTGGGGCAAAAAATCACAACAATATATAGAGATTTTGTTAAAATCTATGTCTAATTCATAGCACCCAAATAAAGAAAACAGAATTTAGCAGCAATTAATAATGGTTAAACAAAACACTAGGATGATGCATTGAACTCAACAAGTTAAAGAGATTCTGCATATGAATGGATTTGAATAGAAAATATTAAGACCACATTAATAAGGTCTATTGTTATTCATCAACAAAAAATAGCAAGCAAACTAACCTTATTACAGCATATGCATGTTAATAACATCAAATTCTCACAATTAAACAACTTTAGCCCTTCCCTGGAGGAATTTTTTAACACCATTTGTATAGGGTACAGATGAAGCATGCTCAACCACAAATTGCTTTTTTTTTTTGTAATGAAGATGAATGGCAACCAAACTTTACAAATCAATTGTGATAATGAAGGTTTGGATCCTCAGTTCTGCACAGGAACTACCTAAATGCCCAACAATTCCTGAGATGCATGTCCTTAATTCCCAATAACTCATCACATCTCACGCTTAGGGGACAGCTTAGAAGATCCATTCATAGCAAATATATATACACTCATAAAAAACATCTAGACAGACTCATTTTGATTTTACCATTTCTATCAATACCTTGATATAAGCCTATTGAACAATGCAGTCACACTCGTTTGAGATGTTAAAGAGGCAAGGCACTATGAACTAGTTACCATGATTCTCTTACTCTCTTTTCTCCTTCTAGTTAGGTGCTTTCTCATGCATACTTCATGTGTACCTAAGGGCGCCTTACACTTTTAATGATATCTTGATTACTTATCAAAAAATTAAATTCATAAAACATGTCCAGCAATGTTGTTATAAACATTTGCACTCAAGCAATATCGTTGACTGATACAGTTTTGAATGCCCATAAATGAAAGAGCCTATGATCAAGTTTGCTGAAGCATTTCCAGCAATAACAATTAATGAAGGAAAACTTTACACAATGGATGGTGAGCAGTAGGACAATCTCAACTAATTCAACCGGACATAGAAAAAGACCAACATCAAATCAAAGTAAATGCTAAATGCCCAACTATGCCTGGGCTGCATGTCCTTAATTCCCAATAACTCATCACATCTCACACTCAGGACACAGCTTAGAAGATCCATTCATAGCAAATATATAGACAGACTAATAAAAAATATATATATACAGGCTCATTTTGATTTATCAATTCAATCAATACACCTTGATATAAGCCTTTTAAACAATGGAGTTTGTAACACCCTTCTCTAAATGATATGATATTATCCACTTTGGGCCAAGCCCACACGGTTTTAGTATTGGATTTACCCCAAAATGCCTCATACCATTTAGAGAGAGCATATTCCAAACACATCATTTTTTCCCACACAAAAGCAATGTGGAACGTTAGAGAGTTACACTCTGTTGAGATGCTAAAGAGGCAAGGCACTATGTAGAGTAATGCTAGAAGTATGACTTTGTTTCCATATGTGATGTAGCTTTTAAAATTACTATTGAATTTGGGATGATCACTATGGGATTTTGATCTAATTGTGATTTTAAAAGCCACATCACCTTTGAGGGGACAAAAGGAGGGCAAACATCCTATTTCTAGCATTACTCGTGAACTATATATTAGTTAGCTTTCTTTCTTTTTTCTTTTTTATGGACTTCGAATATTAGCTAATCCCATTTAATCGGCATCCCCAGCCTTTGTGATATTAAGACAGCATAATGTGTTGGAGTTTATCATGTTTAGACAACTCTCATGACAGAGAATCCATATAAAGGTCAAAAAGGTACTCCAACCATTACTCTAAATCAATATTAATTAACTAAAAATCAAGTAAATGAGCAAAGTTGCAAAATACACGTATGTGCCACAAAAGTAGGACAATCCTAATAACCTTCAATGCATTATCCACCTGCATCAATCACTTCGCCCAAGTTCACCAATTTTAAGTGGAAAGTACAGGTGCTTATAAGAGTTTAATTAGCTCCCTGAATGTTTTTCCATCTTTTTTTTCCTTTTAAAGGTAAGAAGGAAAACCAATCCTTTTTAACAGGTGTATAATTCTTATCAAACAAACATATAACCACATATGTGTTATGCAAACACTATACTTCATGAACCTTTGTCAATTGAGGGGACCAATTGAATATAAAGAACCCAGGGTAGGTCAGACAGCTAAATCCTCACGTACAATCAGACAAGAATTTTACAATTCAATGCAGAGTTCACACTACACAATGAATTACTTCCAAAATTCCCCAGATCCATACTCTAAATCCAATGGCACATAATATTATAAGCATAACAATTCTACAGAACAAACCTATAATCTTCACATCTTCCTCCAATTTCTCAGCAACTAATCAAAACTAAAACAAAAAGAACTGAAGTTTATTTAATGCAATACTCATCCACACTTTAAAACCCCTTAATTCCACCGCAAAACCCCATTTTACCACCAAAAACATGGCTCTAATTCGCCAATCATCTTCTTCTTCCCAAAAACCCTAATTATACCAACAACAACAACAAAAAGATAAAAATTCTGGCGCAAAAATCATAACGGAGCCGTTTGAAGAATCCACAAACCCTAGTCCACAAACCCACGCACAAGCGTAAAGTATTCCGAAGAGGGAGAAAGTGGGAAAATCGAAGGAAACGCGGACCTGAAAGACGGTGAGGGCGACGAACTGCTCGAGCTTGGCGGTGAGCTGGTGCCAGAGCTTGCGCTGGTACAGATCTGCCAGCGAGGCGTACCACTCGCCGAGCTCCGGGTGCGCGGTGCGCAGCGTCTCCAGGTACTGCAGCGGCGCAGCCATGTCTGTGAGTCTGATAGAGAGAGGGAGAGAGAGAGAAAGGTCTGTGAGATTTGGCTAAAAATAGAGCTTGGCTTTGTGTTTGGCTCCTTTTATTTTATTTTTCTTGTGGGGAAAGAAAAGAATAGGAGAGAAACTGGTGGAAAATCCGAGTCCGGCATTCCGGTTCCGGGTTTCATTTGGTAAGACCATCCGCATCAAGTTATGCAAAATTTAGTTAAATTTAACTTTTAAAGTATATTTTTTTATATATAGTTAGTCACTTTTAAAGACGGCCAAATATCAAACTCTTTAAATATTTTATTATTTTTACAAAATATTATTTTTTTATTGTGAAACCAAATTACTTTAATTACCATGAAACTCACTTTCATGCTCATATACATGAAATTATTTTTTGTGCATAATTGCATCTTTAATTCAATAGATTTCATTGATGAATGCATTTAATTTATTAGGAAAAAAAAAAAAAAAACCAATGGACGACAATTGATGCAGTTGTGTATTTGAGAATATAGGAGTGACCAAAAAAAAAAAATGGAAGGGGAAAAATGTAAAAAAATGAGGGGATGAAACTTTGGAGGGAAAGAAATAGAAAAAGAGAGAGAAAAATGAAAAGTGGTGATAGAATGCAATAAAATAATATGATAATATTTTAACATTTGCTTTTGGTCTCTTTAAATTTGAAGAGGAGGTTTGGCAAATGTTATATTTAACATTTGATAGAGAGTTTGATGTGAGGACTTTTGTAGATTTTGTTAAAATTTTAAAGAAATGTTAGATATAGAGAGCTTTTAATTTGAAATTATGGGTAAATTTGAAATTTTATAAAATAAAAATTAGGGATATAAACGTTATTATCTAAATTTTAACGCTTAAAATAATGAAGTGATTCAAATTAATCGCAATTGAAAGTTCAGAAATTCAAATTAAGAGGTTTTGTAGTTTTGTAAAAAATGGGCAATAATTCAGAGTTTAAAATGAAGTTTCTAATAAAATTTGAGGATGCTCATGGTTTAACCAATGAAGTGGCTTGGGCCTCTTAGTTCAATTGGTTAATATCTTTATACTTATGAAATGAAGGTCATTAGTTCAATTTACTTCTCATTTCCTTCCTTTTTTACATATAAAAAAAATATTACATAAATTAAAATTTCAAATATATTTCAAGTTGAATAGGATCCTTTCTTCTTTTTTGACATGTCCACACAAAGAAATGGGGAGGAAATATTTGAACTTGTGACCATTTTTTTCTTTTGGCGTGATTTATACCACCCATGAACTACCCTAATAGGACAAGATCCCTCTAATTTAAGCTCTTATGAAGGATCAAAGAATAACAATCACTCATTCTTAAACTAATATGGATGGGTATTAGTTAAATCAGTGTATAGGTATTTTCACTCACCAAACCAAAAAAGCTTACATGAATAAATTTTGACTATTTCATTAGAAAAATGCTAAAATTACTAAGAATTTAACTGGTCCTGATGAGCCTTAAAGGCCACTTTACATTTAATCACACACTAATAAGCAAAAAAAAATTGCATCAAATTATCCTACAATCAAAATCAGATGAAGAAAAGAAGAAAAATTAGAGAGTAGAAGACCCACGCGATGGTCTAAATTTTTCATCTTTAAAATCGTAAGGTCATATAGTTTTAGTGGTCACGCTGCATTGATGTTGAAATTCAAATTATAAGTCGTTTTGAGATGACTGGGGCTTCTTTTTCACAAGGGCAATAATGAGTTTAAAATGAGTTTCCTAATAAAATTTGAGGGATGCTACACCGCCAATGAAGTGGCTATCGCCTCTTAGTTCAATTGCTCACCTAATAAAATGAAGGTCATACACGCTACCCATCATCTTCTTCGCCATCTTGTCCGGACATAAAAAAAATTACATAAATTAAAATTTCAAATATATTTCAAGTTGACCCATAGGATTTTCTTCTTTTTGACATGTCAGCGAGAAAGATTTGAACCACGCCGGGTCCGCTCCCACCGTGGGTCACTAGGGCACGATGGGATGCCGCGGATGCTCTCCAGGACAAGATCTCTAATTTGAGCAGACGTGGTTTGGTTTTAGGTGTGGGTCTTTTAATCACTTTTTTTTTTTCTTAATTGCTTATCACTTTGATGTTTTGCAACTTTCTTGAATTGATAGGTGTCTTATTAATTGGACCAAATGGAGGTTTTACATGAATAAATGACTATTTGAGATTAGCTAATTACTAAATCTTTTATTAACACATACTTATTAAATTGATGTGTAGCTTATTCATTGACACTCATTATATTTTTCTTAATTAATTGTTTTGTTTTTCTCAATAAATGAGCTACACATTAGTTTAGTAAGCCTCTATTAATAAAAACAAAATTTGGTGGGGACATCAAGAAAAATCACGGGTGCATTGGATGAGTTGGAAGCATATGGGTTTGTCTAAGATGGATGGAGGTTTGGGATTCCGTGACTTAAGGAGTTTTAATATGGCACTTTTGGCTAAACAAGCTTAGCGATTATGGTACTCACTAAATAGTTTCCTAGCACAAATCATGGAAGCTAAATATTATCGTGGTGTAATGTTCTAGAAGCAAAGCTTGGTACCCAACCGTCCTTTGCATGGCGCAGATTTACAACTCATGCAGTTATTGAGAGAAGGATTAATATGGCGGATTGGGAATGGGTCGGAGTTCACATTTGGAAGGATAAGTGGTTGCCTCATTCTTCTACTTTCATGATACAATCCCTGGCTATATTGGATCCTAATGCTACTGTGAAAGAACTTATAGATGGAGATAAAACTGTGGAATCTCTCATTGTTGGAACAATTATTTACTGAAGGAGGAAGTGCAATCAATTTTGACCATGCCAGTTAGTGTGTCTTCACAGGCTGATGTCTGCATCTGGAGAGGAAATAAAAATGGTCTTTTTCAGTTAAAAGTGCATATTATATTCATATGGAGATGGAGAAAAAAGGGGCTAGCAGAAAGTTCTTCTAATGGGGGAGGAGTTGGGTTTGGAAATAAATATGGGAACTTAAAATTCCCAATGTTGAGAAGAATTTTTTGTGGTGTGCATGTCATGTTTGCCAACTCGCATAATTTGTTCCGGAGAAAGATCGTGGAAGACCCTTCGTGCCCCATCGTGGATTGGCAAAGAAGCGCTACACATCCTCTGGCGGTGCTCTTTCCGCGAGGGGACGTGTGGTGCGTGGGCCCAAAGAAGTTATAGAAGAGTTCGGGTGATGGTCTGGAATTTCTGCAAGTAGTTGAAGATGTGTTTACAACATGCTCTTTGGAAGATATAGCTTAGGGGGGATGGCACGACCTGTGGGTTCTCAAGGGTCCCGAAAGTGGGAGTGGAGGGAACTCAAAGGGTGGTATGGAGGAGAAGGCTCGAAGGAATGGGCAATGAAGTGGGTGGGTTTGATGAATGATGAGATGGAGGAGCCTTTTGTTAAGAAAAATATGAAGCGGACTTTGGAAGTTAGTTCAGAATGGGCCTTTCTTGTGATGTAAGGTGAAGAGCGTAAAAGGAATGCCGAGAGATTGTTATTGAGAAGGGAAAGGGATAGGCGTGATTGTTCGATTTTCAGCAAGAGGAAGATAGCAGGCGTTGATTGGGGAAATTGCAGATGATTATGAAGCATAGAATTCTTTCTTGGGAGGCTTGAACAACAGGGCAAGCTGAAAAAATCGATAATTTAATTAGGGCTTGAAGGTTGACATTGTTTGCTTCAGAAACCAAACCGGTGAGTACTTCAATTGTTTAGTACATAGTCTTTGGGATTGTCCATGTGGATTGGTGCCATGTTGATTCTAGAGGCGCTGGGTGGTATTCTTCTTATGTGGGACAGGAGGGTAGTCTCCAAAATTGATAGTTGTGTGGGCAATTTTGTGGTGGCTTGTCATTTTAGGAATGTGGAGGATGGGTTGTTGTGGGCTTTTGCAGTGTGTATGGTCCAAATAGAAATCATGCTAGAAGGCGTAGGGAGGAGCTAGGGTTGTTGAGCCTTTGGGAAGTGCCTTGGTGTATTGGGGGTGATTTCAACGTTACTTTGTTTTGCGATGAGAGGCTTAGGGGTGACCCTCATAGATCGGCAGTGGCTGAGTTTGCAGATTTTGTGGCGGAACAGGGCCTTATGGACTTACCTTTGGCTGGAGGAGAGTCTACATGGTCAAACAATTTGACTTGGTCTAGATTGGATCGTCGTCTCCCGAGTGGGAGTTTTGTTACCCGGGTCTATTGCAGAAAAAGTTGCTTCGGGTTTTCTCGGATCATGCCCCCATTCTTCTTTCTAGTGGCTGTCCGCAGTCTGGCAAGAGAGCTTTCAAATTTGAGAATATGTGGTTAAAAGAGGAGGGTTTTGTGGCGAAAGTGAGATGATGGTGGATTCTTTCAATTTTATGGCTCTCCTAGTTTTGTTGGCTAAAAATTGAAAGCTCTCAAGTGGGAGATCAAGAGATGGAATATGGAGGAGTTTGGTGATGTTAGGGAGAAGAATAAAGCTAATATTGAGGAGTTGAAGGTGCTGGACAGAACTGAGGAAGTGAGGCTTTTAACCGATGAGGAGAAGGATAGGAAACGTCAGGTTTCTAGAGAGTTGGAAGCATCTCTTCTTAGAGGAAATAAGTTGGAGACAAAAGTCGAGGATTCGTGGTTAAAGGAGGGGACAAATGCACCAAGTTTTTTCGAATGCTAGGAAATAACTCAATAGAGTCCTTGGTTGTGAATGGTACACCCACCTCATCCTACTATTGTTAACAATCACATTGTTAATTACTACGATTCCTTGTTCACGAGCCTCTCAATTGGAGACCACGATTGGATAATCTCGAGTTTGACATGCTCTGGACTGAAGCCTCAAGCCTAGAAGATCCTTTTGAGGAAAGGGAGGTGTGGGAGGTGATCAAGGGCATGGATGGAGACAAGGCCCCGGGATGGGTTCTCTATGGCTTTCTTCAAGGAGTGTTGGGAGGTAATCAAGAGGGACTTTATGGTGGTTTTCTCCGAATTCCATGAGCGAGGTAAATTTGTCAAATGCATAAATTCCACTTTCATTGCTCTCATTTCGAAGAGGCATGGTGCTAAGGAGATTAAGGATTTTCGTCCGATTAGCCTTGTGAGTGGTGTTTATAAAATTATTGCAAAGGTCTTGGCTAATAGAATGAGGAGGGTCATGGATAGGGTGATTTCTAAGCCTCAAAGTGCCTTTGTTAGAGGAAGACAAATTCTAGACTCGGTTCTTATAGCTAATGAATGTTTGGATAGTCAGATTAAATCCGAGGATCCGGGAGTTTTGTGCAAGTTGGATATGGAAAAGGCATATGACCATGTGGATTGGAACTTTCTTTTATATCTTTTGAAAATATGCGGTTTTGGGGAGAGATGGTGTTCTTGGATCGAACAATGTATTTCCAATTGCTCGGTTCTCGCTTTTGATAAATGGTTCTTTGGTTTTTTTTGGGAGTTCTCGAGGGTGAGGCAAGGAGATCCTCTTTCCTTTCTTATTTGTCTTGGTGATGGAGGCTTTTAGCGGATGATGATGCTATTTACTCGAGGGGTCTGATTTCAGATTCTTTGTGGGTCCTAGGGACCATGGGCAAGTGGAAGTTTCTCATCCGTTATTTGCGGGATGACACTTTGGTGTTTTGTGGCGGATGCTAACCAAATCAGTTACTTGGGTGCTCTTTTGGTTTGTTTTGAAGCGGTTTCTGGGCTTAAAGTAAATTTGACTAAGTCCTCTTTGATCTCGGTTGGTTCGTTGGATGATATGGATCAGTTGGCTGGTAACTTGGGTTGCGGCACTACTGATTTGCCTTTGAAATATTTGGGTCTTCCATTAGGGGCGTCTTTCAAGCTCAAGTCTATTTGGAGGGATTTGGAGGATTTGATGGCTAGGCGGTTGGCCCCTTGGAAACGGACGTATCTCTCTAAGGGAGGGAGGGTTGCTTTGATCAAAAGTACACTCTCTAATTTGCCTACTTATATGCTTTCGTTATTCCTATTCCATTGATGTGGCAAAGCGTATTGAGAAGATTCAACGGATTTCCTTTGGGGGGCTTGAATGATGAGGTCAAGCATTTGGTAGATTGGGACACGTGTTCTCCTATCTCCGAAGGGGTTTGGGCATCCAAAATGTGAGGAATTTCAATCAAGCACTTTTGGGGAAATGGCTTTGGAGGTATGCTCATGAGGATGGGCGTGGTGGAAATCTATTTTGGTGGCTAAGCATGGGTCTTTTTCGGGATGGGTGGCGGTCTAGTGAGATTACGAGTCACATGGGGTGGGGCTTTGGAAGTATATATGTATGGGATGGAGCAAGTTTAAATGTCATTTCAGATTTGATCTGCGGGCTCCAAGATTAACTTTTGGGAGGACACTTGGTGCGGGGATAATCCTCTCAAAGTGTCTTTCCCTGGTTTGTTTAGTATTGCCAGGTTCAAGGAAGCTTCCATTGAGGATAATATGGAGTACGTCAATGGCTCCATTCAGTGGAACATTGTGTTCACCCGGTTGCTTCATGATTGGGAGGTGGAAACATTGGCTGCGTTTTATAATTGCTTGTACTCTTTCAAGATCAGAGGGGTTGGGGAGGACAAGTTGTGGTGGATTCCTTCGAGCAAAGGTGCCTTTGAGGTGAGATCTTATTATCGGGTGCTTTCATCCCATGGTCCCATTTTTTTCCTTGGAAAAGCATTTGGAGAACAAAGGCCCGCCTAGAGTAGCGTTTTTGCATGGACAGCCACTAGAGGGAAGATTCTCACCATCGACAACCTTCACGGAGAGGCATGATAGTGGTTAATAGATGTTGGCTTTGCTAGTCGGATGGGGAATCGGTGGATCATCTTCTCATACATTGCAAAGTGATGAATGCCCTATGGAATGCCATTCTTAGCCGGTTGGGCCTTAGTTGGGTTATGCCTAGCTCGGTTAAGGAATTGATGGCTTGTTGGTGTTCGAGGGTCGAAACAAGGAGTGCGGTGGTTTGGAAGATGATTCCTTTATGTCTTATGTGGTGTATTTGGAGGGAACGTAATGCAAGATGCTTTGAAGACTCCGCGAGGGCGTTTGAGGATATTTTGCATTATTTTTACTTTACTCTCTACACCTGGACAGCCGGTTGGCTTGATCCGCTTGTATTTAGTTTTCGGACTTTCTTTTCGCTTATCTTCTTCCTCTTAGGCTCTCCTTGTATACTCCTGTGTACCATGGGTTGCCCCTTTTGCGCTCTTTATTGCATTATTGACTTATCAAAAAAAAAGATATAAGAGTAGCCCAAAGAATCGGTTAAGCTAATAGGGTGGTGCATGAGGGTATCTTCTCACATCCTAATTCTCTTGTCCAACAAGCTCGGCAAGCCGTGAAGAATTTCATTTAGCTACTGTCCAAGGAGTCCCAACAACATTCCCCGAGTTCCTAGATTGCAGATATGGCACGCTTGGGGGTGGATAAAAGCACATCGATGCCTCGAACAAGGAAAAGGGATGGATGGGATATGGGCAGGGCGTGAGATGAGAGGGGTGTTGATGGCAGCCCAGTGTAGAACTATAAAAGGAAATTTGGACGTAACTCTAATGAGGCGGAAGTGCTATTGATGGCTATTCAATTGTGTCAAAGACTGGTTTTCATACAATGCACTTTGAGGGTGATTTGCAGATTGTGGTGGAAGGGATCAATTCTCGAATATTGATTGGAGTAGCAAAGGACTAATGGGGAGACATCTGAAGCACTTCAAGGAATATCATGCAATTTCTTTTTACTCATAGGAAGGGAATAAAGCGGCACATGCTTGCGAAATTGGCCACTATGGTGGAATATGAGAAGATTTGGATTAATAAGGCTCTGATTGTATTCGAGATATTGTTTTGACAGAGCAACATGCTTTATCTTCATGATTGATTTATAAAGAGAATGAGAAGTTTATTATCAAAAAAAAATAGTATTCTTAGAGCATGTTTGGTCTCATGATTGCACCAAAACACTTTTGAGGCGTGAAGCCCATTTCAAGAATTCAATGGTCGTTTGGTAAAATTTTGCAACAAAGACGAGTTTCAAAATGCTCAATATCACGCTTTGAGCCAAAGTTGGAAACGGGGCTTATAATGAAACGGACTTCGAGAGAAAAGGCGAGCCACAAGTTTCATTTAATAAAACTTATTAAACACAAATATCCCTACCAATTTCATGTAATTACAACCATGTCACTTTATAAAGATCTCATCCCAACCTTCAACTTCTTCTTTTGCCGCTATTGGAGTTGCTTCAGAGAGGAGACCCAAGTTGAAGTTTTCGTTCCTGTTGGTACGTAAGAACTCATTCTCTTGTTTTTTGTTTCTTTCTTCTTCTTTTTTCCATGCCAATGCTACACAAACCTGTAATTGAATAAAAAAAAATTGAAAATAAAAAGAAATACACAAAAAATAAGAAAAGAAAAGAAAAAATAAAATTTGGGTTTGAGGGCCTTACTTTCACATAAATATCTGAAGTTAAACTGGGTTTGAGGGTTTTTCTTTTTGTTGCTCACTACGTAAGGGGTTGAAGATGAAAGAGGATTTAGAATGAAATGAAAGAGAGAGTGAGAGTGGGAGAGGGGAGTACTGAATTGTGAAGTGAAAGCCAAAGAAGCCTTGGGTATTGCTCTTTTAAGAAGAAGACGGTGAGAGGAAATAAAATGGGAAGATTCATGTTTCTTTCTTGTAAGCGCTTGCTCAATGGCTTGAAATTACGTGTGTGAGAAGATTAGTATAAGAAAAGTTATGTGTTGAGATTTGTTGCTGCGATGAAAGAAAAAAAAGAAACAAAAATTGAGCCAAGCGCTTGACTTGAAATGACATGTGAGAAGATCAGTTAAGAAAAGAAATCATGTTGAGATTTGTTGCTGCAATAAAAAAAAAAAAAAAAAAAAAAGAAAGTAAAAGCAATGCATTCAAAGCATTGCAGAACATGTAAATATGAGTTGGTGTGTCGTAAAATAAGTAGTATTAAGATAATTGTTGCTCGATGAAAGAAAGAAGAAAAAGAAAAGAAAAAAGCAATGCATTTAAAGCATTGCAAGAAACTATGTAATTGTGTGTCAACGTAAGAAAAGAAATAGTGTTAGAGATTTGTTGAGAAATAGTGTTAGAGATTTGTAAGAAAATAAATGGTGTCTATATCTATTGACCTTGGTCACTCACAAAAAAAAGAGTGTACAAATTATTTTTAATGGATTCCCTCACATAATTTGTACTCACCATAAACTTTGATCTTATTATTATTGACATATATTTAGCTATATTTTTTACTTAAGTTCTTTAAAATTTAACATTTGTTAATAATACTAGTTAATTATTTTAAGATAATATTTATTGTTGCCATTTTGTTTGTGGACATGCATGTTTTTCATAAATATGATTTTTTTATTTTATCAAAGCCAACACTTTAAAAAATTATTAAATTTTAATAGTGTTTAATATACTTTTTCATTTATAATTTTATCATTTATTTATGTGACAAACATGAGTAAAAGTCAAAGCAACGTTGTTATTACTACCACAGATACTCGGATAAAGAAAGTAGTTTGACCGAAAAATGCTAGAAGATTATCTTGACATATGTATAATCGAGATTCATCTGGTAATGCCCAAAGAACACATTTCAATAAGATAGGATGGAAAATGTGATAAATAAATTTAATGAAAACTGAAAACAATATTGTTATAAACAACTAAAGAACAAGTGTGATAGTTTGAAAAAAGAGTGGAACATTTGGAAGAAGTTGATAGGCAAGGAAACTAACCTTTGATGGGATCCGGTGAAAAAGACAATTGATGCGCCTGATGATTGGTGGAAAAAAAAATTGCAGGTATCATATTTTTACTTTTTTGTTTTTGTTTAAATAGGTTATAAAATGTCTATTATTGATTTTTACATATATCTGACTACAGGAAGTTCCAGAAGCAACCAAGTTTCGTACAACGGGTTTGGCTTATGCTATAAAGGTGGAAATATTGTTTAGAGATATAACTGTCATCGGAAAGATCTTAGGCACCATCCATAGGGTTAGTTCCTAATGATATTGATGCCATAGATGATAAAGATGTAATGCTTGATGAAAATGGCAATGTTGTAGAAGGTTTAGATGTTTTGGATGATGAATCAAATCTCAATATACATGGCATTGATGATATTCCCGCTGATTTAGATACGCGGGGTAAAAGAAATAAGAAGATTGGTCTTACTGTTCAATGTAAGAAAAGAAAGAAAGGAGTTCAAAACGTTAGTCAACATTTGAGTCGCATTTGTGATGTAATAGAAAGTAAGAATACAATGACATCTAAGAGTTACGATAAACTTGGATGTAGTATTGAAGAGGTTATGGATGTTGTTCGAGGATTGCTGAAAGAGAAATGATATTGACATCCTTAAGTGTGCAAATATAGGTATTTCTTAAGAGATCACATAGAGAAATGTTTGTGACTATTAAAGAGCCATGGTTGCAAATTGACTTTATTAAGTGAATGAAATAGAGAAATTAACCGTCGTAACATGGAATAATGTTGTTATTTTTTAATGTTGTTTTGTTATGGACCATTTGAAAAAGTTGTAAGGATTTATTTGAATGTTCTTTATTATTATTATTATTGTTATTTCTTTTTATGTGTTGATTTGTGTACTACATTGACATCCTTATAATATTTCATAACTACTTATATATCTATTTTTATGGGTGTTTATTTCTTTATTTCCTTTTTTTTTTTTTTTTCCGTATAGACATGGACAATAGTGATTATAGCATTCAAGATGATACAAGTGATAGTGACTATGGTAAAAAGGAAAATGAAAATGAAAATGATGTTTTAATTCTAGCAGTTGTAGCAGTAGAATTTGTTGAGAACTATTATATGCCATATATTGTAAAGGAACCTTGTAGGACATCTTCTCAAACAGGTTATAAGTGGGTTATGGAGATTTTACAAGGTAATCCTGATAGGTGCAAACAAAATTTCAGAATGGAAATACACGTATTCCTTTACTTGTGTAAAGAGTTGAAGGAAAGATATCATTTAAGAGGTACTAGGAACTTAACTGTTGAAGAGTTGGTGGCTATGTTTTTGAATACTTTAGGCCATGGGTTTGGGAATAGAATAGTGGTTTCAACATTCAGAGAAACTGTTAGTAAACATTTTACTCGTGTTTTAATGGTTGTTTCAAGAATGACAATTGACATTATTAATCCTATTGATAGAGTTTAGGGATGTTCCAAGAAAAATTCGTAATGATGAGCGGTATTGATCATACTTCAAAATTGTATTGGAGCCATTGATGGAACCCATGTACCGCTTAAAATTTTCCCATAAAACAAATACCATATATTGGCCTAAAAGGAACTCCTACTTAGAATATTATGGTTTGTTTGTGATTTTCATATGTGTTTCACCTTTGTTTGGGCTGGATGGGAAGGTACTGCACATGATATATGTATTTTTAGAAGCTATTCGAAAGGAAGAATTACGATTTACATCCTCCTAGAGGTTTGTATTTAATAAAATAACAATTATGAATTATACATGAAAAAAATATTTTCAATATTTTTATGACTACTATTCGATATTTATTGCAAGAAAGTATTACTTGGTAGATACAGATATCCTCACATGAAAGGATATATGGGCCATACAAAGGAGAGCGGTATCATCTACAGACTTTCATCGTGGAAATAACCGAGGGGTATGCATGAAATTTTTAATCATGCACATTCATCACTTAGATGCACTATTGAAAGAACATTTGGAGTTTGAAAAATAAGTGAAGTTATTGCATTGCATGCCTAATTTTCCTTATGATAAACAAGTGAAAATCGTGGTGGCATCTATAACTCTTCATAACTTCATTAGGAAGCATGCAATAAAGGATGCTGAGTTCCAACCATATGATGATGATGAATTTACTACCTCGACGATTTTAAGCAATAACGAAGAACAAGATGAATCAAGCATGCAACAATCGATATATCAAATGAAAATTCTATGAACATTGAGCGTGATCAAATTGATAATCTACTTATGACCCGTTAATGTTCTTTTTAAAAAAAAAAAAAATTTGTTATAAACAATTTAAAATGTTATAAGGATCTCCTTGAATGTTATTATTTTTTATGTGTTAAATACTATGAAGTGTTGTGGTATTAAAAAATGTGTTAAATACTTTAAAAAAATGAAAGAAAGAAAATGATTGACATTACTTTTTATTACATATAAGTACAAAAGAAAGAAAATGTTGACGTTTTGTTACATTAAACGTTACAAAATAATTTTTACTTGTAAAAGCTAACATTAACCATTTTTATATAAAAATGTTGGTATAAAATGGAAAAAAAAAAAATCATTACCAACATTAGGCTTTTATTGTCATTATCAACATGTAATGATTTCACGTAAAATGACATATATTTAGTATCACATAATGATTTTTTCTCAGACTATACTAAAAAAAATCATTACATGTCCTTATATGTTATTTTTTGCAATTAAAAGTACTTTTTTAGTTTTGTTACCAAACATCAATAACATTAAAAAATCACTTAAAACATGCAATAGCTTTTCAGTAACAACACTTTTGACAAAAGCTCATAGACAAAAGCTCTATATCTAAAAGCTCTATTTTCACTAATCCTAAATAGGCTCTTAGCATTTCTCTTTGATTAAGTTGATTACCTTAGTGAAGTCGGTTAATCATGGGCTTTTTATATTGGGCCAAGCCTATCTTAAGTTTGAACCTCATCTTTGTCGATATTAGCAATGATTTAACACTCTCGACCACCAATTAAATTTACAAAATATGTAAAAAGAAATAGAAAAATAAAATTAAAATTGATTAATCATAATTAACCACACATCGCTTTTTGGCTCTACCCTCACCGACTTTCCAAATCCACCAACCGCAACTACATTTTCGTTGAATTCATTTTTTGCCCAACCTGCAAAAATAAAAAGATAATTTCAATGATTATGTCACTCTCATTTTCTTCAATGGGCAAATTCCACGTCATCAATATATTTTTGTAAACTTCCACATAATTACTTTTTACACCTGGATTAATGAAAATCTCTCAATAAATGAACTGCCAAGATTCTTAGAAAAGAATGTAGATTTTACTCTATTTATAGAAAGAGCCAAAGCTTCTAATTCAGTTGATAGATGCAAAGTCTTAACATAGTTCGAGTAAGGGAGTATTTTTAAACTTATATTTATTATTTAAGGGTTCTCGGTAGGTCAAAATAATAATTTAGTTTCTATAGTTAAATTCTGTCAAAATATTTGATGAATTCCGTTAGTGTACTACATTAAAATCAATAAAATGATAACACCTAATAATAATAAAAATATAAACATATTAAATATAAAAGTATATAAAACCAAAAATTATGTCATCATTTTATGGGAAAAGAAAAAATGATGGCAAACTAAAATGACTTTGTTAGTGGCACATGCATCCAATAAGATGGGTTTTAATCTTTTCAAATAAACGATTTGAAGACCTATTGATTCTAACAACTGATTGCAGAATTGATCATTTGGACCTTTCAATTCATAAATGTGGATATCAGACCTATGAATGGGGGTATTCCTAAAACTCACAAAGAAAAAGGATGTGAGTTAGCAAAATGAGAAATAACTTGGACAAGAAGAAAGAAAGTGACTTAGACAAATCTCTTTTGTCAATAACTTCATACCAATCAATCCAATATTGATTAATACGCAATTGATTGAACACTACTTGAAAATAAGAACATTTATTCTGTACAAAAATGAAATGTTCCAAATGTTTCTAGAAATTCTTGCTCCCATTGGACCATTTGTATCTATTTAAATTAAGATCCCGATTCATAGATCTCTCAATTCGATAAATAAAAATACAAGTATCGAACCATTTGTATATAAGAGAACAAAAAAAAATACAAAATACAAAACTTGAGACAAAAATGAAGTCCAAATCCTCTTTGCTCCATTTTCTAAGCAAGCAAACAGAAAAATTAGAAACCCAAAAATAAAAATAAAAATAAAATCCTATGCTCCAAGAAGGCAAAAACCATTTAATTCCACGAAGGAAAAAACAAGAAAAGAATCAATGAATTTAAGTTGCATGGTAAAAACACTACTTTTTGGAGAAATTTCACAAAACCTTCCTGAACTTCCGGTTTGAAATACCCCCATCAAACTTTAAAAACTCTTAATTTAACTCCAACTTTCAATTGCTCTCAATTTGGACCCCTCCGTACAAATTAGGTTTTAAAAATTGAAAAAAGACCAAAATACCCTTGATTTTCATTTTTTGTAAAAAAAACGTTTTGGAAGTTGAAATTTTAAATGGTTAATTTGAACGGTGATTTTTGTATAAAATTCCAACTTCCAGAGATTTTTTTTTTTTTTTAAAATAAAAATCCGGGGTATTTTGGTCTTTTTATAAAATTTTAAACTTTAATTTATACGGAGGGGTTCAAATTGAAAGCAATTGAAAGTTGTGGGGGTTAAATTGAGAGTTTTTTAAGTTTATGGGGTATTTCAAAACATGTGAAAGTTCAGGGGAGATTTGTGAAGTTTCCCCCTATTTTCACACATTTAACACCTTTAAAACCATCAAGAGTGGTGGTTCAATGGTCTAAAAAATTTCCAAGCAATTAAGGCATGTATTAGAGCATAAGTTCAAATCTTTGTAATGAAAATCCTCATATCGTGATTAATATTAGCCGTATTGGATTCCCATTGATGTCCATCATGTCATAGTGAGGTTGGATTAAGCTATAACTCAATTAAACTTGAGAGAGTGTATGTTTTTACCATCTACGCTCCTTATGGTTCTCTGCAGGTAGATGCTATTATAGTCACACCTAATTAGAATAACCACAATTAATTTCCCTGGCTTACCATTTTTGCTATTAAAAAAAAAAACACCCTCCAAAAACTTATTTCGCCGAGAATTGCAAAATAAACTACGAGAAAATCCTACAGATAAACTCTCTTGTATTTAACTACACATAAGCGAGTTTTGCAGATATCAATAAATTGTCTCTCAACTTTCTTAGCAACCAAACAAATGACAAGAGAGACGTTTGGCTGCTCTCTCCTCTTATTCTGGTTAGCTGTCTTATTGTGAGAAGAGGGATATTCTCATTCCGGTTTAGGAATAACATAATTTTGTTGAAGCCGTACCTAACCAAACAATAAATTGAATTGCAGTAACATAGCTCCTCATTCACAGGACAAGATGAGTAATGGTGCTAGAGTTGTGCTTGGGCTGTCTTTGGCTCTTGCCAAGCACCCTAAAAGTAGAGGTTTCAATGATGTTCTTGAAGAACCTCATTATTAATGCTGGATTTGGTTTACGTGTGGTAAAATAATTACACTATATATGTTGTAGTTTTTTTTAACAGGTCAGATTTAATTTAAAGTGTTTTTTTTTTTTTAACGAGAAAGTGTGAAATTAAATCTAAGCCATTAAAAAAAAAAAAAAACTAAAACACATATGATATATATACATATTTTTAATAGCCATTATTACTTTTGGGGAAAAGTACACATATCTCATTGTCAATGTTCCTTTAAATTATCAATTGTGTTAATATCCGCTCTAAATTACAAAAGAATGCCAATGTTCTCCCCAAGGCCAACAAATAAACAAAATGACCTTAAAAATTTTCGATAAGATGAAAATATCTCTATAAATTCAAAATAATAATAATAATTCCAAGAAGGTGGCTAACTTGGTTTTTCATTTTTTTTAAAATAAAATTTGTTTTTCTTGTTTATTTTTAGATTTTTTTGAAGTTTTTAGTTTTTTTATATATATAATTTTAAGATTTTATTTTAATTTTATAAAGGGTATTTTGTTATTTTGGGTGCATTGACATTTTTAGTAGCTTATAGAAGACATTGACACAATTTGTAGTTTGTGAGTGACATCGACAATAAGACGATAAGTAAAAGGAAATATATATACTTTTCCTTTACTTTTGACAAATTTTAAAACTTTAAATCGAACTCACTCAACTTTTAATCGCTTCTCAATTTGATCTTCCGACATAAACAAATTAAGTTTTAAAATTGAAAAAATGACCAAAATACCCATAATTTTCATTTTTAAAAATAAAAAGTTTTAGAAGTTGAATTTTAAATGGTTAATTTGAAACAGTGACTTTTGTATAAAATTTCAACTTTTAGAGATTTTTAAAAAATAAAAATAAAAATCAGGGGTATTTTAGTCTTTCATAAATTTTAAACTCTAATTTACGAATGGTCCAAATTGAAGAATTAAAAGTTAGTGATAAATCGAGAGTTTTTTAAGTTTAGGATGGGTATTTTAGAATGGATGAAAGTTCAGGGGGATTTTGTGAAGTTTCCCCTTACTTTTTAGTTTAGCCTCGTATCTTGATGCCTTAAAGGCTTTGTTTGGTAACACCTCCTTTTTTTGTTCAAAACAAAAAATTAACAAACAATCCAAAACGCAAAACATTTACGGAATACTTTTCCAAACAAAAACACCCTCGAAAGAAACATTACCGTAACAGAGTCTTCCAATAGAATGATTACAACAACAAACACCAACCAAATGCCCCACCACTTTAAGCCAACCCAAACACACAGGCTCAACAGATCCAGCCATCAATTTTATGGAGTGGTCGAGGGTAAAATGATTGCCTTTGTGCCTTCCAAACAAAGCAAAGTTATTCTTTAATACCCTTTATTAACACGCTCCACATAAAGGCAGAAACTGAAAGCACAATGACAATGGTGCAGTTGAGAGCCTTATCTGCAATCTTTCTTCTATTCCTCCTCTGTTTCACCACCATGACAGCTCCGATTCATCCGGCTGGCTCTGAAGTTGGTGTAGTTTATTCTGCAGGAAAGCATGTCGTGAGGGAATCACATGGAGTTGCACGGCAAAGGAAGCTGAGGTGAATCATGGAAGCTTTCGTGGCCCAAGAAAGCACCTTGTCAACCCAACACTCCAGCACCCTTTGAGGCACAAGAGCTCCCTGTATAGCTTGTTGCTTTCTGTAATGAATATTAGTCTTACTATCTGCTATTTCTTCACCTCCCTCCCGTCCTTTTTTCAAATCCACCATTGAATTTGTGGGTTCTGTAAATGAAGATGGATACAAGACGGAGACGAAAAATAGCATTTTTTTCTATGTTTATTGATCAACTTACTAGTTTGTGAAATTGTAACTTGTCGTCTTTGGTACTATATATGGAAAACAAATTGTTCTACTTTGAATGTCTGATTTTTCTGTGTGTCTGTAAAAGAGCATTGGATTAAGGAAGATTAAGGATGATGCCTTCCTTTTCTAAAATCTAAAACCTATGCAGTTGTGATGTTCGCCAAAACCCATTTTTCATTTAGATTTCGTTATTCGGATTAAGATCTTATAAATTTTCAAATTACAAAATTTAGGCCGTATCTAGACATCAAAATGCTTAAAAAATGTGACAAGTTATCTAGATAGCCAAAAAAAGTTCTCCTCCAAAAAAGTTATATATATATATATATATATATATATATATATATAAACACTTTATTCTTTAGAAAACCAAAAAACAATTTTTGGTTCAAACTTTTTTTACAACATAGAGAGTAAGAACATGATAAATATATACTTATTTCTCAACTGTAGCATGGCATCTTACTAATATGTGATATTTTCAAAGTGTTTTGATACCTAAAATTAGCCTAAATTCTGTAATTTGATAATCTATAATTTCAAAAATATTGTAGGAGACTCTAATTCCACAAATAATTAATGCAATAAATATCCAATCATGATTGCCATTAATACAAATATGGTCAAGACTATCAAAGATCAAGAGCTATAATCTTTTTAATTGATGAGTGGGGGCTATAAGTAAAGGATATTCTCCTTTGGAGGAGGGCCAAAGGAAAGGATAACATTTTGAAAGCGACACATAACCATTGCCTGATGAAAGGCTTAGCAATAGCCAAGTGGACAGGCAGGCTGCAAGTCACAATCACACGGACTGAGAAAAAAGAAAAAGGTTCTTAAAAAAAAAAAAAAAATCACTACATAATAAACTTCAGAATTTGACAATAATCTGAAATTAAATCTTAAAGCTGCAACTGTAACAATATGTCTCCTATAGTTTCAAAATGCAACCTAGACCTTCAATGAATTTCTCGAGTAGAAGTAATAGAAACCCACCTCCTCCTTATATATATATATATATATATATATATATATATATATATGAGCAAGAACAAATATAAACAAATAGCACAAATACAAAAGCAGAAAATTACAGAATCCAAAATACAAAAGACCAAAAAGAAAATATAATATTGACAGCACTTTAGCCACAGATTTAAGGAGGATCCTCGAAGGTGAAGAAAGCAATCAAGAATGCTACTAACTATAGTGATTGTAGCAACCCATGATAGACGGTGTGTATCAACAAAGAAAACAATCTTAATAGAAACCCACTTAATCTGCACTCTAGATTTTTTCACCATCTTCTTACCAGCTCTCAAAAACTAAGTCCTTTTGACATTCATTGCTTGCTACTTCCTTCGACGTGGTAGCATAAGCTCATACCATCCTGTTTCATTCTCTTTCTAAATGTAAGGAAAGCTTCTATAAAAAAAAAAAAACTTTGAAACAGACACCCTAATAAACTAAATCTCATGATTCAGCATTAATAATTGGTATAAGAGTAATGTGAAATGTCACTCTCATGTCCTGTTAAACTGATATGACTTTTAAAATTACCATTAAATCTAAACTTAATAATAATCTATCACAAACCCAATAGTAATTTTAAGAGGCACGTCAATTTTGAAAAAATACAAGAAAGACGTGGATCTCCTTTTGACATTACTCCTGCTAGAAATAACAAATAATAACGTTAATCTTCCATGTGCAGGCATAAAGTTGGAAGAATTCCAGTTGTTCGGTCCAATCCTGGAAAAACTCTGTGCCCCAGCATCATAAAAGTAATAGATATGGTTAAAAAAAAAAATCAAACGTGGCTGACACTTTCATATGAGCCATTAATATACATTCGCAAGGTGTGACTTTGCAATTATACATTTAGAAATACATATAGGCAAGCAAAATGTAAAAAGGGAAAAGAAAATCTTTGAAATTGGAGATGACTAATTGGAAATTGTGACAATTCTATTCATTCAAGACTCAGTTGCATGTTTTAAATCCCAGATTCTTCAAGTAGGTTCAGAATGTTATGTTCTGGAGCACTGAGAGATGGTAGAATCAGGCGATTGGAGTGGGTTGACTTTTGTTTTGTCTCCACCGGTTCAGCTTCAAGACCATCGCTTTCCTTCATCACCGCAAGTCGGCTCTCCTTCCTTCATACACTGCGAGATACTCGCTCCTTCCATATTCTTCCGTCTGACGACCATGGAAGTAAATATCAGAATCTTAGCAGTTAGAATGCAACTGTTTCTATCAATAATATATGGAACTATGTCGTTATGTCAAACACACCCACACAAAAATGCATTGCAAAACCTCTACTGATTTTGAACCCATCATGTCATAGTTCCATACATATTCCTAACCGTTCTTGCACAAAATTGTTAAGTCAAACACCCTTTTCATATCCGTCTGATAGATAGATGCAATATATCTCATTGTGCACAAAAAGGCAAGGCAAGAAAAGTTCCATTACTCCCATGTGCATAGTAACCATTGGAATCCTTTTCAAGTCATTACAAAAAGTGGCTCATTAGGCAAGAAAATTAGAAAGAGGAAAGTTTATACCTTTGCTTCAAGTCCATTAGGAAAAATGTGCAAATCAGATCAATTTCAAGAAGATAAGGGGCTTCGTCTGAGTTCCAGATCTACATAAATAGACCCCACAGCCTTTGACTTCGTATAACTAAGGTCAGATTTGGCCAATGGAAGAGATGCATTGTAAAGATGGTTCAAGCAAGGAAAGGAGTTCGAGGTGTATTGGAAGCGTAAGCACAGATGAAATATGAGTGAGAAAATATTCGAATGGCCAGCTTAAAGTATTGCAACTTTACAAAGTGATGATCATTTCACCAATTGAATATGACATACTTAGCGAGGTTGTCACATTCGTACTACAGACTTGAGAAAATATTCAAATGCTTCAGTAGGGGCCTTTAGTCTTTGGACTAGAGTAGGGGTCGTGAGAGAGCAGAGCAGCCAGCTTAAAGTATTGCTACTTTACAAAGTGATGATCATTTCACCAACTGAATATGACATACTTAGTGAGGTTGTCACATTCGCACTACAGACTTGAGAAATGTTGCAATAATCCCTTCACAAAGAGAGAGAGAGAGACTAGATTTCTCTCAACAATACCAAACAAAAACAATGCCATTTAATAGACATAGGGGAAAGAAAAATAAACAAAGTCCAACAAAATGTGAATGTAATTGAAGAATATCATCATGAAGGGGAAATTAGGGCATAGCGACCAGGAGTGAATAAGTAATTATAGTCTAATGACTATAAGTAACCTATTTGTATTTGACTGAGTCAAATAACCAAAACTAAAAGTAATAAGACTTCAGCATCCACCTAACCCATTATTCAAAGACAATATGTTTGCTGGAATGGTACATAAAGTTTCTAATGATACAATTATTTGATTGAATATATACCTGATTTTTCATTAAGTGGTATCTTTTTTGTATTGGATATCAGAAGATGAAGTGAGATTATCTATTTGTTAGAGTGGTACTTAAGGTTACCTCTAGTGATACCTCTTCAATTTATTGGACATGTATCTTATATGGTACCTTCTTTGTGTTGGATTTGGTAGTCGGAGTGGTACCATCTGTTTATTGAAGTAGAATCTAAGGTTATTTAGAATCTAAAGGTTAACTTAAATAGTACTTATAAATTTAATGGACATGTACCTAGAGTTTCATTGGTAGCACCTTCTTTGACTAGGAGATGAGAAGTGGAGAGATACCATATGTCTAATAGACAATACATGAGGAATGTTCTTGTAGTACCTTCAATTGGAAATACACCTAAGGTTACCTCTAGTTGTAATGATCCAGGAAAAGTATTAGCCACATCTGCACTATCACCCCAAAGGACTAGTCAATTTGAAGTTTTCCTAAAATCACTTATAAAGTTTAGTTAAGCAATGTGGAACTTAGCACCCATAAGTGTATTTATAAATCACTCACTCTATGTGGGTTAGTCATGTCCCTAAAGTGGGACCGGAGTGTTACAAATTCCTCCCTTAAATCCCTGACGTCCTCGTTAGAGTCACGTCATGCAGTACTCTAGTACTACATGGTGTTACTAGGTGGCTATGATATTATTTGTAACACCCTATAGAAAGCGCTAGTCACATCTGCTATCATCCAAAATAACTAGTTAATTTGGAGACTCTCTTTATAAAGTCCAATAAGTAATGTGAAACTTAAAACCTATGAATATCTTTATAAGTCACTCAGTACATGTGGGCTTCTCATCTTCCTCAAGTGGGACCAGGGAGTTATACTACTACTACCTTCAATTTACTTCTTGTGTACTAGGGTTGCGGCCCTCTATGCTTTTTGATATATGAAACATTACTTTAAATAAAAAAAAAAAGGAAAAAACTTGCAATTTCATCTTAAGAAAGGTCCCAAAACACTAATAGTTTTTACTATTGAGCACAAAGCCCAAATTTTCCCTAACATTAAAATAGACTATCTTAATACTTAATTGCAACCAATTTATGCAAGATCCAGTTAATGTCAGCCTAATTTATCCACAGTTTAATCTCTTTGAGGTGATAACAATTATTTATATATCCTTCACTCTTAGATGTGAGACAACCAATTGTTCAATCTGAGATTTCAAAATATTGTTAAAAGCTAAGCCAACTAAGCCCAGTGTGGACCCAAAACCATATATCACTTTGCTAGGCAAAATCAGCCCCACCACGGTTAGCCTAGGTAGGGAGGACATGTAGCTCCCCGAAGTTCAGGTCCCTCTACTCATCATTAGGGATTAAAAGAAGAACATAAATCAACAAATTAAGAAAATCTAGAAAATGGAAAATATTATACACCTCTGTCCATATATAATAAAGCAAATTGACCAAGATGTTCTTAAGATCTTCCATTGACCTCTCATGATCTTCAAAACATTTTGCATTATGCTCTTGCTAAAGACTCACGTTAAGCACAAAGGGGACATCCTCCTAGCAGCTAAAACCAAACGACTACCCAACTAACTCGCCAACAATCTAACAACTCTATCACTTCTCTAGGCATAACTCATTCTACACTAAAAATGCTAAAATTATGCTCCATAATTCTCTAGACATTTCACAATGGAGAAAATGATGATCTATGAATCATCGCTCTTTTTACACATACAACACCATTCCACCCCTATTACCTTTATCTTTCTCAAATTATCCATAGTCATAATATTTCCAAGAGCCATCAACACAAAGAAACTCTCAATGGAACATTGATTCTCCACATACTCTACCAATGAAAAGATGAAATAACTCGTGATATAGCGACCTTACTTCAAACTTCCTCCTCTTTGAAGGATCCACCAAATGTGATCCTCACCACCTTGACTCAATCTAAGGGAACACAACGAATCAAAAAATGCAATCACCAAATTGACCTCCCAATCCTGTATAGATCTTATGAAAGATAAATTCCATTGAATATTTCCATTAGAAAACTGAATATTATCTGCAACTCACGCCTCCTTACATCAAATAATATCACCTCAGAATGATATAAAAACCAAACATCGTCCCCTCCAACACCATTTCAAGTTTCCTTTGAACAAACTAATCTTATACTATCATTACTGTCTATCTCTTGAAAAGCTATGCTCTATCGTTCTTAAGAATAGGCTCATGTTGGTCAAAAACCTAGAATGCCACATGTCATCTTATTTCAAGTATGGAGCTCCAATGTCTAATAGAACCAACTCAAGACTATAATTAGTGTCCAAAGACAAGATTATAAAATACATGCATACATACATACATACATACATACATATATATATATATATATATTGGCGATTGGTTTTAGCATCTTTATTACTTTCTTTCATAAGACATTCAAGATCTTTACTGTACAATTACTTTTAAAAAAATTGAATGGCCGAGTCATCCAACATTATTAATTTTTTCACAATTAAGTTCCTAATTGTTGTCTGCCAAATGGTAGGCCTAGAATCTGAAAAGCATTCTATAGCTATGCTAACTGTCTAGCCAGCAGTATATTTGTGAGAAGAGAAATGCTACACAAACTTCCATTCCCACACTTCCAAATGCACACTCCCTGACATGGCACTAAAACTCAATTAGATTTTGGATGGATCACTATTGGATTTTGATCCAATGGTGATTTTTAGTGACACATCATAGAAAGTGCATTTGGGAGTATGTGTAGCATTTCTCTTGTAAGAATCATAGAAACATAAAGAAAACAATGGTCAATAGTTACAAAAAATGAGTCATTTGATAGAGCATATTGATGAATGTTCTGAATATAAATGCACATTCCATGATGCATAAAAAGGCTGATCTACTGTACACTATCCAAACTAACTTGTCCAGGGCAAACCTCCACAGTGCACACAGACACACTCACGCACATGTGCATGCATCCTTTTCTATTTATAACAGAAGATTCTAGAAGAGACAACAAGTTTAAAGCTTACATTAAGAACTGAAGGTTCAGGTAATGGACATTGAATTGGTCTATCATTGTTAAGAGGCTCAGTCGGTGCTCAACTGGCTTAAACTCCCTGCTACTTCAATCCCATGAGAAGCAGGAATAGCACCAGTAGCTGCAGCCGTAGCCTCTGAAATTGGGGGCAATATTTCTATCATCCTGCACCAGATAAAGCAAATCATTATGCAAATATATCTACCGGAAAAAAAATCCAATCAAGGTGTGAACATGTATACAAACATTGCAACATTTAGCCACAACATCACCAATGAAAATACAGAAATTAGAAGAGCCAATGTAACCTAGATGGAAATAGACAGAAAACATGTTATACTTAAAAGCAAGATAAGATGCTTCATAACGAGATATGACAAGATAGAACAAATTTCCCTACATGGAAAATTAGGAATAGCACAAACAAATCAATAATGCGTGTCAACAGTCCTACAATCTTTGCAGATGATGTTGTGGAAGCGATAGGAAAAGAAGAGAAGTTCGGTGACTTCAATTCTAGAAACTCAACAAGCTAACAAATAGCTTAGAAAAGCAAAGGAAACTGGAATTCTCACTGTTAGTTAATATTTCATTGTCAAACTGATCTTTCCATTACATTCAGAACTCTTTTTATAATAGAGAATACAAAGCCTCAAAAGGAAAGAAACTAATTGCTAGATATAATAGAAAAATGGCAATTTCTCAACTATAGAAAGTCTTACTAACTTTTTATTGATAAATAATTGAGATGTAAGGTGCCCCATGTACACAAGAAGTATACAAGAGAAGCCCCCTAAATAGAGGGGCAAAAAAAAAAAAAAGGAAACCATGAAATTTAATCACTAAAGGAAAAACATAAGCAGTTGTCCAAGGATACAACCTAAAGAAGGGAAAATATCCTAAAGTTGAAAAACTAAGGGAAATCAGGAAAGTCAATGCTAACAAATAAACCAAAATACTAACTCTAATCTAAGAAGGAAATAAATCATTCTGAAATCGCACGAATTCGGATGGAAAGTCTGAATGGAAACTGAGTTAGAATTCTTGTTGGTTGGGAATCCTTTCCTTTTATACTTTCCCTGTTGAAGACGGGGTGAAAATCTGCTCAAACAGCACAGTCCGAACTATTGGGATCGCACTCCCTCGACCATGGTGTGACCAGACGATTCAGCCAAGATTCTTCAATGGACCATTCACACTCCCATTCAAAATGTTGATGCAACCGGTCAATTTGGTTAGGACTCCTGAATGTTCCGCTTTGCACCCCGCTCAAATGAGGGTGCGATCCAGCCATTCTGACTTATTCCTGGTGGAGAGGGGTCGCTGTCCTACGTCAGCCCAATGCAGGGTCCCAACAGTCAGAACAGCTCAAACCAATAATGAACCCTCAGCAACACATTCTTAAACAAAAGTGTTTTAAGAACAGTTGTGAAATCCATTAAGGAATTCAAGAATTAAGGGTAAGTCAATGCGCAGAACTGAATGGTCAGAAGTCCAAGATCAGGCCAGCTAGATACAATAAGACCAACATAATTCCTTAAAAGTGTTTTAAGAACAGTTGTGAAATTCATTCAGGAATTCAAGAATTAATGGAAAGTCAATGCGCAGAGCTGAATGGCCAGAAGTCCAAGATCAGGCCGGCTAGATACAATAAGACCAACATAATTCCTTAAAAGTGTTTTAAGAAAAGTTGTGAAATTCATTCAGGAATTCAAGAATTAAAGGAAAGTCAATGCGCAGAGCTGAATGGTCAGAAGTCCAAGATTAGGCCGGCTAGATACAATAAGACCAACAGTCAAATCCATGTAAAAGAAGGTTATAATATTTCACAAAATTGAAGCTAAATAACGTTATTCGCAATCAAACATAAGAGTCAGATCTTAATAACATCAACAAAATTTAAGACCAAATCAAACCCACTTCGCAATTCATAAAACCCAATGAAATGATTTGTTTAATGGTGAACTCAATCCAAAACAAAAATATCTTCTAGGCCCATCGAAATAAACACAAGATTACAGAAATGAAAGTAAAGATTGAAGAAGAAACCAACTATTGAAAGAAGAAAGAGAGCGTGTTCTTACAAGTGCACTTTGGCTTCGTCGATGGCCAGACCTGCTGACAGAAAACCTCGAGAAAATACCCACCATTTTATTTCAACTGAACAAAACTATAAAATTCACACAAAAGGGTCCTCTGATCTCGGCTTTGTTTGTCCGATGAACCACTTTCCCTCTCTAAACTTTGCATACATAGACCACCCGAACAGTCATTTCCAAACTGTCATTCACACAAAAGGGTCTTCGCGTCTGAATTTTACTTGTCCTATAAAAACCGCTCACTACAAGTCTACAACTCTCTCTCTCTTCTTCTAGACTTTTGGGTGCATGTGGGGAGCGATGATACGTCAGTTGGTTTGCTGAGGTAGCTTGGCGTGATGGGTTTTGTTTGTATGTCTGGATTCTGTCTGTCTCTTTGCAATAAACCATACATTGGTGAGTCGGCAAACATAAAGCTGTGAATGAGAAGAAAAGGACGGTGAAGAGAATCCATCAAAAGTTCTTGAGGGTAAGTACTTAGTAGAACCAATCTATAAAAAGACAAAAAATGATTTTTTTTCCAAGTACCTCCATGTTTTAAAAAAAAAAGTTACATTGCTGTTTTTTTTTTTTTTTTTAATAATCAAAATTAAGTAATACTATTTAATAAATTATTATATTAATAAAAATTATGGTTAAATACTTTATTTTCTTATGGTTTAACTTTTTATTTTTTTGCTTCTTAGGTTTTACTTTTTATTACATTAGATACATCTAGTTTGCCTAAAGACGAAAATGGTACTCCGTTTAAATTATGTCCAAAATTTGATGGAACAGCATGTCAACACCAATAAGACATGTGTCCCTATAATTAATTTTAAAATCATAATTTTTAGAAAATTAAAAGATTAAAAATTATATTTAATTAAATATTAAAAATAAAATAAAATTTGAGGGTAGCAGGTAGCCGACTAGCCGTAGCCACCCCATGGCCATTTGGGTGGCGATTGTGGGGTGGCTCACCCCCCTGGGGGGGCAACTAGATAGGGGTGGTTGGCCAATTTTTTTTTTTTTTTAAAGAATAATTAAATATAGTTTTTTAATGTTTTAAATTTTAATTTTTTAAATTAATTATAGGGACACGTGTCAATTCCTTATTGGTATTGACGTGTCGTTCCGTACAGTCAAATTTTGGATGAAATTTAGACGAAAGTACCATCTTCGTCTTCAAGCAAATCAGAATTACTTTCTGTGATAAAAAATAAAACCAAGGGAGCAAAAAATAAAAAAAAATAAAAAAGTTAAACCACGTGGGAATAATATATTTAACCCTAAAAATTAATTCTTAAATCAATAAGAGCTTGTAATGAGAGAGAAAAAAAAATTAATGACTAATTTTTACTATTACATTATATCATTTGTAGAAGAGTCTATTACTCAAAATGAGCTTAAAGATTATTGTGAGATTTCAAAATTTAGATTTAAATTAGGTAGGTAGATTATAAAGTTGTTGTTGTTTTTTTTTTTTTTTTGAAATGAGATTATAATATCAAAGAAAAAACGCCTACTTGTTCCAAGAAAACAAACTCAAAAACTACAGCAAAGAAAAAATCCTTCCCGGCAGTCTTCAGTCTTCAAAATCTAATATATCTCCATAAACCTCTTCATGAATGCAGAAAGGGTAGCATCCCTCCATAGGTGGTCCTCCATAGCCCAAATTTCGCCAGCTCGTGAGTAGCTACGTTCCCAGATCTTTTGATGTGTCCTACCTTCCAATCTGGAATGCTATTAAGTAAGAATTTAGTCTCATTTATCATGGACCCATAGTCCCATACCTATACCAACACAGCTCATCTTTACCATTATAAAGTTGCTTGTGAGGGTTGAATATTCATTTTTTTTGGATAATTTTGCACCTTTAAAAAGATTAATTAAATACTCTATTTCAAATGAAATTGAGAGAATTCTATTCTTTTTATTATGTGAGATTTAAATTTATAAGTATTTTTTAATGAGTTTTAATGCAATTTGAAGTGATATTTTAAATAATAGTATAGTTTTTTATTTTTGAGCCATTACAATCAATAATAATATAAAAAGAGTTCTCAAGAGGTAGTTAAATCGACTGTGTACCACGCCTAATGAAGCAGGACTTACTAGTTCAATCCACCCTCTCCATTCCCTTGTATGAAAATGTAAAAATAATAATAATAATATAAAAAGAAGAACTTCTAGGTCACTACAAGGTATAATTTTAATCACATTATATTTCAATTTTTTTATGCTCAACTATAATATTATTCTAATTCACTGACAATGAGTAACAAACATCCACCCATGCATGAAGATTCCAATAGAAATATTAAGTAAGAAAAAATTAATACATTATCTTTAAAAGCATTTATATATATATATAGTTTTGGCATCAACCTCTCTTGAATGGAATTGGAAGGAGTCATCTAATAAAGAAATGCATATAACAATATAAATATATATAAAAATAAGACTACTATCACAAGATGAGCATTAAAAGCAGCAGGCGTGAATATGTATATGGTGAATAAAAAAATAAGAGAGAGAGGGAGAGGGGCTAGTGTCCACTGGGCTTTCCGCAACGTCCTTGTTGATAACAGCTTGCGTCACGCGCCACTTGTACAGCGTGCCGACTCCATCATTCACGTATCACAATAGAAAAATGATTGGCGTCAACAATAAGAAAAAGAAAATTAATAAATTTGTATAAAATTTGCATGTTTGAATTAAGGGGCTTTATGATTGTGTTTGAGAAATACATGTTTTTTTTGCAAAAAATTTATTTTTAAGCTTATATCAAAAGTATGTTTTGACTATTTTTGAGTTTTTTAGACATTTAAAAGTGTTTTTAATTTATTTTTACCAAACAGATACTTTTTTTTTTTTTTTCGAATCGGCATTTTGAATGTTAAATATATTTTTAGGCCCCTCAAATTATTATATGAGGGGCCTATATGAAAGTCCACTGTAGTATCTGTATTTTTAGGCCCCTCAAATTAGTATTTTTAGGCCCATACATGCCCTTAGCCAAGACAAAATTATTATATCCGGAAAAAACTTCACAAAAGACTCATCAACTATTACCGATTTGAAATGACCTCCACAAATTTTAAATCTTTCAATTTTACCCCCCTCCCCCTCCCCCGAACTTTCAATTTAATGCAATCTACTCTCTCCATCAGTTTTTGGATGTTAAAAGTGAAAAAAAAATTGATATTTATACCCTTAAAACTTTTATAAAATTTTAAATTGATAATAATAATAATTTGAAGGGTAGCATGGTCTTTTTAGTGGTTTCCGTTAAGGTTTACGGCAAAAATTGACATATGATGTCGATTGCATTGAATTGAAAGTTTAAGAGATACAATTGATTTTTTTAAAAAAAAATTTGGAAATCTTCTCAAAACATGTGATAGTTTAAAAATCATAAGTGAAGTTATCTTTAAAAATAAACATAAATTATGTTATGCTTTCATAATTTTTGACATTGAGACCTTTAATTCCAATTTAATGATATTTGATGTGGAAATAAATAATATGTCTACCCAATTAATAAAAAGGGTTTGCTAGGGTTCTTCCTACAATATTCTCATAGCATTCTCACATCTTACGTAGAATATGATTTAAGAAAAATAAAATTGTAGTACTTTTTTTGCCAACAAATTAATTTTATGAGTTAATATTTAGGTTCTAATGCTTTAAAACTTGTTTTTGGATTTAAAACTAAAACTTAAGGGTGAAATGTTAACCCTTTAGAGCATCTCCAACAGGCATGCTAAACTAACTATTTAGCTAAATTTCCAAATTTCGTCATCCAATGAATGGGTAAATTAATGATTTGCTTGCAAATGCTATCAGAAAGCATCCGTTAAGAGTTTTTTTATGATTTTTTTCTCTCTCTATGTCTCTCGCTCGTCTTCTTCCCCAAAACACAAACCCACCAGAACCTAGGTAAGTTGAAAGATTAGGACTGTGATTAATGCTTGTAATTAGATTACCAGTACTCAAAACCTTCGATGGGCTCGAACCTGCCGGGGCCCTAATCGACGACTCCTAGCCCTGCATTGCCATCTAAATTGAGAGGATTGTTTGTGCTCTACAAGAGTTGTTTGAGGCCGAATGATGGGTCATCCACATCGCCCACGATCCAACACAGCAGCGAATGCTCCTGTTCGTGGCTTGGAGACCCCGCCGTTTCCGATAACATGCTCTCCTAGTCTTCCAATCCAAGCACACATCTCTGCCCTTCGCCGGTGACCGCCTCTAGTCCACTCGGAAATGGTTGGAGCTTCAATGCCCATTCGTCCTTTCGAGTGGGTCCATGATCGGGTGTGGTTGCGGCGGGTGGTAAAAATTCCATGCCGCCCACGCTGCCCAGACCACGCCACGCATCCCACTGCCCAGATTCCATGGGTTGATCACTGGGCGAGGGGGTTTGAATCTAGCCGGTGGGCGGCAGAAATCGAATCTAGCCCGTGGTTAGATTGTTTTAATTATATGTATTCAGTAGCATTTTTTAACTTGTTATAAGATGATGTATCACTCAGTTAGTGGTTGGCAAAAAATGGGCTTTTATGCCCAATCGAATTGAAGATATTCTCAAAAAGAATGGCCCAAAATACTCTTTATAAGAAGCCTTTATCTCAAAATACCATCATGACTAGATACAACGCAACCCACCATGGCCTTTTATTTATTTATTTTATTTTTTAAATTTGATATTGTGGGCAATATTATTATTTTTGGGTCATGTCTATTATTTCTTTGATGAAAAGTGTAAGTGAAATATATATATATATATATATATATATATATATATATATATATATATATATAAGCACTACCTTTCTCTCTAGCTTTCTCACAAAAACTAGAGAAGAAGCAGCTTTCTTTCAACACAATTCTATCGTTTTGATTGTGGGCGGAAAGGCAACGCGCAAAGGGGAGAATGTTGTTGGGACGTGAGATAGAGGAGGATTTGGCTGAGTTATGGGGGAAGTTTACTCTGACGAAGGTGGAGCAAGAAGGCCTTGAGGCTGTGGAAGAGAAGGTGGATGGGATTTCCATCCAAGGGCCTTATTGCCTTGTAGGGAAGCTTATCTCAGAGCGACTGATTGGAAAGGATATCATTCGGAAAAGAATGATTAGAAGCTGGAGACCTAATGGATTGGTGGCGTTCAAAGTTTTGGGGGAGAATTTGTTTCTCCTGGAGTTTGAGTACAAGTGGGACAAGAATAGAGTCATGGAAGGGCGGCCATGGTTTTTTGATGGACAAATTTTTTCAATTGCAAATTATGATGGAATTACATCCCTATGTAAGATGTCCTTTGAATCTACTTCGTTTTGGATTTGAATGTTTTATTTACCATTATCTTGCATGGGGAAGGAGATGGGTAGAAAGTTGGGTGAAACGGTGGAAGAAGTGGAGACCAATGAGGATGGCATTGGTTGGGGAGAATATTTGAGAGTTAAAGCCCATGTTAACTTCTCAAAACCTCTCCCCAGAGGCCGAATACTAAAATTGAAAGATAAATCTCTTTGGATTGATTTTCAGTATGAAAAAAATCCCTAAGTTCTGCTTCATGTGTGGAGTAATCTGACATGGAGAAGGAGGTTGCGTAAATGAAGTTCTTCGGTGGAAGCACAGTAGGGGTCATGAAAAATGAGTATGGATCATGGTTGTGGTGGGTTATCTTGCACCAATGGCAACAGAGGAAGGTATGGGGAAGAGGAGAATTACTATGCATCGGAGACTCGAGGGGAAGCTTCTGAAAATAACCGCCATTGCTACTCGGTGATTCCGGCCTAGATGGCCGGAAAGGAGCTGAAGGGAATGAGGAGGGAATGTCCAGATCTTCAGCTACCTAAATTAAATCTTAAACGGAAAAATCCTTGATGGAAGAAATGGAGCGTCTTTGCATGGCAATAAGTTAAAGGTTAATAATTCCCATATTGGAGAAACTCTCGAATAGGAAAGCGAAGGGGAGCTATGGGGAGAGGGCTAGCGAAATTAAGCGGGTTTGGTTTACCTTAGCGGGTTTGGTTATCTTGTTTAAGCGGGTTATGTCGCAGTCACCCTTGAAGTGACTTGCTAGACCCGTTATAAAAAAAAATTTAATTTTTAATTTTTACCCCACCTCATCTGGACTTGATCAACTTTATCACCTAGGAATTATAAGTGCAACACGATTTTCGATTTTCCCACGCTTGAGTCCCCGACACACCACTTTCTTGGTTTCTCCTTTTTTTTTTTTTTCTTTTCTTTTCTTTTCTTCCTCCACGACACCCACCCACCCCCACCCTCATCACTTTCATTTTTTCCTTTCTTTTTCTCCTTGTTCTTCAATATTCTTGCTCAACCTCGGTCCTCGAGTATGCTTCAACTTCACTAACCTTTTCTTTTTTTTGTTCTTTCGTTCTCACTTCTCATGCTGCACCGCCCTCAATAGAATTTCTTTCATTTTCATTTTCATCATTTTTTTTCTTCCTCCACTCTCTTCTCGCCGACAGTCTGGTCTCTCTCTCAACTCGCTCTCCGTCATTGTCAGTGCAGCCGCAGCCACATTCCCCATTTCTTTGTTGTGCCGCCTACCACTCTCTCTCTCTCCCGCCAACGTTGTAGTCTCGCAGCCGCTCTCCCTCTCTCCTTGTTGCGCCGCTACCGCTTTCTCTCTACTACTTCGACCCATTTTGTTAAATGGGTTTCACGGGTCATGTCGGGTGACCTGTGAAACTTACCGTGTTGGGTTATGTTTGAGGCTCTGACTCGTTAACATAAACGGGTCATGTTTGGATCTACCTTAAACGGGTTGCGGGTCACCACGGGTCAACCCGCAGACCCGTTTTGCCAGCCCTAGGGGGAGTGGGGGAGTAACACATAGAAGGAAAAGGGAAATGAGGCTTTGAAAGGAAATAAACAAGCTGTGGAACTAATTCACATAAGAGTGGTATCGGTGGGAAAAAATTAGGGAGGGCTAGGGTTATCCTCTAGGCAACCAATTAATGTGAATATGGGCGTTGGTGGAGAGAAATTAAGTGGAGTCATGGGATCTGGCGGAAATATGGCTTATGAATTCATGACGGGAGAGATCGTGGGATATTAGCTACGTGGGTAGAAGAGCGAAAATCAGGGGACAGAGATATCCTCTGAACACATAAGTATAGGCGTTGTCGATGTTGGTGGAGAAAAATCAAATGGAGTTATGGGAGCCGACGTGAATGTAGTTGAAACATTTATAAAGGGGGAGAAAGTTGGTAACTGGATTACATAGGCAAGAGAAATTGGGCACTAAGCTGGGTGGAAATAATACTATGCCACGTATTCAGTCCTCTAGAAAGCTGACTTGGAAAAAAAGGGCACGTGGGGGAGAAAACTCATCTCAAAATCTACAACATGTGCCGACAATATTGGGCTCACGTAAGGGGGAGGTTGATGCTGACCGGAGTTACAGCAAAGGGCCAGAAGCAGAGCTCTTTGGGCTGTGCTCGATCGCAGATGACTTGATCGATCGCGTAACTCGAGCCCAGATAATCAATAGTTTTTGTGGGAGCGACCGATGACGGGGGATCGATCACACTTGTCGAGCACCCAAGTGTGCTCGATTGCACTCGTGTATGCGCTTGAGCGCACATGGGGCTCTATGTTATATTTCTGCGTTTTAGTTATTAAATCGATGTTATTTCCTTGTTTTAGTAGTATTAGAGTTTTGTGAGTCTTTATTTCGTTATGTTATTAGGTTTAGGGTTATGGGGGGTATTTATGTAATATTTTAAATAGGTTTAGGATTTTTGGCTATAAATATATGTTTATAGCCTCCAAACAATAGAGTTTTATGTTGATTATTGATTTTATTAATGAAAATTACTCAGAGTTGAGTTTTTTCCCATTTTCCTTCAAATTGCTACAAAGTATCTAGATTTTCAAGAAAAGTTCTCAGATCATTGATAGGCTCAAGATTTGGAATTGCATATCCATTGCGTTATTTGTTGTTTTTCGTTATAGCCCACTAAGTTACATTGCATCAGAGGTGCTGGCTAATAAAGGGAATGGGGAGGAAAATTGAAATAAACAAAGTAAATGGCTGGAACCTGCAAAAAATGTTGAAGAGAGAACGGCGATGGCTGTTATTCAGCCCTGCCAGGAAACATGATCATTATTAGTTGAAACTGTCGGGGGCTTGGGAACCCTCGGCAGTTCGAGACCTTTGCCGGTTGGTGAAGGAAAAGAAGCCCGACTTGGTTTTCTTAATGGAAACCAAGCTTTAAGCTTGTCGAATGGAAAAAGTTTGAAGACGCATCGGATTTGAATATGTATTTGTTGTCGACAGTGTAGGGAGGAGTGGAGGCTTGGCTTTTTTTTGGAATTCAAAGATGGATGTGGAAATACAAAACTATAGCAGGTGGCACGTCAATGTGTTAGTGAGAACTAATGGTGATAATCATCATTGGAAGTTTACCGGGTTTTACGGACATCCAGAGGTGGTTAAAAGGAAAGATTCATGGACTTTGTTGCGTCATCTTGGCACTTATGATCCAATGGTGTGGTTGAGTATGGGGGATTATAATGAAACAACAGAAGATGCGGAGAAAGTAGGTGGCTCTCTTAAACCAAAGGGACAAATGGCGACTTTTCGGGAGACTTTGGATGATTGTCGATTAGTGGATTTTGGGTTTAACAAACCAAAATTCACATGGAGGAATGGGCAAGAAGGGGAAGATTTTATAATGGAGCGTTGGGACCATACAGTGGCGAATGTGGAATGGAAGGATATGTTTCCTTTTCACAAGGTACACATTTTGGCCTCAGGATCATCAGACCATGCCCCTGTTATTTTAACTTTCCAAAAAAATTCCAAACAATGTCGAAGGAGGAGTGGGCGATTTTGTTATGAAATGGCAGGGAGAAGTGCAAGCAGAAGAGGGAATTAATTAAGAAAGTATGGAGAATCAAATGGGATCATAGGAAGGGCTGGAATCCGGTCTTAAAAAATTAGAAGAGTGCAGAAATTCATTAATAAAGTGGAAGAAGGAAAATAAAAGCCCATCGGAAGAGGAGTTGAAGAAGACCATCGACAAAATTCTCGAACTTGGAGAGGAAGAAATATGGGTTATGGAAGAGTTGAGAGCTTTCCAAAACAAGGTAGATACTATGGAAGTGGATGAAGCGGCATGGAAACAAAGAGCCCATGAAGATTTGCTTAAGCATGGAGATATGAACTCCAAATATTTTCCAATCAATCAAAGGATAGCATGCAAGCATTTTAATAGAATTACTAAGAATGCTTTAGTATAATTTCAGTCTCAAGTTAAATCAAATATATTAGAAAAATATATTTGATGTCTAAATTATGAATTATTTGGCATTTAAGATTTACCTAATTAAATGCCTAAGTGTTAGTAGTAATGGGAATATTAGTGTGTTAAATAATAGTTTGATTAGTTTAAATATATAGTATATATACTTTATGGAGATTTTTGGTTCATTAGATAATATATATATATATATATATATATATATATATATATATATATTTATACAAAGGCAAAATATCAGAAACTACTCGGAGGTTTTCTACAAAAACTCTCACCCAAGTGAAGATGAATGAATGCAAAATGATGTTGCCATGGATTTCTAAGAAATGAAGTTTCGGGGCCTACTTTGCAACTTCTATTTAAGCACTTTTGGATTATACCATCATATCCTAAATTTTCTCCTATAAATAGGACATCACGCATTGTTTTGGAGTATAAATCAAAAGCTCTCCCTCGCATAGTGAAGAAAAAAAGAAAGAAAGTGAGAATATAGTAAGATATATATATTTTAGTAATAAGCTTTGGAGAGCTACTTCAAGTGGGGTTGCCAGGTATAAATTCTTTTATCCTTAGTTTATGTCAATTCTAGTTGTAGAATTTAAATTATGTCAATTTTATTCATTAAAATTTAAATTACGTCGTTATAATGCCTAAATTGCATGAAAAAAGTGTGATTAAATATTTTGAGACGGATATTATATTCAATCATCCTTTTAATATTACAAATGTGTCGTTGTACTGCCTAAATTATATTAGGTATTTTACAATAGCGTCGTTGTAATGCCCAAGTAATGCTAGACATTTTAGATAAATATTAGATTAATACCGTAGTAATGGCCCATATAAAATATGTGGTAACGCTACACATAGTCATTATGATGCCCAAGTGACATTATAATATTTTAGATAGATGACATTATGCTGCCTAATTTCGGATAGAGTATAGAGAGAAATTAAGAGGTCGTTATTTTAGCCTTTTAATTATAATCTTAGACTAATATATGGTCGCAGCGAGTGCAAAAAAAATGCAAATGAATTTTTATAATCAAGAGTTAGTAGGAATCTCATATAACATGACAAGTAAGTATAATTACTTATCGAGTATGATATTATTTTAGTGAGTATAACATCGAGATTGATACTATTTTATAAACTTTTGAAATGTGATTATTATATGAGCCTGAATATTTTATGAATAACATGATTTAATGCTTCAATTATTTTTATGAGTTGAGAAATGAAATGTGGTGATTATGAGAACAAAAGAATGATTTTAAGAGACATGTTATTGTATTGTTGAACATTGAGCATAAGAGATTAATTAAATATGAAGCAAGAAGGTTTTTCTATGTATGGGAGCGGAAGAGCATCTAGTTAAATAAGAAACCTTTTGTCTTCCTAAAGTTGAATGTAAAATGTTGAGGTGTTCTTATATTAATGGTGTAAGTCAAGGAGCCTTATAGGTTAAAATAAGAAGCCTGGTACTAACCAATGAGCCAAATGTGTCTCCTGAAAATCGTAAACGAAAGGTTCAAGTCCTTTAGAAAGTCGAAGAGGAGCCGAATGTGTCTCCTGATAGCCGTAAACGAAAGATTCAAGTCCTTTAGAATGCCGGAGAGACTAGAGATTGCATTACATACATTTAATAATGTGATTTATGATCTATTTGTTTTACTTCTTTGTATTTATATGCATATTCATTTTATGAGATGCAAGTAAAATGCTTATATGTATAAATATAAAGTTGTTAAAAGATAAATGGATTTTATCACAAACAACTGATGCTTATTTTATCATTATGGATTATATAAAAATAATTTTGTTTGGGAAAACTTAGTATAGCTGTTATTATAATCATCGTGTCAGAGATACTCTTGAAAAAGATGGTTCATATTGGAAATGTTAATAATTCTTATACTTATTGAGACTATGGACTCATTAATTGTCTATGTAAATATGGTAACACCTCAACTATACCACATCTACATAGATATTGATGCAAATGAGAGGAATGCGAAGATGATCCATATGCTTTAAGATATTATGGATAGGGTTTGATACCTTAGTTCCATGTAAAATATTATGTCTATCTTTTGGAAGTGTATTTATAGTTAGACATGTACTAGATACACTTGGTGTGTATTTACTTATGTGCGTTTGTGGCACTTTTGACTAGTGAGTTTTGTTGTAAAGTCTATGTAAAAATCTGTTTGATATAGAAGTTTTTATTATTAGCAATTGGAGATTTCCACTTTCACCTTTCATTAAGTAAAGTCGGGGCGCTACAAAGATGGTCAAATAAAATTTTGAGAATTATTGATGAGGAGGGGTTGGCTTGCGAAAACTAGGAATCGGTGGAAGAGGCTTTGGTCTCTTATTTTTTTGGGGGTGCTCACTTCATCCAATCCTTTGGGTGTGGCTGAAGTTGTTGCGGTGTTGCCAAAAAAAATTACAGCAAACATGAACCTAAAGTTAGTGAAGGAAGTCACAATGGAGGAGGTTAGTTTGGCCTTAAACCAAATGTCACCCTTCAAGGTACCGGGTCCTGATGGTTTCAATGGTGGTTTCTATCAAGATCATTGGAGTGATGTGGGAAAGGAAGTATTTTAGCAATAATTTTTTTTCTCCTCGGGTAGTTTATTTCTGTTGTGAATTCTATTTTAATTGCTCTTGTGCCTAAAAAGCAAACTCTATGAGTGTATCCGATTATAGACCAATTTCTCTTTGTAATGTTTTATATAAGATTCTCTCAAAGGTGTTGGCTAATAGGTTGAAAACTATTCTCCTAATATTATCTCATGACAATCAAGCATTTATCTCGGTCGCTAATCTCATACAACATTTTAGTTGCCTATGAAACCCTCCACACTATGCATTATATGATGTATGGTGCATTGAGGGTTATATGGCAATTAAGTTGAACATGAGTAAGACATGTGAGGGTGGAGTGGATTTTTCGGAGTAGGTGATGAGGACAATGGGGTTTTCAAAATATGGATTGGGTGGATTATGCAATGTGTTACCACGATGTCTTACTCGATTCTTATAAATAGGGTTCCTATGGGAAATATACAACCATCGGAGGAATTAAGCAGGGTGACCCTCTCACCATACCTCTTTATATTGTGGAAGTCCTAAGTGCCCAATTTTATCATGCAGATAGTATGCATTTAATTGAAGGTGTTGACCTCTCCAAGAGGTATGAGGATCAATCACTTATTTTTTTGCTGACGATAGCCTTTTTGTTTTGTAAGGCAACTACATAGGAATGAGACAAAATGTTATCTTTGTTGGAGAGGTATGAGAAAGCGTCTGGATAGTGATTGAATAAAGATAAAACATAGTATTTTTTAGTGAAATACCACCCAAACAGCCCATGAGGAGATGCTATGTTTGGTGGGGTCACTTCTCAACGCTATGACACGTACTTGGGGTTGCGGTGCTTGTGGGTAAATCGCAAATCTGGGAATTCCAAAAGTTGAAGGACCAAGTAAAGAGGAAAGTGTTTGATTGGAAAACAAAACTCCTATCTCAAGCCGATAAAGAGATCCTCCTAAAGGCCGTCGTTCAAGCTATCCCAACTTATATTATGAGCATTTTTGCTCAAGGAATTGTGAGACATCAATAAGATGATGCAAAAGTTCAGGTGGGGTCAAAGGAGGAAGAAAAGAAAATCCATTGGATGAAGTGGGAGAAAATGGGTTTATCCAAGGCACAGGGAGGAATGGGCTTATGAGATTTACATTGTTTTAATAAGGCTTTGTTAGCAAAACAAAGTTGGAGATTGAGAATCCGGAAAGCTTAGCAAAGAAAGATTATTAAAGCAAAATATTAATGTAGTCACTCTTTCTTGGAAGCAAAATTGAGAACCCAACCATCATATGCTTGGCGGAGTATTCTCGAGGGAGGAATTATTCAAAGAGCTGTTTTTGGAGAATTGGATATGGGAAAAGTGTAAGCATTTGGGGAGATAAGTGGATTCCAAGGCCTTCTACTTACTCATCCAATTGCCATGCACAATTTTATTGGAGGAAGCAAAGGTAAGCTCTTTGAAGAAGAATCGACAAAGTGAAATAAATCCCTCATCAAAATATTTTCAATGTTGAGGAGGAACAAATCATTTGCAATATCTCAGTTAGCAAATATCATCAGAAGGATAAACTAATATGGGTTGCCACAACCATTGGGGAATTTACAATTAAGAGTGCTTGTCATCTTGAGAAGGAAATTCAAGATAGGAAGAAAGGTGAGTGCTCTAACAGGTGCTAATCACGCTACTGGAAAATTATTTGGAAGCTTTAGGTGCCAAATTCTACTAAGGTATTTATGTGGAGAGCCTGTCACAATATCCTTCCAACAAAAGAAAACCTAAAGCAAAGAGGGATTGTCAGATGACCTGTGCCAATTTTGCTATCTAGAGAGGGAAACAGTACTTCATGTTATATGGGAGTGCCCGAGCCCATGACGTTTGGGGTGTCTGAGTAGGTATTCCAAAAGCGTGGGGACGTTGGCCTGATTTTATGGAATTAGTTGGAGAATTGGTGGACATCTTGAGTAGAAGTGATTTGTTCTTGTTTGTTGTGACAACTAGAGAGATCTGGCGGAGAAGAAATGTAGTTCTACATGGTGGGGTTTTCACTCACCCTTCCATGGTGGCCAAAATTGCATAGGAAAGTCTTGACAATTTCATTTCAAGAATCGAGAACCAAGACAGAGGACGAAGAACATGCGGAGAATGGAATTGGAGATGGGATTCATTGGAAAGCTCCCCCCCATGGTGTCTTTAAGGCCAACTGGGATTTTGTAGTATTTGCAAAAAATTAAGGTATGGGCATGGGGTGATGTCTGTGACGGGGATGGACAAATTTCAGCGGCAAAAAGTGTTACTTTTGTGAACTTTGATCCAGCTGTAGGGGAGGCATTGGCAGTTTTACATGCTGCTGGATTTTGTTGTGATTTAGGCATTTGTGAGGTCATCTTGGAAGGGGACTCCTTAATGGTGACTAGGGCCCTTGAGAAGAAAGGAGAAAATTGGCTAAGGTATGGTCAAATTGTTGAAGACACAAAATTAGTGTTAAGGTCTTTTCGACAAGGAGAATTAGCCATCTTTGTATAGAAGCAATGGTGCAGCCCATGGATTAGCTAAGGAGGCGATTTGGAGTGTTATGGACAAAGTTTGGATGGAAGAAACTCGTGAGTGTATTTCCCATATTGTTTCTTTAGAGTGTAAAGCTCTACTTTTGTAAGAGTCTTTGAACTCTTGTTATCTTTTTTCATTTTTGAATGAAGAGTTCCTTTTATTTCAAAAAAGAAAAAAAAGAAATATATATATTTATATAAATAATAAGTTCCTGAGTCAACCCTCCAAAATTTAGAACTCTCTAGTTTTTTTTGAAAATTTATTCTCTGAGTCAATCGAAATCACAATAAACTTCTTGTAGTCAAAATTTTTTAACAGTCGTTAGTCTGGGTCAAAATGCACTGTTTGACTTTATTAAAATATTAATTTAATTTTAAAATTTGAATCTAAAAGAATTTAAAAAAAATGACAAGGGTGGCCAAACCATAGGGGTGGTCGGCCACCACATTTTGCTTGGGGGTGGTTTGGTCACCCCCAAGGGCCAAGCCTTCAAAATTGTTTTTTAGGGTTTGGCCATAGGGGGTGGCCAACCACCCCATTTTGCTGGGGTGGTTTGCCACCCCCAAGGGCCAAGCCTTCAAAATTGTTTTTTAAGGTTTGGCCATAGGGGGTGGCCGGCCACCCCATTTTGCCTAGGGGTGGTTCGACCACCCCCATGGCCTAAGGGGTGGTTCGGCCACCAAGGGCCAAACCCTCAAAATTGTTATAGTGGTAGAACCACCCTTAAAATCTTGAGGTTTGGTGAACCACTGCAGGCAAAATGGGATGGCCAGCCATGGAGTGGTTCGGCCACCCCTGATCTGTTTTTTTTTTTTTTTTTTAATTTTTTTAATTTAAAATTCTATTTCTAGATTGAAATTTTAAAAATTAATATTTTAATGAGGTTAAACGGTACTTTTTGACTCAGACTAATGGTTGTTAAAAAATTTTGATGGCAAAGAGTTTATTGTGATTTCAATTGACTTAGGGAGTAAATTTAAAAAAAAAAAAAAACTTAGAAAGTTTTTAATTTTGGAAGGTTGACTCAGAGGTTTATTATTTTAATATATATATATATATATATATACACACATTTTGGATTTTACTACACCCTCCAAAATAATCCATTGGAGCCATACATTTAAGGGTTTGTTAGGGGTTCTCTCCAATGTTCTCCTTGCGTTCTCATAGTCTGACGTAACATGATTTAAGAAAAAATTAAATTGTAGTACCATTTTTTTACCAACAGATTAATTTTTATGAGTTAATATTTAGGTTCTAATGCTTTAAAGCTTGTTTTTATATTTAAAATTAAAACCTAAGGATGAAAGGTTAACTCTTTAGGGATGATATCACTCAAAATGTATTTAATCATCCTAAATTTAGTGTTAATACTTAAAAAAATCGATGGTGGAGGCCACTACAATTTTATTTTTTCTTAAATCATGTTCTATGTAAGATTGAGAGAACTCTAAGAGAACGCTAGGAGAACACTAAAGAGAGAACTTCTAACATTTATGCAAAAACAACTACTTTTTCTTACTCAAAAGCAATAGAGATTGTGGGATTTTTTTTTTTAATAATTTTTTTTTTTTTTTTTTTTTATATGTTTACACAATGAAAAGGAAAAGAGAGATTCGAACTAGTGACCTTCATAAAGCATGGTTCCAATAGATTAAACTACCCGACAATTTATTTATTTATAAATCAATATTAAAAAAGCAATACGTATCTTTTTCTATTAAATAAGTAAAAAACACATAGAATTAAAAAAAATCTCATATGCTAAAAAATACTCATTAAAGCTTCAATAAACCAATTATTTATTTATTTATTTATTTTTAAATTGTGTCATTATTGGAGAGAAAAAAGAAAGAAAAGAAAAGGAAAGTAATTTGTACTTGTACTGTCGATATCAAGCAGCGGAGAGAAGAGGCATTTTCTCTTCCACACCCAACGAAATTCAAAAAACACACTCCACTGAACTGCAAAGAGTCCAAAGAAAACACACTTCGAGAGAGGGAGGAATAGTTTGGTGCGATGAATGAAGAGGGATTTGAGGAATGGGACGCAGATTTCCTGGACCAACTCATCCAAGTAGAAGAGCTTGCTCTCCTCCACCTCTGCCGCCGCTAACCAAAACCCAAACCCTTCGCAGCGGCTCATCCACGTACAACACCAAGAACCGCCGCGTCCTGTCGCGGCTTATTCTCACACAATCCCACCGTCCGCTACTCTCCCTCCGAGAGCTCTCTCAAAGGAACTCTGATCACGACTCTTTTGCTCGCTTCTCCAACGCGGCTGCCAAATGCGCTTCCTCCTCCTCGTCTTTGGTTCGCCGCCCGAAAATGACAAAGAGCTCGAAATCGATAGGTTAAAGGTTAGGTTTTCTTTTCTTTTGAATTATTATTTGTACACGTATATGAGTGTATGTCTATGAAACTACGCGTTGAAGAATTCTTGTTCTTGTTTTGGGAAAATTTTTCGGTCGAGTCGAAGGGCTTCTTCGTAACCGTAATTGCGTTTTCTGTGGATTTAGTGGTCTTTGTATGTCGTTGAGGAGATTTGATCTGGTGTTTGATTTGTTTCTTGTGTGAAGTTTGGCTGCTGGAAAAATGCAGGAAGATAGATTAAAAGCGTAGTGATTTTTGAGTATTGTTTTTCATACTATTATTCTTTATTTTCGCTTTGTGTGAAAAAAAACAATGCCTTTTTTGAATGTGCCTTTTAAAAAACTATTCTGCTAAGGGGAAATCCTGAGTTTGATATATATATATATATATATCGTTTAGAATAATGAATCGAATGAGCTGTAGGAAATTTTGGATAGGGTTACACCGTGAAGAAATTGACGAATGTTGATGATATGAGAAATCAAAATCTTTTGGAAATTTTTCTATTCTAGAAATAGTTCGGGGATTGTCTCTTGTTTGTGTTTTTGGAATTATCAAATAATTATTGAAATATGCCTGAAATTGGGTTTAATTTGGTGGATGAAAATCTCATGTTGAAATCGGGAATAGTTTAATATTATTATTAATATTAATTTTTCCAACTTATATAACTTGTAATCTATGTTTTGGATACTATAGTACCTTTGCTCCTTGCTCTGGGTGTAAAGAGATTTTTTTTTGTTTGTTTGTGGATTGCTGAAGAACGTAATCTTTCATGTTTGAAATAGTTGGTCAAATTGTGATTTGGATATGTTCTAATTGAAGTGTGCATGCATTATAACTACAGAGGGAGCTCGGACATGTATTGAAGCAGCTTACAAACCTGGTACATATTATTCTCTTTTCATTTTCGCTCTTACTACTTAATAACCACATCATGCTGTTATTTTCCTCTTCCTTTTCCTTTTCACAGTAATTTGATATATTATTGGATCAATGATACAATCACATAGCCACATGTAGGCATCCGTGGGCTACATAGTTTACCCTGTTAGTAGGATTTGATATTTCTGGGTAGTGAATACTGTCAGCTATTTGAGCTTTATGCAGTTCCGAGGTTGTGTTTCCTTCTTGCCATTTGCACTATGTTCCTAAAATGGGCATTAGTTTCTAATTGAAACATATTATTGCATATTATCTGGCATTTGTGTATTTTTTTAATTTTACCAATTTTTAATTTTTATTTTTTTATAAGTAATTCAAATTTTATTAGAAGCGCATAAGGGTGCAATCCAAGTAGACCAGGAATATACAAGCGAGGTACCTAACTAGGTTGAATAAGAACACAAATCCAACAAATCTAGAAAATTAGAAAAGCGAGAACTATTGTGGGCAACCATTCAAACATAAAGAGATTTGAACATGATAGCTTTTAACTCTATCGCAGTTTTCTTGCAATCTTCAAAGTTTCAGGCATTGTGTTCTCTCCAAATACACCACATTAAGTACATGAGAGCTGTCCTCCAAACTTCTATATTGCGGTGATTAACAATTCGACCTCTCCAACTAGCCAACAACTCCACCATCCATTGGGACACAACCCACTCCATCCCAAACAAACGAAAGACTGAAACCCATAAATCTCTAGCCACTTTGCAGTGGTGTGATTCCTTGCTTTTCTTGCACATGCAGCACCACTCCATCATTGTTATGTGCCTCTTTAGTTGATTTGACACCACCAACACTAAACTCAACTCAAAATTTTTCAATTTTATTCAAAATTTTATATTCTTCAAACAATCCAAACATAATCAATGGATTCCTTGCTTTTCTCTCCTTGATATTCACAATTTTGAATTCAATTCAGTAGAATAGAAAAAATCGCAAACCCAAACGAGCCTTAAGAAATAGAGAAGTATCACTAGAAAGAAAAAAAGCAATATTTGTATATTATCGAATGAAAAAAAGACTTTTGAATTAGAAAATCAAAATCAAGGAGAAAAAGAATTAGAGGACCAAGCAGATCTTGAATCAGCTCTCTCAAACCAAGAAAAAAAAAAAGAAAAAGATGTTGAAGAAGATTATACGGGATCAGACATGAAAAAACGTAGAAACAAAAAGAAATACAGGAATAAAATAGAAGCAAAGCTTGAGCTCCTCATTGCAACTTGAGAGAATATAACAAATTAAAGAACGATGAAACCACCTCTTCCTCCCAATCATGCACTGATCCAATACAAGTTATATTCCACTCTAAAGTGTTGTTAGAAAACTGCATATGATCTGCCACCAAGGCCTCCTTAAAGAGAGCAATACTAAACAATGTTGGGAGAGTTTCCTTCAAGGTTTGATCACTGCACCACACATCATATGAAAATCTGACCTTAGCCCCATCTCTCACCTTATTGGAGCACCACTCTCCCCTCATACTATCATACTTAACAAGTTAATGTCCACCACCAATCTCAACAAAGCCTCCCTCTCTGTGGCATGGCATCATAACCATGTCCCCAAGAGAGCTCAATTAAACAAAAGCAAGTTTCTAATTGGCAAGTTGAGATCAGAGTCCAAATCTTTGACCAATTGACAAGATGGAATTTGAACTCCTCTTTGACTCCACCCGACAAGAGTCACACTGAAGTTTCTTGATACGATTAGCAACTCCAATTAGCATGGGGAAGTGTGACAAAAAATAAGTAGGCAAGTTGGATAGAGTGCTTTTAAAAAAAGAATGATCATACCTCCCTTAGATAAATAAAGCCTCTTCCAACCTGCCAAACGACGTTCCATCTTTTCAATAATGCCATCCTAGATTGATTTTTCCTTAAACGAAGCCCCTAACAAAAGACCTAGGTACTTCACTGGCAAAGAGGACACCCTACAACCAAGAATGCTAGCCAAGCCTCCAAAATCTTCCATGGCACCAATTGGGACTAACTTTGATTTAGCCAAGTTAATTTTCAACTTTAAGACAACTTCAAAGCATAAAAACAGACACCACATATGATGGAGATTATCAGTAGGACTTGCCTCACAAAAATCAGGGTATCATCCTCAAATAATAGACGAGGCACTAGGAACTCTTCATTATTCCTGGACCTCACTGAGAAACCTAATAGAAGTTCCTATCTACAACAAAATTCTACTTAGAGCCTCCATGATAGCGACAAACAACATAGGGGATAGGGGAAGAGGATTTGCTGTCTCAAGCCATGAGAGCTTTAAAAAACCAAAGGGAGCCACACTATCAACACAGAGAAACACACCACAATGATGCAATGTTTCACTATTCTCTCTCTCTCCATGACGACAAACCATAGAGGAGAAAGAGGATCCCATGTCTCAAGCCACGAGAGCTATCAAAACCGGAGGGAATCCCACTAATCAACATAGAGAAACATTCTCTCTCTCTCTCTCTCTGCTGCTTAGGCTGTTTGATGACTCTTTAATTATGTCTTGCAGAAGGGTCTGTGCAATGGAAAAATGGACTTTATGCAATTTTATTTGAAAACTTTAATATACACACCCTTTTCTTAAGCTGTCCTTTTCTTCTTTTTCTTTTGATAAAATCTACTTATGCAATAAGTAACAAGTTTATTATATTCATCCAGGAACAGGAGTGCCTTGAACTAAGGAGGGAAAGAGACAAGGAAGAGGAGCAGCTTCCATATATATTTTCCAAGAACAAAGTAAAAGATGTAGACGTTCACTCTTCAAAGAGTACAAACTTGTGAGTTAAAATTCCCTTTTTCTGTCACATAGTTTACTGTTGTATGTGGTAGATTGGACCTTTAATTTCGAGTCTGCTGATTCTCTATCAGATACAATAACATTGATATACTAAGACTAGAATGTCTTCATAGTGTCCAGGAATTGGCAAACAAGGCCATGTTTCGATGAGCCCTTATGCAACATAGACATGCTTATTGACATTGCCAGTAAAATTTCTTTTCAAATATTATAGATACTGTCTCAAAAGGCTTATGTTTGTGCTGTACACTGATGTTTCTGTCTTGCCATCTGAACAACATACAGCGCTGCTGAAAACCTAAAATTCTTCATCAAGTCTCTTGGCCAACGGCTTGTAGAAGAATTTGTTTAATTTAAAGAGGTGTTAAAAATGGTAGCCAAAATGCACTGGCTGAATTGGACAATGGGATAGATGCACCACATCTGAATCACAAGAACTTATCTGTGAAAACATAATGGACAAATGGAATAGATACTTCCACATTTAGATTGGTGTTGCTTCTTTTGTCACAGAAAATCTCTGGCACCTCTTCACAATGACATCAGATATTGTTGTTGCCATAAAAAAGGCCCAAGGGCAGACCAAGATAGGTCATAGGTAGAATCCACTCAACCACCCAATGTATTTCCCAATATTGAATGTTATCCACCTTGCCAACTGGGACAACTGTACCTTTTTTTTTTTTTTTAAATTTTATTTTATTATTTCAAAATTTTAATTGGTAAGTTATACACACGTAAAGTGTCTTGAACCCAAGATCTCACCATCCACCCTGTTCTTACAAGGAGGAGGTGTCATTTGAGCTACAACATTTTGGTTTTGGTGGGTCTTTGGTATTTGGCAGGATCGTCATTTTCACCTTTCAGCCAACTTGACTATCTGAGAAACTAAGGAAGCTACAGCAGTTAAATCTTTTAAATTTTATTGTCTACCGCTTTACTGCTATCATGAGAATTTTGTATTTGGTTGTTGTATATTAAGGGCAAATTGAGAGTTTGTGGGATCTTTGTGTCATCTTACATTTCATAATGCCAACAGTATATGCCAGCTATAAAAAAATTGTGAATGATTGTGGCCATAGTGGCAGGGAGTATGGAGTTCTTGCTTTGGATCATCATGGGGTTCCACAGAGAATTCAAAATGCATCATCTTCAAATGATCAGGCTGGCTCTTGGGTTGATAGAGGTGAGGAATGAATGGAGATCCTTGTCTTTTAGCTAAGCTCCGCTTTGATCATTCTTCTGACATCTTTGTTATTTGTCTTTTGTTATACACTAGCTATGCCGACCTATAAAGCCATTGGAGTTCAGACAGAGGAAGCTGGTGATCCTGCTCAAGTAATATTACACGATGATGATCCACTGGCTTGTTATGCTCTCTCTGAGAAGTTATTAGCCATCTGGGTGACCAAAAGGCATGGAAGAAATCTGATTTCCAAGTTGCTTCTGACTTGCCAAACAGACTTCCATGTCCTTTTGGGTTCATGAGCATGAATGTTTCAAATTGACAATGGACTCTCTAGCAGATGGAAGTTCTTCTGATGCGGCTTTGAAGTTTCATAAGCACTCTTTCATACTTTAGAAGCTGCAAAAGTGTCTCACCTCTACTCCATATTGACAAAGGGTACTTCTTTTTCTATTGCATTTGCATGTTCCAGGCTGCAATGAACTGTTATAAATGCACAAAGCTAGTGCCAAAATTGGCAATTCATAAAATTTTCCTATGAAATGATTGTAATATAACTTGTGAGCCTCATTTTCATTATTAAAGCTGAGAAAGATAATTATTAACGTTTGTGGCATGGGAGCACATAATGTTCTGTTTCATTTGCTTTGTCATTTAGAAGTTAGGGTATGGTGACACACAGAATGTTCTGTTTTATTTGCATTGTCATTTAGAAGTTAGGGTATGGGGACACACACACACGTATATATTGTCTTGTTAATTGAGAAAGTTCAATATGTAGGAGTATAAATGGTAAAAGAGTTGCAAATAAAACTGTGAGCCACGTAGAATTTATTCCCATTATTATGCTACATTGTATATTCTTTGACCAGCTTGTCTACCGGTCTGAACATCACTTATTTTTTTGGGTTTTAGGATCTTACTGCCTAGATGAGTTAGTTGCATTGTTGTTTCTCATCTCATTAATAATCAGGTTGCATGGGTTGTCTTTAATACCCAGAGGTCATTTTATTGTCTGTATCCTTGTCATTATTCTTATAAGACCTTTGTAATTAATATTTTATTTTAAGCATCTATGTTTTATTTCTCCTAGTGTGAAACTAATTTACTAATATGGTTGAAATTATTTTTTTTGATCGGTAAAAAATCAATAGTATTAAAAGCGCAAGGGGCGCAACCCATGTACACAGGACGTATACAAAAAGAGCCCACAAAAAAAGCTTTTAACTAGAAAAAGTAGCGCAAAAATCTAGGAAATCCACAAGTGTTGAAACTTGCGGGGAATGCCACATCACTCCCCATGAGAAGAGTGTTTGAATAACCCTTTTCTTCAACTCCATTATACCAAGTTCACGGTCTTCAAAAATCCGAGCATTCCTTTCCCTCCATATACACCACATTACACACAAGGGCACCATCCTCCATGTTTGCAATACTGTGCGATTACCCTTTTGTGTTCTCCAACTTCCCAAGCACTCCGTCACACTACCCGGCATCACCCACGTCACACCAAATAACTGACACACCATGTTCCACACCTTGTATGTGCAAGAAGAGCGGAGAATCTATTGTTCATTTGTTAATATGGTTGAAATTATTTATGGACCTTGTGGTAATTAAATCTATTTCTTATTCTTAAGAGTGCAGCTAAAGGTCAATTTTCTCATTTTATGTCTTCAACCAGTGATTTATTTATTACATACCTGTGTATCTATATAGCATTGTTAACATGTCTACTCTTGCTGAGCTGATTTTTATGTATTTGATTTGGTTTATCATGCCCTAAAAAATTACTTTATTATCTATTAACTGATTCTTACTGCAGATCAGTAATGGAGTGGTACAGTTGGAGGCCTTGTTTGAACCATTGCTTGATCTCTGTAGCTTCGAAAATGTGAGTTGGTGAGCTATTTTCTTTTTGGAACTTGTACACCAAAAGGAACCTCTTAGATTTTTTTTTTTTTTTTTGTTTTTTTTGTTTTTTTTGTTTTTTTTGTTTTTTTGTTTTAATTTCAATTTTTTTTTTTTTTCATGAACAATCAAGTGGTTTTATATGGGATTGAGGAATATAAAAATTGGAATCCTTATCCCTAGATGAAGTATTCTTTGTAAGAGTAATGGATAAACTCTGTAGAGAAGGCTAGTAATTGAATTTAGTTGAAGCAGTCTTGTCTGTCAGCTCACAGGATGGTAGCCCTCTCAATATTGATGGCCACCCAGAAACTTTTTGGTTGAGTTAATAAATAAGATTGTCTTGATATGTTGTTTGCTGACATTGTCATCAGTTGTCTGATGATTCTCTATATGCTATCAAATAACTCTGTTTTAAGAAATTGAAATTTCAAACCATGTTTTGGTATGCCTTACTTAGATGGGTGAGGTTTGGGATTGACTTGGGGATTATTTGATTCTTTCACCAAATATAAAAAGAACAAGATCCTGGTTCATGGGATCTGAAATATTTATCTGCTGTCATTGTATATATGTCATATACTGTGAGCTGAGGATTGCGATAGACACATGTTTACATCTTGAAAATGATTCTGTTATTAACCTGTAATATCATTGCTTATGTTATATGGTTGTATTTGGTGACAATCAATATCGTGTGTAACTCCTCTCTTATCAGTTTGTCACCCTTTGTTTCATCTGCAACACGTTGATATGACTCGTAGTAAATTACTTGTGTTCTATTAAGCATGTTTTTCAATGTGGTTTAAGTTCCTGCATTCTTGGCTGCCACCTTAGCAGCTATATGATACTTTTGTTGCATTCAGTGGTTGTGTTGGAGGACTCTTGAAATGTCGTATTACTGTATGCCTTGTCGGCATTACAAAATTTTAATGTCCTTATGTCTGATTAATGCTACTTGGTTGCTTTTCTTTACTTCAGTTTACCATTGACAGAGTTTTCTTTTATTTTTCTTTCTAGTCTGTTCATGAAATTTTTTTCCTTTTTGGTAAAGGTGGTCATTGTTCATAGATCTCTACTCCATGGCTTTTGAAGCAACTCTTGAGTTTGGAAAGGAAATTCGAAGGTATCTCACTCTGGCTTACATTTTGTTTTTGTTTTGATAATTTCATTTCATTGTACAATATTTGAAGCACATAATTGTATATGTTTTACTTTGCATATGTTGGCTTGATCTTGGACTTCAACTGCTCACCTTTTATTGTCTCAGATGATAGCTTATTGTCTTTTACATTTTTCAAAATACTTTTCTTTTTATAAGTAATCGAGATGTCATAAAAGCATATGTTGTCCCATGTACACAAGAAGTATACGATTTGTCATAAACATTAGAGAAACGCCCAATTAAGAGAAAGTACACATATCAAGAAATTCTAAGAAATGATAAATGAATAGATTCTTTTTCTATATGCCCCTTGGGTTGGGAATTTTAAATCGGTTTTACATCATTGTCTTCAGTTTAGATTGATGCAAAAAGGTGACTTCTAATATGCTAAGAAGCTCAGGATCCAACATTTCATGTGAGTGTAGTTTGTCGAACATTTTCTTGTAGTTCTTATTGGCATACAGATCACTTATAATTAACTCAATAACATAATGTTTGGTAAAAAATAATGTCATATATTGTTATATGTATACGTATGAAAAATGTACAAAGATGCCTGCCAAATTTTTATTTTAATGCCCCCAAAATAAAGGTCTAATCTGGAAAATCAATTTTTTTTTTTGATAGTAATAAGTATATTATCAAACGTGAAGAGGGGCGCAAACCCATGCATACAAGAAATATATAGGGAAACCCCTATTGATTAGAAAAAGATTTACAAAGCTCTAGTGGACCGTGGCTTATCTTTCCCCCTTGTCTCTTTGCTATGCGGATTTTCTTTCCCGCTTTTCTTTTTCTAGTTAGGCGTTCTTTTTGTATATATCCTGTGTACTTTTGGGGTGCCTTACGCTTTTTAGTAAAATCCTTATGACTTATCAAAAAGATTTACAAAGCTCTAAGAAATCAGAAAAGGTGGACTCATGCGAGTTCGACTAAGTCCCATTCCAAGAGAACAAAGTATGTAACGCCAACTTCCTCAACTCAATCATGCTGCTCTCATTATCTTCAAAGCTGCGTGCATTCCGTTCTTGCCATAAACACCACATCACACATATGGGACGAGCCTCCATATGCGCAAAGCAGGCCTATTACCCAATTGAGCCCTCTAACTTTCCAAGGTATCACTCACCTTTCGCGGCATAACGCAACTCACACCAAAGAGTTGAAAGAATTCATTCCATACCTTAGTTGCAACCTCACAATGTAGGAGTAGATGGTCAATGGACTCTCCATAGTGTTTACACATATAACATCACTTTATTACCATAACATTTCTTTTCCATAAGTTGTCCAAAGTGAGGCTTTTTCCTACCGTTGCTGTCCACACAAAGAAAGCCACTCTCAAGGGAGCCTTCACCTTCCAAATACTCTTCAACGGGCGAACACTTGTGCGGTGTAGAGAGAGACTGATAATTGGATTTCACTTCAAAGGTATTTCTTTTAGGCGAAATCTAACAAATTTTATCCTCACCTCCACATCTGATTTTTTGGGTTACCTCAATTCCCAATCATGCACAGGCGGAAAAACTGGACATTCAATGAAGAATATCATTCGGTCTCTCCATGTATTCCCTCACCCACGCATCCTTAAGAATATCATCTGGAAAATCCTTAAAGAGTACTTTTAGAAATACCATGCTGTGACACAATCAGGATAGAAATAAATGTAATATGTCAAGGGCCTTTGGGCAATGGTGTTTCTTGGGAAAAATTGTCCCATTACTTAATGTCAGATTTGTCTCATTCATAGAAGCTGAAAAATAGAGAGGGAATATGGCGCTTTGTGGGGAGAGACAGAGAGGGAGATGACTGAAAAGGGTTCTCTGGTAGTTGGGTGATGATGGAAACCAGTGGAATATTTCGGGCTGTTGGTTCAATTTCTATGGTGTCCTGTGATCAATGTCTTTTTGATATTACTAATGATAAGGTTCTTTGTGGCCCAAGAATGGTGTTTTAATACTCAATTATGGCAGAATTGTAGTTTGTGGTGCAGGTGAGATCAATTTCTTCTGGCTAAAATGATGCACTTGGTTGTTGCTCTATTGTTCCCAGTGCTGCTGTAACAACATCCTTGTAGCTGTTTCGTTGTTTTAATCCTTTTCATTTTATTATAAATCCTTATAATATTCTTTTGGCCAGAGGACCTTTGCTTGAATTCTTTGACTCTTTGTTTATTAAATAATTCAATTTTCCTCTTTTTCTTTTCTTTTTTTGTATGTCTGCATGCTTATGAACTTATGATTTGATCTTTTCAGTGAACTCTACTCAGGGACATTGTCATTGTTGAAGGACTTTGCTCTGGGAACAACATTGTGGATTCCCATGGATTTGATAAAGGCCTGTTCAGTGTGAGCAGAAATGAAACATCTTATGCAGGCTATACTCCACTTGGGATTGGAATACCTGATGCAGAAATTCCAAACAAGAAGGAAACCTGGAATCATGATGTTTCTATCTCAGTTTCTCTTGTAGACTGGGTTTCTCTAGTTGAAGTTATGCATCAAATTATCGTGAGGAATACTGAAGAATGTGTGAAGCTAGAGGCAATCTCAGTCATGAATCTGATTCTAATAAAGTCTAATGCTTATATGGAGAGGGAAAAGTACGTTTTGGAGTATTCTCTTGAATTTTTTACTATAACATGAGATTTCATTTCATATCCTGAATGAAATTTGCTTGAGACAGGTTTGGCCAGACAAAGGTGTTTGAAAGTCTTACACAATTGCTTAGAAAGGAGGCTGGCTTGCGAGTGCAAAAGCATGCTGTGCATCTCTTATATCTGTTGCTGAACTGTATGTTCACATATTCACTTTTCTTTTTATATTAAATTATCAGTTATTTCAAAAGCTTAAGCTTAGGAAGAGATGAATTTAATTATTTAATTTATGTTTTAACACTTCCTTTCACGTGTGAGCTCAAACAACTCTCTTAATAAGTGAGGTCTAATATGTGAAATATTTAATTGAAAATGAGAGGTGAATAACGGATACAAAGTTTGAACTAAAGACCTTTACTTTATACAATATTGAATCACCAGTTGTTTCAAAAGTTTAAGTTGACAGGAATTGATGAACTTAATCATTTGATTTATATTCTTACACTTAAAAAAATAAAGAGAATCATATAAACTTGCTGCTTCTGTCTATCTTATTAGTATGTCCTGAAATTATTAAGATAAGTCACTCTTCTAACGCTAGTACTAGCCTCATGCCATTCTCATTTAAGCTTCAAAATTTTGTGAACTAGATCGCTTTAACTTCAGCACAGGCGTGTTTTGATATTTTTTAGAATGTCGTATATTCGCTTCTATGATACTCCTATTTGAGCCTTATCCTTGGAATTAATTGTGGTCCCCTTTGTTGCTAAGATCGTACTAGATACTGACCTCTATTGTTGTTTGCCCAAGCCTGATCACATTGTATCTCATGGGAGTTGATCTTAAATAGCTACTAATTGTCACATCTCAGCCTGTTTGCGCCCCTGTTTTTATAGTTTGATTTTCAGTCTAGTTGAGCCTATTCTGCCTTACCCTTACAGCTTTTGGTTCTTTATTTCATTAAAGGTCCAAAACTGTTGGCGACATTCTGCTCTGGTTGCAACGAGGGGGATGGTGCTGTTGTTGTTGATGATAATGCAAGACCTCAGAAATTTATCAAGGTACTTCAAGGCTTGGCAGATTGTGTAGCATGCCGTGGAAATGGTATACAGGTAGTCATGCTATTTAAGAAATCCCCCTCCCTGCCTTTTTCTTTTTTCTTCTAATTTTTTGATTTTCAGAATTTTAGCCTCAACTTTGGAAATGGTTGTTAGTGGCATCTGCCTTTGGATGTTTGATTGTATATGATAGTATGTTTTTCTTGGAGGAAACCTTTTTTTTTAAAATGAAATCTGACTCAGCATATTAATTTGTGTAGTAACAGTGATTACGCTGACAAGGCATTTTCACATAGAGGGGTAAGCTTTTGGACGTAGGACACATGTTTATTTGATTTATTATATGGGGGAAGTGAGGGGTAGGGGAGCGAACTATGGAATGGAAGCATACTATCTATTAGAACAGGAGTTATGCTTGTAACAAGAAGCTTAGAATGAATATAGGGAGTAAACAGGAAATTAGAGTTTCCTATGGAAGAATTAGTAGGCACACGTACCACATAAGTTTGTGTCTTGTGGTAGTTGACTGCACATCAAACATTACTGTTGAAAAGGCAGTCAAACAAAATGGGTCTTTTGAAAGTGCTGAGCTTATCCTCCTATGTGAGTTCAAGGAAAATAGAGAATTTTATGGCCCATTTTCTCTCACTTCACTCTCTCTCATGGTGGTTCCCGAAGCCACCGAGAATGGGTCCACCTACACTCTGGACTCTGACCCTCAAACACTCCTGTTTGAAGACCCCACCACCACCACCACAACAACTGAACCCTCTTCCACCACCACCAAGACCCCAGTCACCACCCCCAACAGAGCACGACCCCATTAGCTCAGAATGTTGAGTTCAAGTCAGCTTCCTCTGGTTCCCGCCACCTCCGCTGAAAAATGAGTTGATGGGAAGAATTTTTTTTCTCTATTGCAGTTTTCAAGTGTTTTTGTTGGGGTATTTATGGGAAGATCTATCGATAGGCTGTTCTTTCAGGAAAGGAATATTTCTCAAAATGAGAAATAACTATTCGTATGAAATGGCTATTCCATTGGATAAAAAACTAACCAAACAATGGAATTACTATTCTGTAGGAATATCTATTCTATTTCAGGGGTTTTTAATTTCACATATCAAAACATGCCTTTAGTTATATGACACCTTACCAAATGGTAGAGCCATAAAAGTTTTCCATTGGAAGAGGGTTGGGGGGGAGCCTATATCATGATATGAAAAACTTTAGATCTTATCTTTAATAGCCTATCTATACTATGTACGGTTCAGTGACAAGGACACAAAGGTCACAAGCTGATTGATATAATCTTAAGCATTTGTTACGCAAGTGTTTAATTAATAGACATCTTGTGTAAACATGCATATGCAGCACACTGACTAGTGATTGATCATTGTCTCATATGAAATTAGAAGTAATATTATTTTCATAAACATGTCATTCAATATACTGTATGAAACCTTAGTCTCACATTTCTTGATATCGGTATCTTCTTCTTTTTTTTTTTTTAAAAAAATTAATGGTAGGAATTGGAATTTGTGAAAGATTTGAGAGCACAGTGTTTGTAAAAATAAATAGTCATTTTAAGTTATGATTAATATGTTAGGTATAATGCAAAATTCGAATTGTAATGAAATGGATGATACCAAATGAATTTTTTTTGTTGATAAATCGGAGAATTTATTAAAAGCGCGAGCAACCCTTAGTACACCGGGGTATACAAAGGGAACTAGGGGAAGGGGGAGAAAAGGGAGAGAAAATCAGAAAAACTAATCACCCTCGGAGCCAACCATCCCGCTGTCCAGGAGAAAAGAATAAAAAGAAAAAAGTGGATAAGTTCCTCAATGGACCTCGAAGAGTCCTCGAAACATCTAATGTTTCATTCACTCCAAATACACCACATAATACAAAGAGGACTATTTTCCACACAGCGCTTACGAGCGACCACTTGACTACCAGCTAGCCAATAACTCTTTGTGAACTAGGCATAACCCAACAAAGACCAAACCGGGCGAAGAAGGCATTCCACAAAGCTCTCGCTGTCCCATAATGGAGAAGAAGATGATCAACCGACTCCTCATCCGCTTCACATAAACATCTATTCACCACCACCATCGCCTTACTCCTAAGGTTGTCCAAGGTAAGAATCTTGCCAAGAGCAGCCGTCCAAGCAAAAAACGCCACTCTAGGGGGAGCCTTAGATCTCCAAATGCTCTTCTAAGGGAACGAAGAAGACCTTGAGGGCGAAGAGCTCGATAAAAGGACTTGACCTCAAACACTCCCTTCGAATGCAACCACCACAATTTGTCAAACCCCTCTCAACTTGCAATCATATAAGCACTTATAAAACGAGGCCAACACCTCAACCTCCCAGTCATGAAACAACCTAGTAAACTGGATGTTCCATTGAATAATTCCATTAGATCGCTCCAAGTTGTCTGCCATAGATGCCCCTTTAAAGTTAGCCATGATAAACAAGTCAGGAAAGGCCTCCTTGAGGGTTCTATCCCCACACCAAATATCATCCCAAAAACGGATCCTAGAACCCTCGCCAGGATCAAATCTGAAATGGCTCCTAAAAACCTGCCAACCTTGTCAAATGTATTTCCAGAGACCCACCCCATGAGAGCCAGGGATGACCCTTGAGCACCAACCTCCCCACTCCGTCCCATATTTTGCAACCAATACCGATCTCCACCAAGCACCCTCCTTATGAGCGAACCGCCACAGCCACTTACCCAAGAGAGCTTAGTTAAATCTTTTAATGTTACGGATGCCTAGCCCACCCTCATCCATAGGAGAGCACACCTTGTCCCACTCTACCAAATGCAACTTAGCCTCGCCATTCAACCCTCCCCACAGAAAATCCCGTTGAATCTTCTCAATACGCTTAGCCATATGGGCGGGGATAGGATAAAGAGACATCATATAAGTAGGCAAATTCGATAAAGTGCTTTTAATTAACGCAACCCTACCACCTTTGGAGAGATACATCATTTTCCAAGGAGCCAACCGCCTAGCCATCAAATCTTCCAACTCCACCCACATCGTTTTGAGTTTGAAAGAAGCCCCCAGCTGCAGCCCCAAATACTTCAAAGGCATCGAACTAATACCACAGCCCAATAACTCAGCAAGTTGATTTATATCCTCCACGGAACCAACTGGAATCAAAGCAGACTTAGACAAGTTAACCTTAAGGCCAGAGTATAACTAAAAAAATAATTAACTTATAATAGAGTTTTAATATGAAGAGGACTATCTTAAACTTATAAAAAGCCTACATAAATAAATAAGATGAAGAAAAAAACCTAGAGGGTCAATAGTACTAATTTTATTATCATTAGTATTTTTTTATAGTTATCAATCCCAACATAATTTGAGGGGTTCCAAAAGCCAAGGGAGGGCATGGCCACCCTGGCCTCCTCCACCTGCCACTTTCCCTCCATCTTATATTGAGTGTTCACTTTTTAATTCAAAAAACCAATAAAAACAAAACCATGTCATCTTTGTGCATTTTGGTAAAAGTAATATACTTTTTCTTCTTCATTAACATCGTTCCCATTTCAAATCAAGACACTCAATTTTGAAATGCTGGGAGTTTATTTTCTTGATTTCTTTTACATATACTTTCCCAATATTCTGTTGAAAATTTGTGTTAAAATAATATGAATTACAACATATCATCTCTTTGCAATTTTTAATTGACTGTATATTCAGGAATTGACACTACGGAAAAGTGCCATTATTGTGCTGGCTTTCTTAGCCTCCTCCGGAAAGCCTGGCTTTGAAATTCTTGTGAGTCCCAAGTTTTATAAAGAGGGAAACTTTCTTATGTTGATTTTGCGAGTACTGGTATCCGAGATAGATATAGAAGCAGCAGTTTGTGCTGAGCCACCAGAAATCTCCAAAGAGAGGTAAGTTGTCTCTGGATGCCCTTAGGAAGTTGTATCCACATATTGCTTCTTAGGCATAGTTGGCTTTAGTTTTTTCTTTTGCTGCTTATAATGTGTCAATCTGATCCTCATAGTATTGTTATCCAAAATAAGATAATTGCATGGATTTTTTTTGGTCAATGGTTTGCTGCTATTGTCCTTTCTCTTTTTTCCTGTGTTTATTTTAATTGTTAATTATAATGTGAGGATTTTGTTATAGGACCTTGCTCATTCGGGAGGCGCTTATATTACTTAACAGACTTGTCTCCAATGCCGCATATTCTATTACTTCCTTGCGAGTGTTAACAAATAGCAGAGATATGGCCAGCTTGACCATTGACATTGCCAATAGGTTGTCTAGGAAAGATCAGAGACATGGGCAGTCTGATAGCATGACTAGACAGATGAGGGAATCTGAAATTGTGAACTTAGCTCGAGTATTCAAGAAAAGGGTTTACACATATTTAGGAAACAGCATACCCTAGAAACTTCCTTCCCATGGTTCATTTCTTTTTTATTTTGTACATATCAGCAGTCAGAAGGCTGCAAAGATGAGGGGTAGCCATAAACTCATTCCATCCTTTTTTTTTTTTTATTTGGTAGCGATGGTAAGATTTCCCCCCTCATCTGCAAAGTTTTGAGTATCGGATTAAGATCTACAGCAATTACTTGCAATTTGAGCAGGTAATATGAGAGGGCTCATGTGGGATCCAGCAGCTTGAGTAGGTGGCCAGACAGCCCAAAGTTTACTTGGACAGTTGGATCGGTTGAGTGGTCTCAGTTGGATTGCACGCGGTTGTAGACTAAGCAAGATTTTAGCTAGGAAAATGGTTGAATTTGCTTCATATGAGCTCTCTCACAATAGTTGTTCAAATTGTTAGCAATTTGGGCAGGTAATTTTTGATGGCCTTGAAATATTGTATTATGAAGATGATGTCATATAGAGATCCTAGTTTTGACAAAAAGTTTTCCCCAAGTTTTAGCTTCTATTGGTCATCTGAGACGTATAGCAAATATACTTTACATCTTGATTAAAAAGTTTGTTACAGCTCTATTAGTTTCTTGAATATCATGTAGTCGGAAGTTAGCATAAAAAACTTCCCTTAATTCTCATGAAATTTTGTCAATTTTGCAATGTCCAATCAAAGTTAAAAATTCTTAATTTATTATAGTGTTTTTGAAATATTTTTGCAATGTTATCAATTAGTTAGGATTTTTTTAGTAAAAGTCTAATAGAAGGGTGTCAAATTCTCAAAATACCGTCATTTGTTTATTAGACAAAAAAAAAGGGTCTGATGGTCACCAAAATGACCATGTGACCCACTACCGTTAGTAAATCCAAGACCGTAGGTCTAGTCATAACCCAACTTGAATCAAGTGGTCAACCCACGATCGTGGGTCACCTTCTAACCCAGGTCACCCTGAGACTCACGTTGGGTAGCGGCGTGACCCATTGTCGTAGGCAGAAACCCACAACCGTTGGTCTGGTCATGACCCAACGTGGGTCACCCTATGACCCACATTAGGTCACAACTTGACCCATTTTGGGCAACCTTGAGACCCAGTATGTGTCACTTTTGTTTTTGTTTTTAATTAAGGGTAAAGTTGAATTATATAAAATTTTCATGATTATAAAGGTAATTTCACCCCTTTTTCGTTTGATTCAACGACTATTCTAATCTAAAATCTAAATAAAATAGAAAGACCTCGAACCCTAAAGAAGGGGTGACATGGCATAAAAATAAAATAAAAGTTTGATACATTAAATTAAGAGTTTTTAAACTTGGGGAAAAGGGGTGGAGACATTGTAAAAGTGATGGAAATTCGTGAGGGGAGTTCCATGAAGTTTCTCCTATAACATAATTAACTATTCAACTATATGCTAATAATTAATGTGTTAATATATATCTTCTATAGTTATGACTATGGTATATAATAGTATGACATATAGTTAAGTTAATTAACATTTAATACTCTTAAAAAAATTAATATTTATTATGCTAAACTTGTTGAGTTGTTCATGCTTTTATGTATTTTCCACCATCTATAATTCATATAATTGTTTTTTCACATACAACTCCGTCAAACTTTTTGCCATATACACTCTAATTTCCTTCAAATTGTCTCCGTCTTCTCTTCATTAATCACATTGTGAATAACTTCATTTGACAAATTAATACGGATCACACTCGCAGTCTTTGCATTCATCTTTTCCCACTCATCATCATCCATCTTATGAGGTTTCTTCGCCTTCTCCAATAACGTCTTCTAGAGATCTTTCATCATTCTTTTTCGGAGAGAGAAATTGTTCTTGCCATTAAACCTTTTCACTTCTTACTAGTTGCTCGGTATATTTACCGTAATCATCATTTGAATATCAAACTTTAGCTCTTCACATTGGAGTTCTCATGCTAGGATTATGGAGAGATTAATCATGATGGGTTTCTAGAATAGAGCGATTATTTAGATACTTTCACACACTTGATGATTCAAAGGTAGAGATAACATCAATTAATCTTGATGGGAATGTCATACAATTACAATAGTTTGATTGGTTTAATCGCTGCCTACCCTGCCACATACCAACGTTTTTCATAGGAACCAATTCCGACTTAGTTAAGTTCTTCTTCAATACTATGTTAAATCATCATACTTTAATGTAGCATAGACATCGATAAAGGATTCGTTAGATACAAATTCCATTTATAATGGAATTGTTGAGGTTATAAATGGAATTTCTATACAACGAATCCTTTATCGATATCTATGCTATGATAAATATGATGATTCTTTATAATATTTGCTTGAACCACTCCCTACATTTCACTATGCAACTTGAATGTCGAAAGCAAGGGTACCAAGGAGGCATTTCAACTGCAAGCCATGAGCCTTTACGATGCATAATTCGGAAAATATGGATTAGCTTTACGAATGCCATCAACACCTTCTGCAGATGATGCTACATAAAAGGATATATCAATTGAAAATAGTTACTAAATTAACATTTAATAAAATTAAATACATTAATTATATGATAGCATTGTAGAGGCAGCTTAGGTAGATTTGAATTCATGATCTCTTATTCTAGTATCATGTTAGATTACTATTTATTTCAAAATTTTAAATTAAGCGTGGATTTTAATCATTATTTAATAATATTCTTATCTCTTCACGAAACTTGTTTGGCAAAATTTTTTAAGACCTTTTTTTTTTTAGTAAAAAAAAAAAAAAAAAAAAACTAAAAGCATTAACAAACAACTCATAACATAAAACGCTCACAAAATGCTTTTATCTTTATGTTGCATCACAATCAAAAAGCAAAAGTACTATCTAAAAGTTTTACCAAATGAACTCTTACTACAAAAACCCAATTTTACTAACGGACCATTACTAAGCGTTAGGACCATTGACGCGTTAGTAATGGTTGCTAACGTGCCATTCCTAACATGTCACACATTATTAATGTGCCCGTTAGAACTGAAAATTTCCTAATGTGTCAAATTGGTAACGTGCTAATTATGACACATCACTAAATAGTGACGTGACAAAATTAATGAGCAGTATACAGATAAGAAAAAGGCTTTTTTTTTGGTAGTGTATTAATAATACTCTTCTTACAATCTTTATCTTGCTAATAACATTCAATAATATTAAGAGATGTGATAGAGTTACAACATACTCCCAACAAAGACCCAATTTCTCTTCTACGTGTCATTTTAATTTTTTTTTTAAATTTAATTAAAACACCACTTTAATTTTAATTTTAATTTTTAAATGATATGTAGGATAGAAGTTGTGTCTTTATTGGGTTTATGTTGTTACTTTAACATTTATCTAATATTAATGACAATCATTTGCTCGTAATATGTGATTTGAATAATTTTAAATACAAATAAATCCTTTAAATTGAGGTAAATAAATCATCATTTTTCATGAAAGATTTCTATCATTATCAGATATGATGATCGATGCTATAGAATCTAAAGAAATAAGACAAAGAAAGCAACGAAGATGAAAGAGTTTTTACTACTCGGTTTAGTGTGCAACGAAGATGAAGATGAAGAAAATGACAAGGAAATATTTAGATTTAAGAGTATTGCTCATATTCTCCTCACTTGTGCTAAAAAGGAGTGTCAATTAAGTATTTATAATATAGTTTTTATTTATTATTTATTATTTATTTATTTATGAGGAAGTATAGGTTTATTGGTTCTACTTCTAAATCTTGCAAGCATTAATAAATAATAAGGTATTATATCAATGTGGAACCTCAAGTTGACCATTTTTATTTTTAAATTTTTTAAGGGGAAACTTCACTTTCACCCCCTTGAACTTCCACCGATTTACACAAAACCCCCCCGATATGAAAAACTCTCAAATACCCCCCGAACTTCCAGATTCTCTTGCTTACACCTTCCTTCACCTTTCAGCGTCAAATGCAAGCGAATGCCCATCACGTGACTTTCGTGATTTTTATCTGACCTCCCGTTTTCCTCGGGGCAAAATACCTAAACTACCCTCATTTGATAAGAGGCAAATTTAAGGTTAAGTGTTCGACATTTTCGAAGTCAAAGGAGTCAAAGGACCCAAACGCTTTTAGGGCTCACAGCTCGGGGGAACCACGGGTTGGTCTGTCGGCGACGAACCATTGTAGCTAAAGTGTCGGAGTAGATCTGGTACAAGTTACTCAAAATCCCATCTAAAACAGTTTGGATTAACGATAATCAAGTAAGTTTCATTAAGTGCTCTAGATTAGGGATTGTAAAATGAATTTCTTTTACGCAACAATCTGTGTTGGATGTTTGGGGGTTTTGCATGTAAGTGCTCTGGATTAGGGATTTCGTGGATTTGTTTTAGGGTTTTGGTACTATTTATTCGGATTGGGTCATATTTTTCGTCGTTTTTAAAGGTGTGGGGTTTGTCAAACAAATATGTGAAAAGTTGTCATATGTTTATGGTTTATGGTCGTTGGTTAATATGAAAGATATTGTTCTTTTGTCCGAGCTAACTGTGGTCCCCTGTCTTCGACTTGTGTTGTACACGTGAGTAGCACTATGAGTTTTATTACTTTTATACATTGAATAAAAGTCGTCAAGTGGTCCTTTATGTTTGCTTTCGACTTGTTATTGTGCATTTCATTGTTGCTTGAGCTTGAAAGAGACAAGCTGTGCTTAGTGTATTAGCGGAGAGATTCACTTTTGTGCGATTCTTTATTTATTATTATGTAGGGGTAATGTAGTCCTTTGGGTGTATGAATTTGTTGGGACTGCACAATGTTTTCAAATTACCACTTGCACCTTGTGGTTTTGTTTGGTTGCTATGAGCACATGGGTAGTTGTCAGATTATTGTTTTATTGTGTAGGGGTAATGTAGTCCTTTGGTGTATGAATTTGTTGAAACCAAACTGCCCAATGTTTTCAAATTACCACTTGCACCTTGTGGTTTGTTCTGGTTGCTATGAGCACGAGGGTAACATGGACAATTGTCTCTTGTGCAAAGGTCTAAAAACTTGTGTTTGTCAATAAAAGTTGGGTTGTTTTTGTGCTAAAATAGTTAGGGTTTAGGTCGTTTATGTTGTTTTAGTTTGCATTTATTTGTTTACATGAAATTCATTTATGAAGATTTAAAATAGTAGTTTAAATCCATCGTGTGCTTTTAGGATACGATATCTATAACTTTGTCATTGTTATGAAATGATACTTATGATAGAATATATATTTTCATTAGGGTCCAGTTGTTGGCCACCATCAATGATACTTATGATAGAATATATTTGTCAATGGATGTGGCGGGATATGCGATGGGTACATGTTGTTATATGTTTGAGGTGCACCATGGGGGTAGTTTTAACAGGCAATTTAGGGTTAATTATATTGGGGGCAACGTGAGTAATTACCCTGACCTATATCTAGGTAACAACTTGACATTTTCTGATATTGAGGACATGTGTAGTACATATGGGTATAGGTCCGGGGACCTTATTTATTATAGTTTACCAGGAGTGTCTTTAGACCAAGGATTACGACTTATATCAGATGACTTTAGTGTAAATGAAATGGTTTCAAGACATTTAGATAATGATCTTGTAGTGTTGTACATAGTAAGTTATGGTGTAACTAATGATGTAGTTGATGAGGGACGAAGAGGAGGATTCAGTATGAGAGGACAATTGTTTATAGAAAGGATCCATTAAGGATTGATTGCTTAGTGATGATAATCTTGATTGTATGGATTCGATGAGGATGCTACTACTATGCCGTTGATGAGGGGTTGGAGATCTTTGGAAGGGTTGTTGATGATGAAGATGAAGGTGTGGAATGGGATGTTGGTGCTGATGGTCATAGTGGTGAGGGTGATGCTGGTCATAGTAATCGAGGTCGAGGTGATGGTGTGGGTGATCGTGGGTGATGGTGGGAATGGTGCTCTTTGTGGAGGGTGGGGATCACAAGTGATGGTAGTCAGAGGAATATGATAGTGATCACTGCAATCACCACATGGTAGTGATGATGATAGGAATTGTTTTCTACATAAGGATGTAACCAAAAGAGTTCCTTTTGATCCTCTACATGATTAATCCCACATTGGTTGTAGGGAATACATTTCGATGCGGATGAATTTAGAAAAGGCATTAGACAATACAATATTCTTAGAGGAAAGGATTTGAAATTCAAAAAATGAGAGGAAGAGGATTGTTGTTGTTTGTAAGGATGAGAGGTGTAGGTATAGGGTATATGGGCGGTGAAGGATGAGATGACATTTCTTTTAGTATCCCTAAGGTCCAAACACAATGCAATAAGACATACCAAAATCATTTGATAACTTCATCTGGATTCGATTGGTGTATAGAGTCCTTTAGGGAACAACAAACATGCCAATAGATGTGTTGCAAAAGTTAAGGCAAAGTATAATGTTGATATCCATGTGAGTTCCCTATATAGGGCAAGGAAAAACCAAGAGAAACAATCTATGGCAGGAGGATGAGCAATACCATCGGTTGTGGGATTATTGCTCAATGGTGAGGAGGACTAATGTAGGTAGTTGTTTGATCTTGATGGTTGAGAGACCAATGCCTCAGGTGCCATGCAGATTTCAGAGGCTTTACATTTGTTTTGCAGCCATGAAGAGTGGTTTTCTGCAGGGTTGTAGGCCTGTTGTGGGTCTTGATGCTTGTTTCCTTAAGGGAATGTATAAGAGGCAGTTCATGTCTGCTGTGGGCAGGGATGCAAACAACATGTACCCTATTGCAATGGCTGTTGTAGAGGCTGAGACGAAAGATTGTTGGACATGGTTTCTAGAGGCACTTGTTACAGATCTTGGCCCTACTGAACATGGGTTCACTTTTGTTTCGGATCGACAAAAGGTAAAGTAGTTTTAGTCATTTGTTTCATTTGTTTAATTACTCGTGGATGATTTATTTTGTGTAGTTCTAATTTAATTTTGAACTATTGTGGGCCTCATTCCAAGCATAGAACAAGTATGCCCACAATCCTGAGCATCGTACATGTGTTAGACACTTGTACGCGAATTTTCGAAATCATGGTCATCGGGGTGTGCTATTGAAGGATCTTCTATGGCGTGCAGCTGCATCCTACACAAAGACAATTCTACGAAGTAATGGAGGATATAAAGAGAATTAGTAAGGATGCACATGCCTACCTAGACAAGATTGATCCATCCACTTGGTGTAGGGGATGGTTCAATACACATTGTAAGTCCGGCCTCTTACACAACAACACTTGTGAGGCATTCAATTCATGGATCAAAAAATTCCGTGACCAGACAATCTTGAGTATGTTAGAAGGGATTAGATGTAAGTTGATGAGGAGGTATGTAAGGAAGAGGGAAAAGATAATTTCAATGGAGGAGGCCTTAGGGCCAAAGATTAGGGAGAAGTGGAAAAGGAAGAGGATGAAGCCAAATTGGTGTACATATCAGAGGAGATGGGATGTTTGAGGTTGAGTGCATTGGGAAAAAATTTGTTGTGGATATGGAAGCTCACACTTGTGGCTGCAGGAAATGGGATGTAACTGGTATCCCATGTGGTCATGCAATTTCTGCCATTTTACACCAAGGTCGGGACCCAGTTGAAGAGTTGAGTGGAGTGCTATGGCAAGAGAAGTATTTAGTGCATATGACCATGTGATCTTCGTCTTTGAGCAATGGCCTCGAGGTAGCCAACCAAACATTGAGCCACCAAAGATTAGGGCAGCTCTTGGCAAGCCTAGGAAAGTGAGGGAAAGGGGTGTTGATGAACCTAGAAATTCGAGTGCAATTAGGAAGGGGGTCAAGTGAAATGTGGGTATTGCATGAAGTTAGGTCCACAATAAGAGGTCATATGTTGCCAGTGAGACAAGAAAGAAGATCACGTGCAGACAATACCATAGGGATACAGCAGGAATTGACTGGAATTTGGACATGGTATGATTACTCACTCATTTGTTAATGTCTCCTGTGCTTCAAGTTAGATGTACCTTCAATAATTATTCACTTACACTTATACTTATCAACAATAAATAATTGCTCACTTATTGATTAATGTCTGTTTGTGGTTGGATGTACCTTCAATAATTATTCACTTATTTGTTCATGTTTGCTGTTTGTAGTTGGATGAACCTTCAACTATCACTTCGCCAGAGTAAGAGAAGAGTGAGCACACCACAAGGTTCACAAAGGGCAGAGGATCTCAAACACCTTCATCGGCGGCGTGAGGCCACCTCACACTGCAGCAGGCTAGCCTCACGCCTGCATTCAGCCACCTCCTGACTGCGGCGGGCCAGCCTCTCATAGCTCAGATTCAGGCCAACCTCACACCGCATTCGCGGTGATCGGTGTCAAATATTGTTTATTAGACCCCTTACTTATGTTTGTTAGGCTCTTAGCTGCGTTAATAACTAATGTTTTGTATAGTTTTAGTGTTTTTGTCTTTGTGCGAGGTCATTGCATTAAAACATGGCTAGCAAAGGGCAAAGTGTACTTAAAGAGAAGAAGCGATTCTTGCCAAGTGCGTTGAATGCACTTGGTGCGAACACACTCACGGTCTCACGCGGAGCCGCGATCGACGAAAGCCCAGCCGGGCCCTAACGGTTATCTGCGTCAGACGTTGACACAAGGATTGCGGTCGACGATGCCCCCTAGCCGCCACGAGTTATTTGCGGTCGAACGTGTGCCTGCGTCGACCACAAATAATGGTGCGTGAACGTGGTAGTGCGTTCAACGCACTCAGTTGTCTGCCTATAAATAGACCTCGTGTATTCATTTGTTGAGCATGTTTTGGAGGTACCTCTAGGGCCCAAAGCCCTTTATTTTCCATCAGTAAATCCCTCTTAAATTGTCATTTATTTAATTTATGTTTTATTTTACTTTTATTTAGTCTTTTATTCCCTTCACTTTAGATTTACTTCAATGCTTTCATAGTTAGTTTTATGTTTAATCCGCTTATTATTTGCCATGCTAGTTCGTTTCGGTTTAATTTCGTGACAAAGTTGCATCGATTGTGCCGCATGATTGTTTGGTTATAGCGTTTAGTCCGATGGATACATTTCATCGTTAGGGCTACATCCATTTATCCATTGTAGTTAGTGTTAAATCACTTTCACATTGGATCCTTTGGACCTAGACCTTTCATGTTTTGTCTTTCGTCAAATGGGCGACGCTTTTGATTATTTCAATAGGCACGATAGGATTTGCATATAGTGTAAGCATGCATGAACTAGCGTGACACTAGAACATGCATTGCTTTTAATCGATAGACGGATGTTTAATTAACTATATATTTAAATATATATTCATGTTTAGTTCGTATTATTTTGTCATTTAGAAGGAAATATGAACAATGCGTTAACGCTCATAGTATGCCTTGTAGCATAAATGTTTAATGAATATGAGCTAAGCATGTTTATATATTAATTAATTTATTGTGAGGTGGATTAGGGACTTTAGTTTTTTATTTCTTTATTTTATTGCATTTTAATTTAGTTTATTTTCTGCACGCCACGTGTTCGATATTGGAACTAGGTTAAGATATTATTTAATTTAGGCATTTAAATTGGTTTTGACAAACACGATTCTCTGTAGGGTTCGACACTGCACTTGCACATCCACTCTATTACAATCGACTGCAATTGGTAGTACAATTAAATTTGTACATCAAATTTTGGCGCCGTTGCCGGGGACTCGATGTTTTGTTAAAATTCATTTTTGTGCTTAGATTAATTTTATCTTTCTACTAGTTATTTTAATTGTGCATTTATTTTATTTATTTCGTGCTTTTGTATAGATAAAATCCAAAAAATATAATTTTTTTTTAAAAATAAATAAAAAATTAAGATTAGCATTTTTGTTCTTTTTTGGTTTTGTTGAGTTTTTGGAAAATCGGAGCCCGATAAGTGCGGTCGAATGCGATTCTTGGTCGAATGTACTTACCTATTCGAGCATACGCATACCTGCGCTCACGACACGCCTCTGCGTGCGGCGCTGCATTCTAAACAAGCAATGCGATTACATTTGACGCACATCCTTTATTCGAACGCACTTGTAGAGTCTGCTACATATTGCGTGGTTGCGATCGATCGTCGTTCTTGCGCTCGAGCGCACCTCATTCTTCTGCAGCAGACAGCCGCGTGTGTATGTGTTATGTTTCATTTTTTATTGTTGTTTTATTTTTAGTTTTTATTTATTTATTCTGCTTTTGTTTATTTATTTACTTGCTGTTTTTAGTTTTTGTTAGTTAGTTTATTTTTAATTGTTTAACTAGTTTAATATTGTGTTAGTTATTTGTTTAGTTTATTTTTAATAGTTTTAGTTTATTTTATTTTTGTTGTTATTGTTTTATGTGGGATATATTAAACTGTTTTGGGTGAAGCATGAGTCTTCCGTTTGATTATTTTAATGTTTCCCTACCACTTTGCACCCACGAACCTTGTTCACACCGCTTACCCTTACCATTGTTTAGGTGATTGTTCACATTGGGAACAATTTTCTAATTTTTCAAATGAGAAGTTGAAACAGTTTCTCCAGTCTGGTTTGAATCAAATTCAAATTTTTATAACTTGGATGGAGCAACTATTCTTATTTTATTTACCGCATTTTTATTTTCTTTTTGTTATTTTATTTTCCTATATATTTTATTATTTTGGTTTCTAACAGCAATTAACATTTTGATGTTTGATCTTTGAAAAAAAGATTGTTGTTAGTTTTTGAGTGTTTTGATGTTTAAGTTTGGGGGAACGCCTTGGACTTTGTTCATCCCGGGTCCTCATCCTGTAATGTATTTCTTGCCACATTGGGGGATAATGTGTCATTTAAGTTTGGGGGTGTGGACAAACACTTTGTCTGCTTTTGTTTGTTTGTTTATTTACTTGTTTTGTTTTGTTTTTTTGCATGTATATATTTGTTTTGCCATGTATATAAAATTTTTCTTTTTTGTTTGTTACTATGTTGTTGATTGGCCATGACTTACATCAGAATCGTGGATTACATGTCATTGGTTTGTTTAACTTGTTTGAACATTGCCTATCATTAGAAATCCAGCTTTTGATTCATGTGTTGGATTAGAGAGACTCACTTGTTTGATTGAAATTTCACATGCACACTAGCATTAGGGTCTGGGTATGAGATTTGACTTTGAAGTGTGTTTCTTGAGATTTTTAGGTTTTTAGATGATGATGAAAACCCCTGGCTTTTAATAAATATTTTAAAAAAAATCAAAATCAAAATCATAATAAAGTGAGTTTTTCATTGAGTAACGGACCTCTTGCCTGGCCAAGCAATGAGTCTTAGCGTCAAAAGATGAGAAATTTGCTAAAAAATGTATGGCTAGTTAGGCCCGTAACTCTTTTGTGACTTGAGTAATTAAGCCCTTAGGGATGTCTCTACATCTAGTGCCCTAAAACCGCGTTTGGTTTGGGCGCTTCGTTACATAGGTCATTTAGAAGTTTAAGGAAGTCAACATTGCATAGCCTACACAAAAAATTGCATCTTTCAATTTAAGCCTTGGTTGTATTTATCACATTGTTTTCCTTTGAATTTTGGGATACATCTTTGGAGTAATTGAAACCCCATGATCTTATTGTTAGTTCACTTTGCACATTATGGAGCACGTGTTGTCTCAATTTTCCAACCTTGAATGAAATGATGTTTGGATGCCTTGATGATGTGGTTCATATGTTTAACATGTTAAATTTGCTAATGATGTATGAACCATGTGTTTGTGTGAAGGGCTTTGTCCATTAATAACATAGTGCCAAATAATTGTTTGTGGATGTCATTCTAAAAACCCTCACGAGACTTCACTTTCGTCCACTAGGGAATTCCTAGGGTTTAAAGGCTTGTTGTATCGCTAAATGCAATCGTTTCTCCACGAAAGAGGATTTATGTTCTTTGCTTTTATTTGTGCTTTTAGTTTTGTTTTGCTAAGGGACTAGCAAAATGTAAGTTTAGAGGTATTTGATGGTGTCAAATATTGTTTATTAGACCCCCCTTACTTATGTTTGTTAGGCTCTTAGTTGCGTTAATAACTAATGTTTTGTATAGTTTTTAGTGTTTTGTCTTTGTCAGGTCATTGCATTAAAACATGGCTAGCAAAGGCAAAAGTGTACTTAAAGAGAAGAAGCTGATTCTTGCCAAGTGCGTTGAACGCACTTGGTGCGTTCAACGCACTCATGGGCGCGTGGAGCGCTGCGTATACGCAAGCCAGCCGGCCCTAACGGTTATCTCTGCGTTTGAACACAAGGATGCGGTCGAACACATGCCGCATTACGCCCATGCGATTATTTGCGATCGACGTGTGCCCTGCGTTCGACCACAAATAATCGTGCGTTCAACGTAGGTAGTGTTGAGCGCACTCCGATGTCTGCCACCTATAAATAGACCTCGTGTATTCATTTGTTGAACACGTTTGGAGGTACCTCTAGGGCCCAAAGCCCTCTGTTTTCCTTTGTAAATCCCTCCTAAATTGTCATTTATTTAATTTATGTTTTATTTTACTTTTATTTAGTCTCTTATTCCCTTCACTTTAGATTTACTTCAATGCTTTCATAGTTAGTTTTACGTTTAATCCGTTTATTATTTGCCATGCTAGTTCGTTTCGGTTTAATTTAGTGACAAAGTTGCATCGATTGTGCGATTGTTTGGTCATAGCGTTTAGTCCGATGGATACATTTCATCGTTAGGCTACGTCCATTTATCCATTGTAGTTAGTGTTAAATCACTTTCACATTGGATTCTTTGGACCTAGACCTTTCATGTTTTGTCTTTGTCAAATGGGCGACGTTTTGATTATTTCAATAGGCACGATAGGACTTGCATAGGCGTGGCATGCATGAACTAGCGTGACACTAGAACATGCATTGCTTTTAATCGATAGACGGATGTTTAATTAACTATATATTTAAATATATATTCATGTTTAGTTCGTATTATTTCATTTAGAAGGAAATATGAACAATGTTAACTTCATAGTATGCCTTGTAGCATAAATGTTTAATGAATATGAGCTAAGCATGTTTATATATTAATTAATTTATTGTGAGGTGGATTAGGGACTTTAGTTATTTTATTTCTTTATTTTATTGCATTTTAATTTAGTTTATTTTAATGCGCGTGTTCGATATTGGAACTAGGTTAAGATATTATTTAATTTAGGCATTTAAATTGGTTTTTAACAAACACGATTCTCTGTGGGTTCGACACTCGCACTTGCACATCCACTCTATTACGATCGACTCGTGCAATTGGCGAGTACAATTAAATTTGTACATCAGCCAGCCTCACAGCTTGCATCCCATATTGCATTTAGGCCAGCTTCACATATTGCATCACAGATTGCAGCAGCCCAGACCACAGCACATGTTGTGTCAGATTCAGTGGGAGTACCAACTTCTAGTTCAGAAAGGGCAGGACATGCAAATGCTGCCACCCAACCAGTCAGAAAACCAACACCTTATGCCTACAAACGAGAAGTGAGTAATTCTTCATATGCATGAAATTAAGAGGGTAACAAGTGTAATAGTCTAATTGTATACCTAACATGCAGGCATCTACACTCTTTGGGGAAACAGAGGGCAACCCTAGGATTGGCAACAAGGACTAGGGTAGGTGGTAGGCTGAGGAAAATGTTAGCAGTGGAATAGAACCTGCCAAGAAGCAGAAGGTTGTTGTTGACCTCACTGGCGACGGTCCTCCACCAATTCCTGGTGGTGGACCATTGTGCTCTTGGGGTCCTCCCAAAGTTGGTGGCATAACATTTAGAGCAGCCCCACACGATTTCGACATACAAAGGGTTTAAGGGACAGCTGCAACCCATCCACATGGTTTTCATCAACATGTTGAAAGAATGGATAAAGGGAAGAAGAAGATGCAGGATAAATGATTTGCTAATATGTTGACATTGTGTTTGTATAAGATTTTTTGTAATGATGTAGTGAAGACATTATGTTGTGGAAGACAATGATTTTTTGTAAGGTTGACATTGTGTTAATATGTGAACATTAGGTCATGAAGACCTCTAGCTTATGGTGTATCTGTTTGGTGTCAACTTAGTAACTTGTAACTTGACACCAAGCAATAACTATTTGGGGATATTTTTTGTGAACAATGTCATGGATGATGGGATGATGTAATTATATCCACCGCTTGTGGTTGTAATGAAGCCTAATTTTAGTACATGTGGATGATTGGATAATGTAAGTATCTATGTATAGTGTTTGATATGATTTGCAACAAAACATAATTGTTTAGAATTTCTTATATATTTAGTGTGCTTGTGGTTGTAATTAGGTTAAATTTACAATGAGCATTGCTATTGATATACACATTGATAACAATAGGAATTGAAATGGGTTGGTACCTCATTTGTTGTCTTCAATGTCATGGATGATGGGATGGTGTAATTAGATTTAGTGTGCTTGTGGTTGTAATGAAGCTTAATTTTAGTACATGTGGATGATGGGATAATGATGGGATAATGTAAGTATCTATGTATAGTGTTTGATATGATTTGCAACAAAACATAATTGTTTAGAATTTTTTATATATTTAGTGTGCTTGTAGTTGTAATTAGGTTAAATTTACAATGGAGATTGCTATTGATATACACATTGATAACAATAGGAATTGAAATGGGTTGGTACCTCATTTGTTGTCTTTATGTAGTCTGACTCTTTTCAGTTGGATTTTGTATATGAATGACAAATTTGAGGTCTTACATATTGAGACTAGGGTTGCCAATTGAACTAATCTAGCCACATTGAGACTAGGCAAAAATGTCATTATTGTTAATATATATCCACATTGCATAGTGATATTGAGAACAAATGTTAGCCTGACATTAAAACCATACCCATACCAAACATTACACAAAAGTTGTGTACAAAAAACCTACTCATATGGTCAAACCCTAAACAAGTCTCATACAAAATAATTCAGCCGAATTTCAGCTGCTAAGCATCAACCTTGATGCAAATCCATTACAGTAAGGGAAATACAGCATCACAGCAACAAGACACCAACAACATGCAACTGCAACTCGAAACTTCAGTTGCATCCAACGATACTTATTCTCAACCCTTTCAAGTTTAAGTTCAAAATTAGCATAATCTACTTCAATTTTTGACTTGTACTCGGCAAGTTGCATCTTGCATTTGAAGACTTCCATTGCCCTCTCAGACTTCAAATCATTACGCCCGCCAACAACATCGACATCACTCTATCACCGCACCCACAAAATCTGATTCAACCCATCTAAAAAATTGCAACCACGATTTGCTTCATTGCATAATCAAACAAATTAGGGTTAGACCCATATTTAGGCATAACGATGAGCACAACATTTTGCCCACAACAAAAAAAAATCTCGAGACCACAGAAACCCAAATAATTTAATGCAACTTATTGTTTAACCCACAACTACATGATTTAGGCATCATTTTTTATCAAAATAAATTCTCAAACAAATCTTACCACGTAATTGACGCAGTGTAAAACCTTCGCCATGATTTTAGTTGTTGATGCAGTTTTAATAACGGCTTTGCTCCCACATTTGCAAATTAGATAGCTCGATCTGAATAAACACCTCACCCTCCATGGTCCATCTTACGTGATTTTGCACGGTGGATGATTTTTCCCGGTGGGTGATTTCGTGTCGATGTGAGAATGTTACGTCGATGCTCGTTCCTCAACTTTTGACCTTCTTTCTTCAACTCGTTCCTCAGCTCCGACCTTGTCTCTTTAGCTCGCTCCTCAGATCAGATTGTTCCTCAGCTCCGACCTTCTCTCTTCAGCTCGCTCCTCAGATCAGATTGTACACGAGCTTCGTGATATGGGGAAATAAGGAGCTGATGGTTGGGTTAAATGAGGACAGATGTTTGAGGGCAAAACGGGGAGGTCAGGGCTAAAAAATCACGTGAAAGTCACGTGATGGGCATTCCGTTTGCATTTGACGCCTGAAAGGGACGGAAGGGGTGTAAGCGAGAGAATCTGAAGTTCAGGGGGGTATTTGAGAGTTTTTTCGTATCGGGAGGGTTTTGTGTAAATCGGTGGAAGTTCAGGGGGTGAAAGTGAAGTTTCCCCATTTTTTTATTTTTGAAAGAACTCATTCTCATTCCATAGAACTCGAGAGCGAAAGGTCTTACAATCACAGGGCAAGCCCTGAAGTAACCGTAGCCTAAGTTATAAAGTCATAGGTAGAATCTCATACAAACCAGGCAACAAAGGCCAACCGATCAACCAAATTTAAAAAACATATCCGCTACCTCATGATTAAAACAACAGGATAAACATTCAAAAAGCTACTAAACCAAGCAGGCACCATTAGCTACACAAGAAACGTTTATTCCACGACCCTAAGTGATAAACCCTCTTATGCCGCTACTCATCCTCCTCGACAATTAAGCCAGGATACACATTCATCACGACATAGAAGTTTGGACCATTTTCCTCCTTAACACATCCACAACACACAGGTTAGGATCAAAGGGGATCCAAACGAACCATCGAGGCTAGAGCATTATTACAAGCAAATAACAAATGAAATACAGGGAAAAGAAAATCAGCAAAACTGGATATAAGCAAAAAGAAATACAGGGAAAGAAATCGATTGTGTATACGCTGACCCCGTACAAAAAAGAGCACAATGGAAGCTCGCTCATCGCGTTGAAGTGCGAAAACTTCGGCAATGACGGAGACAGCGAACCACCGTGAAGAAGATTGGTAGAAATGGAGGGAAGCCCAGACGTGATTTGGCCGAAACACCGTAGCTGGAGGAGGTGATGGATGCTTGACGCAATGGGGGCGCATGATAGACCTGCAACAGGCGGAGGACAGCGAATCGCCGGACGCTAGAAGACCCAAACAGGGGAACCCAAAAACAAATGAAAAAACAAGGAAAAAGCTATTGGGGCTAGATCATCATGTAAATAGCTAGATCCTAAGGGAGGAAAGACTGCCGTAGAAGGAGGAGGCGGGGGAGAGAGAAAGGGATGGGGCACCGGTCTAGGGACATCAAGTAAACTACTAGAGCCCGGTGTGAAAGGAACGTGGAGAGGAGGGATGGCGGAGGCCATCCCTCCTCCCCTGCAGTTACGACATTTTGGGAGGGGGGGTGGCGGCTGGCTGAAGCTAAGAAACCCTAGAGAGGAAACAAAAAAAAAATGGAATTCTCAAGTTGACCATTGAATAGGAACAAATGCTTGGTGAACTTGCTTAGGCATGCGTTTGATTTATTTAATGCAATTAGGTTTTCTTTTCTTGAAGAATTATTTTTATTATTTGTACCCTTTATTTTAAAAATGTCTACACTTAGAATTATATTTCATCACACAAACAATACTCATTTCCCAATCTAGCTAATTAAGAAACTAAATCTATAAGTTTATATGTTAACTTTTAATTAGAAAATATATGTACCCCTTTTGCTTTAGAAGCTTTGATATTGTATTATTTTGAAGGTTCATGATGTCTAATAGAGGCAAAAAAAATTTATTACTATATTTTCCGTTGTGTTGTTATAGTAGTAATGCCATGTGTGAAATTGATATTTCTACTTACACCTTTGATCCAACGATCATAGTATATGCAAATCAATACTAGTTCTTTGTGTTTATGTTTTACATTTATAGTTTTATTATTCGATTGAACATAAACCCTTACAAAGGAACTAGAAAATCTTTGTCTCTCTGTCTTTATTTTTTCCTTTAAGGATTCAATTGTATTCCATTTTTTTTTTTTAATTTTCATGAACAAACTTTGGGAATATAGCTTGTTTTCTATAAACTAAATTATGTGGATGTTTATTATGATAAACCTTATGATTATTGTATTTTGTCTTTCTATTAAGTACAAGGAAAGTATAAATCTTCATGCAGATTTAATGTTGTTTAAATGGAAACTAAAATCGAAATAGAGCCTTGAAGTTGCATATTAATAACTTTTATACATATATAAATCAAAAGTTAAACTTACTGGTCGATCCTGTGAAAATTATCTAATGGGACAAGATTGAGGTCATCTTCATGGAGACTTGATCATCTATAGTGATACCGGACATAAAAGACTAATGAAACAAACACTCAAACTCACACATACAAGATAGATAGAAGTTCACCACCCAAGAGATAACACCAAAGGGATATAGATTATCACCACCCAAAGGATTACAACTAGGGATACAGAACAAAGAACTCACCACTCTAAGGTTCACACCAAAGAGATACAGAGATACAAGGATAACTCTCCTCACAAAAGCCAAAGGCTAGTTTTAACTCCAACTCTGTTTTCTACACTAGCACACACTTATTTATAGAAGCTTAGAACAACCCTCTAAGCATAGGATAATAACAATGCAACAAAACAATCAACTAGGATAGCAGGGAGCAGCAGCCAAAGTGGAAAAACAGCTTCCCTTGAAGTCAAAGTGTGGAACACATGTCTGATAGTTAGATAGTAGCAAACTTAAAACGACCATAACTTTTGTCATAGCTCTAAATGCATTCAAACCAGTTTTGTTGGAAAGATGAGACTCTGAAATTGAAGTTTGACCTAGACATGTGCTTAAAATGATGAAAGAATGGCCAGCTATGGTGTTCTAGAAGAACACACTACTGCTGGATCAGTTCACATTTTGGCCTTCATTTTGCTAGGCTTGTGGATTAGTTGGAATGAAGCTTGGGCTAATGTTAAATCATCATTGTTGGACATGCCCATGTCAGGCTCCCCAGTTGATGAGGACTTGCCCTTAAGTTCGTGGTCTCTTCAATTTCTTCATATGGTGCTAAGTCACTCACATTGAAAGTGGCAAAAACACCATATTCTGCAAGGAGCTCAATCTTGTAAGCATTCTCTCCAATGCGTTGGAGCACTTTGACGGACCATCGGCTCATGGTAGGAGCTTAGATCGTCGTTTGGAAAAAGTTCTTTTCAAAGATGAATCCACACCAAATCTCCTTCTTTGAAAGTCATTGGCTTTCTACGCTTATTGGCTTGTATCGATACCTCTCATTTTCTTCTCAATTTGACTCAATCTGCTCATGTAACTTCTTGATTCCCTTGGCTCGTTCATCAGATCGCCACTAAATTGAATAGTAGTAGGAATTGGAGCCAAATCAAGAGGGCTAATGGAGTTAAGGCCATAGACAACTTCAAAAGGACTACAACCAATGGTTTGACTAGTAGACCTATTATATGCAAATTCAGCTTGGGCAAGGAGGAGATCCCATTGACGGATGTTCTTTCCCACAAAGCTCCTCAAGAGGTTTCCCAAACTTCGATTAACAACTTTAGTTCGCCCATCCGTTTGGGGATGATATGCTGTAGCGCCCCGACTTTACTTAATGAAAGGCGAAAGTGGAAATCTCCAATTGCCACTAAGCACTACTATCTCATTCTCGATATCATCAGAGATTATAAATCTAGCAACGGAATTTTTTTTCTTCTTTTAATACAACCCTCACAAAACACATCAGAGCTGATTATAAAACTTCTATATTAAACAGATTTTTACACTATATTTTATAATAAAATACGCTAGTCAAAAGTGCCACAGGCGGCACATAAATAAATACACACCTAAAACATCTAAAACATGTCTTAACCATAATTACACTCCCAAAAGATAGATATAATATTCTACATAAAATTACAGTACCAAAATCCTATCCATAATATCCTAAGCAGGCATATGGATCATCGCCACTCTCTTCTGTATCTGCATCAATATCTATGTAAATGTGATATGATGGTGGTGTTACCACATTTACATAGGCGGATTAATGAGTCCACGGTCTCAATAAGTATAAGAATTACTAACATTTTCAATATGAGTCATATTTATCAAGAGTATCTCTAACATGATGATTATAATAACAGCATTCGTTAAATTTTCCAAACATAATTATCTTTGTATAATCTATAGTGATAAAATAAGCATCAACGAATTATGCATGATAAAATTCATTTATCTCTCTAAACAACTTTATATATATGCATTTTACTTGCATCTCATAAAATGAATATGCATATAAATACAAAAGTAAAACAATTAAATCATAAATCACATTATTCAATGTATGCAATGCAATCTCTAGTCTCTCCGGCTTTCTAAAGGACTTGAAATTCGTTTACGGCTATCGGAGACATCTTTGGCTCCTCTTGACTTTCTAAAGGACTTGAACCTTTCATTTACGATTTTCGAGGAGACACTTTGGCTCCTCGATTAGTACCGGGCTTCTTATTTTAACACTGTAAGGCTCCTTTGGCTTACACCGTTAATATAGAGAACACCTCAACATTTACATTCCACTTTATGAAGACAAAAGGCTTCTTATTTAACTTTGAGAGGCTCATTTGGCTCCCACCGTTAACATAGGAAAACCATTTTGCTTCATATTTAATTAATCTATTATGCTCAATGTTCAACGATGCAATAACATGTCTCTTAAAATCATTCTTTTGTTCTCATAATCACCACATTTCATTTCTCAACTCATAAAAATAATTGGAAGCATTAAATCATGTTATTCATAAAATATTCAGGCTCATATAATAATCACATTTCAAAACTTTATAAAATAATATCAATCTCGAGCAATTGTACTCACTAAAATAATACCATACTCATAGTAAATATATACTTGTCACCAGAGACCATTACGTTGGATTCCCTTTCTAATCCTTGATTCTAAATTCACTGCATTTTTGTGTTCGTAGCGATAATAAATTAGTCTAAAATTATAATTAAAAGGCTAAAATAACAACCTCTTAATATCTCCCTATGCTCTATCTAAAATCGGACAGCATAACGCCATCTATCTAAAATATTATAATGTCACTCGGGCATCATAACGACTATGTAGCATTACCACATTTTATATGGGCATTACTACGACATTAATGTAATATTTAACTAAAATGTCTAATATTACTTGGGCATTACGGCGCTATTGTAAAATACCTAATAAAATTTAGCGACAACGATGCATTTGTAATATTTAAAAGAATGATTGAATATAATATCCGTCCAAATATTCAATCACACTTTTCGAGTAATTTGGGCATTATAACGACGTAATTTAAATTCTAAATACTATAATTGACATAATTTAAAATATACTAACTAGAATTGACATAAACTAAGAATAAAAGAAATATACCTAGCAATTCCACTTAAAATCGCTCCAAAACTTATTATTAAAATATATATCTCACTTTTCTTCTTCTCTTCTTTTCTTTTCTGTCTGAGAGGTTGAGAGCTGATTTTTCAGTTCACTGCTATTTCCTATTTATAGGCAAAAGGTTGGGACACGGCATTTCCTTAAAGATTAAATGTAGGCGCGAACCCTTTACCACTTACAATAAGCAATGTTGTCACATTTTCACCTCCTTGCCGCCTCCATCGGATCGAGATATACGTAAAACAAAAGAAATCTTGAAGGTTCTACAAGCCACATGGCCCCCTTTTGTAATATATATCTATTGAGCATTAAATGATCATCTCAACCCATTTCATGTATATATATATATATATATATCCATTGAGCATTAAATGCTCATCATTTCATATATATATATATATATATATATATATATATATTATAAACAAATATATATATTGATATATATATATATATTCATATTAAACAAAACAATTATTTAATATACTAATATCTCCATTACCATTAACACTTAGGTACTTAATTAGGTAAATCTTAAATGCCAAATAATTCATAAATTAGACATCAAATATATTTTCCCAATATATTTGATTTAACCTGAAATTCACACTAAAGCATTCCTAGTAATCCTATTAAAAACCTTGGGTGTTACATATATGATGAATTGAAGGATAGTTCAAGCTTTCGCCAAAGTGTTTGCCAAAATGACCAATAAACTTGGAATCACTATCGAGTGATTGTTTTAGGAATGCCATGAAGCCTCACTATCTCCCTGAAATACAAATCAACAACATGAGATGCATCAAGAGTTTTGTTGCATGGAACAAAATGGGCCATCTTTGAGAATCTGTCAAGAACCACCATAATTGAATCTTTGTTCCTTTGGGTTCTAGGTAAACCCACAACAAAGTCAAGACTAATATCTTCCCATGGGGCATTTGGGACAGGCAATGGGATATATAGTCCGGTGTTTTGTTTGCGACTCTTTGAGAGGTGGCAAATTTGACATTGCTTTACGTGTCGTAGAACATCTCGAACCATCTTGGGCCAAGTGAAATTCTCTTGCACAAGACTTAAAGTTTTGTCCCTGCCAAAATGACCAGAAAACCTCCTCCATAGGCTTATTTGATAATGGCTTCTCTTAATGAACATTGGGGAATGCATAAATGGTTGTTTTGAAAAGAAAACCATCTTGTAACAAGAAATGGTTGTAAGGACCATTAGAACATTCCTTCCAAGCATAGCCAAAATCAGGATCATCTTTGTAAAGTTCTTTGACAACATCAAAACCCAAAACCTGTACTTGCATGTCATTAAGTAAAGTGTCTTCTACTTAAAGCATCAACTACTTGATTAAGTTTACCTGCCTTATGCTTGATTGAGAATGAATAGGCTTGCAAGAACTCACTCCATTTTGCATGTCTTGTGTTGAGCTTCTGCTGGCTGTTCAAATACTTCAATGCCTCATGGTTAGAATGAAGTATGAACTCTTTGGAAAGTAGATAATGATTCCAATGCTCCAAGGATCGAACAAGAGTATAGAATTCTTTGTCATAGGTAGAATACTTCCTGCGGGAGTCATTGAGCTTTTCACTAAAAAGCAATGGGCTTGCCTTCTTGGCTGAGAACACCTCCAATTCCCAGATTAGAAGCATCACAATCAACTTCAAATACTTTGGAAAAATCTGGAAGTATGAGGATTGGTGCCTCTGTCACCTTTTGCTTGAGAAGTTCAAAGCTCTTTTGGGCTTCTTCATCCACTTGAATGTTCCTCCCTTGAGACATTCTGTTATGGGAGCAATAATGGTCTTGAAGCCTTTGATGAAGCCGGTAGAATGATGCAAGTCCATGAAAGCTTCTTATGTCATGAATGGACTTGGGAATAGGCTGATGATTGCCTCTACTTTGCTAGGGTCCATCATAATTCCTTCCTTTGAAACAACATAGCCCAAGAAAATCAGGCTATTTGTGAAGAAGCGACACTTCTTCAAGTTAACATACAACTTCTGCTTTTGTAGAGTTTGAAAAACATGTTGAAGGTGCTCCAAATGCTCTTCTTCAGATTTGCTGTACACTAAGATATCATCAAAGTAAACAACAACAAATTTTCCCATAAAAGGTTTAAAAACATGATTCATAAGACGCATAAAGGTACTGGGGGCATTAGAAAGGCCAAATGGCATCACCATCCATTCACAAAGACCATCTCTAGTTTTAAAAGCTGTCTTCCATTCATCACCATCTCTTATGCAAATTTGATGATATCCGCTATGAAGATCCAGGTTGGAGAAGACTATGGCTCCATGAAGTTGATCAAGAAGATCATCTAGATGTGGAATGGGAAAGCGATACCTGATTGTGATTTTGTTCACAGCCCTACTGTCGATGCACATATGCCAAGAACCATCCTTCTTTGGTACTAGAAGAGCTGGAACAGCACAAGGACTCATGCTTTCTCTCACAAGGCCTTTGGTAATCAACTCATCAACTTGTCTCTGCAACTCTTCATGCTCTCTTGGATTCATTCAATAGGCTGCCTTGTTAGGTAGAACAGAACCTGGAACAAGGTCAATGTGGTGTTGTATGTCTCTCATGGGTGGAAGACCCGGTGGAAGCTCTTTCGGAATAACATTAGGAAATTTCTCAAGAAGTGGTTGTAAGATAAGAGGAATTTCAATTGGGTCTTTCTTTTCTACTACCACTAGAGCATACCCTTCCCCACAATCTGTTAAAGCTCTCTCAACTTCACATATAGAAAGTAGATTACTACCCTCCCCTTTAGAAGGTTTAGGTGTATGCAACATTCTTAATGGAGCTAAGGTAATTTTAGTTCCATCTTTTCAAAAGAATAAGTGTTTTGAAACCATCATGAAAAGCTCTTCTATCATACTGCCATGGCCTACCAAGTAATATATGACATGCATCCATTGGAACAACATCACACAAAACTTCATCCTTGTAATTTTTCCAATAGAGAATTGAATTAAGCACTTCTTAGTTACCTGGATATCATTGCCCTTTTAAGCCATTGAAGCTTGTAAGGATGGGAATGAGGTTTTGTTTTCAGTTGAGTTTCTCCACCATGGTTGTGGACACCACATTCTCACAACTTCCTCCATCAATGATGACATTACAAACCTTGCCACTAGAGGTGCATTTGGTGTGGAAAATGTTGTTCAAGCCAATCTTCTTCTCGTAGGTAGACTTCAAGATCCTGCGAATAACAAGAGACTCCCTTGATCCGCATATGTCCATTCTTCCTCAGGCCCTTCATCAATTGGTTCATCCTCAACATCATCTTCCAAATCTTCCTCAACAAGTGAAATCATCTTGCGATTTGGACAATCAGAAGCAATATGCCCAAAACCATGACATTTAAAGCATTTTCTATTTGAATTAGAAGTATTGGGGCGATTTGAACCTGCTGGGGCTTCATTCTTGGTTGGTGGTTTGGCTTTATCCTTGGCTGATTTGGCAGCTGCAACTTTGGAATATGGCACCATCTTGGCAGTAGAGCTACTCCCCCGGTTGGTGATTCCTCTTTGATTGAAAGGTCGAGAGGTACTTCGGCGGTCCTTCAATTGCTTTTCGACCTTGTGTGCTAGCTTACAAACATCATTGTAAGTCCAATAAGGCTGTAACTGAACCACATTGCTAATTTCGGAATGTAACCCTCCAAGATAACGGGCTACCATTTGCTCATCTGGTTCGACAATATCACAACGCATCATGGAGTGATCAAATTTTGCCGTAATCCTCCACAGAAAGTTCATTCTGCGGAAGTTATGAAACTTGAGAAAAGCATCTTACCGATAATGATCCGGCAAATATTTCCTCTTGAGAGCCTTCTTCATCTTTTCCCACATCACAATACTACTTTTTCTTTCACGTTCTCGCCGCTTCTTAACATGCTCCCACCAAAGAGAAGCATGCTTTCTCAACTTGATGGCAACAAGCTTTACCTTGTGGTGTTCTGGAACATCTTTGTATTCAAAGATTCGCTCAATGGTGTTAAGTCAATCAATGAATTCATCGGGCTGCATTCTTCCTTCAAATTCTGGAATGTCCACCTTAACATCATAATGGCGTTGGACATTATGAAGTCTTAGGTTACGAGGATAAGGTGGAGTGTTGTCACCCGAGGCATGACTATGAGCTTGGTGGAAAGGATTGACATTCTCTCCATCTTCGCTGGAAACTTCATTATCCGATTCATGATAAGAGGCATCATGATTAGAGGCCTCAACACGTTGTAAACGTTCTTGGAGCTGCTTGACTTGTCTCCTCAAATTCTCTACTTCGATATCTCGTGGGTCTCTTTCGGGGACTAGTGGGGGTTGGTTAGCCTGAGTACAACGACCACGAAGAGCCATAGAAACAAAAACTTTGAGCAACCTCGCTCTGATACCAATTTGATACCGAGACGAAAAGACTAAGGAAACAAACACTCAAACTCACACACACAAGATAGATAGAAGTTCACCACCCAAGAGATAACACCAAAGGGATATAGATTATCACCACCCAAAGGATTACAACTAGGGATACAGAACAAAGAACTCACCACTCTAAGGTTCACACCAAAGAGATACAGAGATACAAGGATAACTCTCCTCACAAAGCCAAAGGCTAGTTTTAACTCCAACTCTGGTTCTTTTACACTAGCACACATACTTATTTATAGAAGCTTAGAACAACCCTCCAAGCATAGGATAATAACTTAATGCAACAAAACAATCAAATAGGATAGATAGGGAGCAGCAATTTCGTGCAATAGCCAAAGTGGAAAAAACAACTTCTCTTGAAGTCAAAGTGTGGAACACATGTTTGACAGTTAGATAGCAATAAACTTAAAATGGTCATAACTTTCGACTCATAGCTCTAAATGGTTTCAAACCAGTTTTGTTGGAAAGATGAGACTCTGAACTTGAAGTTTGACCTAGACATGTGCTTAAAATGATGAAAGAATGGCCATTTATGGTGTTCTAGAAGAACACACTACACTGGATCTAGATTTCAGCATTTTGGCCTTTGCATTTTGCTGGGCTTGTGGGCTTAGTTGGAATGAAGCTTGGGCTAATGCTAAATCATCATTGATGGACATACCCATGTCATATAGATTGTAGGAAAGTTCAAAATTTTATTTTCTTTTTTAGTTTGAATCTTAGGATGAAAAATGGAAATAGGGGATGATGCAACAAATGAGATGGAAACCAATCAGATAATTCTAGACCAATAGTGTGGATGCCAAGAGAACTATATGTATGCATTATAATTGGCTACTACTCTCTTTCATTTGAATACTTTTCTTTAAACATCTTGAATAACCCTTCACAATAAGCACCCTTTGCATTTGTGATTTGATACCTCCTTCGCTCATCAAATGAGCACGTACTTTCATATTACATTTTACTCTTCAAGTTGTGCAAAGAGACAATTAGGGTGTTGGTTCAAAGATCTACAGTGAGTTCAAAACTACCTTCTACGCAGGAGATTTGCAATAAAGGAAAGGGTTAGAAGTGGCATCACGATATGGGCCTTTGGTTGGCTAAGTCGGTGGATGGAGATTAATTTTCCAAGTTTATATTCCTCATTAGATTATTCTCCACATAATTGTGATTGTATCAAATCTTTGTGACTTGATTACCTTATTTATATTGTATTCATCTACCACATTTTTCCTATAAATATGAATCATTGGTAAAGATGATCAAGATGCAAGAATAGAAAAAGAGAAATGTTGGGGCCAATAAATTCCTTATAGTTTGCTCATATTCTCCTATAAATACATTAGATCAACCATTAGATGTAAAGGTCCACCATTGACTTATGTGGGTTCTACATAAGTCCACGGAAAATTATGGCCCCTAATATTTCTTAAGAAAAATTATTCTTTTCAAACTCAAGCTTTTAAAATAATTCATCTTGAGTTTGGGGATATTTTATAATATATTTCCTATATTGGGTTTATATATTCCTTACTAGATTATTCTCCATATATATAATTATGATTGCCATCACATTGCATTCAACTACATTTTCCCTATAAATAGGGATCATTAGTATTGTAAAGATCATCAATAATACAGTAAAATGTAACATTTAAGGCTTTAACTTATGGATTTAGGCTTATTTTGTGTTTATTTTCTTTATTTCTTTTAATTTCCTTTGCGCTTTTGAATTTCTTCATGATCTTAAGGGTTGATTGGGCTTAAGGGCCAATAGACTGTTAGGGAGCCTGGCCCTTCATGCTGCTAGAGGTCAACTGAGCTTTCAGTACATGATGATGGGCTAAGGCTCATTAATTGTCATATGACCATGATGTGCTGCAAATGGTTCAAACACCATTTAGGCCACAAAGTAGTTGTGTTGTATTTGGTGCCTTTGGTGAAGTAGATGAGGATGTTTATACAAGGATCTTTTGTATGATGATGTACTTAGTAGTGAGGTTGATAAATTTGAAGTTGATGAGGATAAGAAGGTAGAATTTTGTTAAGTTTTAGTGTTGGCTTATTCGATAATCAAAACAATGTTTGTAAGTCTTGTAACGCTTAGGTATTTTGGGGTTTATATGGAATTGATTAAGTGAAGATTTACACTAGAGTCAACAAATGCGTCTTTGATTCCTCTTGCTTCTCCTTCAATCTTGCAAGTGTAGGTTAGGGTTTTGAGTCCTTTAAACTTTCTCCTCTATTTTGATTAGCATAATAAAGGCGTGGGCTCTAATGCCTACACAATGTCGCTTATCTCATCCCCAAATGGTAGTTCAATTGACTATGAATCACGCCTCATAAAGCGGTAGTTACTAATTTGAATCTCCTTCTACTTCCCTTTTGTGGATATGTTAAAAAAAAAAAAAAAAAAAGCCCCCTTTATCTCCAAGTGAAAGTAGGAGTAGGTCTTTCCTTGTCAAAGTATGACTTGGAAAACCTAAACCCTATCACAATTATACACAAAGATATGGGGGTTTCTCCTTATGTAATTAGGTCCAATCCCTAAGGGATAATAATTCGCTTTGAAAATGGATCTAAAGGGAAAATAAAACTAACTACAATAGGCCTAGGGCACTTGTCATCTCATGACTTATTATATGTTACTATTAATTACAATTAATTTCACTGAAGATGTGTAATTAAACTCTAGTATTTATTTTGTTTAATCAAAACTCCTATTGACATATATCTTATAAATTAAATTGACCCATCCATGAAATATCCATCGTAGAATTAAAGTCATAATTAAAATTGTCACTTTAATTGACTATCTCTTACTACTTGAGTTTCCCATTTAATCTCTTGATTATTCTTGTACTCTTAAAATCATTTTTCATTTAATGCATTTAATTTTAGTAACTCCTTACAAAAATGATCAGCTAAAGATTTAGAATAACAAATTCACATTAAATTTATCTAAAGGGGATCATATTTCATATCTTTTTTTATTGGGAAAAATATGAAAAAGCCCTCCAAACTAACAGTCGTTTGCGATAGTCTTATAATGTTCAAAAGTTACTAAAGTAGCCCATCAAACTACCAAAATGTATAAAAAATGCCGCTTATTTTTTTATATTCCTATAATACCCTATTCTTTCAAATAATAAAATAAATATAAAAATATTTATTAAAAGAACAAAAAAAGAAAAGAAAGAAGAAGAAAAAAAAACAATGGGTGAATAAATACAATATATATATTTTGGAATAAGTAAATAATTAGTTATTGTAGTTGACCTAAATTACAAATCACTTCATGTCATATGAAAGTAAAATCATATGTTCTTGAGATATTCTAAAAAAATTTAGTCCCTAAAGTCAAATCCCATTAAAAATTTGACGTCAAAACCAATAAAAATAGTGGCACGTGTCATTCTTACATATATATATATATATATATATATATATATATAACTAAAAAAAACTGCCCTTTACTTTTTTAAAAAAAACTAATTTTTTTTGTTTTTTACATTATTAATTATTTATTTTAGTTTTTAAAAGAATAAGGATATTATTGGAATATAAAAAAAATGTGGCTTTTTTGACATACTTGGGTAGTTTGATGGGCTACTTTAGCACATTTTGAACATGGTAAGACTCTTTCAAAAACGGTTGTTAGTTTGAGGGGCATTTTATATATTTTTCCTTTTTTTCTTTTTTAATTTTGTTAAAATCAAAGGATTATGGATTTTATCTTGAAGAGTAATGTCTCACAATGCTACATGAGATCACCCAACACATCAATATTTTAACCATGAAAGATTTTACTCTTCCTCACATTTAAGTTCACATTGCTCTTAAGATTGAGAATTAATGCTATAATAAGTAGTCGGAAGTTCAAGTTATTTACATTGATAGTGGTTTATAGAATAACAACTCACTAATCAATGTACCCACATCAACACATCAATCGGAAGTGTTTACTTCCACGTTCGGGATAGATCATCATGATTCATATGTTATAATCTTAACAAATGGAATGCTCAATTCCATTACCAACTATGAACTATAGTTTATAAGTTACAAGGTTTCCCACTTAGATCTTTTGTGTGATAATCTCATTAATTAACACACATAAACCATATTCATTACTTAAGGAGTACTTGTACATATATAGTGTAGAAAAAATATGCATATATATACAATGATCATATCACCAATGTTCTTCATAAAATTAAGAAAAATAAAAATTTATTTAGTAAAAAGAAATTGACTTTTAGGATACAAACCCTAACAAATACAAGTTGTTGCAATGGAAAGAAGTGAAATTTGAAAAAGAACGGTGAAAAAAGTATTACATATATTTATTTAGCATGGTAGCTAGAGTACTAGATCATGCAGTACTTTAGATTGTTGAATTAAAGCAGCAGTAACATGTGAACCAACGAATCCGACACACTCCCCGAGTTGCATTGTCTTGCAATTCATGTCGCATTTAAATTGAGAGAAGCATAACACCATGTTTGGCTCTTAAACCTGCGATAACATGGCTCCTCTATTGCCCATTCTGTAAAGAAATGGCATCATAAGTAAGCAAAATACATTAAAATACTCGAAAAATGCAATTCTACGGTTCTTCTGCCCAAGAACCAGAAGGGTTTAATTAAATCATTTGTCACGCAGTTTAATTTCTGCTCAGAAAAGAAAAAAGTGCCCTTTTCCTCATTTGTTGAGGTTAATTTGTATGAAACTTGTTAGAGAATAGTAATGTGGCTTGTTCATTACAGTGGAAAGTATTTTTTCTTTTTTATTAATCTCTTTGTATTTTCTTTTTATTTTTATTTATTGCATTTATATTTTTCTTTATAAGGAAATATAAATGCAAAATATAAAAGAATAAAAGAGAAATAAACAAGAGACACAAGATTTAAAGTGGTCGCTTAAGACCTACATCCACACAAAAAGCCCTATAGGCTACATCTTGTTTTATTGAATGAATATATTGTAATAGGAGCCAAATAAAGACTTTTAAATTGACGCCCCAAAACAATTTAACCAACAGTTTTGCTGACCAATTTCTTACTTTTGTCCAAGATTCAAGCACCATGTCATTTTTGACCCATTTTTTTTATTTTTATTATTGGTTTGTTTTTCTACACTGGATTTTGTTTTGGATCTTTTGTGGCGGAGTCCAACCCTTTCAGTTTTAGACCCATGTAACCTTTCAATATTTGATAAGAAAAAAAAAAAAAAATTATTATTTTGGTGTTTGGTATTGTTGTCAAACCGAAAATATTTTTGATAAAGCACGAAAATCTTATTTAATCCCTGTAAAATCATTTTAGAGTTGTTTATTTCCGTCTCGCTAGTACATAATACTCTTTATCGATAAAGTTAATGCCTTAATAACATTTTGGAACCTTTGGTTTCGTCTCTCCTTTTAATTGGATTTTAATTTTAAACAATCAAATCGTCATATATAACATATATAAACAACAAAATTAGGAAGATCACTTGGATGGTTATGTCTAAGTTCATGAATTAGAGGATGAAATTACGCACCCACATTTGCAACGAAGATGAAATGAAGAGGATCACAAAAGAAAGTAGATTTAGTAGTCTTAGCTATGAGTTTCCTCATCACTTGTGACAAATGCATGCAAATGACAATCACAGATATATTTATATCAACGATAACAAGGATATATAATAAGATCAAGGGTCATATATATGTGCTCTTTTTTTTTTAAAAAAAAAAAAAATTAGAAACAACTTTCATTTTATTGATGAACAAACAAATCTAGAGCCAAAAAGCTCTAAACAGCAAGAGCTAAAAGCTCTTCAATGATAATGTCATAAATACATGCAGTTAAGAATTTCTTCCATCCAAACTAAATCCATAGGCCTCCTAACTGCTTCCCTTGCAAGCTCATGGGCAGCTGAGTTGCACAAACGTTTGACATGCTATATATATATATATATATGTCATATATATGTGCTCTTGTGAGCTGTTAAATTTGAACCTATTTTATTCATTTAACACCATATAATTAATAAATCTTATGGTGTTGGAAAAAGGTAATGCATTTGGAGGAAAATGAACAATAGAATAGCAAGAAATGGTCCATTTTGTCAGTGACCAAAAAAGTTATAAAATTCTTCTTTCTTAGTTGTCCATTATTTTTTATATTCATGACTTTCCCAAACCTCACAACTTTTCTATATATTCTATTCGAACTTGTTAGGATTTTTTTTTGGCTGCTTTTGTCCCCTCAAAAGCAACCAGAAAACGTTTTACATGCTTAACGGTCAAAGCTATTGAGTCACTAAATCCAATAAAGCATAAACAAATTAACATGGGCTGTAATTAATATAAAATCTAAAAATTACTTATTATTTATTAAAAAAACTAGAGTTTCTGGATCATTTGACGAGCTAGAACATCTAATTTGACAGAGTAGTAACAAAAACAATACTTAGTTCATTCTGTAAACGCAACCTCATTAAACTTACACACTAAGGATCTAATCCGGATTCTTTAGGATAATAATTAATCCTAGAAAAACAAGGATTGAGATCCAATAACACCCTTCCTAAAAAGTCATAATTATTTTTGTGGAGTATGTGCATGAAAACTAAAAATACATGTATTGCATGAATTTTGTACATATACCAAATTAATAAATTGAATCAAAGAAAATTCCTTCAAACCAGTTTAGAAAAAAAAAAAAAAATCGTCTTTATAATCGCCCTTTGATGTCGAAAAGGTGTTATAGATTGGAATGCTTTATTCACTGTCTCAAGGTTGCTTTCCCCATCAATATTCAATTAATTTGAAGCGTTTGAGGACATGATTTGCAAACTTCATGCAGAATCTCCCACATTGAATAAGTCAGAATGAAGACGCCGAGTATATATATATATATATATATATATATATATATAAATTGTCACCAAATTTGGCCCAAGAGGAAGTTTTTCTTCGAAAATTTTGTATCATTAGAAAAATGGTCTCATTAATTAGTGAATATTGAAAGAAATAATAGTTGATGAGTCCATTAAAAATTTCAAGCAGGAAGAATCAGGTCGTCGTGGACCTCTAGGTGGTGGAATTTAAGATTGAAAAACCAACATTTTCCTAATTAACATAGCCTGAGGCATCATTGCTGCTGCCATTGATGAGTCTTGCCCAAAGAGCTATGGAGATCGATTATTCATCAAGGATTTTTCTCCGTTCGTTCAAGCTAACAGACGTGGATGACTTCATGTCATGGGCAGGTGATGATCAAGTGACGAGGTTCCTCAGGTGGAAGACTTTCACGGCCTCCAAGGAAGAGGCTTTGACTTTCATCAAGGATATCTGCATACCCCATCCTTGGCATCGACGACCGTTCGATTGGCTTCATCTCCGACTTCCCGGGGTTGGGCGATGACCGGTGCAAGGCTGATATGGGGTATGCAATAGCCACAAAGCACTGGGGCCAGGGGATAACAACCAAGGCAGTGAAGATTGCCCTCTCACAAGTGTTCAAGGACTAGCCTGATTTGGTAAGGTTGCAAGCTTTTGTTGGTGTAGAGCATAAGGCCTCCCAGAGGGTATTAGAGAAAACTGGTTTCCAAAAGGAGGGGCTACTAAGGAAATATTGCTATATTAAGGGAAACATCACAGATTTAATTGTCTATAGTTTTTTATCAACCGACTCCATCCCTAAAGAGTAAAGACTTTATATTACCCTGTAATTTAATTTATAGTAGTTAAAGATTTGGACCGTCATGCATGTAGCACTCTGTTTCCTAAGGTCTATATATATAGAATTAGCTTTGGCATGATGATCGAATGTTGTGTAATGTAAAATATTTCTTATAAATGTATTGTATTTTATGACGTTTTTGAATTTTGGGTTTGTGTGACTTTTATTACACATGATATATCATAAACATGAAGTGGGTTATGTTAAAGTAATGATTAAATTTCTCTCTTCCTATCAACTTCTTCTTTTAGGAAAAATAGTAGTTTAACAAAGGGGTGGTAGTTTAACAAAGGGTGAGCAAATTAACTGTTTACCGCCTAACAATAAACACCAAGCATCAACGAATCCGTCATCGACAACCCGACAAATGACTTTTCGATAGTTGATAGACGAAATAAAAATATTATTTCGACATCGATTCAGTTCGGTAGACAGTATAATTATTTTTTTTGTTGGTTAACCGACAATTAACCAACTGAATGGATTTTTTAAGTGAATTTTGAATATTATCTGGTAACTTTCCTTATTGTATTTGTCTATTTGATTTGTGGTTATTATTTTGGTCCATGTTCCATGCATTTATTTATTTATTTTTTTCATTTATAAAACATATTCTTTAAATTCTATAGTTATAAGGAAGTTGATAAATCTTAACATAAATAAATGGTTTTTGCCATTTTGCACTTTCTAATAAGATGATTTACTTTGTATTAAAAGGAAAATTATTGCTTGAAACTACCACACACTTTTCAATTTGTAAACTTTAAAAATTTGCAATGTGAGGTTCTAATCTTTTAACCTCTTTCATTTACATCCTATGGTTAAATTTTTTTTCTAAAATTTATAACATTACAACTAATGCCTTAGTCTTTTTTTTTTTTTTAAATGAAGTAAAGTGCAAAAATAAAATAAAATAGTATAGGGTGTATGATATTTTTGCTTCATTCGTTAGGATTTAATGAAAAATCTTTAATTGGAGGTAATTGAAAGGATTTGAAAGATGGGAGAATTCCATATTATATAAGGTTTGTAGCAATGCTCAAACATTCTAACGGATCCCTTCGCATGTGCGGCATGTGCAGAGGGGTTTGTTAGGATTTCACAGAAAATTTTAACGGAATGGGAAAGTGAAGGAAAATAAAAGTTGGGTACTTAAAAGTTAGAGACTTCAAACTTTGAGGGGGTTAAGTGAAATTACCCCTTAATAATTAAATCAATTAATTTTTATTAACTTTAAGCTTTGGAAATAACGATCGAGTGATTTAACATTATTCCCTACCCTATATATATATATATATATATATATATATATGCCACTAGTGTATCTTAGTTGTAATATTAATTGGTCCTAATCATTCTCCATTTTCTTCCTTGAGAAGAAAGTTTGTTTAAAAAGTAAAAACTACAAATGCAAAATTAATTAGAGGACCTAACCTTTTTGCATAGGTAGATCTAATTAATGCATCCCTTGAAATCCAGCCTACTTTCATTCATTTTCAATTAATGTACTATATATCCTTCAAAAAATTAATGTACTATATATATGATTCCTAATTAAAGACTTGCTAGGTATTAGGTAGGTATATATTTATACATCCATATAACTCAAGGGAAAAAAAATTACAAATTAAGAGATAATACTAGAAGAAAAAGTGAGTGCTTAATTAATTAAATAGATAACAAACTCAAGACTGGCAGAATCTGACAAAACAAAACCACCTGCTCTAATTAATTATTTGACTTTTTTCATTTGAAATTGCACGATGGATGTGGTTGATAAACAAACAAAACATTTAAAGCGGATTAATGGGCTTAATTATTTTATTTAGCTGCGCAATAGCATCATAAATAATTTTATTTTATTTTATTTTATTTTTTTTAATTCTAGTTTGAAGTTATGTTAATGGTTCTTATAATTACCAAACTATCCTCAACAAAAAGGAGGGTAATTTCTCAAGACCATATATATAGTACCCTAAGTCATGTATATTAGTATATATATATATATATATATATATATATATATATATCATCGATCGCGTTATTGATTAGATTAGAACAAGATTAATATGTGCATGGATAATTGATCGATCAGAAGATGGTCGTACCCTAGATCAGGTTTTAGTGGGTGATTGATAATGATAAAAATAGGATCATGCACGCCATTGAGCAAGTGATCACTCGATCAGCATATATGCATATATATTGGCATGATTCTTTTATATATATATATAGCTTTCAACCAAACAATTAATATTTAATAATATTAATAGAAATGCATGCGATGTTGTCGATTAATTAGTACTTCTGAATTTGTAACATCATATAATGAGTGCACCTGGCCGGGTGGGCACCCCGGTTGAATTTTTTTAGCTCATGAATACTAGTGCCATTTAATTAGAAAACCATCTATCGGTGCAAATAATTACTACTATATATATCAATATATGGTCTTACGTACTCTTGACAAATTGCACAATGAGATATTATATGTATGGAGATCCAACTGATCATTAATTTATAATTAAGACATTAATTGAAAATTAGATGTTGTTTTAATTAATCAAAACTAAAATTAAAAATTATCAAAGTAGTGCTCTTCATAAATAGTCTTGACTCTTGAGGTACCTTAATTTACTTGAAGCGATCGATGGATAAAAAAAAAACAAATCCCACTACGTGTCGTGACTGTGGAAGAAGGATCCTCTCCAATTTCAAATGAAATAGAGGGAATCTATTTAATTGCTTTTAATGGGGTATTTTTGTCCAAATAAAAAATAGAGAGTTCAAAAATGACAATTGTCTCCTAAAAGCAACTAAATGGATTCCTTCCATTTCATTTGAAACGGAGAGGATCCAAGTCCTTCTCAAGGCACCAATGTAATTAAAATTAATTAGCTACAAGTTAAAAGTGGTTGTTTTGCGATTAAACACATGCATTTTTGCTCGCATGACTAACCACCAGCTGCCCAGGTGTGGTCCCTCGTACCCTTTTGTTTGATTTCCGAAAACGGAAAGTCGGTTCTTGCAGATGCATGACATTTGTTCTTTCAAAGTTCAAACCAAAGAATAAAAGAATAAAGAATAAAGAATAAATAATATGTGAATTTATGAAATCGGGAAAAAGAAAATAAATAAATATTTAACTTAATTATACCGACTTCTACCATTATTATTATTTTAACTTTCTGTCAACCATTAATATTCAACCTCTAGCTTGCTTGTGCTGAGTTTCGATAATTTACTATGATGCAGCAGATAATGTGGCTTGCATGTGGAGATACTTTTATCTAGATCGAGTTACAATTTATTGATGAATTTATATAGAAAAAAGAAAAAGAACAAAAAGCACACACATCGTCCACTATATATATTAGCATTAATAAGATAGAGTAAAAACAGTAGATATATACAATAACTTTGAGGTGAACAGAATTCCCACAACTAAATAATTAGAAATTAACATATGATAAACCAAAAAAAAAAAAGCCTTGGGAATTTGGAATGGTTAATTACGAGAGCCCACGAGTACAAGTGAGACAGACTTCCGGCAAACGGGACATGTTGTGTTCTTGGAAAAGTGCTCTGCTATGCACCCATTGTGGTAGGCATGGCCGCAAGAGTTGAGCAAAGTAAGCTCGTCCCCGTCATCATAGTCGCACAGGCACAATGTACACGTGTCCTGTTGGAAGGGTATATTGGAGCTGCCACTACCAGGGTGGTAAATGATCTTTGACAGTAAATTAGGATCAACTGCAGCACTCGCCTGTTGCATTTCTACCTCCTCCTCCCGGTTGTGGTTGGCTCGACGGCGACGATAGGAAATACAGGACTTGCAGGATGTAAATGACGATGAGGGAGGCAAAGATTCCCCCAAATATCTGAAGGAAAAGTTCATTTTGGAAGTGGCTTTTGTGTACGGAATGAGACCCTAATTTTTCTCGTCCTCCAAAGGCTGTGACTCCGAGGGAGGAGGAACTTCCATGCAGCTTGGTAAATCTCTGAAACGCTCTTCTCTAAGTTGTTGCAGCTTTCTTCCTCTTCTACCTTCTGATGAGCCCAAAAGCAATCGCTAGCTCTTACCTCCTCTTCTACCTTCTGATGAGCCCAAAAGCAACTGTGCTAATCAAGCCTTTCTATTTCTTATACGGGTAGGTGTTAATGGCTATAATTCTATTTTATGGTCAGGCAGCTGTTTCATGTCACAATCAGTCTCCAGCGTGTGTCTCTCATCCTTTTTTTATTTTTTATTTTTTATTTTGGAATTGAAGGAAAGAGGCCTTATTTATTTTATTTTTTTTCTATCGGAAAAGGATATTAATAAGGTCAGATGGAGATGTTTTTAAGTATATAAGTATTTGTACGTATATTTGTATTGAATTATGGGCACTTCAGTTTACTTTAGATGACTTGACTCATTTTCTAAATTAATCCAGAAAATAAAAATTATAATCAAAATATTCTTCTCATTTTTCATTAATATCACTTGGGAAAAAATATTGAGAAAAAGTTATGGCTGTAGCATCTCCACTATTTTTTCCGATAAGTAAAGTTTTATCGAAAACATTTAAGAACAAAATAAGGAACGCTATAAAAAAAGAAAAAAGAAAAGAAAAAGAAAAAGAAAAAAGAAAAGAAAGAAAAGTGGCACGAATAATCTCTCAAATAAAAATAAAATAAAATAAAATAAAGCCCAAAAGCCAAAGGAGCCTACACAAATATGTGCTAACAAGAGGTGAAAATGTTTTATTTTTTATTTTTGAAAAAGAAAACACTAACATATTACATCATAAAATTCCCAAGACCCAGTTAGCTAGGGAGCAATTAATGGAAAACTTACGGATACCCTTAAAAGAATTGACTTTGAATCTAATCCAAACATAATGTAACGCCCACATGTGGTATTACTACTATTACCTTAGAAAACAAGTTAATATTTCATTCCTTTTCTTTTTTGTAAGTTAGTAACTTATAATTAATTATACTTACTAAGTTACTTATTTACTTAGTATATATTAACGTACTAGATAATATGTTAATTTATTATGGTAAACTAATACACATATATATTAAGTAACATATATAATATATTATTATTATTATTATTTTTTGACATGTTCATACAAGAGGGGGGAGGGGGGATTCGAACTAGTGACCTCCGCTTCATGAGGCGTGATCCCATGTGATTAAGTTACCTCTTAGGGACATAATATTATTAATATATATTACTTAATTATTAATGTAACATACTTAAACTTATATAACTCATTTTTATTAAAATATTAATACTATATTTATGCATATATGCAAATATATATAAACGAACTAACGGGTTGAACTGAGTTTTGTACAAATTATGCTCACAAACGTTAATTGATTTAAGCTTCTACCATTATTATTATAATTATAATTATTTTAACTTTCTGTCAACCATTAATATTCAACCTCTAGCTTACTTGTGCTGAGTTTCGATAATTTACTATGATGCAGCAGATAATGTGGCTTGCATGTGGAGATGCTTTTACCTAGATCGATCTACTTGAGTGATTTATTTATTGATGAATTTTAGAAAAGACTTACACCACGGAATCTTATAATTAATTGATCATGATTACTCTCTCTAATTTGTTTATATTTACTTATTTTTAACTTGAATTGTAAATTGTTAGGTTGCCATTAATGGGGGTGTCCTGGTTGCCCACCTTTCACCCTCTGCCATTATTTTCTTTTTTCTGTCAGTCTGGTTTAAGGTGTTTATGTAATTAGGTCAAAAACTTACAAAGGCCGAAGGAGAGACGAAGGTTGAAGATGAATGACACGACTTTTTATTTATTTTTTATATATATATTTTTTTTATCTTCTAAAACGTACTGTTTAACTAACAAAGTAGTGACACCCAGCTCTTTATTTATTTATTTTTAATTGTGAGACCCAGCTGGCTGGCTTTAAAGCACTACCGACTTCTATGGTTTTTATTTTTATTTTTTTCTTAGTAAATGTCATCTAGTAATTTGTGAAAGTGAATTAATCTGTGACACAATAATCAAATACTACCTAGAGTCGTAATGCCGTGTGCCATTAATCATATTTTATTGCCATTATTTTTTTTTTCTTCTAAGCCATTAAATCATATTGCCAATTGACTCAAGTTGATGCGTAGGAAGAAAAATGACTTACTCAACTTAATAAAAATGGTGAGAATCAAATACTACCTAGAGTAGTAATGCCGTGTGCCGTTAATCATATTATATTGCCATTATTAATTTTTTCTTCTAAGCCATTAAATCATAATGTCAATTGACTCATGTTGATGCGTAGGAAGAAAAAAGACTTGCTCAACTTAATAAAAATGGTGAGAATTTCATAATTGTTTGAGGTTTTTTTGTTTTTGTTTTTGTTTTTTTAATTCTAAAATGGAAGGGCAGGGAGACCGATTGTGGCTTTCTTACTTTGGTGTAATCAAAGTAGTACTTACTCACTAGGAGTTCATAGGAAGGGCTATATAGTGGGAACTAAAGGCTCTCTTAAATTCGATTGAGTCATAGTCTGACCTAATTCCATCAGTGCATCAATGAAAATTCAAGATGGCTAGTATTAATAAGGTATATATGAAGATTTTGAATTCTCCATTGTAAAGATTCAAACCCACGCCCCAGCGTATGCCTTGACCACTTAAAAAAATATTTTAGGTTGCATTGTAAATTGTTTAGGTTGCCATATATCCGGGAAACGTTTTGATGTCAAAGATGTCTAAGCCACCCAGGTTTAAATACAAGAACGGGCAATACTTGTTAATCCAATGTTCCACTATTTCAAGATTTCAGTGGTAATATTTAAAATCTTGGGGCACTAGAATTTATCTTCATCCTTAATTTATATATGGTAATATGCCATGATGATTATTTTATGTATCACATGTATATGTAAGCATCCATATTTCCATTACATCTACTCCTGGAGATGACTACCTAAGTCAAGTGTTCACATTAATTAGGCAGCTAGGTGATTGGACCCAAGAGCTTATTGAAAAACGCTAAACAGATAAATATCACAGTTTATGCGGAATTAACGGATATTTAAATTTAAGCAAGCAATCACCAAAATATGAACAATCAAACACAAAGGATTTTGGTGACGAAGAGGAAACCTTTTAGAAACAGATCTAAAAGTAAAACCTCTCACAGGCCAAACCCAGGAAATCACTATCAAAAGATTATCCAGAGATTACAGACACTAGGAACACTTACAACCCTTTGCAAGACCTTGGCTCTGTAAGATCGACAAGCCTCCAACTCGTCTCCTTGCTCACAATCTTCTTCAACGTGATTCTCCTTACCGGACCCTTCCGATAAACTTCTCAATTTACGCCACAAACAAACTAACAAAGATCCTCTAAGAGGAACAATAAGGCTCACAATATTTCTCTCTTTAATTACAGCCTCTCACGAACTCTCTGGGGGTGAAAATCCGTACCTCTAACATTCTATAGAGGTGTATTTATAATAGCCCCACAAAACCTAAACCTAGGACACAATTAGAATCCAAATAAAACTGTTACAGGTAGGTAGCGTCGACGGGAATATTGGCGTCGGAGTCACTTGAATATACATGGATGATGGGCTTTGTGAGCGGTGGCCGTCGGACGGTCATGATGGGCGTGCTCGGACGGTCACTATTCTGATGTGGAAATTTCTAGGTTTCCATCGCTTTACGTCGCATTCTTCAATCTTGGGCGCTAGCGTTGAAGCGTCGAGCGAACGCGCGAACGGGATGCTAACGAACTCGCGAACGGAGCTCGGGTTTTAGTATTGAAGTTGATTGATCCCGTCCGAACGCAATGAATCCCGTCAACGCTTGGTTTTTTTCTTTTCATTTTGATCACAAACTTAGCCAATACTTCAAACTAACAAACTCCCCTTTGGCAATTTAGGGAACAAAATCATTTCCCCAATAAACTCCCCCTTTTGTCACAAATTGACAAAGGTAACATGTTTCTGAAACACTTAACAAACGCATCAAGGCACATGTGGAACAAAAAAAAATAAACTCAACTCATGAATAAAAATGCAAAGAGATAATGCATAATCATGAACAATAGAAACTCCCCCTCAATATGTGACTCAAAAATCAACAAGAAACTAGAAATCAAACCATGTTTCTCCCCCTCAAAAGTCAAATGAACACACATGATACACCATAAAAATCTCATGAAAATTCAGCAATGAATAACCCAAGCATGCTCCAAATATACAAAATATACATGAGATTTGAAGTGACAACCAGACATTGAAATTGTTTAACTCAAGCCGAATAAAAATGTTTCATCCAACCCATGCTTGTGTGTAGTGTGTGTGAGCCATCAAAAACTTGGAGTTTCACCACCATGAGGTTTTGACAAGTATCTCTGATCAAAAGTCAAACCTTATCATACTAGGGCCTAGCCACTCTCATCCTATACATTTCTCATTGTAAAACAATTTGCACAAGTTTGACATGTGAAATAAATTCCTTTTGGAATGTGATCTTTTGATTCATTTGTTTCACTATTTTGTTTCTTTTTCTATGAGAAAGTGTCCTTAAACATGTAGTGCTTATCACAACCGAGAAAGCAGGAAATTTTTAAGCCCTAGGTTCAACTAGCAAATGGTCAATTTGAAACAAATACTAGTCAAAAACCTCATATGGTTACCCAAAAAAATAAGCTTAAATGTGCACAAAAAATTAAGCATAGGCAAAACGCACTGTAAACTCAGCTTTAGGTAACCACAATAACAAGTCCATTGAACAAAAGTTCATCTCATGCATACTAAGAACATTCCAAGACGCAAGGAATTAAATCCACAAAGGCAACATGAGAATTTAATGGACAATCTAGGTGCATAAGACAGAAGAAGAAAGAAACAACTAACTAAACATATTTTTGTCTTTTTGAAAAATTTTAACAAAAAAAAAAAACACAACAAAAAAAATTAAACAAAAACAAAAAAGATATAACATGCTCTAGGAATCTCAAGGATAAACAGGAAAAACAATCCTAGGCATGTTATTGGCTCACCTAAAATAAGGTGAGTTCATTACCACTCCCCCTCAATGGGTGAATGGTATCATCCTTCCTAACCCACACTTGAGTGATCTTAGGTCTAGGTTTATGAATTTTTTCAAACAGGTCTAACCTAGATAGCACTCCTTTCATCATTGTGACCAAACCCTCACAATCTATCCTAGATACAGAATTTTTATTCTTACAGCATGAGTTTTCAAATTAAAACAATGAGGTCGAATGTGACCCACTTTTCCACAATGATGGCATGTAGGGACAAATCTTTGAGCAACTCTAGGCCTAGGTAAGATGCATGAGATACAAGAGAGTTTTTCTTACCTTTCTTACCTTGTTGAGTCAGCACTGCTGGCTTTTCTTCACTGAAGATTTTCTACTTCAACTGGTTTAACAAACACAATCTTTGAAGCAGAGGCATGGTTAGAAGAACAAGATGCAGTTTTATCAAATCCTAAACCAGATCTGTCACTAGAGCTTACGAGCATGCAACATTTGATTAAGCTTTTCACTAGAGAAAGTACTCAAGTGATTTCTAGTTTCAATCGATCATTTTGGAGGGATTTATTCTTAGCAATTAACACATGATTTTCAGATTTCAGAGAATTGCAAACAGCATGTGAATCACTCAATTCTTTAAGCAAATTATCCCTTTCAAGTTCAAGATTCTTGACATCCTTAACAAGTTTTAGGTTAGAATTTCTAATTGTAGAAAAATTTTCCTGCAAATTGTTAAAGGAGTTTTGAAGGTCACTAACCCTATTTGATTCATTATCGGAAGCAGACTTATCATCTGATTGATTAGAATCATCAGAATCATAGGAAATCCCAAAAGCTACATAATTAGGGAATCATCAGAACCTCCTCATCGTGTCACTCATGGTAATATTGAAAGCCTTTTTATCCTTTGGTTTATTACTCATGAGGTTAGCACAATCCTTGCAAATGACCATAACCAGAGCACTCATAACATTTTGGACCACGTGGGTCTCTTTCATTTCTATCCTTGTAACTCTCTTCTAGCTTTTCAAGTCTCTTGGGAAATCGATGCCTATACTTATGGTACCGTCTTAGCTGCCAATGCTATTTTCTCATCATCGGTTCCTCATCGATGACTCATCGTAGTTCTTTCTAAGAGTTCTAAGGGCAAGATCCTTATAATTCCTAGGTTTAGACAAAGAAAACTCATAAGTTTGTAAGGCACCAACTAACTCTTCTATCCTCAAGGTCTCCAAATCGGCATGACTCAATGGTCATACCTTCATTTTGAATCTATCTGGGAGTGATCTCATAACCTTTCTCACAATCTTAGTGTCAGAAACTTTCTTTCCTAGATTTATCATGGAGTTTCTAATTTCACTAAGTTTACCAAAGAAGTCATCAAAAGTCTCATCTTCTAACATTTCAATTCTTTCAAACTTAGAAACTAACATTTGAAGTTTTGTAGCTTTAACAAGATTTGTTCCTTCATAAGTAGTTTCTAGAATCTCCCAAGCATCTTTAGCACTATCACAATTTGAAATTCTAGAGTGCTCAGTTTGTGAAATTGCTAAGAACAATGCATTCATAGCTTTGTCATTCGCCACACGAGATTTGTTTTCAGCAATAGACCATTCAGTTGTCGGCTTATCTGGAGCTTGAAATCCAAATTCAATAATAGACCAAACGTCTATTGACTTTAAGAAAAATCTCATACGGGACTTCCAATAGCCATAATTAGTTCCATCAAAATTAGGCACAGAATTAAGGGTTTGAGACATGTTAGAAAACAAACAAGGATCACACTCAGGAATTTAATCCAAACAAAGTGAACCCGCTCTGATACCAATTGAAAAACGCTAAACAGATAAATATCACAGTTTATGCAGAATTAACGGATATTTAAATCTAAGCAAGCAATCACCAAAATATGAACAATCAAACACAAAGGATTTTGGTGACGAAGAGGAAACCTTTTAGAAACAGATCTAAAAGTAAAACCTCTCCGGGGCAGCCAAACCCAGGAAATCACTATCAAAAGATTATCCAGAGATTACAGACACTAGGAACACTTACAACCCTTTGCAAGACCTTGGCTCTGTAAGATCGACAAGCCTCCAACTCGTCTCCTTGCTCACAATCTTCTTCAACGTGATTCTCCTTTACCGGACCCTTCCGATAGGCTTCTCAATTTACGCTCACAAACAAACTAACAAAGATCCTCTAAGAGGAACAATAAGGCTCACAATATTTCTCTCTTTAATTACAGCCTCTCACGAACTCTCTGGGGGTGAAAATCCGTACCTCTAACATTCTATAGAGGTGTATTTATAATAGCCCCACAAAACCTAAACCTAGGACACAGTTAGAATCCAAATAAAAGCATTACGGTAGGTAGCGTCCGACGGGAATATTGGCCGTTCGACGGTCACTTGAATATACATGGATGATGGGCTTTGTGAGTGGCGTCGGACGGCGGTCATGATGGGCGTCGACGGTCACTATTCCCGATGTGGAAATTTCTAGGTTTCCATCGCTTTCTTCGTCGCATTCTTCAATCTTGGCGCAGCGGCGTTGAAGGCCCGAGCGGCTGCGAACGGGATCGAGCGAACTGCGACGGAGCTCTCGGGTTTTAGTATTGAAGTACTTGATTGCATCCCGTCGAACGGCAATGAATCCCGTCGAGCAACGCTTGGCTCTTTTCTTTTCATTTTGATCACGAAACTTAGCCAATACTTCAAACTAACACTTATCTATGCGGGTATTCTCTCAAGCCAGCTGTGAGAGTATTCCTATGGCCAAAAATAGTGGGATTCGCAGGGTTGACGAAACAACTCTAATGGAAATTCCCTCCTTAATTAATCTCATTAATTAGAATTAGTGATACATTATTTAATATGTGAATAAATTCCTTTGTGGAGATAACAGTACTTGGCCGAAGTTCTTAATTGATGGACCTTATGGTGCCCCAGCACAAGGCCTAATTAGTGGAAGAAAGTTTTCTCCATGATGTGTTCCAAGCACATTTGGTGCAAGAATTGGTGAGAAAAAAATGTCTATGAGCCCCTGGGCGAGCGCTCGCACCAAGGCCAAGAGCGAGTGCTTGCATGATCAAGATATTACTATAATGAACTGGACAGTGGGTAGAAATACTGCCAATAGAGGCGGAAGTAAAAGGGCAAGCATATATGTAGAGCACAAAGCAATTCTGGTCCAGCCTCTTCCAATGCTAGTTTTGGATCGCAAGTGTAGTGTTTTGGGAGTGGAGAGAAGGGACACACTTCATATGCTTGTCCATTACAGTTGATGAACCTTATAGACCTTGAGGAGGAAGAAGTGCAACCGGAACCAACTTATAATGACTGCGATGATGAGGAAAAGGATGTTGTGTAATACTTCGATAAAAACAAACATTTTTATCATTCAAAATCTTTTTCAAAAAAGCAATCAACAAAAGCTTTCAATAAATTTCTTTTAACAAGGCCCAAAACCCTTAATGTTAACTTAACAACACCTTGATCCATTAGAAAATAGAAGCCAAATACTAACCTTCTGGAGGTGGGCGTATGCTAGGTTAGGTAGATGTACGCTCCTGTTTGTAGTGCAAACGTACGTGGGAGGACTACTGGAATACTTATTTAAGGATTTGATGGGATACTTGTTTATTTAATAAATCAAAATTACCTTAAAAAGTAGGGATGAAGATCATTTTGAGTAAAACAAAGATGATTCATTCTGTGGTACAAATTTGATTTTGATATATTTAATGGTGTATATAATGTCACATCAATAAAAATGTGAAATGAAGAGAAGCCCATAAAAAAAAAAATTGGTAAAATATTTTTTTGCCCCTTATGGTTTAAGGATTTTATTTTTACTCACCTCAATTTCATTTTGTATTGCATATGGCACCTCACTTATTGATTAAAACAAATTTCATACTCTGTTCAACTTTTGTCAAAAGAATTGGCTGAAGTTCATGTCCACCCAATGAAAAGCAGATACATGGCAATTAAAAAAAAAAAACTCATTATAAGTTAAAAATATGAAAATTAATAATTAAAAAACTAAAAATATGAAAATAATTAAATAAACTAAAAAAAAAATAATAATAAAAAGGAGAAAGCAAGGGGTGGCTCCCATAGGGCAATTTTGGCCAAGGGACCTTGAGGGTGGTTTCAGCCACCCTCTACCATCGGCTTAGTCTGTGGGGGTGGGCGGACCACCCACTATAACCACACACAAAAACTTAAAAAAAAGAAAAAAATTGCCCATTGTCTTTTAACTTAACACATGGTCCAATGTTGGTCATACAAATAATATAGAGGAAAGGAATAATGGCTTGATGTGCGGTCACCAGGTGATTTGATGGCATTTGAAAGAAGAAAAGAAAAAGTGAAGCGAATTTGCCTGAGAAATTTAAGAAAACGCACAGGAAAGATTTGTTCTTTTCTTTCGTGACTAACCCCTAAACTTTTGTGACTAATAGCCTCTGTATTTTATGTGTTTTTCTTGCTGTTTCATTGATAAGTATATCATGAGCTCTTCAAAAAAATTTCTAAACATTTATGATATTTAGCTACTTATTTTTCAAAACCACTAAACATCAAACTTTCTAAATATTTCTTTTATTTTGACTAAATATTCTATCTTATTGATGAAACTATCTTTTGGACTCTTTGCATTAATAAGAATCTACTTTAATTGAGAGGAATGAAGAAAAAATATGGAAAAGAAAACTTCACGATCCAAGCGCTCATATATAATTCCTGCTTAGAGTATAAGTTATTATTAATAATTAAATCAATTAATTTTTATTAACTTTAAGCTTTGGAAATAACGATAGAGTGATTTAACATTTTTCTCTATCCTATATATATATATATATATATAGGGGTTTACTGGGGGTTCTTCCCGTAATGTTTTCTTGGCGTTCTCCCAATCTTACATAGAACATGATTTAAGAAAAAATAAAATTGTAGTACTGTTTTTTTGCTAACAGATTAATTTTTATATGTTAATAGTTATGTTCTAATGCTTTAAAACTTATTTTTGAATTCAAAGCTAAAACCTAAGGGTGAAACGTTAAACCTTTAGGGATGATATCACTCAAAATGGATTTGATCATCATAAATTTGATGCTAATGCCTCACAAATTTGGTGCTAATACCTTAAATTTTGTACTAATGCTTAAAAAAACCAGTGGTAGAGGCCACTACAATTTTATTTTTTCTTAAATCATTTTTTACGTAAGATTGGGAGAATGCCAAGAGAACCTACAGAGAGAATCCCTAACATTTTCCATATATATATATGCCTCCAGTATACGTATCTTAATTGTAATATTAATTGGTCCTGATCATTCTCCATTTTTTTCCTTGAGAAGAAAGTCTGTTAAAAAAGTAAAAACTACAAAAGACAAAATTAATTAGAGGACCTAACCTTTTTGCATAGGTAGATCATCTAATTAATGCATCCCTTGAAATCCAGCCTAATTTCTTTCTTTTCCAATTAATGTACTATGTTAGTTATTTTATAGTTGGCTATTTGTCGGTGATCAAAACATTGTAAGTCGATTTCATTTATGTTCTTGCTTCTCTCGGAGGATTGTGCAGCAATTTCAGGAGCATGGGAACAAGGACCGTCCGGACGGCCAGTTCTCCCGTCCGGACGTGATGCAGTAAAAGGCTCCATACTAAAACCCGAGGGCACCGTTCGCGCGAACCGTCCGAGCAGTCGAGTGACCGTCCGAGGCGGAGAGTACCGTCCGGACGTGCTGCAGCTCCAGTACTAAATCCCGAGTGCCCCGTTCGCTTGCCGTTCGCTAGCCGTTCGAATGCCGTCCGGACGTCTCCGAACGCGCCGCACCGAAAGACTTGAAATAAGCGATGTTGCCCTAGGACCGTTCGGACGGCCATTTATACCGTCGAACGCGGCGTAAATCTCCTATTTCACGTGTATTTTAAGTAGCCGTCGAGCGATCAAGTGACCGTCCGACGGTATGTTGCGTCTAGGTTTAATTTACCTCGTATTTGAGTTTCAATAGGACTAAGGGTCGTGTGATTATATATAGATCTTTACTGAGATCTAGATGTCACGAATTACGCATCTAGAATTCCTTTGTGAGCCAAGAGAGTATTTGATAGTGAGCGTTTAAGTTCTCTCTTGGAGTGTTTAGTTCCATGTTCTCTGTTGAAGTGAAGTCAACCGGAGTTCCGGTGAAAGGAAATCACGAGAAGGATTGTGCCATGTCTCGAAAGGGCTACTCGCGGTAGAAGACTAGTGGGTCACTTGTCTTATACAAGATCGTGTCATAGCAAAGGTTTTGTGAGTATGAACATCTTGTAACTTTATCTTCTTTCTTGATTTAGTTGATTTGGGTTTGGCTGCTTGGAGAGGTTTTACATTTTAGAGTGTTTCTCTAAATGGTTTCCTCTTAATAACCAAATTCTGTGTGTTGATTATTGCTTATTGCTTTACATATTTTGTTGAATTGTTTATTGCTTAATTGTTTCAATTCCGCATATATTGTGATAAACAATTAGTTGGAGTCTACTTAAGGGTTTTTCATACTATATATATGATTCCTAATTAAAGAGTTGCCAGGCATTAGGTAGGTATATATATATACATCCATATAACTCAAGGGAAAAAAAATTACAAATTAAGAGATAATACAACAAGCAAGCAAAGTAATGGGCATTGCTTGCTTGCTTGCTTCCCTCCCTCCCTCATTATACCTATCCCAATCTCTCTCTCTCTCTCTCTCTCTATATATATATATATGTATGTATGTATATCTGCCTAGCTAGCCTCTAATTTCTACTACTTTATTTTCTGCAGAAACACAACACGTCTGTGTGTGTATATATATATATATTCAGGTTCCAACCAATTAAATAAAAATAAAATAAAATCTACTGTTATTAATTTGTGCTTCAAGAGTCCCAAGTTTTTTTTTTTTTAAAAGAAAATTAATAATAGCCAAAAACACTCATAAAATTACGAAAACAGTCTTAGGCATTAATACTTAACAAATGAAAATGAAATCATTAATAGTGTAACACCTGAAAACGTGGTGAACGGCATAAAGAGAGAAGAGAAGGAGGTGTTGGGGGAGATACGCGGGGGAGAAGCGAAGCGCGTGGGGGGGTGGGGATCCATACGTTTAATTAACAGCCTCTCCAACCTCTCCCATCCAAATTGTTTCTCTCTCCCTCTCTCTCTCTCTCTCTCTCATTTTTGCCTATTCTTAGTTCTATTGTTTTTTTTTTTTTTCTTGACATGTCCATACAAAAGGGGAAGAAAAGATTCGAACTAAAGATCATCACTTCATTAGGCGTGATCCCAACCGATTGAGCTATCTCTTATGGACTACTTGGTTTTTTTTTTTCCTACCAAGTTTATATTTGTCTAAATCTCTATTTGCCAATTAATGACTCTCCTCCGGCCCCACCATTGAAAATACCAAAATGTCCTCCTTTTTCTTTTTCAATTAATGTACTATATATATATATGAGGTTTGCTAGGGGTTCTTCTCGTAGTATTCTTCTGGTGTTCTCCTAGCCTTATGTAGAACTTGATTTAATAAAAAATAAAATTGTAACACTGTTTTTTTGCTAACAGATTAATTTTTATGAGTTAATAGTTAGGTTCTAATGCTTTAAAACTTGTTTTTTGATTCAAAATTAAACCTAAGGGTGGAAGGTTAACCCTTTAGGGATGATATCATCCAAAATGGATTTGATCATCCTAAATTTGATGCTAATGCCTCAATTTTGTTGCTAATGCCTCACAAATTTGTTGCTAATGCCTCAAATTTGATGCTAATGCCTAAAAAAACCGGTAGTGGAGGCAACTACAATTTTATTTTTTCTTAAATCATGTATTATGTAAAATTGGGAGAACACCAGGAGAACCTACGGGGAGAACCCCTAACATTTTCCTATATATATATAGGGGTTTGTTAAGGGTTCTCCCTGTAGTGTTCTCCTGCCGTTCTCCTAGTCTTATGTACAACATGATTTAAGAAAAAATAAAATTGTAATACCGTTTTTTTGCTAATAGGTTAATTTTTATGAGTTAATAGATAGATTCTAATGCTTTAAAACTTGTTTTTGGATTCAAAATTAAAACCTAAGGGTGGAAGGTTAACCCTTTAGGGATGATATTACCCAAAATGGATTTAATCATCCTAAATTTGATGCTAATACCCCAATTTTGATGCTAATGCCTCACAAATTTGGTGCTAATGCCTAAAAAAACCAGTGGTGGAGGCTATAACAATTTTATTTTTTCTTAAATCATGTTTTACATAAGACTGGGAGAACACCAGGAGAACTTACGAGGAGAATCTCTAGCATTTTCCATATATATATATATATAGCTTTCAACCAAACAATTAATATTTAATAATATTAATAGAAATGCATGTGATGTTGTCGATTAATTAGTGCTTCTGGGCAATTTGAATTTGTAACATCATATATATAATGAGTGCACTTGGCCAGGTGGGCACCCCGGTTGAATTTTTTTAGCTCATGAATACTAGTGCCATTTAATTAGAAAACCATCCATCGGTGCAAATAATTAGGGTATACTATATGTATGGTCTTACGTACGTAGTACTCTTGAAAAATTGTCCAATGAGATATAATATATATGGAGATCCAACTGATTAATTTATAATTAAAGATATTAATTGAAAAATATATATATATGCTGTTTTAATTAATCAAAACTAAAACTAAAAATTATCAAAGTCATAAATATTCTTGACTCTTGAGGTAGGTACCTTAATTTACTTGAAGAGATGGACGGAAAAAAACAAATCCCACTACGTGACTGTGATCAGGGCACCAATGTAATTAATTAAGATTAATTAGCTACAAAATTAAAAGTGGTTGTTTTCTATTTAAACACATGCATTTGCATGCATGCACTCTTTTATGGATCGATCTCTATAGAAGGGTAGATGATGGTCAGGGTGGTTCATTAACCATGGAATGATAATTACGCACACATAATAGCATTATTAATTAAGATAACTGTATAACGTAATATGACTTCAGGCATTCTTGCAGGATCAAGCGGCCGAGCTTTGAGTCACCTTTGTTCAAATCCATGATCATTTCCAGGAGTTGCCTTTTGGTCATACGCACGTCACCTTGATTCTCAAACAACTTGACGACACCGGCCCAGTGGGTGCACTGGCCACCTTTTTCCTCCCAAAACAATTCCCCGGCCATTATTTATTTCCGGTAAAAGTTTATTAATGTTTTCACGTGATCAGTTGCCCAAAAAAGGAAAGTTGTAGCTGGACCGCTTCCTAACATTAATGCGGCTGCCTCGTTAATTCCTAAGAAGGTTGCATCTAGTTGCTCTAAGTTGGATCAATTTGTAATTTTAGTCCAACATTGAGACATCAAAATCTTGTGTTTACAAAGGGAATTGTTTGTGGATGGATGTTGGGGCTTTTGAATGCGGTTGAACTCCAAAGCTTTTGATATAAGCATCCATTCTGAATTGGGAATTGTAGCCTTCTATTTACTTCTAATGATTCTAATGGTATTCAGGTGAATTATGCGTGTCTGATGCCTTCAGTACGTTCATGCTGAAGGCAAACGATTCAAACAAGTTATCAGAATTGAAAATTATGAATACACCAGCAACAAATTCTTGGATTTTTTTATTTTTATTTTGAAAATTACAAATGTAGACCACTTATCACCTGATTGCGACTCTTGGTTGCTAAAGCTTTCGGTTAGATATAATTCTTTTACTTTATATTGCTTCATTTATGGTTGGTGCTTCAGAATTACAGAATGCAAAAATAGTTGATATTGTGGCTCATTTGAGTTTCTCTTTCCTTCTTCCCAGCATTCACAGATAAGGGAAGTTTCTCTTGGCAGCACAAAGGTATGGGAACGGTGCACATACCGAGTATATTATATCACTTGATGCTTATGATGTATCTCAAGGAAGTAATGCTTAATTATGTTGGAAAGTTAAAGTAAGACATTTTTGTTTAAAGAAGATGAAGTGTTTACTAATTTGGTGTGTGTGTTTGCTTACAGCTATTGTTATTTGCAGGCTAATTAAGTTAGTTTCAAAGTAAAGTTTTTTAGTGTAAGTTTCCTAGAGTGCATCTCAAGTCAATGGATAAATGCTGGACTCTTAAAAAGTATTTTACTATAGTTGTGCATCTTCTCACTGGTTGAACTTACTCTGTACTAGGGGCCATTAGTTTGGGATTTTTGTTATAATTTATAGCAAAAACAGCCGGGTTTTGTCAATGTCGTATACTTAATTTGCTTCTCATCTTTCAGAGGTTGAGCTGCTATACATCTAAATATGAGTTTAGCAAGCAGCTGTGGAAATCAAATCAGTCACTAATGATGTAGTCAAAATTTAAATTGTTACATTAACATATCCCCTAGTTCGGTTTAATTTTATTCAAAGAGATTTTCTTATTTTCTCTTAAAGCCAAAAGCCAAAAGCCTTCCCATAATTTTATTTGCTATTCAGATTTTGAACATCCCGCTTGCCTCCTTATGAGCCATCTATCATCTGTGTCTCTTAACCGCAAAACCCCACTCTTTTCTTGAATCTCAATCTAGCTATTGCTTGCCTATGTACTCTTAACTTGGCTGAATCTCTCTCTCACTCTCTAATATCGCAGTACTAATAGCTAGCTAATTTCATTGTCAGAAGAAGTAGGTAATTAAGTATCTATTTCATTAATGCTAGCTTCTTTAAGTACCAACTATGGTAAGCATAAAGCATCCTACATGCATGTTAATTTACCCATTTTCAACACAGAAGTCTTGAAGTCGTTGAAGAATAGAGCTGAGTTATCCGCTTAGGCTTGAACAATTTCACGTGTACGTTCATCAGGAGTGACAATAGAATGGTGATGCCAAGCTTAGAGCCAGAGACGGTGATCAATGTTGACGATGAAGGATACATGGTTAAAGAGAGGGTTTCAGTGTCAGCACCGGCTTCAATTAGGGAGGGCTCGTCGAGCAAGCTCCGACACTTCTTTGAGGAGCTCCAGGTTGAGTTGGTGCGGCGGTTCTCGTGGAGCCACGACCACACATCAGCTATTCCGATGACCTCGACAATGGCTCAAGCCAGCGCTAGAGCCGATAACAACTATGCCTTGGCGCTAGAGGCTCGTGCTCAGAGATGACAACTGGCTTGATTTGATCAAAATCGATCTGGTACTCAGAGAGTCCTATGCGGTCTCAGATTTATAAGCACCAAAACCAAAGATGCTGTACATGGATGCATGGGATCGAGTCCATAGCAACTTCAATGTCCTCGCTAGAGATAGCTTTCTCGACCGTGCTGACTTTGCGAGGTGCATAGGTACATTCTTTGTCTCAGAACGTGTTTTTTGTTTTTTAATAAAAAAAAAAAATGTAAGATTCCAAGGAGTACATTCATTTTTTCGTCATTTCTGATTTGTGTGTGTGTGTGTGTGCATTTTTTATTTTTTATTTTATTTTTTACAGAAATGGAAGATTCCAAGGACTTTGGGTTAGAAATGTTCGATGCCTTGAGTCATAGACGAGGGCTTGACAAGATCAACCGAGATGAGCTGCACGACTTCTGGTTGCAAATCGCGGATGAAAGCTTTGATTCGCGCCTCCGGGTCTTCTTCCAAATGTACGTACATAATTAATGAACTATTCTTAAGGTTGTTAAAGCTCTAAAGTATTTCTGATGTTAAAGCTCTAAAGGTTGTTAGATCATTGTAAATTAAACATCTTTCAGCCAGCAATATCAATACCACGCTCCTGCGAATTATAGTTAGATAAAAGATAATTTAGTTGCTGTAATTGCCTATCAAATCCTAGAAGTTAATAAGAATTAAGTAAAGAATAGATATATACTTGTTTTTAATATAATAGTTTGTACAGTGTTTGTATAGTTTGCATGTGAAGGACCTGAACAAGCTTCTTCAATTTAATTTTGCAGGGTGGACAAGAATGAAGATGGTCGTGTCACAGAGGATGAAATTAAAGAGGTAAGTTTCTACCCAAACAACAAGATCGAGAACTTATTTTACTTGTTTTAAATTTGATTTTTAATGAAAAATGTTCTTTAATGATCTAGATCATCATGCTGAGCGCATCTGCAAACAAGCTACGGAGAGTGAAGGAACAAGCAGAGGAATATGCAGCGCTTGTGATGGAAGAGTTGGACCAAGAAAAAATTGGTTACATAGAGGTGGGTACATATTTCTCTAACTTTTCTCAAACATTCTTATCATGAACCATGACATTTTTTATTACATTCCCAAATCTTACCTTTTGATCATATACACTTATTTGAGATTAACACACAATTGTAGTAGATTCTTTCTTGACATCATGAATCATAATACGTTGCGGTTGACGATCGATAATGTGCAGCTTTGGCATCTAGAGGGGCTGCTATTACAGCAGGGTACGTTCCTTGATCAATTTAGTCCTGCGCTAAATTACAGCAGCCAAGCCTTGAGCCGCCAGAAGCTGCTGATAGATGTTTTACAAAGAAATTGGAGGAGAATCTGCGTGTTGAGCTTGTGGTTTATGTTAAGCTATCACCCAATGATCAAGTGGAAGATCACGCAGATTACAAGCATGTCATTCAATGTCTTCCTGATAAGGCATCTATTCATACAAGGCAATCTTCATTATCCTCAGATCATGCAAGAAATGAATGTCATGCAATCTGTCATATTCAAAAGGAAAACAAGTGTCATGCAAGAAAGGAAAACAAAGTTGTACACAATTTAATGCTTCCACATATTAAAGGGACCTGCACTACAAAGGGAATGCATTAACTCCAAGAATATTTATTACCTTTTTTTAATTATCAAATCCCACATAATATGGGATCTTCTTGTAAATATACACGCATCAGCTGTGTATATAAACCTCTGTCTGTAGCTGTTTTTATCATCAAGGAAAATATATCTTTTAGCTTCATTTTATTTTCGTGGCATCAAAACCAATATAGGCCAATGCCCTCACTAAATCCTTTTTTTCCTTGTTCTCTCTATTTTCTTTCTTCTCTTATATATATATTTTCAATGGCAGTAGCATCATCCTCACAAGATGCCTCCTCTGTTTTTGCATTACCCAATTTTCCCACATCCTTCTCCACTAAGTTGGATGAAAGCAACTACATAGGATGTCTCAATGTGATTGTTCCTATGCTGAAGAGCCACGATATGATGGGCATAGTGGATGGTTCAAACCCATGCCCACCTAAGCTTATCATTGATGAGCAAGGCAAAAGTGTCCCTAACCTTGATTACTCCTTATGGGTTAGAAAGAATCAATTTCTCCTTGGTTGGTTAAATCTTACTCTCTCTGAGTCTATACTAACCACCATGTTTGGCTTGAATTCTTCAAATCAAGTGTGGAATACTTTAAAGACCCGATTTGCATCTGAATCTCGATCACGTGTTTCTCAGCTGAAAAGTCAACTACAGAGTCTCAATCAAGGCTCTAAATCATGTGCTGAATATTTGGGAACTGCCAAGAAATGGGCAGATCAGTTGGCTGCCATTGGCAAACCAACAGAAGATGAGGATTTAATATCTTTTATCCTCAGTGTTTTAAATCCCAGTTATAACTCTTTTGTCACCTCTTACACATTGACTACTAGAAACAATCCTCTCTCTTTCACAGATTTTCAAGATGAGTTGCTGAACTTTGAAGTGATGTTGAACCAACAACAACATCATGCTGCCCTTGATGTAACACCATTTGCCTTGTACATGTAGAAAGGAAAGCACGGATCTCATCATTTTAATAAAAAGATGAAGAGTTCTCCCTTCAATTGGTTCTTCCCTAGAACTGGTTTTTCACGAGGAACTCCCAATGGTGCTCCACGCAGCAACTTCCAAACTCATGAGTTTGTTTTTGGCAGATCTACACAATCTCCACAACACATCATAGCACCTACTCGTGGTCTCTCTTTTAGCACTACTAATCGTGCCCCTTGCCAGATTTGTGGCAAAACTAGCCACCAAGCCCTTGATTGCTTCCATTGAATGGACTACTCATATCAAGGGCGTCATCCTCCAACTCAATTGGCAGCTATGGTAGCTGATCAGTGTCAAATATTGTATATTTGACCTCTCTTAACTTATGTTTGTTAAGCTCTTAGCTTTGTTAATTTCTAATGTTTGGGTTAGTTTTGGTGTTTTAGTGTTTTGCAGGTTGTTGAATTACATTTGGGCCTAATTCCATCAACTTTGGGGCTTAAGACAGTTCGGGGAGCTTTGACAGCAAATTTGAGTCGAGCGATAATTCGCACCCGATGAATCCCCATATCTAAAGTTGTACAACTCCGATTGGGGTGATCTTGGTGTCTTTGGAAAGCTAACTCAAAGAACTACAACTTTGTATTTCACATGTGAGGGCTAATTCTGAAGGCAGTGCACTCGATCGCACTGCATGTGATCGAGCGCACTTGTGCCCATTAGATGCAAAAATTCATGCACAAGTGCGATCGATCACACCGCATGCGATCGAGCGCACTTAACTGACCTGATAGCGCTGAAACCCTAAAATTTAGCCTATAAATACCCTCATTTCTTTTGTAAACAGGTAGGGACACTTGGAGGCCGTTGGGAGGCGCCTTTGGGAGTTGGGACTCTCCTGTTTGGCAATTTTGAGATCCTTTAAACGTCACTCTTTATATAGTTTAATTAATATTTAATGCTTTCTTTTCTTTTTTTCTTTTGTTTCATGTTATGATTATAGGCTAATCTTCAACTAAGGTTGAAGATGAAGCCTCACCATTTATTTATGTTTATGTTGTTATACTTCGTTTAATGCTCTTTCTATTGTTTAATTTTATGTATATTCGTTTCCATACATTTTAGTGACAAAAGTGTGTTGATTGTTGTTTACAAATCGTTAAATGTCAACATTGGTTGCAATCGAAGATACATTGGATGATTTGTCTTCGGACCAATATTTGTTGTGACCTCTTAAAACAGTGTTTGCATCAATTAGTTCGACAAGATTTTGTAATAACAATAGGATATACATATGTGCTTTATCGATAGACGGAAATATGAACATTGTATTAGCGCTCAAAATATGCCTAGTAGCATAGTCGTTATTGAGTATCAACTAAGCATGACTATATGTTAATTAATTGTGGTAAGGTGGATTCTAGACCTTAGTTTTTTATTTCTTTGTTTTATTGCATTTAATTTAGCCTTTATTTTTAATGCATGCCAACTGTTTGATATTGGGACTAGGTTAAGATATTATTAGTTTAGGCAATTTAAATTGGTTTTTAACGAAACACGATTCTTTGTGGGATTGACTTCGCACTTGCACACCTACTACACTGCTTAACGACTCGTGCAATTGGTGAGTACAATTAAATTTGTGCAACAGTAGTGCAAACCAACACTTAACTTGAAGAGCTAGAAGGGCTAGCTGACAGCGGTGCCAATGCTCATATCACGTGCAACTTGGAGAATTTAAGCATTCAGCCTCAACCTTTTCAAGGTCAGGAGTCAGTAGCTATTGGCAATGGAGCAAGACTTGGCATTGAGAATACTGGTTCAGCTATTCTTCACTCACCCAAATTTCCTTTTCACATTTGTAGCATTTTACATTGTCCAACTGCTGCTACCAACTTACTTTCAATTCACAAATTTTGTTTAGACAATAATTGCTATTTTATACTTACATCATCTCACTTTTTTGTGAAGGATCTTCAGACACATGCAATACTTCTAAAAGGCAAGAGTGAAAATGGGCTATATTCGCTACGCTTTCGAAGATGGTCATCCAAAAATAATAATCCTACTTTTACTGCCTTTTTTGGGTTAAAGACATCAATTTCCATATGGCATTTTAGACTTGGCCACTCTTCCATTCCCACTGTCAACCGTGTAATAAAGGCACATAATTTGCCTATTTCTAATATCTCATTCAATAAAGATCAACTTTGTGATTCATGTCTTATGGGCAAAAGTAAGAAACTCCCATTCTCTGCCTCAAATCGTTTATCTAACTTTGTTCTTGAACTTGTTTACACAGACTTGTGGACTTCCCCAATTCCTTCATTAAGTGGCTACAAATATTACATCATTTTTGTAGATGATTTTTCTAGGTATACATGGATTTATCCTCTTCGCCACAGGTTTGATGTCTATCAAACTTTTGTCAAATATAAGTTATTGGTGGAAACACAATTCAATTGCAAACTTAGGCAACTTCAATCCAATGGTGGGGGAGAATATACCTCTCATAACTTCCAAAAATTTCTTACTTAAAATGGCATCCTTCATAGGAAATCTTATCCCTATACCTCCCAGCAAAATGGGTTAGCCAAACGAAAACTTCGTTATATTCTTGAAACTAGGCTCACCCTTTTAGCACATTGTAGATTGTCAAATAAATATTGGGTTGATGTCTTCCTCACCTCAGTTTATGTCATTAACCAGTTACCTACCCCTGTTCTTGATCACTCCTCACCTTATGAAAAGCTTTTTTGTAAATAACCTGATTATACAATACTTCGTCTTTGGCTGCAAATGTTTTCCTTTACTTCGACCATACACTGCCCATAAGTTGGAATACCGCTCAAAATCTTGTATTTTTCTTGGCTATAGCCCTGCTGAATATCGTTGTCGTGATCCCATAATTGATTGTGAGTATTTATCGAGGCATGTTGTTTTTAATGACTATCATTCCCTACAAAGGATCATGCTCGTTTTCAGTTGCCATCCAAGGTTAATGCATCATCCCTGATCCTCTCTTCCCTTCTACAGTAAGTCTTTCTATTCCTGCAACTATTTCATGTCCTTCACCTACTATTGTTGCACCTAACCCCACTCCCTTGCAGCTTTTTGAGGATTTTTGTGACATTGGGTCCTCTCACCTTGCTGATTTTTCTGCTGCTCCATCCACTACAGCTCACACTTCTAACGATTTAGCACATCACTCACCTATAGCCCATACACCTACACATTTAGCATGTCCCCCATCTTTTCTTAGCCCACGTGTGCCTCTCTTTCCAACTCCCAAACCATGTGTCCTCTTCCTAATATCCCACATCCACCTCCATCAATTCAAGACACCCCTTCTAACAACCACGTTACCCCCACACGTCTTAGTGCCCTTTCATTAAATCCTCCACCTACTCCAATTGTTCCTCGTGTCCACCCCATGACTATAAGATCATGTACTGGTTCCCTTCAACCCAAATCTTTTGCTGACTATAAACTCTATCATGCCACTCGTCATCCTCCTACTGCCATGCTCACTGTACTCTCTGAAACCGAACCTTCATGTTTCTCCAAAGCTGTTACAGATTCCCGGTGGAGACTTGCCATGGCTCATGAGTACAATGCATTAATCTCCAATGGCACTTGGACGTTGTGTCCATGGCCTCTCAATAGACATGTCATTAGAAATTGGTGGGTCTACAAAATTAAGTAGCATGCAGATGGCTCTATTGACGGTATAAGGCTTGCTTGGTGGCTAAGGGCTTTGAGCAGCAAAATGGTGTGGATTACACCGAGACCTTTAGCCTTGTGATCAAGCCTTCTACCATTCGGATATTGTTAACCTTGGTTGTTCATTATAATTGGCCAATTAAGCAATTGGATGTTTCCAATGCTTTTTTACATGGTACTTTACAAGAGGAGTTTACATGGAGCAACCCCAAGGTTTCCAAGACATTGCCAATCCAGAGTTTGTATGCAAGCTCCATAAGTCCATATATGGTCTTAAGCAAGCACCCCGAGCTTGGTTTCAGTGTCTCCTTTGCTTTCTTGGACCTTGGTTTTCAAGCCTCATTAGTTGATTCCTCTTTATTTCTCTTTATTCAACAGCTTGTTAAAATTTTTATGCTTGTCTATGCTGATGATATTATTGTCACTGACACTAATTTGGAGGTTATATAGTCACTTATCTCTACCTTGCAGCAACAATTCCCATTAAAGGACCTTGGCAACCTTAGTGATCGGTGCCAAACATTGCCATTTGAACCCCCTTAACTTATATTTATTAAGCCTTTAGCATTGTTTATATCTAATGTTTTTAGTTATTTTTAGTGTTTTGTGGTGTGCAGGTCATTGCATCAACACACGGCTAGCAAAGGGCAAATTGGACTTAAAGTGAAGTAATGGAAATTCCTGCCAAGTACGTTCGACCGCACTTGGTGCGTTCGAACGCACTTACGATCAAACGTAGGGAGCACATTTGAGCGCACTCCACATAGACCCATATCTCGTGTGTTGCCCTAGCTGGCCCTTGCTTCCATTGCTTCTAGCCTTGCGCCATGGGCGGTTATTTGCGGTCGAACGCATGGATCACGATCGAACGCATGCATCAGTGCGTTTGAACGCATGACCTGCGTTCAAACGCAGACCCGTGACCTGTCAGCACATTAATTTTGTATAAATAGGACCCTTAGTCCATTTTTACCAGAGTTCAGTTTTTGGACGAGTTTTCAAGAGCAGTAGCCTTTGTTAGGCCCTGCTCTGCCCTTTTACTTGTAACCCTTTACTTTATTTTAATATTAATGCTTTATTTTATGTCGTTTATGCTTCCTTATCACATGGGAGGCTAAATCCTCAACTAAGGTTGAGGATGTAGCCTCACCATGGATTTTATGCGTATTGTTTACGTTAAAGTTATTTTATTTCCGTTATTTCATTGTAGCTTAATCGTTTCTCGCTTGGTTTGGTGACAAAACCAAGTGAGATTGTGTCGTGGTCGTTTATTCTTAGTTTTTCGTCCGATGGATACATTCTATCCTTCGGTTTACGCCCATTTATCCATAGTAGTTTGTGTCTTAACACATTCATTTTGGATCCTTTGGGCCTTAAACCGTTTATGGTTTGTCTTTCGTTAAAGGGATGGATTCTTTGAATCCTTCGATAGGCGCAATAGATTAAGTCTTATTTTTAATTGATAGACGGAGTATTTTAGCTTAGCATTTTTAATTAGCATTCTTGAAATGATGAGGTGAAATCCTTAGCCTTAGTGTTTAATTTTGTTTACTTTTTGCATTAAATTAGTTTTCATTTTAGTTGTCACCAATCACCCACTCGGAGCTAGGTTAAAGTAACACTAACCTAGACTAAAAGTTAATTCACCTAAACAATACACGGTTCTCTGTGGTTCGATCTCGGTACTTGCGCAATGCTATAGGAACTACAGTTCGTGCAATTACGAGTACTAAATTTGGTACGACCACTTAGCTTTTTCCTTGGTATTGAAGCTCATAGAACATCTAACTCCTTGCATTTGTGTCAAACAAAATATATTGCAGATTTATTACATCGTACTAGAATGATTAGCTCCAAGGTTGCTCGGTCTCCCTGCTCTTCTACTTCCAAGTTATTCAAATTTGATGGTGAGCTACTTGTGGATCCTTTTGAGTATCAGTCTGTTGTAGGTGCTCTTCAATATTGCACCCTTACACGCCCCGATCTCTCTTTTGCTGTCAATTAGTTGTGCTAGCACCTCTAGGCTCCCACATCCACTCATTGGATAGCTGCTAAATGTGTCCTCAAGTATCTCAAGAACACTGCTGACCATGGTCTTCTCTATACTTAGGGCTCACTCCAACTTCAAGCCTTTGTGATTCTAACTAGGCAAGAAGCCTTGATGATCGATGCTCCACCTCCGGTTTTGAGGTCATTTTTGGTAATTGATTGGTCTCTTGGAGTGCCAAGAAACAGCATATGGTGTCCCACTCGAGCATTGAAGCCGAATATAGGTCAATGGCCATTACCATTGCTGAGTTATTTTGGATTTGAATGTTAGTCAAAGAACTGCATTTTCCTTTATCTTTTGCTCCTGTTTCATGGTGCGACAACGTGAGTGCTCTCCCCTAACTTCAAATCCTATTTTCCATGCTCGTACCAAGCATATTGAAGTGGATTACCACTTCATCCATGAAAAAGTTGTTAATGGAGACATTTGTGTTAAGTTTATTTCAACTATGGACCAAGTCGCAGACATTTTCACCAAGGGTTTGTCTTTTGTTCGCTTTGTAGCTCTCAAGTCCAAGCTAATGGTCCTTCCATCCCCCATTAGCTTGAGGGGGGATGTTAAGCTATCACCCAATGATCAAGTGGAAGATCACGCAGATCACAAGCATGTCATTCAATGTCTTCCTAATAAGGCATCTATTCATACAAGGCAATCTTCATTATCCTCAGATCATGCAAGAAATGAATGTCATGCAATCTGTCATACTTAAAAGGAAAACAAGTGTCATGCAAGAAAGGAAAACAAAGCTGTACACAATTTAATGCTTCCACGTATTAAAGGGAACTGCACTACAAAGGGAATGCATTAACTCCAAGAATATTTGTTACCTTTTTGTAATTATCAAATCCCACATAATATGTTATCTTCTTGTAAATATACACGCATCAGCTGTGTATATAAACCTCTGTTTGTAGCTGTTTTTATCATCAAGGAAAATATATCTTTTAGCCTTATTTTATTTTCAGTTTACTGCCATGACTAGGCTCTTCACTTGGAAATTTTATCAGCACAAAAGCAAAGATACGTTCAAAGTCATGGGTTACTATGGGCTCACAGCCAAGGGTGTTGTTGAGACCCTTAAATTCAACATGGCCCTTATTTTATTGCCCGTCTGTAGGTGTACAATCACTTGGCACAGATCCACCATTCTAGCTTACGTGATTCCTTTTGACGGCAACATCAATTTTCACAAGGTATACACATTTATATTATATGCATCAACCCCCAGTCATTTAACCTAATTTTCACTTTTCTTTATGTAAACTAACTGTGATGCTCTGTGTAGACCATGGTTGTAGCTATTGTTATTGGTATCATTCTCCATGCCATAAGCCACCTTACCTGTGGTTTTCCTAGGCTTGCCAACTTGTCGGAGAAAGAATATAGGACAATATTTAGCAAGCATGACTTCAGGAAAGATAAACCCAGCTACATGCGGTTGATCAAAGGGATAAAAGCGGAGACGGGAATTGCAATGATGGTGTTGATGGCGGTTGCATTTACACTTGCAACAAGATAGTTCAGATGGAGCCTTATCAAGCTGCCCAAGCCTTTTGATGTGTTCACTGGTTTCAATGCCTTCTGGTATTTGTACCACCTATTTGTTGCAGTTTATATCTTGCTCGTTGTACATGACACATTTCTGTATTTGGCGCACAAGTGGTACCTAAAGACGATATATTTATTTATTTTTTCATATATATATATGTATGTGTTTCAAGGGGTATTTAATATATATCAATATTAGCTTAGCTGACACATTGAGTTCATGCATGCAAACATGGATGTATCTTGCAGTTCCTATTTTAGTATATGCTGGAGAAAGGGCCTTGAGGTTCTTTTCGCTCTGCCAATCCTAATTTTACTAACCACAACTCACGCACCTTGAATTAGTGCATGTGCAATATGCATACTCTCTCTAGGTTGTTTTCTCATCTTAATTAATTGATCATGATTGCTCTCTTTAATATGTTAATATTTATTTATTTTTAAGTTGAATTGTAAATTGTTTAGGTTGCCATATATATATCTGGGAAACGTTCTGATGTTGAAGATGTCTAAGCCACCCAAGTTTAAATACAAGAGTGAGCAATACTTGTTTATCCAATGTCCCACTATTTTGAGATTTCAATGGTAATATTTAAAATCTTGGGGCACTAGAATTTATCTTCATCCTTAATTTATAAATGGTAATTATATGCCATGATTATTTTATGTATCACATGTGATGTACATGTAGGCATCCATATTTCCATTACATTTGCTCCCGGAGATGACTACCTAAGTCAAGTGTTCACATTAATTAGGCAGCTAGGTGGTTGGACCCAAGAGCTTATATATGTGGGTATTCTCTCAAGCCAGTCGTGAGAGTATTCCTATGGCCAAAAATAGTGAGATTCACAAGGTTGACGAAACAACCCAAAAAGGGTACATTTTTGTACTAGTGCTTTCTAATGGAAATTCCCTCCATAATTAATCTCTTTAATTAGAATTATTGATACATTATTTAATATGTGAATAAATTCCTCCGTGGAGATAACAGTATTTGGCGAAGCTCTTAATCGATGGACCTTATGGTGCCCCAGCACAAGACTACTGGAAGTATGATGTCTTGCTATTTGTTGGTATGGGGATTGGAGCAACACCTTTTATCAGTATTCTCAAAGATTTGCTTAGCAACATTATCAAAATGGATAAGGCAGTAGTAACTTGTTTTATTTTGTCAGTCAACTTTTAATTTATACTGCAAAATACTTAATTACATGTATGACATCAGGATTCAATCTCGGATGCTAGTGCTTACTTCTACTGGGTAACAAGGGAGCAAGACCCCTTTGATTGGTTTAAAGGGTCATTGATGAAGTTGATGATCTTGATCAAAAGGTAAAAGCCAATGTTCTTTGGCATCACAAGTTTTTTTTGTTGAATTTTCAGTACTAATTGTTAATAATCAATGTGTCATTGAGATGCACAACTACCTGACTAGTGTGTATGAGGCAAGGAGACACCCGATTGGCCCTTATTAGCATTCTGCAAGCACTCAACCATGCTAAGAATGGAGTGGACATTGTTTCGGGCACTAGGGTACATACGCAAAGCTCTTTGATAATTACTACTTATTAATTTCATAGTAAATGTAGTATTTATTTATTTTTAATTAATATTTTAACACTATCCTTATGTGGACTATTTTAATTGAAATTGGAGATCAAACTCAAAACTTTGACGACTTTAATACTATGTTAAGTCGTCATTTATTCTAAAAGTTTAAAACAATAAGAAATTGTGAATATAATAATTTATGTTTCCTTTATTATATTGTCAAGTTCGAACGCATTTTGGAAGGCCTAAGTGGAAGAAAGTTTTCTTCATGATGTGTTCCAAGCACATTGGTGAGAAAAAAATGTCCATAAGCCCATAAAATTAAAAGAAAAAAGAATATTGGGTGATTTAGATATATATATCTTCCAATGCATAACATACCATACGTAACATTAGTGGCATGACCAAGTCCAACCACGAGTGACCCACACCAACTAATGATGTCCATCCTATAGTGACCGAACAATTGGGAATGATTGCGTCAAGGTCATGAAACCAATGGATCAAAAGCCCTGTATAACACACACATTTGACCATAAAGCTAACATGTATAGGAAGCCCATGGCCAATACTACCGCATGTACTGGTGTACCATGTCATACGATGCAATTATCTTGTCTGTATTTTATATACATGTAATTTTACAAGTCTCACTTGGTTAATATGTTTAGCACAACATTTTTCTCAAAATGACAAAGTTCATGTGCAATAAGTACAAACTATGAGAGTTGTAAAATATGTATGTTTTCTCGATACACAAAATAGATGTGTAGTACATGGAAAATAACAATAAGTATTATGTGAATTAAAACTCACCTGAATCAATAAGCATCTCTAAAAACTCCAAAAGATCCGGATTCTCCAAATCTATGGAAAACCTTTTATTAGTCATAATTTCAATAAAACAACTCTAAAGTAAGGAAAACAGGAGCTATTGGATGGTTGGTGAAAATAGGGTTTCCCTGTCACACACTGACCGTACGTCCGGCTTGGGGCCATACGTTCACCGTGTCACAACGGGTTGTACATCACGCACAACACCGTACGTCCACTATATGGGTTCTCTGGGAGAACCTCATTTTCTCTCCATTGTCCACCTATTCTCCAACTCCTAGGGCTATTAGGAACACCCTAAAGCTTTCTAGTCTAGTTTGCAACCTCCATGCAACGTAACAACACTAAGCTAATGAAAACACTAATCCAAACAAGTCTCAAAGTGTAAATAAGCTAGAAACTACAACTAAACATAAAACAAGTAGCATAACAACGTAATTAAAAGCTAAGGATCGAGCGTTATCTTCTTGAAACAAAACTGCAAGAGTTTCACCTCACGAACGTTCCAAAACACTCAAATGCCTCACACATGCTCACAAAACACACAACACTTTGGGAACTCACATTGGCAGCCTAGGGGCACATGAAAACGAGTGAAGAACTCTGAGGGGGTAAGGGGTATTTATAGGAGAAGGCTGCCAACAACTCTCTTGGCAAAGTAGCGGATGTCCGGCCAAAGGGGTATACATCCGATAGTCTTTGCACAGCGGTCCAAAGGGTGCCTCATACGTCTAGTATTAACTAGAGGGTATTTAAAAAGTAGCGTACGTCTAGTGGTATCACATACGTCCGCCTGTACGATTTACAAAGCGTACGTCTGGTGGTCCCCACTATAAGTCTGCATTACAGATAGCAGCGTACGTTAGCTAAACCTAGCGTATGTCTGCCCTAAAGTCCAAATTACCCATCTAGTGTCCTTAGTAATCCAAAGTCCAAACTAATTCCCCCAACTAAGCTATTTATGCCTAGTTAATAATTTGGATCATTATAGATGCACTTAGTATAGACTTGTCCATCTTTGCCAGTTTTTTGTGAGAACCAGATGAAACAAGTGAACACTTTCAATGATTTTAGAAAGCTGTCAAGTGGACCATACTCTAAAACATACAGTGCAGGGTGAAGGAACCACCCTAATTTCTCTTGGAAGCAGAACCAACCAGGGAATCAAGGAGGAGCTCCACAGGCTCAAAATCAATATCCTTCAGGATTTCCTCTTACATATCAAAATCATGGATGCTTGGCTCAGCCAACATCATCATCTTATCAAGCCCCCACTCAAGCCTCATCATTGTCGACATAGTCACTGGAAGATACCATGAGGGATTTTATGAAAATGACTGGTCAATCAATCAATGATGTGAGAAATTCCACCATGGTGAACACCCAAGCAATTGCCAAGTTGGAGATGCAGATGGGGCAATTGGCAAATCACCTTGGTGAGAAAGATAAGGGAAAGCGCCCCAGCCAATCAATGAACAACCCTAAAGCATGCACTATTGGAAATTCTTCAAATCAGGAGCATGTGCATGCAATTGTTACTTTGAGGTTTGGGAAACAAGTGAACAATCAAGTGGTGGACCCAAAAACAGACCATGTTGAGCTAAAAGCAGACCTTATTGGGAAAGAAGGTCAAAAAGGTAAAGAGGATGACAACAACAAGAAGGAAGGAGATGCTGATCCATCTACAGTCACCCTAGTTGTTAAGGAACCTCCTAGGTCTTTGTACCTAAAGCGCCTTAATCTGAAAGACTACAAGTGCCTAAGAAAGGAGGGAAGAAACAAGACATTCTGGAGGTGTTCAAACAAGTCCAAATCAATATTTCATTTTTGGACGCCATCCAGCAAATACCTTCATATGCCAAGTTCTTGAAGGATTTGATTATAGTGAAGAGGAAGACAAATGTCCCGAAGAAGACATTCATGACTGAGTAGATCAATTCAATCCTGTAATGTAAGTTACCCATCAAGTACAATGACCTTGGCTGTCCGACAATTACTTGCATGATAGGAATCAGTTAGATTGAGAGGGTGTTATTAGATATGGGAGCCAATGTTAATTTGTTGCCCTACTCAGTCTATGTGCAGTTAAGGCTAGGAGAGTTGAAGCCTAAATCCATGACACTGCAATTGGCTGATAGATTTGTGAAGGTACCACGGGAAATTGTTGAGGATGTATTGATTAAAGTGGACAAATTTTTTTCCCCATAGATTTTATTGTGCTGGACACTAAACCGGTTGATATAATAGGTAGTAAGATACCGGCAATTTTAGGGTGACCATTTTTAGCTACGGCTAATGCCCTAATCAATTGTAGGTCAGGAGTGATGAAGATTAGATTTGGGAATATGACAGTGCAGTTAAATATTTTTCACTTAAGCAAACAACAATTGGAGTATGACGAAGTGCATCAAGTGTGCCTAATTGAGGATATTATTGATGAAGTTGTTGAAGAATCTATCATCAAGGACCCCCTGGAGGCATGTTTTGGTTAGTTTGGAGAGGATCTAGATTTGGACAAGTTAATTGAGCAAGCAGATGCACTTTTGGAGACTGCTCCTCTAGTAAGCTGTGAGAAGGAGGAGACAGCAGTGCCTGATCCCCCGAAGAAGGAACTTAAGCCTTTACCAGATAGTCTTAAGTATAAGTTCCTAGGTCTAGCTGATTCTTTGCCTGTGATTATAGCTTCTGACTTGATTGATGCTCAATAGGAGAAATTGTTGGATGTTTTAAGAGAGCATAAGGAAGCTATTGGCTAGACAATTGAAGATATCAAGGGAATTAGTCCCTCGTTAGTAATGCATAAGATACATCTTGAGGAGAATTCCGAACCTTCGAGAGAACCACAAAGAAGGCTCAACCTAGAGATGCAAGAGGTTGTGAGAACGAAAGTGATTAAGTTGTTAGATGTAGGGATCATCTATCCAATCTCTGATAGCAAGTAAGTAAGCCCAATACATGTTGTGCCCAAGCGAGTTGGTGAAAAACTCGTATTCAGTTTGGATGGAGAGTTTGTATAGACTATCATAAATTGAATGCCGCCACCAGGAAATATCATTTTCCACTTCCATTTATTGATCAAATGGTGTAGCATTTAGCTGGGCACGAATATTATTGCATCTTGGATGGTTATTCTAGATATAACCAGGTCCTATAGACCCCGAAGATCAAGAGAAGACAACATTTACCTGTCCTTTTGGGACATTTGCCTACCGTCACATGCCTTTTGGGCTGTGCAATGCACCTGCTATTTTTCAATGATGCATGATCAGCATATTCTCTAACATGGTAGAGTGATTTATGGAGATCTTCATGGATGACTTCTTTGTCTTCGGTTCATCTTTTTAGAAGTGTCTGCACCGTCTCACATTGGTTTTAATGAGGTGCAAGGAGAAGAGCCTGGTGCTTAATTGGGAGAAGTGCCATTTTATGGTCAAACAATGGATTGTACTAGGGCACGTCATATCTCACCAGGGGATTGAGGTTGACAAAGCAAAGGTGGACCTGATTTCCAACCTTCCACGCCCTCGTATGGCGAAGGAAATCCGCTCTTTCTTGGGCCATGCAGGGTTTTATAGGTGATTTATTCAGGATTTTAGCAAGATCGCCAAGCCCTTGTGTAACTTGTTGGCAAAGGAGACCTCGTTTATATTTTGTGAGGAGTGCATGAAGGCATTTGGGGCTCTGAAGAAGATTTTGACGTCCACACCCATTATTCGACCACCCAATTGAGGTGTCCCGTTTGAGATCATGTGTGACACGTCAGATTATGTAGTTGGAGCTGTGTTGGGGCAGCGTGTTGATAAACTCTCCCATGTCATCTATTATGCAAGTAGGACTCTGAACGATGCACAACTTAATTATTCAACCACTAAGAAGGAGTTGTTAGCAGTCGTTTTTGCACTGGACAAGTTTAGATCCTACTTGTTAGGATCTAAAATCATCATCTACTTGGATCGCGTAGCATTGAGGTATCTTTTTTCCAAAAAAGATGCTAAATCTCGCCTTATCCGATGGATTTTGTTATTGCAAGAGTTCGACATAGAGATTCGAGATAAGAAGGGTTCCGAAAATATGATGGCGGATCATTTGTCTAAATTGACTGTGGATATCACCGAGGATGACACTCCTATTTCTAAGACCTTTCTTGATGAGCAATTGATGCACATTGCTCACAATCCTGCACCGTGGTTTGCTGATATAGTGAACTATCTTGTCACAAGCACCATTCTTGTAGAGGCCACTTTAGTGCAAGGAAGACCGCTACAAAAATTATGCAATGTGAATTTTATTGGCCTACCCTTTTCAAAGATGCTCATGCTTATTGCATATCTTGTGAGCACTGTTTAAAGCTAGGGAGTATTTCTAGAGGAATATGATGCCCCTTAATCCCATTTTGATTGTTGAGATTTTCGACGTGTGGGGCATTGATTTCATGGGACCTTTCCCAAACTCCTTTGGCTATCTGTATATCTTGGTTGTTGTGGACTATGTGACCAAGTGGGTGGAAGCGGTTGCATGCAAAACCAATGACTACAAAGTTATAGTCAGATTTTTGAAAGACACTATATTTGCTCGTTTTGGAATGCCTTGAGCAATCATTAGTGATGGAGGTAAGTATTTTTGCAACCGGATTTTATAGCAGTTGATGAAGAAGTACTTCATTACACACAAGGTTGCCACTCCATATCACCCACAAACAAGTGGATAGGTTGAAGTTTCAAATTGAGAGATCAAACATATTTTGGAAAAGGTTGTGAACCCCAATAGAAAAGATTGGTCTCTGCGATTGAATGATGCACTGTGGGCATATAGGATAGCATTCAAAACCTCGATTGGGATGTCACCCTATCGGCTTGTGTACGGGAAGGCGTGTCATCTTTCCGTCGAGTTGGAGCATAAAGCATATTGGGCCATCAAGTAGCTAAAATTTAATTTTTTGAAAGCTGACTCACAAAGGAAGCTTCAACTCAATTAATTAGAGGAGCAGAGGAATGATGCTTATGATTGGGCAAGATTGTACAAAGCTAAGATGAAGAAGGCTCATGACCAGAGCATTTTAAGGAAATCTTTTGAGTATGGTTAGAAAGTCCTTCTTTACAATTCACGGCTGTATCTATTCCCAGGCAAGCTAAAATCTCGATGGATAGGTCCATTTATTATTAGGATAGTTTTTCCTCATGGGGCCATCGAGATTGAGGATCCCAAGAATGATAACACCTTTAAGGTGAATGGATAGAAATTAAAACCATTCTTGGAGTTGAGGAGTATAGAGGTGGAGGAGACTCTGTTGGAGGATCCGATCTATTCGGAGTGATTTTCATTTCTTGTGTCGAGTTTGGCTGAAGATGTTAAACTTAGCACTTGTGAAAGGCACCCCTCATTATTTTTCTTGTCATTTTGTTTTATTTTATTTTTCTAACAGCAATTAACCATTTGATGTTTGTGCTTGTAAGAAAAGATTGCTGTTAGTTTTTGACAGGTGTTTTGGTGTTCAAGTTCAGAGGACGCCTTGGGCTTTGCATATTTTGGTTCCTCATCCCATTGTATTGTATTTCTTGTCACATTAGAGACAATGTGTCATTTAAGTTTGGGGGTGTGAAACTCTGTTTGTATATATTTGTTTTTGTCTGTTTATAAATTTTTTGCATTTTTGTTGCTATGTTGTTAATTAGGCATGACTTACATCATAATTGTGGATTGCATATTATTGATGTGTTTAACTTGTTTGAACACTGTATATCATTAAAAATCCCAGTTTTTGATTCATGTGTTGGATTAGAGAGTCTTCACTTGTTTGATTCATCTTTCACATGCACTCTAGCATAAGGTTTATGATGTATGAGATTTAACTTAAGTAGTGTGTTTTCTTGAGTTTTTTAGGTTGATGTGATGTGATGTGATGTTGAACCCCTAGGCTTTAAAAAAAAAAAAAAATCATCATAAGTTGAGCTTTTCATTGAATAACCGGACCTCTTGCCTTACCAAGTAGTGAGTGTTCGCGTCAAAAGATGAGAAATTTCAGCTAAGTACTTGTATGGCTAGTTAGACTTCGTAGTTCTTTTTGAATTGAGTAATTAAGCCCTTAAGGACGTTTCTACATCTAGTGCCCTAAAACCGCCTAGTTTAGGAGTCACTGGCCCAACACTCGTTAAATAGGTCATTTAGATGCTTAAAGGAGTCAAGCATTGTACAGCCTACATAAAATAATAATAATAATAATAATAATAATAATAATAATAATAATAATAATAAGCACTTTTCGATTTAAGCCTTGGTTGTTTTTATCACATTGTTTTCCTTTGAATTTTAGGGTACACATGTTTTGAGAATAATTGAAGCCACATAACCCTGTGTTAGATCACTTTGCACTTTTTGGAGCATGTGTTGTCTCGATTTTTCAGCTGTGAGTTGAATGATGTTTGGATGCCTGGATGATGTGGTTTGTGTGTTCAAAATTGTTAAAATTGATAATGATGTATGAACCATATATTTTTGTGAAAGGCTTTGTCTATCCATAACATAGTTCCAAATGATTGTTTGTGGTTATCATTCTTGGAAAACCCTCATGAGACTTCACTTGTCCTCTAGGAAATTCCTAGAGGTTTAAAAGGCTTGTTGCATATGCTAAATGCAATCGTTTCTCCTACGAAAGTGGACCTATGTTATTTGTTTTAATTGTGTTTTTCATTTTGTTTTGCTAAGGGACTAGCAAAATATAAGTTTGGGGGTATTTGATGTGTACCAAATAGTGTTTATTTGGACCCTTTAATTTATGTTTGTTAAGCCCTTAGCCTTGTTATTTTCTTATATTTTTGCTTGTTTTAGTGTTTTGTTCTCTTGCAGGTCTTTAACATCAAAATGCTGTAAAAGGTGGAAAAGAAGCAAGGAGTCCCTGCCTATGCGATCGAGCGCATAGACTCACGATTGAATGCGCCTACGATCGAGCGTGGGGACTAGGATCGAGCGCACCATGATCAAGCGCATGGGATACGATCGAGCGCATCCACGTACACCCAAGATCCTCGCGTTGCCCTAGGTCATCGCATTCTCGACTGTGCCGTGGGAAATTGGAGCGGTTATGTGCGATCAAGTGCACACCTCGCGATCGAGCGCGTTGAGTGCACTGCGATCAAGCACACCTTCTCTTTGCAGACAACATACATTTTCCTATAAATAAGACCACTTGTGTAAATTTGTAAACCTACGTCTTTATAGGCGCCTTTTGAGAGCAAAGGCCACTGTTTGGCACTGCTTAGCTTCTATTAATGTCAAACCTTACTTGCTTTATTTAATTCATGCTTAGTTTTAGTTTAATTTTGTTCTCTTTAGCATGAAAGGCTAAATCTTCAATTAAGGTTGAAGATGAAGCCTCACCTTTAATTTTATACATGTTTTTACATTATGTTCATTTCATTTCCGTCATTTACATAATGTTTACTCGTTTCAATTCAATTTAGTGACAAAGTTGCATTGATTGTTAGTTATGAATCGTAAAACGTCCAATATCCGTTGTGATTGGTCCTGGGATACATCAGATTATTCTATTGATTTTATCGATTAAATATCCATTGTGATTCGACTAGTTTCATTAACAACAATAGAGTATGCATAGAACAAAATTGATAGACGGATGAGTGAATTTAGTGTTTAAACGTGTGTTTTTTATTTGGTGAGGTGAATTCTTAAACCTTAATTCTTTTATTTGTTTACTTTTCCACACTTTAACTAGCTTATGTTTTCTTTCTTTCAAAAACACCCACCTTTGGAACTAGGTTAAAATAGCATTAATCTAAACTTATAATTGGTTTTTTTTAACAAAACTCGATTCTCTGTGCATTTGACCTCGCATTTGCACACCACTACACTACAAAATGATTCGTGCTATTGCGAGTACTATTTTTGTACGATCACGCGCTCCCTAAGGTGAGCTTTCGGCCAAAAGCTCCCAAAATGTGTTTTAGGCTTCTATCTAAAGCTATGGATTGGTACTTCTCTTTCTAGGCCTTAAATAGACTCATTTAAGCATAAAACATACTATCATGCAACTTTAAAGGAGATAAGGGTGGGTTGAAAGCTTTTCGAAATAATTGTTGGTTTTTGGTAAGAAAATGGGTACAAGTTGGCCAAGGTATACTTTTAAAATGTGTAACACCAAGAAAGCAATAATAACAAACATGAAGAATAAGAAATAAGCTAGAATTTATCTTGAGGATGGCAAGACCTCACCAAGGCTTCCCCTTCTCTCAAAGATCACTCCTCACTCTAGGGTTAAGATTTCTAATGTTAAGGGAGGTTGAGGGTCGATGGCATGGCTTATATAGGGGCTTGGGGCGTGTCTTGGTTTGAAAAACTGGAGAATGGATTAAAATTGCTTTTTAGAGGTGGTAGCGAGCATTTGTGTACTGTTGAGCGAGCGCTCGAGTACTATTTACACAATAGGTAAAAAGGTTCAAACATACGCTTGGGCTTTGCCCAAAGGGTTGAAAATTGTGAAGTGAACGCTCGTGTGGTCCTTGGGCAAGCACCCACACCTAGGCCAAGAGTGAGTGCTTGTGTGGTCCCCTAGCATGTGCTTGGCTAGTGAGGTGGTTTTGGGGTTTTTGCTTCTAAAAGTCTCAAGGGGTTTGGGGTATTTGAAAAAGGTTTAGGTCTCTTGAGTTAATGCTTTGTTTTAAGGAAACATTAATTGGTTAAGTAAGAAATCTTTAACCTTTTAAAATGGGTGTTTTGTCGGGGTATTACAATTATAATATAGAAAATTAGCATGATTATTTAATATTGTTTGTGTGATATCTATAATATTTAAATACAAATCGTATATAATTTTGCACACTCAAAAAAAAAAAAAAGGAGAGAAAAATAAACAATTTTTTTTTAATGAAAATTTGTTCCCATAGGTATACATGGTTTAGGACCTATTTGGGGTTGCATGCCTTGTACAGATTGAGATCCCCTTCAATTACTCAAAATTGGATATTTTCATGTTACGAAATCGTGGCCTTCATTTTAAATCCAATGGTTAATAAAATAATTTAAACCTCGGTAAAACAAAAGCCACCTTAAAATCAAAATTAATGTCATAGTTATATAAAAGCGGAGGTCACAAGTTCGAATCTTTCTCCCCTCTCTTGTGTGAACATGTCAAAAATAAGGGTGCTCTATTGTCATATAAATTTGGACAGTGTAAGAGAGGGCCACCAATTTATCTGTATAGTTTACGATATGAAATTTATTTGAAATAGGCAAACTTTGTAACTCCTTCCTTTTAAGATGTTCAAATTCTTATATTATTCCAGTAGCCTAATATTAAAGAATCTCAATCTGCCACTGATAAGATTGGCATTTGGAGTTGTTTGATTGGGAATAATCAAATCATTCTAAGGCTGAAATGGGTGGATCACCTCCAACCTAACCCTTTATTTTTTGTTATTTATTTAAAATAAACAATCCAAATTAAATCCTTGATAGATCATTAAAAAAAAGTACGTATAATATAGAGGAGGATCCAAGAAAGCGAGAGTTTATAATCCAATATGCTTTCTATTCTAGGATATGATTATAATGAAACTGCATTTTTCTTAAAAAATAAAAAAAATAAAGAAAAAAGAAAATAAAAAAAAAAGCGAGAGTTTTGTTGACTTTGACTAGGAAGCGCTTGCTAAGACAAGGCATGATGTAGATTGTGGTCTTATTTGCGAAGGACAATGAGTGTTTCTTAATGACATTGCCCACCAGGACCCCCGTAGGTGAAGGCATGCCTGGTCGTATTTGGATCCTGGCCATCACCCCAATCTCTAACACCGTAACAATTTGGATCTCCGTCAAAGAAATCAAACTCGATCTCGGCATTAACGTCAACAATTTGGTAATCCGCGTTCACAAATTGAACGAATGAAAAAAAACCCGCTCCATCAGCGTTGAATTCAGGAATATGACCATTCCCCATTGGTACTGGAGTTTGTATATTGGAAGGGGAAAATGTTGCTCCACCATATCGAACATTAGATGCTCCAGTAGCTAAATGAGTGAATAGCTCCTTCGGCCAGTATCCATATTTGTAATCTTCATCATCCATCAACCACCAATTTCCGGTTGATTGATCCTACCAAAACCAAAGACCAAGAAATTAATACCACATCAATCAATTTTGGATAGTAATTTTTAAGGTTGTTACTTTGTACAAAAATAAAATAAAATAAAATAAAATACCTGAATAATGCTCATTTTAAAACCGTATTGCGTTCCATCAAAGACAGAAATATTAGCAAAATATCCACCAAGGACATATTCATTGTGTACTTGTACAAAACCTGGACATTCTGTATTGTAACAACCAGTTTTTTGATACCCATCTGCCTGTTGATATCATGTTCAAATGGATTCAATTAAGGGTATCTTTCATAAGATCACACAAAAGGTATTGGAACAGAAATCGATCTATTCTTACAGTCCAATATGCAGTAAGTCGTGTGCGATTGTCACCATATAATTGAGGATGCACCTATACATATATAAATAACAATATATCATAAGGTAAAATGAGAAACAATATTGATATATATATATATATATGAAATTGACTTCCATCCAACTTCTATCTTTATCATTTTTTGGGTCCATTTCGAACCCATATTTGAGCTTTACTGTATTGGCCCACTTCCACACTTGGATTATTAAGAGTGATATCTGCTTTTGCTCCATGGTAAGGCCCAGTAGCCTCCCTTATTTCAATACCTGTAGACTATGTGAAGAAATTGATGTCATGATCATTTGAATATAATTAATTTATGCATTGGATACATATCATATATCATGAAGCACTCAAGAAAACAATGAACTTTTATTGAATATGATAGATAAAACCATGACTTAAAGCATCCTGGAGGATTGTTAACATGCATATCATAAAACTCAAGAGAAGTATATTTGTAAAAACTTACACATTCGCCTGGAAGTTTTGTTGCAAATGTGTGAAGGCTTCCACCATGAGATTTTGAGAAAGACTTCAAACCAGTTTTAGGTCTTCGTATCGGTACCATTCCCTGTGGGCAACGGAAACCCCCCACAAGTTGGCTTTTTAAGAAAACTTCATTTGTCTTCCTTCTTGTTGAGAAACTTGGCTTCATCTGCATAACTTAGTAAATTATGACCAATTTTCTAGGAAGAAAGTACCCCCCCCCCCCCCCCCCCCAAAAAAAGGAATGTTGAAAGAATAAGATTTGTAATTAATGACCTGAATTTTGTGATTCTTAAGCAGATGATGATCAAATGCGGGCTGCTTATACATATCCACACAATCGAACTCACCAACATCACCTGACTGCACATCAAAACGGCAAAGATCTAATTATAGTTTTCTTATTAATCACACATCAATCATACAAGTTAAAGTTTTTGTGTTTTGTACTATTTACAAAGTATTGCATTGAATAAACTTAAAAATATTTGTATTCTAACAACTTGAGAAACTAAAGACCAGTTCTATAACATATTTTGTACTGTGGAATTGAATGTTTCTCAACTGTTTGTTTGTTTTTTTTCATCTTCACTCTTTGCCATTCGAGCAAAAGGATATTGGCATGTGTTTTTCATAGATATTTGACTACCTGTGGCTTATCGAACACGCTTCTTCCTCCATCCACTTCACAACAGATAAAAGTAACCCCAAGAATTACTAACATAAACAAACCCATAGAACTCATTAAGCCAATTGTCTCATAGATGATCGATGTTGAAAGCCATAGTGAGGTATATATATATATATATATATATATATATATAAAAGACACTAAAAGATAATAAGGAAAGATAATAATTAGAATATGAAACACACTCATTACAGATTTCACTAATGAATTTAGCCATTTTCATGTACAATGCAAAATGAATTCACAAGAGCAAAGAATTAAATACATGTCTCAAAATATGCAATTGGTTTTTATGGAAGGACATAAATTTCTTCCAAACAATATCCCCCAACCCATTTAAAATAATGCCAAGTGTCATGGACTCCATCCATTGAATGCCTCCCTCCAATGGCATGGAGAAACTCTTATATGGCAAATTTATTTCAATACTTTTGAAACGGCAAATATATATATACATATATATAGTCATCCTAGCCGTTTTTATTGAAAATGAAATCTAGACAGAGAGTAGAATTTATTTCATATCTCCATATTAACATGCATCTGGTTTTTTTTTTTTTTTTTTTTAAGAAAAAAGCGGGGGATACATACAAAATCAATTTCTGTGGTTGGATTAAATTACAGATTGATCCATGTGGTATAAAAAAAATAATTCTGAGGTCTTCGAGGTAGGCCAAAATAACAATTTAGTCTCTATAGTCAAATTCCGTCAAAACAATTAACAAATTCCGTTAGTATGCTACACCAACACGAATCAAATGATGACATGTGTCACTCTTAATAAAAAAAAATTATAAATATAAATATAAAAACCAAAATTTTGAAAACTTAAAAAATTAAGAAAAAAAGAAAAAAGAAAAGGGGTTTGCTGCCAGTTTGCATTTCCAACTTTCACCAACTTCCCTCTTTTTTTTAAAAAAATTAATTTTTTAGTTTTATATATTTATATATATATATTTTTAAGAGGAACTCATGTCATCATTTGATTGGTACTGACATGGCACACTAACAGAATCAATTAATTGTTTTGACGGAATTTGACTGCATGAACTAAATTATTTTTTTTGGCATACCTTAAGGACCTCTAATTATTTTTTATACCACAGGGAGCGATTTATAATTTAGGCTAATCACAATAACTAATTTTGTATTTATCCCAAAATTAAAATTTTTAAAAAAATTATAAGCTTACATGCAAATAGCATGGAATGAATTACAAATGAAATTTTAGCATTTAAGACCTACTTATTATCTAGAGTTAAAAATACCATATCAAGAGTTAAAAATTTAACATATTTAAAATTTACTCATAACTGTATGGTTAGGCGTAGAGCCTTAAAAGTACAAAATTATTTGTTATCACTTTAAAAATAAATAAATAAATAAAAATCACCCATAGGATCCTAGGGAAATAAGTGCATGAATGGTATTACATTCATATTTTCTCCTAAATAACACATTTGTTTTGGGAATGCATTAAATCTTTCAAATTACATGACAACTTTTGGTAAGTTTTAACCACGCAGTTTTATTTCAACTCATATGGAAATCAAGTGACTTGTCGGCCATGCATGGAGTATCTCACTAATCTGAATTATTTGTTATCGCTTAAAAAAAAAACACAGAAGCTTTGCTAACTAACACGCCCATGGGCTTTTAGAATGAGCGGTCCGATGGGTCCATTCATGGCATGCAAAATATAACCATCCAATTCAGACGATATGGCATGGGCTGGAGGAGCTGTGTGCAAGGCTTTGAGTTATAACGCAGAAAACAAAATACAAGCTAATCTGAAAACCCAATTCAGACGAACTTCTTGCACCTGTGAACTGGTAGGAGATCAAAAAGTGAAAGGTACTAGCGAATGCAGTCAATTAAAATCGTGATGCTCAAGTGTGGATAAAACCATATGGAGTAATAAAACTTTTAAAAACTTATCTCGACAAGTTTCCAAAGAAACTGTGAAGATTTAGAAAAAAAAAAAAAAGAGTGAAAAAAGGGTTTCTTTCACAGAGATCAAGTCGAGGCCCAACAGGTTCGGGTTATTTTTAAAAAACCAAATTCAGATATACCACTAACACCTCAATAAACTGGAAGGAGACCCAACAGGCGGAAAAAAGATACCCAACACGGATGGTCTGAAACCCAACCAATTCAGGTTGCACAGAAAGCAACACAACATAACATAATGAAAATACAAGACAACAAGCAGGAAAAAAATATATACGTGGAGGAGTACACTTCAGAGTTCACCAACCTCTCTATTCGAGTCGGTTTAAATGAGACAAACGAGTGGATGACATCTTGTTACTTGCTGGCTTGAACCAATCCATTAAAGATTAATTGGGTCCGGTTCGTTTATTTAATCTTGAAGATCCCCGACAATATGCCTTAATGGCAGAAAAGCAGGTGTTGCGATACAGTGCAAGGAAACCTTTGACTGATAGAGTTGAGAGTGCAGCACAAAATGGTTCAACAATTGTTTAGTGTTCGTAATGGCAAGACAGCTCAAAAGATTGGTCAAGATACTACTATAATCAGCTGGACAATGGGTAGAAATACTGTCAATAGAGATGAAATTGAAAAGGGCAAGAATATATATGGAGCACAAAGCAATTCTGGTCCAGCCTCTTCCAATGCTGGTTCTGGATCACAAGTGCAGTTTTTTGGGAGTGGAGGGGACACACTTCATATGCTTGTCCACAACGGTTGATGAAACCTTATAGACCTTGAGGAGGAAGAAGTGCTACTGGAACCAACTTATGATGACTACGATGATGAGGAAGAGGATGTTGATAGAGTGATGACAACAGAGGCTAGAGAAGGAAGATTGTCTTCCAAACATGAGTTCTTTGCGGTAGCAAGGTGTGTGATGTTCTTGATGGGAGTAACCACGAGAACATTAATTCCAAAGAAGCAGCTGAAAAGTTCAAATTGCCTATTAAAAAGCATCCTTATCCCTACAAAATTGCTGGTTTTGAAAAGGTAACAACGTGCCGGTCACATCTCATATCTCATTGTTTAGTCAATTTTTCCTTGTATGACAATGTTGATAGTGGGGCTGTGTGATATTGTGCCTATGGATGCATGTCACACTCAAGGGCAGACCACAGTTATATGACAATGACATGATCCACCGCACAAGAGCCAACACTTATTCCGAAGGAAAAACAACACTTATTCCTTATACATGGCATCCTCTTAGGAAAGAAGACACTAGTTCCTCTAAACACAATAAGGTAAAGAGCTTCTTAACTGCTGCAAAGTGTGAGGCTAATGAGAGGTTATTTGTTGCAGACTATATGCCTAATGATACATTAGCAAAGCACTTATTTCATTGGGAAACACAACCAAAGAAATGGGCAATGCGATTAAGGGTTGCTTTGCATCTTACAGACTTTCTTCTCAAGGAAGAAAATGGAGAATTAATGATCGGATGTACATTTTTTTTTTTTTTGGGTTGATAAAAGGCGATTTTTATTAAAGAATCACTCTGCTAGTGCCAATTGCTCAAGCAGGATAGTATTGCGAATAAATCTGGGGGCTCTCGCCAAATTTTGTCCACTCCATTTTTTACAGCAAATTTTGCAGGAAAATGGGCAGCCTAATTTCTTTCTCGCTTGACAAAACACATTATCTATCGAGCAAACAACTGAAGTCCCACCTTGATATCATCAACCAATGCCCTGTACGACTTCAATCCGCCTCCTTGCGGTTAATTGCATCTATGATAGTCTTAGCATCCCCTTCCATGTACACATGTATAAGTCCCAATTCTTTGCATAGCTCCATCGCCACCATTGCCGCCATAGCCTCAGCCGCTGCTGGTGAAAATTTCCCCATATGTCTTATTCTACGCAGCTACAAAGCCCCCATCACTGTCCCGAATCACTACACCACAGCCCAGGTGCCCGGCCTTGCAGTCGACAGATGCATCCCAGTTAGCTTTGAAGCACCTAGGACTCGACGCCAACCATCAAAAACCTCCTTGTGCACTGCTATGTAGAACAACCTCTGGTCTTAAACCGTGAGCCTCTTTAAAATCTTCCATGGTCTGTATTGCTCTCTGTATTAGCACTCTAGGGTGAGCAAAAACTCCTCCATGAAGTACGTCATTTCGACGCAGCCATATTCTTCATGCTAAGCCCATAATTAATGCCATCTCCTCTGTAGTATATTTGAGAAACAAGCCGTCTACCACTTGTAGGAAAACAGGTCTTGGAAAATGGCTTTTTTGAAATTTCACTAAGCTCGTGTCCCATGCATCTTGAGCAGCCAGGCATTGCCACAAGGTGTGAAATCCATATTCCACCATGTAGCCACAGATAGGACACATTGGGTCTATGATAACTTTTCTCTTATGCGGATTTTTCCTAGTTGGGAGAATATCTTGACAAGCCTGCCAGCTCCTTTTGCAAGTGGTATGCACTCCTAACAGAAAAAATACCATTCACAATACCTTTCTAGATCAATACATCAGGCTGATTGGTACTGCTCAAAGGTAGAGTTTGATAGAGTTGAGCCTCCTCATTAGAAAAAATTCGTTGTAGCAGCTGGACATTCCACCCCTTTAAATCCTCATCAATTAATTCCTTTACCTTGGCTTCTTCGTTAAGGACAGTGATAGGGGAGCATACATAGTATGTATTCAGATTGGGTAGCCATCGATCCTTCCATATTTTCATCGATGATCCGTTCCTAATGCGCCATATTAAACCCTCCTTAAGCAAATCACAAGAACTATGGATGCTTCGCCATGCAAAAGATGGCCTCCCACCCATTTTTGCCTTTAAATAATCACCATCAGGATAGTACTTTGCACGCATGATCTTTGCCACCAAACTCTCCAGCTTCTTCCATAGTCTTCATTCTTGTTTGGCCAACAAAGCCTTATTAAGTCCCCAAGAGGTAGTTCAATCGACTGTGAACCACGCTTTATGAAGCGGAGGTCACAAGTTCAAATCCCCCTCCCCCTACCCTTGTGTGGACATGAAAAAAAAAAAACAAAAACAAAAACAAAGCCTTATTAAAACATGTAAAGTCATGGAAGCCCATTCCACCCACATCTTTTGCCATGCCCATCTTTTCCCAACTCATCTAATTAATTCGGGTCTCATTGTTTTGATGACCCCACCAAAATTTGTACATATGGGAATTTAAATCTGAACGTAGGCCTTTTGGTAATAGAAAGATACTCATTCAGTAAGACGGGGAGCCATTTGTTTTGTTGAAATTGATTTTATTTTTAAATTAGTTTTATTTTTCTACTAGTATTTAATTTTTGCAATTTCAATTCTATTCTTAGTTTGTTTTTGTGTTATTTTTGTTAAATTTTAAGTTTTTAAGATAGTGTTTGGCTGTTTTTAGTTTGGTTTTAGTTTTTGGAAAATCAATATGTAATAGGGCAATCAATCGCACCTCTGTTGTGATCGAGCACATTTGAGCCTATTCCAACATTGTCGCGCCTATGCTCGCTTAATACGCAGTTGCGTGTGAGCGAGCCCTCACTAATTAATAGCAGTGCAGTGTTACGCTCGATCGTACCTTTGTTGCATATCATTGGCATGTTTAACTTGTTTGAACACTGCATATCATTAGAAATCTCAGTTTTTGATTCATGTGTTTGATTAGAGAGACTTCACTCGCTTGATTCATCTTTCACATGCACTCTAGCATAGGTTTTGTGAGGTATAAGATTTGACTTAAGTAGTGTGTTTTATTGAAATTTTTAGATTGATGTGATGTGATGTTGAACATCTAGGCTTTAAAAAAATATAAAAAATCATCATAAGTTGAGCTTTTCATTGAGTAACCGGACCTCTTGCCTCACCAAGCAGTGAGTGTTCGCGATAAAAGATGAGAAATTTCAACTAAGTAGTTGTATGGCTAGTTAGACTTTGTAGTTCTTTTTGACTTGAGTAATTAAGCCCTTAGAGATGTCACTACATCTAGTGCCCTAAAATTGCTTGGTTTGGGAGTCACTGGCCCAACACTCGTTATATAGGTCATTTAGATGCTTAAGAGAGTCAAGCATTGCATAGCCTACATAAATAATAATAATAATAATAATAATAAAGCACTTTTTTTGATTTAAGCCTTGGTTGTTTTTATCACATTGCTTTCCTTTGAATTTTGGGGTACACATGTCTTGAGAATAAATGAAGCCCCATGACCCTATGTTAGATCACTTTGCACTTTTTGGAGTATGTGTTGTCTTGATTTTTTAGCCGTGAGTTGAATGATGTTTGGATGCCTGGATGATGTGGTTTGTATGTTCAAAACTATTAAAATTGCTAATGATGTATGAACATATATTTTTGTGAAAGGCTTTGTTTGTCCATAACATAGTTCTAAATAATTGTTTGTGGGTATCATTCCTGGAAAACCCTCACAAGACTTCATTCATCCTCTAGGAAACTCCTAGTTTAAAAGGCTTGTTGCATATGCAAAATGCAATTGTTTCCCCACGAAAGCCGATCTATGTTATTTGTTTTAATTATGTTTTTCATTTTGTTTTGCTAAGGGACTAGCAAAATATAAGTTTAGGGGTATTTGATGTGTGCCAAATAGTATTTATTTGGACCCATTTAATTTATGTTTGTTAAGCCCTTAGCCTTGTTATTTTCTTATGTTTTTGCTTGTTTTAGTGTTTTATTCTCTTGTAGGTCCTTAACATCAAAATGCTGTAAAAGGTGGAAAAGAAGCAAGGAGTCCCTACCTGTGCAATCGAGCGTACAGACTCACGATCGAACGCGCCTGCGATCGAGTGTGTAGACCAGGATCGAGCGCATGGGCTACAATCGAGCACATCCACGTACACCCGAGATCCTCACATTGCCCTAGCTCATCGCATTCTCGGTTGCGCCATGGGATATTGGAGCGGTTATGTGCGATCGAGCGCACACCTCGCGATCGAGCGTGTTGAGTGCACTGCAATCGAGCGCACCTTCTCTTTCTAGACAACATACATTTTCCTATAAATAGGACCACTTGTGTAAATTTGTAAACCTACGTTTTTATATGCGCCTTTTGAGAGCAGAGGCCATTGTTTGGCACTGCTTAGCTTCTATTAATGTCAAACCTTACTTGCTTTATTTAATTCATGCTTAGTTTTAGTTTAATTTTGTCTCTCTTTAGCATGGGAGGCTAAATCTTCAACTAAGGTTGAAGATGAAGCCTCACCTTGAATTTTGTACATGTTTTTACATTATGTTCATTTCATTTCCATAATTTACATAATGTTTAATCGTTTCAATTCGATTTAGTGACAAAGTTGTGTTGATTGTTAGTTATGAATTGTAAAACGTCTAATATCCGTTGTGATTGGTCTGGGGATACATCGGATTATTCTATTGATTTTATCGATTAAATATCCGTTGTGATTCTTTAACGGTAAATACAACAGATGATTCAACTAGTTTCATTAACAACAATAGAGTATGCATAGAACAAAATTGATAGACTGATGAGTGAATTTAGTGTTTAAACGTGTGTTTTTGATTTGGTGAGGTGGATTCTTAAACCTTAGTTCTTTATTTGTTTACTTGTCCGCACTTTAATTAGCTTATGCTTTCTTTCTTTCAAAAACACCCACCTTTGGAACTAGGTTAAAATAGAATTAATCTAAACTTAAAATTGGTTTTTTTAATAAAACTCGATTCTTTGTACGTTTGACCTCGCACTTGCACACTGCTACACTGTAAAACGATTCGTGCTATTGCGAATACTATTTTTGTACGATCACACGCTCCCTAAGGTGAGCTTTCGGCCAAAAGCTCCCAAAATGTGTTTTAGGCTTCTATCTAAAGCTATGGATTGGTACTTCTCTTTCTAGGCCTTAAATAGACACATTTAAGCATAAAACATACTATCATGAAACTTTAAAGGAGATAAGGGTGGGTTGAAAGCTTTTCGAAATAATTGTTGGTTTTTGGTAAGAAGATGGGTACAATTTGGCCAAGGTATACTTTTAAAATGTGTAACACCAAGAAAGCAATAATAACAAACATGAAGAATAAGAAATAAGCTAGAATTTACCTTGAGGATGGCAAGACCTCACCAAGGCTTCCTCTTCTCTCAAAGATCACTCCTCACTCTAGGGTTAAGATTTCTGATGATAAGGGAGGCTGAGGGTCAAAGGCATGGCTTATATTGGGGCTTGGGGTGTGCCTTGGTCTGAAAAAGTGGAGAATGGGTTAAAATTGCTTTTTAGAGGTGGCAGCGAGCGTTTGTGTACTATTGAGCGAGCACTCGGGTACTATTTACACAATAGGTAATAAGGCTCAAACGTACGCTTGGGCTTTGCCCAAAGGGTTGAAAATTGTTAAGCGAGCCCTCATGTGGTCCTTGGGCAAGCACCCACACCTAGGCCAAGAGCGAGTGCTTGTGTGGTCCCCTAGCGTGTGCTCGGCTAGTGAGGTGGTTTTGGGGTTTTTGCTTCTAAAAGTCTCAAGGGGTTTGTGGTATTTGAAAAAGGTTTAGGTCTCTTGAGTTAAGGCTTTGTTTTAAGGAAACATTAATCGGTTAAGTAAGAAATATTTAACCTTTTAAAATGGGTGTTTTGTCAGGGTATTACAATTATAATATAAAAAATTAGCATGATTATTTAATATTGTTAGTGTGATATCTATAATATTTAAATACAAATCAAACGTATATAATTTTGCACATTCAAAAAAATAATAATAATAAAAGAGAGAAAAATAAATAGTTTTTTAATGAAAATTTGTTCCCATAGATATACATGGTTTATGACATGTTTGGGGTTGCATGCCTTGTACGGATTGAAATCCCCTCCAATTACTCAAAATTGGATATTCTCATGTTATGAAATCGTGGCCTTCATTTTAAATCCAATGGTTAGTAAAATAATTTAAATCTTGGTAAAACAAAAGCCACCTTAAAATCAAATTTAATGCCACCGTTATATAAAAGTAGCTGATATTTTGTATACCATTAGATTTAAATTGAAGGGCCACAATTTCGTAACATGAGAATCTCCAATTTTGAGTAATTGCAGGGGATCATATCAATCATGTACATTGGATTTAAAATGAAAGGTCACGATTTCATAATATAAAAATGTCCAATATTAAGTAATTGGAGGGGATCTCAATCACTTGTAATAAGGGTGCTCTATTGTCATATAAATTTGGACAGTGTAAGAGAGGGCCACCAGTTTATCCGTATAGTTTACAATATGAAATTTATTTGAAATGGGCAAACTTTGTAACTCCTTTCTTTTAAGATGTTCAAATTCTTATATTATTCCAGTAGCCTATTATTAAAGAATCTCAATCTGCCACTGATAAGATTGACATTTGGAGTTGTTGGATTGGGAATAATCAAATCATTCTGTGGCTGAAATGGGTGGTTCAATCACCTCCAACATAACCCTTTTTTTTTGTTATTTATTTAAACTAAACAGTCCAAATTAAATCCTTGATGGATCATTAAAAAAAAGTATGTATAATATAGAGGATCCAAGAAAGCAAGAGTTTATAATCCAATATGCTTTATATTCTTGGATATGATTATAATGAAATCACATTTTTCCAAAAAAAAAAAAAAGAAAAGAAAGCAAGAGTTTTGTTGACTTTGACCAGGAAGCGCTTTCTAAGACGAGGCATGATGTAGATTTGCGAAGGACAATGAGTGTTTCTTAAGGACATGGCCCACCAGGACCCCCATAGGTGAAGGCATGCCTAGTCGAAATTGGATCCTGGCCATCACCCCAATCTCTAACACCGTAACATTTTGCATCACAATCAAAGAAATTATTCTCCATCTCGGCATTAACGTCAACAATTTTGTAATCCGTGTTCACAAATTGAACAAATGAAAAAAAACCCGCTTTTTCGGCAATGAAGGTAGGAAAATAACCATTCCCCATTGGTACTGGAGTTTGTATATTGGAAGGGGAAAATGTTGCTCCACCATATCGAACATAAGATGCTCCAGTAGCTAAATGAGTAAATATCTCCTTCGGCCAGTATCCATAGTTGTAATCTTCATCATCCATCAACCACCAATTTCCGGTTGATTGATCCTACCAAAACCAAAGACCAAGAAATTAATACTACATCAATCAATTTCGGATATTCATTTTTAAGGTTGTTACTTTGTACAAAAAATAAAATAAAATACCTGAATAATGCTCATGTTTAAACCGTATTGCGGTCCATTAAAGACAGAAATATTAGGAAAATATCCACCAAGGATATATTCATTGTGTATTGATACAAAACCTGGACATTCTGTATTGTAACAACCAGTTTTTTGAAACCCATCTGCCTGTTGATATCATGTTCAAATGGATTCAATTAATTAAGGGTATGTTTCACAAGATCACACAAAAGGTATTGGAACAAGAAATCGATCTATTCTTACAGTCCAATATGCAGTAAGTCGTGTGCGATTGTCACCATATAATTGAGGATGCACCTATACATATATAAATAACAATATATCATAAGGTAAAAATGAGCAGAAACAATATTGATATATATATATATATATATGAAATGATTGTTGACTTACTGCCCATCCAACTTCTATGCTGTTTATTTCAGTTTCAGGTCCATTTCGAACCCATATTTGAGCTTTACTGTATTGGCCCACTTCCACATGTGGATTATTAATTATGATAAATGCTTTTGCTCCATGGTAAGGCGCACCCTCCTTTATTTCAATACCTACAGACTATATATGTCAAGAAATTGATGTCATGATCATTTGTATATAATTAATTTATGCATTGGATACATATCATATATCATGAAGCACTCAAGAAAACAATGAACTTTTATTGAATATGATAGATAAAACCATGACTTAAAGCATCCTGCATGGCCTCTTCTCCTTTGGAGGATTGTTAACATGCATATCATAAAACTCATGAGAAGTATATATGTAAAAACTTACACATTCCCCTGGAAGTTGTGTTGCAAATGTGTGAAGGCTTCCACCATGAGGTTTTGAGAAAGACTTCAAACCAGTTTTAGGTCTTCGTACCGGTACCATTCCTTGTGGGCAACGGAAACCCCCCACAAGTTGGCTTTTTAAGATAGCTTCATTTGTCTTCCTTCTTGTTGAGAAACTTGGGTTCATCTGCATAACTTAGTAAATTATGACCAATTTTCTACCCCCCCCCCCAAAAAAAAAGAAAAAGAAAAAGGAATGTTGAAAGAATAAGATTTGTAATTAATGACCTGAATTTTGTGATTCTTAAGCAGATGATGATCAAATGCGGGCTGCTTATAGATATCCACACAGTCGAACTCACCAACATCACCTGACTGCACATCAAAACAGCAAATATCTAATTATAGTTTTCTTATTAATCACACATCAATCGTGCAAGTTAAAGTTTTTGTGTTTTGTACTATGTACAAAGTATTGCATTGAATAAACTTAAAAATATTTGTATTCTAACAACTTGAGAAACTAAAGACCAGTTCTATAACATCTTTTGTACTCTGGAATTGAATGTTTCTCAACTGTTCGTTTTTTTTTTTTTCATCTTCTTCACTTTTTGCCATTCGAGCAAAGGATATTGGCATGTGTTTTTCATAGATATTTGACTACCTGTGGCTTATCGAACACGCTTCTTCCTCCATCCACTTCACAGAAGATAAAAGTAACACCAAGAATTACTAACATAAACAAACCCATAGAACTCGTTAAGCCAATTGTCTCAGATGATCTATATTGAAAGCCGTAGTGAGGTATATATATATATATATATATAAGACAATAAAAGATAATAAGGAAAGATAATAATTAGAGTATGGATCACACTCATTACAGATTTCACTAATGAATTTAGCCATTTTCATGTACAATGCAAAATGAATTAACAGGAGCAAAAATTAAATACGTGTCTCAAAATATGCAATTGGTTTTTATGGAAGGATATAAATTTCTTCCAAACAATATCTGGACTCCTTCCATTGAATGCCTCCATCCAATGGCATGGAGAAATTCTTATATGGCAAATTTATTTCAATACTTTTGAAACGGCAAATATATATATATATAGTCATCCTAACCGTTTTTATTGAAAATGAAATCTAGACAGAGAGTAGAATTTATTTCATATCTCCATATTTACATGCATCTGGTTTTATAAAAAAAAAAAAAAAAAAAAAAAAAGATACATACAAAATCAGTTTAGTTTAAATTACAAATTGATCCATGTGGTATAAAAAAATAATTCTGAGGTCTTCGAGGTAGGCCAAAATAACAATTTAGTCCATGCAGTCAAATTTCGTCAAAACACTTAACAAATTCAGTTAGTATGTTACACCAGCACGAATCAAATGATGACATGTGTCACTCTTAATAAAAATAAATAAATATAAATATAAAAACCAAAATTTTGAAAACTTAAAAAATTAAGAAAAAAAGAAAAGGGGTTTGCTGCCAGTTTGGATTTCCAACTTTCACCAACTTCCCTTTTTTTTTTTTTAAATTAATTTTTTTGTTTTATATATTTATATTTTTTTATTAAGAGGAACCCATGTCATCATTTGATTGGTACTGATATGGCACACTAACGGAATCAATTCATTGTTTTGACGAAATTTGATTGTAAGGACTAAATTGCTTTTTTGGCATACCTTGAGGACCTCTGAATTATTTTTTATACCATAGGAAGTGATTTGTAATTTAGGCCAATCACAATTACTAATTTTGTATTTATCCCAAAATTAATTTTTTTAAAAAAAATTATAAACTTTACATGCAAATAGCATGGAATGAATTACAAATGAAATTTTAGCATTTAAGACCTACTTATTATCTAGAGTTAAAAATACTATATCAAGAGTTAAAAATTTAACATATTTAAAATTTACTCATAACTGTATGGTTAGGCGTAGAGCTTTAAAAATACAAAATTATTTGTTATCACTTTAAAAATAAATAAATAATCACCCATATATAGGATCCTAGGGAAATAAGTGCATGGTATTATTACATTCATATTTTCTCCTAAATAACACATTTGTTTTGGGAATGCATTTCAAATTACATGACAACTTTTGGTAAGTTTTAACCACGCAATTTTATTTCAACTCATATGGAAATCAAGTGACTTGTCGGCGATGCATGGAGTATCTCAATAATCTGAATTATTTGTTATCGCTTAAAAAAAAAAAAAAAAAAGCTTTGCTAACTAACACGCCCATGGGCTTTTAGAATGAGCGGTCCAATGGGTCCAAGCTTTTTCATTTCATGGCATGCAAACTATAACCATCCAATTCAGACGATATGGCATGGGCTGGAGGAGCTGTGTGCAAGGCTTTGAGTTATAACACACAAAACAAAATACACAAGCTAATCTGAAAACCCAATTCAGTCGAACTTCTTGCACCTATGTGAATTGGTAGGAGACCAGAAAAGTGAAAGGTACTAACGAATACAGTCGATTAAAACCATGATGCTCAAGGATGGATAAAACCATATGGAGTAATAAAACCTCTAAAAACTTATCTCGACAAGTTTCCAAAGAAACTATGAAGATTTAGTGGGAAAAAAAAAAAGGTGAAAAAAGGGTTTCTTTCACAGAGATAAAGTCTGAGGCCCAACAGGTTCGGGTTATTTTTAAAAACCCAATTCAAATATACCACTAGCACCTCAATAAACTGGAAGGAGACCCAACGGGCGGAAAAAAGATACCCTACACGGACAGTCTGAAACCAGACCAATTCAGGTTGCACAGAAAGCAACGCAACAGAACATAATGAAAATACAAGACAAGAAGTAGGAAAAATATATATACGTGGAGGAATACACTTCAGAGTTCACCAACCTCTCTATTCGAGTCGGTTTAAATGAGACAAACGAGTAGATGACATCTTGTTACTTGCTGGCTTGAACCAATCCATTAAAGATAAATTGGGTCCGGTTCGTTTATTTAATCTTGAAGATCCTCGACAATATGCCTTAATGGCGTAAAAGCGATATGTTGCAAGAAACCTTCACCGATAGAGTTGAGAGTGCAGCACAAAATGGTTCAACAATTGTTTAGTGTTCGTAATGGCAAGACAGCTCAAAAGATTGATCAAGATACTACTATAATCAACTGGACAGTGGGTAGAAATACTGTCAATAGAGACGAAATTGAAAAGGGCAAGAATATATATGGAGCACAAAGCAATTACGGTCCGACCTCCTCCAATCTTTGGTTACGGATCACAAGTGCAGTTTTTTGGGAGTGGAGGGGACACACTTCATATGCTTGTCCACAACGGTTGATGAAACCTTATAGACCTTGAGGAGGAAGAAGTGCTACTGGAACCAACTTATGATGACTACGATGATGAGGAAGATGATGTTGATAAGAGTGATGACAATAGAGGCTAGAGAAGGAATATTGTCTTCCAAACATGAGTTCTTTGCGGTAGGAAGGTGTGTGATGTTCTTGATGGGAGTAACCACGAGAACATTAATTCCAAAGAAGCAGCTGAAAAGTTCAAATTGCCTATTAAAAAGCATCCTTATCCCTACAAAATTGCTGGTTTTGAAAAGGTAACAACGTGCCGATCACATCTCATATCTCATTGTTTAGTCAATTTTTCCTTGTATGACAATGTTGATAGTGAGGCTGTGTGATATTGTGCCTATGGATGCATGTCACACTCAAGGGCAGACCACGGTTATATGACAATGACATGATCCACCGCACAAGAGCCAACACTTATTCCGAAGGAAAAACAACACTTATTCCTTATACATGGCATCCTCTTAGGGAAGAAGACACTAGTTCCTCTAAATACAATAAGGTAAATAGCTTCTTAACTGCTGCAAAGTGTGAGGCTAATGAGAGATTATTTGTTGTAGAATATATGCCTAATGATACATTAGCAAAGCACTTATTTCATTGGGAAACACAACCAAAGAAATGGGCAATGCGATTAAGGGTTGCTTTGCATCTTGCACAAACTTTCTTCTCAAGGAAGAAAATGGAGAATTAATGATCAGGATGTACTTCTTTTTTTTTTTGGGTTGATAAAAGGCGATTTTTATTAAAGAATCACTCTGCTAGTGCCAATTGCTCAAGCAGGATAGTATTGCGAATAAATCTGGGGGCTCTCGCCAAATTTTGTCCACTCCATTTTTTACAGCAAATTTTGCAGGAAAATGGGCAGCCTAATTTCTTTCTCGCTTGACAAAACACATTATCCATCGAGCAAACAACTAAAGTCCCACCTTGATATCATCAACCAAATGCCCTGTACGACTTCAATCCGCCTCCTTGCGGTTAACTGCATCTATGATAGTCTTAGCATCCCCTTCCATGTACACATGTATAAGTCCCAATTCTTTGCACAGCTCCATCGCCACCATTGCCGCCATAGCCTCAGCCACTGCTGGTGAAAATTTCCCTATACGTGTCTTATTCTACGCAGCTACAAAGCCCCCATCAGTGTCCCGAATCACTACACCACAGCCCAGGTGCCCGGCCTTGCAGTCGACAGATGCATCCCAGTTAGCTTGAAGCACCTAGGACTCGACGCCAACCATCGAAAACCTCATTGTGCACTGCTATGTAGAACAACCTTTGGTCTTAAACCGTGAGCCTCTTTAAAATCTTCCATGGTCTGTATTGCTCTTTGTATTAGCACTCTAGGGTGAGCAAAAACTCCTCCATGAAGTACGTCATTTCGACGCAGCCATATTCTTCGTGCTAAGCCCAAATTAATGCCATCTCCTCTGTAGTATATTTGAGAAACAAGCCGTCTACCACTTGTAGGAAAACAGGTCTTGGAAAATGGCTTTTTTGAAATTTCACTAAGCTCGTGTCCCATGCATCTTGAGCAGCCAGGCATTGCCACAAGGTGTGAAATCCATATTCCACCATGTAGCCACAGAAAGGACACACTGGGTCTATGATAACTTTGTTAGACTACAAGAACCATGCTGCCATGCTCTTGAAACTTGTGCTGCCTGCTGCTCTGCCAAACCAGCCCACCTGCTCTGCCTATACTGCCGACCAAACAAACCAGCCCACTTGACGTTGCTGCCCAGCAAACAAACCAGCCCACCTGCTGTCTCCTTGTCTCTAAAATGTCTCTAAAATATTGTATTTTGTCCTCTTTTGTCTAAGCTACTGATTCTATAAATTCAGCAGCTTCTTTTGTAATTCTAACTCAATCAATCAAATATATTTTGCATTCTAAACATTTTCATGGTATCAGAGCCCGTTGGCTAACGCCTTGTAGTCTTGGTTTTCTCCTTCAGGTAGCACCGCCAGGTGGGCTTAACCCACAGCCCACACTGGCAGTGCCTTGAGGAAGCTCTTCAAGAGTTGTCCTTACTTTTTACTGCTCGTTAAGGCATTTCTACAAACACCTCACCCTCACATCAATGTCTCCAACCACACATGTTATTCTAACACCCTTTCCATCCACCCTTTTACATAGCAAAACCACTTCTTCCAATATCTCCCAAATCATCTTCCGTTCAAAAAAAAAAAAAAAGGGTTGAGAACTGCTGGGCATGCAAGAAAATTTTGTAAGAAAAGAGAAAGACAGAAAGTGGTATGTGAAAAAGCAAGAAAGTGGTATTAAAAGAGAGTGGCATGGGTATGCGTTTTGCACATGGGTATGCGTACTCCCGAGTATTCTCCTTCTCTTTCTTCACCCGCTTTTTCTCTTCTTTATGGTCTACTCTTTCCTTTCCTTTATTTTGTCTGCCGACAACTTATTCTCCTAATGTGAGCTTCATCTCTTTCTTCTTTCCTACCTCAAGTTCTCGGCTCTCTCTGTTCCAGCCTCTCCTTTTACTCCTAGTCGGTTCAGCTCATGTGAGTCCCACATTTTGTTTCTCACTCCATGCACCTCCCGAGCACTTGCGGCGAAAAAAAAAAAAAAATGTAGAAGCCATATTTTTGGCCATTTTGGTAGTGAATTTTGACCGTTTTATCGTGGTTTTGCGCGTAACCGCCCTTGGTGTTTCCGCAAGATCCGACGTCTCGGGTAATTTGCGTGATCCGACTGCCCCATGGTGTTTTGGCGAGATCGACCGCCCTTTGGTGTTTTCGCAAGATCCGACCGTCGGATTTACGCAAGATTCAACCATCTTAGTTACAAACTAATGGTTGCTCGCCCCATCAGTTCAGGTGGAGGTGTTAGAGTACAAGAACCATGCTGCCATGCTCGACACTGTCTGCTGCGCTGCTCGCCAAACCAGCCCACCTGCTCTGCCTATGCTGCCGACCAAACAAACCAGCCCACTTGAAGCCCTGCCAACGTTGCTGCCCAGCAGACAAACCAGCCCACCTGCTGTCTCCTTGTCTCTAAAATGTCTCTAAAATATTGTATTTTGTCCTCTTTTGTCTAAGCTACTGATTCTATAAATTCAGCAGCTTCTTTTGTAATTCTAACTCAATCAATCAAATATATTTTGCATTCTAAACATTTTCAAACTTTTCTCTTAAGCGGATTTTCCCTAGTTGGGAGAATATCTTGACAAGCCTGCCAGCTCCTTTTGCAAGTGGTATGCACTCCTAACAGAAAAAATACCATCCACAATACCTTTCTAGATCAATACATCAGGCTGATTGGTACTGCTCAAAGGTAGAGTTTGACAGAGTTGAGCCTCCTCATTAGAAAAAATTGGTTGCAGCAGCTGGACATTCCACCCCTTTAAATCCTCATCTATTAATTCCTTTACCTTGGCTTCTTCGTTAAGGACAGTGATAGGGGAGCATACATAGTATGTATTCAGATTGGGCAGCCATCGATCCTTCCATATTTTCATCGATGATCCGTTCCTAATGCGCCATATTAAACCCTCCTTAAGCAAATCACAAGAACTATGGATGCTTCGCCATGCAAAAGATGGCCTCCCACCCATTTTTGCCTTTAAAAAATCACCATCAGGATAGTACTTTGCACGCATGATCTTTGCCACCAAATGATGCCGGGCAGAACTAAGATTGTTCTGACAGCGTATATTCGCAGCAGAAACTAAGAATTGAAGATGGAAAAGGGAACTCAGGAAGAGAGAAAATAACAATTAGGGAAGAGAAAATCCCTAAGTGTCCCAAATAAGCAAACAGATAAATAACTCTGAAAGACTTAAATTTAGTTGATAATATAAATTGAGTTGAAAAATAACAAAGACTACATGCCTTTATATAGGCTAGTTATCTCCTAAATTAACAAGGAAAGGGAAAAACAAATCTAATGGGAAAAGGAAAACAATTCCTAATAGGAAAAGGAAAACAATTCCTAATAGGAAAGGAAAAACCTAATCCTTATTGAAAAAGGAAAACTAAAGCATAAATAATAAATATAATTATTATTATTATTCTCCTGCATCACCAAACTCTCCTGCTTCTTCCACAGTCTTCATTCTTGTTTGGCCAATAAAGCCTTATTAAGTTCCCAAGAGGTAGTTCAATCGGCTGTGAATCACGCTTTATGAAACAAAGGTCACAAGTTCGAATCCCCCCTCCCTCTACCCTTGTGTGGACATGTCAAAAAAAAAAAAACAAAAACAAAAACAAAGCCTTATTAAAACATGTAAAGTCATGGAAGCCCATTCCACCCACATCTTTTGCCATGCCCATCTTTTCCCAACTCATCTAATTAATTCGGGTCTCATTGTCTTGATGACCCCACCAAAATTTGTGCATATGGGAATTTAAATCTGAACGTAGGCCTTTTGGTAATAGAAAGATACTCATTCAGTAAGACGGGGAGCCATTTGTTTTGTTGAAATTGATTTTATTTTTAGATTAGTTTTATTTTTCTACTAGTATTTAATTTTTGCAATTTCAATTCTATTCGTAGTTTGTTTTTGTGTTATTTTTGTTAAATTTTAAGTTTTTAAGATAGTGTTTGGTTGTTTTTAGTTTGGTTTTAGTTTTTGGAAAATCAGTCTATAATAGAATCGATCGCATCTCTTGCGATGAGCACATTGAACCTATTCAACATTGTCGTGTGCCTCGCGGCGCCACTTTGTAGATTTGCGTGTGCGCCTCACTAATTAACGCAGCATGCGATGCTCGCTCGATCGTACCTTTGTTGCGATCGAGCGCACTTGCAGAGACTGCTACATTTGTGTTGATTGTGATTGATCGCACCAATGTACGCTCGAGCACATCTCTGCTAGATGCACCAACAGATCTGAGGCAATATGTTCAATTTTTAATTTTTGGTTTAATAACTAGTTTTTCCTTAAATTGTTAATTTAATCTACCTGTTTTTATTTGTTGTCTGTTGTTGATTAGTTGTGGTTAGTTTATTTTTGTTTTTAATTTTTTAATTAGTTTATTTTCATTTTAATTAAGTAAATAATATGTTTATTTAGTTTAAATGTTTAATTGTTTAAGCTAGTTTGTTTCTATTTTTCTTTAATTTGTTTGTTTGTTATCTGTATGTGTTAATATTTGTTTAAATTGCTTAGTTTTTAATTCATTTATTGTTTAGTAGTTTATTTTTAAATTAGTATTTTAATTTCATTTAGTTTATTCTTTTTGTTCTTTATTTGTTATTTTGTTGTCCTTGTTTTTTTCTGTTTTTGTTCATATTTGCTTAGTTAGTTTGCTGTTTTTAGAGTTGTTTAGTTTAATTTCTTGATTGGTGTATGCATGGTCTCTCATCCTTAAACGTAGAGTTAATACCTTTAGATCCCGACTTAGAGAGAAATTTTAGGAGAGCCCGTAGAACATCATTTGAGATGGGGGACAACGTGAGAAATGGACATGGAGAGGAGCATGAAGAGTACCAAGATGCAAGAGTTGGTCACGTGGAGCAAATCCGAGCTTATGATGTGGATTTCACTACATCACTTAGGGAGCTATTCGCACTAGTTGCAACTAGTTCCCATTCGTGTATAGTGTTATTACCGACTAATGCAACTCATTTCGATTTAAAGCTACATGTCATCCAACTTTTACAGTCATTTCATGGTTTGGATCATGAAAGCCCTTATAACTATACCAAAAGAATCAAGGACATATGTGCCACGTTCAAATTTCAAAATTTCTCAAAAGAGTCAATTCATCTCAGATTGTTCCCATTTTCCCTTCAAGGTAAAGCCAGGGCGTGGTTGGATTCCAACACACCCGGATCTATTACATCATGGGAAAGCTTATTGACCAAATTTTATAGTAAGTTTTTCCCGATGTCAGCTGTGAACGAATACCAGAAAGAAATCAGTTCATTCACTCAGGAAAAAGATGAGAATTCTCTGAGTGTTGGGAGCGGTTCAAGGATCTGTTGATTAAATGCCCTCCACATGGTTATGAAAAGCAGAGACTCGTACAATTTTTCTACCAAGGGCTGACTCAGCCCAACCGTAGCATGATTGAGTCGATGAATAGAGGGGCATTTTTTAGTTTGACGGGAGACTGCTGATTAAATGCCCTCCACATGGTTATGAAAAGTGGAGACTCGTACAATTTTTCTATCAAAGGCTGACTCAGCCCAATCGTAGCATGATTGAGTCGATGAATGGAAGGGCATTTTTGAGTTTGACAGGAGACTTGGCATACAAGGCGTTAGATAAAATATCCAACAACTCACAACAGTGGGACTTTACTAGTTGTCGTGACAAATCAGCACGAATCGCCAAGAAATGAGGCATTTATGAGCTTAAAGAAGCAGAGATGAATTTAAAGATAGATGCGCTCACCAAGAGACTTGACACTCTCGATGTCAGTCGGCCCATCAGTGCTGCCAACACGTTCCCTGTCGAGAATTATTCTATCTGTGCTAGTCCGATGTTATGGAGTCCCGCCCTATAGGGAAGTCAATTAACTAGTAATTGATTCCACGGCGCGCCATCCCATCCATATCCCTCCAGGACACGACCTCTGAGAAATCACTTTTCTTGTTGTAATGAGAAAACTATAGCGAAAAACATTACTAAGACTATAGGATTAAGAGACAGTAATTGAAACATCACACAGTAATACCAAAGATAAAGTACTACATCATCAATATCATAAATAGTCACCAAATGTACTGGTCATCAAACCATCAACAAGAAATAGATACAACCAAAAATAATAACGCCAACATTATTTACAAAAGATCAACAGATCAAAGCCTAGAACTAAGCAAGAGCTAGTGAAATCAAAATTTCTATCATGTCTGCACGAGTAGATCCTCCATCTTCCCACATCGTCCTAAGCCAACCGGGATCCATATCTTCAAAGATCACCCGTATCAGGTCCTGAACAATCACCCAAGTACTCTCTGACGGCATCTTCGTCTAGTGCAGCTAAATTGCGCAATTATTTGTAATGATGGGGAAAAACATAAATAAAAGGGGTATGTCTAAGATTTAGTGAATTTTAACACAGATAATACCTATGCCAATTTTAGTAATGAACTTTTATGTTTAATAAGCAAAAACAGTTCTATCATAACAGCTTATTTATGCGTCATATATGTATAGAAACAATAGTTATAGTTCAATAATATGGTCTACTCGAGATATTACCCTTTCTCAGCAAGGTTGATGTTGTCCCGAGGGACCTATAATACAGTGCCAGTGCCCCAGCCATTGCATAACATACTGTATGTAGCATTAGTGGCGCGACTAAGTCCAACCCCAAGTGGCCCACACCAACTAATGACATTCGTCCTTTAGTGACTGAACTATTGGGAGTGGTTACATCAAGGTCGTGAAACCAATGGATCAAAAGCCCTGTATAACACATACATTTGACCATAAAGCTAACATGTATAGTAAGCCCGTGGCCAATACTACCGGATATGTCATACGATGTAATTATCTTGTCTGTATTTTACATGCATGTCATTTTACAAGTCTCGCTTGGTTAATATGTTCAATATAACGTTTTTTTCAAAATGACAAAGTTCATGTGCAATAAGTACAAACTGTAAGAGTTGTAAAATATGCATGTTTTCTCAATACACAAAATAGATGTGCAATGCATGGAAAACAGCAATGAGCATTATGTGAGTTAAAACTCACCTGGATTGATAAGCGTTTCCGAAACCTCCGAAAGATCCGGGTTCTCAAATCTGTGGAAAACCTTCTATTAGTCCTAATTCTACTAAAACAACTCTAAAGTAAGGAAAATAGGAGCTATGGGATGGTTGGTAAAAATAGGGTTTCCCTGTCACACACTGACCATACGTTCGGCTCGAGGTCGTACGTCCACCGTGTCACAACAGGCCGTACATTCGACACAACACTATACATCCACTATGTGGGTTATCAAGGAGAACCTCATTTTCTCTCCATTATCCACCTATTCTCCGACTCCTAGGGCTATTAGGAATACCCTAAAGCTTTTTAGTCTAGTTTACAACCTCCATGCAATGTAACAATGCTAAGCTAATGAAAACACTAATCCAAACAAGTCTCAAAGCATAACTAAGTTAGCAACTACAACTAAACATAAAACGAGCAACATAACGATGTAATTAAAAGGTAAGGATTGAACGTTACCTCCTTGAAACAAAATTGCAAGAGTTTCGCCTTACGAACATTTCGAAACACCTAAACGCCTCACACACGCTCACAAAACACTCACAACACTTTGGGAACTCTCTATTGTCATCACTCTATCAACATCTATTTCCTCATCATTGCAGTCATCATAAATTGGTTTTGGTAGCACTGGTGGTGGTTGATGTTGACACCTATTGTGAATGCGCTTTTTGGATAATTGGGTAGTGAGGGCTTCAATCTAATCCCCCATAGCCTCAAATTGCTCCTCCATGTGCTGCCACTGTGTTGCCGCTTGTTCTCCACAAATTGATTCTTTGCACTCATACACGTCGTGCAAACTTACATAGTGGTTGCCCTTTCCTCTTGTGACTGGATCCATGGAAAGTAACTGGCGGTTTGGCGCTTTGATACCAACTTATATAGCCTCACTTTGTGAGATGCAAAGAAAACAACAAGAAGAAGAAAGATAATTAATTATAGATATTGAGTCTTTCAAAGATTTAAGAATTATTCTCAAAACTATACAGTCTACATATAGTTTGAAGGAAAATATGAAGAAAACTCAACTCTAAGGTTTCTTATTGATGAAAACTGAAATAACATCAAAAGTCGCGTTCTCAAGGTTATAAGCATGTATTTATAGCGCAAGAGTCCTAAACCTAGAAGGAAACATAATTAAATTCAGTTTACTAAAGCTATGTTGGCCGTTTGGACAGGACATAGGGCCGTCTGGACAGGCAAAGGAAAAAAAAAACTTGCAAAAAATAACATAGGCATCCGGACGAGATTTCAAACAAACTCTAGATGAGGACTCTCGAGTTGGACTCTGTCCGCACGAGATTGTAGACGAGCTCCAGACGAGGACTCTTAGGTTGAACCTCGTTTGGACTTGCGGTAGACAAGCTTTAGACCAAGCTCTCGGGATCACGGGCATCCGGATGGATGCTCTCCTCTCCGGACGGGCTTCAGCTTCCTTATGCGTTTGTGACCTAGTCTTGATTCTTTGGGGCGCCTCCACACTCATATCCCCTTAGGTCTCCCTCATTTAATCCCAAGCATTTTGATCTACATCACCTCTCTAGTAGTGTCTTTGAAGCTAAAAAAATTCACCAATTAAGGGGACTTATGGTCTGGCCAATGCTTTTTTGACGCTAAATCTAACCAGCAATGCAAGGAATGGGAGAAAGCTGAGTATGGAGATTGAATTAGCTCTTGCTACTTTAGAGTTGACTCTGATAGAGTTGGAAATAGCAGTGGCCTCTGGTTGAATTAGCTCTCATGGATAATTAGAGTTTTGATTATCTATCATGTTAGTTTGTAGAGAGATTATTATTATAAACACTATGATATTCAGATATTCCAATTTTTTTTTTCTTAAAAAAAAAATTATCACAAATTGCTGTAATTGTAATACTTTTGTAAAATGTTCAAAAACTAAGCTATTTTCCAAACATACTTATCCGAGTGGCCAATAAATATTTATGGTTGTTATATAATAAAGGTTATATACACACACATATATATATTGGTTTAATACATTTGACCGCTTGTGGTTTAACAATTTTATTTTTACCCACCTCAATTTCATTTTGTATCGCATATAATACATCGCTTATTGATTAAAACGAAATGAGTACCCCTGTTCAACTTCCGCTAAAGAAATTAACGAAAGTCCATGTCAGTCCAATGAAAAGCTAACATGTGACATTTAATATATATAAATATATATATTTAAACTCATTAGAAATTTAAAATAATTAAAATAATTAAAAAAAAAACTTGAAAAAAAGAGAGTAAGGGGTGGTCCAGCAACCAAAAAACCAAACCCTAATTTATTTATTTATTTATTTTTGCCTTTAGTCTTTAGGGGTGGCCAGATCACCCCCAAGGGTCATGGGTGTGGCGTCTCATATCACCTAGGTATGGAGATGTAGATATGCTTATATGTGTACTTATATCATTCATGACAACAACATATTTTAAAGGTGTGATGGTCATGATCCATCATAACTTTACAGTTAAGCGAGCTTATGCGAGAGTAGTACCAGGATGGGTGACATCCTAGAAGTTTGGTTTAGGAGAGCCAAAAGCAGACTATATTATGTGTCATTGGAGGTGGGACTTTACAAATGGTATTATAGCCATTACCCAACCTAACATGTGACAATTAGAGCCATCCTCCATATGCGTAAAGCAAGCTGGTTACCCTTCTGTCCCCTCCAACTCCCCAAACAATCACTCACCTTTCACAATATAACCCAAACAACCTTAAAGAGTTGAAGAAATATGGTCCACAGCTCGGTTGCAACCTTACAATGCAGGAATAGATGGTCAATGGACTCGCCACCTTGTTTACACATACAACACCACTCCAACACTACAATATTCCACTTCCGTAATTATCCGAAGTCAGGATTTTGCCTAGAGTCATCATCCACACAAAGAACGCCACCTTTGGGGGAGCTTTCATCTTCCAAATACTCTTCCAAGGACGAAACACTTGTGCCGAAGTAGATAAAGCTTGATAGTACGATTTTACTTCAAATACATTCCTTTTTGAAGGAATCCAACAAATTTTATCCTCACCTCCAACACTAATTTTTTGGGAATACAATACTGTAAGAAATCGCTAGATCGCTTCAAGTTCCCAATCATGCATAGGGCGAATAAATAGAACATTCCAATGAAGTATACCATTTGGGGTCTCCATATTCTCCTCCACCCACACATTCTAATGAAATGCAATATTGTACAATTCTGGAAATACTATGTGACATATTTACATGTAGATAGTTGAAAAACCAGCACAAAACTTTCATGGAAAATGAAAACTTGGAGCAGTCATTATTTATTTTGTACATGCCTACAAGTCATGCAAAGCTGCAGACAAGGTTTCAGGTATTGAGGTTGAGGTTTATTGGAACATTTCCAACATGATTGACTGTCCAAAGTTCACAAGCAGAGAATCCTACAAGAAATTTGATCATTAGGGAAAAAATCTTCGGTGACCACTCAAAAGTCGTTGCTAATAACTCGACTGGAATTTATTTTCGCGCAGGGGCTGTGTTGGGAAGCTATCTTTTTCAATACTACTTCCAATATGGAGGAAGTTCATGGCTCCTGGTGGGAGCTGATCCCTCTCTCTCGCTTGATCTATCTAAGGAGTAGACATCCCAAGCACCATCTCTCCAGTAGGCAGAATTGATTTCGGGGACATGTGCAACCTTCCAATAATCCCCACCTTCGATGTCCATGATCAACTCATCAGGCATGTCAAAAAATTCAAGCAGTTTAAGCTTGCTAAGGTGTTCGATACCTGATGGCAGCCTGTGCAAGGATTTACAGCGCTGCAGGATTAGCTTTTCAAGGAAAGGCATTGCTCCCATTTCTACTGTAACTGTCGTCAGTGCATCCAACTTATCAAGGCCTAAAACCTTCAGCCTCTGAAATCCTTGAACCTTAAACTGCAATATCTCTCCCTCATAAACCTGCAGAAATTCAAGATGTACAAGATTTGGCAGACCTTGGAGTGACTCAAGCGGATCAACCCTCAATTGACTCCACTTCAAAGATACCTTTGCCAAACTATGGAGAGAAGATATCCAGTGTGGTAACTTCTCTAAACATCCTGTCAAGTATAGCCGCTGCAGAAATGGAGGAGGGAAAGATAGGCTTTCAAGATCAATGATCTCGTTCTCTTCGATTGACGTAATCGACAAAGCGCGAAGGTTTGTTAGTGAGTTAATGGAGGAGCACAGAGCAGCCCCATTTTCTCTTCTGAGCTTTACAATAACAAGCCTCCGCAGTTGATTCAGCCTTCCAAGCTCTTTCATCATATCATTGCCATCTAGATCATCGACCTCAATGACGCCAAGCTTTTGTAAGAATCGGAGACGTCCGATTTGTGGCGCCATAGCCTTAAAACCATATTTGGAATTGAAGTGTGCATAGGAGTGAATCTCATACCGATACACCAATAGGTGGCGAAGTTTTTGAAGCCGCGAGATCTCAGCAGGCAATGCAGTCACACATGTGTGTTTAAGATCAAACGTCTCCAGGTTCTGCAGATTCCCAACTGAGCTTGGAATGATTTCTATCTTTGTGCCTCTCAAGCTTAGATATTTTAGATGGAACAGCTTGGTGATCTCATTTGGGAATATCTCTAGAGGTGCACCTTGCAAATCTAACACATTAAGTAGCCTAAAATCAAGAGAAAACAAAAGGGAGTTTGAAGACTCAGACTCTGATGATTCTACCCTTTGAAACATGAGCAAAGAACGAAGCCGAGAGATGCTCTTGGTTTCTTGCACATCCCGTGTGGTTTTATGTATTGACAGGCGACGAACTTTTTCCGGCCACATCGTGTTCTGTCCTCGAGCTATGGTTACAAAATTTTGGTCTCTTGACTTCCAAATGATTATCTCACGAAAAAGGTCATGGATGCGACAAGTTTTGATCCTCCCTTCACTGGTTGTCCCTGCCACTTGGATTAGGCTTCTGTTCAAGAGCTCATAGAGGTAGCCCTCTGCAACTTCTTCCAACACCATTCCTTCTTTTTCTTTCACAAACCCTTCTGCTATCCATAACCGAATGAGTCTCATTTTGTCAATAAGATGACTTTCAGGAAAGATGCTTAAATAGAGAAAACAAGACTTTAGATAGTAAGGCAAATCATTGTAACTGAGTGACAATATCTTTTCCATACTATTGAGTCTAACATTTTCTTTAATTTCATCAGCAAGACTGCGTTGAATCAGATCCCAGTCATCTATCCTGTTCTTGGTCCCCAAAACACCACTGATTGCCACAATTGCAAGTGGCAATCCTTCACATCTTCTGAGGATACTTTCTGTAAAATTATTCAAATATGGAGGGCAAGAGCTCACCCCAAAAGTCTTCCTGCAAAATAAAGTCCTGGACTCTTGATGAGTCAAAGGGTTCAAAGGATACACATTACCATTGAACTCCTTGCAAGAGGCAAAGGCTACTTCAGAGTTGCGTGTTGTGAGCATTACTCGGCTGCAACTGTTATTTGGCAATATATATTTGACTGCATCCCAATCATCCATACGCCACACATCATCTAACACAACAAGGTACCTCTTTTGCTGCAGAAAGTTTTTGATTTTTGTTCTCAGCTGATCGGTGCTCATGCTGTCCATTCTTTGAGGAACTGGTTTCCTTTTTATCTTGTAAAGTTGCTGAACCATGTCTTTTAGGACATCTTCCATCTTAAAAGATTGAGAAACCGATACCCAAGCGCGGTATTTGAAGTGCAGCTTCACTTGTGCATCATCATATACTTTCTTTACCAGGGTGGACTTCCCCAAACCTCCCATGCCGACCACCGAAACCGCTTCGCGTCCGCTATCATCCTGGATAAGCCAGCTGATCAGCTGCTTTTTGGGCTTTTCAATGCCCACAAGGTCAGCTTCATCTAGCAGAAGGGCATCCTGCCGGCGGTCATGATATGTATTAGCAGCAATTTTGGTGTCAACTGTTGTAGTTTCACCCTGAAATCTGTGATGTCCTTCCAAGATACCTGCAAATCTGTTTTTGATGTGTTGTATTTCGGAAGCAATACGACGGCGATCTTTCAAATTCCTCAAGGCGGAAACAATTATACTAAGAGAAGCATGAAAATCATACCCAAAAGGATGTGTGAATACAAGCCTGCATTCATCAAGAACATCTTCAATATCGTAAGCCACATGCCTCACTTGCTTAACCCACACGTCAAGTTCAGGACTCCTCTCTTCCATTTCATCAGCAAGTCTTAGGAAGGGCTTGATGTGCGCCAGTTCATCTGCAATCCACACAATTTCTTCCTTGACCCCCTTCAGTAGTTGCACCTCTACTTCTATCAAGGCCACCAGCTTGTCAAGTACATAGGTAACTGCAATTTCAGCCATTGCTTCTCAGTTTTCCCCCAAACTAGCCTTTGTGTGTTTGAGACTGTAAAGAAACAAGGCTAAACACCTCTATTTTCTCTTTTTCCAAGGGTAATTGGAGATGAGGTTTCTGTCTGAATTTTGGGATTCTTTATAACCATTCTAGTGTTCGGGAGATCTATTCTATGACCAACTGGCTCAGGTTTTAGCAGAGGAAATGCTCAAGTTGCCCAGTAAATAATCATTTTCATCCTTTCTTCAACCCACTGAACTGGTCAATGAATTCATTACTTGTTCTCCAGACTGCTTCGAAGTTTCTTAAGAAACAATATCTGCATCGTTTGTCAATGCTTTTTATAGATACTTTTAAGAAAAATAGAAAATAAAAGCATTAACAAATAACGACAAACACGAAATACTCAAAACTACTATTACTTTTATGTTACATCAAAACGTTTTTCCAACCAAAAATCAAAAAAGCACCCTCTAAAAAGTTCTATCAAACGAATCATTACCTTGTAACTTCTCTATTTCATCCCCTTGGTGACCAATTGCCATGCTGCACGCTTCTTTCCAACCCAATTGCAAACTGGTCAAAATTTCCAGATCTCTTCTGGATTCCGTTTCTGACACTCAATCTTCATCATCTTTTCTGCTTAATCTGACTTATTAAATATTTTTTAATGATAATGATTTCAGAAGTAACATCACTTCCCTATCAATTTGGATTCAGCCTGAGCCTGCTTGCCACGATCCGTGGCCGCGTGATGATCATGACGTCAAGTTTTCTTTTACAAAATAAAAATGCTGACTCACATATTTTGACCAACTTAAAGAACCGAGATTTCTTGAATGGTGCCTGCATTTTCTTTGAATGATGTTTGAGTTAATGATGTTTGAATGATGTTTGCTTCCTAAGCATTTGGCTTAGGAAACAAGAAAAGAACACGCCCGTGAAGGTGGCTGGAAAATACCGGAAAAAATAAGAGTTTCAAATTGTTTGTTAATACTTTTTTTTTTTTTTTGGCTAAAAAGAATAAACTACTCTAAAAAGACGTTGTCCAACGAGTCTGGTCTTTCTTGTTTCTAAGGTATTCGAGCAAATTATTATTAGTAAGTAAAAATATTAAAGAGAGCATATACCAAACATGTTCTTTGCAGATTATAAATATCCATTTTGTTACCCAAAGATTGAGAATTCATGAAGAATATTGTAACAAAATCATTAAATCATTAAAAAAATTTCAATAATTGACTTGAATTATCATCGATTACAAGTTTTGATATGTCAAATCAGTGTTGGCCATAATAATGCATAAAAGGAAAGATGCTGGAAAATTCCTTGTTTGTTTTCCCAATTCTCTATGGGCCTCCTTGCAGACCTAGCAAAGGGGAAGGTGATAAAACCCTAAAAATAAATAAATAAATAAAAAACTCCTTTCAATTGTCAACTCGAAGCGCCACGCTTACCAAATAAAGAGGGTTTCCTTTTATTAATAGCGTACAGAAATTAATCTAAGCTTATAGCTTTTGTCATTAGCAAGACTATTAGATTATTAAAATTAGTTTAGAGTCCGCACTATGCGTCAGATTATTTTATATATATATATATATATATATCTTTTTTGACATGGCCAGGTTATTATATATATATATATATATATAGTTAAGTCAAAAAATATTTAAAAGATTATAAACAACAAATTTTATTTTCTTCTCTTAATTAACAAATTAGTTACAAAAAATGAAAAATGTTCATAAGATCATTTTAAACCATAGTTTTACTTAATAGCATAAACTCTATATCCAATAAATTTAAAAATTCATAAATTTATTTCTTATAAATAAAAACATGTTAAATATTTGTTTCCATATATGTAGTTTAAAATGAAATATAAAGGAAAAAAAATTCAAAATAAGAACATAGATTAATCAATTATAGAAAATGATTGATTAATCATTATATTTCAACAATGATACCACTTCTCTTCCACTACACAATCCATTGTGGTAAACTTTTGTCTTTCAAGAGTTGAACTTTCTCCTCATAAACAAATTCTTTGAGAAATTTTACCATTACACTGACAAAAATAAATAAATGTTCTAAAATATATGAACATGTTGATGATTACAATTATATTTATTAATTTTGTAAACAAAAGAATGTTGGTATTTTAATTTTTTAAAAATACTAGTATAATAAAAAAGAACTATCTTTTTGGTATATTTTTCTCAGTTCCAATGAAATCCACAAATATAAGAAAATGAAACTAATTTGAAGACATACAGGAAAAGAAGGGCAAAAAAATCTATGATTGGAAAATTGAATGTAAAATATATTGAAAAAATTGAGTTTCTATGAAAAGAAATTCTCACTATTATTTCCTGAATTTAATGTAAAATTTACAAAAGAAAAGTAATCATTTGAATAAAAAATAATATATAAATTAGAAAAAAAAATAAGGGTAAAAAAAAATGGAAGAGCATAAGCATTGGAAATAAAGACCAAAAAAAAAAACCCTAAATATGAAAATAACTATTCTAGCAAAACAAAACAAAAAAACAAAAACAGAAACTATAGTATAATTTTTATTAAGAAACATTGATTGGAAAATTGAAAATAACTGTTATAGGAAAAAAAGAAAGAAAGAAAATAATTATAGTATAATTTTTCATTGAAAAACAAAGAATAGAAACTATCTCTCTTGTCTTTTTCCGGAATTAATTGATATAAAATAGAAAGTAAAAGAAGAGAAAATTAAAAAACAAAAGAAAAAATATATATAAGGGACAAAAACAAAATGAAAAAATATATGTAAGGGACAAAAACAAAATGAAAAAACATAAGCACAGAAAATAAAGATAAAAAAAACATATAAAATGACAATACTAAGATAATGTAAAATCAATATTCTAGCAAAAAAGAGAAAAAAAATAACCATAGTATAATTTTTCATTGAGAAACAATGATTGGAATTGAGTGTGAAATTTACAAATGAACATTGAGATATAAATAGAAAGCAAGAGAGGAAAAAAGAAAAATAAACACAAAGAAAGAATTTAGGACCCTTTTGTTTTCCTCATTAAGATATCAATTAAATGCATTCTAAATAAAACTCATACATTTTAATTATCTTATATTGAAATATAAAGAGAAAGCATGAGAAGATAAAAAGAAAAGAAAAATAAAGAAAGATAGAGAGACCTTTTATTTTCTTCATTAAGATATCAATTAAGTGCATTCCAAATAATATAAAGGGAAAGTAAGAGAAGATAAAAATAAAAATAAAGAGAAAAAGAATTTGTGAACCTTTTGTTTTCTTTATTAATACAATTAAATATATTACAAATAAAACCCTTATGTTTTAATTGTCTCACTAAAAGGCTAAAATCTAAAACACCAATTCTAGGCAAGAGAATTTGTGAATCTTTTGTTTTCTTTATTATTATTATTTAAAAAAAAATATTTTGTGAACCTTTTGTTTTCTTTATTAAGACAATTAAATATATTACAAATAAAACCTATATGTTTTAATTGTCTCACATTAAGATAAAAGCATAAAGTAAGAGAAGATGAAAAGAAAATTAGATAAAGAGAGAAAAGAGAGAATTTGAAAACATTTTGTTTTCTTCATTTAGATAATTCAATGCATTACAAATAAAACCCCTATATTTTAATTATCTTATTAAAAGGCTAACATCCAAAACACAACGTGTCGCAATTCTAGGTACTTTCTAATATGACTGATTGAGGACACGTGTCACAATTCTAAGCTCTCTTCGAGCAAAAACTCGGCTTTTATATATATTAAAAAAAAATTGTGAACCTTTTGTTTTCTTCATTAAGACAATTAAATATATTACAAATAAAACATATATGTTTTAATTGTCTCACATTAAGATAAAAGCATAAAGTAAGAGAAGATGAAAAGAAAATTAGATAAAGAGAGAAAGAGAGATTTTGAAAACCTTTTGTTTTCTTCATTTAAACAATTCAATGCATTACAAATAAAACCCCTATATTTTAATTATCTTATTAAAAGGCTAACATCCAAAACGCAACGTGTTGCAATTCTAGATACTTTCTAATATGACTGATTGAGGACACATGTTGCAATTTTAAGCTCTCTCCAAGCAAAAACTCGGCTTTTATATATATATATATATATATATATATATATATATATATATGACAACCTTAATTGGTGCTAAAAACTTTTTTTAATGCTCACTTTACGTGGGCTGAATTTGGCAGTGTCAATAGATGTTAGAGCATTGCTACAAACCCTATAATATGGAATTTTCTCATTTTTCAAATCCTTTCAATTACCCCGTAAGATTTTTCTTTAAATCCTATCCAATGAAGCAAAAATAACAAAAATATCATACGCCACCCTATATAACTTTGCCATCATCCTTTATTTATGCTCTTTTCTTCTTCTTCTTTGGCTCACCGATGTTGGTCATTGTCCCGGCCCACTTAAACCCTAACATACATGGCGTGGAGTACACCTAGACAGTAATGAAACATGCATGGATTCAAACCCACAACCTCGGACTCGCAAGGTGATGGCTTCAAGCTGCTTCAACCATTAAGCCATCGTCTCATGACATTTTAGCAATTATGCCAGAGGATGTACATGCCCTTATTGAAGAACATCACCATCTCTCTCTATAACAAGAGAAACAATATTAGCATTTTTGAAACACTCTGCCAAACTTGCTCCTCCTTCTGTGGCACCATCACTGGAACGAGAGGCAGGCATACCTCTCAACGTTTTGTGTGGCCCAGATTGGATTAAGATGTCTTTGACTTGTATTTGCCACAAGCCAAAGTTCATTCTCCCATTGAACCTTTCAATCCCAAACTTTAAGTACATCATTTTTTCTTAATGAGTAGAAATCCGCAACCAAGCTCTGATACCAATTGTTAGAAAATTGGTAATTAATTAGCAACTAATTTCCCACTAGCCTTTTATATGAAAGACAAGTTTGGAAAGAAAACACATGAGAACACACACTAATCACACACGTACACAAAGAGTTTACGTGATTCGGCAATATGTCTACGTCCACAGGGCGTGATCCGGTCTCCTTTTTTACTATTGAGAAATATTGAGTGCAATGGTACAAGCCTGAACCGCTCAAGTTTAATATCTCAAATCCAAGCCCTTAACCCCTTGTACACCCCACTCAACTGTCCCTTTCAATTACTCAGTAAAGAACAACTATACATTTTGTAAATGCCACAAAGTGCTCTTACCAATTTGGATTTTTCGAATCATCTCAACCAAGGACTACATGTCCCTACATGTCCTTTTATAGAGGCTTAATCATGAAAAATAGGAGAACAATTTAAATCCAGTTGTTGCAGGGAAAACGAAACCATTATGAATACAAAGTTTTTTCCATGATAAAGATAAACTTTGCAGCCCATATGTTTATCTACGCGCTTTCTCCAAAAATCCAATTCAAGTTGTCCTTGGACTCCTTTTTAAAACTAACCTTATCCTCTTATAGATAAATAGAACTTGAGCCCACCAACTTGAATATTTATATTTTCTAGCAATTATCTTCATACTTGTTGACAATTTGAGTCATTATCAACATATATATATGAATACCTTACCTACCTAATACTTGGTGAGTCTTTAATTAGGAATCATATATATGGTACATTAATTGGAAAAGTAAGAAATTAGGCTGGATTTCAAGGGTTGCATTAATTAGAGCTACCTATGCATGCAAAAGGGTTAGGTCCTCTAATTAATTTTGTATTTTGTAGTTTTTACTTTTTAAACCGACTTTCTTCTTAAGGAAGAAAATGGAGAATTAATGATTAGGACATACCAATTTATTATTATTTTTTTTTTTATAAAAGGCAATTTTTATTTAAGAATCACTCTACTAGAGCCAATTGCTCAAGTAGGATAGTATTGCGAATACAATCGGGGGGCTCTCACCAAATTGTGTCCACCCTACAGCAAATTTTGCAAAAAAATGGACAGCTTGATTTCCTTCTCACTTGACAAAACACAGTCTCCATTAAGCAAACCGTTGAAGTCCCACCTTGATATCATCAACCAAATGCCATGTACGACTCCAGTCCGCCTCCTCGCGGTTAATTGTATCTATGATAGTCTTAGCATCCCCTTCCAAGTACACAAGTATAAGTCCCAATTCTCTCCATAGCTCCATTGCCACCATTTCCACCATAGCCTCAACTACTGCTGGTGAAAATTTCCCTGTACATGTCTTACTCTGTGCCGCTACAAAGCTCCCATCAGTGTCCCGAATCACTACACCATAGCCCAGCCGCCTGACCTTGCAGTCGACAGATACGTCCTAGTTAGCTCTGGAGCACCCAAGACTCGGCGTCAACCATTGAAAATCTCCCTGTGCACTGCTATTCGGAACAACCTCTAGTCTTGAACAGTGAGCCTCATTAAAATCTTCCATGGCCTGTATTGCTCTCTGTATCAGCACTATAGGGTGAGCAAAAACTCCACCATGAAGTACGTCATTTCGACCTAGCATATTCTTCGTGCTAAGCTCACAAATAATGCCATCTCCTTTGTAATAAATTTGAGAAACAAGCCTTTTACCACTTCCAAGAAAACAGGTCCTTAAAAATGTTTTTTTTTTTTTGGAAATTTCACTAAGCTTGTGCCCCCACACATCTTGAGCAGTCAAGCATTGCCGCAAGGTGTGAAATTCAGATTCCACCATGTAGCCACAAATAGGACACATTGGGCCTGTGATAACTTTCCTTTTAAGCAAATTTTCCCTAGTTGGGAGGATAACTTGACAAACCAGCTAGATGAAGTTTCTCTCCGCGTTAGGAACCAACAACCTCCACAGTTTTTTCTAGACCTCACTCGCACCCCGCCTAGAAGAGTTCTCCACAGACCCTCTCCCTTCCAACTTCTTTTGTAGGTGGTATGCACTCTTAACATAAAAAATACCATTCACAGTACCTTTCCAGATCAATACATCAAGCTAATTGGTATCGCAGTGCACAGTTGGACATTCCACCCTTTTAAATCCTCATCAATTAATTCCTTCATCTTGGCTTCTTCGTTAAAGATAGTGATAGTCACCACCATTTTATGTGAGGAAGCCTTGGTGAGGTCTTGCCATCCTCAACGTAATTTCTAGCTTATTTCTTATTCTTCATGTTTGTTATTATTGCATTCTTGGATTTACACATTTTAAAAGTATACCTTGGCCAACTTGTACCCATTTTCTTACCAAAAACCAACAATGATTTCGAAAAGCTTTCAACCCACCCTTATCTCCTTTAAAGTTGCATGATAGTATGTTTTATGCTTAAATGAGTCTATTTAAGGCCTAGAAAGAGAAGTACCAATCCATAGCTTTAGATAGAAGCCTAAAACACATTTTGGGAGCTTTTGGCCAGAAGCTCACCTTAGGGAGCGCGCACTCACCCAAAGAGCAAGGCACATGGCCCTTAGTCCCAAATATGTGGTACGAAGGTTTTGGCAGCCTTTTTTGTTAGATAGAACCTTGTAGAGTTCTATAGTACTGCTTATAACGATGAGTCGTGTTTTGTTATAGCAAGGATTTGTGATTTCCAAGGACTTGAGCGAGCACACGAGGTAAGTAAACACTTACGAACACTTTCCTTAAAAACGTGCAATACGTCAGCTGACTGAGCATGCATATGATATGACTATGTCTACTTTTTGTACAACTTGGTAACTGCTTTAATAGCTGGATGATAAGATGCAATAGCTTATAGCAAACATGATACACCAATATGTGCGGTATAATGGTCATGGGTTTACTATATATACTTAATTCTATATAATAGACAGGTTGGGTAGCTTTTGAGTAAACAGGTTACGAGGGAGTCAGGCTACACACTGTAATTAGCAGTACATTTTGTATTAGATTCTAATGTGTTTCCAAAATGAATTTCACTCGTACCTTGAATTTCACAAATCGATTTTCGTGTCAATTGCAATCCCTACTAGCCTTGTTTTGATACCCCCAATTGTTTTGAGAAAATACCTTGCCTTTGAATTACTGGTTTAAAAAAAAAAAAAATCTTTGGCCTCAAGCTAAGCACCCATATGAAGAGGAAGGACACTCACACTTAAGTGCTCACTTAGAGTCCAACACAATTCCTATTTAAAAACAGCTGAGGGCTCTTTAAACCCTATTCATTCCTATTTTCTCTTGTTTTCTCTCAAACCAAACACTTCCAAGGTTATTTTCGGCCGTGTCTCCCCAAGAATCAAAGTTCCATTTCATCATTGTAACAAAGGTATGGGATTTCAACCATTTTTAATTTGAAATTTCCATTTCTAGGGTTTGAGAGTTTTATTTCGGATTTTCATCTTTTCTTTGATTTTTGGGTTAGGATTGAGCATCTAGATGTTTACTTGTTGTGTTAGGATAGATGTGGTTATGTCAAAATTCATTTTCCTTCCCTAAACACCACATATTTGGATTTGGGGGGTTTTTCTCCTAAATCCGAAATCCTTATGTTTTCTTGACCCACCATGCAATTGATGCATGGGTCATAACCCAAATGCCCTCATATTGACTTGTGAACAAAACCCACTAACCCCTTTAGCCAATTTTGGCATACCCAAAACCCTAGCTTTTGAATTTAGGGTTTTTTCCTAAAATCTAAAATTCTTGGTTTTAGTAGTCCCACTTGGGCCCCATGACCAATTGAGGCCCAAACCCCTTAATCAAAGGCCCGATCTATACTTTTGACCAATCTGATTCTGAAATTTTTGTTTATATTTGAAAATGACCGAAATACCCTTAAGCTTTGAATTAGGATTTTTGCCCTAATTTCTAAAAGGGTTGATTTGATTATTGAATTGCACCTTAACATCCCTAATTGAAAGCCTAATCTGCTCCCAAAAATCTACCCTTTCAAACTCCAATTAGGACGGTGGAGTGATACTGTTATAATCTACAAGGGATACGAGGTGACCATCAAAAGTCCAGGGTCAACCCTCCAAAATTCGTATTTTATCCCATTCAAACTCAAATTCAATAAGAAAATGAAAAGTCCCCAAAGTCTTGAAAATAACCCGTCCCGAAGGTTGCCATGCACAAATCAGTGGCGTCTTGATAATCTCCTTGCCCACCGTATGGTCCACCAGCAATTTTCCTACGACAAACGTATTCCTATGAGATATCAGAGGGGCAATATCAATTTCTCCAATAGCCATTTTATTGCTCTCATCTTCCCTCAGCGAGAAACTTCCCCAAAGCTGCATCAGATCCTCAGTCGATGTGTAATACCTTGATAAAAAAAATAAACATTTTTTATACAAAAACTTTTCACAAAAGGGTTAACAAGGTTTTCAATAGAATTGTTTTAACAAAGACCCAAGCCCTTAGTGTTAACCCAACGAGACCTTAATTCCTTAGAAAATGGAAGCCAAACACTAATACTCCGGAGGCGGGCGTATGCTAGGTCAATCGGATGTACACCACTGTTTTTAGTGTGGACGTACGCGTGGGGACAACCGGACGTATGCTCTGCAAATAGTACAGCGAACGTATGCAGGACCACCGGACGTACACTACTTTTTGAAATACCCCCTGATTAATACCTAGACATACGAGACACTCTTTATACCGTTGGACAATAGTTTCGAACATACGCTAGGGTTGGTGAACGTCCGCTACTTTTACAGAGAGTTGGTGGTGACCTTCCTCTATAAATACCCCTCACCCCACCCTTCATTCTCACTCCATTCCAATTCTCTGGCGTGCCCCTAAGCTGCCAGAATTGTATCCTTATTGTGAGTGTTGTTTGGTAAGTGTAAGCTTAAAAAAGGAGATTCCAAGGAGGGGAGATCATGTCCTTGCTTAACTTTGGGGTAAGCTTTGTCTCTTTTTACATTTCAGCACTGTTTTACCTTCTAGCTTATATCTTGATGAGTTTTCCAAAGTGTTCAGTAAGCATTCCTTAGAGGTGTTAATGTTTTCAAAAGATATTTAAAGTTTCATTGTGTTATGATTTCTTATGTTGCATGTGCTTATTTGTTAGCTTAGAAGAAGCTTAGAGGTCTAGAAATGTTATAGGAATCAAGTGATGTCCGAAAACTTAAAGGTGTGCTTAATTCACTAAGCAGACGTATGCCATTAGGGCCAGACATACGGTTAGGGAGCAGAGCACCAGTTTAAGCTTTGATCATGTATAATTTAGTTTAGCCACCTTATTGTTAAACACGACTTAGTATAACAGTGTGTTGTACTCTGTTATAATAAGACTTAACTTGGTCAAAAAATTTGCTCGAGTGCGCGAGATAAGTGAACCTTTATAGCCTTTTTACTTTAAAACGTGGGATAAGATGCATCGTATAACATGGTACGCTAGTACGTGCGGTATAAACGACCATGAGCTTACTATATAGACTTCATACTATGGTCAATTGTGTGTGTTATATGGGGGGCTTTGGATCTAATGGTTTTGTGACCAAGGTGCAACCATTCACAATGGTTGGTCACTACAAGACATACATCATTAATGGTGTAGGCCATCCGAGATCGGACTCAGTCATACCGTTAGTGTTATGTGCAGTAGTATGCAATGGCTGAGACATTGGCATTGTACTACAGGTCCTTCGGGACAATGCCAATCTTGCTAAGAATGGATAATATTTTGGGTAGACCATATATGAGAGTTATGACCTATAAAGCATTAGTTTTTCTTGCATTAAAATATTTAGGTAGGTATCTCCATTAATACACCGTGATCTTTGAAAACCCAAAAACCTACCAAATGGTGTATTAACGAAGGTAATGCCCTTTTTTTTTATTGTTACTCAAATTGCACATTTACTTTTATTAATTGGACTCATGTCATACTTATGTTGTAGGGTTTACTTACGAAGTCATTAGACTTACGCTGTTATTATTTTCTAAGTAACTTGACTCAACACTTTGGGAGTGGCATGGCTGCTGCTACCAATTTGTCATAGGACTTGTTAATTATTACAAGTTTGTCATTATTATTGCTTAGTTGCTCTATGTTCATACTTGATGAATTATAGTAACTCAGATTTATTCACCTTCCATTGCATTTACTTTGATGATACTAAAGGGGTGATTTCTCGTTTAGTCACAAGTTGACTTAAATAGGGTAATTGTTAGTGACTCCACCAAATTAGCAGAGGCTAATTTTGAAGGTGTTACACGATGTGCCCATCCTTTGTATTCTAACTGCTGCTACAATGTAAACTACTGAAACACATGAGATCTGTCAAACACACAACCCTTAAGACGCGGGAGAGTAGCCGCTTCATCTCTAGGCTTCAGACAAGAGAAAACCTAGAGTGAAGAATCCTTTGGTCATTTCATCTTACTTAAATCATTACTTATGTGATGATGCATAATTATTTTATGTCTCACATGTCTCAACACTCAAAAGGAATGCACGAGCAAGCAAGCGGAGTGGGGGGATTAAGCCGTGTAGACATCGCCCCATATGAGTAAGTTGGCATGCAAGTTCTTTTCAACAACTATTAGCTCATGTTATATCAAAATAATATGACTATGGTATGAAGAATCCTTTGGTCATTTCGTCTTACTTAAATCATTACTTATGTGATGATGCATAATTATTTTGTCTCTCATGTCTCAACGCTCAAAAGGAATGCCCAAGTAGGCAAGCAGACTGAGGGGATTAAGCCATGTAGACATCGCCATATGTGAGTAAGTTGGTGTGCAAGTTCTTTTCAACAACTATTAGCTCTTGTTATATCAAAATAATATGACTATGGTGTAAAGTATAGCAATACTCTTCATTATTATTATTTCTTAAAAAAGGTGGTTTCAAGGGCTACTAACCATATATGTCATGTCAGTATAGTATTAGTATGATTGTGGTGTAAAGAATAATATTTCTCTATAGACAGAAATTTTCTTCAAACTAGTTTGAAGAAAATTTATGTTCAAGAAAAGATTAGTTTATTAGGTGGATTAATTAGTAAATCTCATTCCCATGGGCCATATTTGCATTTGCCAAGATATCCAATATTAATTGACTGAATTGTTCAATATGAATAGGTTACTTAGAACACATAATTGTTTAATATTATCCTTTTTTTAAAAAAAAAAAATTGTTCAATATTTATAAGCAAGAATGAAGAAAGTCCTTAAAACTTTCAGAAGTTGGAGAATTTATCATGCGAGGAGAGAAGCCAATCAAGTGGCACATGGTTTAGCTAAGGCACCTACTTCAACTTCCATCGATCATATTTGGATAGAAGAAACCCCTGATTGTATTTCGGACATTGTGATTGTAGAGCTTTTTGCTATGTCTATTTAGAGTGGTTTTGTCACTCTAAATTTTTCCACTTATTAAATGAAATTTGAATTATTTTTTCAAAAAGAATGATTGTCTTGATCTCAGGTATTCTATCTCTCTTTGTGTTTCCATTTATGTAAGAACCATAGTGCTTGATCTTGTCCTCTGGCTTGTAGATGAGGATATGGTTAGGGGTTTTCTATCAGTGAGCGGTCCCTCATTTTGATTATCAATGCAAGTCGCTTTTTAAGACTGAATGGGTCATATTGGCATTCTATGATTACAAGTGCATTGCTTGAGGTATATCTTTCTTGTTGCAGATTCTCCGCTCTTGTATATGTCTGTATTAGGGTTCATCTTATAGTAGTTGTTATATTGTTGAATTTGACTTTATCTATCAATTAAATTAAATTAAAAATAAATAAAAATTGTTGAATTGACTTCCATGGCATTTTTGGTGTTGATCACTTGATCATATCTCCATATATATGGTTAAAGTATATTGGCAATATAGAGTTGTTTATGTTTGAGATAGTTGTTGAAATCGAAGCAGAGAAAGTAGCTAGGAATAAAACTAGGCCTCGTCCAATGGAGACATGATTGGTGGTTTCTCTTTGGATCTATTTGTAATATTGGTTACATTCGGGGAAGGCAAACCATATATATCTGATTTTCAACAGCTAGCACACGTACACCAGATGGAGTCTTTCTAGAAATGCCCATTGTGGAATTCAAACTTGGTTGGGCCTTTTTGATTGAACTCATTGTAGAGCTTGTTGAGTTGTTTAGCCAAAACTTGTGCCCCACAGTAGAATACCCCTGAATTGATCCAATTCACCAAAACCGCAAAAGTGTTAATTAGTTTTGGAAGATATATCTGAATCACCCTATATTCTTTTTTCTTTTAATTTTATGGGCTCATCGTGGACATTTTTTCTCACCAATTCTTGCACCAATGTGCTTGGAACACATCATGGATAAAACTTTCTTCCACTTAGGCCTTCCAAAATGTGTTCGAACTTTATAACATAATATAGGAAACATAAATTGTTATATCACTACAAAAAAATCACCATTTAGTGACGTGGTTATTGTTCATTAAAATTTGTCATGTCACTAAATGATAACATGTAAAAATATAGCACGTTACTAAGCAATTTAGTAACGTTTCAAAAATGCCACATTGCCAAATGGTAACGTGGCATTTTGCAACGTTACTATTTGGTAACGTGGCACAATCAACACGTTACCATTTGGGATTTTTTAAAATGTTAATTTTTTTAAATAAATAATTAAATATTAAATATTTATTTCAATATCAATTAATCTTAGGGTCAATCCGGTCCCGTTTTCCAGATATTGGCCAAATGCATATATATTGTTTATATATGTCATTCTATATATATTATAAGGCACTAGCGCCATTTCTTGATGGCTCACTCCACTCATTTCCACGCATTTCCACCGTGGGATCAATCAACAATCGAGATATGTCAAGGAGTCACCGGACTAGAGTGGTGCGCAACCGGAAGTCAAGTTCGATGGTGGCTATGCAAGATGATAAGAAACTAGTAATGTCTTCTCCCTTCCTTAATTGTTTGTCGATAGATCATAGAGAAGACCTGGGTAGATGTTATCCCAGAGGCTATCGTGATGTTATTTTGATGAAACAATCTGTTTCCATTTGATTTTTATCAATGATATTCAATTTTCACCAAAAAAAAAAAATTGTTTGCTTCTTTGTCTTTTTGTTTCTTTAATATTCGGGCGTTGTTGTATTAATATATGGTAGTATATATAAATATGGTACCATGATGGTTTCTTGCTACTTATTAGTTTTTGGAACTTGGAATTAACAAGAAACATATATTTCACTGCTACTTTTTTTTTTTTTTTAAGTTGGTTTCCATTATAAAAAAATCACAATAACTGTTCTGTCCTTACAATATCAACCATCCATTCCGGTAAAACACTATTCCAGGTCTGAGCTTCAGTAAATTGTAGTCCCATCTTTGCCAATAAGTGCGCCGCCCCGTTAGCTCCTCTTCGTGTGTGACTCATCTCCCATCTACCTCCTTGTAACAGTAAGGTCTTGGCATCATTGACAATCTGGCCGATCACCCCCCTGCATGGCTCGTCCTGATTGATTGCCTTAACCACCTCCAGGGCGTCACCCCCAAAGATGCAGTTTGTTAGCCCCAACGCGAGACTTAACTCCACCGCTACTGATCATATCTATATAGTAACTTAATATACAATAACTTAATATATATCTAGGGTTATATATATATTAACTTATTTATAGTATTGTCCAAAAAAAAAAAAACTTATTTATAGTAACTTAATATATATCTAGGGTTATAATTAAACCTTAATTATATATATAAACCTACTAATTCTTCTATGTAAGGAATCTTTAGGGTTACATATATATAGTAACCCTAGCATGCATGTATATACTATATACATGGTAACTAATTAATAATATATATATATATATATATATAGGGTTAAATATATATGTTTTTGTTTTTTTAATTTATATTTTTTTTATTTAAACTAATGGTATATGCCACGTTACTATAGTTTAAAAAAAATTAAAAATATATATATACGTCTTAAGGTACTTTTTTTTTTTTTTTTTTGAGGTGTGACTAAAATTTCATTAAATCAAAGAAACAGAGTACAAAACTCCTCACAAAGAAAGCTCAAGACAAACAGAAGAGTACCCTACCTTCCACTCTCCCTAATAGAATACAAGCAAAGAACAGAGCCACCACAAAGGCTACCCAAAGTTACTCCCCATTAGGTTTTTTGAGAGTGGAAATTGGGGTAATAACTTAAGAAGATGAAACTTGGTCAAGAGATACAACGTCTATAAGAAAATTAGGAAAATCAGTCTTCCAAACGCATTCTTCATCCACTATGAGTCCGTGCTTAGCAAGAAGATGAGCAGCAACATTTGCAGTCCTTTTTGTGTGGCAAGCTTGCCATTCCAGAAGGCTATTAAGAAGGACCTTGGCATCATTTATCACTGTGCCATATCTGCTCCAACAACATCCATCTGATTTCAGAGAGTTAACAACCTCAAGAGAGTCTCCTTCAAGGATTACCTTTGGGAAGCCTGTAGATATGCATACATCCACCATTTTCCACGCTGCAATTGCTTCGCGATAGTAGGGTCCATTTAGGGCCTCGGCACACCTCACGACAACCAAAGACAGCCCATCATGATCACGGGCACAATTCCAATTCCCCATTTTCTCACGTGCTCAACATCAATAGCTGCATCCCAATTCCATTTTGTCCACTGCCTAGGCTTTCGCCAAATTGTTGCTTGGGTTGGCATCTTATGGCTCGTCATTCTTCTACCAATTTCAGCTTTGCTGAAGTAATACGGCTATCTCAATAATTTGAACAAGTGACATAAACTTACCTCCAAAGACCACGTTGTTTCACCGTAGCCATATGAGCCTAGCAACAACTGTCACCAGTTGCAATTGCTCATCATCAAGCTTTCCAACAAGAAAGAGAAAAATATTGGCAAAAGACAACTCCATAGAGGGGCACTTCTGTATTTTAGGCATGCAAGCTGACCAGACATCCTTCGCCGAGTCACACGTCCAAAGAATATGCTCCACCGTTTCTCCTTCCTTCCTACAGATTGGGCATAAGGTGTCTTCTACAATTCCTCTTTTATGCAAGTTTGACTTAGTAGAGAGAATATTGGAGCACGCCTTCCACAAAAAAACTTTAGCCACGGGGGACCTTTATATTCCAAATTTTCCTCCAGAACTGCTTAGATAATATTGGATTGGAGCTGCTACCATTACTACTTTCCATATTTACTTTTGCCATGTGATAAGCAGTTTTTACCGAGAAGTCACCATTTTTGGTTCCCAGCCACACCAAAGTGTCATGCTGCCGTATTGGAGAGATAGGAGTATTATAAATTAGAGCTGCTTCTTTAGCATTAAAGATATTCGAAACTAAGGAGGGATTCCACCATTTAGTATCTTCATCAATTAGAGCACTGACCTTTGACTCTTTGTCAAGAATCCGGGGTGGAGATTGAATAGTGTAGGTGGACGGGTAAGGGATCCAACGGTCTCCCCAAATCTTGACCGATTCGCCATTACCAACTCTCCAAATTAATCCAGTATTGAGCAAACGCTTAGCATTCCAGATGCTACGCCAAGCATAGGATGGATTCCGACCCAATTAGGAGCTTAGAAAGGTGTCATTGGGAAAATATTTCTGCTTCAAAACTCTAGACATCAAAGAATCAGGGTGTTTAAGCATCCGCCAACCTTGCTTTGCTAGAAGTGCCAGATTGAAGCTCTCTAAATCTCTATAGCCCATGCCTTCTTCCTCCTTAGATTTGCCCAATCTCTCCCAACTCATCCATGCAAGCCTTGCTTCCTTATCTTTTTGCCCCCACCAAAAGTTTGACATCATAGAATTGATATCTTTACAAACGGATTTTGGTAACTGGAATACACTCATAATGTAGGTGGGAATGGATTGTATAACTGCCTTCAAAAGCACTTCTTTGCCTGCTTGCTATAGGAACTTTTCTTTCCACCCATTAATTTGGCCCCATATCTTTCCTTGTAAACCAGAAAACGCTTCCACCTTTGATATGCCAATCAAAGCAGGTAAACCAAGGTACTTCTCATATTGACTTGTCGAATTTACCCCCGCGACAGATAGAATATGATGCTTTGTTGCCACCTTAGTATTCCTGCTAAAGAAGATTGAAGTTTTTTCTCAATTAAGCTTTTGCCCAGAAGCTTGCTCATAGATGGCTAAGATGTCTTGAATTTGTAGCCATTCAGGAATGTTTGCCTTGCAAAAGAGGAGGCTATCATCCGCAAAGAACAAATGGTTTAATCTCAGTCCACCTTTGACAATTGGTAGCCCTGTAATTTGCTTCTCACGTTCGGCCTTATGGAGAAGGGAACTGAGGCCCTCTGCACACATAATGAAAAAAATATGGAGAGAGTGGATCTCCTTGCCTTATTCCCCTAGTGGGGGTAATTGCACCATAAGGTTGACCATTGATGAGAATCGAGTATGAGACCGTACGTACACAGGTCATGAGCAAATGTACCCATCGAGCATCAAATCCAAGCTTTTGCATGACTGCTTCCAGATAACCCCATTCCACCCTATCAAAGGCCTTACTCATGTCTAGCTTCAGAGCCATGTATCCCTCTTTACCCTTCATCCTTTTATCCATAGTATGCATTGCTTCAAATGCAACCAATATATTGTCCGTAATAAGGCGCTCGGGGATGAATGCACTTTGGTTTAGGGAGATGATTTGGTACAGTACCCTCTTCAATCTATTAGGAATCACCTTGGAGCTAAGCTTGTAAAGCACGTTACAAGGACTAATCGAGCGATAATCAGTCAAAAATTTGGGGGATTTAATTTTTGGGACTAAAGAAATATAAGTGCGGTTAATAGAAGGGTAAAAAATACCATGATTTAAAAAGTCAAGAACGGATTTGTATACCTCTTTTTTCACCGTATCCCAGGATCTTTGGTAGAAGCACGCTGAGAAACCATCTGGACCTAGTGATTTTAGAGGATGCATTTGCCCAAGCGCAAGATCAATCTCTTCGGCTACAAAGGGTTTTAATAGAGCTGTATTCATGTCTTCTGTTACACACTTTTCCAAGTCCGCCAGACAATCAACAACCCCCTGTGTAGGACCAGCTGTGAAGAGCTTTTGATAAAAATCTTCAAAAGCTTTGCTAATATCTTTGATATCCTTCAATTCCCGACCTTCCTCATTTTTAATCACCCGAATCTGATTTATTTTTCAACGGTGGCTCGCCCATGCATGGAAAAAGGGCGTGTTGCGGTCTCCACTTTGGTACCAATTCTGCTTAGCTCTTTGCTTCCACTTTATATCGTCTTGCTCGAGGATGGAATCAATATCTCCCTGCAATGTCTGTATTTCTGCCCAGTTGTTCGCCCCTTCATGCTGCTGCAATTCCTCTAAGCGCTTAGTTTTATGTTTAAGCTCCTTTTCAGCATTCCCAAACTTCCGAGAACTCCAGCTTGAAAGCTTTGATTGGCAAGAAGCAAGTTTCTGAGCCACTAAGGATACACCCGCCTCAAAATTAGCCCCATCCCTCCAAGCTTCCTCAACAATATTGTTGTATTCCTCATCGTGCATCCAGCTAGCTTCTACCTTGAAACTTTTTTTGAAGAAAACCCGCGCATGTTCTGTCCCAAATAGTTGCAAGAGGAGTGGTTTATGGTCAGAGGCACAAGAAGCCAGAGTTTTAGCTTCAGAGTCTTAAGGTACTTTTATATATATATATATATATATATATATATAACTTAATTTAATCCTAAACCCTGAATAGTACCTTATTTAATATATATCTAGGGTTATATATCTATAGTGACTTACAATTGATTAATAAAATAAAATAGGTTTATGGTATTATATTAATAAAATGTAATAAATATAAGTTAGATTGGCGTAGTAAAATAAAGGGAAAAGTATAAAATGGCCCCTCAAACTACCTGCTATTTGTAAAATAGCCCCCCAAAATTTTAATTTATATAAAGTAACCTCTTAAACTATTAACCCTTTATAAAATAGTTCCCTCCGTTAAATGAAACTGTTAAAATTGATAGAAAACCCAAAACGACGTCGTTTTGGGATACAGAGTTACTAAAATGTCCTTGTTAAAATTAAAATTAAAAAAAAAAAAAAAACCTACAAAACGGCATCATTTTGATTTCCCTCAACATTCACCCTTCTTCCCCGTGTTCTTTCCTAGTTGGAGAAAACTCAGAAAAGAGCCAAAAGGCTCGCCTTCTTCGTGAACCATGATGGACCGATGGTGACTGGTGATCTAATGGAGCCATGGAGGTGAAACACCTTTCTGAAACAAAAGGCATGGATAGACAATGACAACAGCCTCCATTTATTATCTATCAAATCCACAACAACAATATGTCATGACCAAGAGTCTCACAACCACCGAATTCACTGGAACTCGATGCCTTTCTTAACTCTCCTCTCACTAGCGCTGACGACAAAGACAACAAGAACCCCAACTCTGCACTCAACTGCACATCAACGTAAATCCTCAACGCCTCCGACACTCCACGTCATCTTCGGGCTTCTACCTCGCAAATTCAATTCATCATTCGCCACTTAAGGTAGAGATGGGGTTCTACTGAGACTGTGGGAGATTTGATTCTGGGTTAAAGAACACCTACAAACTATGGGATGAAGTGGAATGTAGAGTTGCAGTGGGAAAGATCATGGGGGAGGGCAAGAAAGGGGTTGAGGAGCAAAACGACGCTGTTTTGTGGGTTTTATTTTTATTTTTATTTTTATTTTTTAATTTTAACAAAGGCATTTTAGTAACTTCGCATCACAAAACGATGTCGTTTTAGATTTTTCATCCATTTTAACAGTTTCATCTAACGGAGGGGGTCATTTTATAAAGGGTTGATAGTTTAGGGGGCTACTTTATACTAATTGAAACTTTGAGGGACCATTTTACAAATGGCTGGTAGTTTAGGGGACCATTTTATATTTTTCCCTAAAATAAAATAAGATATTTAATGAGCTTAGAGTTAAAGGGGGTAATTCAGTATACTTAAAGGTAGGTAGAGGGGCATTTTAGGAAGAGAATTTCAAGTTATTAATTGTGAGGGTATTTTTGTAATTTCACCATCCAACCCTTTTTTTTTTTTAAGGTTCCTGTAGCTTTCCATGGTGATGTGGTAAAAGGCCACGTCACAATTTGGTACCGGTACCAAATTACCATTTACTGATGTGGCGTTGTTGCCGTGTCACCAAATGGTAACGTCCCCCCCGCCTTTTTCCTTTTTCTTCATTCTTTTTTTTGTTAAATCTTATCATACCTCTTTAGTTTCAAGACTTTATTTATTTCCTTAGGGTTTGATTTTTATCAGGAGTACTATGGTTTCATAAATTGTTTTGGTTACCCATCCATTTCTGTTTGTTGTTATTTAACCAACTCTATGTCACCATTTTACACGTAATTTCTGACGCATAAGTGCCACATCATAAATTATAAGGCTTCCCACCTAATATCCAGTAAGTAATTAAAACATTAACTTTATTTTTAAAAGGAATTATTAATGTTAAAATAAGTATGATTTAAAATACCCACACCCATTGAATTAAAACAAGTGTTTTTATCTTAAAGAAAGAAGGGGTAGCACTTTCAAGACAGAATGCCCAACCCCAATTTTCTCCAGCAGGTAGTGAACCCAAGTTTCTACTACCTCCTTAGGTTTTGTGTCTCCGATTAAAAATTCTTAATTTGAATACAGCTACCACGAACTATTGCTTTTCCTTCAAGCTCCAAATCGACCCGCCAAGTTGGAGAAACTTGTCTACTACCCGGAGAAAATTGGGGTTAAGTATTCTGTTTTTGAAGTGAAAAGTGAAAACACTTTTTTTTCTTTTCTTTCTTTTCTTTTCTTTCTTTTCTTTTTTAAGTTAAAAAACACTTGTTTTAATTCCATGGGTGTGGGTATTTTAAATTTGTACTTGTTTTAATTTTTAATTAATATTAATTACTTTTTTTAAAAAAAAATAAAAGTTAATGCTTTAATTTATTTACCTAAGAAGCAGTGACGATATTCTTATGACGCAGCACTTATGCCACGTGTTCAAATTTTAGTATACCACTTATTAGCGATATGGAATTCCATTAAATAACTTAACGCTGCTACGAAAGTACCAAAATACCAGTCATTTTTGAAAAACCTGTAAGACTTCTCTATGATAAAATCAAACCCTATGTAATAAATAAAGTCTTGAAACCCTAAGGGAGTATTAAGTATTTAATCCCTTTTTTTTTTGGAATTGTTAGAATGCAATAAACTACCCACATTTGACCTATAAAAGTCTATGTGGCATCCTTCATTTATTGCATTATGGGTTGTTTTTTCACTGCAAAGATATTTTAAAATATTTTTTTGGGATGCCACATACACTTTTATGGGCCAAATATGAATAATTTATTACATTCTAGCATTTCCTTTTTTTTTTTAAGCTTCCCCCTCTTTATTTTTTCTCTTCCCACCTCATTTTGTTTCTCTCATCCCGCGTAAACCCCTCTCCCTCTCCCTCTCTCTTTTTTTTTCTTCTCCTACCGTCGCCGGCCTTTCTCCCTCTCACTGGCTCTCTCCGTCGTTTTCTCTCTCACTCACTCTCTCCTCCGTCACCCGGCCAGTCTCTCAGTCGCTTGATCTCTCTCCGCCAAAATCATCTCCAGCCGTCACTCTCTCTCCCTCCGGCAGTACTCCGGCCGGCATACCCTCAGCCTCAGGTATGGATCTCCTCTCTTGTTACGACGCACTTATCCCTCTCCTCTCTTTGGAAACTCTCACAAACTCGCGTAGGGTTAGGGTTTATTCAATTTTTTTACATCACTCTCAGATCTAACTTTTGGTCTGTGATATGATATATATCTCTTTTTTTCTCTCACTCATGAACATTTGTCTTTCTCTAGTTGCAGAGCAAGGAAGAAAGAAGAGCTTCAAGTAAATTTTCCTCCTCTTCGTCATCTCTCTTTTCGTTACTGTCCGAAATTCTCTCTCTTCGGAACCCTGTTTTCTCATGCTTTGGTTTAATTTTGAATCTTGGTGCATATTTCTGAAATTTACGCTTCATGTTGGCATACCTATTGGATGATCTGAGAGTATTTTGCTAATTTTTTATTTGGGGATGAAAAATTGTAGAAGCCCCTGTTTGTTTTTTGTAGAAGCCCCTAGAGTATATGAAATTTGAGGATTATTGGGTCAACGCTAATGGTGGTTGTTGTTTTGATTTTTGGATAATTTCATGATTTGAGTTTGTGTGTTTCTTGATATTGGATTTTATTTTTGGTGGGTGGCTGGTCACCCAATAATACATAGATGGATCTCTACATGTCACAATAGCAGCTAATTGATAAGCTTCGGTAGTAGAAAATGGGACAAAATTCCTCAATCATACAATGCATGTCTTTGAGCACTAATTCATTAAAGATAATCATAAGAAACCTCATCGGTAAGTATCACTTTATAAAATCCTAACCAACAGACTTTTTTGCATTTTGAAGCAAAATAAGAACCAATTTCTTACGTTAAGCGAGCAAGAGATATACAAACCTCAAGTATTTGTAGTCACCTGCATACATACTTAAAAACAGCTGTGTTATTAAGCTATAGATTTTATCTTGGTGCTATTGATAGTTTATCATTGAGTATATGATATGAGTTCTAAAATTGTGCATCACAATCAGGACCCATTATGTTTGTGCCCAATGTTTAGTTGGGCCTTTGCATTATGAAGCATGCCTTCCCCTTACACCCCCACCCCCCAAAAAAAAAAAAAAGAAAAAGAGAAGAGAACCATGTTCTTTGTCAGATGTCAATGGTTTTTGTAACAAATTTTTAGCCAGAAAGAATTCAAATTTTTACTTAATTGCTGTTTTGTTTTGTTTTTGTGATGTTGTGGGATACTTGGGTGCTAATTGAATAGAGATTTGTGCTATGTGGATTAATGATTGATTTATTGACTCCTTTTTCATCATGGTCATGTGAATCTGGTATTTAATTGTTCTATATTTATATGTGGATTCGTAATGCCTATTAAATCATTTAATACCCTTACATCTTCAGAAAAACTTGTGAAACATGAGTTCACACTATTCCCTTCTCTTGTTCAGGTTTGTATTATACTTTTCCACTTTGTGTCATGATGCCGATAAAGGGAAAGAGTTATTACATGCAGCCATAGATGCTCTTCTCATGCTACCCGAGTCTGGACATCCTGAAAGTAATACCACAGTTGCAAGTGATATTGCAGCAGAAAAACCCACCTTACTTTGGAAAGCATTGTATGTTCAGGATCTTACCATGGTGTGCTTCTCATCACAACTTTTCTGTTCTAGACTTGGTTTCTTTTGTTGTTGGTGTTGTTCCTCCCCAAACTACAATAATAGTATGCATATTATTGTTATAAAATCCTGGCTGTAGTTGTAAGATCAGAAATGCCACTTTATTAGCCTTGAAAAGCAGCATCTCAGCTTGCTCGTGTGATGAAACTCATAGACACACACACAAAAAAAAAAAAAAAAAGATTAGACCTTATTTTTTATCATGTTGTTGAGTTTTTATTTATTATAGGTAACTTGAAGCTTGGTATATTTGAAAATACACTTGCGTAGCAATATCTCTCAGGCATTTGAAGTTTCACTCTGAATTCCAATCCCTTTATGATTAATGACTTGCAATATCTTGGTATTGGATCTGTTTTGGAATGTTACCTATGGTCAAGTAGATTTCAGCTCTACTAGTTTAATGCTTGCACAGTTGCCTGGTCATTTAAGAGGTGCACATGTAGTAGAATGTCTTCAATTGAAATTGAATAAGGGTATTTGACTTTCAAACAGTTCATGGATGGTAAATAGACGAAATTATTCTAGTAGCTTATATATTCATTCATCGACTAACATGGTTTATTACATATTCAATTTTAAAGCAATGACATGCTTGGCAAAAACTAGACCTTGAGATTAATTTTACATGGAACTGCATAGAATTACAGAATTAAGTTACTATCATCTAGCTTATTAATTAGTGAAGTTTTACATGTAGGGAACAGATGAAGATGGTCTAAAATGGATTGTCTATGAATTCAGATATTCTTCATTGCTTATAACGATAGCTTGCTTATATTTGACATTTCTTTTTATGTATTTATAGCATTCTTAGTAACTTTAAGGGGTAATTACCTTTTGCCCCCATGAACTACAGCGCATTAACACTTTCCCTCCATGAACTACCAGCTATGACACTTGACCCCATTAAACTGCCATCTTATGACACTTTTCCCCTTCCGTCAGTCAAATGAGTTAAATCTAACAGTCAACTATTTTAAATTTTTTTCTTTCCATTTTTGCTCTCATTTTAGATCAATAAATGACATTTATACCCTCATAAACTCTAATCCAAAAATCTAAAGTGAAGGCAAAAATGGAAGGAAAAAAATTTAAAATGGCACATGCAAGTTACATGACAGTTGACCGTTAGTTTTAATCCATTTGACTAACGGAATGGGGGAAAGTGTCATAAGATGGTAGTTTGATAGGGTCAAGTGTCATAATTGGTAGTTTATGGGGGAAGAGTGTTAAAGCATTGTAGTTCATGGGGGTAAAAGGTAATTACCCCTAACTTTAATCAATGTGCAGGCATTATTGACGTAACGTGTCAAAAATTGACGCGTTACTAAACGGATGACATGGCATTTTTTACACATTACTACCATTTAGTAACGTGTGAAATTGTGATACGTTACCAAATGGTAACGTGGCACAATTTGACATGTTAGTAAAGTCTCAGTTCTAACGTCCACATCTCTAACCCATCACACACGTTATGAATGGTACGTTACTAGCTATTACTAATGTGTTAATGGTCTTGACATGTACCGTTTAACCTAATTTTCACTTTTCTTTATGTAAACTCGATATTACATGAACCATGGCTATAGCTATTATTATTGGTATCATTCTTGTTGGTATGGGGATCCAACACCTTTATCAAGATTCTCAAAGATTTGCTCAACAGCCGGAGAAAGAATATAGGACAATATTTTGATCATGTTGTTGAAATATCTTTGAGATGTTGATAAAAGGTGTTGCTCTAATTGCATACCAACAAGTAGCAAGACATCATACTTGCAAAGATGTGTTAGCACCTAAGGTCCATTGAAGAGTTTCATTGGTTTTATCTCCACTAAGGAATTTATTATCATATTAAATAATGTATCACTAATTCTAATTAATGAGATTAATTATGGAGGGAATTTCCATTAGAAAGCACTAGTACAAAATGTTTTTTTTGGGTATATATATATATATATATAATCCCACTATTTTCAAGGGATATTTAATATATATCAATATGGCTTGAGAGAATATGATAAGCTCTTGGGTCCAATCACCTAGCTGCCTAATGTGAACACTTAGGTAGTCATCTCTGGGAACAGATGTAATGGAATATGGATGCCTACATGTACATCACATGTGATACATAAAATAATCATCATGGCATATAATTACAATATATAATTTAAGGATGAAGATAAATTCTAGTGCCCAAAGATTTTAAATATTACCACTGAAATCTCAAAATAGTGGGACATTGGATTAACAAGTATTGCTCGCTCTTGTATTTAAACCTGGGTGGCTTAGACATATTCAACATCAGAACGTTAATTTCCTGAATATATGGCAACCTAAACAATTTACAATTCAACTTCAAAATAAATAAAAAAACAAATTAAAGAGAGCAATCATGATCAATTAATTAAGATGAGAAAACAACCTAGAGAGAGTATGCATATTGCACATGCACTAATTCAAGGTGCGTGAGTTGTGGTTAATAAAAATTATTCACCTCCAAAAGACAGACAGGGAGGGATGCAGACCGAATGAACCTCAAGGCCCTTTCTCCAGCATATACTAAAACAGGAACTGCAAGATACATCCATGTTTGCATGCATGAACTCAATGTGTCAGCTAAGCTAATATTGATATATATTAAATATCCCTTGAAAAGACATTCATATATATATATATGTGCTCCAAATACAAAAATGTGCCATGTACAACGAGTAAGATATAAACTGCAACAAATAGGTGGTGCAAATACCAGAAGGCATTAAAACCAGTGAACCTATCGAAGGGCTTGGGTAGCTTGATAAGGCTTCATCTGAACCATCTTGTTGCAAGTGTAAATGCAACCGCCATCAACACCACCATTGCAATTCCCATCTCTGCTTCTATCCCTTTGATCAGCCTCATGTAGTTGGGTTTATCTTTCCCAAAGTCATGCTTGCTAAATATCGTCCTATATTCTTTCTCCGACAAGTTGGCAAGCCTAGGAAAACCACAGGTAAGGTGGCTTCTGGCATGTAGAATGACACCAATAACAATAGCTACAACTATGGTCTACACAGAGCATCGCAGTTAGTTTACATAAAGAAAAGTGAAAATTAGGTTAAACGATTGGGGGTTGATGCATATAATATAAATGTGTATACCTTGAGAAAATTGATGTTGTCGTCAAAAGGAATCACGTAAGCTAGAATGGTGGATCTGGGCCAAGTGATTTTATGTCTACAGACGGGCAACAAAATGAGGACCATGTTGAACTTGAGGGTCTTAGCAGCACCCTTGGCTATGAGCCCACAATAACCCATGACTTTGAACACATCTTTGCTTTTGTGCTGATAAAATTTCCACGTGAAGAGCCCAGTCATGGCAATAAACCACATGCTCAAAACGCAGATTCTCCAATTTCTTTGTAAAACATCTATCAGCAGCTTCTGGCGGCTCAAGGCTTGGCTGCTGTAATTTAGCGCAGGACTAAATTGATCGAGGAACGTACCCTGCTGTAATAGCAGCCCCTCTAGTTGCCAAAGCTGCACATTATCGATCGTCAACCGCAACGTATTATGATTCATGATGTCAAGAAAGTATCTATTGCAATTGTGTTAATCTCAAATAAATGTATATGATCAAGAGGTAAGATTTGGGAATGTAATAAAAAATGTCATGGTTCATGATAAGAATGTTTGAGAAAAGTTAGAGAAATATGTACCCACCTCTATGTAACCAATTTTTTCTTGGTCCAACTCTTCCATCACAAGCGCTGCATATTCCTCTGCTTGTTCCTTCACTCTCCGTAGCTTGTTTGCAGATGCGCTCAGCATGATGATCTAGATCATTAAAGAACATTTTTCATTAAAAATCAAATTTAAAACAAGTAAAATAAGTTCTCGATCTTGTTGTTTGGGTAGAAACTTACCTCTTTAATTTCATCCTCTGTGACACGACCATCTTCATTCTTGTCCACCCTGCAAAATTAAATTGAAGAAGCTTGTTCAGGTCCTTCACATGCAAACTATACAAACACTGTACAAACTATTATATTAAAAACAAGTATATATCTATTCTTTACTTAATTCTTATTAACTTCTAGGATTTGATAGGCAATTACAGCAACTAAATTATCTTTTTATCTAACTATAATTCGCAGGAGCGTGGTATTGATATTGCTGGCTGAAAGATGTTTAATTTACAATGATCTAACAACCTTTAGAGCTTTAACATCAGAAATACTTTAGAGCTTTAACAACCTTAAGAATAGTTCATTAATTATGTACGTACATTTGGAAGAAGACCCGGAGGCGCGAATCAAAGCTTTCATCCGCGATTTGCAACCAGAAGTCGTGCAGCTCATCTCGGTTGATCTTGTCAAGCCCTCGTCTATGACTCAAGGCATCGAACATTTCTAACCCAAAGTCCTTGGAATCTTCCATTTCTGTAAAAAATAAAATAAAATAAAATAAAAAACGCACACACACACACACAAATCAGAAACGACGAAAAAAAGAATGTACTCCTTGGAATCTTCCATTTTTTTATTAAAAAAAAAAAAAAAAACAAGTTCAGAGACAAAGAATGTACCTATGCACCTCGCAAAGTCAGCACGCTCGAGAAAGCCGTCTCTAGCGAGGACATTGAAGTTGCTATGGACTCGATCCCATGCATCCATGTACAGCATCTTTGGTTTTGGTGCTTATAAATCTGAGACCGCATAGGGCTCTCTGAGTACCAGATCGATTTTGATCAAGTCGAGCCAGTTGTCATCTCTGAGCACGAGCCTCTAGCGCCAAGGCATAGTTGTTATCGGCTCTAGCGCTGGCTTGAGCCATTGTCGAGGTCATCGGAATAGACGACGCGTGGTCGTGGCTCCACAAGAACCGCTGCACCAACTCAGCCTGGAGCTCCTCAAAGAAGTGTCAGAGCTTGCTCGACGAGCCCTCCCTAATTGAAGCCGGTGCTGACACTGAAACCCTCTCTTTAACCATGTATCCTTCATCGTCAACATTGATCACCGTCTCTGGCTCTAAGCTTGGCATCACCATTCTATTGTCACTCCTGATGAACGTACACGTGAAATTGTTCAAGCCTAAGCGGATAACTCAGCTCTATTCTTCAACGACTTCAAGACTTCTGTGTTGAAAGTGGGTAAATTAACATGCATGTAGGATGCTTTTTGCTTACCATAGTTGGTACTTAAAGAAGCTAGCATTAATGAAATAGATACTTAATTACCTACTTCTTCTGAGAATGAAATTAGCTAGCTACTAGTACTGCGTTATTAGAGAGTGAGAGAGAGATTCAGCCAAGTTAAGAGTACATAGGCAAGCAATAGCTAGGTTGAGATTCAAGAAAAGGGTGGGGTTTTGCGGTTAAGAGACATAGATGATAGATGGCTCATAAGGAGGCAAGCGGGATGTTCAAAATCTGAATAGCAAATAAAATTATGGGAAGGCTTTTGGCTTTTGGCTTTAAGAGAAAATAAGAAAATCTCTTTGAATACAATTAAACCGAACTAGGGGATATGTTAATGTAACAATTTAAATTTTGACTACATCATTAGTGACTGATTTGATTTCCACAGCTGCTTGCTAAACTCATATTTAGATGTATAGCAGCTCAACCTCTGAAAGATGAGAAGCAAATTAAGTATACGACATTGACAAAACCCAGCTGTTTTTGCTATAAATTACAACAAAAATCCCAAATTAATGGCCCCTAGTACAGAGTAAGTTCAACCAGTGAGAAGATGCACAACTATAGTAAAATACTTTTTAAGAGTCCAGCATTTATCCATTGACTTGAGATGCACTCTAGGAAACTTACACTAAAAAAATTTACTTTGAAACTAACTTAATTAGCCTGCAAATAACAATAGCTGTAAGCAAACACACACACCAAATTAGTAAACACTTCATCTTCTTTAAACAAAAATGTCTTACTTTAACTTTCCAACATAATTAAGCATTACTTCCTTGAGATACATCATAAGCATCAAGTGATATAATATACTCGGTATGTGCACCGTTCCCATACCTTTGTGCTGCCAAGAGAAACTTCCCTTATCTGTGAATGCTGGGAAGAAGGAAAAGAGAAACTCAAATGAGCCACAATATCAACTATTTTTGCATTCTGTAATTCTGAAGCACCAACCATAAATGAAGCAATATAAAGTAAAAGAATTATATCTAACCGAAAGCTTTAGCAACCAAGAGTCGCAATCAGGTGATAAGTGGTCTACATTTGTAATTTTCAAAATAAAAATAAAAAAATCCAAGAATTTGTTGCTGGTGTATTCATAATTTTCAATTCTGATAACTTGTTTGAATCGTTTGCCTTCAGCATGAACGTACTGAAGGCATCAGACACGCATAATTCACCTGAATACCATTAGAATCATTAGAAGTAAATAGAAGGCTGCAATTCCCAATTCAGAATAGATGCTTATATCAAAAGCTTTGGAGTTCAACCGCATTCAATCAAAAGCCCCAACATCCATCCACAAACTATTCCCTTCGTAAACACAAGATTTTGATGTCTCAATATTGGACTAAAATTCCAAATTGATCCAATTTAGAGCAACTAGATGCAACTTCTTAGGAATTAACGAGGCAGTCGCATTAATGTTAGGAAGCGGTCCAGCTACAACTTTCCTTTTTTGGGCAACTGATCACGTGAAAACATTAAACTTTTACCGGAGATAAATAATGGCCGGGGAATTGTTTTGGGAGGAAAAACGTGGCCGGTGCACCCACTGGGCCGGTGTAGTCAGGTTGTTTGAGAATCAAGGTGACGTGCGTATGACCAAAAGGCAACTCCAGGAGCTGATCATGGATTTGAACAAAGGCGACTCGGAGCTCGGCCTCTTGATCCTGCAAGAATGCCTGAAGTCATTAACGAGCTGTTGTGCTTTTACATGTATTATTTATTATTTATTCTTTAATTAGGAATCATATATTTATTATTTATTCTGAATTTAATGCTTCCTATAATCCGCATATAATGGGACTTGTTTTGGGAGGAAAAAGGTGGCCGGTGCACCCACTGGCATGTCGCTGTTGTCATAAATTCCCACAGCTGCTCAAGAGCACATATTATTTATTATTTATTCTTTTATTCTTTGGTTTGAACTTTGAAGAACAAATGTCATCTGCAAGAACCGACTTTCCGTTTTTGGCAATATTCAAACAAAAGGGTACAAGGGACCACACCTATGTCTCTGTTGTCATAAATCGCCAGTCGCAAAATCACTGGCCAGTCGCAAATGGTTACAGCTGGTGGTTTCATGCGAGCAAAAATGCATGTGTTTAATTACAAAACAACCACCTTTAACTTGTAGCTAATTAATTTCAATTGCATTGGTGCCCTTAGAAGGCCTTGGATCCTCTCCATTTCAAATGAAATGGAGGGGATCCACTTAGTTGCTTTTAGGGGATAATTTTGTCATTTTTGAACTCCATATTTTTTATTTAAACAAAAATATCTCCTAAAAGCAACTAAATAAATTCCCTCATTTTCATTTGAAATTGGAGAGGATCCTTCCCACAATCAATTAACTTAACTTCAAACTAGAATAATAAAAAATAAAAATAAAAATTATGATTCTTTATGATGTTATTGCGCAGCTACATAAAATAATTAAGTCCATTAATCTGCTTTAAATGTTTTTTTTTCCCTTGAGTTATATGGATGTATATATATATACCTACCTAATACCTGGCGAGTCTTTAATTAGGAATCATATATATATATAGTACATTAATTGAAAAAGAAAGAAATTAGGCTGGATTTCAAGGGATGCATTAATTAGATCTACCTATGCAGAAATGTTAGGTCCACTAATTTATTTTGTATTTTGTAGTTTTTACTTTTTAAACAGACTTTCTTCTCAAGAAAGAAAATGGAGAATGATCAAGACCGACCAATTAATATTACAACTAAGATACATACATACACACACACATATATATATATATATATAGGGTAGGGAATAATGTTAAATCACTCAGATCATTATTTCCAAAGCTTAAAGTTAATAAAAATTAATTAATTTAATTATTAAAGGGTAATTTCACTTAACCTCCTAAAGATCCACATTTTTTGCACACCCTCTCAAAGTTCGAAGTCTCTAACTTTGATGTACCCAACTTTTATTTTCTTCCACTTTCTCCATTCTGTTAAAATTTTCTGTAAAATCCTAACAGCATTTCTACAAACCTTAAATAATATGGAATTCTCCCATCTTTCAAATCCTTTCAATTACCTCCAGTTAAGATTTTTCTTCAAACCCTAACAAATGAAGCAAAAATAACAAAAATATCATACGCCCTAAATAATTTTTTTTTGAATTTTACGTCATTTTTTTTAAAAAAAAAAACTATTGCATTAGTTGTAATGTTATAAATTTTAGAAAAAAAAAATTAACCATAGGATGTAAATGAAAATAGGTTAAAAGATTAGAACCTCACATTGCAAATTTTTAAAGTTTACAGATTGAAAATTGTGTGGCAGTTTTGAGCAATAAGTTTCGCCCCCCTTTTAATACAAAGTAAATTATCTTATTAGAAAGTGCAAAATGGCAAAACCCAAGTATGCAGGAGTATATATACAACCCCAAATTAGGGAGAACGAGAAAAAATATCTATTGGTCTTGAAGAATTACATAAGCTTTGGACGCATTTTTACCCATGTTTCTTTCAAGCTCAGTACCTGAAAGGGAAATTTTGGCTGGACAATCTTTTGTGCTCTTCAAATATAATACTCTGAACCAGAAATACATAGAAGAAACAAAAACAATGCAGGCATGGATCATTCAGCAAAGTGTTAAATATTGACCCACAAGCCTCCACGAGAAATCATCCAAGAGAATGTTATAGTATTACAGCAATTGCACCACTAATGCTCAAAGAAATTGAAAGAAACACTATATATATATATATATATATATATTAATTTCCATTATAGAGTAGGAAAAGAAATGAAAAAGAATTAATATAATTTAACAGTCGGCCTGTAGCAACAAATGTGTTTCTCCACAAAGAGGTGTGAGAAAAACAATAACTTACAGATGAGAAATATTATGGCGTAACCACAGAGGCCATAATTCCACAATCAGCTCTAAATTTCCTATTATCCATGGCCATGGAAGAATTGAGTTTGGATTGCCACATGATTCAGTCATCATCATCAGAGTTGTCAAATGTGATCTTCTTAGACTTGGGAGCATCTATAGGAATTTCCTTGAAGTGAGCCCCGTAAAGTTTGGACTCCTGTATTGCAATAGACAGTATTAAAATAGTTTGGAAGAGGTAAAAGAAATGAAGTGCTTAAAACATCTAACTATGGTTGGCAATTTTTAACACGATTCGTAAACCTGATACAAACCTAACATGAAATTAGTGGGCTAAGATTAAAGGGATCGACCCATTTAATTAAGTGGGTCGGGTTAAGGTTAAACTATATAGTCTTACATTTATATCTTGATATGGCCTGAACCTGACACAAGAACATGAATTGCCACCCCTACATCTCACATGCACACACAACACAGGCACAGACAAAAAACACAAGCAGGAACACCTAAAGAATGGGGGGAAAACTCCAACCATCTGGACATGAATGTGAGCAGTGAACACGCGAGCACAAATGCCCAGTAATTGGGAGCCAAATGATAAAAAAGAAATAGATATACACCTTCTTCTTTACATGAGTGCCAAATTTCATTAGGGCTTCTGGCACAATTTGCCCAGCTTCTCTGAGAACATTCACTAGCTCTCCCGCAAGTCCCTGAAATAGTGCCATTAGTTCTTGAGATAAAGAAAAAGAGAATTAATTAGCTAAACATCAGGTTACCAAGATATTGACCAACAAAAACTACCTTGTTCTGCTGCGTGAAGAATGTATGAGCGACACCCTTCTTACCAGCCCTTCCAGTCCGCCCAATTCTGTGGACATAATCCTCGGTGGTGAGAGGAAAACTATAGTTGATAACTACTTCAACATCTGGAATATCCAATCCCCGAGCAGCCACATCAGTAGCTATCTGCACATATATGGTCTCAGATGAATCAGTTACTAAAGAAGCTGCCAACTATAGCATAATACGTCTAGAAGATTTCTGTTCAGAGTTAGTTTCCTCCACTTATGAATGTTCTATGCCCCACCTACACTTCAATCATTTTCTTTTCAAAATTTTAAGAAACTACGTAAGTCCAAGAGGCATAATGCATGGTCTTTCAAATCCAGTACACTGAAGTTAACAGTTGCACAGAACTATTAAAATGGACGAGAATTATTGAATCAGCGTCCTGAAATAAATCAAGGTTTGCAGGTGTTGCTTATTGTGCAAAGTCCAGTCATAACTTCAAGAGACTGGGAAAATACATAACAATTCTTAAATTGCAAGTCTCAATTGAGTCTACACTTTTAGGAAAAAGAAAAAAGAAAAGAAATAGCTACAGTTACAAATGATGAAACCAAAATAGCAATTAACCATACAAATTCTAACCATAGATGCAAAATCCCAAGACATACAATTATAGATGATCCTACGAAGGGGAGGCAAACTTGGAACCCCATTATTCAATTTGAAAAAGGATAAATAAATAGATAGATACAACAATACAAATGTTTCCCAGAAAATACATATATACAATTTCTTTTTCTTATTCGTTTTTTTGGTTTATTCCAGTCCAATTTTTTCACACTCGAGTCCACTCTTTGCCATTTTTCATGTCACCTAATAATTTTTTTTGATAGGTAATCAGAGAAATTTTATAAAAAGCGTAGTCGCCCCTAAGTATATAGGAAATATACAAAAAGGACAAAAAAAGCAACCCCCCAAACACCAAAAGTCACTCAATAATGTAGCTGGTCTAAAAGGATCATAGTCCTTTATTTCCAACAGTCCCTCACACATTCTTTACTCAAAATGTCAAAGTAATTATGCACCATGCTAAATTGAGTTTGTGCGCGCATGAATGAGTGAGAAACAATTGAAAAAATGAAATACTAAAATACATCTCACCATTAAAGGGCAGCTCCCCGTCTTGAATAATGATAGTGCTTTTGTACGTTCATTTTGTGCTTTGTCACCATGTATTGAAACAGCCTTCCAACCACTAGAACATCAGGTCAGAAGTCATCAGTAACTTTCCATTTTATCTTCAGCTTAGAGCCAACTCGAATGACTCCTTGGCCAACAAAGTAAAAGCTATATGTCAGGCTCACAGGAACTTACCCTTCTTGCAGCATATTTTCAACTCGTTTCGCTTCCAACTTGTACAAGACAAAAACCAATACTCTATTCCTGTCAAAATTGAAACATATTAGGAGGATATACCACAACGAGATGTTAAAAGACACTATACAGAAGTTAACAGTATTCAAGGTTTTCCTTGTGTAACACAGGTACATAATGCATTCATCTAAATCAATGGTACAATCCTCCAGGGTTCAATTGGGCCAGGCATGAATGTACAAATTTATCAGATAAATCAAAATGAAGGGAAAACAAATCTAACCGAATAGCGGCCAATACCTTTGGGATTTGTGGTATTTTTCTAGCAGAGCAACCAAGCGCTGATCACGTGAACGATCATCCAAAACCTACATATGTTATCAGAAGTCTGTTAATGGATGCAAATATATATATAATGCTTACATGGGTCACTTGTATGTTATTGAGAAGTTATACCTCCACTATCTGCATTACATCATGGTTGGCGGATAAATCCTCTGAACCTACAACAACCTGAAACAACATTCAGTTTTACTTCAGAGATAGTGATAAGAAACTGCTCAAAGGTCACCATGAACGAAGAATAACACCTTAACCGGATTAGGATCCATGAACTCCTGAGCTAATTGATGGACTAACAGGGGCCAGGTAGCACTGAACATTACCATTTGGCGAGCTGCACAGAATTTAAAATATATATATATAGCTCGTCTGATAAAAAAAAGGAAGCTACAAAAGTAATTCATCCAGCCTGAGAATAGAATCAAACAAAATTCACAAATAACTAGATGGCTTAAATTAGAGGATAATCATGTCCATAATGATGAGTACAAAGCATAGACTTCTGCATATTTGATTTGCTTTAGATACCCATCCAATGGAGGGATTCACCTGGCATGTTCTGCCAAAACACAATGTATATGAAAGGTAATTAATTGAAAGTCATGGCTTAAAGAAGGGCCTCTCAAATAAGTTCATGTATTTATGGTGCATGTCGTGAGTAATTTACATTGAAGGTAGGATGCTTCTACTTTATTATCAGCAACATCAAAAAAGAGGAGTTAGAGCAAGGAAGAAGCATATAAACGTAGGTCATGAAGGTTAAAATTCAACTCAAACCCATTAAATCAGAAAAAGGCCAGCACATCTGGCAGACAAAAAGCTCCATTGATACTGCCATATTCAAAGCACATGATTGACTCAAATCATTAATGTGCCCAGTATCAGAAGATTCTGAATTGGGCTGCTTTGGTCAGCTGTTGATCCGTTATTTCCAATGTTAAAAAGCCCATGTAGTCTGAGGCACGTAAGATCCAAATCCCTGTCCATATGACAATTCAGGCTTTGGCCCAGTCAGTAATCTTTCCTTAAGCAGGGTCTCTGGGCAGTTAGCCAATAGCTCGAGCCTCTCTGAATTTTGAAATTACATGAAGATCATGCCTCACCACCTGCAACATTTCCTCACTCATGCAAACCTGTCTTTTTCAAGAATCCTTTATTGGCTTTTCAATCCTATCTTTTTCTAACCTAGTCAGACTAAGAACTCTAAATTGACCTAGGACAGATTATGGACAACCTAATTACTGTGCTTGTGATGGGCATAGGATTAAGAGAACATGTGGATCTAGGATCTTAGAAGAAGGTTAGGGTTTACAGATTGAATTAGGCTAGGGCTACAGCACTTAATATACTTATTATATAATTTGCACACAACCTGGTCTCTCAAGAAAAGTCATTTGACACTGATCCTTAAGTCCCTACCATCAAAATCCACCGCCAAGCATCCCGTCGTCACCAATCCACCTCAGCTGTCACTCCTACCCCCAATACTGCGGTCTGTCAAAAAATCACTGTGGCTGCCAATCTTGCAAAAAGTTAGCGTCCGCTGGCTTGTCCACCTATACATCCAAACCCGTGATGTGAGAGAGAGAACTGAGGATCAATCATTATGTTTTTGCAGCTGGATGAGATGAAAATGAGTGAGAGAGGAGAAGAATCCTGTAGTGGGAGTATGCCTTCTACCTTGAGTGAGGTTTTTTTTTTTTTCAGTTTAAGCTATATAAGTATCCCTTGTTATGCCCAGCTGTATTGAGCAATCTCCCTCACGCATCCCAATTTCAAAAAGTTATTTAGTTGTCAGACTCTTATCAAACACATCCAAGCCTTTCACACTGATACTTCAGGGATTTTAGAGTATTTGGGCTTCATACATTTGGACCACAAAGACAAGTAGAAGACTCCAGTGTAAGAATCCTCAAACTTATAAATACTTGTATTCAATGCTCTAAACAGGCACAAGGTGATCCAGCCCAATGTGCTCCACTCATATATCTGAACTGAAATTTTAAAGATGCAACAGAAGCAATAATTCTAAATGTATTTTCCCTGTGGAAAACCACATCCAAACTGAAGAACGGTGAAAGAAAAGTCCAAGTGCTGTGGGAAATTAATCTGTCCATATGACAACAATGCTTCCAAAACCAGAGTATCCAAATTAAGGACCAAGGCTTCTGCCTTCATGAGATAGACAGTAGATACAAAAGCATACATTAGATACCCTCAAATTACCTAATAGACTCTTACATAAATTCGTTCCTGACCATGACTGAATTTATCATATTCATTTACTGAATAAGACTGAGACCATATCCAGGATTTGACCCTGACTCTCTGAGTTAATTAATGTATCAGACTAAATGCATTGCCAGAACTTGGATTGCCTTTCCAAATGCAGTCCAAGTTCTGGTATCAAACTCTCAGTAGAAAATCATTAACACTCTTGGGCTAGAGGAGGCAGAAACCTAGCCAATGTTCAGACTATCAGATATTGAAGATATTTATTAATAATAAATGAGCAAACCTAAGAGTAGATTAGAGTTCAGAAATTGAAAGAATATACAAATAAACAAATAAGTTCAACAAAAAATGGTTGCTAAGAAACATAGAGAAAGAATAAACTTTTGTTAATATGTTACATACCAGAACAGGTCTGGCCCAATATAGAGCGAACTTCTTGCTCAAATCCCATGTCAAGCATTCGGTCTGCTTCATCGAGAACCTGCGGAATATTGATAGTAATTTTTGGTAAGTGCACAAAATGAAACTAATATATTCCATATAAAGAAAATACATCAAGACAATAGTTTTTTTCATAAGTCTCATCCATTGTACAACGTAGGTATGATCAAAAAGCATTAAGGCAATTAATTGATAGTTGCAAGTTCAACGACACAGATGTACTTGTGATCTCAAAGTTATGGGAAAAAAACAAGGTAAAAAGAATAACAAAATATAATTTTTACTTTCAAAATTTTCTTAGTGTCTTTATTTGGTGTGCATTTGCAACAGTGTTAACCTACTAGCATCCAAATGAAGACAGCACAAGAACCCACACAAAAGCATGGGGTTTTTCAGGAAGGAAATGACACAGCTAGGGTGGTGAGATTTTTTAAAAAAAGTTAAATGAGCTAGGGTGGTGAGATGTTATCATGAGAAATACAGGTTACTCATGTTTGAGAGTAACCTGTATTTCTTCTTTCTTTTTTCTCAGAAAATGGTTCTTGTGGACCTTGTTTGCAAGATGCTCACTTTTAACATCTAGGGTGCTGTGGATTGTACTCAGTAGTGTAGTTGGCAAAAAACGAAAAGCAAAAAAAAAAAAGTTATTTGTGCTCTCTGAAATAGATAGATAGAGAGAGAGAGAGAGAGAGACAGGGCCCCTATCCCATACAAGTCACTACTTTCACCAAGCCCTCTCTGTCATCCTTTTAAAATGAACTACCTTCTGCAAAAATTAATTTATTAGGATCAAATAGAAAAGGAATAGCGATTAGAGATAGGTGATCATTGAGACTTGACCGAGTATGGAAGTCTCTAGTTTGCAGCAATTGAAGAAGCATTTTAAGAAATGGCCACTTGTTCTGGAAGGTGATGCTGATTGACATAAGCACTTGGAATCGGCTAAATAGAAACAAGGATTTTTAAATACCATTATCGCTGTGCGCCCTCTTCTGTTAGTATCACCTGACCTTTCTTATATGGCTCTAAATCGGATTACCATGAAAGATTGTCACCTTTCCCCTGACATACAGTCTAGTCCTCAATGTTCCCCAAATAATTGGGGAAGCAAGCAATAAAACCCCTTTAAATACCTCCATGATGCAGCCTCTAAAAGTAGACAAGAGATGGTGACATATCATCAGGCCAAGAAATTCTGGGTTCATTATATTGTCCAAAGGAGAGGGGAAATGGGAGATTCGAACTAATGACCTTCATTTTTTGATAAATGATAACCAACATTGCTATTTGGATGAAGGTCATTGAAAAATTACTATAGTGGACATATGTTTTTGAGGAATTGGATTATCCCGAGAAACTAATGTGCAATTGAAAAGGCAAGACAATTCCTTCATACTGCAACTGTTTTATTACCATTAGAAAAATAGGCACAAATTAACTGATCAAAATAGTAAGTAACCAGCATTTGATTGTTAAACACATCAAGAAATAAGAGTTTTTTTTTTATCGGTAAATATCAATTTATTAAAAGCGCAAGGGGCGAACCCACTACACAGGACAAGAAATAAGAATTAAAAGCCAGGTGTTCCAAAAATAGAACTTACCACAAAAGATACCTCCTTAAGGTTGCACACGCCCATTTCAATCAGATCCTTTAAACGACCAGGCGTTCCAATGACAATGTCCTGAGTGTAAATAAAAAGATATACATGACCAAATTATAAGAAAATCTGGCAGATACATAATCCTCCCAAATAAATAAATGTATGCAAATAAGCAGAATATAAAATATATTTAACTAAAAGGATAGAGTAAATTAAGAATGTGACTTCTACAATTGGCATATAAATACAGGATGATGCAATTAGAAAAGAGGAACAGAATATCTTACAACACCAGACTTCAAAGAAGATATTTGAGGTCCTTTAGAGGTTCCTCCATACAGACAAACTGATTGCACACCACAAGGTTTCCCAGCATCACAAAGAACATCTGAAATCTACCACCAGAACATAAAGACAATAGTTGGTTAATATGCCCCAAACAGGGGAAAGAAGATGGAACCATAAGAAAAATAGCACAAAATCAGAATAGTACCAGTACATAAAATGAGGAAATGTTAACATCTTATAATGCATATAATTTTATTTTCTTGCAATGTTCTCTGCCAACATATATGTGCAATGCAGCATTTCTAAATGTTTCTATAGTTCTAGAGTTTTAGGCATGTTTGTTAATGCGTTCTAGGGGGTGTTTTTTGTTTTTAGTTTGAAAAAGTGTTTTGATGTGACATGTGAAAACGGTTTTTGTGTTTGAGTTGTTTGTTAATGTACTTGTCTTGAGAATAGAAAATAAAAACACAAACAAACATGGCCCAATTTTTGTGGTTACAATCAGCTTTTTCATTTTCGTTTTTCCCATCTGAACAAAAAATATCTTTATTCTTCACTTTGGTTCACAGTTTGCAACTGTTCATGATAGCCACAAGTAATAAGAAAATAAAAGAAAAAAGATGAAATGATAAATGTATTAAACGGGTTGGCATTTAACCCAGAACTAGGACATAGGATATGGTCTACTTTTCAAAAATATTACTTAACGGCATGACAACCCCTGCTCAAAGCATTTTACAACCAAGCATCACCAGGCATACATGGTATATTTTCACTTGAAACTGAATTACCCAGTCCCACATGGAATTCTTAATGCCGATAGCATGCTCTTTCAAAGTTGACTATGCTCAATTCAGAACTAGTCAACCCACTACACATGCCCCATCTTAGCATGCAGTAATTTGACAACAAAGATCAGTCAATACCTCTCCATGCCTTTAATTAGCTTATCATTTATTTTTAGTGTTTTGCCTCTTCGTTTAATCCTCAATATATTCATGGTTATGTTTACTATCTTAAAATTTTACTCATACTTCTAGATTGCAATTTTTTTTAAATAAAAATCATCACTTCTATAAATTTTACCAGATTCTTAATGGCCCCGTTTTTTTTATTTATTTTTTTTTACATATCCACACAAGAGAAAGGGGAGGGGGATTCGAACTAGTAACCTCCGCTTCATGAGGCGTGATCCACAGCCGATTGAATTACCCCTTAAGGACTTAATGTCCCCGTGTCAAGGTAAAAGAATTGTTACTAATAGCTAATAGTCAAAATACATCAAAGAACAAGCACATAACTAATGATGCATAAAAAACTTACGGATCGAAAGGAGACTTCCCCCCACAAATTTCTCCAGGAAAACAAAAAAGCCAAAAAAAGATAGAGTAGTTCATAAATCTAACACTTTATTCTAATACTGCAGAATCATGCAGAGAATCTATAAGTAGAAAACAATTTCTTTGCTGCTGCAAATGTAAGCAAAGAATTATGCCACAAAATCCTAACAAGCATTATCCTCAACACAAATCCACCACGTAACACAGAAATGTCATTACATGATTCACATAGCACAAACAAATTGCACATACAACACTAGGCTCAGAAATACAATACGGGTCAATCGTAACATACTTGTTGAGCTAGCTCCCTTGTTGGTGAGAGTACAAGGCATAGCGGCCACCGCCCTTTCGACATCTTCCCCTTACGCTTGTTCAATACGTGCATAATCGCTGGCACCCCGAATGCCAATGTCTTACCTACGCACAACACCAAATTTCCACAAATATTCACACAAACACACACACACACACACACACACAAAATAATAATAATCAAAAATCAAAAATCAAAGAGGCTACCTGACCCGGTCGCTGCAATCCCAATAAAATCACGATCGTCCAATAAGAACGGCCAGGCCCGAGACTGAATCAGAGACGGGCTCTGGAAATTCTTGCAGCACTCCAAAACCTCCTCGGGCAGCCGCGACTCGGCGAACGATTTCAGCGGCGCGTACTTGGCTGATTCCACATTCTTACCGGACACCACCACGTGCCCATCTCTCACCGTTTCACCATCATCAACGCCATCGTTACGCTGCATTTCCACTTTTCCTTCGTGGGTTTCGGTTTCGCATCGTCCCCTTTCTTGTCCTTCTTCTTCTTCTTCTCCTTTCGAGCTTCTTGGGGCTCGGTTTCTTGGAGCTTCCGCTTGGGATTGGCTTCGTCCTTGTCTTTGCGCTTTTCTTTTCTTCTTCTCGGCTTTGATTTCAGGGTTTGGTGAAGATTCTTGGGCTGGTTCAGGTTCAGCGGTAGTGAAGTCTTTGAGTTTTCGACCCATTGTTAGGAGCTGGAGGTGAGGTAAGGTGAGGTGAGCTGCTCTGCGGAACACGAAGGTTTAAGGGGTTAGGGTTTTGACTTTGTACGAACGGTAATATGCAGGTAAATGAGTTCCAATTCCAACTTCCAAGCATAAAATGAAATAAAATAAAACAAGAAAAAGGCCAAATGGCACGGACTAGGTTCATGTTGAATAAGGATCGGCTGTATTTCAAATTCTCTCAATTTTCGTAGGTTATTGTATTTAGAATGGTAAAATTGTCTAAATTTTTTTAGCCAATTTTGACCATTTTATGCTCATTTTCAATTTATTTGAAAAATAGTACTCACACTTCCATTTTCATACTTTTTTATTATAGTAATAAAAATTAGGAAAATTATATCAAAATATCTCGGATAAACACACTAAAATTTTTTAATTCCTAAGGTTTTTTTTTCAACAATTTATTCCATTGGTCAATCGAAATTATAATAAAATTCATACCGTCAAAAATTTTTAACAACCGTTAGTCCCATGGAAGTGGTCGGTGGATTCGGCCACCCCCATACATTTTTATTTAATTTTAGATTTATTTTTTAAATTAAATTAATAAAAAATTAATATTTTAATGAAGTGAAATGGTACCGTGCATTTTGATTAAGACTAACGACTGTTAAAAAAATTTTGACGATAGGAATTTTATTGTAATTTCAATTGACCTAAGGAGTAAATTGTCAGGAAAAAAACTTTGGGATTAAAAAATTTTGACGGGCTTACCCAAAGTGTTTTGATATAATTTCCCTAAAAATTATTATTATATTTAGGGATAATTAACTTTTTTCCTCATCAACTACAACGCATTGTCGCTTTGCCCCCATGAACTGACAACCCTATCAAACTACCATTTTGTACCCAAAACTCTCATTCCGTCAATCAAGGTGTTAATTAGACGGTCAACCATTTTTGCCCACAGTAAAGTTATCAGTTCATGGGGGCAAAATAACAATGCATTGTAGTTGATGGGAGAAAAGTGACAATGCGTTGTAGTTGATGGGGGAAAATGTGAAATAAAAAATTTCAAGATGGCGTGTGGGGTGCACGTGACTAGTTGACAATCTAAGTTAATGCCTTTAAGTGACGAAATGGAGGTTTTGGGCACAAAATGGTAATTTAATAAGCTCGGATAGTAGGATTGTTAGTTCATAAGGTAAAATGACAATATGCTGTAGTTAATGGGAAAAAGGTAATTACCCTTATATTTAAAAATTAATAGTTTTCCATCCAAAATCTAATGGTAAAGTTAAAAATTATGAACTTGAAATGTAAAAGTGAAAAAATGCATTTATGAGTGTGATGGTGAAAATGTGTACTTGAGAATGGAAATAAACGTGTGTAGCTGTAATATCCTAAAATTTGTACCCTAGAATAAATATGATCTTAAATAAAGAATAAAGAGAATTTGCAATTTTATAGGTAAGTATACTTAATGCGATGAAAATTGTTAGTTAGAAATTTAGTGAGTTATTAAAAAAAGTCACATTATTTTGGACGCCAAAAATTTACTGAGTGACCTTAAATAAAACGCTTTTAAGACCTTGTAAAATGATGAAAAATGAATATTTTAAAAGTTGTTTCATGATTTTTGAACACTTATAGAAGGAGATATGATTTTTAGAAGATGCAAGTGTTAAAGCAAGAATTTCAATCAAGTAAAGACACTGAATTTAGAGGGACTTTTGAGGTATCAAAAAGTTATGAGTTGCTCTGATTTTTGGATATGTTGTGAGTCTTTGAATGAGGAAAATTTTAAGACAAATTTTGTGTCAATTGGAGTTAAATTGAAAAAGTTATGAATTTTTTAAGTTTAATAGGTTAATCTGTCAAGTAGTTAAAACACTTGAGATTTTGGAAATTAATTGGATTGGTTAATAATTTCATTAGGCCACGAATTTTGGATATATTGTAGTAGATATGTTTAGGTTTATAAGAGATTAATTGTGAATTTTATAGACACATTTAGATAAATACAAACTCACCTTATAAGAGACTCAAGTGGTTTTTTGGACACAGCAAGACACGCTGCTTGCTAGGTGTCTAAGCAGATGGGACATGCTCAGGGGTTGATCCCCTTCTCACAAGTGTTAGACACTTGTCAGGAGGAGGTATTGTTAGAGTGTAATACAAGTGGGGCAAGTGTCCCACATCCGGCAAGTATTGACAACTATATAAGGAGATTTTTTTCCCCCATTTGCTCACAGCTCAAGTGAGCATAAGAAAGGGAGAAGAGAAGAAAAAAAAAAAGAGGAAGAAAAGAAAGGAAAGAGGGGAGAAAAGAGGGGAGAAGAGAAAAGAAAAGAAAAGAAAGAGGAAAAAAAGAGAAAGGAAGGGGAGGAAAAGGAAAGAAAAATATGAAAACTTCAAGGTAATATTTTCATATCCTTTATGGTATTTTTAGTATGAAGCTAAATTTCTAGAATTAAATTGAGGCTTTTAGTGTATGAACACTTGAATTGTTATTTGGATGGATTAGTTATAATTAGAGTTATTGTTGAAAATGTTTCTAACCTTTTGATATTAAGAGTAAGTTGCTAAATTAAATGACTTAAGAAGAGAGCAATATTATGGCTAGGTAGACTTCTTAAGCTGTTAATTACAGTCAAATGATTTTGGATGCTTTATTGAGGCCTTAGTTGCGTTGATTATTAGAATTTTATGGGAAACATATAAATCAAGCATGGTGGGGTTTGATGTTACTGTAAATGTGTTTTGCTAAGAATAAACGAATTAATAAGTAAGGTACTTTTTACCTCCGTTGTAGGAATTGTGAGTTGAATGCAGAAATCAAATTAAGGACATGGGATGCTAGGTAAAAGGACATAACACCAAAAACCCCAACATATTTTATTATAAATCTTTTGAAAAAATGTTGTAGATTTTATAAATAATCCACTTACATGATTTTCAATTGCATTTCCTTTCATATTTTTAATGTCAAATTTTATTCAATCATATTTTACATATTACAATTACCTCATTTTTATGAGTTATGCATGAATGCAATTATGAATGAAATGAGCTCACAAGGTTTTATAGTATATAATACATTACAAATGAGTTTGAAAAATTATATGAAATGTTGCATATGCATTTATAATAATACATATTTAACCCCGAGGTACTGAAGCAACGATCAGCTAGATCGTAAGGATAGCATGGCAAGCACACCGAAGGACGGTTACGAGAAGGTGTGTGCTTCAGCCAAGTGGCCTCCACCTAGGAGAGTTTCCAACCTGGTAACTCTCCCCTGTGATGACAGGATGAGTCGAGAAGTCCTTCTAGACAAGCTAAACGTGTGTCACTCATGGTAAAATTATAGAAATTGTTCAAAGGCTAAAATATGATTTTCTTTTGAAAGAAAAGGAAAATAGAAGGAAGTGCTACTTACTCATTTTGCAACTATCATGCTTTATTCTGCATAAATTATTGTTGTACGTGACATAAATTATGACATAAAAATTTGCATAGCATATTTTATAGCATTTGGTGTTGTGGCTACTTACTGAGTTGTTGAACTTACCCTTTTCTCCCTATATATTTTTTTCAAATTGCCCTAAAAATTATAGTACTGAGGACAAGAGTACTGGTGGGCGTCTTAGTCGTTAAAGACCAAATCATCTAGCTCAATAACTGAGACACTTGGACTTATTGCTTTGAGGACTAGCAGAAGTAGTAGTAGTAAAAGTATTTGGGACTCACTTTTATAGATTAGATCGCTTGGGACAAACATAGACTATATAACTTTATTGCTTATGAGATTATTTGAATACTAGCACATTATGTATTGGGGATAATAATACTCTAGTAATGTTATGTTTCTATGGTGATCTTATGAGAATTTTTATTTTATTAAAGATATGTTATTATTTCTCCAAATCGCTCTACCTCTAGAACTTAGGGTGTTTCAATAGCATTTATCTTATGATTTTTACCCTTTTTTGGGGCACATGGTGTTAAAGAGGGATGCCTCAATCGAAAATTAGGATTTGGATCCAGTGGGATTGCATTGATGCAATACCAACAATGAAAAAAAGAAAAAGAAAAAAAGAGCAGTTTGAGTGAATGTTAGGGTAGTCGAACCACTCTCTTGACCATGTGAGTAGTTCAATAACATCAAATAGCCAATTAGAGATGGTCAAACGACTCCTTTAGCCTCCTCAAGTCCACGAACAAAAGAAAAGTCTGGCTCTACGGACCAACGATGGCATTATCAAGGTCTTGCTAGCACCAGCACTAGAATTGTCAACAAGACAACCAAGATTTTATTGCTAGCCTCTAACTTAAACTCTATGACAAATTTTTCATTATTTTTTTTCTAGATTATAATTTAGTCTTTAAGTTTTCAATTTCAACAATTAAATCCTTAGATTTTTCTCTGATTTTTGATAGGTCCCTTCGTCAACCTACCATCCAATTAATTAATGGCATGACACATCAAACCAATCATTTAGCAATACATATATAACGCTTTCGAAATTAATTAACTTAGAGTGTTACCACTAAACCTTAATTGGGATTAAAGAAGCGGAATTTGGATATATTGAATTCGCAACATTGAGTCATAAGGTGTTGCATAATGGTATAAAAATGCATGTTTCATATTAAAATAGACATACTAGCAAAACATTAGTTTAGGGTTTCACATGTGTCTAGTCACCTTGTGTGAAGCAATTCTCATCAAGGTCTCCCTCTATGTACTTGTTTCTCTAGTTTGTAAAGTATTTTTATAATTAGTGGGGTTTAGATAGACTCTCTTAGCACACGACAGCAAATTCTAGATCCAAAATTCGTACCTAATACAGATCTATAGAGATCTATATATAACACCTAAAAACTCCTAGTCTAGTTAGAACTCAAATAAATTGTAAAATAGACCTGAAAGCTACGGGCCTTCCGAACGGTAAATGGGCTCGTCCGGATGGACTATTAAAAAAACACAGGAGAATAACTTCTTGTAGTTCATCGCATCCGGACGACCTGCAAATGGGCTTGCAGGCGAGGCTCTTAGGATAGAAATTATCGTGCAACTTTTAAATCCCGTCCGGACGGCTATGAATCCCATCCAGACACTAATAGTAATTTTGCTCCGAATATTTAACCAATAATTAAAACTAAAAACTCCCCCTTTGGCAATTTCGAGAACAAAATCCTTAGTCGAGATGACAAACTCATCTCCCCCAACAAACTTCCCTTTTTGTCACAAATTGACAAAAGATTTCTTGTTTCCTGAAACACACCCTAAGTGGTAAGGCAAATGGGGGTGAAGAATAATATAAGAGAGAATGAGGAGAAGTACCATCTAAGACCAAAGAGGGCATTCAATTAATGAGGTAACAAGCAGTAATAACAGCGTCACTCCAAAAATGTTTAGGGACATGCATATGGGTATGTTTGTTATGTTCATAATTTGGGTCCTGGTTATGGTAAACTTGATATTCGTTCTACTAAATGTGTCTTTCTTGGTTATTCCACAACTCAGAAAGGATATTGTTGTTATAGTCCTATTCTTTGCCATTACTTTACTAGCGCTAATGTCACATTTGTTGAGTCTCTTTCCTATTTTCCTGTTGATGCATCTTTCGAAGCGTCTACCCTTAAGCCTGATGTCACGTCTGTCCTGCTGCCTATTCCATCTCTCTCTAAGCTTGTCGTGTTGCCTCCACCCTCACTTGCTCCTCTCCAGGTTTATACATGTCAGCCACACCCATCAACTCCTGCACCTCCACCATCATCTTCCTCATCTTCAGATCCATTGGCACTTGCATCTGATTCCTTGCCCATTGCCCTACGAAAAGATACACATTCTTGCACTACTAAACATCCTATCAGTCAGTTTATATCCACTAGTTCTTTATCTCCTTCCCATTCTTGCTTTATTTCTTATCTTTCAACTATTTCCACCCTAAAGACAATGCATGATGCCTTATTTGACATTGGTTAGAGGCAAGCTATGGAATTGGAAATGAAGGCCCTACATCAAAATGGTACATGGGAACTTGTTTCATTACCCCTACTAAGAAGACTGTTGGTTGCAAATGGGTATACACGTTTAAGTTTAATCATGATGGTTCTATTGAACGGTTGAAAGCTCGTTTGGTTGCTAATGGTTATACACAGACATATGATATTGATTATGATGAGACGTTTTCTCCGGTTGCCAAAATCTCTTCCGTTTGTATTCTTATTTCTTTGGCTACTAATCTTAATTGACCCTTATTTCAGTTGGATGTTAAAAATGCCTTTTTACATGGGGATTTACATGAGGAAGTTTATATAGAGCAACCACCTAGGTTTGTTGCTCAGGGGGAATATCGAAGTTGTGTCCGTAAGTTAAAAAAGGCTTTGTCTGGTCTCAAGCAATCTCCACGGACATGGTTTGGGAAGTTCTATGAGGCTGTTATGGAGTTTGGTCTTCAGCATTGTTAGACAGATCATTCAGTATTTCACTTGCATACATGTGCAGGCTACATTCTTCTTGTGGTATATGTGGATGATATTGTGGTTAGGTGGTGTTTGTTAAACTCCCCACACTCCTCTAAGCTCACATTCCCCCACTTCAACTTTTACTATTCATGGCAGAAAACAAATTGTTAAGTGCAGGAGGCACAGGTTTGAAATGTTGCTTTTACTCATTTTTCATTTTTATCCTTTTACTCACAACACTCATTAGAGGTACAATGCTTCGAAACAGAGTTTCAGCAGGGCATTATGGGCATTTGACAAAAAATGGCCTGACACCTTTTATTGTTTTTATCATTTTTTATTTTTACCCTTTTACCCACCCTACTTATTAGAGGAACAGTACTTCGGCAGGGCATTATGGGCATTTGACAAAAAAAAGGCCTGACACCCTTCAGAAGGATCAAGCAAACACGTATACAATAAACAATGCATTTTGGCGTTGGGGAATGTGACGGCGTTTGACAAACTAGGCCTTACAATTTTTACAGAAGTTTCATACAAAAGATTTGAAAAAACTAAGACATTTCTTGGAGATTGAAGTTGCTAGATCCCAAAAGGGTATCAATTTATCTCAAAGAAAATATGCACTTGATTTGTTTGAAGAGACAGGTCTCCTAGTTGACACTCCAATGGATCCTAATCAGAAATGAGTACAGGATAAATGTGAATTATTTGAAAATCCTAGTAGGTATCGTCGTTTGGTTGGAAAGTTGAATTATCTTATAACTTATTTTTAGGGGAAAACTTCATTTAGCATTGAATTATCATAAGTTGCATTATGGGATCCCTTTTAATTTCACACCTATTGACTATTGTTGTGGTAACTCAAATGGTTAACAAGTGAAATGTCTCTTATATTTTTGTAAAATTTATAAAAATACAAATTTACTCTTAATTAATTTTTTTTTTAAAAAAAGTAAAACTAAAACAAATAAATAAACCAGAGCTTCAGTCCCATGGGTGTTCAAAAAATGTAAATGTCAAATGGACTTAAAAGTGAGAAAAAAAAAAAAGGAAGAAGAAGAAGAAGAAAAATACCCTCTCTAAAGTCCTCATGGAAAATAAATGTCAAATGGACTTAAAGTGCTAAATGCTAATTATTGTTTGGATTAAAGAGGAAAGGGTGTTTAGGCACTTTTAAACCGTATAGCTATAAGATTTGACTCTTAATCCCAATGGTAACCTAGTTTTCATGTTAGCAATCTTGACCACATATATTGTCACACAGTACACTTGACACGGTATTAAAAACTCCACTTTTCTCAGTGCTTCGTGCTTATGAAAAACCATCATATTTGAAAAAGTGGTGCATGATTTTACAGATGGTGATCATTTTGGGTTTTTGCACTTGTATGATTGCCTCCTGTGTTGTTTGAGTGTCTTTAGTTGGACATTTGACGGGGCCCCCCTTTGAAAGAGTTTTACCTTGTGCTGTTTCTCAGCTCTTGGAAGGTTACATCTGTTGGTTTTCTTTTTAAAATTTATGCTGAAGAGGCGTACAAGGAAACAGACTGAATATGTGAAAACTTTGAACTCCTAGTATCTCTTTAGCATTACTAATCTTTGTTTGAATCAATTCATACAAATCATCACAAAGAAACAATGTAATAAGGGAATGAAGGATATACTAAGCCACCTTCCTGACAAGCAGCGATATTGTACAACTCCATCCAATTGGATCACAACCCCAAAATCATCTCTCACTTATTCCCCCTGAAATACAAGTAAATTTTCTGCAGAAACCAAACAAAAAGGAGACAATTAAGTCAGAAAGAGAGAACAGAAAAAGCTCAATAACAGCAATGTGCATAATAATAACCAACATTTGATATTTTCATTGCATATATGTACACACAACATTCAGTGAATTTTTATGCTAATATTTTTTGTCAAAGAATTCTTTCACATGAGGTACAGATTCCAACGCAATGTTATTTCTCTCTCAACACAATTATCAGAGATCGTACTTCTTATTTGTTCCACCCCCCAAGCCAAAAAAAAGGCGGAGATGTTCAATCTGTATCCTTAATAAGTGAATCCAATATAAGAACTTCACAAGTGATCTACTATTCAAAAAGGCAATTACAATAACTGGGCAGCCAATTAGATTAATTGATAGGAATACCCTTCACCTACAACCACATTGGAAAGGAAGAGCAAGGGAGAAAAGAAGAAAAGATAAAAAAGAAATCACTACACATGCCACCACGGGTGAAGGAATTTGCATAATTTCCAAACCCCGAGAGAAAAAAGGGTTTAAATGAAACTCTCACATTAGGAAGGGTGGACATCTAGATCAATTCTTAATCGAATAAATGAATGGCTACCATAGTTACTTTGGAGAAAGACAATGCAAATGTTCTGATATACCTGAACTACCCATAAGCTTAGAAGCGACTCCAAGCAAAACAAGGCAAAGCCAACTAAGTAGAATATCTGCAGTAAAACCAACCGACACATTAGGTAAAACCCCACACCAAATCCAATAACTTGCATGAATATAAAACATTAATATTTTGCATTTGTTATTCCCCAAACTATGAATTTTGGCCTTCACTCTTCAAGGCCATAAGATGGTAAATTTGCTTTAAGAAGCGTTAGAAAGCTAGCATTATGAGAAAAAAGGCAAATAACCCTTGCCATGTTTATTATGACATCTTCTAGGTGCATGGGTCTGTTTTCCCACCAGCACTCTACGCATTCATTTTTTGCAATGTTGAACCATTCACATCAATTAGATTTAAAAAAGAACAATAAGAGCACTCTTTTCCTTTTGCAGCACATTCTACACCATTACATATCCCCTATTAGACAGCTTTATAATATGAAGAACATAAGAAGTGGAATAAATCAACCTAAAATTGATTGACAACTACCCCCATCAACTGCACGAACATCCCATGACTCTGCAGTTTCATATCAAAATAGGCAGTAATAAGAGCCATTAACAAAACAACTTACCCCAACCAATACATGGTCACTGAAGACATCGATTGCTGCAAGGATTCCCCTGAATTAGAAAAAGAAGAAAAAGTTATATGAATTAACTATAAAAGTATGAAATTTAAAATAAAATAAAATAAAAATATAACAACAGTTGCAAGCCACACTGCTTATCAACAAGCCTGAATCAACTTCACAAATATGCAATGGAAAAGTTACAAGAAAGTTGTCTACAATACTCCATACACAACAATTTCTGAATCATTGAAAATAGGTTCACTGCAGCACTAAGCTGTCTCATTTACTTTATGCAAATCAACAATCGGATAATGGCAATTCCCCCCAAAAAATATAATCCAATTCATTTACTATCTACAGCAAGGTTTATAGGGAAAAAAAAGGCTCTGTGGTGTGGGGGTAGCAGAATCAGTTATATAATACAAAACAGAAAATGACAAAGAGACCCTGAAAATTCCATAAGACAATCCAGCTCCTTTACCATGTACTTTACCATATGTTCATTCTTAAGGATCTTATTCCCACCAAGAACAAGTTTACTGTAGACATAATTATAAAATTATAGTGTTCAACTACAATTTTCATATACCCATCACTAAACGTGTCAAACAACCAAAATCCCCGAGCATTATTTTCGTCAAATGTTCTTCCACAACAAACTTCATTGCAAACATCTTGTCTATACTATATTAATATGGTAATCAACCCTGTTTGAAACTTAAGTTCATACAGCTCAGAAATAGTAAGGACAAGTTTATTGTAGACATAATTAAAACATTATATTGTTTGACTACAATTTGTATGCTACTGCCAATAAACTAAGTGCTCGAGCATTATTTTCATCAAATCTCCTTCCACAACAGGCTTCATTACAAACATTTATACGCTACATTAATATGGAAATCAAATCCATTTGAAACTTCAGTCCACACAGCTCAGAAATCAATTAACTTACGTCAATGACTTCCCATGAAAGACAACTGGAGGTGCAATAGCAGCAAAAATACAAAACCCAATGTGAATCTGCATTATGCCAAATTGATTAATAGAAAGAAAAGTATACCACCTCTTCATGAGAAGCATTGCTAGGATAGGAAGATATAACATATGGCACCTACCAAGTAGAACAGGAAAAACCAACCGAACCTCAGGGCACTATCCGTCCTGCATTGCAAACAAAGCCACTTGTAAGAACCATAACCACTCCTAATCCCACACTTTTATGGTATGACCTCAGACATTCTTTGATACCAAATAATTAAATATGTAGTTCCTATAGCTAGGTTGATATCAGTTACATCAGATACAAGTGTTTCTCTCTCCAGTTGAATGAGAAATATGTGCTTCTCTCACCAGTTGAATGACAAAAGTGAGATCATTGCCACACAAACAATCATAAAAGCCACAAAATATACAATATGCAACAACGACACACAATGTAAAGAATATTTTCAATGGTCTCTAGACTAAAAGGCATCCCCCAAAAAAAAAAAAAAAAGTGGAGGGTAAGTTCATTGATTTAATCCCATGTGCCTTGAGTTGCATTTACTTTTTTAGGAAAAAAAAAAAACAAAAGTAAACTATATTTCAAATAAGTAATAACAGAAGATTCCTATACTTGAAACAAGTTTAAAAATTAAAAGGGCAGATTTTTTTATTATTATTAAGTAATGTTGTATATATCAAAAAAAGTGCAATGCACCTCTAAGTACACAGAAAATGGCAGAAAAAATTTAAATAATCAAATTCAAGTCCAAAACATTTTGTGATACTTAAACAAGCTAAAGTCACAGACCTTAGCATAGTATCTTACAGGGAGAAATTTTACATTCTGCAATGTTTAGTGGCAACTTCCATATAATGTTACCACAATAAGGCAATTAAGTAAAGTCACTGATTGACTCAACAACAGAAAATGAGCTGACACACACAAAAGAGCATATAATGGCACCACAATGAGACAATGAAATAACATGTCCATCCCAACATTACCCATTCTAAGCAATTGCCACTTGTATATTAGTTCAAGTGGGACAAATTGACACAATGATTATATGTTATCAATTCTTCTACAATAAAGGTACAATAATGGCAGCCTCTTTATTTTGATAAATAAAAATAATGGAAAAGACAGAAGCTTTATCACATTTTGATTCCCTTTCTTAGCAGATTAGTTTCCACAAATACTTTAGCCTTATTTCTTAGTTTAAATTTATGCGGCAAATTAGTTTCAACTCCATTAAACCACTATTACCTCCACAAATTAGTTTCATTTGCCTATTCTGACAAAAATAAATCCTTCGTAACCATTAGACAAATTATTAAGTACAAACCTCATAGCACGATACAGAGGCCTGTACCACAGCACATATGAAAGGGGGCATCCAAGTAGAGCATAGATTGTTGCAAGGAAAAATATTTTGACACCTGCAGAGAGTGAACCTCAATAAAGGATCTAAATTGCACTGAAGGCAATGCCTAATTATATCTTAAGTGCACAAATATGATGGAAAAAATAGAAGCTCACCCCCGCCTCTGACCCAGCAGACAATCACAGCGATCATATTAAAAACAAGACAAAGAACTATACCTGCACAAACAGCACTACCAGAGCATCAGATATTTGCTGCAGGCTACAATGAATGGTTTTAAGGAATATTATTGCCAAGCAAAAACACAACTGGAGCCCTAACATGGGAATTTCTGATCTAAGACAACATTTAGAGAAAAATTAGCAGTATAGCAAGCAAAAAAGGGGAGCAGCATAAAATACAAAAGAGGAAAACGAAGTCCAAATATAATGGGAATGAGAAATATGAAGCTGAGTTAAGATTTAAAAACAAATGCAAAAACCCTAGAGGGAACTGCAAAGATACTTTTGGAAAAAAGTGGCAGAACAAATTAAAGTTTTTTTTCTGGTAAGTAAACAACTAATAAGTGACAAAAGAGTACACGATCTAAGTACAAAGGAATTATAAGAAAGAAAAAAGCAATAAACAGAAAGCAAGACAACAGATGCAAAAAGAAAAAAGGACAACCATAAAAATATTTTGGCTGCAAATAGGGAAAGGAGAAAGAAGAAAAAAAGGGCCAAGCAAAGGGAAGGGAAGGGAAGAGAGGGGGGAGGAGAAGTGTTTCTCTTTTGCGTTGTGGCTATAGGGAAGAAAGTAGAAGAGAAAAGGAAAGGAAATTATTTCCTTTGTTTGGTTCCTAGAGAGAGGTTAAAAAAAAAAAAAGGAGAATCACTACTCCATAACAAGCTGCATGTATTGTAATATTAGCAAGATGAGAAGATTTCAAGAACTTACACCAGAAAAATAATGTAAATAGATTGAAATATATGACATCCCTTACCTAACCAACTTGCAAAAGCCAAATACTGCAGCTTTTGAGCATGAACTGGTATTTCATTAGCTATATCATGATGAATAATTGGAAAAAATGGAGGCCAATTTTTATCATCATCAGGGACACCAGCTGATATACAAAATTGAAAGCAGAATTACCAATTTAGCGAACAGCAAGACAGGTAAAAAGAAAATGCATAATTTTTTACTGTAAAGTTGTAGGTTGTGGCACCATACATCTAGAAACAGCATCTTCTCTCCGCTTTATATCCTGTAGACAGCAAGTTAAAAAGTACATTGAAATACTAGAATCACAGACATGGTATATATTATATTAGGGTTAGCATAACCATGAATTTATTTCAAGCAGGCACCACAAATATTTTTAGAATGTGAACAATTCATTTGTTATGTAAGGAAACAATCTGATCCCTAGCTAGAAGAAGAAAAAAAAAATCATAAATTTCTAGATTTTTTTTTTTTTTTTTTCCTTGATAAGTAAAATCCTCATTTCTAGAAATGAATGGAAAGATTTGTCGACCTAGGAATAAATTGAAAATGCTTTCAGACAAGTACTCAAACATAAAATTGCAGCACTAACCTTTTCCCTCCTTTTAAGATCTGCTTCCCAAGTAGCAAGCTCTTTCTCTCTGCTCTTGGAATCCTACATAAAGCATACCATCAAGAACATAATTCAGGTCTCTCAAAAGTATCAAAGAGCAGAACAGAAAAAGCAAAGCAAGCAGCAACTTCATTACGCTCATTGTATCCAATGGTATATCCGCTGTTGCATCATGTTTCTGCCCAAAGCCCAGGGTCCCAGATCCCAATGGTGGAATGCGTGGCTTTGATCCAGGAGCAGCTCCATTCTGCAAAGGTTCCCAATTGATTACACAATCAAACAAATGATAGAAAAAGTAATTTTCAACACCAAAGAATATGCATGATAATTGAAATTTGCAATGGTCCCACAAGAACGCCCCAACCATGACGTCATAAAAAAACCAGTGTGGCTTACTTTAACTTTGTAGATGAAGTGCAGTAAATGAGTTTTTTTTCTTTCTTTCTTTTTTCATTTGCAGCAAGAATGTCTCTGTTGCTCACACATGATTCTACAACCACAGGGTCCTTAACTTTAAAAGCTTGAAATAAAGAAACAATTTGGTCTATAGCTTTAGAAAAAAATAATAATAAAAAAAATACTTGGGCAATATTATGTGACACGTTCCATTTGCCATATTCCCCACAAATGGAAATTATGATACAAGATCTCAAATTAACTATCAACATCACCATATGTGATGCCACTAGCACCTAATTATCATCCAACCTATCAAAAGATCATCGATATTTTATGGTTTCAATTAAGATGTTCAATTTTAAACAGAATTAGAAATTTTAAGCTTTTATAACAAGTAGAAACCTCTGGGCTTTCATGAAACTTCTATTTGACAAGGACATAGGGGAATTGCTTCTTTTATCAATAAGAGCTACTGCGACCTTACCCTCATCTTTATTAATAGAGCTGATGCCCGGGTTGGTTAGGATTCAAAAACATTAAAAATCAAAATAGATTTTAGATTTTTTTTTTTTGTTCTTTTCCTGTTTTTGGTGGGTTGGAGACTGAAATTTTGGGCTTGTAAAATTTCTATCCGTCCAGTATGTAAACCCAAATGAGACCTGTCTGGACATATATGGACCAACATTGTTTTGAATTTATAAAAAAATATGGTTGTGTAACATGCCTCCTTTTACAACTACCCTGCCACCTCATTTCAAATAAAAATTTCCCCAGCCTCTCTCACGGATGGTAAAGTCGGGGTGGTGCTACCACCCCCAGTGCCCACCTCCTTGGGGTGGTCGGCCACCCCAACCCCGTGCCATCAGGGTGGTCGTAGGCACCCCCTTGAATCTGGTGGTCCCCACCACCAGATCGAGCGGTTCAACTACCTTGCATGGTGGTTGAGGGTAGCGCCGCCAATCAAGAGGAGAGGGGTGCAATTTTTTTCAAAATGGTTGTAAGTATAGTATTACTCTTTTTGCAATGGTTCTACAATTGGCATCCGAAACCAAGTCAACAGTCAACTGGTTCGAAATTCAAATTCCTTAATCATATTATTATAAAAATTCTTGATAACCCCACTCCATTCAGAAGTACCCAATCGTCATGAATTAACCACATTATTCCAAACTCTAACCAAATTTAAGAATACAACGCCAATATGCCCCACATTAAGCATGCAAAATCTTTCATTTCGTTTCCCTTGTCTTCTTCTCTCTTCTTTTCCTCAAATTTCTCGGCAACCAAACGGAGCAAAATGCGGGGCTATCAGATCCAAGCAAAGCAACACAAATACCCAAACTACCCCCAACAAATAGAAAATTCCCATCATAACAACGACAATACAATGACTAAAACCGCCACTGAAACACTTCAAACGAAAAAAATAAAAAATAAAACCGAAATTAAGTGCTGAAAATGATGGTAGATCTGAGAGTACAAAAATTTGAAAAGGAAAACAAAAAGGAAAGAAAGTTAGAGAAAAAGGAAAGAAAGTTAGAGAATTACCGAGAAGGGATTGACCTCTTCCTCGTCAAATGGATTGGGATCGTTGTGTCGATTCATCGTCTCTCCCTACTTCTCAGATCCCTAAATTTTTGCAGAGAGAAAAAAAAAAAGCTCCGAATTCACAACCTGGGAGAGAGAGAGAGAGAGAAAGTGGTACTCTCCGAGTCTCTTTGTCTACTCTTTGTTCTGCTTGTTTGCTACGCGCGGGATAAGTTTTAGAAATTTTGCAACTGAAGAAACTTGGCCCCCGGATCTGAACATATTTACGCCAATGTCCTTGCGTGCGTTTTTTCGGCGGTGGTTTCGGTGTGGTCACTCGTGCAGTTGGGGCTGTGCAAAAAGTTGATGCAAGAAAATGGGCGCCACGTCAGAGGGCATGTGCAATTTTGAGGCGGTGATTGTGACGTGGCAAATATTTGTTGGTTTTAGGAGGGAGTTGAGATAGGTCATAGGTGGGAGGTTTAGCATGGGACAGGGTAGAGCGGGGGCCCGGCTTGAGCTGGCTTTGCCTTAATTTGACGCATGCATCAAAACGATGGGTCATGGCTTTTCTTTAGTAACCGACTTTTGCATTAAGATTAAAAGAGAGTTTTAGATACATATTTTTGTCCAAATAATATTATAATATATAAAAAAAAATCTTAAATTTTAATTATACGGACGTATTAAAAAAATCTCTAAATACTTATTATAAAGATTCAAAGAAGCAAGAAAACACAAATATGCCACTTGGAGATTGAAAAGGTGACAATGCATGTAGCCCACGAGCATTGCCGTGACACTTGGGGTACGTGCGTGGAAGAGGGAGTAGCAAATGGCGGAGAAGGGGTTGGCAATGCCGCAATGGAGGTGGAGGGGCGTGTGGTGAGACGGCCCATGCAATTTCTGTAACTTTTCTTCGCAGCATGGAGTTGCTACATATATCCGACGTGGTGCTTTCTATAGATAATTATTATTTTATTTTTTTCAATAAAATATGAGCATTTATTTACTCAAAGATTACAAAATAAATAAAAGTCAATCCTCTTTCAACTACAAAAAAATAAACAACGGGTGACAACATGAAACACGGGAGAAGTCGAGAGGGCCTATGAAAAGCTAGCATTCCAACTAATTTATATAATATATTCCAACTATTATAATATATGGCCAGCTAATTATATTTATATATGTCTTCATATTTTGAAACCAGCTGGTATTCTTGTCGTGGTAAGGATGGTAGTATATATTTTATGCCCATTTAGTTCTTATATATGTCACTAACCCTACAATAATTCTTCCTTAAAATACCTACAAGTTGTCCCCAACATTTTATCTCACATGGGGCGGAACTACATAGGTCTTTGTGTGGTCTTGCAACCCTAATTTTTTAAATATATATATATATATATATATATATTTTACAATTATATGATGATCCCTACTCTTATATCAAATCTTTTTCGTGAGACAAAATGAGTACACTAAAATTCTCTTGCAGTTTGGAGGGGATATTGCAAATTGCTTAATAGTTTGAAAAGGGTTTTTATAGGGATTTTTTTTTTAAGGTAAAAAAGAAAACCAACGACAACAAACACCCAAAATCGTGCCTCAAACTATAAATAACCAAAAAAAAAAAAATTGTTTGGTTTTTTGTTTTGTAAGTAAGTAACTTTGTTGGTTTTTAATTCGTGGGAAAAAGTTTTTCAAAAAAAAAAAAAATTCATGGGAAAAAGAGGATTTTGTTGGAAAAATATGGAGGTTTGGAGGCATCAAGCTTATCATCACAAATTCAACAAGTGCAGAAGGGTAATATTAGCATTTCCGTTCGGGCCCGATTATATGGTGGCTGAGCGCTAGGCGTCATATCTGGGCCAGCCCATTTATGTTCAGCCATCTTCATCTCTCCCATATTCATACAAAAAGATGTTAGAAGTTTATACCAACAAATAGAGCTGTAAATGAATCCAACACACATATATATATAAAAGATAAATTCTCATTAATAAAAAATCAGATGGATACAACTTGTTCCATCAAAAAAATATCACGAAAAAATCAATTCATCTACCGTTTGCAAAAAACACCTTTGCTAACTGGAAAAAATCCAAACCATCCACAACTGTTTTTTGAAAAGTTCTGCAACTAGCACCCTACACATCCATTGCCGAAGGCAAGACCAAATAATGTGGTATATAGTTTCCACAATAAAATTTTTACAAATAAAGGTTAGTTAAGTTAATTTTAATTATTTCATAACTAAACTTTAGTTTATCTAATTAACTCGAATGATATAATCCTAATAATAATTAATAAAGAGTTACAAAAAAAAAGTATTAATAGTTATCGTATTTACTTTATACGAGGAAAAAATAAGTTAATTAAATAGTTGGTTAATAAGGTAGAGTTTATTTAAAAAGTAACTAAAGTAAGCTTGAAATTTTAATACTCAGATTTAGTTTGGCTCGATTATAATCCTATGGGCACGAGTCTTTAAGAAAATGACATAATCAAAATTTTCTTTACTATAACTTTTTGCTATCAATTATTCTTTTATATAATATCTGGTCAAACTTTTCATTGTATTTTAAAACAATAAGCCGATTAAACTTGTTGTTTTGTCTTATACCATATATATTTTACTAATTACTATAATAATTGATTTGTATCTTAGATAGGTGTATGATGAGATTATGTACTTCTTGTAGTTCTCAAAAGTTGAGAGGAGAAAATTACTTTAATTTTATGTGGGTAGCAACACATCCCATAGAAAAAGATTTTTATTTTATTTTATTTTTTAATTAGTTTTGGTTAATAGAGAGCAATGTTTCATCGTTCATGAGAGTATTTAGATAGTAATGGTTTCACAATAATCTTCACGTACAACATAAGTATTCATTGTTTACCGTCATTTTCATTTTTTTTTTCCTAAGCAAAAAGGCAGGACGGGGCGAGTGTAGCTAGGGTTTAGATAGTTAAAAATCACAGGTACTCTTTCAAGTCAATTGGGCCACTGAAAACACTAGCGACACCCAAGCCGATAGTATGAAAATAATCCCAGACACTTCCCATTTCGAGATTCGACTCTCGAACCTTCCACCCACCAAACCGCTAGGAGTTAACCCGAATGCTAGTAGACCACCACCCTGACGGTAGATTTTCCATATTCCAACATAACAATTATTCCAATTTCCATTATATGTAATGTCCAGCATATATAGCCAAAAATTTTAGTGATTGCAGCACAAGCTTGCTTTAGGTCTTCTACCAAAAGCATATTACCATCATCTAGCAATCATATCACCTAGTCATAATCGGAAATTTTGAAAAATGAGAAGAAGAAGAAGAAGAAGAAGAAAACGAGTTTTTTTTTTTTTTTCTAATAATTTAAAATTTATGAGTAATTTAGGAGTGTAATGAAGAAATAACAAATGGGAAGCTTGAGAGGTTGCATGGAGATGGAGATGGAGCAGGTGGGAGAATGTAGACTGGATTTTATATTAGATTAGGGTGACGACATGCATGCTCTTTGCTTCTTTGTTTCCCCAAATGGTTCCTTTTTAGATCCAAATTTATCCAAACTCCACATAATTGCAGCCTCATCAGCTGCTCAAACAGCATGCTTCTTTCCCTTTTTTATCTTATTTTATATATGGATTATACCAGAATAAAGCAAACAAGAGGGAGAGAGAGAAATTATATAGAAAAAATAAAAAATTATTTGAGGAAGAGAATTAAGAAAAGAAAATGACTAGGCAATTAATACATTTTCAAGAAACTATCTTTGAGATATATAGTGAGTCTTTCACTCAAGAACCCAATTTAAAATAAATAAGGGGAAATTATCCTTTTCCCCTGAACTATCACGCAATTACTATTTCCTCTCATGAACTACCAACTTTACATTACACATTTATATCCCTATAAACTATTATTTCGTTGCCAAAACTCCTTTTCCATCAGTCAAAGTCGTTAAGTTGGTGAATAGTATCTATAAATAGTATCGTGAACAATACTGTCAATCGTAAATAATGTCATGAATAGTACGGTTGAGCGTTCAACTTAATAGCCTTGACTAACGAAATGAGGGTTTTAGTAACAAATTGGTAGTTCATGAGGGGTGTAATATAAAGTTAGTAGTTCATGAGGGAAAATAGTAATCGCGTGGTAGTTCATGAAGAGAAAGGATAATTACCCCAATAAATAAAATGACATGGCCTAAGAACAAGTTAGTCAAATTTGTGGGATATTTTAAAAGACTAAAGACATTTGATGTTCTCCTTTAATCTCTCTCTCTCTATATGTATATTACCATTTTTTTTTCCCACTCAATAGAGGAGAGGGGAAATGGGCAACATCTTACCCATTTAATTTAACTTTTTACATCTTACCTACTCAAAAATTTGAAATTCTCACTAAGGCCCTTGTGGTATTGTAGTATTTTTGGCCAGAAAAATATTGAATAATTCTATTCATCACTCTTCATCCCCTCCAAAGCTTATGTGACATGGTCTCTACAAACAAATAACCAACCTCCATACACCAAATACTATGAAGAATCACGTTACATAGACTTTAAATGGATTGGAGAGAGAGCGGAGGATGCATAATATTACTAAAAAAAAAGTGGTAATTACCTTTTGCCTCCGTGAACTATAGCACTTTGGTACTTTTTCCTATTAAACTATCAATTATAACACTTGACTCTATCAAACTAGCATCTTATGATACTTTTCCCATTTCTTTAGTTAAATGGATTAAAATTAATAGTCAACGATCATGTGACTTGCATGTGCCATATTTTTTCCTTTCACTTTTGCCCTTACTTCTCATGTGTTGGATTAGGGTTTATAAGGGTATAAATATCATTTTATTGATCTAAAATGAGGGCAAAAGTGAAAGGAAAAAAATTAAAAATGGCACATGCAAGTCATATGATCGTTGACCGTTAATTTTAACCCATTTGATTGATAAAATGGGGAAAATGTTATAAGATGGTAGTTTGATGGAATCAAGTGTCATAGTTGATAGTTTATGGGGAGAAAGTGTCAATGCGCTGCAATTCATGGAGGCAAAAGATAATTACCCAAAAAAAATTATTAGGTTTACTTTGATACCATTTATCATGACTCATAACCCATTAGTCAAATCTATCTAATACTCCAAATGATTGGTTAATTATAATTAAAACTAAGGGAAACTACCTTTAGCCCCCCATGAACTACAGTTGGCCATTTGCCCTCATGAATTGCCAAGTGTGATACCAACAACCTCCCTTTTTTCATTTTTGCCCTCCATTCTACAAAATAATATTTCTATACCCAAAATACCCTCAAAGGTAAAATGGAGGGCAAAAATGGAAGAAAATTGGTTGTTGGCTAAGGTTAGGTAGTTTGATGAGATCGGGTATCACACTGGCAGTTCATGAGGACAAATGACCAACGCCCTATAGTTCATGAAGGCTAAAGATAGTTTCTCCTGGAAACTACCATAGAAATATCAAGCAACCATTGAAAGTTCATTAGCTATAATCTGTGCTATGATCTCCCAAGTGATGCTCATATGCAGCATTTTCTCGTCTGTTTTGAGCTGATTAATTACCATATTTCAAACCATTTTTCTGCTTCCATATGTGGTAAATTGTCTCACCCCAGCTCAGCTTGCATGGAACAACTTTCACCTTCCTATCCTGCAACTCCTTTACACCCCAAATCTGACTGTCATCTCAAGCAGTAAAAGGATCAACTCATATCACTTTTTCATAATCTCCCTCCAAATTCTTTTACTTAACCCACAAGTGAAAAATAGGTCATCCCTTCCCCTCAATGCAACTCCTGCAAAATAGACACATTAAATCTCCTTCAAAACCCCACTTCAACAGTAAAACTATCTTGCATAGCCAGCTAGAAAACAAACACATGCTTTGGAATTGCCATCGAATATCGAACTACCTTCCACCGATCTACTTTTGGCATTTGATTTCAAATAGCATTCCATTTAAGGTCGTTAACAAGCTCGAGCTTGCTCGAGATTGACTCATTTAAGTTTTACTCGAATTTGAGCTCACACAATTAGTTTGGGTCAAGTAATTTTTTCGGTTTGCAAAAAATAAATAATAAAACTTAAATTTAAATAAACTGCTAAATATTCAAGCCCAATATTGTTAAAAAATTTATCAACTTCTCCACATAAAAAAAATACAAATTTTCAAGTATACTATGCAAAAGCTTAAGTATATTAAGCACTCTTTTCTTTTATATTTTCTCAATGTGAGACACAATACTTACAATTGCACTCACAATAATCTCTCTCTTACTTGTGAGTCTATTTATATTGACCAAATTCTCTCTCGCTTGTGAGTCTTTTTACATTTTCAAGAATATCTCACGTCAAGAGTTACAGATAGAGACATAACTCTAAACCCGATGCGTTTAGATTGTTGGCTTATAGACAACTAAGAGTGAGAAATTGTGTTTTTTTTTTTTTTAATTGAATCCTGGACAAGGTTACTAGGAATTGGTGTCTTAGATTTGTGGTTGCTCATAATTTTTTTTTTTTTTTTAAAAAAAAGTAGTGGAAACAACCACAAAACCAAGACACACATGGTAAATTGACTTTGCATTTTTTTTTTCTTTTTATAATAAAAAGGTAGAGTATTTCAATTTTTTTTTACAAGATTTAACGAAAGATTCTTAATCGAAAGTAATTTCAAAACGCATATTAGGTAAGATTTTGTAAAGTTTAACAAAATAATAATAATAAGGGGAAACTTTAGATACCCCTCCCCCCCAATCTTCTAGATTCTCTCACTTAGGACCCTTTTGATGGTAAGTTGTCCAAATTACTCTTTACTCCAAAACTACGCCATTTTGGGCTTGTCCAAAACGACATCGTTTTGCCCAAAACGGCGTAATTTTGGGCATTTTAGGTTTTAGTTTTTTTTTAAAAAGAAGGAAATTAAAAAAATAAAAAAGAAAAAAAGAAGGAAGAAATCGAGGTGTTGGAGCCACCCTTGCTTTAAAAATGGGGTGGCGAACCACCCATTTTTGGCCAAGGTGGCCGGACCACGTATGGGGTGGCGAAGCCATGGTCCCAAAGGCCAAAAAAAAAAAAAGAAGGGAAAATGGGTTTGGGATTTTGGGGTGGTTGGACCACCCCAAGGGCCCTGGGGTGGCTTGGCCACCACCTACGCCGGCGAGTGGTGTCAAGCCACCCCAGCCCTAGGGGTGGTCCGCCACCCGCAAAGGCCAAACCCATTCTTTCGCTTTTTTTTTTTTGGCCTTTGGGGTTGGACCACCCCCAACTGGGTGGCTTCGCCACCACCTCGACGAGTGTTAGCCACCCAGGCCCTAGGGGTGGTCCGCCACCCCAAAGGCCAAAACCCATTCTTTCATTTTTTTGGGCCTTTGGGGTGGCGGACCACCCCTAAGGGCCTGGGTGGCTTCGGCCACACCATATCGATTGAGGTGGTGAGCCACCCCTTAAATGGTGGTCCCACCCCATTTTTTGAAGGTGGCTCCACACCCGATTTTTTTTCAATTTCCTTCTTTTTAAAAAAAAATCCTAAAATTTGCAAAACTTTGGACGAGCCCAAAACTTTGGAGTGGAGGTATAATGGGCATATATATATTTATATATCCATTATACCCTTGAAGGGTCCTAAGCGAAAGAAACTGGAAGATTGGGGGGGTAAGTGAGAGTTTTTTCGTATCGGGAGGATTTTGTGTAAATTGGTGGAAGTTCATGGGGGTATCTGAAGTTTCTCTTAATAATAAGGGATAATTTCACTAACCCCCCTCAAACTTTAGCCATTTTTGCAAACACCCGCCTAATATTCAAAAACTCTCACTTACCTCCCTTGAACTTTCAAAAATTCTCACTTACCTACGTTCGTACAAATTAGGACACAAATTTTTTTAAAAAAAGATCAAAAATATCTGGAAGTTGGAATTTTATACAAAAGTCGCCGTTTAAAATTCACTATTTAAAATGTCAACTTTCAAAAAGTTTTTTTTTTTTTTTATTTTTTTAAAAAATGAAAAACATGGGTATTTTGGTCTTTTTTTAAAATTTTATGCCATAGTTTGTACGGATGGGGATAAGTGATAATTTTTGAAAGTTCAAGAGGGTAAGTGAGAGTTTTTGAATATTAAAGTTTCAAAATGGCTAAAGTTGAGGAATGAAATAATAATAATCATTAAGCAATTTTAAATGTCTTAAAGTAATTTAACATACATCACATGGTACTACTAAAATATTTTCTTTTCAAAAGAGTCCCACACAAATGGGCCATCCTGGACTATCAAGTCAAACGAGTGTCCCCCATCACATTTCTTAATGGATGAAACCGGGTCACCCACAGCTGCTGCAAAACTCTGCTCCAAAACCATAGACTGGATGAACCAACTGCATCAAATTTTATATTAAAAAGACAGTCTTCTTTACTTTAAAATTGATATATACCATGCACTTTTCAATTGCTTGAAAAACACAAGACTATTTTATACATTGACTTGAAAGAACAATTAGAGAAAGACCTTGTCAATATATATTAAAATCAAATTGTCATAGAAACTACGGCTAGCGTAGACTAGTGCTGCTCCAAAACCATACACTTCGTTGGGTGGAGAATGTTTGTGTGATAATATTTTGTGTCCGTGTGTTAGATTCGGGTTGCGTCAAAGCAGTATAACACTAAATCAATCAATCATAATTTGTTCAATTTAATTAAACGGTCTGACCCATTATTAATAATAATCTACAAATTTCATGTAAAAAATTATTAACCCTAAATATTGTGTGTCGGATTTGAATCGTGTCAAAGTATAAGTATAAAACTATATAGACAATCATAACTCGACCTATTTAACTAAACAAATGAAATCCCTCAACCCTAAAGCAATTCACTACTTAGTGTCTGATTTGTATTGAATTTACAAATCGTGTTAAAAATTAACGGTTCTAAGAATCTTAATTTGGTATGCCCTCGCCTGATTGATTGATTGATTTTTATTTTATTTATTTATTTATTTTTTTTCTTTTGGTGTGTTGTTACCATATGTATGTGGTCCAGATCAACATGACTCCCATAACTGTGAGACTATACATGCACACTCACACAAGTATAGTCCAAAGATAGTAACATTGGAAGATATGGGCTCCAAATCTCTCCTCCATTCTACACCCTCCACCCCTAATCTTCAACCAGCCACCCCCTTGGTGCCACGTGGCGTTGCAAATATCCAAAATGCAATGAATCACCACCAAGTTTCTCCATCCCTCATTTTATCACAAATTTCATCAGCAACTCCATTTTTCTTTAATATATATGAGGTAGAACTTTCTTTTGATGGGCAAAGAAAAAGAGTTTGACCCTTTTACCCACTTCCCATTTGGTTTAAGCCACCCATATCCCCCTCATCCCACCTTAAAATTACCTCCAAACTTGTCCAAAACCAGGGGTAGCCACATAAACACACAGACAAAAAGACACATCAGCCTCCTATCACCAAGGCCAACATTTTCCTTCCTTTCCAAAACTGCCTTCTGCTTTCATCAGCTCCTTTCTTCTCTCCCAAAGTTTCATATATAATCTCAAGGATTACAAGAAGCCAAACCCATTTCATGTTTACAACCAAAAACCATTTTCAACCATCTTTTCCTCTCTGAGAGCTTCTGTGAATTCCTGAGCAGAGAGAGAGAAAAAAAAATGGCAATTTGCACTTCCCTCTATTCTACATGTTCAATCTCCACACCATCAAAAACCCACCTGGGATTTCACCAAAAACAGGTAGTTTTCTACAGCAGTGGCATCAAGAAAACCAGCAAGAAAGGCGGCGGTGGCGGCGGCAGCAGCAGCCGCCCGTACGTGATAACATGCACAAGTGACTCACAGACGGTTGTGATTGGGCTGGCGGCAGACTCAGGGTGTGGGAAGAGCACCTTCATGAGGAGGCTGACGAGCGTCTTCGGAGGGGCGGCGGAGCCGCCGAGGGGTGGGAACCCGGACTCGAACACGCTGATAAGCGACACGACGACGGTGATATGCTTGGATGACTATCACTCGCTGGATAGAACAGGAAGGAAGGAGAAGGGAGTGACAGCACTTGACCCAAGAGCCAACAACTTTGATCTCATGTATGAGCAGGTTAAGGCTATCAAGGAAGGGATTCCTGTTGAGAAGCCCATTTACAATCATGTCACTGGTCTTTTGGATCCTCCTGAGCTCATCAAGCCTCCCAAGATCCTTGTCATCGAAGGTTTGCACCCAATGTAAGTAAACCCGCAATCATTCTCTCTCTATCTCTCATCTTACAGTAATATAGTAATTTACTAAATAATATTATTTATTATACGATTATTATAAAACTTGATAATATATCAATAAAATTAATATTTATCATTAACTTACGTTGTTTCAATCATATAACAAATATTTATATTGTCATGTAGCATTGGATAAATTATTTATGTGTCTTGTAGGTCTACTTCATATCCAATGGTTGTATAAATACATATGATGTTTCAAATTTTCAATTCTAGAGCACATGCACTATGAGAACCTTGTCCATCTCTTTCTTTTTCCCAAGAAAAAATAATATCTACATTTATTGAATGGCTGTGGAATTGTGGCTGTCAATGTCAACGTCATCTTTTTCTTTGTGGGCCTTGGCCCATATTTACGTTCACTTATAGCCAACTATTAGACTATTAGTAACTCCTATACAAAATGCCTTGAAATTAAAACAAAATAAATAAAATAAAACAAAATACACATGCAAGTAATTTATTGCTAATAATGAGCAACAATCCTTTGAAATTAAAGCAATTAATACGTTATCTTTGTGCACATGTAGGTATGATTCACGGGTAAGGGACCTCTTGGACTTCAGTATCTACTTGGACATCAGCAATGAGGTTAAGTTCGCTTGGAAAATTCAGGTAATTGCTCTATAACTTTCAAGTTGCTGGACATTTATACAACTCGATAAAGTGGCGGTGAAAATCTGCATTTAGATCAACACTTTAAGCTAACTATGTTACAAAAATTGTAGAGAGACATGGCAGAGCGAGGACACAGCCTTGAGAGCATCAAAGCTAGTATCGAAGCCCGAAAGCCTGATTTCGATGCATATATCGGTAATCTTTTTGAACCAAAACTCAATTACATTTTTACCTCTCGTTCATAGTTATAACACACAGAAATACAGTATTCGGTTCAAAGCTTCTATTCTCTAGCTATTTTAACAGTGTTAAGTGTGTGTATTTCTAAGAAAGGAAAACCCCATGTTTATTTTTTGTGGTTTGGTGCAGATCCACAAAAGCAATATGCAGATGCAGTGATTGAAGTGTTGCCAACCCAACTCATTCCTGGTGATAATGAGGGGAAGGTTTTGAGAGTTAGGTTGATAATGAAAGAAGGGGTGGAGCTTTTCAGCCCTGTTTATCTCTTTGATGAAGGCTCTTCCATCTCATGGATTCCATGCGGTAGAAAGCTTACTTGCTCATACCCTGGCATCAAATTTTTCTATGGCCCTGATGCTTATTTTGGCCACGAGGTACCCCATAAACATTCTGTTAACATCCTCTGTTTCCTCTGTTTCCAGGATTTAAGCCAATTCCTCTGTTTGATTGTCTTAGGTGTCTGTGCTGGAAATGGATGGCCAATTTGACAGATTAGATGAGCTGATCTACGTTGAAAGCCATCTAAGCAACATCTCTACCAAGTTCTATGGAGAAGTCACCCAACAAATGTTGAAGCATTCCGATTTCCCCGGCAGTAACAACGGAACTGGTCTCTTCCAAACCATTGTCGGGTTGAAGATTCGAGACCTGTTCGAACAGATAGTCGCCAGCAGGGCGAAAACTCCGGTAGAAGCAGCAAAGGCCTAAAAATGCCTTTGCGTATTGGACAAGGCACCAACCAAGCCTCTAAAATCATCTTCTCCACTTTCTGTTTCTTCATTTTTCAACTCCCCTTTTAGCCATGTTTCAGTTGAGTGTTAGCCTATTTGTTGATAGGAAACAGAACGCTCTGTTACTCTGTACCTACTTACTGTAATGCTGTGGAGCTAGCCGTGTAATATATAGAGAAGTAAAAGCAGAGATGAAATTCAGTTAAGAAGCTCATAAAAACATTTGTACTTTTTTGTTTTGGTGAATGAAACTTAAATTTAATCATTTAATTAATATTTTAATATTGTAGCTCAGAAGGGTTCAAATTCCCTCTCAATAAGAAAGATAGTATTGGAACTCAATAAGAAAGACAATGTTGGAACACAAGATATAGAGAAATATTGATTTCTAAGCGAGTAAAACTATACAATGATTATACCTATTTATAGTTGAATGAGGCAAATGAATAAAAGGATATACAACAAGTATAAAATCAAAAAATAATGGGAAAAATTATATCTAGTCCATAGGTTTTCATTTTATTTGAATTTAGTTGTTGAGTTTTCAATTTTAATTTCAAGAATACATTTCTTAGGTTTTTCCTAGGTTTAATATAGGTCCATTTATCACTTTATCGTCAAAATAAGATGTTTGTCATTGCCAAATGTTTCATTTGACATGTCATAAACACTTCATTGAAATGTGACATCAACAAATGTTAAGTCATTCATAAAAAAAAATTTAAAAAAATATATCGATCTGATTATTCTTAAAATTGAAAAGCCAATGACTAAATTCAAATCATATGAAAACATAAGGACTAAATATAATTTTTCCAAAAAATAATTATAATTGGTTTACAACAATTATGATGTGCCATATATGAAATGGAATAAGGAATATTGCCATAATATTCTAAGTGTATGTTGAATATTTCGAGAATATTACAATAATATTCTATTCTAACATGTACTATTTTTCTTAGAATAATGATATAAATTATATTTTTATTTTATAACTATTTCACAATGCTAGTGTAGCAGTCTCAACTAATCTTTAGATTAGTCATTGTTATTAAAAAAAAAAAAAATTATTGTGAAATAAAAATGTGATTTTAGCAATTTTTTATAATGACTTTTTATACTATTGTGTCACCATTATAACCACTTATTCTTTTCCCTTTTTTGTTCTCTAGCTTATCCATTCTTTTGTAGAGCAGGAGGAGTGACTAAGAGTCTGTTTGAGATTGTGTATGTGTAACAGTGTAAGTAGGTAATGCATTTTCTCCTATGGATATTCACGGCATCAACTTGACTGATATTTTCCACAGCAAAAGAATGGAAAATATATATGGCATTTAAGTGCCTCAGAATATCAATTAGGTCGATATGACATTCAAAGAGTAATTAATTTTATTTGTTCATTAAAATATACAACTTATGAGAACAAGATCTCTTTTTCAAAGTAAATATGATTAAATATAAGAAACTAATTCAGATATCAGACTTTATAAACAGACAGCATGCCAATGATGCAAGCAACCCATGAAAATACATCTCAATTACCATACTTTCCTCCTGTAATAAAATTAACATCTCATGTAGAATATAAGCCAACAAACTCCTGGAAGGAAAGCAACAAAACTAGTTGCAAAAGGTAAGAAAGTCATGCCATTTGGGCTGTCATGACTGTTGTTGTGCTCGAGTTTACAGCAGGTTTGTCTCTCACCATAATTGTTTTTGTGTGCCTGCTTGCCTCTTAATGGTATATCGTTTGAGACGGGGTTTGAATTTAGGACCTCTGCTCTCATACCATGTTAATCTCAAAAGCTTAAGCCAATTTAAAAAAAAAAGATTTATATTCTAATAGTTATATATATTTCATCACTAAATTTGATTAAAATTTTCATTGGAGCTGCAGTTTTTTCAAATTTTTTTAATTTTTAGACGCAATTTTTCTAGTTGGTAATTAAGTTTCTCCCTTTCTTTTAGTAGACAATTAAAGAACCCAGAACTTTTAATTAATGACAATTAAAGAATCCAGCACTTCTGTACACCATGCAGCCATCTAGTTGTCAACATGATGGGCTGTTTCTTCTCTTTACAGTGGAAAAGAGCAATCTCATGGAAATAATAGAATTTTAATCAAAGAGATGTTCTTGAACTGCAGAGATTATTTTAGCCAACTACTGCAATTAAGCTTTGCCTGATAGCCGGAACTGAGCAAAGAAGAGATCCAAATATACCATTAAGAGCATAAGCAATGGCACAAAATGGGAGAGCCTCAGGCTCCTTGGCTGACAGTGCCGCTGTTCCCAATCCATGAGCACTAGAACAACCAAGTAAAAGCAAGTTCAGCATAAATGGATGAAAATGGCCATACCAATACTATTCAGTTGTACAAAACATTATCTTACTATATTTTGGAAAAAAAAAAAATGCAAAATCATGTGGCATTTGACGGTTTCCATCAAAACATTAGACGGAATTTGGATGCAAGGACCTATTTGTTATTTTGGCATACCGAGAGAACTCTTAGAACATTTTTATACCATATGGAGCTTATTGCAAATCAGTACTATAGGGACTGATTTTGCATTTTTTTTCTTATGTATTTATAATTGATGGAATGCTTTGAATCTGTTCACTGGAGTGAAACATAGAAACAAAAGCATTCAGATCCTAAGAGCATCTATCTTACAGTTTCTCTGCATTTATAAATTATTGCAAAGAAAATATTGGTTGCCGTTAAGCTTTGTACTATATCCAATTGAGAGCATGATTGATTGTACTAATACCACCTAAACATAAAACGGAGACACATGGGAAATGCCAACTTGGCCAATATGAACTTAATGGTGAGTACTCATTGATTAATCAGCTTCTGAAGCACATACCTGGATGCAGTTGCTATCCCTCGAGCAATAGGATCACGAAACCGCATTTTATCAAGAGTTGCTTGCACAAAATTTGCTCCAACTAAACCAGTTACTACAACTACTGCGGCTGTGAGAGATGAATTGGTACCTATTTAAGAAATGGAAAACATCATATTCCAAGAGAGAAAATGTTTCAAGCAAGAATACCAACATGTGGTCTGAACATTATATATTGATTGGGTAATTAAGGAAGAAAAAGAAAAGGCATCATACAAATGAATTGAAACAGTTCGTTTCTCTTTAGTTATTGGATTCATCTTTTTTTGATCTATTCCATACTATGAAAGTCACATCTAACTATAGCTCAGTATTATAATTGTACAGGATTGCCTGCCTACAAAATTCCTAGAACTTATATAAATTTTACCTTCAAACAAAGACACAATGCTGAGGGCCAATGCCACAGTTATACATCTGGGTAGAATTGATACAGTCAAAGATGGCTCTAGCCCAACAAGGCGTCCAACAAGAGCAGTTGAATACAATGAGAATATTGATGAGAGAATGACTGATGTGAAAATCTCAGCTGCATGCCTCTTAACGAGCTGAAAGTGTGCAGAGAAACATAGTTACTTTATTAGTTTAACCCATCATCTGATCATATATAGGATTTCCCCAACATTAGATTGGAATTAATAAGAAACAAAAATGGACATGGTGGCAAAGTGAGGCATTCATGTAGGTTAACTTTGTATCAATTTCATGTTGGAGCATATGGTGCACATGTAAAAGATAGAATAACAACACTATGGTCTGGATACCCATATCCCTGGCACCAAAATCAAACTGTGCAGGGGCCTTTCACCATCTGTTATCCACCTTCCCAGATTTCCAGTAAAAGGGAGCACAAAAAAAGAAAAAAAGAAAAAGAAGTTTGCATAGTCTTATTGTATAGTTAGAAATTATATATTAGAACAAGAAATGGTATACATAAAAGGGTGTTCTCCTCCCTTATATGCATCCAGTGGCATGCTTTGGTACAGAACCACTAGTTGTCCATTGATAATCCACAGAACTCTGTCTAGGTACTCTGGTGGACTAAACCCAGCCTTAAAACTTGAGAAGTCAAACTAAATTAACAGTAACTGTTAAAAATTGGGAAAACACTTAACTCACTAGATGTGAAGGATTTACCTTTCTCTGTTTGAACATAGAGAAGGCAAAAGAGAGTATAACAGATCCCAAAAATCCCATTAAGACATCGCCAGCCCCAGGATTAGAAGACACCTTTGTAAGGTAATATCCTGCTTATATTAGAAAAAACAATCACCAACAAAGGTACAGATACGCTAAACTGATACAGTAATACTGGTAAAATTCGCAAAAGATTAGTTCATATGAGAGAGAAACAATGTGTGGGCCTGCCTATATGTGCAGGGAGAGAAAGAGATCTAGGCCTTTCCTTTTTCTCCTCATTCGAACCACTACTTGTATGTACTTTGCTACCAAAACCAGTTTTAGGAAAATACTTCCTCCTTGGAAGTAGGAACCTTTCCACAACAAGATACATCACCCTCCGACGATACAAAACTTTATCTAATTCATTTGGGTTCAGGTAAACATATCCTGATTTTCCTTCAGCTCTATCTAGCTTCTGTCCTTTTTGAACATAAACCATGTCTTCTCCAACAATTTCAGCCACTGTTCTTTCTACATTCTACGTGTCCTTTTAATGCCTTCACTTTGAACCAAGTCACTCTTGAGAAATCATGTTTTGTGTGCCCTAATAACATTGCAGTCGTAGCCTTCTGGTAGTATCACATCTTGAGAAATCATTATGTTTGACAATGGTTTTGAAAAGTGTTTTTTTGGCTTTGGTTTGAAAAAATGTTTTGATGTGATATAGAGGTGATAAGTGTTTTTTTCGTAGGGTCCACATTTGAAAAGTTGATGCATAGCCCAGATAAATGGAATTGAATTTTAATTGTTATATAACAAATCTAAGTCATGTAGAGTCTCTTCTATAACATTATTATGTTTTCTGATTTTTATAGCCTTCCATGGTTTCGAAAATAGAAGGTTCCTATTTGTCTTTGACGCTACAAAGCCTATAAATAAGTCCTTTTTGGGAAAATGGGGTTACACGCCATGAGGCAAAAATGAAAAATGATGTCAGAAATTACTACTCACCACCATAAGGCAATTGAATGGAGGGATATTACTACCCAATTTAATGTCTTTCCATTCTCCTACCAACAAAAATCATGGGATGCTTGAATTATTGACTTCCATTTCATTTGGGTAAAGACTCAAAATTCCTAATCCTCACGCTGAACATCAAGATGATCGAAGTCCCTATCTTTCCCACACCTTGTCCTAGTAAGTTCATATACAGCCCTTGCTCTCAGCATTTAGACATGGATTATGTTAAATCACTAGTTATTCCAAAATTTTAAATTTATAAGAAATAGTAAATTTAAACATTTAATTAATGTTTTAGCCCTACTCCTTATGCATGGGCTTAAACTCTCTCCCAACATGTGAAATATTTAATTAAAATATGGGTTAAACTATGGAGTTAAGGTGTGAGCTTAAAACCTTGATTCAAATACCATGTCAAATCACCATTTATCTCAAAAGCTTAACCTCACATAAGTGTGAATTTAATCTTTTAATTAATATTTTAACACAATCACAATAAAGATTTATTTAATCTGTATCTTTATGAAACACTATTTGTGGTTATCGGTAATATAATAATTTGCCCCATACTAATTATGGTGAAATTTTCAAACGGTATGTTAGATTTTCCTTTTACACAATTGTATCACATAGGTGAAAAAGAAAAGCAGTACATTGGAAAATAGTATAAAGAAAAAAAAGGGTAAAATAAGAGGACAGACCCAAAAGGCTTATTTGGAATCATACAAGTGGATGTAGTTGGACTAATTGTTACAGCTTGTGATATTCCTGATTATAATATGTGTCCATCCTATCGTGTAGCAACCAAAGGAAACACAATTTAGCTAAGGAAATCAGAAACTTAAGCTTTTGAATATACCTAGAATAGGATCAAGTCCAGACTGGGAAAGGTACCCAAAAGCCAATGCAGCCAGATCTGCAGATGCTGCACAGCAAATAATTGGATGAAAAACTTTCTTCACATCTGATGGCAATCTGAAACCCACATCCAGAAAGAAAAGGTGAAGTGTCTTCACAAAAAACAAAGAATTACACAAAAATAAAATTTTACACTAGAACATAACAGCAAGATTATTCACCATTAAACTTATTCTTAATTATTTTCCTCGGTAAGAAAGTTTCTGTCACTATGACTTGCTAAAGTTAGGAATATGAAGCTTTACCCAGAACCAACCATGTAGCCTAACACCGTTGATGCAAGTAGGAAAGGAAGGCATGTTCGTGCACTTGTCCCCAATATTGATGGGTACACTAGTGCAGACACAAATGATACAAGGAAAATCCCAGTCCAAGCCCACACTTCAATGGGAGAAAAGGGAGATGGTTTTGCCATGGGCTCCGCATCTGTCATTTCTGTCTTTACAATTTTTCTTACAGCTATTGCTGTATAACCCGCAACAGAAAGTGAAGCCAGCCAGCCTCCAACTGCAAATTAAACCATTAAACACTAATATCAGTTGCACTTGAAAGAAAAAATTCAATACACTTCTAATCGTATGTGAGCTTAACGTCAATAAATTAAGCTTTCAGTTATTTAGACCGAAAAATAAAAGAAGAAAAAGTTTGTTGCATAGTTTAACTGAAACAAAATCAACTAAAAAACTGTTGTGTGGTTTTAACTGAAAGAAAATAAACTGAAGTAGCATAGCGCAACAGCAATAAATTAGACTCATGCAGCACATATAAGTTCCTTAGTGACTTCTTCAGCTGTAACTAAATTCTCAGCTCAAAGTGTTTGTAGTTTAGATTCTAGAATAAGTTTCTAAGAAACATTTGGCTTTGTCTGATTCCCAGCAGTTCACGCCCATGTGTAATGTACCGCTGCGGTCATACGAATGAGGGAACATTTTATTAGTTAAGTATAGCGTCCTGCGAAAAGACTGTAGAAAAGCAATGGCACACTCAGATATATGATCCCTTAATGGTTTTGATTCTTTAACTTAAAATAGTTACTGTAACATCGAGGCTTTGGTCATTGTGAAAATCTATTCCAAGAGCTCTGTAGACCAGCAGTCACTCTTATCTATCCTTTATATAAGATGGTTGCTTTCTGAACCGCAAAATGCACAATATAGGGGCACATCATGAGACAATAATTGTGGTCTATGAAGGACATTAAGCAAAGTTTAGACCACGACATTGAACTTATTAGAAATGCAAGGCTTCTAAATTGAAAAGTAATGGCAATTACATTAATGAGACACAGAAGTTGTTTTGACCATTGCAAAGTGAGCAAGCTCTAATTCATGGTCTTAGAACCTAGGAAACAGTTCTCTGTTAAATACTTTTTTAAGTTCTTTCTTCATAACTCTTAACCATATGATCAAAGGATTCCTTTGACACGCAGCAAGTTCTTAATAACAATTTCTAACCTTCCATAACAAAAATACTTGAAATAGAGGCCATAGGAGGCGAGAGATGAGTGCGCTGAGCAATGGAAATGTTGAAGAACTAATGATCAGAGAGAGATGCGAGTTTGGTGGATGATGTAGGGTATAAATTAAATGATCTTATTTCACAATCTCTTTATCTTTTGAAATGGTTCACAATGATCAGGTGGTAGGGAGCATTGGGAAAAAAGACGTATGAGTAACACATAATGGCTGTAAATAATTAAAGACGTAAGGACGAATGGGATAAGCTCTTCTTTAAGCTCAGCTGCTCATGGCCTTGCTACATTACTTATTTATACCTCTTACCAAAATTTTCACAAAAATAAATTACAATCCGAAATAGTCACTGAATCACTACAAATGAAAGCCAAAAAGATCAAACACCTCTCATAGTTGATCTAAAAGTACACAAAAAATAACGTACCTATAATGAAACAGATCTTGATGCCGGAAGCAGCTGGAATATCTCTAACAGAAAGAGGCAAAACAACCAACGACGGAACATAGAACAACGGTAGCCATCTCTGAATGAAGATGAGAGCAGGCTCAAAGAAGTTCATCAAACCTGTCGCCGCAGCTGGGACAGTGGAATCGAGAATAACAAGAACAGAGAATATACAGAACATCCCAAATAGCGCACTCGGGAACTTAATAGCAGCAGCCACAAACGCCGCTTTCAAAAACTTATCCATCGCCAATATAATCCCAAGCGAAATAATCAAATGCGCAATCCCAAACACCTTACACGCATAAAACAAAAACCCATCAACACATATCATTCAAACAAGGCTCACATACATTTAAAACAATCAAATGGCTACGTACTGTCTGAGAGACCGTCGAAGCGCCACCGCTTTCTCCGCCAACGGATTTCATTGAAATTTCTCTACTGGAGGAAGTTTCGGGAGAATCCATTTGTAAGAACCTGGAGTTGAGTCCAAACGCTCTAATGGGTGCGGCCGATTTTTGAGAACGGGGCGGTCTACATAAAAATCGGCCACCATTGAAAGCCAGAGCGCATGCTTTATGCGTATACGCAAGTGAAGTTCGACAAGTAAAGGAAGAAAGTTTTGGATGGTGGTGACTGGGGAGAGGGAAAGGAAAGTTATGGAGCATGGCCGAGGAGGTGGTCGCCATGGGATAAAAGGGTAAACAAGCGAATGATGAAGCTTCAGGGACAGAGAGAACGACACAAATAAAGAAAGCATTTTTATTTTTGTGGGGTCTGCAAAATTTTGTATGGACATAAAACGAGGTTGAGGGCAAAAAGGATGAGATTTCTCTTTGAGACTTCCTGTACAACGGACACTGCAGAAATTTTGCCGGGCATTTCGAATGTCGGTTATTTTTACCGGGTATTATTGTTAGGGTTCGTTTGAAATTAAGATTTTGCAACAATAATATATGTTTTTATAACATATCACAAAATGTAAAGCGTTTAGCATTACGATTTAAAAAACACTTGATTAAAAATGGGAAAAAAAAATCTTTGATTTTTATAAGCAGATTAATGAGTGCTTATTTGAAAGAGTGCAAATTTAAACTAAAATTAGGATTTCGTATAACAAATATTTGATAAAAAAATATTTTTTCACATGTTTTACCAAACGCCTTTGTGATTTTAAAAAGTAACGATTTCAAAAACACAATTTTTAAAAACATAATTTTTAAAATCGCACTTACTAAAACTATAATCCCAAACGAGCCCTTACATGAACAATGCTGGAAGGCCATGGCTTTCGTTTTCCTCTCAAAATTTAACATTGGATAAAAAATTAATAATTATTTATCATAAATTTTATGGTGATTTTAAAAGACATATTAATTTTAAGATGAATTTTTCTTCTAGCATTAATCTTGTTAACAAAGACATTGACTTTGATCCTTTTTATGGCAAGTAATCTTAAGGAAAAAAAATTCAAAATCATGGATACACTAATTTGCAATAAGTTGTTTGCGGTATACAAATGATCTAAATAAGTCTCTTTACCCAACTTTCGTTAAACTTTTTGACGAAAACCATCAAATGCCACATCAACAACAATTAGATTATCACATTTATAAGTCATTATATGTGTTTGTTATTTGATGGTTTATGTCAAAAAATTAGACAGAAGTTGGGTGCATAGAACTATTTGTTATATTTGCATATCACAAAGAGCTCTTAGAACATTTTTATACCATATAGAGTTATTGCAAATAAGTATAACCGTTTGGGCTGATTTTAAATGTTTTCCTAATCTTAAAATTAGAAATTTTAATGCCGTTTTTAGGATTGTGTAGTTCTTAGGATTATATGATATTCTTCGCACATATTTCGAATTGGTTAAAGTGGCTCTCATGTCATTCACTTAAAAAATGTCATATCAACTAGAGTGAAATGCATATGATGTATTGGCATGAAGAGTCGCATTACTCATAGCATTACTCTTACCTATAAATAAAGTCCATCTCAATAGACTTATATCATGGTTATTAAAAATATATATATATATATATTTTGCCTACAATTTTATTTTTTTTAAAAAAACTCATTCTTAAGGAGAACAATTTTTGCAATTTAATTTAAAATCGTACTTTCAGTCTACAAAATCGCATTTTCAAACACACTTTTTGTATCCTATCTTAATACCTATAAATAAATCCCATCTCAATAGTATACATGGTATTCTAGAGATAGTTTCAGATTTCATAAAGAAGAAAAAAAAAACAAAGGTTCATTGCATTGCATTTTTTCTTGGTACTAGAGAAAAAAAAGGCAACATCTTAAATAGAAAAAAGGATCGTCGTAATTTTCTTTAGTACTAGGAAAGAAAAAGCATTGTTGCTTTCTGTACGTACACAATCTTGTAGAACCATGTGTCTTGATTCTTGCCTTTCCATTTTTGTTCTTTGTTGATATTTTTATTGTAAGGGTGTGAGAACTCTAACACCATGTTTGATTTTTCCAGGCTTTTAGGGTCTTATTGGATGTAACCTGAATGAATCAAACCAAACAGGACAGAACAGAACAGAGGAAATTGCTAGGTTCTTTCTCTTGTACCTTTGTTTTCCCATCACAACAAGAAACAGCTAAAGTTCATCCTGTATGTACCCTTATGGTGATATTAAAGAAAGGAGTCAAGGACTCTTTTTCTCCTCTGCTTGGGTGTTGGGGTTGGAGAAAGCAAAATTTTCTTTGGAAAAGTTAGGCATGGTGGGGTCAAGTTTTTGAAGACTTCTCAAGGTGTTCATGCAAATATTTTTATTTTTTATTTTTTTTTTCAGCTCAAGTAGAATTTATCTTGGGAAGAGTATATCTCAATCTCTTCAGTGTTGACAGATTAAGGTAATTTAGTGGTTTGTCATAGCAAATTAAACTTGCATTGAAATCTAAACCAAATGTAGAAGAAAAATGAACATATTTAACCTCCATATGAAATGAAAATGAAGGTGCAAGTTAGCCTTTTCAGCATCATATTAGATAGATTAAACTGCCTTCTCTAGATCCGAGGACAAACAAGAGGACAGGGGCTTCATGGACAAGAGGAATACAATGTTGTGCTCATATTGAGACGTGTTTGGCGCATTATCTGTCCATACTCTCCTTGCCTTCAACAACACGAGTGGTTCTCGTCCATTGCTTGTTCTAAGGCGCAATGGCTAACTTAATCATTAAACAAAAAACCTTTTATTAGAGGTTTGTTAAATTACCACATATTTCAGAAGTTTAAGCTAATAAGAAAAGTTAATTTAAACATTAAATTAATATTCTAAAAAAGAAGAAGAAGAAGAAGATAACGACAACTAGGATTGTCCACCACTCTGTATGGTAGGAGAACAGACCCAAACCAGTTTTTTTGTTAAAGGTTGCTTGGAATCCTTTGATTGGTAACAACTGAGAATGAAATGAAATTGAAGAAGAAGAACAAGAAGGTATTTCTTGCTATGCTGAACAACAGCTGCTTCACAGATTATTTTCATTTGGAGAGAATTGCATGCTTGGAGCTGATGTAGTGATGATGAAAAATATATTGCCCCTTAGCATTTCTCAAAATCAGGCTAATGTGGTTTTTACTTTTCCTTTTTTTTTTTTTTTTTAATTATTATTATTTTTTCATTTTTCATTTTTTCATTTTTTTTAATGAAAAAAATATTTATATTTTAATAAATATTACAAAGGTATAAGAAACATTTCACTTGTTAGAAGTTTAAATTAACAAAAAACCCTAACGATAGAAGGTGATTGAAAGGGGTTGACACATTGATATATGACGCACAGTACTGAAAAAGTTCAACAGTCACATACAGATTAACAAACAAAAATGATTTAACATGCAATAACATTTGATTCAACATTGAGCTTAGCTCTTGGGTATGTTCTAAGCCTCAAATTAAGGCCAAATATAATTGAATCACTGAGACATTGGTATGGTAGAATCAGGATGGTAGTATTGAGCTCGAAGCAGAAAGCATCCCCACAATATCATTCTTCAATGCAGAGAACTTTCATATTGTGTGGTGTGTTCTGACTAGCCATGTATTTATTCTCACAATTATTATTTGCAAAATTTTAGATAAATGCCTATTCTACCTTAAAATAAATTGTGTTATTTAATAGTAAGGCCTGCCGGAGAAGGATGCCTCAAAGTCTAGAAGTCATGAGGTTCCTTAGTTCCCTTCGAAGGATCTTTCCTGCTGCAGACTTAGGTATGGAGTTTGTAAAGACCACCTTTCTGACTTTCCTGTATGGTGCAACCTGCCAAAAGAAGTAGAGATGTTTCTGAACTTATAATGATCTGCTCACTGTCTGCAAAGGGGGTCCCAGAAGCGAAGCTGGTGCTTAGCTCGGGCCATGATGAGAAATCCTGTATTAAAGCTGTAAATATAAAGAGATGCTATAAGAACTCTCTCTTTTACATTTTCAAGTGCTTACTTCCTATTTTGACAGTTGCCTTGTTAGCTTTTCACTACAACATTACATTTGATTACTCTCTTTTGACAATTGTCACGTTAAGGAGAAAGCACTTGAAAGTGTAAAGGAACGAGTTCTTGTAGCATTTCTCATAAATATATGCATAAAGTTACTGAAAATACCCGTTCAGAGACATAATCCATAACTGCTTCCGGGGAAAGCCTGCTTCCATTCTTTCTCACTACAAATGCCACTGGTATCTCCCCAGATTCTTCATCCAAGGCACTGGAGAAAAAAAAAAGGAACATTATGTAAAGGTCAAAACAAATTATTGACGAAATTTCAAGCAATAAGAAGGCTTTAGAACACTAGATATTTTTTTTGATAAGTAATGTGAATATTATTGAAACGGGCAGAGGTGTGTAACCCTGAAGAAAAAAATAAGTACAATATAACCTCTATGAAATATACAAAGAACACATATCAAGAACTCTTCTATAGTCGGTATCTCAACACGCTCCATCACTCACAAGTGTAGCATAGAAATCATATTCTTCCTCACCCCATCCACTGAGCACTCCTTATCCTCAAAAAGTGCATTCCTCTCCTTCCATATGCACCATATGACACACAAAGGAGCCATCCTCCAAATAACTCTAGCAAGATCCCTCCACCCCACCTGATTCCAACAAGCAAACAAATAAAGGACCTTTTGCGGCATAACCCACTCAATGCCAAACAAAGTGAAGATATAATGCCATAGTCAAGTTGCCACTTCACAATGGATCAATAAATGATCTACGGATTCCCCATTCTTCTTATACATACAGCACTACTCCACTACTACAATACTTCTCTTCCGCAAGTTGTCATGTGTTAATATTTTTCCAAGTGCCGCATTCCACCCAAAGAACGGCACCTTGGATCGCCAAATACTCTTCCATGGGAACATTTCATTGGCTGAATTAGACAAAGCCTTATAGAACGACTTCACCTCAAATACACCTTTTTTAGATGGGAACCAACGAATACCAGATATTGAAATTATTAATGGCCAACATGAGCATATTTGATAGTACATACAGGATTAATCTTCGGATAATAAGGAATAAACAAGTTACTGATGTACTTGATTAGAATGACTCATTTTCAAAGACAGTATAGTTGCTTTTAGAATTGTATTCTCGTCTCTAATCATATCCCTTTATGTAGGGAATGATTTGCAAGTCATTACCCTCCTTGTGCTCTATCTAGGGCCAATTCCTCTATAAAAACATAAAATGCTTCTAATTCATATTTAACCATGAATCCTATTATTAGACAGATACGATCATTTTCATCTCGACATCATGTTCAAGTGCCTCAAGTGCTCACACTTACGCTGTTACTGCAACATCAAGTATCTCTGGATGGGAGATCAACAGAGCTTCTAAATCGGCAGGAGCAATCTGCAGAAAGGACATGTTATACAAGTACACAAGTATTTACAGCAATTTCAAGCATTAACTTTTCAAAAAGGTTTAAGTGCCCAACTAGTGGATATTACTGTGCTGAATATTGAGTTCTTCCATCTATCAAGAAATCCCTTTCCGCGACAAAGTTTATAAAAAAAATAAAATAAAAATTCTCAATGCACACTGAATTATGTACAGAACATTTACTTTGTCATTTAACACCATGTGCACAACAAAGAACATGTTCCTAAAGTACCCCATATTATGAAGAGCAGTAGGTCATGCAAATTAGATGGTTTGAATCTAAACTTTATACCTGAAAGCCCTTGTATTTGATAATCTCTTTCACGCGATCAAATATATGTATGTATCCATCTTGATCAAAGCAAACAATGTCTCCAGTATGGAGCCAACCATCTTTGTCAATTGTTGACATAGTAGCCTCCACATTATTCAAATACCCTGGAAATATGAGGGAAAAATTAATCTCTTATAGATATATGGGATTATAAAAATGGTGGCAAAGGAAATTCAATTTACTCATGCTATGGCTCAATCAGTTTTGCAATAAAATCTAGAGAAATTTTTTTTTTTTTGATAAGTAATGTGAAATTTATTATTAAAGCAGAGCTAAACCCTAGAAAAATATATAAGATTGAAGATGCAACTTATTTGCATGACAATAGGTGGAATTTTGGGGATGAGCCATTCTCTTGAGAAGTTAATTTGAGACTTATAATGAGAAGGTAAGCAGGTATGCATGAGAATGGTTTTTCTTAGGTTTTTATTGTTGGAAAATTAAGTGTCAAAACATATTTTGTGGTAAGTTTCAGGTCTAAGATTGAATTGGAGTAAAGCAATCATATCCTTTTATTTTGACATCAGATGAAGCCAATCTTGGTGGTGTTAGAAAGTTGATTCAAAGGACTACAACTTTGTATTTCATGAATATTTTCCAATTCCGTCATTTACTAGGTCAAAACAGGCTATCAATAGAAGTTTGAAAACTTGGAACTGAGAGGTTGAAGATCTAGTCCGAACGAAACAATTCTTTTTCAAATGAGAATGTGTGCCGAATTCTAGAATGACTCGATCGCAGTTCCAATTGAAGCCCCATCGAACGAAGGATAAAAAAGACCTCTAGAGAGCCCCGTTCGCAAGCCATTTGACCAAAAGAGCCACAAAATGATATGATCAAAGTGCCATTTGAAGCTCATTTGACTACTGCGTGAGTAAACTGTGAAACCCTAATTTTGGTTTGAATGAAACTTATTTTGGTTTGAACAAGATTGCAGAAGATCGTGAAAACCCTAGCCAACTTAGCTTAAAAAGTCATGTTTTCTCTCTCCTTCTATATAAGCCTTATAACCCACAACTTCTATAGAGCTCGAGAAGCATTGTTTCATTGTTATGAGAAATGTTTACCATTGTTCTTGAGCTTAAACAGATTTAAAACTTCTCTTTGTTTCATCATTTCCATTCAAACCACAGACAGCCTACAACTGCTACAGTTCTAGGTTGTAGTGGACAAGGTTTGTTTGTGAAGATGATTCTGTAGAAGAAGAATAGAGGTTCTAGAGCCATTGTGGTGGGAGGTAAACAAGGCATTTGATGGGGTTGCAAATCTTTGGAGTTATAAAGGTTTTATAAGTAAGAACAATATGTAACACAAGTCTTCTATATTGGATACATTTCTAGTTGGCTACCCCTGGAGTGGTTTTACTTTTGAAGATTTCTTCAAAAAGTTTCCACTTTGTTACCAAGATCTTTATGTCGTTTGATTTTATGCTTTCTTGGATTTTGGTATTTAAATTTGTGGTGTTCGAATTGAAAATTGATAATCTAAACTACGTGATAAATTTGAAATTTTTCTGAATTGTTGTACTTGGGGACTTGGGGTGTAAATCAGAATTTTTAGTGCTAACAATTATTATTTCTGATAATGCAAAAAGAAAACAAGTAAAGCATAAAGCAAAATCTATAAATGGAGCTATGGATACAAGAAAAGAAAGGAGCTATCAGATACCAGCCAACCAGGAAGATCTCAAGGGCATAAATGAAATACTGGCAGTTTTTTTTTTTTGATAGGTCCTCCATCTCGATGAACCCAAGATCTCAACCTCCATCCCTTAATTATATGTGGAGGAAATACTATTAGGTCCAAGAACCATTGGCAGACAAAAAAAGAACTCAGGCCAAATTCATATTTAAATAACCATAAAGGTGAGCGAATGACACCTTCAACATGGACATAGTTGATGGGTCTATTATTTAAGATATCTAACAGAATTTGAACGAAATAAGTTGAAACATAGGGACTGTTGTCCATTCTGATATCCAGCATGGCCATATTGTTAAAATGAGAGTAACATAGATTTAATAATCATAAAATGACTGATTAGCATTCCTAGTGTTGGTATATGATCTTGAGGCTGCAATAATTCAGGAAACTGATGAAACTTATTACCTTTCATGATTGCGGGTCCTCGTAGCCAAAGCTCACCACTACTGCCAGGAGGCGAAAAGGAACCAGTATTCCAATCTACTACTTTAGCTTGCATATTTGGAGCTAATAATCCTATTGAAGAATAATTTTGAAACTTTTCACTATTGAAGCCACGAGTTCCTACTGCAGTCGACTCAGTCATGCCATAACCCTAAAACATACAAAATTTATAGCTGGATATTTCCAAAAGTGAAAGAGACCAACAGAATCCACCAAACAGTACAAGACCAACATGAATGGGCCAGTCATGATGCTGAAGTCAGTGTCTTAACTACCAAAGAATTGAAGCAACAATCACAGAAACCTTATTACTGGCTAAACCATATTCTGTTTCTGATACAATAGGTTGCCAAAGAAGCAGTCAAAAAAGTAGGGATTCAAATTTTCTAAACATTTTCTACTGTTTGGATTGTATGTATATTAAGAACATGTTTTGATAAATATATGAAAATTTAATATTTTGTTTTAGACATTGGATTGAGGTATTTATGTGCATATCAACAATGTAAGATCCCAAACTTCTGATTTATTTCCTCCAATTTCACCGCAACCAAACCAAACATGTAATTCAGCTCTCAACAAAAAAGAGTGATAAAGAAAAGCAAATAGGAGTAGTTCTAGTAATAGGAATAGTTATGACAATTATGCTGTTAATGGTCATTTTTGAATTTGGGTATCTTTACCTGAATGAAATCAACATGAGGCAGTGTCTGAATAAAGTCCTCTATGACTTTCCTGCTCAAAGGAGCTGCCCCACAGGAAACTTGCTTCAAACTCTTCAAACTACTTCCACCAACATTCTTTGCTTCCCTTGTCAATGCTGTCAATATCGGTGGCACAACTGGAAAGTGTGTAACTTTATATCTATCAAGGGCCTTTATCATTGCATTTCTATCAAATTTCCTCATGACGACAATGCTCGAACCCAAATACAATAATCCTACCACGAATAGTGATAGTCCATATATGTGAAACATTGGCAGAACAGCTAAAAACACATTATCCAAACTTGAGTATTCGTACTGTGAAGCCTCAAACCTCACAAAAAGCTCAGCCATGGCTATCAAATTTCTATGTGTTAGCACAACACCTTTGCTCATGCCAGTAGTCCCCGAGGAATACATTATTGCAGCGGTGTCTTGCTGCTTAATCACTGGCCTAGGAGCCAACTCAAAACAACTAGATAAAAGCTTATAAAAAGCCGAAAAAGTAGTTAGCTTCGAATCCAAATTCACATTTTCTGGTACCCCAATTACGGGAATTCCAAATGCTTGCAGCTTCTCAACTTTTTCAGGTACAGTAAAAGCTAGACACACATTACTATCCGTAATTTGTTTCTTGATTTCGAGTACACTACTGAGAGGATTCATGGTTGTAACAATTGCACCCAGATACAGAACACCCAAGAAAATAATAGGATAGTAAATGGAATTTGGCAACAAAATCAGAACCACATCACCTTTTGAGATACCCGTATTGTGGAGTCCAGAGGCCATGGATTTGACCAAGGAGTAGAGTTCTGGGTAGGAGATTGAAGACCCAGATAAGGAATCAATGAGAGCTGAGACACCATTGTGCTGGTGGGAGAAGAAGAAGGAAACAACATCAAGAAATGGGTCTGAGGGGAGCTCTACTGAAGGGTGCTTGCTGTGGTAGATTCCTGTCTCTGGTGAGTACCAATGTGGGTGGGGTTTTGGGTTTTGGGGGGGTTGTTTCACTGTGATATGGCAGTTGAAAAGGCTTGTTGAGGTTGTTGCCATTGATTTCGAGAGAGAGAAAACAAGGTTATAAAAGGCTCTAACTTGAATAGTAAATAGAGATAATGAAACGGAGTAGTGCTGCTATATGGTTATGGCAAAAATCATTGGGGTTTTTTTTATTGGGACATACTAGAATTAATAAACTATTTATATTTAACATAAAAGTTTATATAAGATCTCAAAAAATATTTTGTAATATCTCAATAAAAAACAACCCACAATACAATAAATGAAGGATGTCACATGTAGACTTTTATGGACCAAATGTGGGTAGTTTATTGCATTCTAACATTTCCCTTTTTTTTTTGCCATCCACTCAAATGCTGCCACGTCATCTATTGCACCATAAGAAATAAGAACATAAACACCCGATCAACAACCCAGCGAAAGAGAAAGAGAGAACCTATGGAACACGTTTGGGTCATCGGAGAGAAAGAGAACCACAACCGGCGATGGGTCTCGGCTGGGTCTGGCCGTGTCCCATGGCTGGGTCGCCATCTCCGGCGAGTTTTGAGGCATTTCCAGCGACTGTTCTTCCAAAATCAGCCTAAAAAATCGTTTCTAATGCCTCAAAAATCGATTCTAATGTCACAAAAATCGTTTCTAATGCCACAATTTAATTTTGGATTAAAAACTAAAACATATAGGAAAAAGTTAACCTTGTTGGGGTTTTATCATCCTAAAATTTTCATGAGCAACTGGCGCTAGTGCAGCTTGTTTCAGTTCGGTGGTAGCGGCCGTTCTTCCTTCTCTTCTTCCTCTTTTCTTTCTCTGCTGGTCACCCTTGTTCTTCTCGTTCATCCTTTGTTTTCGTTCTTCCAGCTGCCAAAATCTAGTGTTTTTGGTCTACACAAGCTTTTTGCAATTTTTTTTGTTTTAGATGAAGTGTCTTACTACTATTGGAGGGTGTAAGTTGGGACATTTACGCCTTGACCAAATGGAAGATATTCTCAATGAGGTTACTTTTCTTTTCGTTTTTTTCTTTGTTTTGATTAATGTTCCTTGAAAAAGATAGTTCGAAGCTTTAAATTTTTTCCTTATTCTGTCAAAAGTTTATAGTAAAAACGAGTTTTTTTGGGCTTTTGTTTTTGGTTTTGTTTTTATTAAAAAATTAGGGTCTCCCAGTGAACAAATAACGGTATCCGTAATGTTTTTTTCCTGAATATTTAGTTTTTCTTCGTTGCTTTCCTTCATTTCCTGTGGTTAATATATAGCTTATTTTTATTTTTTAAGTTTGTTCTTCTTTTATCATTGGAAATGGTGCATTTTTAGTAAGCTCTACAATTTCGTGGACTCTGAAGTAAAATGAAAAAAAAAAAGAAAAAAAAAAACAGAATTTGAAATGTGATATTTATGTTTAGTGTGCTGTGCAGATTCATATTTAGTATTGTGTGTGTGTGTTTTTTCTCCTTTTCTGCATCATATGTTTGATTCAATAAGATGAGCAAACCCAACTGCCTTGTTGAGTCGTTCTCAAATTGTTATTCCATATGTGGCATATGTTATTGCTTGTAATTTGCTGTTAGGGCCATAATTTTTGGTAGTTCACTTGTTTAAATAGGGCCTAAAATTGGTGATGCTTCTATTTTTGGTGTACTAAATGATGCTTAAGTTGTAGGTTAGTTCACTTCTATAGTACTCCATATTAAGCATTTTGTGTGCCTTTGGAACTGCCCTTTAAGATATCATGTGATATTGGAAAATGCCAAAATATTTGTTTATTGTTGTCGGTGCTTAAATAATTAACATTATTTGCATGTATATAGTATGAGCATTAATTTTGTTGAATTTGTTATGCTATTACTAATTGAGAAGTAATGTCTAAATGTTATTTGAATCAAATTTGTTTTAGGTCTTCCAGAAAACTGGATGCACAAGAATAGACTTCAAGAATATACGCAGAGGTCTGGCATTCCACCACCAATTTACCAGACAATCAATGAAGGATCCTCACATGCAACTCGATTTAGGTCAAGTGTATCGGTAGATGGAGTAAGTTATACCTCTCCAAATACTTTTTCTCATTGAAAAGCGGCCAAACAAGATGTTGCCAAACTTGCACTGGAGGGCATATCACTAAAGATCAAGGAGGAGGGATGTCCTCTCATCCTTGAGGTTTGTTGCGGTGTAATTGTAGATTTAGACCTTGGATGTCTAGTGATCATTTTTTTTTGATCAAATTGTAATTTTCTTTAGTTCAATCTTCTGCATGCAGGGCCGGCCTAATGGCTAGGCCACTTAGGCCATTGCCTAGTGCCCCCAATAAATAAGGCCCAAAATGTTTTATAATAAGGCCAAAAAAAATTTTTAATAAGGCCTATTTTTTTAACTTAAGGCCCATTTTTTTTAAATAAGGCCTAAAATTCTTTCCCATAAAAACTTAAGGCCTCTAAAATAAGGCCCCAAAAAACCTTTAATAAGGCCTACTTTTTATTTTTAAATAAGGCCCAAAATTTTTTCTCATAAAAACTTAAGGCCTCTAAAATAGGCTCCAATATAATAAACCCATTATAAAATAAGACCAATTAACGCAAAAAAATAAAAAAAAAAAAAACAAATATACCACATCATTTTTTTTTTTGGATTTTTTTAATCCCTCTATCTCTCTCTCCTCTATCAGCAAAGAAGAGAGAACACAATTCTCTTTTTTTAGAAAATGAGGAATACTAACATCTCACCTCTGTCGCCCTTTATTCTCTCTTCTCTCTCTCTCCCCTTCCTTCCTTCCTCTTCTTCCTTTTCTTCCTCTCCTCCTCCGTGATACATCTCATCAATTTTCAAACAGGTTTTATTGTTCTTTTTTGTAATTTATTTTATTATAATCCAAATATATATATTAAATCATATTTGTTTAATTTGTTAATATTTTTAATCAAACATGTATACTAGAAAATATGTATCTAAATATGAAATACTTAAAAAAATAAAAGAAAAGAGAAAAATAGAAAAACTGATTGAATCTCAAATAGGGCTTTAAATAAATTTGTTATTAGCAATAAACAAAATATTGAGAATAATTTAGGTGAAAAACTCATAAATGAATAATAAATTCATCAAAAAGAATTATTATAACTTTATTGTTACAAATATTTATGACCCTAATAGAATACAACTAGCTAATGAAGAAACTTAAAAGTCATGAAACAACAATGAACATATTACTAACCTAAATGAAAATAATAATAATAATAATAATATAATAATATTATTAAAATAAATATTATTTAATTTATATTTAAATATTTTAAAAAAAGGCCCAACTCAAAATTTCACCTAAGGCCCCCAAATACATTGGGGCCCTGTCTGCATGTTATCTTCTCTTTCCTAGTAGAACCAAAGTCTCAAAGTAGTTTTCAAGCCTTTTCACATACTATTGTAGTTGCTAAAGCCAACATGCCTTCTTGGAAAAATGTCTAATTCAATTTGTAGGATCATGCATTTGCTACCATATCAGTGACGAGGTCAGCCATTATAGTAGCAAACCCAATTCACATTTTCTTGGCATTGGTAATTTGCATCCTTTCTTCATCATCGTTTACTTTTTTTTTTTTTTGTAAAAAAATTATTTTTATAAGTAATCTAGGTAACATTATAAAACTTGTTATATCAGAAGTACAATATTTGCCATCTGATTTCGTGTTCATGTGTGGGATATTAATTTTGTTATTGTAGAACTAATGCCATTGTGGTTATTTATAAGTTAGGTAACCTGGAAAATTTGTTCTTGTCGTAGAGACAAACATTTTTTTTTTTCTCATTTGGAACTTCCTTTATCAAGCGATGTTTCTATGTTATCCAAGATCTCATTGCTGTTTCTGATGGTACTGAAATTATTTAATGTTTCTTGTGAAGAATGGCAGGAGTTGAGATAATACAATTAGGCATTGGATTCTCATGGCATATATTATTACACTTAGTCTGTTATTATTGCTTCAAATATTGTCCAATATATTAGTTTGTACTGTTTTAATTAACTCTTTTGTGGTCTCAGGATACAGTGTTTTGCAAGTCTATCATTAACGAATTTGCTGCCAAGATGAATCTAGAACCGCCTACCTACAAACCATCCAGCAAGAAGCATTGCTTCCTGTTTTCACATCTTCTTTGGTTTTCAATGGTGTAAGTTACACTGGTGAAGCTGGTAAAGACAAGAAAGAAGCTAAACAATTGGTAGCACGTGCTGTTATTGTATCTCTCCTAGGTATCCTTTTTCTCTACGATCAATATGAATTTGTTTTTAATCGACTCATTGAATGCATGCTCTTATGTTTTGTGTAGCTAATTATTTGAAATAATATAATTCAAGTAGTTCTAGGACAGGAACATGTTGGGAAAATTGGTAATTTAATTGGCAACCAATTTCCCACCAGCCCTTTATACGAAAAACAAGTTTGGAAATAAAACACACGAGAACACACACCAATCACATATGTACACAAAGAGTTAACGTGGTTCGGCCCAAAACCTGGCCTACGTCCACCAACAAGAGAGTTCCACTATGAGCAAATTCTTACAACTCACAGTACATGCCCACACCACCCAATCACACTTTACTCCAGAGAAAAGCTCCATACACTCCTCTCAACAAATGATAATTGAACTAGACAACAAACTCACTCTCTTGCCCCATCCCCACCCTAGCTCTCTTCTTCTCTTCCTCACATTGAAGAAGGAGCTCTGGATTTCTACATCTTGGGATTTCCCGGATAGTTTCAGCAAGGATTGCATGTCCTTTTATAAAGTCAGTTGTTTCTTAACAAAGTAATCAAGCCTTGACCAATAAGTAACTAATTCTTGGTCAACAAGTAAACAATCTTTGACCAATAAGTAAATAATCCTTGGCCAACAAGTAAACAAACCTTGATCACTAAGTAAACACTTGTTGACAATTTGAGCCATCATCAACAACCTCCACCTTGGCGAAAATTTGGCAACCTCCACCTGAGACCTCAGATCCGCATCTTTGATAGATGCCCATCCCCATGCCTTGGGATGTCATACAAAACACTGTCTACACCAATAGTCATAATTCTTCAAGAATTATCATACTCCACCATAAAGAGCACATACACTTAGAATTAAAACTGAAAAACGCTAAACAGATAAAATATCACGGTTTATGCGAAATTAACGGATATTTAAATCTAAGCAAGCAATCACCAAAATATGAATAATCAAACACAAAGGATTTTGGTGACGAAGAGGAAACCTTTTAGAAACAGATCTAAAAGTAAAACCTCTCCAAAAACCCAGAAATCACTATCAAAAGATTATCCAGAGATTACAGACACTAGGAACACTTACAACCCTTTGCAAGACCTTGGCTCTGTAAGATCGACAAACCTCCAACTCGTCTCCTTGCTCACAATCTTCTTCAACGTGATTCTCCTTTACGGACCCTTCCGATAGACTTCTCAATTACGCTCACAAACAAACTAACAAAGATCCTCTAAGAGGAACAACAAGGCTCACAATATCTCTCTTTAACTCTCACGAACTCTCTGGGGTGAAAATCCGTACTCTAACATTCTATAGAGGTGTATTTATAATAGCCCACAAACCTAAACCTAGACCTAGGAAAGTTACAATCCAAATACAATCGTTGGGTAGGTAGCGTCGACGGGAACATGGGCCGTCGGACGGGCTTTAAAAACACGTGAAATGGCTTCATTAAGGCAGGCCGTCCGGACGGTCATGATGGGCGTCCGGACGGACTAAGGGTTCCATCGCATTCTTCCATCGCATCTCCAATCTTGGCGCGTTTGCTCAAGGCGTCCGGACGGTCGCGAATGGGACTACGAACGGAGCTCTGGTTTTAGTATCGAGTCCTTAATTGCATCACGTCCAATGGCTATGAATCCGTCCAACAACGCTGGTTTCTTTTCTTTTCATTTTGCTCACAAACATTAGCCAATACTTCAAACTAACAAACTCCCCATTTGGCAATTTCGGGAACAAAATCATCTCCCCAACAAACTCCCCCTTTTTGTCACAAATTGACAAAAGGTATCATATTTCCTGAAACACTCAACAAAAACATCAAGGCATATGTGGAAGAACATAAACTCAACTCATGATCACATAAATAAAAATGCAAGAAGATAATGCATAATCATGAATAGAAACTCCCCCTCAATATGTGACTCAAAAATCAACAAGAAACTGGAAATCAAATCATGTTTCTCCCCCTCAAAAGTCAAATGAACACACATGATACACACATCAAAATCTCATGAAAATTCAGCAATGAATAACCCAAGCATGCTCCAAATATACAAAATATACATGAGATTTGAAGTGACAACAAGACATTGAAATTGTTTAACCCAAGCCGAATAAAATGTTTCATCCAACCCATGCTTGTGTGTAGTGTGAGCCATCAAAAATTGAGTTTCACCACCATGAGGTTTTGACATGTATCTCAGATCAAAAGTCAAACCTTATCATACTAGGGCCTAGCCACTCTCATCCTATACATTTCTCATTGTAAAACAATTTGCACAAGTTTGACACAGTGAAATAAATTCCTTTTGGAATGTGATCTTTTGATTCATTTGTTTCACTATTTTGTTTCTTTTTTCTCTATGAGAAAGTGTCCTTAAACATGTAGTGCTTATCACAACCGAGAAAGCAGGAAATTTTTAAGCCCTAGGTTCAGCTAGCAAATGGTCAATTTGAAACAAATACTAGTCAAAAACCTCATATGGTTACCCAAAAAATAAGCTTAAATGTGCACAAGAAATTAAGCATAGGCAAAACGTACCAGGTAAACTCAGGCTTAGGTAACTACAATAACAAGTCCATTGAACAAAAGTTCATCTCATGCATACTAAGAACATTTCAAGACGCAAGGAATTAAATCCATAAAGGCAACATGAGAATTTAATGGACAATCTAGGTGCATAAGACAAAAGAAGAAAGAAAAACAACTAACTAAACATATTTTTGTCTTTTTGAAAATTTTTAACAACAAAAAAAATGCACACACAAAAAATTAAACAAAACAAAATCAAAGATAACATGCTCTAGGAATTTCAAGGATAAACAGGAAAAACAATCCTAGGCATGTTATTGGCTCACCTAAAACAAGGTGAGTTCATTACCACTCCCCCTCAATGGGTGAATGGTATCATCCTTCCTAACCCACACTTGAGTGATCTTAGGTCTAGGTTTATGAACTTTTTCAAACTGGTCTAACCTAGATAGCACTCCTTTCATCATTGTGACCAAACCCTCACAATCTTTCCTAGATACAAATTTTTATTCTTACGCACATGAGGTTTCAAATTAAAACAATTGAGGTCGAATGTGACCCACTTTTCCACAATGATGGCATGTAGGGACAAACCTTTGAGAAGGTAATTTCTAGGAGGATGCACAACTCTAGACTTAGGTAAGATGCATGAGATACAAGAGAGTTTTTCTTACCTTTCTTACCTTCTTGATGAGTCGAGACAACTGGCTTTTCTTCACTGAAGATTTTTCTACTTCAACTGGTTTAACAAACACAATCTTTGAAGCAGAGGCATGGTTAGAAGAACAAGATGCAGTTTTATCAAATCCTAAACCAGGATCATCACTAGAGCTTGAGCATGCAACATTTGATTAAGCTTTTCACTAGAGAAAGTACTCAAGTGATTTCTAGTTTCAATCAGATCATTTTGGAGGGATTTATTCTTAGCAATTAACACATGATTTTCAGATTTCAGAGAATTGCAAACAGCATGTGAATCACTCAATTCTTTCAGCAAATTATCCCTTTCAAGTTCAAGATTCTTGACATCCTTAACAAGTTTTAGGTTAGAATTTCTAATTGTAGAAAAATTTTCCCTCAAATTGTCAAAGGAGTTTTGAAGGTCACTAACCCTATTTGATTCATTATCAGAAGCAGACTTATCATCTGATTGATTAGAATCATCAGAATCATAGGAAATCCCAAAAGCTACATAATTAGGAGAATCATCAGGAACCTCCTCATCAGTGTCACTCATGGTAATATTGAAAGCCTTTTTATCCTTTGGTTTATTACTCATGAGGTTAGCACAATCCTTGCGCAAATGACCATAACCAGAGCACTCATAACATTTTGGACCACGTGGGTCTCTTTCATTTCTATCCTTGTAACTCTCTTCTAGCTTTTCAAGTCTCTTGGGAAATCGATGCCTAATCTTATAGTACTTTCTAGCTACCAATGCTATTTCTCATCGTCTGTTCCTCATCGGATACTCATCGAGTTCTTTCTAAGAGTTCTAAGGGCAAGATCCTTATTATTCCTAGGTTTAGACAAAGAAAACTCATAAGTTTGCAAGGCACCAACTAACTCTTCTATCCTCAAGGTCTCCAAATCGATTGCATGACTCAATGGCATTACCTTCATTTTGAATCTATCAGGAGTGATCTCATAACCTTTCTCACAATCTTAGTGTCGTAAACTTTCTTTCCTAGATTTATCATGGAGTTTCTAATTTCACTAAGTTTACCAAAGAAGTCATCAAAAGTCTCATCTTCTAACATTTCAATTCTTCAAACTTAGAAACTAACATTTGAAGTTTTGTAGCTTTAACAAGATTTGTTCCTTCATAAGTAGTTTCTAGAATCTCCCAAGCATCTTTAGCACTATCACAATTTGAAATTCTAGAGTGCTCGCCAGAAATTGCTAAGAACAGTGCATTCATAGCTTTGTCATTCGCCACACGAGATTTGTTTTCAACAATAGACCATTCAACTGTCGGCTTATTTGGAGCTTGAAATCTAGATTCAATAACATATCAAATGTCTATTGATTTTAAGAAAAATCTCATATGGTACTTCCAATAGCCATAATTCGTTCCATCAAAATTAGGCACAGTATTAAGGGATTGAGAAATGTTAGAAAATAAAACAAGGATCACACTCAGGAATTTAATCCAAACAAAGTGTACCCGCTCTGATACCAATTGAAAAATGCTAAACAGATAAAATATCACAGTTTATGCGGAATTAACGGATATTTAAATCTAAGCAAGCAATCACCAAAATATGAATAATCAAACACAAAGGATTTTGGTGACGAAGAGGAAACCTTTTAGAAACAGATCTAAAAGTAAAACCTCTCGGCAACCAAACCTGTGAAATCACTATCAAAAGATTATCCAGATATTACAGACACTAGGAACACTTACAACCCTTTGCAAGACCTTGGCTCTGTAAGATCGACAAGCCTCCAACTTGTCTCCTTGCTCACAATCTTCTTCAACGTGATTCTCCTTTACCGGACCCTTCCGATAAACTTCTCAATTACGCTCACAAACTAACAAAGATCCTCTAAGAGGAACAACAAGGCTCACAATAATTCTCTCTTTAAGTACAACCTCTCATGAACTCTCTGGGGGTGAAAATCCGTACCTCTAACATTCTATAGAGGTGTATTTATAATAGCCCCACAAACCTAGACCTAGGAAATAGTTACAATCCAAATACAACTATTACAGGTAGATAGCGTCCGGACGGGAACATGGGCTATCCGGACGGGCTCTTAAAAACACGTGAAAATGGCTTCATTAAGGCAGGCCGTCCGGACGGACTAGGGATCCATCGCATTCTTCCATCGCAATCTCCAATCTTGGTGCGGCGCGTTCGAAGGCGTCCGGACGGTCTGTGAACGGGATGCGAACAGAGCTTTCGGGATTTAGTACTGGAGTCCTTAATTGCATCACATCCGAACGGCTATGAATCCCGTCCGAACGCTTGGCTCTTTTCTTTTCATTTTGCTCACGAACATTAGCCAATACTTCAAACTAACAAAAACCATTCTAAGAATTTTCATTTTCGGCACATGTCGAAAAAATCCTGCTGAATAAAAATGGTGCAACTTCCATGTTTGGTTCCCCCGGAAGTTCATCAGCCATCGACACCTTTTTCCACTACATACCCGACATAAAAAACCAAACCAATGTCCCGTATGTAAATGTGGACCCGCTAATAGAACACATCCATTATCCTGACAATTTTAGCAATCATGCCAGAGGATATACATGCCCTTATCAAAGAGCATCATCAGTATTAGCGTATTTTTGGAGCAATCTGCTGAACCTGCTCTGTCTAGTGCCTTGCCTCTAGACCCAACCATCCACGTTCACCAACCTAAGCGACCAGTCCAAACTGCCACTATCGAAGACCCCAACGACCAACCCAATAGTCACTACCTTCACGACCCGACCCTCCCTACCGTTCGCTGATCTCTGGGTAGCTAGAACCTAGACTTGTAGCACCGCAGCATCACTGACCTTCAACTTGTAAATCGTCGGACCTCCAAACCTACAGCACAGCTTAACCTCTAAACAGCTACAGCATAGCCGGTCTCTAGACCCATAGCATCACCGATCTCTCGACTGCAACATCGTTGATCTCCAAGGCAAGCACGCATATTAGACCATCGGAGAAAACCAGTTTTGAGAAACCAGTTTTGAGAAAAGAACCACCACTGCCCGAGCAAGCCAAGCGAGCGGATCCGACTGCTGATCTCTGCACTATCGGAGCCACCCCACAAATTTGGCGTGGCCCACCACCCAGCACTCCGTGAACTGTGACTCATGAACAATACTCCATGACTAGTCCTCCATGGACAGTACCTCCGCTTGTGAACAGTGCTCCGTACTCTGTCTGTGAACAATACCTCTGCACGTGAATAATGCTCCGTACTCTGTCCATGAACAGTACCTCTACACTCCGTTGAGCCTTCAATCCCAAACTTCAAGGACTGCATTTCTCCTCAACCTCAGCTCTGATGCCAATTGTTGGGAAAATTGATAATTTAATTGGCAATCAATTTCCCACCAGCCCTTTATACGAAAAACAAGTTTGGAAATAAAACATACGAGAATATGTACACAAAGAGTTAACGTGGTTCGGCCCAAAACTTAGCCTACGTCCACCAACAAAAGAGTTCCACTATGAGCAAATTCTTACAACTCACAGTACATGCCCATACCACCCAATCACACTTTGCTCCAGAGAAAAGCTCCATACACTCCTCTTAACAAATGATAATTGAATTAGAAAACAAACTCACTCTCTTGCCCCATCCCCACCCTAGCTTTCTTCTTCTCTTCCTCACATTGAAGAATGAGCTCTGGATTTCTACATCTTGGGATTTCCCGGATAGTTTCAGCAAGGACTGCATGTCCTTTTATAAAGTCAGTTGCTTCTTCACAAAGTAATCAAGTCTTGACCAAGAAGTAAACAATACTTGGCCAACAAGTAAACAAACCTTGACCAATAAATAACTAATTCTTGGTCAACAAGTAAACAATCTTTGACCAATAAATAAATAATCCTTGGCCAACAAGTAAACAAACCTTGATCACTAAGTAAACACTTGTTGACAATTTGAGCCATCATCAACATAACACTTGTTTCTGAGATAATCAAGTCCAAGCGCAAACTCTATGCTACATTGGACAAAGTGGAGGACACAAGCTATGCCCATAAGAGTCCTGTATCCCAAGGAGCAAGTGTAGAACAAATTAATGCCATGCCCCAGGGACCAAGCGTAGGACAAATTAGTGGCATACCTCTAGGGATAAGTGTAGGACAAATTAGCGTTATACCTCCAGGGGTAAGTATAGGAAAAATTAGTGATGCACCACAAGGAGTAAACACAGGACAAATTCCTTAGGTACTTGATAAAGGTAAGGGAGTTGAAGTGGCTGTTGTTGCCAAGAATGCATCAAATGGTTCAAGTCCAGGGCTTTCTCAATAATGGCTCCATTGAGGCATGAATTCAAAGTACCAAAACTAGAAGAATCCTCCCAACCAATCAATATAGAATCGTCACAAGCAATCAATCTTCCAATTGCATTTGTGTGTCTTGTTTTACAGCAACCTTTGGGTGAAGGTTAGACGTCTTCAAAAAAGCGTTGCAAAAATAAGAAAAAAAAGAATAAAAAAATCTAACAAGAAATTGTGACCTGACACAACGTAAGTTTCAGTTTCTCTTTTTTCATATTTAGCATGATTCTCTTGTTTGGTGTGCAGTGGATTTGATTCTCTTCACTTTAATACTGTTTTAGGTACTTTTTAACCTTCATTGCTTGTGTTTGATGGTATATTGTTGTGTTATGGTATTCATTGCATCCTACATTCCTAATTTAATGCCATGCCCCAAGAGCAAGTGTAGAACAAATTAATCCCAAAGAGCAAGTGTAGAACAAATTAATGCCATGCCCCAAGGAGCAAGCGTAGGACAAATTAGTGGCATACCTCCAGGGATAAGTGTAGGACAAATTAGCGCTATACCTCCAGGAGTAGGTATAGGAAAAATTAGTGATGCACCACAAGGAGTAAACACAGGACAAATTCCTTGGGTACTTGATAAAGGTAAGGAGTTGAAGTGGTTGTCGCCAAGAATGCATCAAATAGGTTCAAGTCCAGGGCTTTCATTAATGGCTCCATTGAGGCATGAATTCAAAGTACCAAAACTAGAAGAATCCTCTCAACCAATCAATATCGAACCGTCACAAGCAATCAATCTTCTAATTGCATTTGTGTATCCTGTTTTACAGCATCATCTGGGTGAAGGTTAGACGTCTTCAAAAAAGCATTGCAAAATAAGAAAAAAAAGAATAAAAAAAAATCTAACAAGAAATTGTGACCTGACACAGCGTAAGTTTCAGTTTCTCTTTTTTCATATTTAGCATGATTCTCTTGTTTGGTGTGCAGTGGATTTGATTATCTTCACTTTAATACTATTTTAGGTACTTTTTAACCTTCATTGCTTGTGTTTGATGGTATATTGTTGTGTTATGGTGTTCATTGCATCCTACATTCCTAATTTAATGCCATGCCCCAGGAGCAAGTGTAGAACAAATTAATCCTAAGGAGCAAGTGTAGAACAAATTAATGCCATGCCCCAAGGAGCGAGCGTAGGACAAATTAGTGGCATACCTCTAGGGATAAGTGTAGGACAAATTAGCGCTATACCTCCAGGAGTAGGTATAGGAAAAATTAGTGATGCACCACAAGGAGTAAACACAGGACAAATTCCTTGGGTACTTGATAAAGGTAAGGGAGTTGAAGTGGTTGTTGCTGCCAAGAATGCATCAAATGGTTCAAGTCCAGGGGCTTTCTCAGTAATGGCTCCATTGAGGCATGAATTCAAAGTACCAAAACTAGAAGAATCCTCAACCAATCAATATAGAACCGTCACAAGCAATCAATCTTCCAATTGCATTTGTGTGTCCTGTTTTACAGCAGCCTCTGGGTGAAGGTTAGACTTCTTCAAAAAAGCGTTGCAAAAATAAGAAAAAAAGAATAAGAAAAAATCTAACAAGAAATTGAGACCTGACACAACGTAAGTTTCAGTTTCTCTTTTTCCTATTTAGCATGATTCTCTTGTTTGGTGTGCAGTGGATTTGATTCTCTTCACTTTAATACTGTTTTAGGTACTTTTTAACCTTCATTGCTTGTGTTTGATGGTATATTGTTGTGTTATGGTGTTCATTGCATCCTACATTCCTAATTTAATTTTGAAGTATGCCAAAAAAAACCTATGTTGTTTCATTTTTTTAATATACTCCCTGACTGTCTCTGCCTATACATAATTTCTCTCTCATTTAGATGTTAACTTTTCTACACCTGATTCCTGGGTGATGCTCTTTTGATGGCTTACCCATGTGATTTTGTTCATTTTGTTCTCTTTCGATACAGTCAGATGGAACATTTTTGTTATGACTTTCTTTTGAATCACCTTTCAGTCATAAGCCATTTATTGGCTCTAATGTCCCTCTTTGTTGATACTAAAGCTAGTTGCAACCATATCTTTATCCAAATCTCCGTGTACCTGATTTTGTTTATTCTGATGCCATTGGCTGAAAATAATTTTCCTGGAGGTAGAGCCAGAGCTACGGATTTCTAAGGACGTGCCATTTAATTCTATAATTTCTTCCGTAAATGATAGACACAGTTATGAGCATCTTGTTATCATTTTTTTTTTGAAAAGTCAATAGAATTAATCAAAAGCACAGAGGGGCGCAACCCTTGGTACACTGGGAGTATACAAAGAGGATTAGGGGGAAAGGGAGAAGAAAGAAAGAAAATAAAAAAAACTAATTACTCGTGGGGCCAACCACCCCTCAGTCCAAAGGGAGCAACCCTTGGTACACTAGGAGTATACAAAAGGGATTAAGGAGAAATGGAGAAGAAAGGAAGAAAATCAGAAAAGCTAATCATTCACGGGGCCAACCACCCCTCAGTCCAAGTGAAAAGAGTAAAAAAGAACAAATAACAAAGCTCCTCACATGACCTCGACTTGTCCTCAAAACACTATCATTACACTCTCTCCAGATGCACCACATAATGCACAATGAGACTATTTTCCAAACAACCGCACTCCTCGAACAGTCACCAATCCACCATCTGGCATATAAATCTTTGATTGTGCTAGGCATAACCCATCAAAGACTAGACCTGGTGAAAAAAGCATCCCTTAAAGCCCTCGTAGCCCCACAATGAAGAAAGAGATGATCAACCGACTCCCCATCTGACTCACATAGCCAACATTTGTTCACCACCACCATCCCCCTCCTTCTAAGGTTATCCAAGGTGAGAATCTTTCCCTAGCGGCTGTCCACGCAAAAAATGCCACTCTCGGAGGAGCCTTTGATCTTCAAATACTCTTCCAAGGAAAGGAAATGGGACCATGGGCCGATAGGGCTTGATAAAAGGACTTAACCTCGAAACCCCCTTTGTGCGGAGGCACCCACCACAACTTGTCTCCCCCATCCTCTCTCAACTTGCAAGAGTACAAGCACCGATAAAATGAAGCCAACACCTTCACCTCCCAGTCATGATTCAACCGCGTAACTAGATGTTCCATTGAATGGTACCATTAGATCTCTCCACATTTTCTGCAATAGACGCTTCCTTGAACCTGGCAATGTTATAGAGCCTAGGGAATGCCACTTTAAAGGTCTATCCCCACACCAAACATCATCTCAAAATGAATCATAGAACCCCCCTAGATCAAATTGAATGTGACTCTTGAAAGTTTGCCACCCCATACCAATATATTTCCAGATACCCACTCCATGAGAACCTGAAATAGCTCCAGTGTGCCAACCTCCCCAAACCGACCCATACTTGGCTACCAAAACCGACCTCTAAAATAGTAATTTAATTGTCAAACAAAAATCCCTATTCATGGAGGATTCGCTCTTTTTATATAGCTACTAAAGTATAGATATATATATGGAACAGTTGCAAGTTCATAAATTGCTATAAATTCTATGATCACCATGTAATATATATAAATATGTATTAGTTTAATTCCCTACAAATAGGACCTCCCACTACAAAATATATATATATATTTTGACATGTCCACACAAGAGGGGGGGAGGGGGATTCAAACTAGTGACCTCTACTTCATTAAGTGTGATCCTAGTTGATTGAGCTACATCTTGAGGACCCTACTACAAAAATATAGAGGTGTAGTAACAGCTGGTATAGTGTCGTTTTAAGAAACCGACACTAACAATATTATAAGGTGATGGTTTTGAAACCGACACCAATTATTAGTGTCGGTTTCATTAAAAACGACACCTTTTTTTTAAGGAATGTTAGAAGGGTGTTGTTTTTAATGGTGTTGGTTATTGTAAAAGAGGTGCCATTTTTACTGAAACCAACACTAATAATTGGTGTCGGTTTCTAACCGACACCTCTTGGTTTTTCCAACACTAAAATGAAACCATCACGCTTTTTCCGCTTCTTTCTTTAACTGCTCCTCTAGCTTTTTTCTCTTCTGTTTCTTAATTTCTTGGGGAAACTTCACTTACCCTCTGAACTTTGGTCATTTTTGCAAATACCTTCCCTAATGTTCAAAACACAAAATCGGATGCATTACACATGATTTCAAATGGCAAAGACCAGTCAGAAGGCTTCATGATGGGAGCAAAGGATAGCAGAGACCGAAGCTTCTAGAATGCCTCTTGACATGCTTCATCAAAGTGGAATGGGGTATCCTTGGCAAGCAAACTGCACAAGGGCCTTGAAATCTTTCTAAAATCCTTGATGAAATGTTGATAAAACCCGGCATGCCTAAGAAGGAGTGGATCTGCTTTACTGAAGTAGGCAGCGGTAGATTTTCAATCAACTCAACGTTTGCTCAATCCACCTCAATTCCTCTCTTGGACACTATGTGGCCTAGAACTATACCCTCCTACACCATAAAGTGACTCTTCTCCCAACTTAAAATCAAGTTAGTTTCTTTGCAACGTTTTAACACAAGGGAAAGATTATGGAGACAATTATCCAAAGAAAAACCAAAAACAGAAACGTCAGCCATAAATAACTCCAAAAAATTTTCTACCATATCGGAGAAGATTGACATCATACATCTCTAGAAAGTTGCATGTGCATTACATAAGCCAAAGGGCATGCGTCTGTAAGCAAAGGTGTCAAGGGACATGTGAAAGTTGTCATCTCCTGGTCTTGGGGATCAACAGCAACCTGATTATACTTGGAGTAGCCATCTAGAAAATAATAGTAACTCTGGCCAGCTAGACGCTTTAGGATCTAATCAATGAAAGGGAGTGGAAAGTGATCCTTCCGAGTGTGGGAGTTGAGCTTCGAGTAGTCAATGCAAACACGTCATCTCGTGGTTGTGTGTTGTAGAATCAACTCTCCAGCTGAATTCTCTACTACTGTAATGTTGAACTTCTTTGGAACCACTTGAATGGGGCTGATTCATTTGCTGTCTAAGATGGGGTAAATAATGCTAGCATTAAGTAACTTGACTACTTCTTTCATCACAACCTTTTAATGTTGGGATTCAACTAGCGTTGTGCTTCACGGGAGGCTCGGGCTCCTTCTTCTAAATGGATCCGGTGCATACAAATGTAGGGATCAATTCCTTTTAAGTCTGCTATAGTCCACCCAATAGCTTCTTTATGCTCTTTCAACACTTTTAATAGACTATCTTCTTGGTCCTTTTGTAGATCTGAAGCAATGATGACTGGAAAGGTGTAGTTAGATCCAAGGAAAGCATATTTAACTTGTCTGGCAGGGGCTTCAACTTAAGCTTTGGTGGAGACCCTTGAGGGAAGGAACAGGGGAAGTGCTTGATATCAGAGGCAAGGATTCCTTTGGTATTCTCCATTGATGAAAATCTACTCTGGGTGCTATATCTAGCAAATCATGGACCTCTTCTTCAAAACTAAAGTGAGTTAAACAAGCTTCCAACGGATCCTTGGTCAAGAGACTAGGGAGTGAATCTTCTACATACTTTTCAATGTTGTCCATAAAGAAACACTCATTCTGATCAGGGGCATGCTGGAATACAATGAAGAGTTCAAATATTGGTGGGCATGCTGGACCACCCACCAATATTTGAACTCCATTAAGCCAAACCATAGAAAAAGGACAACCCAATTTGGTTAGAACTCCAAAATCGGAAAGTAAAACATCAAGCCCAATTTTTTTTTTTTTAGATCAAATATCCATTATGGAGAAGCTCTGCAAATCCCATTTTAAAATTCCACTCACCAAATTAGTCTCAAAAAACAGATCTTGTTGGTGTCGTGGGTGGCATTTGGCCGGCCGGTTCTTGGATGGTGGGCGTTGTCGGTGGCGGTCCGCGGGTGGAGTTCGGTGGGCGTTGTCACCGGATTTTGAGCTATTTCTGTGGGTGGGCATCGCCGATGGTGGCCGGTGGTTTGGGAGAGAGGGAGAAACTGGGTTCGAGTCGACGCTCCATGAGTATAACATGGTGGCCAACGGAACTTCGTAGACACTGGATGGTGTGGCTGCCGGTGGGGATGGTGGTAGCATCTAGCAGTTGTGGTGAGGGAAAAATTGTGAGAGAGAGAGAGAGAGGGCGGAGATTTGGGAAAGATGGGGAAAATGAGTGAAAAACCTAAAACTAAAGGCATGCCGCTTTGATTTTTGATTTTTGAATTTTTTTTGAATTTTTTTAAAGGCTTGACTTGACATGATTTTTTTTAAAAGCCTGACATGCCACGTCATCCTAGATGGACACCGAATGGACGCTGGATGGCCGGGTAGAATTACTCCTAAAGTTTGATACACCTAAGTGAGAAGTTTTGAACATTGGGGGTATTTGCAAAAGGAAAATGCTAGGGGTTCCCCATAGTGTTCTCCTAGCATTCTCCCAGTCTTATGTAGAACATAATTTAAGAAAAAAAAATAAACAGTTTTTTTAGGCATTAGAACCAAAATTGAGACATTAACACCAAATTTGAGGTATTAGCATTAAATTTAGGATGATTAAATCCATTTTGGATGATACCATCCCTAAAGAGTTAACCTTCCACTCTTAGATTTTAGTTTTGAATCCAAAAACAAGTTTTAAAGCATTATAACCTAAGTATTAACTCATAAAAATTAACCTGTTAGTGAAAAAAAGGTACTACAATTTTATTTTTTCTTAAATTATGTTCTATATAAGACTAAGAGAACACTAAGAAAACACTATGGGGAGGGATCTGGCTCCTCTCCAATCCAAAATGGACTGGATGGGAGCCGGTTGATGGCTATGATCTCTTCTTAGAGATCCTAAGGCCATCAACCTGCCACATGGTGTATTAAAAAAAATTATTATTTTACTTTTAAAAATAAATAAAAAGTAAAATAATAAAACATTAAAAACAAATAAAAAAAAAAGAAGGGTGGCTGGCCACCCCCATCTTGGCCACAAGGGGTGGTCGGCCACCACATTTTAGGACCATGGGTGTCGCCACCCCCATGGGCCGGTCCCAACCGCAGATCACACCGTTACACCAAACGACAAACTATGTTTAATAAAATAATAGTTCACACAAGAAGGAAAAGGGGATTTGGGTGAGCCTAGGCTAAACAATTGCAAGAGGCCTCGCCGGAGCGCCTACCATTGACACTCTCTCTTCCTCTGTAAGCCCGAACCCATTTTTTGCACACACGAGGATTCTTACAAAAAAATTGTATTCTATTTAAACAACCACTCTAGAACACTATCAACTGCAACTTTTTGCAACCTTCCATAACACCCACAACCAACCCATAAAAAATCAAAAGCTTTGCAAAAAGAATCGAAAAAAATCAAAAAACTGCAGCAAAATAGCAGAGAGAGAGAGAGAGTAATAAGGAGGGATGAGAAAACCTAGATTCAACCCACAAAAAATCTAAGATTCAAACCCACAAAAAACCACCAGTAGAAAAAACCAGAAACCCAAAATCAAAAAACAAAAAGAGTGTGAGAGGGAGAAGCCTCGGGTCGTCGGTAGGAAGCAGGAGTGTGTTGAAGGGAGGAGAGGGAGGGAGGACCACGGTGGGAGAGGGAGGAGCTCATGGGTTGGTTGGGAAGACTCAACGAAGAGGGAAGGGGGGGATGAGCTCGTTTGAAGCCAAATCAATTTTTTATTATTTTGTTTTTTATTTATTTTTAAAAATAAAATAAAAAATTATTATTATTTTTAATGTGCCATATGTCACATTGATGGCCTTAGGATCTCCAATTAATGGCCAAGATTACTTTAAAAAGATCCTAGGCCATAAATGAAACACATGCCTATTTAATATAAATAATAAAATATTCTTTATTCTTTAAAAATGATTAAAAATTAAAATAATAAAAGATTAAAAAATACTTTTAAAAAGCCAAGGGTGGCCGGACCGCCCCTGCCGGCCTGTGGGTGGCTTTGGCCACCCCATGGCCCTTGGGGGTGGTCCGGCCACCCTCAACGGCCAACAATTTTATTTTTTTTTTTTTTTTTTTTTTTAAGTTTGGGCCATTAGGGGTAGCCGACCATCCCCAGTGGCCATGTGATGCAGGAGAAAATTGAGAAAATTATTATTTTTAATTATGCATGTGTGTTTTAGTTTTCCCTCTTCAATAAGGATTGGGTTTTTCCTTTCCTATTAGGAATTGTTTTCCTTTTCCTATTAGGAATTGTTTTCCTTTTCCCATTAGATTTGTTTTTCCCTTTCCTTGTTAATTTAGGAGATAACTAGCCTATATAAAGGCATGTAATCTTTGTTATTTTTCAACTCAATTTATATTATCAATTAAATTTAAGTCTTTCAGAGTTATTTCTCTGTTTGCTTATTTGGGGCACTTAGGGATTTTCTCTTCCCTAATTGTTATTTTCTCTCTTCTGAGTTCCTTTTCCATCTTCAATCTGCTGCTGAATATACGCCGAACAATCTTAGTTCTCCGTCGCATCACCATGGGGTGGCTTCGGCCGCCCCAGATCGACTGATCTGGGGTGGTTGAAGCCATACCCAGGCCAATATGGGCGGTCCTGTCACCCCTTATGGGCTGGTCGGCCACCCTTGGCTTTTTAAAAATATTTTTTAATATTTTATTTTTTAAATTTTTAATTATTTTTAAAGAATACATAATATTTTATTATTATTTATATTAAATGAGCATGTGTTTTATTTATGGACGGATTTTTTTAGAGTAATCTTGACCATTAACAAAATATTCTTAGTCCAGATGGACCGAAGAGAATCCTATTCCCTAACAAACCTTTTTGTTTAAGATTATAAAATAGGGCTTTTCGATTTTGACAAGCAATCCTGAATTATTAGATTGCACGTGCTTGGGTATTGCTTTCACTAACACTGTTGGCCAGTGGAAAAAAAAACTGCCAGGATGGGCTTCTTGATTTCGCAGCTTTTAGAGGTATTCTTTCTCAAAAAGATAGAAGAAATAATAATAATAATAATAGAAAATGGCAATATCCACACCGTTGTGAATCACTTTATCTTTTGCTTTTAGCTTTAGTACCCATTTTCGTATGATTTTAAATTCTCAAGTGAAAAAACATTGAATTTTTTAGTAAGTGAATGTGTTTGATTTATGTGGTGGTTCTATACGAGAATACCGGGTTAAGGATTGATAAGAAAAAAATATTTTTTTTAACGAGTAATAGGGTTTGATTTAATTACAAAATGTGGGTAATTTGATTTTATGACGGTATTTTTAAATAAGATGACATCACAAATCGAGTTAAAAAAATTATTTGTGGGACAATAAATTTTGAAAAATTTCGCATCATTTGCTAACAATGATCTTATCTTTCTCTTTTCTTTTATTATTGCATTTTTTATTATTTTTTTCAACCTACAAAATCAGTTTTTTGTTTTCTTCTCACGCAACTATTCCCACTTTCCTTTTTCCTCTTTTTCTCCCTTATCCTCTTCATCCTTTCGGTCAGCACCCTCCCACTAGCACAATTATCTCTCCTTTTGGATAATGGAACTATTAAAGAAACACTAAAGCTATTATAGTCTTAACTTTGATATATTTTCTGTATTTTTATTGACTAATTTTGATCAAATAATGCTGTTGTAATATTATTTTTATCAATTTTTTTTTCGTTTTTACCAAAGATGTAGGTAAATATCATTGATGAATTATATATTATATTTGTTTAGCATATTACTTTACTTACTTTTTTTTTATGGTGTATGACAAATTACTATCTCAAAATATTTGCTTATAAAATAACTTATGTATTACAGGTTGAAGGAGTTTTTCGCAAAGGAGTAATGACATAAAAATCAAATGAGTATATTAATTTTAAAGTAATTGCTTACCTTCTGAATACAAATTCACGTTTACTTATAAAAAATAAAAATAATTAAAGTATTTTACTCCTTCTAAACAATTAATAACACTTCTAACTCCTCAACCGTAAGCATTGAGAAAGTAGTCTAGCTAGCAAGAAAGAAAAGATGGGTTATTAAATTAACCTACTCTAGGCAAGAGGACAAGAAAAAAATGACATGGCCCCTTGACAAACAAGCATGGACATTTAAGACCCATGTGATATTCCTTATTCGGAATAGGATCAGTCCAGTTCAAAATGAACTAGACAGTATTCAGTTAATGGTCTAGATTATCTTAGAAAGATCTTAGGGCTATAAATAAGACACATGCCAATTTAATATAAATAATAATAAAATATTATTTAGTGTTTAAAAATAAATAAAAATAAAAATATTAAAATATTAAAAATATTTTTAAAAACCCAGGATGGCGGACCACTAATGGCCATGGGGTGGCTTATGCAGCCCAGATCGGCCGATCAGGGGCTGCAGCCCTCATGGCCATTGGTGGCCAACTAACAGCCCAAACTAAAAAAAAAAATCGTTCGTTGGGGTAGGCGGACCACCCCAATGGCCATGGGGTGGCCAGCCGCCTAGATCGGCCGATCTAGGGTGGTTGAAGCCATACCCAGGCAGCCGAGGCGGTTCGCCACCCTTATGGGCTGGTCGGCCACACTGGTTTTTAAAATATTTTTAATATTTTAATATTTTATTTTATTTATTTTAAAACAATAGATAACATTTTATTATTATTTATATTAAATGGACATATGTTTTATTTACAGCCTAAGATCTTTCTAAAATAATCTAAGCCATTAATTGAATACTATCTGATTCATTTTGAACTGGACTGGATCTATTCCTCCTTATTCGGTGGCAATACTTCTGTAGCATTTAAGATGTTTTCCACTTTTGACACTAGATTGTCTTTGTCAGCAACTTTGTCAACCATTAGCAATTAATATTCTCGGGAGTTTGAAGCTTCATACAAAAATGCAGTCCGAGATTTCTACTGGACTGCATTTATGATATTTGACAAACGTGGCTTCTTTTTTTTTTTTTTTCAAGGTACGTGGCTACTTTTCTTCTCTTCATGTTTGGTCCGAAAAATCCACCCATTAATATCTTTTCTTTTCTCACATGCTTTTGCTTATTTTCACTATTAAAATGCCCATCATTTATTATGAAGGTTATCTTCTTCAAAAGCCATAAATAATAGAAGCTTTTGATGATGGATTTCGATGGAATGGCAACAGCATTTTTGAACCCCAAGTCAAAACTGTGGAAATAAGAAAAGGGCTGATAAAAAAAAAAAAGGGAAGAGGGAGGATGTGGGCGTGATTGGGGGAAAGAGAAAAAGAAGGGGAAAAAAAAAAGGAGAGTGGAGTGTCCGTTGATAATTTTTTGTAATTTTTTTTACATGTTCACACACCAAAAAAAAAAAATCAAATTTGTGACATTCACTTTATTAAAGGTGATCTATAACCGATTAAACTATCCCTTAAAAACTGATAATTTGTAATTTTAATATCATCGACAAGGGTGATAATTTGCACGTGCATTTAACAATTATAATAAAAAAAAAATTGGACAATTATTTTGTTGTCTCTATGTCAATACTTAATTTTTTTTTTTCAATTCTACTTCCTTATCTCACGTTGCTTGGTCCCAATTTTTTTAGAGCTACCAAACAGATATCAATCAATTTCTATAACCCAAGAATTCACAATTTCATCAACACATTCCACCAAATAAATTGCTTCATGTATTTTGGAAAACTTTTTTATTTTTTTTATTTTTTATTTTATAAAACAATCATGCAAAATGGTGATAATCAAATGCATTTTCCATTATTTTAACTTATAATAGGAAACTTGTACATATTGTAGTTTCTAAAAGTTTGGTTGGATCAAGTTAATTGTATGTTTCTATGGTATCATACATTTCTAAATAAACTCTCTTTTATTTATTTGTTTGGTATATAAACTCTCTTTTATTTATTTGTTTGGTATATCATATTTACTCAATGTTATAATTTTGCTTTATTTACTTGAAAATTTTATATATATGGTATTAAAATTATAAAATTAACAATTATAATAATCCATAACACCAGAAACCAAGCACGTGCATTGCACGTGCTTTCCCCACTAGTATATTAAATGAGCATGTGTTTTATTTATGACCGTAGGATTTTTTTAGAGTAATCTTGACTATTAATGGGATATTCTCAGTCCAGATGGACCGGAAAGGATCTTATTCCCTAACAAACTTTTTTGCAAAAACAACGAAAGTTCAGTTTCCTAATTTCTTTTAGCTATCTTTTGTTAGAAGTGGTAAAAAGACCGAAGCCCTTAACCGAGACCAGTGTCTAGGGTTTTGACGTTGATTGATCGAATTTCAACAGTCATTTCAGATGCACTAGCTCACTATTTCTGAATCGCCCACTTACTATCCGATGGAGAAAACCCATCCCGTCAAAATGTGGCAATGGTTATATACTCTTCCTCTCAGACCCTCAGCCTCAGCTACAAATGCGCCTCCGAATCCAACTCAAGTACTAGTTGGGGCTCCATCTACAACTAAAATTGCGGCTCCGGTTCAGGTTACTGCTGGGCCTCCATCTGCCACGCCATCCAATTCTTTTGGTGAGTAAAAGACTCAACTTTAGGGTATTATTTATTTTCTTATTTTTTAGTATTTTTTAAGTAATCGGTTGTTGTGATGTAATGAGGTTGAGTAGTGCTGCTATACGGTTGTGGCAAAAACCATGGGTTTTTTGCCTTCCACTCAAATGCTGCCACGCCATCTATTGCACCATAAGAAATAAGAACAAAAACACCCGATCAACAACCCAGAAAAGAAAGAGAGAACCTGTGGAACACGTTTTGGTCATCGGAGAAAGAAAGAGAACCATGGCCGGCAATGGGTCTCGGTTGGATCACGGCAGACCTAGCTGCTGGGTCTGGCCGTGTCCCACGATTGGGTCACCATCTCCAACGAGTTTTGAGGCATCTCCAACGACCGTTCTACCAAAATCAGCCTAAAAAAATTTTCTAATGCCTCAAAAATCAATTATAATGTCACAAAAATCGTTTCTAATGCCTCAATTTAATTTTGGATTAAAAACTAAAACATATAAGGGAATGTTAACCCTTGTTGTGGTTTTATCATCTTAAAAATTCTCACTGGAGCAGCCTAGGCGTTGGTGGCAGCTTGTTTCAGTTGGTTGGGCGGGGGCGGTGGGAGCGGCCGTTCTTCCTTCTCTTCTTCCTCTTTTATTTCTCTGTTGGTCACCCCTTTGTTCTTCTCGTTCATCCTTTGTTTTCGTTCTTCCAGCTGCCAAAATCTAGTGTTTTTAGTCTACACAAGCTTTTTGCAATTTTTTTTGTTTTAGTTGAGGTGTCTTACTACTATTGGAGGGCGTAAATTGGGTCATTTATGCCCTGACCGAATGGAAGATATTCTCAATGAAATGGCATGGAATGGTTGGGATCAAAATTTCAAATTAAATAAGAGGGTCTTCTAAAAAAAAAAGGGAAAATTACAATTTACCCTATAAAATTAATAGTATTTTTCGATTCGAACACCAAAGTTTTAATTTTTGCAATCTATCCCTACAAAGTTTCAATTTTTTTTAATTCGACCAATATTATTATAAAATTCTCATATTGTCCATATTTTTTATTTTTTATAAGTAAAAACAAAATTTTGAGTGCAAAAATGGCCAAAGGGGTGGCCCAAATTTTTTTAAAATTTTTTTATAAAAAATTAAAAATTAAAAAATTAGGAGCAATATGGAAAGTTTTAGATACAATTGATCAAATTGAAAAAAAATTAGAACTTTGGGGAGGTAGATTGCAATAATTGAAATTTTGGTATTCAAATTGAAAAAACGTTATCAACTTTGAAGAGATAAACTCTAATTTTCCCTAAATACAAAATAAAAGTAAGATATTTCGAAAAGGAGATGAGACCCATAGCAAAGTGTAGATCGGAAAAAAGTTTTTTGGTTCTTTTGGCAGTTTGTACAACCTGAAACTACTAGTAAAACAACTCTTAATATTCTCCTGTTCTTTAATCCAAAATTTGCCTTGCTAATAACACTCTCTGTCACTTTCGATTGGCAAAATCCACTTGTTTGCACTTGCACTCTTTAAAAATGAATTGACTTGATTGTAACTTTTAAACTCTAGTAATCAAATTAAAATACGTATTTGCCTTTTCTTGTCTTTAATATTACATGTTATGGCAATTTTGTTTTTTGGAACCAATCAGAAAAAGATTCTGACATAAATTTGTTTGTTGCAGTTTTCTAGATTTCTTTCTATGGAATCCATTCCAAACAAGCAATAGGTTTGCTCATACCCAAGTGCTAGAATTTCAGATTAAGGCTACTACCACCAAAAGATGAATCACAATAACAAAGGTGGTCAAACTAGAGAAGACCAAGTATTTATCTCAATATATTTTTATGTCAAGCTCAGTAAGTCAAGTCAGTTAAGGTAGTAGTACAAGGTTATGCATGTTTCTTTCAAGTGCTTGAACATTGCTTTCATGCATGTTCAGAAGAAGTGATGCTTCTTGAATAGATTTCCAAGAAAAGACAGGAAAAGGAAACCGCTGCAATCATAAAAAAGATATTGGAATTTCAGTGGGCGTTCTAAGACTATTAAGCTTTCAAGTCTAGCTTCTTGATAATCAAACCAAGCAGAACCTCCACTACACTAGAAGAAAATGCCATAACCCAACTGCAATTACATTCATAAAACAATAATTACAATTGACACAACCTCAATGGACAGCGGCAAACATGCTAAATAGAAGAATAGGTTAGGGTTTCTTGTAAGCAGACCACTATATTTCAGTTCAAGGCTCAACCTTTAATGATAGACATAATGTGGTGGGGAGGAGGGCCATAAACATATTGGGGTGGGGAGGATGGATGATCAACATATTGGGGTTGGGAGAAGTGGTCATAAACATATTGGGGTGAGGAGGATGAATGATCAACATAATGAGGTGGGGAGGGGGGATGATATACATAACGGGGCGGGGAGGACGGATGATGGACGTAGCGTGGTGGGGAGGGGGAACTGATTTCACTTGCTGAGGGGCTGACCGTTTGGGTTTGATGTTTGTCTACTCTGACCTGAACTAACTCCTCTTCTTCCTCAAAGGACCGGTAAATTGGGTGCAAATAGGCATCAGCTAAGTATGCCTTTAAGTTTAGGCCAGGTTCTGTGGTCCGCTCCAAGATGTCCTTTGCCATGGCTTCCTGAAGAAGGAACAGAGGCAAATTAATTTATCAGCACTCAAATACAAGTTTTCATGCCTCTTTTCAAGTCAAATAAAGACAAATCAAAAGCCATAACAAAAGAAATATCATTGAGCACAAAGCTTACAGATTTTATGTACAGCCATTACCATCAAATAAAAAAAAGATCCTCTTGAACTCTCACAATGCCCTTATATTATCACAGAACAGTGATAATAACAATTAGTCTAATTTGAATGTTATCCAGAAGGAAATGAACCGATACCAAATCTCAATCTAACACATAATGGACTTACTTAAATGTTGTGGACGTTTAGGAGGCAAATAAATGCAGCAGGTCTTCAAGGACCCTAGAGAGCCATTTCATTTAGTGTAAAGGATAATATTCTAAATTTTGTCTTTCAACTTTAATATTAAGACGATATTACCCCTCATTTTACACTAAATGGATACTCTCCATTTCATTTGAAATGGAGAGGATCCTTTTCCCTTCTAAACATGATTTAATATGTCAAGAAGCACCGATTATTTTATATAAAAAGTCTCAGGTTTTGATACATTCAGAAAGCTGTGATAAAAACAATTTATTTGCTTGCATGTGACAGACAATCTTCTATTAACTACTGTCGGATGTATAAGGTTACAGACACCAGTTTTGGAAGCAAATAAAATGTTAAGAATTTAAAAACTACTTCAAGAGAGTGAAGGAATTGTGCCCCAACAACACAAAATTCCATTCATGAAACATGTTTCAAGTAAAAGGACAGTTAATTTCATTTTATTATCTGACAGTTAATTGTTGGCATAGTTTGGAGCGGTTCAAAGCGATTCTTGCAATATTTGTGGAATGATAATGTCAATATGGGCAAAACAACAAGCAAAGGAGTGGAATTGGCAGCTTTCTTTGTGCTCAGCAGTCCCATCAAAAGAAGTTGGGATATCAACAAGCTTGCTATTATGCGGCTGTGGACATGCGGCCAGAATGCAGCAACGCTCTCATATTGTTGATGGTAGACATTGATTATCTGTGTAATCAAACAGGGTCTAAAATTACAAGAAGAATTATTGAAAATATAAAAAGACCACAAAATTCAATACAAATATATGATCATAGAAACAAGTAATACAAATATCAATTTCTTTTATTATTATTACTAGCTTAGAGCCCGCGCTATGCGCTTGCTTTTTTTATTTATTCTTTTATATATATAATTAAGTCAAAAAGTCTTTAGAATATTATGAACAGCAAATTTTTTTTTTTTTCTCTTAATTAACAAATTAGCTACCAAAAATGACAAATGTTCTTAAGATCATTTTAAATTGTAGTTTTACTTAATAGCATAAACCTGCATATCCTATAAATTTAAAAATTCATAAATTTTAGTTCGTATAAATTGAAACGTATTAAATAGGAAAATGCTAGGGGTTCTTCCCGGAGGTTCTCCTGGCGTTCTCTCAATATTACATAAAACATGATTTATGAAAAAATAAAATTGTAGTGACCTTCACTACCGGTTTTTTTAGGCATTAGCACCAAATTTGTGAGGCATTAACACCAAAATTAAGGCATTAGCATCAAATTTAAGATAATCAAATCCATTTTGGGTGATACCATCCCTAAAGGGTTAACCTTCCACTCTTAGGTTTTAGTTTTGAATCCAAAAACAAGTTTTAAAATATTAGAACCTAACTATTAACTCATAAAAATTAATCTGTTAGAAAAAAATGGTGTTACAATTTTATTTTTTCTTAAATCATGTTCTACATAAGACTGGGAGAACGCCAGGAGAATACTACAGGGAGAACCCCTAGCAAACCCCTATTAAATATTTGTTCCCATATATGTAGTCTAAAATGAAATATAAAGGAAAAAAAAAATTCAAAATAAAAACCTAGAATAATCAATTATAGAAAATGATTGATTAATCATTATATTCCAACAATAATACCACTTTTCCTCTATTATACAATCAATTATGGTAAACTTTTGTCTTTCAGGAGTTGAACTTTCTCCTCATAAACAATTTTTTTGAGCAATTTTACTATCACATTGAAAAAATAAAAAGTGTTCTAAAATATATGAGTATGTTGATATCTAATTATAATTATGTTTACTAATTTTGTAAACAAAAGAATATTGGTAGTTTAATTTTTCTTTTAAAAAAGAAGAGATAAAAAACAACGGTAGGAATATTGGAATACACAAAAACAAAAATGAACAACAAAAGTCAATTAAATTTAAAAGAAAATTTGTAACTTGTATCAAATAAAAATAAGTAAATTTGAATAAAAAATAATATGTAAAGACAATTCAATGCATTACAAATAAAGCTCCTATGTTTAAATTATCTTACTAAAAGGCTATCTATACATACATTTGTATTAAAAAGCATGGACATGTGTCGCAATTCTAAGCACTCTCTACGTCAAAACTCGGCTTTTATATATATATATATATGATGATATCAAATAAAAATAAGTAAATTTGAAAAAAATAATATATAAAGACAATTCAATGAATTACAAATAAAACCCCTATGTTTTAATTATCTCACTAAAAGACTATCTAAACATACATTTTTATACATTTGTAATAAAAAACATGGACACGTGTCGCAATTCTAAGTAATATTTATGCCAAAACTCAGTTTATATATATATGATTATTTGCTTTTGGTTTGTCACCAAGCTCTCTATATGTAATCTGTTACCTATACAAATTTTGATGAGCATATGTTCATCTTCAGGTTAAATCACTGATTTGTGTATTTCTTTTTTAATGTTGTGATTGCAAATAGATTTTAATTATTAGCTAATTATCCTTACATAGGCTTTCCTTAATATTGGGTTCTTTCATCTGGCACATTAAATATTGAATGTTCTTCAATCATTCTTGAGAATCCTGGCACTTCATTCCTAAATTATAACCCTTACTAGCGCCTATAAGTCCAAAACCTAGATACTCCATTTTTAATTACACATATTAAGCCCAATTTATGGTTTCAGCTATCTTGCTTATCCGCATAGTTATTATGATTCAATTCAAGATTCTAATAAATGTTGTTAAGACAGATGGGAAAGAGTAAACAAAATGCAAGGTTTGTGGATAAACTGACCTGATGGCGGTAAACTAAGTAGGCAAGCACAAAGAAGACTAGTATGAAAGGAAGAAGGATTGGAGTAACCACGGCATACACAAGCCCCAATAGGAAGTACAATTGGAGACTTGGGAGAGTCTCTGGGAAATCGACACTCCCAGGGTTCATTGCTTTTTCTCTGTCTCTTTCAGTTTTCACCAGAAACATGTTCTTTAGATGGAATATTACCAATGGCTTCAACCGAAGAATCTCGCTAGCAATGCCGGCCCATCCATCAACCATTATATATGTAATAAAGAAAGTAGCTTTCATTGGTATGGAGACCCCAATGGTTCTCGGAATCCTATAACAAAGAGTGAGGTTCCAAAAAAGTCAATCGCATTGGATGCATCTATCATAATTATATAAAAAACATAGAAAAATCATTCTGCTTAGATGCAAAATAAGTAGAACAATTGCATGATAGATATCAGATACTATAAAGATTGGAATGATGTTATTTTTTATGATAAAATTATTTGCATAAGAAATTAAATGCAGCTATCCATCAATACCATAAGTATATTATCCAAAAGCAATGTTGCAGCTAATACTTTTTATGAATGCAATCAGAAGTAACGAAGTGAGGTGATGCAAAATGGTAGCCCACTCTTTGTGAAAAATGAATTGGCACATAGAAACCAATGCTATAGTATTTTTACTTTTCATAGATAGTTCAGGATAAAAAGCAAAGGGATTATAATGAATCTCTATTTTATTGTTTCTGCTTATCTTTTTTTTTTTTCTTTTTCCCGATAAGTAATAGAAAATTTTATAAAAAGGCGTAAAGCGCCCCTACATACATAGGCAGTATACAACAGGAACACCTAACAAGAACGAGCAAAAGAAATACCCAAACAACCTAACACCAGAAGAACCCACCCAAAAGCCCTAAAACCCGAAACCCACAGAACACTCATCGCTAAAAAACATGAACCTTGCCTTTCCCACACCTAGAGGATGTGCCTGTATTAACATAATTTATTGAGCATTATAAGTTTTAAAGCTCCCTTATGCCACTGGACTTGGAGTAGGCACCCTTTTCCCCCAGATGATGATCCTCATACTGTTTCTGCTTATTGTTATGCTTTTACTGGCTTTCCCAATTTCATTATGGAGATAATTGACAAACTTGTACCTCCAAATAGCAAAATCTTATGAAACATGATCTTTGCCAGCATAATGCAGGCCTTCTACCAAAAAGAGAAACCACTGCTTTAAAGAATATGTATGCAATACACATATGGTATTTGTATAAAGTCTTTCTTTTTCCAAACAAAAAATGAAAAGAATTTTTTACTATTATTATGTCTATCTTTTACATTACTTGTTGTCTCTTCGTTTCTTTTCTAAGACAAAGACCTATTTAATATCAAAATGGTTTATTTATTAAAATAATAAATGAATATTTAAGAGAAAATATTGAAAAAAGACAACATTGAGTGAAAATATTGAAAGAAGTCAATGTTGGGTAAGTTTCGTAAGTGTTTTGAAAATTATTTTTTGTGTTTTGGTTTGAAAGACCTTTTGATGTGATGAAAGTTAAGAAGTGTTTTTGGTGAAGTTCACATTTGAAAAGTGTCGTTGTGGTCATAGAAGAAAATTTTTGAATTTAGTGTTTTCCAAAAAAATAGATGCTAAACATGCACATCTTAAGAAAATACATGCTTATTTTATCAGAGGTGACAAAAAAAAAAAGGAGAGAGGGGGCCGCATGGCCACTCTAATGGAGACGAAGAAGGGGTGGCTGCGGAGCCACCCCCTATGGAGAGAGGGTGGTCGCGTGGCCACATTTGACCTGTTAGTGTTTGTGCAGCCAACTTTCTTTCTTTCTTTTTTTTTTCTTTTTCTTTTTTTGTAAGCAAAAGGCTGGAAATCCTGAAAAAAATAAGCTCATATTTTCTCAAAATATTCCTGTAAGGAGTGAAAAGTCTTCTAAAAAATGTGCTGTGTTTGTTTTTGGAAAAGAGTTTTGTTTGTTTGTTTTTTTTTTTAAGTGTTCTGCTTGGTAAATATTTTCTGAAAAGTGTGTTTTGCGTTTGAAAAGAGAAAAGACTTTTCAAAAACATTAGCAAACATAGCAGCATTTCTTGAAAGCAAAACCTATATTATATTCATAATACCATAAGTTGGTTCTCCTAACAAGGGAAAAAGAAAATTTAGAAACATCAATAAGAAACACATATAGCATCACAAATAACAATATAATTTCAATTAGACATCTACTATAATCCCATCCCATTCACTGGAATATAATATTTTTTGAATGGTATACTGGAAGTGCAGAACAGGACAAACAATTTGATATGATATAATTTGAACTGTACACCATTTCTCTAAATAAATGCCAAAAATGTAATTGCTGTTGAAATGTATACATATTAAAACCTGAGTAGATTATTGTTCCATCTTGTTACACTTGAATTGCCACTACTTAAAGCACAAAGATTTGGGCCAAAGAAGAAATTTTACAACTTGATAGTCACTTTTTCAAAATTGAAATTCTAATTAAAAAATGCAAATATGTGGTCCACTTTGATAATTTTTAGGTCAGTGGCATTGTAAGAGAAAATCACATTGAGAAAGTTACAACTCAAGACAGTGATATAATATTGACTGTAAAATTTTCAAACATGGAAGAAATAAAAGCTTAAGTAACAAAGCAGAACATTACTCGGTAGCCGATTGGTGAAGGAAAGAATGCAGTTGCTCAAATGCTGTTCCAGTCACAATGCTTCCCAAGAATACATTCACTAACATAAAATAATAGTATTTTGATGCTGCTTTCCGTTCTAGTGTTGAGAATGCTATATGTCCCTCGATTTTTGACATGATCATCAAAACTGTTGGAAGAATATAAAGGAAGATTTTAAGGGCTAGACCTGGAAGGAAGCCCTGTAAGAATGACTTAATGAATTTCCTGCATAAGATTGACAACAAGCATCTAGTTAAGGACGGACAGAAGGAAAATGCATAGAATGAAAAACTATTGGAGTTGAGCTGCTATGGTGACCATGATATAAGAAAAAGGCCATGTCTCACATGTAGTGGTGAGAAAGCACCAAAGATCATTCAGTCGATTCCAAACATAAGTACATCTTTTAAAGGTTTATAACTGAATCTACTACCTAGTTGTAGCAGTATGAAAATTCATAGCATCTACTAACAATGGTAGTTCCTTTAGTTTTAAAGCATAACAAAGTAACAAAAGCAATATAAGTAAGATATTCAAATAGCACATGTAATGAAACTATATTCTTCACAAAGAAAAATGTAAGCCCCATTGATGAATAAGCTAAAAGGCCATATGGAAAATAAACAGATAAGAAACAGTTCGCATCAACCATTTATGTATATTCATGGAAACAACAACAGAATATCTGTCATTTTACAGCACTTGATTGCTTGCTTATGCCGACCAAGATTTTTTGGTCTTCACAAGGCTTTTCTGATTTATTAATATTGTTAGAAATCAGGATAAGCATAACCAGTTCTCATTCCAATACATACGGAGAACCTTCCGTTTAAGTTTTCAAATTGCTGTAAGGTATAGTGGATCCGTAACTCTTATACCTTCTAAAGAACTTTCCTTTTTTTTGGTAAGTTAGACCTTCTAAATCACAACATATGTTGATGGTGGTACTCTAACTCAAACATTCACTATAACTATAAAGATAGAAAAGAAAAAGGGCCACACATCCTCGTGATATTTAGTAATGATGAGAAGGAGAGAATGAAACAATAATATGAGCTTTTTACTTGGTGAGATATGAACCAAGTACGGAACAACACCTGTCATACTTTATTTTTTTGAAGATGTAAAGGTATATTGTCTTTGCCAAGTGATCAAAAGAGAATGCTACAGGTTTCAAGCAATTTAATTTAAGAACTGCCACATGAGAAGTCTTTCCACGTGAAGCAAAAAAAGCTATCGTAACTCTTAGATTTTGCATAGTCATAAAGTTCACAAAACATAAATCCAATTAAGTTTACTTACAGTTCTATCACAGATCTAAGGAAAGGAGCAACTCTTTCAAGACCTTCCAAATTTGCAAGGGATTGCACAAATGCAATGGGTATCATGTAGAAGAACACCAAAGCAAACACTGACAACGATATTATAAGTTTCCGGATGCTTAAAGAAACAAATGGTATGGCCAGGTTCCGCCAAAAAACATCTCGAGGTTCTGGGGCCCAATTTGTCAACCAAAGTGTAGGATTTTTGCTTTGCTGTGTCTGTGCACAAACAGCAGCTCCCCAACGGGAATTAAATGAAACAAAAGCTACTGGCAGAATATATTTTGAGTCTTTGACAATTTTCTGGCGCTCCGATATCAACTATCACAGAAAAGATGCAGACATTAGATTAAAGTAACCCAACAATTTGAAAAGAAATGAATGCTGTATTATTATGCTGAGCCAAATGAAACTCATCCTAAGGAGGATCTTTGAACAGTTGAAGAGCAAAATACCACAAAAGTTTAAATAGATAGAAAATCAATAAGAGGTTATGACTTACTATTTTATCCAGATGCTTAATCTGTTGTTTGTAGTACTCAATGGAATCAACTCTTTCACCACAAAGCCCCAAAAATCCTATCTGAAAATGAAAATAGATTAAACCATCAAATCCAAAACCCCAATAATCTATTGATGGATTAAAAAATTGGATAGATATATATTCAACAAAGTTCATTGTGAGATTTCAGTTCATAAGAACAAACTACCTTTCTAGTTGGCCTCTTTTCTGGGTGCCTGTCAAACTTAAGCTGGTTATAGTCCAGCCAATTCTGGAGCCTATCTCTTCTTCTCACAAGTTTAGCATATTTGTTTGCATCGTAGACTGCCTGAATAAAGATGAAGCCAGCCATCAAGGAAAATATATAAACCAACAAATATCTATAGGGAAAGTAAACACACAAACATCATCATTATATTGTTTGTCCATTAAACTATCTCAGCTGGATCAGAATTAATTATATTGAAATTGAAGTTCAACCATTAAATAGTTTCAAGAAAATATAATACCTGGTGACAGAGATAATTATTTGGGTGATTAGTTTGAAAAAAGTGGTCCACAGTATCTGACACTGAGTGTCCAGGAACATGTGGCACACTCCTCACCACTACCTGCAAAAAAAAGAAGCAAATATAAAATAATACTCCAAGACTTATGAAAATTTTTCAAAGACAAATCTAAGCAATACAAAATGTATAACATAATAAATCAAAGTTCAAAGAGTACTTAGACTCTATTTAACTTATTGTTATAATACTTTTACAATTAAAACTTAAAGTCTTATCAACAATGTATCACACTTGTACCATTCATTAGAGTTCTATTAGAGTGAGAACCATGCAAGAAAGAAATGTGTAAAGCCTGATAAAAAACCAATTAAACTTGCACAAATGTCCCTACTACATTTATAATTAAAACTTAATAGGACTCATCATTGATGTATCATACTTGTTAGGGAGAGAATTACCTAGAGAATCCACAAAGAGTACACTAATATACATATTTAGACACCACTCTATTACCTTTTCAAAACCAAAACTCTTAAAATTTTACCAACGGCCCTAAAACATTTTAGACTAGGCCTAAGACTGAGTACAAAGATGCAAATTTTAGTATGATTAGATATAAGATAAGGGGCTAGTAAAAAAAAAGATGGTCAAGAAATACCAAGAGTGATTATTTGAGGAATTTGTGTTTGTTATTCATAAGAAAATTAAAGAGAATGCTTGTCTAGAGTACGAAAGCAGTGTAGATGAAGTGAGAAGTGCATTGCACTAGTAAGAAGTAACATCTTCAGAAAATGAGTTTAGCTAACGTTGACGAATGAATGGGACTATCAAGAGTGATAGAATAAGGATAAGGAATGAAGAGTAGTGAATGGTTTTGCCATGTCCAACAAAGATCACTGGATGTACAGATGAGGGAAAAAAAAATACAGTGCGAAAGTATGATTTTTCATTCAAGCTGAGGAAACCAAAATTCAAAGAGAGACCAAAATAACATGGACAAAAATAATGAAGAAGGATATGACAAACAGATAGGTGCAGAAGTACGGCCTTTTCATAAGTGAATGGCAAAAGACTTAGTTGCTACAAGGTTCATAGAGCTGACTCCAAATAGTTGGCATTAAGACTTAGTGGAGTTGTTGTGCTTTAATATTCTTCTATGTACCTCTAGATGATTTTCTTCAATTATACTGAACACAATACCTATTATGCAAGCCTTCTTAGAAAATAGAATGAAAACATGTAACAAGGTCCTCCCAGATAAGTAATACTGAAGAAAAGAAACATGACTGTCAAACTGCACGCTATTGAGTAAATATACAACAAGCAAATTGATAAACAATCACATGACTCATTCCTTCTACTAAAAAAACGTTTACAATTTTCCAAAATTACAGAGAAATAAGTAGCCCAACTCACTGTGAACTGCTCTGCACGCCTGGGTTGTGAAGCCAAGAAATGCATTCTCATTGATGCAACATAATCATATTCCTTGTATAGCATGAAACAAGTCCATATTGTGAACAAGTATTGCAATCCTATGTGGAAAAAAAACCTGAAATTGAAATATTTATAATTTTTTAGAATTAGTATTAATGAAAATGAGATCTGCTTTAAAAGAGAGTTGATATTAAAAAAAAATGTTACAAGATTAAGGTGGAAAAAATTTCGTTGAAAAAAGAGAGCAACAGGTAATAATGCTACTATAAATTCTAGCTTTCAAGAAAACTGAATTCATATCACAAGTTCTTAGTATTGAACTTAGAACTCTGAACTGCTTTAAGACAATGAACATAAAATTTGATTGTTTTGCAGTCCAACATCAGCAAGGAAACTAAATAAATTGTCTGAACGAAAAGGACTAAGGTAACATCAGCTTTCAATGTTACAAGTCAAAAGAGCTACTCTGAATCTTAAAAAGCCCCCCCAAGAAACTTGTTCTTTCAATTTTGGGGGGAGGCTTTGATTTGTAGAAGTCCATCATGGTTCTGTATAGCTAAGAAAATCTCTAAGATGACATAATCTCATATAAATGTTATGAGAACTCACCATTTGTTTTCGGTGTCATTCCCAAATTATTGGCTTACTCAGTTTTTATTGGACGTATAAAAGCATACAAAATTTTAAGATCTGTGCTTTGTCATCACATTTTTCACTTCCATCTCATTGCCATGGCCAAATTAATTCCTAGAGAAATTCTAGCAACACCTTTAGACTCAATAGATTCTCTTAATTGAACATTTGATTTTTCAGTGGGATTCATTTAGAATTTTCTTTCTTCTTAAAGCCGATTTTGAACTTTGTATAACAGATTGAATGAATTTGATTCCTGAGCACTCAAATCAATTTGGTTGTTACATCACACAACATTCAGGATAAAAAGGGCCCCAATCCAAAGTACATTTGTTGTTTGCCTATCTTGCTATTCAAAAAAAAAAAAAAAACATGCTAGGAACAGATCATTGTTATTGTTTGTATCAATTGGCTGCTGACTAAAACATGTGTGGTAGTAGCAGTACAACAAACAAGAAAGAGATGAAACGTAAAAAGTTTAAATTTGATTTCTTCCTACTACATAGAATTTTACTTGAAGCAAATTCATTTAGAATATTCTGATTTTGATCTTTGTATCACAAATAGAATGGATTTGAGACTTGAGCACTCAAAATCAATTTGTTTGTTACATCACACAATATTCAGTATAAGAGGGCCCCAAGCCAAAATGTACATTTGTAGTTTGCCTATCCTTCTATCCAAAAAGACACATGCCAGGCACAACTGGCTGTGCTAGCCGAAACATGTACAATAGTATGAGCCTAACAAACAAGAAAGAGATGAAAAGTAAAAAGTTTAAATTTGATTTCCATTTAGAGTCTGAAGGTGATCATGAAGAAGATCCAACCGTTTCTTCTTACTAAATAGAATTTTACTTAAAGATCTGTTTTATGGTCTAAGTCTAACTCTTGAAAAAAAAATTAAAATTGATGAGATTTATCCATTTAAGCAATTTATGGCCATTGGCCTACCAAGCAATTTTAGTTTAATCACAGAATTCATTGCAATCCTTCATTTTTCATAATATAGTGGTAGAAGTACAGAGCCAGAAAATATAATGGGCAGTGGCTAAGGCATAAGCTTAGGAAAAAAAAAAAAAGCATTAATTAATTAATTTATTTTATCCTCTAAAGTGGTGGTTTAATAGCCCAAGGAAATCCCCAAAGTGATTAGGTACACACTAGGTTAACTAGAAGAAAAATAGAAAAAAAAAATTAAAATACTCATATTGAAAATCACATGAATAAGAAGCAACAGCCGTGAGATGAGAACATATATAGTGAGTTTAAGCCGTGTTTAAGATAAAAAATCAAATTACTTTGCCCTACTTCTATATTGCAAATTGCATTTTTTTCATTTATTTTTCTTTTGAAAAATTAAATAATTATAGGAAAGTAAGTCCTAAATTTCAAATTTTAAGGTTCTTGATTGTGAACTTGCGCTTGTTTAGGTTAAGAATGGTAACTAGATGTATAACAAAATGCTGAAGAAATATAAAATTTAGTGGGTAGGACCAAATCTCAAATAGGTAACTGGCTTAATGGGTTGGGGCAAAAAATAATGTTACTACAATTTTTAATGGGTAAGTGCCAAAAGATTTGAGGATAAGTAACCAGCTTTTAGATTTTAGTGGGAATGAATCAAAAGATTTTTTGAGTAGGAATAGTAGAGCCAACAAATTTAGTGGATGGAGCCAACAAATTTTATTGGGTAAGGCCAAAAACATTTATATGTAGGACCAAAACAATTGTGGGTAGGGGCCAAGTTTTATTTTTTCTTGCTTGGGTAAGGGCCAAATGCTTAAAAACTTAAATTTGACCTTAACATTTTTTTTCCTCAAGACCACCCCCCCCCCCCCCCCTTTCCCTTCTTTTTGTCACTGGGTAGAACCATACATAGGATTGTGAATGATGACAGTATGACAATCACAGAAAGCTGATGTCCACACTCAATATTAAAATATTAAAATACTTTCTATACCATTTAATGCAAAATATTAAAATAACCATGCCTTTAACATAGATTTTATTCTAACTTAATGCCAAATGCCTTTATGACCATATCTCATCTACAAACTGCAAAATAGTAGAGCAGGCACTGGTGTAGTTTCACTTTTGCCTTCAGTAGTTTCAAAAGCTCTAGTAAACTCAACAATTAAGCTAGTCACCAGCAACAGATTTGGAGTAACTTAAATTACCTTATAGATTCTGGACGAACGTTTGATATTGAAAGCTTATCAATATCACTCACAACCAGTTCTTTTCTGAGGAAAAATAATGTTCCACTTGATACATTGACTGGAATGAGAATAAGAAGTGCCAGGACTGTCATCGGTACAAAAATTTTTAAGCTGTCAGATAGAAGAGAAAAATTTAGTTACAAAAATGCCAGCAGATACAGAATTTTAAATCTCAAAGCCTCAACCAAGGTTATGAATAAAAAGAAACGATGTTTAAGATTATTTGCTTGAGTTTATGAATCAACGGAAAACTTAAAAAAGTCAATGCAAAATGCCAATATTCTTTTTGTATTGTTGTTCCTCTGTTTCTTGATTTCACTTTGCACTATAACCCCCAATGTTTGGGGTTGCAGAAAACAATGTTCTTGAGTGAATATTACTTGGATGATATAATCCAAAGATCGCAACTTTAGAGAAGATGAAATTGAACCATATGGACTCCATCTGGACAAAAAAGTCTTAATGTTCATACAGATGTTTAGGCTCATGACCTCATATGGACCAAGATAGAATTTTTGGAAGGAACTTAATTTCCATGTAAAATTACACTACAATAAAGCACATCACATCCAATTGAAGTTTGGTGCATACATTGATTTGAGACTCATTATAGCAATTTATCATAATTAAAATTTCAAGCACCATAATCTCTCTCTTTTTTATTTTATTTTCTTATAAGTATGCAAGGAACCATAATCTGTTTATGGAAATGTTGAACAAAGAAAGCATTTCAAAGATATTCTTAGTGGCGGATTCATAATCCACTCCAGCTAATAAGACAAACGGGGATCAAACCCAATTACGAGAGCCTACTATCTTTGTCCTCAACAGTTGCTTCTTTTCTTGCTATGTACCAAAATTATGAAACTGTAGATAAATAATGGAGGAAGAGAATAATACATAGCCATTATGCATAGATATGGCAAAAGAAATATTACAAAAGACAAAGATGGAGAAGGAAAATATGGAGGAACTTGGAAATTCAAACGTTCACATTCCAGTACAAAGTTCCAAGAATTAAAACAAGCAATATCTTCTTGTAGACAAGCTTGAGTAACCAAGCTCAATACAAAAGAAGGGAAATTAGAGTTTCTCTACAAAAATTGATAACTTGCAATTAATCAATAGCCAGAACTATTGAACACCAAAAGATTAAGGAAAATAAAGAATATATAGAACCTTATAGGGAAAGAATTTGAAAACTCTTAATCTGATGACACTATAGGCTGAAGTGGCAGTTGTCTTCAATTCTTTTCTCAGCAATAAAACAAGGTAATTATGCATTAAAGAAAACAGCTAGATAACAATGGCATAGATACAAAGAGACAACTGCGAAATTTCAAACCTTTTTTTTTTTTTTTAATGAATACAAGAATTTAAAACTTTTCCATTGCAAAGGTCAAGAATTTTTCTTACAAATACAAGCAATATGCACATGTATGCAAACTTATATTCCAAGCCAATATTGAGCTTACCATAATTAATTGTATTAATTCTCAAATTTTAACTACAAAGCTCAATATCAAAGCTAAACGTGAAAATTACATATTTTATCCGTTCCGAATATTTTTGTTTTCAAATAATCTCTATAAGAAAGCAAAAACCAGAACAAAATACGTAGAAGAAAAGAAAAGAGATAAAGCTGGACAATCAATTTTTGGGTGAACAGCTTCAACTGAAAAGTCTAAACACAACAGCAGAGGTCAAAGACTTGAAATTCAAGTTCTCTCACTATATAAGTCAAAACAAGTCAAGAATTTTATGTCACCAACAACAAGAACCACATATATAATTCAAAGCATTGCAAACTACATGCAAATGTTCCAAATTTCAAACTTTTTCTCAAGAAACAAAACACTACCGTGGACCAAAAATATTGAAGAAGGAAGAAAGAAAAGGAAAAACGAGTTCCCCAGAAATAAATCTCACACAAGCACAAATTATTTAACTCCTAGTTCACCAAATTTGTCTCCACAATTTGCGCCAACATATATAACACAGAACAATGAAAATTGTATCTTCTAACTCCACTTTCTCGAGAAACAAACAACACCCACATCCAAAAATTCCATAGAAAGCAAGAAAAACAGGAGAATAGAGACTAGAGAGTACCCCAGAGTGTAAATTCTCAAGAAAACGGCAGAGTCCACACCAGCATGGCTTATAATTTCAGCCTCACTCCTCCTCATAGCCTGAGGCATCCAGTTCAAGAAAGTAAAATAAGTCATGACATTGAGGTTGACAAATTTTCCCACAAAATTCCTGGAGCGCCTTGGGCTGGTTCTTTCTCCGTTAATGTACCATTTGGGGAAGTAGACCCTGTCATTGATGGGTTGGATTCTGAGGATAGCAAATGCCAGCAAAAAGGTGAAGGCAGTGAGTATGTTAATGAATGCTGAGACTCCAATATCCTCAAGAGTAGCCATTGAAGAATTCAGAACAACAGAAAGAGAGAGAGGGTGAGAGGGAAAGCCGGAGGGGAGAGAAACAGGGAGGCGTTGTAGAAGAAGTAAGCAAGGTGGGTGGTGAAGTAAAACAGAAAAAAGGAAAGAATATGTCTTTTTCAGTAATAGAAATTGGGCATATCATGGGTTTGATCTGTTAAAGCTGCCATTTTTCACATTAATAATGTTTTTAGCATTTAATCTTCAAGTCATTTTTTTGTTTGTTATTATCTGTTTTAAATATTGATTTTGGGATTTGATGATTGACTTGGGCGCGCTTAGAAGGGTGACCCATGTGATGTGAGAGGAAGAGTGTAAGAGTGGAAGGATTTAGCTTTTGTCAATGTCTTTCATTAAAAAAGAAAAAGAGTGCTTCTCTCTCTCTCTCTCTGTCTGTTCATGTCCTTTTTCGGTTACCCACCGTTTTTCTTTTCACACAGCAGGAAAAGCTGGATGTCATCATTTGTTTATGTTCACTACATCAGCGGCAGAATTCCCGTATTCAGAGATTGCTTAACGAGATTTATAGAGGATCTGTTGGGCCTGTCATAAGAAAAAACCTTAAACTATTGAAAGCCAACTGGAGACAACAACATAAACACAAGGAATTTTGAATTTTGAATTTTGAATTTTTTTTTTTGTGTCAAGGGAAAATTCCAAATACATTAGGGAAGTTATGAAGATTCCAAGTTGGAAAACATTTTTTTATGGTAAGTTGGTTGAGTTAATTTGGTGGTTGACTAATTCTAAGTGGAAAGGCACTTACCTTAATTGTTATTAATATTTACTTTGTAAGAGCATTTATAATGGCGGCACAAGAGGAAAGAGGAGATGGAGATTCGAACTACTTCGCTTTATAAGGCATAGTCTTTACCTAATTGAATTACTTTTTTTGGAACCCATTTTTCCTTTCTTGAATAAAAATAATAATTATAATAAAAATCTTAAAATACTATTTGTTTCATAATATATATAAAATAAAATAAAATCTTGAAATACTATTTGTTTCATATATATATATATATATATAAACACTTTTCAAATAATAGTTATCCAAATGAGATTTCAGTGTGGCTTAAAAAAAACAAAAAGCACTTTTCAAACACAAAAGGCACTTTTCATTAGAGATGTCAATTCAGTTCAGTTTTTCAGTTTTTGGCCAAAATTGAGAATTGGAACTGGGGTACCCTGGTTTTGGGAAACCGAAACCGGGAACCGGGTCCCAATAACCGGCCGGTTTAGGTTTGTACTTGGTCTTTTAATTGGTTTTTTAAGAAAATCATTTTTTTAACAGGTTTAATATATATATTAAATCGATTACCTTTTTTCTTTTATATATATATATATGTAACCGGGGTCCCCGGTTTTTTATTTTTTGCAACTAAATCTGGAACCGGCTCCCCAGTTTTCCAATTTTTGGTTCAGTTTTTTCGATAATTTTTGACACCCTTATTTTTCATACATATATTAATTGGTTTAAAAAACTATTTTAAAATATGGTTAATTGTCTTTTCGATACCTAGGTTTTCACTTTTTTAGTTTTTCCTACTTAATTTTCAAATTGTATCACATATGGTATATGATTTATAGGAAAAAACCAACTTGATACCTTCACCACATTCCGCTAGCCCAAAGTAACAAAATTCCAAGTGTCATCACATACAAATATCACATGTCCTAAAAAAAATTAAGAAAGCAAAACCCTAGAAAAAAATAGAAAAATTATGAGGTCGCCCAACCATCCCATTTAATTTGGCTAATGGGGGTGGCAGAAACTACCCCCAAAGACCTTGGAGTTGGTTAGAGGCCATGGGCAGTGACAGATTTAGGGGGTGATCGACAATGGCCTTGGTCCCCCACAAATGACAAGAAAAAAAATTAAGGCAAAAAAAAAAATTAAAGGTAAAAATAATAATAATTTAAGGCATTTTTTGTCAATTGGTCCCTCCCTAAAATTTTTTTGGCCCTTAGTCCCTCCCCAAATTGAAAGCTAGCTCCGTCCCTAGACACTGGGTTCTATTGGTATGAGGTGGTCGGATGGTTTGGCCACCCCCAAGAGCCTTGGGGTAATTCGGTCACCTTCATAGGCAAAAATGGGGTGGTAGAGTCACCGGCAACCCTATAATTTTTCTTTTTTTTTTAATTGTTTTTTTAATGAATAGTAATTTTGAAAATACTTCCTTGCCAAATGTTGCCCAACAAGAGCATTTCCCTTTGGATGGAATATTTATGTATAGAAGTGGGTATATATATAAATTGGTTCCCAGCTCAGCATGATGGCGTGTAAACCAGTATGCTAATTGTGAAGGCCTCGTGAATCCGTGATGATAAGAGATTCCACCCGTGACACAATCATTCTTGTCTTTTGCTTTCTAATTGGTAACCCCCTTTCAATGGTGGTGTTTTGCCCATACTCCAATAGCAATTGGCAATCTGTTTTTTTTCTTCTTTAAAAGTCGTGTTGCTTTCGGCGTCAGAAAGCATCCTTATCAACATCAAGCCTTCCTTAGTGAAGAATTTATTTTACTGGGCAAGAATTTGCACACAAAATGCTTAAGAAGATAATATATTATGACCATCTCAGCAATCCATCTCTGCCTTTATTTACTTTGGAGACGAAAGAAGAGACAATAACTTTTGTTGTGGGGTTTGAACAGAGAAACCCCTCCAAAAGTTTGGTGCATGGAAAAGAAGAACATGGAATCTTTGTTGGAGAAGTGATTCTCAAACACCTTGTACCAATCATTTCCTTAAAGAATTTGTTCCAACTACGAGAAAAACATGTTATACTAGAACTAGAATTCACCTTTGCAACTTACTTCTTTTTATTAGAGCAGGCATGTAAACCCGACATGATTCTAATACGAAATTAAATGGTTAAAATTGATAAGTTTGATGTGTTTAATTAAATATGTCGTGTTATGGTTGACTTCTAACATATAAATAGATCAAATAAGAAGGTATTTTCTATTCTTCTATTAGGGTTAAGGAGTCTGACGTATTTAATTAAATATGTAGTGTTATGGTTGACCCCTAAGATATAAGTAGATCAAATAAAAATGTATTTTCTATTCTTCTATTATCAGTAACCCTAACCCTAAAGGAAATTGTGAAACTTATAATAATAAGATAATGTCAGATTCAATTAAATAGCTTAAAGTGTATTGAAGTGCTGCTTTGACACGTAGGGCGTGGATAAAAAATAACAAGAAAAAAAGAAAAAGAAAAAAGAGAACTGGGGAGGAAGATGGCTACCAAGACCAACAAGCTAGGGTTCATGGGTGGTCACCACCCCAACCCACGCCCCTCAGTGGGCTAAATGTGGCCCAGACTCCTGCAATGAGCAAGCCTATAGGTTGACCCAGCACTAGCCAGCGAAGACGCGGTGGGGGAGATGCCCCAGTCCCCAAGGCACTTTCCTTCCAAAACCCTTTCCTCTTCTTATTTTCACCTCTTCAAAAAAATTCAAAATTATTTTTATTTTTTTAATTAACATCTTTATATCATATTAATAACTCTTAATTATTACTAAAAAAAAAAAACTCACAACAAAAATATTTACCAAACACTACCGCCGAGATTAAACCTCGGCTTGGTTTCGCATGCCCTTAATGTTGAAGCATGAGCAAAACAAGTTGTCCAGTCTATACGAACATTACTAACACAATCTTGATGAATGTAACCATTTTTAAGAAAAGTAATGTTACATATCATTTTTATGTCTCTTGTGTCTTTTAAAATTACCGTTAGATTTACGATAGATGTCACATAATTTTTGCAGTGATACAAACATTACTCATTTAAGAAAGAAGATAGCGTAGGGAACAAAGCCCTTGCGGAAAAATGGGAAATCAAGGTGTAGGGTCCTAGTGAGCGCCCACGAGTTTGGAAGGGAATTGCATGTAGAGTCTATTTAGAATTGGGTTAAAAAGTTTAAAAAGTGCTCTTGGTGCATAAAAAAAAAACTGAGCCAAGCAAAAATTGGTTCATTTGGTTAACTTTACCACTACAAAGGTTTTTTTTCTAAAAACTTTTTCTATAGACAAAAATTCTATTTTCAATGCAATTTCAAACATGCTCGTAAACCAATGTAATTCTCATCAGAAAACCTCTTTTTGAAAACGCTATGTTGATTAGGGAAAACTTTGGTCTTTCATTCTTAACGATTGTCCACAATCATGTTGATAGCAAAGCACGCTTGAAACAGTGAAGATTGTAAAGTCTGCAAAGACAAAAAGCTCCTGTGAAATTATTATCATCCTCCAAAGAGTTAGAATTTCCAATTAGACATAAAAGAACCATAAAAAGAAAAGCTGTATCAGCCAAAAACACAGCAATCCATACAGACAGCTATTAATTTTCAACAGCAATGCCAAAAATCTAGGATGTTTTATTAAGAGTATCATTTTGATAAGTCATAGCTCAACTTGAATCTATCAATTCTCTACAACTTGCTTCTTCTAGGGACTCTGAAATGCAAACATCAGAAAGAGACCAAAATGCAGAAGGCCAGAGGTGAACATTTCCCTCTTTCATTCCAGGAACTACAGCACCAACAGTGGACTCCCGATGTTTTAACCACAAAAATTGAGCTTCTTCATCACTTTGGCATAAGCTAGAGGGACTATGGCAGGTTGTCTGAGTCTTCGTTTCGACTTCTTTGACTGCATTAAATACCAAAATTTCATTAATTTCATTGACTACTCAAAATTCTATTATCTGCAAGTTAGCCACATTCACAGTTCCTTATTTTGCATCACCAGAATGAAACATAACAAAATCATAATAATAACCAAGTGTGGAAAAGCAAAACTGCACGTTAGAGAGCAATAAACAGTTCGGTGTTTTAATCTTAAGATGATATCAATGTTTTGAGCGCATTTCAGGACATTCAATTTGTCATTCTGCCCACAATTGAATAAGGAGTGAATCTTTCACCCTGCAATCAACTCCTTTTCTCCACACAATAAGACTGCTGAATGCCTCCCCAACTGGAGAAAGTAAAAGTGAGCAAAGTGGATCTCCCTCAAATCCCCCTAGGGCAAGGGAAAAACCCCAATCTAGAAACTGCAACAGTAAATTGAATTGCTTAATCTGATACTAATGTGCTACCCAACAGCCACATCCTTGAATTAGGATATAAATTCAGTATTCTTAGCCAAAAGGCAGAGAAAGCATTACGATCCTAAGTGTTCCACATGACTTAAGTACAAGCTTAATCATTTGTATATAAGATATTGGGCAACCTCCCCTTCTTTAACAATTATCATGTCAGCTTAGCTTTTTTGACTAGCAGGATAAAAACGCTCTTATTTTTGAATAGAATGCATGAGACTTTAAGTGTACCCCTTTCACCCTGTCCTATATGTATTTAAACATACATTAACAACTCAGACTCTTATTTTGTGTGACAGGTGGTGCCTAATGGTGATGGCCCGGCTGCTTTGGAAAGGGGGAGGTAGTGGGCTTCAATGACATTTGCACATAGTTTTCTCAGTGCCATACCTAGAAAAGCCATAATCAAACATGACAGCTTAGCTTTTTTGTTCATGATGTGGTACAATCCAATTCAGCAGTCCTCATAATGACATAACAATGATTACAATGTTAATCATGTTTAAGTTGTTATTGGGATCATATCAGTTTGGTATTGAGGATGAGAATGATGATATAGAAGATGAACCCCTTTCATGATGCTGAAGTTGTAGAACATGTAGGACGAGGCAGATTGGAGGATCAATTGGTGCATAGCTTGACTTGAACAGTGGAGGAACCAAAATAGAAGTTTCTGATTTTTTTTTTTTTTTGAAAAGATGCATGCACAGGATTATTTAAATTGGGAAGCTAGTTTGGAGACTTATTTTGAGGGAAGCTGATAATTGAAGATAGAAAGAAGCTGCTCACGGCTTAAATTGAAGGGTATTGCACTTCAATGATGGAAAAGAGTTGAAGAGCAATGTGCCCACAAGGCAAGCCAAAAATCAACACATGAGAGCATATGAAAGTGAAGTTGCAGAAGCAATTTTTGTTAGCTGATTATGCAATGGAATAATATGAAAGATTCACTCGTTAAAACAAAGAGGGATGTTTATGGAGGAATACACTTCAGAGTTCAACAACCTCTCTATTTGAGTTGGTTTAAATGAGACAAACGAGTAGATGGCATCTTGTTACTTACTGGCTTGAACCAATCCATTAAAGATTAATTGGGAGTGGTTCGTTTATTTAATCTTGAAGATCCTCGACAATATGCCTTAATGGCAGAAAAGCAGTTGAGAGTGCAACACAAAAGGGTTCGACAATTGTTCTGGTCCAGCCTCTTCCAATGCTGGTTCTGGATCACAAGTGCAGTGTTTTGGGAGTGGAGAGAGGGGACACACTTCATATGCTTGTCCACAACGATTGATGAACCTTATAGACCTTGAGGAGGAAGACGTGCTACCAGAACCAACTTATGACAACTACGATGATGAGGAAGAGGATGTTGATAGAGTGATGACAGCACAGAGAGTGGAGGAGGAAGATTGTCTTCCAAACATGAGTTCTTTGTGGTAGGAAGGTGTGTGATGTTCTTGATGGGAGTAGCCACGAGAACATTAATTCCAAAGAAGCAGCTGAAAAGTTGAAATTGCCTATTCAAAAGCATCTTTATCCCTACAAAATTGCTGGTTTTGAAAAGGTAACAACGTGCTGGTCACATCTCATTGTTTAGTCAATTTTTCCTTGTGTGACAGTGTTGATAGTGAGGCTGTGTGATATTGTGCCTATGGATGCATGTCACACTCTAGGGTAGACCATGGTTATATGACAATGACATGATCCACCGCACTAGAGCCAACACTATTCCCAAGGAAAAACAAAAACTATACATTGCATCCTCTTAGGGAAGAAGACACTAGTTCCTCTAAACACAATTAGGTTCGTAGCTTCTTAACAGCTGCAAAGTTTGAGGCTAATGAGAGGTTATTTGTTGCAGAATATATGCCCAATGATACATTAGCAAAGCACTTATTTCATTGGGAAACACAACCAATGAAATGGGCAATGCGATTAAGGGTTGCTTTGCATCTTGCACAAGCTCTAGAATATTGTACTAGCAAAGAATGTGCTCTTTATCATGATCTGAAAGCTTATAGAATTGTCTCAATGATGATGACAACCCGAGAATTTCATGCTTTGGTTTGATGAAAAACAGTGCAATGAGAAAAGTTACAGTACAAACCTGGCATTTACTCCTGAGTATTTAAGGATATAAGCTACATCTTAAAATGTAATATATAGTTTTGGAACTCTTGCTTGATCTTCTCAGTGAAAAATATGTCTCCAAGTCATGCACTTGACCTAATACGGGACAAGAATCTTCATATGCTTACCGATTCTTGTTTGGGAGGCCAATTCTCAAATGATGCGAGGACTGAACTAGTACATTTAGCTTCACGATGTTTAAAGTATGAGCCCCAAGGGCCTCCATATCCAAAGCCTTTAGTTGCTGCTTTGATTTCTCTTCAGAAGGACATCTAGGTCCCATCTCATTTATTGATGGGTAGTCTGCAAGGTGCTGTAGCTAAGAATGGATTTGACTGCCATACACATCTTAGAAAGGCTTGGGTATAAGAAAGAAGATCTCAGAGCTGCAACTGAATGCTACAGCCAATTCATTGATGTTGGAACCATGGTTTCCCTGACGGTTTTTATATGCCATATTCTATGTTATCTCATGAGCAATATGCCACAGGAAGCTTGAGTTAGTGATGATGGAGAGGCCTTTGCTGACCTAATCCAGAGAGTTCATGAGGAAGCAAGGATTGCTCTCAAGGCTAGTAATGATGCCTATGCCACAACAACAAACCAACATCGATGGGTTAAGGAGTTTGAAGGTGACATGGTATTAGTGTATTTGTGGCGTGAAAGGTTTCCTAAATGAACTTATCACAAGTTCAAGTCAAGAAAGTGTGGGCCATGTAAAATGTTGAGAATAGCTCAAATGCTTATTTGCTTGAATTACCACCAGATTTGCAAATTAGCCCAATCTTTAATGTTTCTGATTTATACTCATTTGATTTTTTTTTATAAGTAAATTTATACTCATTTGATAGGCTTGATGGAGAAATGCAAGTTGTTGAAGAACAAGTTGAACTACCAAAAGTGCAATAAGACGTTATTGAAGATGGACTTGATGTCAAAGAAGTTATATAAGCGGTTATTAGTGAAGTAATTGGGTAAGCCAACCAGTGAAAGTAAATGGATTGCTAAAGAGGAGTTGTAGAAAATTGATTCTGATTTGTATATTGAAACAGATGAGGTTTTCTCATCCAGAGCCGAGTTTTTTTTTCCAACCTGGAGGGATTGAACCATGGGTATCTAAGCCTAAAGCAAGAAGTGCCCCCCCCCCACCAAGTTTATTTTATCCAGTCTATTACCTATTTCAAGACCAGTCTTTTATTATGACATTATGATTTATATTATTATGTTTTTAGTGTTTTAAAAAGGTACTTTTAATGAAGTTGAATGGTTAAGATTTATTTGTTCTATGATAGATGAAGGGCTAGGATTTTATGGGTCAATAAAGGCTATTATAAATAGCCTCATTTGAGTCATTGTAGACAGCCTTTTCTTTTCTAATATATGAAATTTCATATTTGAGTTCTTGGACTCTTTGAAGCCTAGAAATTGATCTTTTATTGTTCCAACTTCAATCTTATCTTCTTGATTATTGCTGGAATTTTTTCTTTAACTCTTTCTAAGCGCCAATTTGCTTGAAAAATGGCATCTTTGGCTGGTTCACATCAAATCTACTCTAGATCTAAGTACCTATGAATGACACAAGAAAGAAAACTAATGAAATCTTTTTATAAAGGATCCTTGGGTAGTATCCCAAACGTGATCTTAAAATTGGACAAGCAATTTCTAAGTACCTATGAATGACACAAGAAAGAAAACTAATGAAATCATTGGAATTTCTGTTTATAAAGGATCCTTGGGTAGTATCCCAAGCTTGATCTTAAAATTGGCCAAGCAATCCATCCAATAGAGAATATAACCCACAACTGAGCAAGCATCAACATAACCATGGAACACTTTTTACTTCTTTTTTGGGAGAATTTCACTTACTCCTCATGAATTTACACGTCTTTTGCAAATACCCTCTTAATATTCAAAATCTCTCACTTCGGTGTATCGAACTTTGATTTCCTTCCACTTTCCCCCTTCCGTTAGGATTTTCTATTAAATCCTAACAGAAAGGTTTGAATTACTAAAATACCCTTAGTCATTTCTCATTTTTCTATTTAATTTAATTGCAATATTTAATGGTAGGGTGTATTTGAACAAAACAAAAGTTCGATACATCAAAGTGAGAGATTTTGAATATTGAAGAGGTGTTTGCAAAAGATGTAAGTTCATGGGGATAAGTGAAATTTCCCCTTCTTTTTTTTTTTTTTTCCTTAAAAAAAAAAGGTGTCCAAAACCCACTGATCACCTATTGTGGCCTCCACAATAACCCAATAAAAGGCACTCTCAGAAAATTGTCCAAACCATTCAACTCAAAAATAATGGCCAAACATTTTACCCTAATCACCCAACATACCTATTAGGCACAAAAACCAGACAGTATTCTCATTTGTAATTTATATACGGCAGAATCAATGAGAGCAACCATCAATGAGGAACTTTAGCATACTATCGGAGGAAGGTTACAAATATGTGAAGATATGGGCTAGAAAACAAGTAGCCCTTTAGTCTTCAAGACCAAAGGAGTTGGAGATCCCTCTAAACTTCTAGAAAAAGCCCAAGAACATAGCCAAGACATCTTCTTCAATGATGCATATATATTTTAATAATTCATATTCATTCCAGCTATAACGAACACAATTGTACATAAATGACTTAAATACCAAAAGCAAAGGCACAAGTAAATTAGCAGGTTATGAATCCAAAGGCAATTTTACAATCTGCTCGCATTGGATAAACAAATAATAGAGAGATTTTTAACTCACGTTTCAATTCATATCCTTTTTTTTTTCTTTTTTTCTTTTTTTTTTTTGAGTTGTGCACATATTGCAGGGTCAAATAAACCAAGAGAGAAACCGTGATGACAAAAACCCACTTCAAATAAAAAGATAGTATGCATATACTACCTTCTTAAAGAAGATTGATGGTTTAAATATCTGTTTCCAAATGCAACGCAACCTAAAGTCACGTAACTTCATCATGAAAATTTGCACTATTTTTTTTTTTAAGTGGATTTAATACCTGTTCAATTTTCAAACAGATAAGATATGGAGTTGAGAATTCAATTTTCATTGGGATTAAAAAAAATAAAACCTTCAAATGCGCATTGTGCCGCTTTCCCTCCTTCCAGCGCCGAATATTCCCATCATTCATTGTCCTAAACCTGGACTTGTAAGACCTGATCAAGAAACATCAAGACCATTTAGTAAACAAAAGAATAATAGTTGCTTCAAAAGAAGCAGTATAAACGCGTAAACCTACGAATAAAACTTCATTTTGGTTTTCTTTAACTTGGACGTGACCGGTGTCATTGGCTTTCTCCTCTTCTTCCGCTCTCTCGACGAAACATGCCGCACTTGAACTACCTACACAAATATAAACAAATAAAAGGTATCTAATAACAAGCACAATTATACCCAAACTTCAAATTCCAATACTTGAAATGAATTAGTCAATCCCACCATGCCAAAAATTTGGATAAGATTCCATGTAACAACTATAACATTCAAAATTCAGGGTCTCCCTCTCTCAGGCATTTCTTCAGCAACCAAACGGACAATAAAGAAAATGGCTACAAATCAAAAAGAAAACAAATATAAATCAGAAGCCCTACTTACAGATGGAGGAATCGGGGAGATAAATGGGTGCAAAGCCAGTGAAGAATGGGCTGTTGAAGAGGCATTGAGGAGGGGCCTGCAGCTCCATCTGCCCCTCGATGCAAAATGGAGGGGTTGGTGGAGCTGTGGGAAAGTGTAGATGAGGCGACGTGAAGTAGAAGAATAGTGAGAAGGAAGAGTCTGGGTCGACCGAAGGCCCAGAGACTGAAGCTTGGCGCACCATCTCTGCATCATGGTTGTCAGCAATGGTTTCCACGAGCTTTGGTCTTTTCGTTTTGTTCTTTTGGAGGAAAGTCCGATTTGGTGCTACAATGAGGCATGTTTGGGAATTGGGTTAGTGTGCTACAGTCTTGGGTTAACATAGTGTTTGGATTGGTTGTAGGTTGTCCACAGCCTGTATATGCATAGGTTCTTACCCCATAAGATAAAATCCGATTGTCAACGTCCTTAGTAAATTATAGACTGCGTCAGTATCTCTTAAACTATAAAAAATTGTTAACGTCTTTTAAAAGCTAATAAGAAAAAGAAAAAACTTTATTTTAAAATTTTGAATTATTACACAATTTGATATACTTTTCTCAAACTTTGAAACATTTTAATTTGGACTCCTAAACTTTCAATTGTTGTTAATTTACTCTCTTCCGTCAATTTTTGCCGTTAAAACCCTAAAAAGAAAAATTATCCTTCATTTTATTTTTTATTAAAAAAAAATTGAAAAAAAGGTCACAAGGTAGCCCAACCGTGAGTCACCTTGTGATTTTTTTTAATAATATATATATATATGGAAAATGCTATGGGTTCTTCTCACAGGTTCTCATGTTCTTTTAGTCTTACGTAAAACATGATTTAAGAAAAAATAAAATTGTAGTGGCCTCTATCACCGATTTTTTTAGGCATTAGCACCAAATTTGAGGCATTAACACTAAATTTGTGAGGTATTAGCACCAAATTTAGGATGATCAAATCCATTTTTGGTGATACCATCCCTAAAGGATTAACCTTCCACCCTTAAGTTTTAGTTTTGAATCCAAAAATAAGTTTTAAAGCATTAGAATCTAACTATTAACTCATAAAAATTAATCGGTTGGCAAAAAAAGGTACTACAATTTTGTTTTTTCTTAAATCATGTTTTACGTAAGACTGGGAGAATGCCAGGAGAATACTACAGGGAGAACCCCTAACAAATCCCTATATATATATATATTTGAAATTAATGATAAATTTGAAATTTTATAAAGAGGTCAAGGGTATAAATGTCATTGTTTTACTTTTAACGTTTAAAATCGAATGAAATGATTCAAATTGACTTCAATTAAAAGTTTAGGGGTCTAAATTGAGGGCTTTTAAAGTTTGAAGGTATGTCAAATCGTGTGATAATTCAAAATTTTAAAGTGAAGTTTCGAAAAAAAAAAAAAAAGGAAGGTTTTGACCAAAAGTGGGTTGCTTGACAACCCCTTTAGCCAAATGGCCCAAACGTGTGGTGGGCCTGGTGGCCTAATCTCCAAGACTAGGAGAATGATTCCGCCATTCTCAAATTTTTTTTCTTTTTTAAGTAGAAAAAATTTTAAAAAGTGAATCCAGTATTTGACTAAATAAAAAATAAGGTAAAATTATTTTAAAAAATAAAAATTGATAAGTCAATAATGAATCTGATGACTGATGGGATACTAGTTTATTTAATAAATCAAAATTAACTTAAAAAGTAGGGATCAAGATCATTTTGAGTAAAACAAAGATGATTCATTCCGTAATACAAATTTGATTTTGCTATATTTAATGGTGTATATAATGTCCCATCAATAAAAATGTGAAATAAAAGAAGCCCATTAAAAAAGTGACAAAATGTTTCGGCAGGACACATACAATAGGGACTGTTGTATGTTTTGTTGTGCAGAAGAGATTATGATGTTTCTACTTTAAAAGTGACTCTAATATTGGTAATATTATTAAGGTTGCATGAGAAGCCCTGCAGGCAGCTTTTCTTGACATCCAAACTAAAAAATGCTAAGCAGACTCCAAACAATTGTTTATCACAATTTATGCGAATTAAACTATGAAGCAATAAACAATTCAATCAACAAAATATCAAAAGCAATAAAGAAGCAGACACAAATATTTTGGTTACGAAGAGGAAACCAATTAGAGCACTTCTCTAATTGTAAAACCTCTCCGGGGCAGTCAAACCTAGGAAATCACTATCAAAAAATTATCCAGAGATTACAGACACTAAGAACACTTACAACCCTTTGCAAGACCTCGACTCTATAAGATCGACAAGCCTCCGACTCGTCTCCTTGCTCACAATCTTCTTTTACGTGATTCTCCTTTATCGGACCCTTCCGACAAGCTTCTCAATGACGCTCACAAATAATTCACAAAGAATAAAAACTCCAAGAGAGAGAAAACTATGCTCAATATCAAAGGCTCTCTTGGCACACGACGGCAAATTCTAGATGCAAAATTCGTAACCTAAATAGATCTGTAGAGATCTTTATAACACCTAAAGACTCCTAGTCTCAATAGAACTCAAATACAATGTATTTTAGACCTAGAAGCTACGGGCCATCCGGACAGTAAGTGGCCTCGTCCGGACGGGCAATTAAAAACATGGGAAAAACAAGAACATTAATGGACCGTCTGGACGGTAACATTGGCCATCCGGATGGTGCTAGGGTAAATGCACTTTCTCCTTTCTTTTCGTGCGGCGTGTTTGGAGGCTTCCGAACAGGCTGCGAACGGACTTCGAACGGAGCTCTCGGGTTTTATTACTGGAGTCCTTAACTGCATCACGTCCGGACGGCTATGAATCCCGTCCAAAACGCTTGTACTAGCTTGGCTCTTTTCTTTCCATTTTGCTCACGAACATTAGCCAATACTTCAAACTAACACAAACTATTGCCTCTTGTGGAGTTAATTTACTGATTGTTGAGGGCAATGCTCTCAATGTTACTCTTGCCATCCAAAAGCTTAGTTTGCTCTCAAGTAGGAATTTTTCTAGTATTAATTTTAATGTTAATTTTCACTTTGGAGAAGCCCAAGCAGCTCTTTTTGACATCCAAACTATTGCCTCTTGTTGACTAGTTAATTTACTGATTGTTGAGAGCAATGTTGTCAATGTTGTTCTTCTCATCCAAAAGCCTAGCTTGTTCACAAATAGGAATTTTTCAAGTTCTATTTTTTTATGTTAATTTTCACTTGCTTTCTTTCTCTTCTTGGAAAGCTTTGCAAGTTTATATATAGGAGCACTAATTATAGAGCACATACCATGTGTTTGAAATTAAAGCATTCATACCCATGGTCTTCCATGGAGAAGGATTCTCTCAATTTCAAACAAAATAAAGAGGATCCATTTAGTTGCTTTTATAGGTTATTTTTGTCCAAATGAAAAATAGGGAGCTCAAAAATGATAAAATTGCCCCATAAAAGCAACTAAATGGATCCCTTCATTTCATTTGAAATGGAGAGGATCCAAGTCCGTCTTCCATTCTCTCTTTCATTTGGATTAAGAATGAAAAAGATAATTTCTTGTAGCCTTTTCCCTTTATCAATTAGAATAAATAAATTAAAAAAAATAAAACATATAACAAATAGAACACCAAGACTTTGGTAATGAAGTCAAAACCTTTGAAAGAAATTTTCAAAAGTAAAATCACTAAGAGAGCATCAACCCAAAAAAATTATCCATTATAGAAGAACAATTACAATCAGTCTTATACTTACAAACCCTTTGAAGTTAAAACAAATTATAATAATAAATAACATGAATTATATATACCTAACAAATAACTCGTGTGTCCATTACTGTAGTAGCATAAAAAATTTGGCCTTTCTTCTATGGTATCTTCCCTACATCCAGAACTCTAGTGGCTGAAAGTCTATGTAACTTAATGAGAAAAATGAAAGAGGGGTTTGTGTAAAAAAAGAACATAAAAAAAGAACAGCTAGATAAGCTGATTGCCCATAGTATTGTATGTGTACCTTTCGCACCACAAAAAAGGTGCCATTTACTAACGCTCATTTACTAACGTTTTAAGGTATCTGACACGTTAGTAAATGGGCCTATCTTGTCTAACGCTTTCTAACACGTTGGTAATAGAAATGGAAATCTCCTAACGTGTTATACATGTAGAATGTTAGCATTTACTAACGTATTCTTTATTCACGCAAATGGAAATTTTTTAAAAAATTTAATAACAAAAGCTAACGTGGTTTGAATATCACCGTTACCATGTGGTAACGTTTTCTTTTTGCCACGTTAGCTTATGTTTTTATATTAGTTTTCATTTTCCATTTCCTAACGTTCTACTTATGGATACGTTAGCATTTGCGATTTCATTTACTAACGTTTTATATGTAGACACGTTATCATTTGCTAACGTTCTACTTAGTCCACACGTTACCATTTGCTAACGTTCTATTTAGTCCACACGTTACCATTTACTAACGTTTAATTAGTCAACACCTTACCATTTACTAACGTTCTAGTTAGTCCACACGTTACTATTTACTAACGTTCTAGTTAGTTCACACGTTACCATTTACTAACGTTCTAGTTAGTCCAAACGTTAGCAATTGCGATTCCATTTACAGAAATTGCAATTCTCATTTACCAACGTGGGGCATCTCGAACACGTTAGCAATATTTAATTTTTTTTTTTTTATTTTTTATTTTTTTTGTTTTTTTTAAACCACCTAATTCACACCAATATTGAACATTCAACCTAGTAATCATCATATCTCTATAATCAAAAGCAAATTCATAATCAAAATTATATAAAAAAACACTCCATCCGTTACAGTTATATTACAGAAATATAACACATTACTATTATCCAACTATACCACATTCATCCTATATAAACAATTAACAAACAACTTAAGTACAAATAGATCAACACTTTGGTCCAATGTATAATAACATAGAAAAACAAAAAAATACAATGATACAAAAATACAAGTCACGTGATCGACAACACTGCATATGTATGTTTCCAACACACCACCTAGAGTCCTCCGTGGAATTGAATGGATCGAACAATATAGAAACCGCCCTGACTTCCATGCTAGCACTAACTGAAACTAATAAAAGAAACAAAAATTAAATGAGCATGATAGAATATCAAATAAATGAGCATGATAGTTATGTAAAGGATTAAAAAAATAATAAATAAAAATAATAAAAAATAAAAAAGGAGAAAAAGTGCACATAATCATAGCTTGCTTGTAATATACCAAGAACACCATCTCAATAAGAATGATCAAAATCAATGTTTTTGGCAAGTTGAAGAAGTGAACTAATTAGTTTCCTGGACACATACACATGAAATCATGGCAACCAGTTAATTATTTTGCACCAGGAATACAAGAATTTGCAGTATAATTTCTATTTGTTACTTCCAATCTACCACAAATTCTAACTTGTAGTAGTTCTGTCTCAAATAGAACATAAAACACTAGAACTCAACCCTTGAGAATCAGAGATTCAGAATTTATAACATAAGAAGAATGCGACATGAAAATGAAATGATTCTTCCTAACAAGAACCATCATTTGTTCTGCAGAATTACGGAACTTACGGTTAACATGAAACTGCAATTTTGCCTATTTTGTACTAATAAATACAAGATGATTAATCATCAAGGTAGTGACATTTTCGAATAATAATTGAGCTTGATCCAAAACAATATTTACAGTAGACATTATACTTCAAGGAAACCAATCACATATTTTGTTTTGTTTTCATATATATAACCAAAAACTAGAATTTGAACAAGTGGATGCCATTTAGATGGCTTAATTAAATTTGATTAACAGTATTTTTTCATCCAAAGATCCTCCAATTTAGACATCTTCTACTGTTTACTACCAACATCTGATTGCATTTTCTCCTAAAACACTAGGAAGCAGTTGTTTAGTCATGAAACTAAATTATGCGAATAATCTAGAAAAAGACACATTAGCCAATGTTAAAGGATTGAATTGACACTCAGCCAAAGATAGTCTCAATCACTGACAACAAAGTTTTATGTTCATTCAACCAAATAAAAAATAAAAAATAAAAAGAAAATGACATGAAAATATATATATATACTTGGTTGTGAATGGATAAATCCAAGTTATCTCAACAATTTAGAATCTGATCAAAATTCATAATCTTGATAAGGCTACCAAATCAACTGAAAGAGAGTGAAAGAAAGATAGTGGATAGATGCAGGCCCCATTATCTTAGTTTAAGTACCAAGAAAAGCTACCAATGTACCCAAACAACCAAGTAAATCATCAAATTCCAAATAAACAGCTGAAAGCACTAGCTAAATCAAATTTTTTGAACTAGTATAAATACATCCAGACAAGTATACAAAGTAAATCCCAATGTAACTAAGAAATAACTCCCAAAACAAGTATTCAAGAACCTCTATTTCATAGTTCATACTATATTGTACATCAATCAGAAGTAATATAAAAAAAATGACCACCAAATTTCAGCAAAGATGACACATTTTGTAGAAGTTCCTCGTTATCATCTCTGTATCAAATCACAACTGCAAATATAAATGCTTTTAAGATTTCAAATTTGTACTTTGGTTGAAAGTAAAGGATAGTGGGGGAGAGAGACAGAGACAGGTGAAAACAAATATAAAACACAGATGTTTGCAAGACACACTAAATCAACTTCCATAGTAACAAACATACACAAACATATTACATGTTCACACTAACACTACATATTACACAAACATACACAACCCCAACTTCCATAGTAACAAACTCATGCACCAAAATCAACCATAACTTCAAGGAAAAATATATGTCATGCAAACTCATGAGATATATAACTTATTACATATTATGTATATGTGCTATATCTCACACAATCTCATGCACCAAACTCACTCATGCACTGACAATCAACAAAAATATATCTAAAGTAAATACAATTTTCTAAAATAGCACAAATATGTACCGCACTATACGTATAGTAGTTGTCATTTTGTCACCTTCGAAAGATGCGACTTTTTGGTGATCGGAGTCACATTTCAAGTCTCACTCCGATCTAATCTACGCATTTAAAATTATACTTCAAGTTTTTTTGGTATGCTATATGATCTTATTAAATGTTAATAAAATGTAATATACTGTTACATTGTGTTCTATCGCCTGATGATAGGGGGATGATACGACCCACATCCCGGCACTCCCAATGTTCACCAAGCGATCGAAACCGCCTCATACTCGCACGCGAGTGAGCCAGCGTCGCTTCCATCCGCTGAGTAAACTGTTGAGTCAATGCTTCCATCTGCTGGTTCATCTCCTCCTTCAACTACTGTTCTCTTAATTCAATTGCAAACTGGATCATTTATGAAACTACGGCAGGGGGTAGCATTTGGGCGCGGTGTGTAATACGAGTGGATGTGTCCTCGCACTGGCAGAATATTCTTGTTGACGCCAACATTTACCCGCATACTCCGGCTTATTGCCATGAGCCTATGCATATGCATCGTTCGGTGCCCACCGAATCGTCCCCTCAGGCCCCTCTACAAGTGCAGCAGGGTCAAACTCCTCAAGCCTCCTCATCTCAGCCACACGTTACATACACACGGTCATCTCACACATCCAATTATTAATCATAAAATAAAATAAAAACAAAAAAACAAAATTTACACATGTGTTTCAAGCATACCACTCTCTCCTCAACCAGGTCATTTGGAAATCCACCGCCTTTCTTCGTGTGGGTCTTGATATAATTCTGTGCTCGTGTTGGGGCTTCGCTCGTTATCATGACCTACAAAATTCAACGAATACAAACATATTTTCACATTATAATATTGAAATATTTAATTCAATAATTTGTATGTATTTCGGTTTGACAAACATACCGTCTCATGCGCGTGTTGTGCGAAGCTCTTTGCGCCGGCGCAATGTGGTGTCGTGTACAATGTCCGGATTTGTTTCATATGCACTGCATATTCCTGCATACACAAATTAGTTTATTAATTTATATGTGAAATGATAAATAATTATTTACTTATAATGCTACACAACTACAATCAAACAATTGACCAACCTGATTCTTCTTCTCACACATTTCGCACAATATATGCGACATCCACCTGCTCATACCCCTCGATAATTGTCGACGCTCTTGCCTTCACTAAGTCAGGAGTGTCATCGACTCGAATGGCTAGTGGCTTTTTCAGTTCGGCGCGCCAATACTTTAGCTTCTCGCCCATGTCCCTCCACAAGTCCTTTTTAATTTTAGCCATGTCCGAGCCGGGCACTATGTAAAAGTGTTATTGCATTAGTGAACAATTGAATAATTAATAGACCAAATAATGTGATATTCAATTCGGAAATAAGTTTGACATACTAATTTATATACACATCAAAAACATTAAATTAAGAACAATTGGATTACACTTACCATCAAAGCATCAAAAAATAGTTCCTTCTTATCTAACGGTACCTTCTTTGATGAAGGTACTGCCATTGAACTCAACAATGACCCGTTTCCCATCTGGTATTGAATATAACTTATGAGGGTCCTTCACGTTAAGCACTTTAATATTATCATTCGTATCTGCATTTGGTAAGTAGAACATAAATTTACAATCAATATTTAATGAATATATATAAATATTTAATAACAGACATACATACATATAGGTCTAAACATACCTATCGTCCAGATCTTGTGCTCCTTAAGCTCTGGGAAAGCAGGGGCATCAGGCTGTGCTACATCCTCTAAGTCAGTCTGTGTATTATCCTCTGACTCGGGCTGTGGTACATCATGTGGATCATCACCCTCGTCACATCGTCTCCCTCGGCTGGGATACCTGTCGCTCCACATGGGCATCATTTGCCGCATTAGAACAATCCATATACTCCACATTTGGACCATATGGATTGCCTAACGGGCTCTCTAGTTGTGTACTGTCCCTGAAGATAGTTTCCCCCCTAACAATAGCAGCAGACACAGGGGTGTCAAACTCCGAATAACTTGGCTTATGCGAGTCTGGTCGATACCACTGGGGTGAGATAAATGGCACAGTCTGAGACTCATTGTCATCACCACTAAATGCACGATCAACGGTGGATGTGTGGCGCCTTGGGCCCCTCGTCTTTCCACCCTGAACACTCATGTTTTCCTGCAATATTAATCACATTCAAAATTAATTAATATGACTGAGGAAAAATTAATATCCAACACACTCAGGAAAATGGAATTGCTGATCAACATTTTAAATCAAGCAAAGATCAAATTAAACGAACTGAACAATCACATGAATTAAAACATATTACTTAAGGAAAAACAAATTAATGACAATGTAATTTATATTAAATCACATACGCCTCAATAGGTGGTACATCGGTCCTAATGTAATCTATGTCATCCAGATGTGGATCATAGTGATGATTGTGATCCAACTGGGGAGGCCCGGTCTCATGGTAGCTTGGTTGGTCGTCATCAGCCACTTGACCCATACCAACGTCGTACACATTCCTAGGTTTGGTCCTCACGGCGCAAGCCCAATCAGGGTCCCTATCATCGTTGACGTAATTAACTTGCGAGACTTGGGAAGTTAGTATATAAGGTTCATCAGTAATTTTATCCCCCCTATGTACAAGAATTTTGAAGTTTACTAGCGTTAAACCATACTTGTCCAACTTGTACCCCCTGCCTCTTGTGTTGTCCGCCCAATCACACTTAAACAATACGTACTTAGTTCGATCGTAGTATTCCACCTCAATGATTTTAGTTAACTTCCTGTAGTACATTTCACCATCAACAGTCGGCACACAAACGCCACTGTTCTGAGACCTCCTTCTCACATCGTATGCAACAGTTTGGAATAATTTTTCATTGACCACAAATCTGTTATATTGGATTCCTGAGACCATTGGCCCTCTACAATGCATGACAAGTTTTTCCCCTAGTGCCATCCTCTGTCGATCGTCCAAATGATTGACCTGCGAGCATAACATAAGCGTATATGCACAATTAACTACTGGTGCAAAAGAATAGGTGTAAGAAAAAAATTTGAGCTTTACTTAAATACGTATTTAACACTTGTCTTACGTAGTCACGGTACCAATTGTAAAATTGTTGATAATGATGAGTCTCCAACTGAGTGTCATTTGCCCCATATTCGAACCTCGCCTAAGCGTTTCCATGTGCGCCCTACAATTGAGTTAGTCCGTTCATTTTAGTTCACTACTAAAACTGAATATCATTAAGTTACAATAGAACGCAACCTAATTATATTACTATGACTTACATCCGTAGTTCGTGAAAGTCGTCAGAGTTGAACATAATATACCGATGAATCTGTATCAATGTGATATGATCTAGGTTCACTCGTGTTCGCCCCACACCCATCTCGCATTTCTTTGTGGCCTATTGTGAACTATCGATTGCACTACCTAAATATGCGGAGCGAAACGTCACTAACTCGGTAGCTATGTATCCCTCGCAATGCAACCCTTGAGTCGCTTTGTTGCGAACATTGGATTTGAATCCCCCAAGGCTCCTACACATCAACATTCAATCAATCGTTGCACTTGTCCACATATAAAATAAATAAGTTTACTATGAATTAATTATGTTTTACCTCTCTCCGGGTACATCCATCCGTCTCTGCATCGTCCACCCAATCGACATTCACGGACAAGGTGGATGACAACGTGGACCATGCTAGTGAAGAAGCTAGGGAAATATTTGTTCCATCAAACACGAGTCATACAAATGTGTTCTTGAAGTCTATCCAAAGCCTCGTGGTGTCGTTGTCGTTTCGCATATGCCCTCAAGAATGTACTCATCGACCGACTTTGATCACGTTATTTGGCAATTTCGATCCCTCAATGTAATAGGGAGAAGTTGTTGCATGATAACATGGTTGTCATGGCTCTTGAGACGACAATGTCGGTCATCCATTTTAACACATCGAAATATTTGAGGCATAACCATCCCGGCACCCACATCTTGAAGCACTTATAAGAAAGCAATTTTATCTTGGTCAACATCGTGTGGGGAGTAGGCGCAAATAAGTTCTCCCACATCGCCAATGTAATGGATGCATTTAGGTCTCAAACCCATTTCTTGCAAGTCTTGACGGGCTTGAAGGTTATCTTTCGATTTATCTTTCATGTCTAGAAGTGTGGGAAATATGTTGTCCATCACATTTTTTTCAATGTGCATTAGATCAAGGTTGTGCCTCAACAAGTTATCTTTCCAATACGGCAACCTGAAAAAATACTTTTCTTTTCCACGAGATGAGGGCCCACCGGTTCTTCTTGGTTCTTATTATTATTCTTCTTCCTCTTCTTCTTCAGCTTCTTCTTCGGCTGCTTTTCCTTTTTTTTTTTGCGGTCCTTCTTTGTCGGTGGAGGGGGTTTTGGTGTCTTACCGGCACTCTCGTCTTCGAATACCATCCCTTCTAACTGTCTCAATATTTCTTCTCCTCGACTTGGGGCACATTCAAATTCCTGTTTACCATCAAACGTTCTACTATTCCTTCTAAACGGATGATCCATGGGCAAGTATCGCCTATGACCCATAAAACAATATTTTTTTTCGTATTTTAGCCATGCAGACCTCGTCGAATACATACAAAGGACATGCCTTTACACCTCATAGGCCATCCTAACAAATCTGCGACGCCGGAAGTCATTAATCGTCCACATCAATCTCGCCATCATAAAATGTTTTTTGTTTGAGACGCCGAACGTGCGAACCCTACATTCCATAGTTCCCTAATTCGTCAATTAAGGTTGAAGGTACACATCAATATCCATTCCAGGTGATTTTGGTCACGAGATTATCAAGGATAGAATGAATGATGGCTTTCATGCACATCAAGGTGGTAAGTTGTATGGTACAAGCATGATGTGCAAATTCATATTGCCAAATGGGTTAAACCCATCCGACATTAGACCAAACCTTACGTTCCTGCTGTCGGATGAGAAGTCCGGATGTAAATTATTGAACGGCCTTCATGCTTCGCCATTGGCCGGATGCCTCAATACGCTGTCTTTTGTGCGACCCTCTGCATGCCATCTCATATTCTGTACGGTATGCTGCGACATAAACAACCTCTGCAATCTTGGAATTAATGAAAACCACCGCAATACCTTCGCCGGACTTTTCTTACTTGCCAGAATAATTTCACCATAATCATCCAAATGAACTTCATCCTTCCACCTTGATTGTCCACATTTAAGACATGAGTCTAAGTCCTTATTGTCCTTCCAAAACAACATACATATAGTCGTTTAATATGCGGTATTTTCTCATACCGAGCCCATGTCCTTTAGGAATTTTTTGCTTGATATGTATTATCCGCAAAGACTCACCGTCATCAGCAACAACCCATTGACGAACTCAAGGAGAGCCAAGAATATCGTGTTAGTAACCCCACCCAAACACTTCAAATTGTATAGGTGTAGTGGCACTAGTTTAGTTTGTGTTTGGTCTTCCCGTGGAGTGGCTTGTCCAAATTTTAAGCAAATCATCATACTTGAGGCCACCTACATCCGGTGCATCATCCAAATCATTTGTTCACCACCTTGTGCCCGGGTTGAGGCTCATTGCTGTCCTCCCCGACATCATACACCGAACAAATCGCGCAACATTGCTTGCATATTGCCACCCACATCCTCTTTGCTTGGACTCATCTGCGGTCGATCTCGGCAAGTTAGTTCCCTCAACTCGAAGTTCAGACAGAGGCTAGCCGTGATAAATCCAATCTTTGTATTGGGGCGATATTCCTTTACCCCTATCAAGTGATCGAATACCAAAGCCGGATTATGCGCTGTTGAGGCGATACCTTACGGACAATAAATGAGCCCATCGAGTCCTACAATTGAGTAACGCAAAATCTACGAGCGATCTACCGTCAATGTATTCCTTGGAGATCCTAGGCGTCATCCAACTCTTATCCATATTATTACTACATTAATTAAAAAACCCGATAAATTTACATGCATTATATATTGGGATAGTAAACGTAATAGGCCTAGGTTTTTTTTAAGTTTACTAACAATTCGATTAACAAGTATATATACGTTCGAAGGAAATGGCATCTCAATACAACCATATTAATTAACCCATAAAAGGATCACAAGCCAACCCTCCAATGCAATATATTCATCATATTCAAGCTTCCTAAGCCTATCTATGAACATTACAATTAACAACAGCATCATGCAAGTTAATAGCCTAAACTCATGAAATCATGGCCAAAAGCATATTTCTTAAAAGGAAAATTACATTAACATGTTTGAATATTACTCACCATCATAATTTCAACATCAATGAGGAAGCATGTACGAACTATGAAACTAATTCTTCTAAGACATGTTTTTCCCATTTTTGGATTATGATTCTTTAAAGTATGAGTGTTATGAGTGAACAAAAGACTTGTTTATTTTTTTCCCTAACTATTAAACAATGAGAGAGAAACCCAAAAAAAAAAAAACAGACAAATTACTTTTTTATTCAATAGGTAAGTGAACAGTACTAACTATTAATAGTGATTATTGTTCAGTCACCATTTTTTTTCTCTCATTAAAAAGGTACGAGGAACCTTAGTTATTTTATTTGAGGTAGAACATGTATTTCTATTACTATGAAATTCATAAATGAAGTAGTTAATGGTGGGATTACTATTATCCTTCTTGTAGTGACAAATCTTGGACGTGTTCCTATAAGAAAAGAAAAGGAATTTGTTCTTTTAAACAAAGAGGACTCCTATTCATCATCTAGTTTCAGCCAGAAGGAAACCAAAAATAACAAAATGCAGCGGGATGCAAAGGACTAATTGAATTGTATAAGTTGACTAGAGTTGAGAGGTTATGAGAGCAACAACCACCAAATTAACGAGAACCCATTATCACAAACTGCATTTGGGATGGTTTTGAATATTTTGAAGCAAATGGGAATGAATAGAAAGATGAACATAACTATATATGGGTTCTGTTTGGCGAGAACCCATATCTGAAACCATCGCGTATATGGGTTCTATTTGGACACTCCGGTGTTCAGGGCTCGAAAGTGGGTGAAGGGTTTGGTGATAGATGGTGGGCGTTAGATTAGAACTTAGAAGGAATAAAAAAGTCAATGGGATTGATTTGAATTTAAAAGACGATATTTTCCTCTTCATTGTATTTGGTATTTTTACTTAATGTGTTAAAGTTCTATTCAATATGGTAAAAAAAAGTTATATACAACATCCTAATAAAAAGGGCTCTGAATGCTATTCTATTTACACTACTGCAAGAATTTATTAGAAGTCGTAGTAAAAGTTTGGGTTCAAATGCTCATAATGTATTTTGGGGGTATTCTTAATGGGTAAGTGTGGTTTCTTTGCTCTTGTATTCCATGCATGGTACAATTAGGTTGACATTGAGCTATATTTTACACCAGATAAGTAAACCCTAATTCTTCTTTAAATACAGTTTACCTAATATTATTTTCCTCAAAGAAAGTTCACCTAAATTTTGTTGCTCTACAGGTTCTAATGCCCTTTTCATTGACTTATAGACTACCTTAAACATGAGGGATACATCCTTTTCCAAACACAACATCCGCCTATAAACGTTGTTCAACCTAACACATTTGTTTGGCATTTGACTCTAAAACTCATCTCCAGATCTGGGTATTAATAGCTTCAACAAGATACCTTCTGAATTTTCAAAGGGCTACTTAAGAATAACCCAATTGGTCTCACTAATAATAAGTCTATGCTTGCTCATCAACCATAGAGAAAAATAGCAAATAGAGACAAATTTATAGGTGACCTGAAGATGTGTCATTAGCCAATTAAAGAACCGTTCTTCTACCCTTCTAAGTTCATAGTTGAAAATATGTAGAGGTAGATGCATACAATGAAGAACATTAAAACAAGTAATCATCTTCAGAAACTTCGAAAATAATTGCCAATCTTTTAGCCTTAGCTTGCCCCTGAAACAACACTGGAAAAAATGACTCGCACTTAAACAGTGCTCTTTGGACTAGAAAGGTTACTAAAGATGGCTAGGAAATATTCATAAACCTAGATTATCAATTCCAAAAAATCTGCAATATATATCGTAAATACAACAATCTAGGTAACAAACAACCAATGCTTTGTGGCTTGATTGCATATATGGCAATACTTGATCAACTTCACTTTTAGTTGAGATGAAATCATATCGATCCAAACTAGTTCCTATCTAGCAAAGGATTGAGGCTTCCAACTTATGCTAATTAAAATGACTCGATGTTATCTAATTATGGGTTGCTTGAAAATTAGATTCAAGATCAATAATGCTACATGTAGGTCCTGCATTTCGCACCCTCAATTCTAAACACTATTCTAAGCACAAACGAGTAACGGACCTCAACACAAGAATCTAAAACCAAAGTTCAAAACTTTCTATCAAAATCGAACTTTTTCTCCAAAACACAAAGCTTCATAAGAACAAACTTCTAAATACAAGGGTCCACAAGTTAAAACCTCAAACAACAAGATACAAAATAGTCCAAGTCTCTTCAAATATTCCAACTTTCTAATTAACTCTAGAAAACTATAAAAAAAAAAACTCTCAGACTCTCTAAACCCCCATATAACAGATTGATTTAGAACAATGTGATAGCAGATGGGCATCAACCAAATCGAAAAGAACCAACTGCACAAGAAATCAACGTTACATTATTCAAATAATTCTAAACAAAACTAAAGGTTATTTATTTCCTAAACAAAATTAAAAGCAACACAAGATATATGGATTTTGTATGGATGACTAAAACCAGAAAAATGCATCAAACTTGCCATTCCTAAGTGCCTAAAACAGAGCTAATGCCTAATATTTTCAAAAATCAAGATTGTGGAAAATTGCTCACAAACAACAATAAAACAAAAACATTAAAACATAAAAAGAAAAACATATCATTGAAATTTATTATTAAAACATAAATAAATAGCAAAAATAAAACCCATAAATGTTTGGATAAACAATTTAAAATAAAATAAGAAAAAAATTTTAATCATATAACATATTGTATGTGTGTTCACGGAAGAGATATATTAAAACGATATATATATATATGTTTTGTATATATGCATACCGGAGAAGGAGGAGCTCGCCGAGGAGATAGCGGGTGGGTGTTCACGGAGTAGGGGAAACGCGAGAGTGTCAAGGAAGGCGGGCCGGTGGGGAAATTAAACAAGGAAATTTTTCGTCAGAGGAAGAGTGGAAATCGATGGGAGAAGGGAGCCGAAAGAGCTGAGGGGAGGAGGGGAAATGTGGGAGAAGGGAGCCGAGAGAGGGAGCAGGGAAATGTGGAGCAGGGAGAGCTGATGAGAGAGGCGGGGAAAAAGTAGTGGTGGAAAAAATTGGGGGAAGAGGAAGAAAGAGAATGGGGTGCGGGCCACCTGGGGCCACGTAACCCCATTCCTAACGTATGATGCATTCCACACGTCACCTTTTGGTGACGCGTGATAGTGTGCCACGTGAGCAAATATTGACGTGGCAAATTGCCACGTCACCAAATGGTCCAAAAAAATTTCACATCTTCAGCTGCATGCATTCCTTTAACCATACGTACATAACTTATGCATGGGCTGCATGCAAGGGCAGATATACTCGAAGGCATCAAGTGGCTGTCGTCCCTACTGTCATTTTGTTTTTAAATAAATTAACTATTTGTAACCTAATTTATTAATTACCATTTGTATTTAATTACTCTGAACTAAGGAACTCACTAACCTGATCAAACATATAATCTAGTCTAATGAATATAATCTAACTCAATTAAATAATAACAATAACAATAATATGTAAAAGAAAAAAAAAAAAAAAACACACACACACACAATTACTAACGTGGGATGTGAAAAGCCAGTGACTTAGTCATGCCCAATCGTGGTCAATTCCTAGGGTGCGGATGAACGGGACCAAGCTCCATGGGGTGGGTCAAGTGGCCCTACCTTAGAGAGATATGCTGAAAAAATGAAATAAAATAAAAAGAAAAATTGTTAAATATGGTAACCCTAGATAGGTCTAGGTTACCAAATATAGTAGATAGGGTTTCATAGGGATTAAGCGTGCGTGTCAGACTTTCGATGGTGCGGTGAACGGGCCCGGGGTTTGTTCTAAGAGGACAGTTAGAACGGCCATCCTTGGACATTCGGTTTCCCGACATAAAATAATAAATAAACCCCAATTATAATTTAGCATTAATTAAACAATTTATTTATCATATTATTAGTCTTCAAAAAAATGTGATTTTGTAACGGGGCACGTGCCACACGTTAGAATGTGATTTTCTAACGTGACACTTCTGCCACATTCTCTTTTTAAAAAATAAATAAAATAAAATATATTAGTAAGAAAGTTAGAAAAACTATTAATACAAACACTCTCGTGAAAAGCCAATGACTTAGTCAAGCCCAATCGTGGTCAATTCCTAGGGTGCGGATGAACGGGACCGGAGTTTACTTCGCTGGGGTGGGTCGAAGTGGCCCTACCTTAGAGAGATACGCTGAAAAAAAATGAAATAAATATAAAAAAGAAAAAATTGCCAAATATGGTAACCCTAGATAGGTCTAGGGTTACCAAATATAGTAGATAAGGTTTCACAGGGATTAAGCGTGCTTGTCAGACTTCCGAGGGTGCAGTGAACGGGCCCGGGGTTTGTTCTAAGAGGACGTCAGAACGGCCATCCTTGGACATTCGGTTTCCCGACATAAAATAATAAATAAACCCCAATTATAATTTAGCATTAATTAAACAATTTATTTATCATATTATTAGTCTTCAAAAAAATGTGATTTTGTAACGGGGCACATGCCACATGTTAGAATGTGATTTTCTAATGTGACACTTCTGCCACATTCTCTCTTTTTAAAAAATAAAATAAAATAAAATATATTAGTAAGAAAGTTAGAAAAACTATTAATACAAACACTCTCGTGAAAAGCCAGTGACTTAGTCAAGCCCAATCGTGGTCAATTCCTAGGGTGCGGATGAACGGGACCGGTGTTTACTCCGCTGGGGTGGGTCGAAGTGGCCCTACCTTAGAGAGATACGCTAAAAAAAATGAAATAAATATAAAAAGAAAAATTGTTAATATGGTAACCCTAGATAGGTCTAGGGTTACCAAATATAGTAGATAAGGTTTCACAGGATTAAGCAGCGTATTCCGAGGGTGCAGTGAACGGGCCCGGGTTTGTTCTAAGAGGACGGTCAAACGGCCATCCTGACATTCGTTTTACATAAAATAATAAATAAACCCCAATTATAATTTAGCATTAATTAAACAATTTATTTATCATATTATTAGTCTTCAAAAATGTGATTTTGAATAAGCGTGCTACACGTTAGAATGTGAATTTAACGTGGCACTTCACATTCTCTTTTTTAAAAAATAAATAAAATAGAATATATTAGTAAAAAGTTAGAAAACTATTGATACAAACACTCGTGAAAAGCCAATGACTTAGTCAAGCCCAATGGTCAATTCCTATGCGGATGAACGGATGCGCTACTGGGTGGGTCAAGTTTATCTTAGAGAGATACAAAAAAATGAAATAAATATAAAAGGAAAAATTGTTAAATATGGTAACCCTAGATAGGTCTAGGTTACCAAATATAGTAGATAGGGTTTCACAAGGAATTAAGGCATGTGTCAAACTGAGGTGTGAACTCTCGAGTTTGTTCTAAGAGGACTCTAACGGCCTTCCTTGGACATCGGTTTCCGACATAAAAACAATAAATAAACCCCAATTATAATTTTGCATTAATTAAACAATTTAGTTATCATATTATTAGTCTTCAAAAAATTGTGATTTACGGCACGTACACACGTTAGAATGTGATTTTCTAACGTGGCACTTCGCCACATTCTCTTTTTTTTAAAAAAATAAAAATAAAATATTATACGTTGCAAGCATAAAATGATGCATTCCGTCCGGTATTTTGTTATATGGCAACATCTCACCCATTTCTATTTCATAGTCGCCTTTTGTCACGCTTCCTATTTATTTTGATAGTCTGTTGGTTCTTCCCATGGCCTCGCCTCAAGGCTTTTTATCATTGCAGCAGAAGTTAAGGGGGGCTTTTGTGACTTTCGGTATCATCAGACGGATCTTATCCGCTTCTCGATCCTCTAGCTTCTTGAACAGGTGACCGTGTTTTGGAGCTATTATTAATTAATATAGAGTCTAATTAACTAATTGAACCTTGCCACAAAACAATTGATTTCTTAACTAATTTATTAATTACCACAAAACTAATTTTTGTTCCAAATCGTTGAATGATCTAACCTCCTTAATGAAGCCTATGAGAAAGATTGAAAATCGCTTGTCATATTATCAATATAATGTAGCTAATAAGCTAATACAATATAACGGAATGAAACATGATATTGAAGAGAAAAAAATACCTATAAGCTAACGTGGTAGCCCATGCAACGTTAGCAATTAACGCATTGCATGCCACGTTAGTAATTGCTAACGTGTTGGCCCGCCAATGCTAGGAAATGTAAATTACGTTTTTTTTTTTGGGTATTTTGAATAGTTTGCAATAACAATTAAAAATAGGTCAACCATAAAGAACCAAACTAATTTTTTTCTAAAACCTTGCATGATCTAACCTACTTAATTAATCCAATGAGAAAGATTGAAAATCTAAGGTAATTATCAATCTAATGTAGTTAACTAGGAAATATAATCTAATTGAATAATATATGATATTGAAGAAAAAAAAATGAAACCCATAAGCTAACGTGGCATGCCATGCAACGTTTAGCATTTAACGCAAGTGCCATGTCATGCCACGTTAGGAATGTAATTTTTTTCCAGAAATAATTTAATGGGAAAAATATTATATGTTGCAAGCATAAAATGATGCCTTCCGTCCGGTATTTTGTTATATGGCAACATCTCACCCATTTCTATTTCATAGTCGTCTTTGTCACGCTTCCTATTTATTTCGATAGTCTCGTTGGGCTGGTTCTTCCCATGGCCCTCGCCCTCAAGGCTTCCTTTATCATTGCAGCAGCAAGTTAAGGGGGGCTTTCTTTGTGACTTTCGGTATCATCAGGACGGATCTTATCCGTTTCTGATCCCTCCAGCTTCTCGAACAGGTGACCGTGTTTTGGAGCTATTATTAATTAATATAGAGTCTAATTAACTAATTGAACCTTGCCACAAAACAATTGATTTCTTAACTAATTTATTAATTACCACAAAACTAATTTTTGTTCCAAACTGTTGAATGATCTAACCTCCTTAATGAAGCCTATGAGAAAGATTGAAAATCGTTGTCATATTATCAATATAATGTAGCTAATAAGCTAATACAATATAACGGAATGAAACATGATATTGAAGAGAAAAAAATACCCATAAGCTAACGTGGTAGCCCATGCAACGTTAGCAATTGCTAACGTGCTATTGCATGCGACGTTAGTAATTGCTAACGTGTGTTGGCCTGCCACGTTAGGAAATGTAAATTACGTTTTTTTTTTTGGGTATTTTTGAATAGTTTGCAATAACAATTAAAAATAGGTCAACCATAAAGAACCAAACTAATTTTTTTTCTAAAACCTTGCATGATCTAACCTACTTAATTAATCGGGAAAAATACAAAATTAGTACCTGTGATTTACTTGATTTACAATTTACACCCTATGGTATCAAAACGAACGCAAAAGTCCCTGTGGTATGCAAAAAAAAAACAATTTAGTCCCTATAGTTAAATTCCATCCATTGACGTACTTAATGGATTCTGTTAGTGTACCATGTCACATCCAATTAAATTATGACATGTGTCATGTTTTATTTATGACTTTTAAAAATCACACTTAAATTTTTCACATCATATTATTATGCCAATTAATATTTCCACCTCAGATTTTTTTTTAAAAAAATTTTATTTATGTTAAACACATTAGGTAAAATATTTTTTAAAACCCTAATTCTACCAAATTATTGATCTGAAAATCTAATTCAAAAGAAAACAAATTATTCTTCTTCTTCTTCATCTTTTTCTCTGTCTTCTTCTTCTTCTTCTTCTTCTTCTTCTTCTTCTTCTTCTTTCTTCTTCTTCTTCTTTTTTCTTCTTCTTCTTCTTCTTCTTCTTCTTCTTCTTCTTCTTCTCCTTCTCCTTCTCTTTTCTCTCTTCTTCTTCTTCTTCTTCTTCTTCTTCTTCTTCTATAACACAAAAGTATATATACTTGACATTAGAAACCAACAAAACTTCAAATTGCTGTTTTGATTTATTCAATTCATTTGTCTTTTCTTTTTGACGGAATTAGTGAATTCCTTTCAATGGAGTTTAGTTAGAAAATTCTTATTTTGAGATTTAATTGTTGTAAATAAAAATTGGTTTTGTCCATAGATAAATTAATTTATAAGAACTTTATAAACTTTTTGGTAATCAATTATTTTAAATTGTTAAAGATGTTGTGAGAAGTAAGAAAGGAAGTAAGAATATATACAAACTATAATTGAAGTCTATAATTAAATTTCTATATTTTATATATTAGGGGTGTTAGGCAAAGAAATTTTTTTTTTTTCTGTATTTCTTGAATGTTGTCAAGAAAAGAATTTCAACATAGGATAAGAGCATAAGAGAAGAAATAGAAGATAGGAAGAGATAGAGAAAAAAAACCATTTACAAGAAAAAACTAAGAAAAGATGGAGAAAAACCACGAGTAGAAAAAAAAAAATGGAGAAAAGAGAAGGAGAAGAAGAAGAACAGAAAAGAGAAGAAGAAGGAGGAAAAAAGAATAATTTGTTTTCTTTTGAATTAGGGTTTTTAAAATATTTTACCTAATGTGTTTAACATAAAAAAAAAAAAAAAATCTGAGGTAGAAATATTAGTTGGCATAATAATATGATGTGGAAAATCCAAGTGTGATTTTTAAAAGTCATAAATAAAACATGACACATGTCATAATTTAATTGATGTGATATGGCACAATTAACTTCTTCTTCTAAGTCAATGGATGGAATTTAATTATAGGACTAAATTGTTTTTTTACATATCACTTTTAAGTTCGTTTTGATACCACAGGAAGTAAATTGTAAATCAAGTAAATCATAGGGACTAATTTTATATTTTTCCCTAATTAATCCAATGAGAAAGATTGAAAATGTAAGGTAATTATCAATCTAATATAGTTAACTAGGAAATATAATCTAATTGAATAATATATGATATTGAAGAAAAAAAATGAAACCCATAAGCTAACGTGGCATGCCATGCAACGTTAGCATTTATAACGCATGTCATGCCACGTTAGGAAATGTAATTTTTTTTCCAAAAATAATTTAATGGGAAAAATATTATACAAGCATAAATGATGCCTTCCGTATATATTTTGTTATATGGCAACATCTCACCCATTTCTATTTCATAGTCATCTTTGTCACGCTTCCTATTTATTTCGATAGTCTCGTTTGGTTCTTCCATGGCCTCGCCTCAAGGCTTCCTTTATCATTGCAGAGCAAGTTAAGGAGCTTTCGACTTTCGGTATCATCAAGACGGATCTTATCCGCTTCGATCCCTCCACTTCTCGAACTTTGGAGCTAGCTATTATTAATTAATATAGAGTCTAATTAACTAAATAAGCCTATGACAAAGATTGATAATCTAAGCTAATTAACTAACATAATTAATTAATTGAAGCAACAAAACAATTAATTTCTAACATAATTCATTAATTACCATGCCGAAAAACTTAGTAACATAATCTATGCATGCCGGAATAAATTATCTAATTGTATATCTACCTATAGATATATAGCTAGCTAGTATATACATACACCATTACTAATTATATATCTACCTATAGATATATAGCTAGCTAGTATGTACATACACCATTACTAATTATATATCTACCTATAGATAGATTATATATATCAATTACAAATTTAACATATACACAATTTCTAATTATCTACTTATAGATAATATATACACCATTTCTAATTATATACCTTTAGATAATATATCAATTACAACTAAAATATTAAAAAAAAAAAATTTTAAAAAAGAAATTTTGAAACCCATTTAACCTGTCTAATTTAACACGTTAGCAAATACTAACGTGTTTAATTTGGCACGTAAGTATTTGGAACGGCATTTACTAACATGTTATATTATACACGTTACTAAAATATAAATATATTTTTTTAAAAAAATTAATAAAAAATTAATTTTCCATTACTAACGTGGTATGAACCACACGTTACCAATTGCTAACGTGTGGTTCATGCCACGTTAGTAATTACTAACGTGTTTATAACGACACGTTACTAATTTTTTTTAAAAAAAATTTTTTTTGGTCCCATTACTAACGTGTTGAAATTTAACACGTTAGTAATTGCTAACGTGGCAAAAAAAGTGAACAATAACCACGTTAGTAAATGCCGTGTTTTTTGTAGTGTCGTAATGTTAAAGAAGAAAATTTTTCAGTGATAAATCCAGAAGCATTGTATATATATGTTCTTTTGAGACATACAATATTAATTCCTTATGTGGGTTCCAATTAATCACTTCCTAAGATCTAGTAGGGCTTAGGGATTGAATTTTTTTGGAGGTAATAAGCAAATGTCATCTTTTCAACGGACCGAAATTTCCTACATACGGGTTTGTAGAAAATTTTCTACAAATTAGTTTTTAAGAATGACATGCATGTGCATGTCTCTTAGTATGTGGGAATTACGTTTTTCTTTTTAATAATATGTGGCTTTGATCACATGCTTAACGGACATATATTATTCTTATAGATTGGTTTGTAAGAATTTCTTACAAACCAGTTCGTAAGAGATTTCTATTGCTCCTGTTGTTTAATGCGGAGAGAGTACTGCTACTAGTATCCTGTTTTTAGGGAACTTTGTGAGTTACTTTGGGTATGCATGCCCCTGTGCCTATGTATCATTTCACTTTTATCTTGTCAATTCAATCATATTTATTAAAAAAAAAAATTAAAAAATAAAGAACAACAACACCACCCAAAATAATGATTAGTCCTAAGTGAGATTAACTTAATAAACAATAACTAGAATCATAAAAAAATTCCACCAAAATAAATTGAAATATTGTTCCATCATAAGGTGTACACTACAGCTCAACTGAGAATGGGTGTAAAATAAGATTATGTGTTTGTATTACTTTTATTTTTATTATTGAAATTATGAAGCATTCCCCTCATTTGGGACTATTTGGAAAAAATATCACTTCTCAAGCATATGTTAACCAAACGAGTTTTTAGATGTGGTTCTTAGTTCTCACCATTAACCCCATTTGTTAAAAAACCAAATGGATCGGAAGTTGCCCGTTGTTGTCGGCCGGCCACAGTTGTTGATTTTTCATACGAGCCAAATGCAAAATAATATTTTCAGCAAAATCAGTTTTAAAAATATTTTCCAAGGAAAACATATTGCATACAAGCACATATTGTTATATAATAAGAATATTAACAATACTTCCAGTATGATCAGCAATATTATATTTAACTAGTCCAAATCACATTGGCGTTTATTATCAGTAAAGAATAAAGCATACAAAACATAAACATTTTTATGTTTTCTTTCTTCTAAATACAGAAGAAACACTTATCTTCTTGAATCATCACCCATTTTACAATGTTTCCTATAAAGTTTAAAACTTCTCAATTTAATATATCGAACTTTTAATTTTTTCTAGTATCCCCCTTCTGCTAGAATTTTTTATTAAATCCCAACAAAATTCTCAAAATACCCCTTTTTAAGAAAAAAATTAAATAAAATAAATTTTTTTTGCTAAGATTGAGGCATGAGTATTTTTGCAAATACCTTTAAATTCAAACCAACGCCTTAATCTTTACCGTCATTTTTTTTTTCGTAAAACAAATGGGATAAGTATTTTGGAAAAAGTTAATAGAAGGTGAGACTGCAAACAATTGAAATACTAATACACTAATTAAATTAAGAGAAATTGAACTTTAAAAAGGACACTGCAAAAGTGATGATAATTAAGAAATGTTAAGTAAAGTTTTCTTAAAGAAATATTATGCTTATATATATATATATATATATATATATAGTCCATCTCCTATGGTGTTTCCCCTTCTGCAAATTCCCTATTTTGAAGAAGTACTTCTGTATCCATTCCGCGAACAGGTGATCCCTTCTCACTATCATCTCCCACATTTTTTGCAGCCAAAGCTCCACCAAAATCACTGATATTCCCGAAAATCAGCAGAACTATGCCGACCACGGCGATCCAAAATGTAATGCCAAAAGAAGTGGCAATCTTTCCAGGGGCTATTGATACAACTGCAAACCCCATGAACGTGCCCAAAGCTTTCACCCACGAGTACCATATTGAGAAAGCACCTTCTTTGCCAGATGGGGAGCAATCCAGCAACAAAACTCTCCCGAAAGCATGCAAAAGCCCGGTGGAAGTGCCGTGAACGGCGGCGAAAAACAAAACAAACCCGTATTCCCAATTCTTCTCCTTGAAGTAGAATCCTGTGCCGGTGGTGGCGGTCAACAGAAGAAAGCCGAGCAGTTGCATTTTCACTGCGTCTGCCTTGATGAGATGCTGCAATGATTGCAATAGTGGGAGAGAAAACATGGGGAATATGAAATAAATCAACCAAATGTAGAGGAGAAACAGTGGCTTAAGACACAGGTTGCCGACGAGGAAAAGCACCCCTCCGGTGAAAACACACATTGTGGTGAATGAGGAAAGGAAAACTCCGGCAAGGCTTACGATTGCATGAGGGTATTTGAATATGGAAAATGCATGGAGTTTTGATGGGGAGGAAATGATAATGGTTTCACATGTTCTATTAGCGCCGGTGAAAACATGGAGAATCCCAGCGAGCCATTGAAGGCCGCTGAAGATTGAAACCACCCAGAGGCTTATAAACTCCAGATTTGGCTCCTCTCCAAGCATGTGGTAGGCGAATGCAGCAATGGTGGCGGAACCCATGCAGCCAGCGGTGGTGGCGTAAACTGAGAGCCAACCGGAGATAGCTCTCCGAATTGGGAATTGGCGCTCTCGAAGGAATGGTCCGGTAAAGCCGCGGATAATTAGGCCAAGGTGGCGGGTGTGGCACGTGCTGGCAATAGTGTGAGCGGCAACAATGGCTATAATGTATATCAGGAAGATCCATGGGGTTTTGAAGAATCCAACAGGGAGACAGAAAATAGCTCCGATGCCAATGGCTGTCGCCGCCAAGAGTGGTTGTTTTTTGCCATGGTCGAGGTGGAAGGAAATGGGGCCGAGTATGGGAGCAACAATGAGGAGACCTATTGCCCAAGAAATTGATGTCCATTCTAATGGGGAGAGTTTTGAATTTTTTGCCGGAATTGAACGTTGTGTTAGTCTTTGGTACCTACAATTAACCACAATGATATTGTTCAAATTTTGTTAATTGAAAACATTGGAAGTAAGGTAACACAATGTTATGACATATTAAGCGACTCAAATAAGAATTCACATATTGCTAGCAATTTAGACGTACATGTGACATGAGCCCTACCAACCAGATAGGTGGTTTGACCACTCAAAATTTATTTAGATATGTGAGTCTTATATAAAGTCTCTCACATTATTTATCCAAATTACTATTAATTTAGGTAAGTAATTGCTTAAGTAGTTTGACGGCCCCAAAATATATTTAGTCAAGTCGATCCTATAGGATCTCTCGCATTACCTGCTCAAACAGCTAGCAATTTAGATACGTAATTGTTATGAATTTCAATCCTAATCCTGAAAGCATGATAAGAGAGAGAGTAAAGAACCACTTATAAACCATATTAAGTACACAAAGAATTTCTACACTTAGGGTCTGTTTGAGAGTGCATTTGAACGGCCTAAAAGTCTATTCAACACTCAAAAGGTCCATTTAAACAAAAAAAAATACTTGTTTGGTAAAAGAATGAAAACATTTTTAAAGGTCAAAAAGTATAAAAATAGTCGAAACGCACTTTTGAATAAAAGCTTTAAGAATGAAACTTTTGTCAAAAAAACATTTTTTTACTTTAAAGCTCTATTTTTCAAATTCAATCCAAAACATGCTCTTAGTATTTCTTAAAAGACTAATGTTATACATAACACATTTATGTCATTTTAATCTTAGTATGTTGACGTGACAGGATTTAATATTTCTTCCTATTAATTTAAATAATGTAAAAACTGAAACCCTCAAAGGAAAGAAATCAATTAGGGTGTGTTTCTTTCACATAATTCCATAAATTGATACATTTAGCTAAAATCTATATATATTTTTTCTTTAATCCTCTGATTGTAGAAATATAATCAATTTCCAAGAATATGTAGATGAGATAAAGAACTTACAGTGTTATTTCCTTGTTCCTACACAGCAAGCCCCGGGAGTTGAAGCTCGCACCATCCTCAGGCGCCGGCGGCCACGACACGATTTGGCTCATGATGAGTGGGAACACGACCGGCATCAGAACCGACTGAACGAAGTAGGAGCAAAACTCATAAAAGTACCAGCTCCACACTTCCACGTTAGCAGGCTTCTCTTCATTCTCTGCATATCCCTTGTAAGCCTCCTTCGCCCTCTCCGTCTTCATGGCCGTGCTCTGGACGTCCGGCGTCGCCATTCCGCCTCCGTTTCCCAGCGGCCCGCTTAGCGATGGCGATGACTTTGACTCCGGTACAGTTTCGATATCAGGTGTCAGCTCCGCCATTTGCTGCTCTTGGAGGAGGAGGAGGTGGAAGTTAGGAGAGTAGGGAGAAGGAGTAGCAGAAGAAGATATAAAGGGTGTAAGAATGGTGGAAATACAGCTGGGTTGCGAAACTGTCAAAGAGGTTGAGAAGCCTCGGTATGTCCATTAATTGTTGAGAGGGTATCTTGGAATCATTCTCAACTCAACTTGTCTTTCAGCTTTTTATCCTAGTATCTTTTCACAGATTGTAATAGTTTGGAAACTTCTGAATATTTATATATTAAGAATGTACAATTGACATTACCTCTTCCATTACATCAAGGCTAGCTAGCACTTATCAAGACTCTTATGCATTAACTAGTGACAAATTTTGCTCCAGCTGGATTTGTCATTCTCTTGTCTGTTTCTGTATAAGAGATTGACAAATTTATCATTGAATATGTAGGACCGACTATATCTGGGTCTTATAAATTCAATAGTAAATTTGCAAAAAGATAGACAATAGATATGTAAATGGATGCATGTGTTGTAATTATTTCAATATGGACCATTGAAAAAACTAAAAACTATAGCTCGAATGCTATAGTTTTTTTTCAACACCTAAGCTAAATTCCTGCCCTAGATCAAAGGTCTAAATAAGTAGGATTTGTTTTATGTGTTGTCTGTAGTTTTTCCAACAGTCCAAATTTGATTTTGCTGTCGCTCTTTTGTTTTCTCATAAGAAACTTGGTATTAAGTCTAAATCATTGAAAAAATTAAAGCACATGTTGTAATCCAAATAAATAAATAAAAGGTTGATAGTAAAAATTATCAAAGTCAAGTTTTCGAATTGTGAGAGCATTGCATAATTAAGCTCCTTATTATAATTATAAGCCTATAACTTACTAAGAAGTAACAGTTTAATCAACTTGAAGAATTTTATAAAATTTTAAATTCATTGGTATATATCTCTTACAGAAACAACGTACCTAACTTAAATTCACTACAAACTAATTACAAGTTTAGTAAAGTTTGCAACACTTAAACCAAAATATATGACATTTAAAGTCCTAAAAATTCAATTTAAATTCCCAACAATAAGTTATTTAATTATAATTAAAATAATCATTAGAGAGAGAGAAAAAAAAAAACCCTAAACTATAATGATATTAATTGAAAATAGAAATTCATGAATAGAAGCCATAAACGAGGTTTTTTTTTTTAATCAAATGATAAACTAATCAAATAATGGAACGCGAAACATATATAGAAGATGGCCTATGTTTTTTTATTATTAAAAAAGAAGAATAAAATACATAAACGCATGGATTTGAAGTGGGGCAAAAAAGAATTATTATGAAGTCATTATTGTGTCCAGTGGAATTTTTAAAAGTCAATAAAATGACCACAGATATTGTAAAATTTTTAGAAATTAAAAGTCAACCCTAAAGTTTTAGAAATTTCTGTGGGGGCAACTGCTGTAGCATTTAATAAAAGGCTGAAACATAAACAATCGAAAAAATAAAAATAAAATAAAATAAGAGGTTTTTTTTAATAGATGCCAAATGTCTAGCCACTGAATGCGGTTAATGTAAATTTTGTAATTGGACCGCATTTGCTACCTCCAATTAAATTAAAGGAGGTAGCAATTGGACCGCATGCACCTCTTTGTTTCAAGAATTTACCTTTAAAAGGAAATCAACTCCTATCAATCAATCCAACTCTTGTTGAATAGTAGTATTGTGTTAATGAATAGTATTTTCCATAAAATACTAATTATTTATCAAGTTTGTAAGCGTTTATGTAAAAAATAAAGTGAAAACTTTACTTTATGATATTTAGGCATTTTTACAATCTTATTCTTAATGTTTAAACAGTTGTAATATAGAGTTGTCATGCTTGAATTATTTGCAATGTCATCCCTACCATTAGGCTTTAGGGTTAAATCAGATGGCCGGTATGCTAGTGAAATGTGATTGATAGGGCTATATATATATATATATATATATATATATATATATATATTTATATAGTGGAGTGGGAGGCACAACTTCCTCAAAATTCTCCTTACCCTTGGTAAAATTTTTAAAAAAAGACATGATTATGGATTTATGCCTCCCCTAAACAACTCTCGAGGGCAAATGCCTCCTTCAACCAAAGGTTGAAGATGTTGCAGTTGAGTCAACTTTAACCATTATAATTTGAAACTTGTAAACTTGCAGTTGCAGAAGAACAAAAGGTTGAAGATGATGGAATTCCCAATATTTTTTTTAAACTATGGAAGAAGATAAGGTACACGTGTGCAAGAGAAAAATAAAATAAAAAAGATACAACATTCAACTTGCAACTTGCAAAGCACAAGAAAGAGACCAAAAAATCTTTATAAAATTATAAAGTCTAGTTCACATGTTCAACTATTCCCAATAATTTTCATAAAGTATGGAAGAAGACATGGTACATGCTAATTAACATGCATGCAAAAGGGGAAAAAAAAAAGAAAAAAAATACAGCGTGCAATTTGCAAAACACAATAAGAGGACCAAAAAATCAATTGTTATTTTTAACATGTTCAACTCTTCCCAATAATTTTCTTAAAGTATAGAAGAAGGCATGGTACATGCTAACATACATGCAAGAGAACAAAATAAAATAAAATAAAATAAAATAAAATAAAAAATAAAATACAACTTGCAACTTACAAAGCACAAGAAAGAGACCAAAAAATATGTATAAAATTATAAAGTCTTGTTTACATGTTCAATTATTCTCAATAATTTTCTTAAAGTATGGAAGAAGACATGGTACATGCTAATTAACAAGCGTGCAAGAGAAAAAAAAAAAAAAAAATGCAACTTGCAAAACACAATAAGAAGACCAAAAAATTAATTGTTATTTCTAACATGTTCAACTCTTCCCAATAATTTTCTTAAAGTATGGAAGAATGCATGGTACATGCTAACATGCGTACAAGAGACAAAAAAAAAAAAAAAAAAAAAATACATCATGCAACTTGCAAAGCACAAAAGGAGACCGAAAAATCAATTGTAATTTCTAACTTTCTAAACCACATGTTTTATTTCCTAGAGTAATATGTCAATTAAATTCAAAGAGGCTAAAGATCAATTGTCCAATTCCTTACATCTTACAAAAATTACAAAACTTTGAGGCATTTTTCTTCTTAAAGACTTGTCGATTTTTTCTTTCACTTTCCAACTTCAATGAAAATTTGAGGTATATATGTAATTAAATTTGTATATTTAGATTTAAATTGTTGATTTTTCTTTTCACTTTCCAACTTCAATGAAAAATTGAGGTATGCAATTAAATTTTTATATTTAGATATAAATTGTTTTTTTTTTAAATTAATTGTTTTGATATTTATATTGCTATTCTTTATAATTGTTTTTATATTTAATTATTTATTAATTGATATAGTTTTTGTTTCATATTTTAATTGTATAAAATATATAATTGTAGTTATCTGAAATTATAAAGAAAAGCAAAGATTCTTTAGAGCTTCAGTTAAATTCTAAACGAGCTCATATTAAAATTGGTGAGTAGAGACAAATATTATATTTCCAACCTATTAACAGTTATGCCTTATTTGACCCATGTTGCAAGGGCCATCTTCTACAGCCTCACAGATGTTTCCATTTTGTCCCACTATAGTGAAATTCTTTCTCCCCCCCCCTCCCCAACCCATGTTGCAAGGGCCATCTTCTACAGCCTCACAGATGTTTCCACTTTGTCCCACTATAGTGAAATTCCCCCCCCCCCTCCCAAGTCATACCAAGTAAAATCATCAAATAGTAGTTAAAATCATTACATCTCCAAAAGAAACAATAGGTGCAATTCGTAGTATAACATATCAAGCAAGATCCTTGGATTACATTAAACATAAATAGCCATATACTCAAGCAGTCCTATCTACCTCTTGGTATTCTAGAAGTTCATGCATCTTGTGTCCATCTTAAGTCTATCCAAGAATGATATGGCTATTAATATTACCATTTGATCAAAATTTAATAATGATTAATCATAAGCCCAATTATGATTTTAATAGCCACGTCATTATTGAATAGACTTAAAATGAACGAGGGACTTGTAACAAGAGATTCTTTTGCTTGTCCTCAAATGTTTGGTTCTATGTAAAACATCATTTTACAAGTGGGAAAAATGAATAAGTCGAAAAATTAGTAAATAAATGTCACAAGTAAATCATAAAATAAGACCCGATCCTATGCACAGATAGATCCTGATGATATTTCTTGGATACATAAAATTGTGAACTTAACAAAAACATGTCGTTTATGCATGTCTTTTACATTTTCATCATACAACTTCCCTTTGGCCCATGCCCGCATAATTAAAGTCCTTCATATAGTCAAATGTTAGCATGTCCAATGCAGAATATGATATTCCCATTTCAAATGAAATGAATAATGTCTATTTCATGGTCAGAATTTGAAGTTAATACATCTAACAATGTATATGAAGCCAATGTTGACAAGTATTTTTCTTAAAAATTTAAATAATGTAAAATCATGTACACAGTTTGATACATAAAATACTATCAAAGAGGATCATTGTCCATCTAATGCAAGTAAGTGGAAGACATTAAATTGGAATAAGAAATCATAACAATTAACCCTACAACTGAGAAAATTGAGCAGGCAAAGTAGGTAGGGCTAGCACAAATATTGTCAGTTGCCACCCAGAGTTCCCTCAAACACTTCAGTAGGGCAAAATTTCCCTTCATTAAGGGTCTTAGAAGAGCCCCAATGAAGTGGTCAAGGGAACTCAAGGGGACAGATGACTTGCTCTCTATTTCTCTTGCTCAGATTTCCTGGTAAGAAAATGCACAGCAAAACCTACTATTTATAGTACTGGAGTTTATGGACAAAAAATGTGTCACTTGAAGATGAGATATATCAAAGTACCCTACGTTTCCAAATCTGAACCTGGTCAGAATTGTGGGTGAGATGGAGAATAGAAATGAATATTATTGAGGTAAGTGGCCTTGATGAAGCTCTCCCAAGCTTTTTCTGCTTTCTCATTTCTAAGGCATATCCTCTTCAATCGTTTTCATAGAAATGAAGCTTATCAACTTACTAATCTTCAATTCTAAGTGCATTAGGTTAAGGATTGGAACAGAAAAAAGTTATGGGCATTGCTAATTTGGAATATTGAGTCCAAGATGGTTAACAAATTGCTGTGGTCCCGGTACTTGGTGCAATGATGCTGACTCGGGAAACCTTTCCATTTTCTAGTAGCCATGGCACCTAAATGTTAGAATATATAAATTAACAATATCTTTCTATATCGAATGTTTTTCACTAGAAAATATTTTCAACTATATTATTTGTTAGAAGATATTTTTTGGCGTTTGCGCGAACAGAAAATGAGCAGTAGTGGAAAATGGTCGACGACTTCTGACGTGACAACCTCTAGTGATGGTTTCGTTGTTTGAGAAGGAGTTCGGAAAATGGTCAATGAACTTTAAAAACGGCAACGATTTTTTGAAACTAAAAAAACTTTTTTTTGTGTAAAACTGAAAATATTTATGATTTGATTATTATTTTTTATCACACAAAATACATTTATGCCAAAACAAACGGAGCTTAAAAGATTAAATTCATCTATTCTTTTCATCTTAAGCTTTTGTGATAAGTGATAACTTAAAATGATATTAGAGCTAGAGATTATGATTTAGAACTTTGATTTCACAATTCACCTTAAATATTTCATGTGTTGTACCTCCTTTTATTAAGGTGTAGTTTGAATTCAAATACAACAGGGAGTATTAAAATATAAATTAAAAAAATTGATCTATTTTTATGCACTTAACTTTTAAGATAATTAAGTGATGATTTAATAATATAGCCCCAATATTTTTGTAATTAATCACAATTGGCCAGGGTACGTGTATATATATATACAATGGAACCAACTATAAAGATCTGGCTTTATTGTTTCGCATCAATATTGAGAAAAGGTGAAAAGGAAAGGCTGGACAAATAGGCAGAATGGCATGCATGCATGTGGCCTAGCTCTCAACCAAGATTCTTATGCTCAACCTAATCCACAGTTCTGTCTAGGTTCACGCCCACGTGCGACTTTATCTTCCCGATCTCCACTTGATCAGAACCAAGCACCAACAACATATGCAACTAAACATAGGAAACTCTCTATAAATATTAAGGTTGATGTAGCCATTGCCTTCCCAAGCAACCTCAAAGGAGCTTGTTGCAGCACATCAGGTGTCACCTAGAGTTCCCCTCAAACGCTTCACTGGGGACTTTCTTCAAACAATTGTTGGGTGTCATCGATCGATCCCTACTGAAGTGTTTGGAGGGACTTTTGGTGTCATTTGATATTATACTTGATATTGTTCAAAAGTGCATGGAAATTAAGATCGGTCACAATTTTTTTTTTTTTAAAAAAAACCTTGTTTATGTCTATTGCTGTACTGTTCTTGCATGCGCGAGGCAATTATAAGTTTCCATTTTTGCTTTTTTTAGCTTCTTCATAATATCATAATTACTAGTCTCTTTTCTACTTGTTAGTCTTGCTACAAAGTTATCCATATAAAAACATTTGCTTGCATATATATTATGGGCTGGTTTGAGAATACGTTAGAAAATAAAAGTACATTTTCAAGTTTTTAACCAAATGAGTCTATATTTGCTTAGCAGAGTTTTTAAGTGCTAAAACACTTTTTAAGCCCATTTAACGTAATTGCAAACATGTTATAAGTACACACAAAGGCGGGTCGGGTCAATCAATAGAAATTTATATAGCACGTACCGTGTTTGGTGCCATTGTTGCTAAAAAAAATTGAGTTTAATCTAGTATATACATGAAATCATTAATTACCACCTAGCTAAGCCCTCTCTGAAGTAGTTAATTAACCTGCCCATTAATTATGTAACAGTACGTCCATATATTTACAGATGAGTAGGATTAATTAGATACGTACCCTCTTGCATGGATCATGGATGCCTTATTAATTGGTAGGGCTTATATAATTTGTTGCTTCTGCAAGTCTCTTTCTTCTTACTTTGCTTCGTTGTGTCCCTTAATTCTTTTCCTCTTCCTGGGGAATACAAGTTACACCATGATTTTGAATCAGAAGAGAGATCATTTCAACAGCAAATTAGCACTTCGTGTAAAATATATTATATTATGCTGATTTCAGTATGTATCTTATTTTGTCTACATTGTTTTCCAACATATCCCTGAGTAGTTGATGTAACAAGGTACCATGAGGCTGGAGCGACAGAAAAATCGGCTTTAATTAACATCATTGGGGGAAGTGGAAGACATGCACACGTACAATATTGTCATTCTTCTTGCTGTGTCAGTACTAATTAAACATGTATATTAGTCACATTTTAAGATTTTGGTCGATCGATCGATCAGTTTGTGTTTATCACCATTTATTTATCCTAATCCTTCTTATCATCATCATTATCCTATCCTATGCTTTTGCATTTTTTCTTTATACTTATTCTAGCTATGATCATCTGCTCTTGTGTTTATCAATTGTTCACATCAATTCATGAGTTCCTATATATGGTCTGTAGAGTTGTGTCTTCGCACCATATTAATTGATTACTAGGTTTTTGGCCCTAGACCGATCGATCACTCAAATTGGGGTGATCAATCGCTAGGGTTTTAGATTGATCATGATTACTCAAACTAAAATTGTCCTCAAGTATGCGTTGTACGAGCCTATTTTTCCCTATATGTCCCATATTAATCCTTAAGCCCTTATTAAGGTACTTTTAACCCTAGCTTAGAACAAGGTATTATAGGAAGTCTGATGAAAGCATAGATCGTTGTTCAATCGATCGAACTAGAACATAGCATTTTAAATAGGCTCTTAAACAAGATAATTTTTATAAGTTCAAGAACCAAATAGTTTAATGGGATTTAGCCTAGCTTTAAAAAAAATTATGATTGACAAAATATATGTTCTTAAGAATATGTTAACTAACTATTACGAGTTACGGTTCATGTAGTGGGGTTCCGTTATGATTCATGGCTATATCCTAAAGTAGGGATTTAACCCGATGTTTTATGTTAAGGATTATGATGATGTTTTAGGTTAAAGAAGTATGATGTTTTATGACCATAATTATGATATTTAGTTAGTGACATGATGCTTTTATGTCCTTTAAGGAATATTTATTATGTGGTTTACGTTAGGGTAATATGATGCACTTTTTTTTTTTTTTTTTTTCCTCTCTCTCTAATAAAGAATGGTAGACCAATGAAATTAATTGTGACTATTCTACTTGAGGGTGACAATAGTATAGCACCTATATACTAGAGTCGCAAAGGAAGAGCTTAGATAGTGGGATCGCAGGTACTCCCTCAAGTTCGACTGAACCATAAACTAACCTAATTCCACCAAGACATCATTAAAAATTTAAGATAACCAATACTAATCAGACATATAATGCTTTTTATTTTAACATATGATGTCTTATAGTAAAAACCATGATATTTCAATTTAATGAGATGCTTTATAGGAAAGTGCAAAGTGCCCTTCTGTTTTAGAAAAGTAATGTTTTAATTTCATGTAAAAATGTTTTCAAGTTCTAATTAGCATGGGCTCGTTTCATATTGATTCTCCTTTAAAAATGATGATTACTTCAAAACAGTGCCTTTAAAATACATTATTCATTGTTTTATCTCTCAATTTACGGAATTAATTAATAAACATATAAACTACAATTATAAGACCAGCTCATTGTGACCTTGAAATTCCGTAAATACCTTTAATTATATACCATCGTTTTATTTAACTTTAAAGATGTGAAATGGTTAATTGACCCTTTTAAATCACTTATTATTATTATTATTTTTAAATCAAATAAATAATTAATAGTACAGTATTAATAAAATAAGATAAAAATATGATATATAACATTTTTTTAAATATAATATAAGCAATATTATAAATTATACTTTTATCTAATAGCTATTTCACCCACTAATTTGGTAATCATTAAATCAATAAAAAGTTAATTGACACCTTTTTATTTTTATTTTTTAAATTTTTTTATATTGTGCTCAAACGACAGCTTTTGATTTTGATTTTGATTTTTTTTTTTAATGGATGGTGCTTATCATTTGAAAACAATTTTTTCTACTAAAAAAAACTGGGAGTAATTACTTTTTTTTTTTTCATCAATTATAATGCACTTTTCTTGTGAGTTATAAACTATGATATTTGACTCTCTGAATTATCATTTTGTGTCCTAAACTCTCATTCTGTTAGTCAAAGACCATTTTCATTGGTCAAAAATATTAATTCAAACAATCTATTCATCACTTTGTTTTCTTAAACTACAATTCATCGTTACTTTGTCTAGGGGTGAAATAGCGGTTACGGTTAGCGGTTAGTGGCTAAAACCGCTAACCGCTAACCGCCTAGGCGGTTAGTAGAATCTACTAACCGCATCCACCGCTAGCGGTTAACAGTTAGCGGATGCGTTAACCGCTTTTCTATTAACCGTTTTTTATTTTGGGCCAGTTTTGGACTTACTTTAAACCCTTATTTTGCTCACTTTAAATATTTTTTTCCTCTTTCATAGCTATTTTAGCATTAAAAATTGTTGGTTTAAAGTGAACATTATATGTTGGACCATTATTCCAAAATCTTATTGGTCACCTTCTACAACATATAACATACGAATAAAATTACAACAAAATTATCGTTTTAGTTTAGGAAGAAATGAATATATAGAAGTGCAAAACTACGTCGTTTTGCACTTCTATATTATATAAATAATAAAAATATAAAACTCAAACAAAAGTTAAAGGTGGGGGGAATTGAAATCGGGACTCCTGAGTAAAAGAGATGCACAATAATCACTAGACTACAATAACTTATTGTTATTTATTATATGAAATATATATAATATAAATATATATTATATTTTTTAAAAAGGCGGTTAGCGGTTAGCGGTTAGCGGTTTTTTAAAATTCACTAATCGCTAACCGCTAGGCGGTTAATCACAGTTTTACTAACCGCTTCCAAAGCGGTTAGCGGTTAGTGCGGTTAGATGATGCGGTTAGGCGGTTTTAAATTTCACCCTAACTTTGTCTAATAAACTATAACGTATTGTTATTTTGACCATTTGAATTAACGTTTTTGATTGATGAAATAAAGATTTCGAGTACAAAATGATGGTTCATGGGATTGAATGTGGGACAAAGTGAAAATGTATAGTAATTTATGGAGAGAGAATGTAATTATCAAAAAAAAACATTTATAATAAAAAAATAAAAGTAGACAAATTATTGTCTTCAACTTTTTGGTTTTTTTAATAAAAAAAGAAAGGAAAGCGAAAAGCCGACTGCCTTTGTCAGAACTCAGATGCCTACGTTTGTCCGTGATGCCATAGATATCAACGACGACTCTCCACTCACTCCACTTTTGCGTTTCATTCTTCTCTCCCAAACAAAACCTCGCTCTCACCACTGGAAGATCACCGGCCAAATCCGAAGTCCAAATCTTTGCCTCACTCGCCGCCGATGAGCGACAACAAACCGGTGCGCAGGTCTCCGAGACTCGCTCCTCCAATTCCTCCGGCTCCGGATGTCAATGCGGCCAAAAATACCGCCAAGAAAAGCGCCTCCGTAGCTTCAAATCAATCTAAGCCTCTCAGAAGGTCGCCGAGACTGGCTTCCTCTCCGGCGACCGAAAATGCTGCTCTGACACGGTTGCGTGCGCAGGGCATCAGAAGGTCGCCGAGGCTGAATGGCAGTACCGGTCCGGATCCGTGTACATTGCCCGAATCGTGGAGAAAATCGGGTTCTGTGAAGGGTAGGGGCAGTTTGGGAAAGCCGGAGACGAGACTGTGCATCGGAAACACTCCGACCCCGACTCCGAGATTCGGTTCGTCTAAAATTGTTACCGTAGTGGAGGTACGTCACCATCTTCTGTTTCTCTCTCTGCGTGCGTCTGGGCTGAAACTCAGCTTTTGAGCCGTCAAGAATCTATTCCCCTAATTATCGAAAAGTATAAGGCCTTATTTGTCGACGAACAAACCTCTTACGATACATCACGGTCAATCATATTATTCATTTTATTTTTCAAAAAAAAATTTAAATTAAATTATTTATTATTTAAATAAAAAATTATTATAAAACATTTTTTTTTTTTAATACCATTTTTTTTTATTTTACCGTATTAATTATTATTATTTTTTTAATATGCAAACAGTATGATGTAAAGTAAACGCGTAGAAATGTGTTTTTATTTGCCAACACCCTATAAATTTGATACTTTATAAAAGAAAAGAAAATTTAATTTTTTTAGGCGAATAATTATAATGAAGGTCACATCATTCTGCCTTGCATTTTGACTTTGATGGGCTCTCTCTCTGCCTTCTTTCTATAAAGTTTACTTTTCCTCTCTTGAACACTTGTCATGCCTCATTTTTTTTTTTTTTAAAAAAAAAAATCAACTTAAAACATTTTTACTTTTTTATATCAAATAAAAAAAAATCATTTTTCAATACAAAAATTCAAAATTTTATACCACATTAATTAAAAAAGAGTTTGCCAAATACAACCTTATTCTTTTCCATTAATGAAAAAATAATTTTTATTTATAAATAATTGGTCAAGGAGAGGGATAAATTTTTTGTTTACTATGTTTAAAAAAAAAATTTAATTAGTAAATTTAACTTCATTAGTCATCTCTAAATCGGATGCAATGATTTGCTTTAAGCAATGGGTTGTTAGCGGCTGTTGTGGTGTAATAATAATACCGTTGCCTGCCGGATGTGTTCTGTACTTTGTCTTTTATGACCTTCTTATTCTTTTGCCTTTTAAGATTTAAACACTTTATTTTTCTTCATTATTGGGTTGCACGTGGTTCTCATGCAGACATTTCCGTCCAAAATTTAACATCACGTCACTATCAATCAAATATCACCGTTTCATATAATTAATTTTTTTAACAAATTAAAAATATTATATTTTTAAAAAAAATAAAAGGAAAAGAAATTTTGGACGGCCACCCATGACCATTTGTCGGTGGCCGAAACCACCCCCAAACCCACTGGGGTGGGTCGGCCTCCCCTCTGTCATCCCTTCTTCGAAAAAAAGAATCCATTAGATAACAATGTTGAGGGTTGTAATTCATCAAAAAAAAAATGTTGAGGGTTGTTACTGAAACCATCCATTGTTAAAGAACCCACTATTATTCCTTTTTTTTTTTTCCTCTATTTTAAAAATTCGTCAACTAAATTATCATCAGTTTACAAGATTTTCTTTTTGGGCTTTGCTGGAAATAACCGAAATGAAGAGGGAAAACACTAATTTTGAACTTATGATATTGAAATAATTAGCACTAACATGACTTAGTTATTTAAGAATCAGCAAATGATTGTTCTCATTGGCTGTACTTTCACAAATGGTTCAATGATAAAACCAACAAGAGCATTTGTGTTCTTCCTTTTACTAGACATGAGGAAGCTTCATAAAGGAGCTCACTATATCTTCATTTCTTCTTTTGGAAGCTCTCAAAAGTGCAAGCATATGATTTAGAAACATGAAGTAGAATGCCGAAGAAGTTGGCTCCTGTCCATAACTTTTGAGAGCTCACTGTTTAGTAGTGCTTCTATAATTTGCTAATATGTTGCATTACATTTTAATTTATTTTTAACAGTAGGTAGATGATTTTATCTTTAGTTTCTAAGTATGGGTTCTTGGATTTCACAGAGCAAAAGATCAAAGGGTCAAAGCTTGACATTGAAGTGAGTGAAAATCTGCAAACCTGTTCTTTCGTGGTTTGTATTGTGTACATGCATTTCTGTTTCAGTTTCTTTGCTAATTTTAAGTTTGCATTTTTACAGTACGGACGAAGAAGCGAAGCCATTATCTATCTTATGGCATGAAGATGGTGACAAGTTGTATATGCCCTTAGAATATCATGACAATGAATTCTTTGGTGAGAGGCACTTGAGAAGATCACCAAGGTTAATTTCAGCAACTAAAAACAATGGCAGTGATAAATATATGAACAAATTTCTTGGGGATGTATTTAATAAAAATCATTTAACATCTCCAAGACCATCCTCATCTCTTACTCAGGCTGATAACATCAAATTAGACTCTTCTTTTGTTGGATTGTCTAAATCAGATGAGCATCCTTCCAAGATGATTATAACCTCTTCAGGAAAATCGGATCCAGATGAAAACTGCTTGAGACAATCTCCAAAAACATCTCTGTTTGGGGCAGAAAATGGCAAAAGAGAATATTCTCTTATTGAATTGTCCGAGTCAGACGAGAAACAGCCTCCAAAGAAATTTAAGACCCCAGCTTCTTTAGAGTATAAACAGAAGAAGTACAAAAATAGGTCTTCCTTTATTGGAGATCCGATTCTTGATGATGAAGCTCGAGAAAGGTGGCGTTGGCGTTATGAAATGAAGGTCATTACCCAATTATGGTTCGATCTGAAATTCATTAATTATTTTTACTTGACCTTCAGCTTATAGTTGTGTTCCACTGCTGGCAACTGCAGAGTCAAAGATCTAAAGGTCAATGCTTGACAAAAATGTGAGTAGTAAATAATCCAAGCTGGGTGGTTTTGTTCTCCTCTTTCTTAGTTTAGACGTGTGTAGTATATTTTTTGTTCCCTTTTTGCTTGCTAATTTTATACACGGTTTGCAGTGAGGATGACAAAGATGAGGTAGTCTGGAATGTGCAGTGCCATTATGCTCAAGCTAAAATAAACAATTGCACATTTAATTTGGGAGATTGTGCATATATAAAGGTAAAAGCACTTTATTGCATGGGAGAATCCATTAAACATGGATGTTTGCAATAATGCAATTCCTTTTTAGCTTTGAGTCTCTAAAATAATGCAATTCTATGGACATGGAGATCGAAATGAGTTCTATCAGTCTGTTTCTAAAAGTTGTTCAGTTGCTAAATAAAAAGTCTGACCAAAACTAATCAGATTTCAGTCATTTGAGTGATATTTTTTTGTGGAAGAGTTGTTTGTAAGACCTCTACAGTTCTGAGTTTGCTCAGCTAAATGTATGCAAGGCTTTCTGAAACAACTTGAGTACTGAGGTGGTTATAAACTGTGAGTTATTGCTTTAGGTGATTCAGTTCATAGTAGTCATGGGGAGCTTTATCGCCTCCTTAGCTGCATTTAGTTTTTTGACAATGGCTTAAAGGTTTGTCTTTATCTGAATTCTTGGATTTTGGGATGGTTATCTTCTCTATGTATAATTTGGTTTATTTTCACTCGTAGCTGAGTTTGAAGAGAACAATTTATTTGGCCGGTAGGAAATAGTTTCCAGGGTTGTGAATGAGCCTGGCAAATTAGTCTTGAGTTTGATTCTTGTACCTTTGGTCTACCATTTTAATAAAGCCTAATTTTTAATTAATCTGTGGAACTTCCAAACAAGTCCTTTTCTCGTGGAAAGTTGTACATGCAAGATAGGAGGTATTAAAGGTTTCAAAAGCATTTTTCACTCCATTCTTTCAGATCATAGACTTTGGAAGAATAATTTTAGTAGGGAGCTAGGTGCATGCTCCACCTATTTTCCTGTGGGCAAGGGCAGACATCCAGATCTTCCACAGTTTGGTGAGCAGAGAGGGCCTCTTTAAAGGCAGCTTCCTCCTCTGCCTTCTATTTCAAAAAAATAAAAATAAAATAGAGAAGCGTAAGTGACTCTGGACATGCCTTACTGCATGGATTTTTTAACATGTTCCCCTTGATGTGGACACATTTAGGACATTAAGAAATATTTTATCTTTTGGATTGCTTCTTGTTTCCTTGCTTTAAGTAGGACTAGGTCAGGCTTGTAATTACCACATTTTGAAGGTACCTATTTGTAGAAATAAATTTTCTCTTTCTTACAGTTTTTTTTTTGGCTCTTGCTTAGCCAAAGAGTAAGATTCCCTTGTATTCTGTAAAAATTAGATTCCTTGTTTGGATAGTTATCTTAGATGGATTTTATGACCGGTCAGCTGCATGGCATAGGATGCTTTTCTCGAGTCACCATTTTATATGCTTGTATCAATGAACATAGTGGATCCCTTGCTTGGCCATTGTTGATTTTCTTAAATTGTTTTAGTTTTTATCCTTGTTTAGAATGTCATGAATGGGTTACCGTTACTTATAAAGTATTCTCTTCAGTCTGCAGTTTCAAGCTTTTGCTGCATTTAATCTAGTCTCTAATGAATTTATCATTGGGTTCATATCCAACGCATAGCTTCACTTCTGAGCTGGTATTCTTTTATCATTTAAGTGCACTAGCAAGCAATGTTGTCTGGCTATGTGGTTATCGTAGGCTTGGTTGGGTATCATAAGTTTTTCTTTAGGGGCTTTAGGGGCTTATGGGGTGCCTGGCTTCATTCCCCTCTGTCCTCTTCAAAAATTTTCTTCGTTCAATTTTTTTGCTTACCAAATGGAAGGTCCAAGATTTCATTGATTTTAATTCTCTACTAGATTCACCCAGCTTAGTGGGTCAGTCAAACTACGTCTAAAGCTCCCACTACAGAACTTTCTGGTCCACCATAACTTATTAAATCTTTAATTTTTTTTTTTTTAAAAGCTTTGCAAATTTTATCTGTTCTATAATGCAGATTGCAGTTTGTTATATTTTGCAGCATGTGTGAGGATAAACTTTTAAGAGTACTTTTAGTTACATTTCTTCTTGAATCTTTCCATGATAAGGCCTCTCGAATAAGATTGGAAATTTTGTGTTAGTATTGTATCATTTTAAAAAGTTTATTTCTGGATATGTTGATTTATATGCAAAGCAATTGTTAAGGGTGATGGAGGACAAAAACATGTGGGCAGGATCTTGGAATTTTTCAGAACAACCGATGGAGAAAACTATTTCAGAATCCAGTGGTTTTACAGAGTTGAAGATACAGTGAGTATAAAAGTTGTGTTGAGTGTTACCTGATCAACTCATAGCTTTGTATTCAATATCTCCTCCTTGCATTTGTTTGTCAGGTTATAAAAGAAGAAGGCGCTTTTCATGACAAGAGGCGCTTATTCTATTCTACAGTGATGAATGATAATTTGATAGATTGTATAATTGCAAAAGTCAATGTTACACAAATAACACCTAGGGTAAGCTTCAAACTTGCTCTCTAGCCTTTTCAATTAAATATTTTTTTTTTCATTTATTTGGCTGGTTAACTATCTTTGAACTTGGTAGATATATTTTTACCAACTTCTAGTTTTAAGAAAAAAGAGAGGTGTTTACTTATCCAAAAAGAAAAAAGAGAGGTGTTGTTTCTTGTATTGCAGAGTTCTTAGTATTTTGTCTTTGTTACAGGTAGGTCTAAGATTGAACTCTGTTCCACCATCTGACTTCTTTTGTGATATGGAGTACTGTGTTGACTATTCAACATTTCGCTCCTTTGTGACTGGTAAGCACCTCCTGAGTAATAATGGTTTTTTATTTAACTTTTTCTTTTCTAAAATTTATTTACATCGATTGATAGCAGCAAAAGACATTTCTGAAACATATTGCTTAAGAGCACAATATCGATGCCATCAAATATAATTAGCTGAAGAAATTTATAATACATGCTCAGGTATCAGGTCTGCTCTAGTTTTCAAGGGAGCAGACATTGGTTAAGGAAAAGTGACCTTGTAGTTAGTCGCTGTTCTTCTATTTGGAGAACAGACTTAACACCATTTGACTCAAAGTGAAGTGGTTGATAGCAATTTCATTTGTAGCATGGGCATGCAACAATATCAGCACTATTGTTTTCCCTTTTTATCCCCAACTTTGATCTATTAGAACGTGTTGCTTCCCATAGGTTGGTTGATCAGTGAGATTATTATCTGGAAGCTTCTTTAATATCATGGGTACCATCTTTGGATCTGGAAGTAATGATACTTGACTTTCCCGGGTAATAGATGGAACAATGCTCTTCATGCGGTCAAAATTGCTGCTGATTCCTTGGTCAAAGAAAAATTACTGCTGGGTGTTTTACGGAACCTCATAATCAGTATGATCTCTTATTGAGGATGTGAGACTAATCCTATCTCTCTAAAGGGTTATTCCTAACCCTTCAATTATGATGTAATTCTAACAATAGATGGTGCAATTCTCACAATCAAAGGATTCTTCCTATTGCTTCACTTTTTCAACTCCTTTTTTCCCCAATCCCCTTATCCAGTCCGATTTTAAAAGTCCCACACTATCCACTAATCATTTCACTTAATCCACATTAGGCCTCAATTTTGTTATGCAACTTATTCATTCTATTTCTTTGTAATATAGAAGTGCACTAATAAGAATTTTGTTGGAACTTCTCTAGGATAAGAAAATAATTGTTCATTACATGGCAATATATAAAAGTCATGATTGTTCCCTTTTTTGTTTCCATAAACTCCCTCCCTTGTCATATTATTTTTGTTGTTCCTGGAGATCAAAAATATCTGACTAACACTATGCTATCTTTCTTGTCTGATAATACTTCTTTTACTTCAAGAGATTGATCAGAGATATGTGCCTCTAATTGATTTTGAGCTCTTTAGTCTCTTTTGCATTTCCTAACACAGTCATGCTACTTCGTATATTTGTACTTTTTTCTTGACTTGCAAGATCGGAAAATGTAAAGGAAACTGACCTTTACACTGGAGACTAAGACTAAACATTTTAACGTTGTCCAGATTTCTATTTTGTTTCAGATAATTCTGTTAAGAGTCATGATGTATCATCACCTGACAGTGTTGAGTCTGTCTGTCCAAAGGCCACTCCTACTTTTTCGGAGAAGATATTCAATTGTGAAACATTTAAAGACAAATTAGCACTATTAGATCTTTTTTCTGGTTGCGGTGGAATGTCAACTGGATTGTGCCTTGGTGCCAAACTTTCTGGTGTTAATCTTGCAACGGTACTTTTTATAGATTTTTCTTCTTCATTTCCATGTATATCATGCCAACTAGCTACCATATATTATGTTCTATAACTTCATTTATCTTACTTTCCTCTACTTTAGAGTTGGGCCATTGATAGTGATAGGTCTGCATGTGAAAGCTTGAGATTAAATCATCGAGAGACACATGTGAGTATACAACCTTATCTATCATTAAATTATGACCACTGATAGTATGATAAGATCTCTTGGAGGTATGGCGAAGTAGTAATATGCTTCAGTTTTTAGGTCAGGAATGAAACGGCTGAGGATTTTCTAAAACTGTTGAAGGAATGGGAAAAACTATGCAAACGTTATAAGGTCAATGATCTAGGAAGAACACATCAATCAAGAGCAAAAAGTTTAAGAGCAGCCAGGTGCAATGGAAATTCTCTAAATGATGATGAGGTTCCCACGGGTGAATATGAAGTTTCTAGACTTGTTGATATATGTTACGGCGATCCCAATAAGACAGGCAAGCATGGACTGTATTTTAAGGTAAAAGTATATTATCTCTTTTTAGGCAAATGCCTGTGTTCTACTTTTTCTTTATAATTTAAAAAGATCTTCATTTATACCACTGGCGCATGTAGGCTCAGCCAGTGGGTATAGTATCCTATCTAACAGTTTGCAGAAATTATATGTAGTGGAATACTACATTTGACCTATGCAGTTACTCAGCATCTTAGGTCCTCTTGAATCTTATACTTTGCATATGTCTATTTAAGCCGAGTCTAATTGTTACTGTAATGTGTTTAAAAAGCTGTCATTTGCTTATTTCTATCTATCAAAAATTGAACCAATCCTATGATTTTTACTAGTGTCCTAAACTATATATGAGTGGTCTATTAGTGTGTGCTTGACATACATTGTTGGCCCACTTCTTGATAACTTAAGCTTTTAGGATTAATGGTTTCTAAAAATGAGGTCTCTCTTCTTCTTCTTTTTTTGTTAATATGAGAAATTGGTATATGTGAGAAGCTTTCGTTGTCATATATCCTAGCCAGGTAGGAAGTCACCGATCGTGTTTGCTTATTCCTTGCCAAGTTCTTCACCCTGCCCCCTGGGGACCCGCCCTCTTTTTTTCTTTGAATGGTGTCCAGAATTTTATTCATATAACACCTGTTTGATATTGTAGTTTGGCGAAGATCATTTTCTAGTCTTAGCTGTTTTGTTAGGTGCATTGGAAGGGTTACAGTACAAGCAAAGATACGTGGGAACCAATTGAAGGGTTAAGGTATTGCTAGCTGTCATTAAAGGTTTTTCTCTTTTTGCTTAATTTTGTGCTCAGTCTTTATTCAAAAGTATTTTCTCAGGAATTGCCAAGAAATGGTACAGAAGTTTGTAAAACATGGGTTGAAATTGAAAATCTTGCCACTTCCGGTAAGTAGTTTCTACTAATTGTATGAGCTGGAAAAGTACCATAAAAATTGCTTTTTCGATTTCCATTGTATTGAATCTTAAGTATAAATACATTCCAGGGTGATGTTGATGTTATTTGTGGGGGTCCTCCTTGCCAAGGAATAAGTGGCTATAATCGCTTTAGAAACCATGATTCCCCATTGGCTGATGATAGAAATCATCAAATTGTAGTCTTCATGGATATTGTAAAATATTTAAAGCCCAAGTATGTGTTGATGGAAAATGTTGTTGACATTTTGAGATTTGACAAGGCTTCTCTTGGAAGATATGCTTTAAGTCGTTTGGTACATATGAATTACCAAGCAAGGCTTGGAACAATTGCTGCTGGCTGTTATGGTCTTCCACAATTTCGCTTGCGTGTTTTCTTGTGGGGTGCCCATCCTAGTGAGGTGAATTCTCACTTTATTTTATTCTTTTCCATTTGTGATAATGACTCTTTAAGAAAGATATTTTACATTAATATTATTGTTGTTGTTATAATTATCATTGTTGTTAATGTAATTATAGTTACCAGTATACATTACACTAATAATAATAATAGTACTAGTAATAATAATTGTTATTACTAGTATTGGCACTATTATATTTGTCACGGCGACACTTCCTTAGACTATCAGCTGTTCACACAATTTTCCCTGACTTTATCTATGCAATACTAAAACTTGTGTTAGGTTGGGCCATACTAAGAGAGAGGGTATTCATTTGACTGTAATAGTCCTTTGAACATTTTAAAAGGAATGATTAGATACATCAGTTCTTATATATTGTAAATGATACTACATTCTAGCAACCAAAAAAAAAAAAAGAGTGATGGTCGTCGTATCTTCCAAGGTTCTTCTAGCTTGAGGAAGAGGCATATCAATGACATTGTGATGGACTAGTGTTGCTTGTGCAAGAAGAGTATGGAATCCATCCATCGATCATGAGTTTTGTGGGTATTGATGTTCAGTATTTTTGGGGTAGAGTGGGTCATGCCACAACAGGTGGTGGAGTTGTTGGCTAGTTGGAAATGCCAATTTGGTAGTCACCTGTGCATAGATGTCTGGAGCATGGTTCCTCTTTGTTTGATGTGGTGCATTTGGAGAGGATGCGATACCATAAATTTGAAGATTGTCTGAGAATGGTGGCAGAGTTAAAAGCTCTGATGTTCAAAACTCTTTATAGGCTCTCAACAGTTCTCACCTCTCTGATTTTCTAGAATTTCTAGATTTCTATTCTTCTTCTTCTCCCTAATTGCGTGTCCCTCTTTTGTACTCCCTGTATATTTGGATTGTGCCCCTTCGTGCCTTCTAATAAAATTAAATTTAGTCCAAAAAAAAGAGTGATGTTATATTTTCTAATGAAATTAAGCCATTCTTAGTTCTGTGCAAAATAAGAACGAAAATCATCCAAAACTTCATTGTAAGAAGTATAAATTCAGTTCCATGAGGTGAACAAATGAGTAGTTGATTCTTCTTCTCCTCCTTTTATGTTTTTTATGCTTGCAGAAACTTCCCCAATTTCCACTTCCAACACATGATGTTATTGTTAGATATTGGCCTCCACCTGAGTTTGAGGTACTAAATCAGTATGTTCATCAGACATTTAAACTTTCACTCCTGTATTCTCTTTTCTATGATTTATTTTGTACCTTCATGTGCAGCGCAATACTGTTGCTTATGACGAAGGACAACCTCACAAACTAGAAAAGGCGGTTGTTCTTCAAGATGCCATCTCTGATCTTCCAGCTGTAATCACATAATATTCAATTGGCTTGTTCTTCTGCTTTTATCCCATTCAAAAGAATATTGAACTAATTTACTGATATAGGTTACAAACTTTGAAACTCGTGAAGCAATGTCATACCAAAAGCCTCCAGAAACTGAATTTCAAAGATATATAAGGTCAACTCGATATGGTAATCTTATCATCCTTCAAATGTAAAATTTGAAGCTCTATATACTTGCGTATTAATTTCCCATTCTGCTGCAGAGCCATTTGGGTTGGCTACTTACAGTGATCTAGTTGCAAGCGTTAATTTGTTGCTCTTTTAGTTGGATACCAAATGTTTCTTTTTCCTTCTTTTTTTCTTTTTGTGCTATATTTCTAGTTGGATACTTATCAAAAAAAATTTCTAGTTGGATAGCAAATGTATGATCACGCATTTACACTTCTTATCAGCATTTTTGGATATTGGTGATTATAGACTAAAGTTTAGAAATCACAACAACTAAGTCATTGCCTTAGATGTGCTTGTTGGCTTTGATTTAGGCAGTGAAGGAGTTTAATACATTACCATATATTTCAATGCCTAAGCAAATAAAAAGTGGGTAGTTTAATAATTCTCGCTTGTAGACTTAAGACTTCTTTCAGTGAGTAGTATCTGATCTTAAACATCCAATCCTTAACCTAGTAGGTGGATAGGTTTAATCTAACTAGTCCATATACCCATGGATAAACTCTTATTCAACGGTATGTGGGACTTTCTTTAACATCTACTCTTACTTGACGGCCCAATAAAAATAGAGGAAACTGAACGGTAACAAATGGGCTCAACCAGCGCAACAGAACCAGAGATATATGCAAATGGGCCCAGCATGTGGAGTCCATTAACAGATAAACCGGGCTTTGATATCATGTTAAAGCATCCAAAGCAAAAGCTTAACCTAGTATTGAAGTTAAATAGAAGAAACCAAATTGGGAAGAGGATTTGAATGCAGGGCCTCCTGTTTTGGTACTACTATTCATTATCACTCATCCCAATAAGCTGATATGAAAAGGGAAATTGCATGGTAATTATATTCTAACAGGGGTGTTTACGGGTTGCGTTTGGTATATATTTTTTGGTTAAAATCTTTCCAATCAACATCATTAAAAGAAAAACTAAAAGCTATTGTCTCATATGTAAATGTTGTAATCCTTCTCTTTAGCTAGATTTAGATAATCTTGCTTTCTTTTTTCTGTTCTTCTGCTTCAAATGGTTAAGTTATAATTGAATGAGGACAACTAGGTACTATAAGATTATGAACATTTTAGATGTCATAGATTTGATTCTAGATTGAAACACCAAGTTCCTTAATCCATTAAATCATGGACTATCTTATGAATATTGAGTTTTCATTTCATACTAACGTAGTCCAGTTCACAGCATATCTCTTCAGCAATCTAGCTGTTCTTATATCTGTAACTGAGGCATATCCTGTTTCTTTTCATCAGTTGATTACAAGTGATGATTCCTAGATTAGGTTGGCAGCTACATTTTTGTTGTTAGTTATCTAATGGATTTATTTATTAGCCAGTTTCTTTTTTCGTTGAATCTAATTTAATTGTGTAAATCATAAACTCAATTCTATTCCCAATTGGATCAGGCTTTTGGAAAAATGGTAATTTGTTATAATACCAGATCCTGAGTTCTAACATTTTCTTCACTCATTCTTCTCATTTAAGGTTAAAAATTCTGACTGTCGGACCTTACTCATTAAGGGAGGGTTTAGGCCCATCAGTGTGGGAGGGTGTTAAAATGATGGTTAAATAATGGAATACTTTTTATGGATTAGTTTAGGCTTTTTAAGAGAAGTGGTACTTTTATCAATCTCTATGGCCATTTTGAAAGCTTAAGATAGTAGGCACTAATCGACGTAATTTTTGGATTGGGAAAAGTGTTGACATATACTGTGCCTATTTGCCATTTAATTAGATATGTTCTGAATTTTCCTATTCGTCTGAATATTTGGAGATAATTTAATTGAAGCCATACTAGTAATTGCCTTTTAGAAGACTACTATGCATCAGCATATTATGTTCCCAATTACAATTGCTTGAGTTGTTTGTATCTCTTTTACCATTGTGTGAGCAGTGCCTGCATTTGATATTTTCTTGTAGATGAATTCATATTCTTCTATCAGTTATATATTCTGTCTTGTCGGTGTAGATCCTAATTAGTTCATATGTTACTTATTAAAAAATCATTTATTTCATGTACTTTGACAATGAAACCAAGTTGACCAATATTATTGCTATTATTTTTCTTTAATTTTTATTCTACAGAGATGACTGGCTCCACTCTAAGTGGCTCTTTAGAAACAAAACCTTCACTTTTCGACCACCGGCCTTACGCATTGAGTGAAGATGATTACTTACGAGTTTGCCAAATTCCAAAAAGAAAAGTCTGATTCATTTAAACTTTACATTGATATCTGACCTTTGATCCTATCTACTGTTTCTAACTTATTAGAACTTCTAGGGAGCAAATTTCCGAGACCTTCCTGGTGTAGTCGTAGGAGCTGACAATGTGGCTCGGCGAGATCCAAAAGAACAAAAGCTGTTGCCATCTGGAAAAGCAATGGTGAGTGTTTGTTTTCTGATGGCTGGAAAGAGGATTAGCTTCATTTAAATGAAATTTCTATGCCATGAAATTATACCAATGTAATATTATGTCTCCTCTGTGTGTGCGTGCGGGCCCAAGATTGAGCAGCATAGTTAAATTCAATTTTCTGAAAAAGATTGTCTTCCAGCTATAATCATGTTGGAAAGAAATAACAATTTTTGGAAAATTCAAAGGGTATTGCCCTAATTTACTTGGTAAGATCTGTATTTAAGAGCTAGAGAAATCCCACCCCAAATGGAGCCACAGGTTTTAAACTATAGTCGTTAAATATGCCTTTTGCAATGAAGATAGGAAGGAAGAAGGAAATATTGTAAAGACTATATCTCTGAGAGTTCTAGGCAAAACTCTAGGGACTGACAGTAGCTGCTTGTATGTCAAAGAAAACTATAACAAAATTATGAAGAATAAGTAAAATGAAATCATTTTACGCTAACTGAAGCAAGCTGAAAAATAAGTAAAATGTAAGCATTTATATACTTTCTCCATCACATCATGACAGTTCATAATTATGAAAATACTGTTTTATTTTACTTTTAGGTACCAGATTATGCCTTTACCTTTGAGCAAGGGAAGTCTAGAAGGTTAGATGTTTCCTCTTGGTAGCCTCAAAGATATTTTATTCTTGTATATTAGTTTCGATTATTTTGATAATCTGATATACATGTAGGCCATTTGCAAGGTTATGGTGGGATGAAACAGTGCCCACTGTAGTAACTTTCCCAAGTTGTCACAATCAGGTCTATCCTTCCTCTGATCCACTTTGGTAGTGAAATTACACATTTTTGGATATTGTTGTAAGCTATTGAACTTGTGTAGGCAGCATTACATCCAGAGCAGGACCGAGTCCTCACCATACGGGAATATGCAAGGTTGCAAGGCTTTCCTGATTATTATAGATTCTGTGGTACAATTAAAGAGAGGTATGTAGACTTGTACATGTTTCAGGCAGAACGCACAACACCCCCAACAAGGGATTTGTAGGGGGCTATTTCTGATGCATCTTACAAGTTCTGGCACATGCAAACAATGATTTTAAGCTAAATTAAGAAGAGAGGGGAATAGTGTCAAGTTTTGTATGGGAATGGTCTTAGTGTTGACTTAACATTATTTGATAGAATTTATTGGAAGATTCAAAACAAAGTAATTGAAAGTTGGGCCCCATATGACCTCCAAGAACTATGCATAATCAAATTGCAGATTTTAAACATAGTCTGAAATTTTATTTGTTTATATTTTAAATTCAGGTTGCTTGTAAAGTATTATCTTACAATTTTCTTGGTCTTTGAGAAACATAGTTGCTGTAACATGTTATTTCCAATTTCTCATCATCTCCTGCATGAGTTATGTGAGTATTTTGTGTTTCTTTGTATTTCGTTCAGGTATTGTCAGATTGGAAATGCAGTTTCTGTTCCTGTTGCACGAGCCTTGGGATATGCCCTGGGATTGTCATTTCGTAAGCTCAGCGGGGAAGAACCGCTCACAACTCTTCCCCCCGAGTTCTCTAATTCAAATTATCTTCAATTGACGAAATCCCTGTCTCACGAGAGTAACTAGTACTCAGTCTTTACCCTCATGCATTGATCTTATGAGTTGTGGCAGTTTTTATTCTGACAAGAAGCAAAATGGCTGTAGGCCTTTAGTTTTGGTGAGCTTGCGGCGGGGGTATTTTAGCTCACTCGGTAAAATTTGGCTAAAAACAGGTTTTACGAGCTCACTAGGAATGCTCTTAGGTTGAGCTTTTAATGTGCAGAATTGATGTAGAAACTTTTCTTCTGGCTCTGTTGATATTCATGGATGTAAACTGGCTGTGGCAAGGCCAGTTCCATTATCTTTGGCCAAACACAATGAAATGATTGATTTAGTGTTTCCATAGACATTTTTATTTGAGCAACTTCAAATTTAACCGAAATCTAAGATCTGAATAAAGCTAGTGGAAGGCAGAGAATTGGTTGCTGAAAAAATAGACCTGTTAGAATGTGGTGCTATGCCTTCAAATTGGTCCATCTATACCAAAATTGGTCCAGTTTGAGCATCCTGGTTGATACTTCCCATACCATTACAATTTCATTCTCATGCAATAGGGATTACTTCCTCTTGAAGATGAGCTCCCAAGAGTCACATTCTCAGGTATCTAGTGTGAAAGGATGAAGACAATGCCTTCTTTGGTTGTAAGGATGGTTATATAGGGTCTCATGCACACTCAACAGGGTTGAGGTGTCTAAAATTTATATACTTGTAAAAAAAATCGATCGTTTGAGGTTGGAAACCGAATGATCAATGACAACTATTGTCGATCGTTCAAGGTCGCTCTCGATCGTTCGAAAACCTTAACTTATATTAAAACATTTGTTTTAATTAAACGAGCTTGTACCCCGTGCAATGCACGGGTTGTTTTTAAAAATGATAGGACAAAGAATTATAATAACTAGTAGATGTATAAATAACCAAAAAAAAAAAAAAAACCTTATATAGAGACCATTTACAACAACACACATGCTCAAATATTTTTCCATGCCCGTATCTTTGCATTCCCAAAATAACTCTATTTAAAATACTTTCAAAGAGAAAAGTTTGAGAAAAAAAAACTCATTAAATTATGGTTAAAAAATAAATTAATTATATCATTTCTCTTTACTCAAAAACATAAACAACAACGTAACCAATGAAATTCATAAGGTATAGGAAGAAGTCTAATCAAATAGAGCTTTTTTCTTTCAACCATTCTTTTGCATTATAAAGTTTAATTTTTTTCCTTCCAACCATATTTTTTTTCATCTCATCCTACAAATTTTATATATCAATCATTAGATTTACAGACTCATATGGACTCTACACAAATTCAATGATGGATTCATTCATTCACTATAGAGATGGTTAAAAGATAGTTAAAAATATAATAAATTCTATCATTTCCTTTATAAAATTATAACAATAATTAAGGACAAAAATGGAATATGAAGCACAAAACTACGTAAATAAATAAATAAAAAAGACAAATAAATGTACTATTTAGCATTCTCTACCACATTATTTACCATTTTTCTTGAATACAACCTTGCAAACACAATTTCCAAAACCGAATCAAAATTAATACTAATATAATAAAATATAATTAACTTTTCCATATGTTTTCGAGGATGATAAAGACCAACTTTTGTGCCCAACTTTTACCTTTTTTTATTTTTGTATAAAAAGTGTCACAAGCAATCATATATTTTTTTTTGTCCTTCTAGTATTTTTTAAAATGAAAATTCCATTTTTCTTCATAAAAAAGGTAAAAGTTAAAAAAGTTGGGTGTTTAATATTTTCCATGTTTTTCTCAATTCTAATGAAATTCATAGGTATAGAAAAAAGTCATGTCAATTAGATATTTTTTTCTTTCAACAATCTTCACATATATAAAGTTAAAAAAAAAAACTAATTTTACAATAAAAGTAGAAAATATTATAAAAATTAAAACAAAAAATAGAGACAAAAATGGAATCAAAAGCACATAACCACAAAAATAAAATAAAATAAAATAAATAGACTATTTACTTCTTGCTACGTCATTTATCATCCTCTCTTGACACACCCCTTCAAATGCAAATTTCATAATCCAATTTTTTTTTTTTAAAAACATTTATTTCATCAAATAAACTAATTGCAAATTAACAACGATTAAAATCGATCATTAATATCTATTGATTAGGGAAAGAGATCGAGAACACATGGTGTGATACCTATTATATCTTAATACAAATAAAACTTATAAATTTTGAACATTTAGGAAAAAATACAAAGCAAAATAAACAAAACAAATAATTTCATTCAACATTTAAGGAATCAAATAAATCATCTCACATCGTGTTCAATGCGTCATTATGTATTTAGTGTTTTGAAAGAGTTTATGTTCCTTTTATGTATAACAATCAAATAAATAATTTTGAACATTCAAATAAATATGGAGGAAAATAAACAATTTTTTTAATAAATATAAAATAAACAAAATCTTCATTAAAATGGATGAACAAAATCTAAAAAATTATAAAAAAAAAAGAAAAAAAGAAAAGAAAGTAACATTGACATGGAATGCAATATGGATTAGAATTTTATATACTCTTGATCGGTTGTAGAGCAATTGTAAGGATAAATCAAACTAAATTCATGGGTTAGATAATACATGATTCTTAAATATGATATTCTAATTATTTTTTTTCGCCTCACCCTCGTTAAAGTTGAGTACATTTGCCGTTGCTCATGGAGGCCGCCAACGATGAGAATGCAAAGAAAGTGGTGCCGGAGTTTGAAGGCTTGGAAGAGTTTGGTGGTGACGTTGTCATGCATGCTTGTGACTACAAAATACAAATCCAAATGAGAGTTATAGTGGGAAGTGTGTATTAGTTGTTGGTTGTGGGAATTTAGGCATGGAGGTACTCGGCCATGTAGAGCATCCCGCCATCTTCATCTCCATAGAAAAGACGTTTGGGAGAAGCAAGTGAGGAGAGAGATAGAAAAGAGGTTTGATTTATCGTTTATTGGATACACTGTTTTATTAGAAATGTTGTTTTGAAAAATAATCAAGGCACAACGCTTCACCAAAGCTTTGTTTTGGTTTAAAAAAAAAACAAACTCCCCGATATTAGAGATTTGATATTAAATTATATTAGATATTAGATAACGGGGATAAACCCCAATTAGATAAGATATTAGAGAATTTTTATTTATTTATTTATTTATTTTAGAGATTTGATATTAGATTATATTAGATATTAGATAATGTGGAGATAAATAATGTTTGATGGCAGTTGAGATTGAGAAAAAGGAAGTTTGAGAAAACACGATGTATTGATTTTAAATGGAATGCCACATGTCATAATATTAGCCTATTCGCTTAAAATTTTAAAAAACTCAAACGCATAGTTTCATTTAATATAATGATTTGTTAGATAAATAGAATGCCACGTGTCAAACTATTAGACTCTCTTGTCTAAAACTTCCCTATTATATATATATTAGATTACTTTTAATCGTTGGCTTGAATATTGTAAATACTTCTTTTCTACGTGAATGAAACTAAGGGTCTTGGCTTTTGTGAATTAGTATTACTATTTATATTACAATCTTTTTTTTTTTTTTAACATGTCCATACAAGAAGGGAGATGGAGATTTTAAACTAGTAATTTCTGCTTCATAAGATGTAGTTTCAACCAATTGAACTACTTTTTGGAGACAATTTCTATTAGAATTTTAAATGGCAAGTCAACACAGAGATTTATTTTGTTATTTATACTTATCACTAGGAGTTTTAAATAATTTTTTAAAAACTTAAAGGAGCTTGTTGCAAGCGAGTGCAACTATTAAGATTAATTTTGCATTTTTTTTTCTTAAAAATTATTTAATTTTATTAACCCAGCATTTAATTTTTAGAATTATCAAAAAATGGTATATCGGACTGCACGGGATATAAATACTCGGGACTTTCAAACTATGGCTAGGGTTTAAGGATTTATCCAAACTCTTCTCCAAAATGGGCACCAGATTCCTAACGTCAAGAACATCAACCAAAAACCTCTACCAACTCCTCCAATCCCGCTTCGGACATTCCCCGCCAGTTTCCCAATTCCTTCGGAGCCTCCACTCTGTTTCCAGTGATTTCCACAAATCCCAGCCCAGAAACTCCAGGGGCTTCGTCTCCCCCGCTATCTACAACCTCGGTGAAGCCGGTGCTTCTGCGCTCGGCCCCGATAACCGCGTTCCGGCCACCGTGGTCACCGGTTTTCTCGGTTCCGGAAAGGTTCGGTTTGTTTCACTTTGAATGGAAATATTCAGCTCTAGATTTTCATTTCCCTGTGGCATGTTTGGCTGCGGAATTTCTGTCACCAGACGGGGCATCAACGTCTTGAGGGTTGAATTTGAAAAATTGTGTCAGTAGTGGATGATCAATGTTTTCCAGGAAAAAAATTTAAGAATAGTGAAGTTGAATTGAAAATGATAAGTCTTTTTATGGTATTCTCTTTGTTGCTTCATTAATGTATTGCCTGATATTGTTTAATGCTATTCAATGCAGACAACTCTCCTGAATCATATTCTTACATCTCAACACGGCAAGCGTATTGCTGTCATAGAAAATGAGGTACTGGAATTTTCATAGATGCATGGTCTAACTTGTCTGGCAGTTTACAGAAGATTCTTTTTTCATTATTTCAAAGAAATAGTTTACTGTACCTCTTATGCTTCCTTTTACTTCCTTGCTAGAGAATCTGAACGTAGTTTAATTGGCTGAGCTCTTTCTTGCATAGAGTGGTCAGGTTGTTCTTGTAATTCTTAAATACTCAGAATACTGTCAATGCAGTTTGGTGAGGTGGATATTGATGGATCGTTGGTTGCTAGTCATTCCTCTGTGTCTGAAGACATTGTCATGGTTAATAATGGTTGCCTATGCTGTACTGTGCGAGGAGATCTCGTTAAGATGCTTTTGAAGTTGGTCAAGGACAAAGGAGACAGATTTGATCATATTGTTATAGAAACAACAGGTATATTTTGGTGCAACCTCCCAGTGCTTACCTGCACGTGGGGGAAGGGTAGGGATTTTGATTTATGTTTTTACTTGAACTCTAAACTGAGTTATTAGTAAAAAAGAAAATGATCTTCATTCATATGTCTCAACCTCCTTTGCCCAAATCTTAACTTGAAAACATAATTTCCAAGTAGATCTTTTACTAAAAATAAATGGAAAAAAAGAACAAAAGAACAAAAGTAAAACTTATAATGGATAAGAAGAGGAAAGGAAGTAGATATTTGTTCCTTCAATATATATTTTTCTCTAATTACTTTTTTTTATTCAATTTATAAGCCTCATATGTAGCGTGGCTTTTCTTTGTTGGTCCTGGAAACATTTTGAAATAGCTTCTCATTCCCTTGGTGGAACTTTATTCCATCAATGACTGCGTCAGGTGTAGATACTGAAAGCTGACTATGTCTTCTATTCATGGAATCTTTTTTTTCAGGCCTTGCTAAGCCAGCTCCTGTTATAGAAACTTTTTGTACTGATGAACTGGTTTCACGTTATGTGAAACTAGATGGAGTTGTTACTTTGGTTGATTCCAAGCATGCAATGCAACATTTAACTGAGGTCAAACCAAGATTTGTGGTAAATGAAGCGGTAGAGCAAGTTGCCTATGCTGACCGTATTATTTTGAACAAGGTGAATTTTGATTTCTTACCTTGAATGCTATGGTTAGGCTTTCTGTTAATCTGTTTCCGTTGCACCAGGCAATTATAATATACCAAAGACCTATTTCTAGCTATTGTGCCTTCCCAATACAATGATTTTGTTTTTTGGCAGATAGATTTGGTCAGTGAGGCTGAGTTGGAGATATTGACTAAGAAAATCAAGGTATGTCTTTCTATTTCACATGTACACTCCGTTTAGTTTGTCAATAATTACTGTCAGGTGCTTTCTTATGCATACATGCATATACACTGGATAAAGGGGGTGCAAGGCCTTTATAGCTGTGATAAACACACAAATACATGCGTGTAACCCCTTTCACTTTGTGACATGATAACTTCATAGTTTGGTCTCATGTCAAGAATCAAATTCTAGTTTATAGTTTATAAATTGGCTGCTGAGTAAATCCCACATCAACGACTTGGGCAATGAGAAGCTCATGAAATATCAATCTATGTGACCATAACTTTTTTGATGTATAATTTATAATTCCATAACATTTTAAGAAAGCAAGCTCCAAGACTATAATATTTTTCATAAATATGAAGCCTGATTGTGATCTTTCATAAATATGTTTGTTATTGATGCCAGAAAATCTTGAGGAAAAAAAGGAAAGCTATAAGAACCCACTCAAAACACAACAAAAACCTAAGCACTAGCAAAACATAAAATTATCAGATTGGCGTTATGTCTTCTCTACTTGCTCCATGTTTTCATTACATCTGTTTAGATTTTTTTCATCTACTTTGTTCTGACAACCTCTGTATTTTTGTGCATTGTTGCCAGGATATTAATGGAATTGCACAAGTTAAGCTAGCTAAATTTGGATCCGTTGACATGGATTTTGTTTTGGGAGTTGGAGGATATGATCTTGAAAGGTTACAGTCTACTCTGCTTCTGCCCATAGTCAAATATTTTATATTATCCACTATTTATGATATTTATTTCTTGACACTGTGTGTGTGTGTTTTCTACATGGCACTAGCAACATTCTAATGCATACTCATAGTTTAAGGGGCAGGATGTAAACCCACCTATGTTGATATGTCAAATGACTTGATTTTGCAGAATTGACTCTGAAGTTCATGGAGATAGTTCCTGTTCTGCGACCCACCAACATGAAACTGGACATGGTAGCATTTTCTCTCGATTTTTTTTTTTTTTTTTCCCTTCCTGTCATCCTCCCCTTTTATGGGTCAGTTGTAGGTGGTTAAGTTTTAAGGAAAAGAAGAAAGAAAAGAATTGATAATAAATCATCATGAATTTGAATTATTTTCACTTAAACCATTTTTCTTTCTCTTTTTTTTTTTCCCTTGGGCTCCGAGACTTGGAATTAATTCCATTTCAGCATGTGACTGTTATATTACATTGCAAATGTCTCTTTTCTTCTTTTATTACATATGGACAACTTTTATGAGTTGCAACTGGGATGATAAGCTATATAACTCTACTTCTTTTCTTGCATTTTGGTTAGTTACAGAGGGGTTTGGTTTTAATTTCTCATCTGGATGATGTTTTGAGTTTTAAAAAAAAAAAATGTTGGGATATATGTTTTCTTTAAATTAATAATTGCAGATAGAGAAAGTTGAAGGGTACAATCCAAACAACCAGGCCAATTTGAAGCCTAATTATGTATTAGAAGGTTCTAATAATGAAATGTAAGTTTGTATTGATTACTTGCTGTTACCATGGTGACTAAAATCAATAGGAGGCAAAATGGATCAGTTTCCTCTGATGTTCTGTTAGAATTTCAGAATTTTAGAGATAACTCTCTGAAAACTGTTTGGCCATGTTCTCCTGGGTTGGGCCTTATAGCTTTTTAACTGAGTGATACATGAAACATTTTTTTTGATAAGTAATGTGTTATATATCAAAAAACCCATAATGGGGCACAAACAATTACACAAACGTGCACACCCAAAAAGGTGCCAAACGCAGAATAACAAAGATGATAAGAATCCCCAAAATACAAAACCCCAAAGCTCACAAGGAGCACCCAAAGAAAACTCCCCCACAACCCAAACAGATCCCTACTTCACAATGATCATGCCCCTCTTTGTCCGGGAAGGCCCATGTGCGCTCTCTCTCTCTTTTCACCTAAAAATTCTTCAATCACCCTAACGTAGGCCGAAGCTCACCCACAATCCCAACAAAACCCATCCATAAACCCTCAAAAACCTCCAGAAAGCCAAGCTACCCACCAGAAACCCCACAAAATCACCCAAACAGCCCCAGGCACTACAACGTAATAGTCTTGCCCTTAGTCCCATGCCACGCGACCGTTATACTAAGATCCTCTTTCACCTCATTCAGCCACGCAACCTTTCGATTCTCCTCCTCATCATCCTCCAACAGCCCCTTCTCGCGTGCTACCCTATTTTCCCAACGAAAATCCTCTTCCATGTTCTTTAAGAGCACCAAGCGATCTTCATCCTGTAACTCTTCACTGTCCTTGACCTTTTCCTTCATCCACTCAATCTGCCATTTTTGGGATTTGGTCAGACCGAATTCCATAGCAATGGTGTCAGAAATGGTGTCAGAGGAGCACGGCCTAGTTGTACTATTATACAACTTAAGCGGCGGAGGCGATGCAGCCTTGGCAAGGTCAGAAAGCGGCGGTGATGCATACCCGGGAAGAACCTCAGAAGATGAAAGGATCGCCGGAGAAGCCACCGCCGTTGACACATCTCGGACCACCACAGCAGAGGCCTTGACAGGATCGGAAACCAGCGGCGTAGCAGACCAAGGAAGAATCTTTGAAGATGAAGGGATCGCCGGAGAAGTCACCGGTGTTGCAAACCCAAATCCTGCCGGCGTTACAGACCCAGGAAGAACCTTTGAGGATGAAGGGATCGCCAGAGAAGACACCGGCTTTGCAGATCCAGATCACGCCGGCGTTGAAGACCCAGAACCCGCCGAGGCTGCAGACCCAGAAACCACCCCTGTAGAACTCGCCGGCCAAGACTTCGTATTCTTACCCAAAGAAGACCTAGATGGCGGCTCCAAATCTGCTTTTGTGACCAACGCAGTCATCGGAGAGGCCACCGGAATATTCCCCGGCGTGGCCGAGCCAAGCTCCCCCGTAAACGACTCCGGGTGAGCTGACCCAAGACCCGCACTAGAATCCAAACCCAGAAACAAGGCGTCAGACGAGGCCCGAATCCGACTTGTGTCTAGCTCTCAATCTAAACCCAAATGAAGTTTGGGCTTTCGCCCATCCTAGAACAAACCTGGTCCAGGTCTGACCCAAACTTCTCAAGAATCTTCTCCCAACTATGGACCCTAGAGCCCTTAAACCATGACTTGGGCTTAAGGCCCAGCCCGATAGAGAAAAACCGATCCACGCCAGCCCTAATACTTTCCAGAGACGCTAACGAAAGACAGCTCTAATCAGCTTGGTCGCTGAATCGCCGCCTCCTGCGACCTCGCCACCCTTAATCAACTCAGAACAACCCCCGTCGAATCTGATCATCAGCCTTCACACGACCAGAATCCTCGAGAGCACTGCTGCATAAGTCCGATTAGAAGAGATAGTCGGAATACCCCGGATCCCTTCATCTTAGCTGCGAAACACCAAAAATTTCCGTAGCTCCTCCACAAACGACGCCAACCCCAACCTTCACGGCCCTCGTGTAGCCAAATCACCCTTTCCGACCACCCTCAGCAAAGGCCTCGCCACTAAAACCGACCGGCCTTGTTGCAGCCCTTTGGATCTTCAAAATCAACTCATCCTCCCGAAACGATTTGGCGAAGACCTCCGTCTATGCATTTCAGCGCCCTCCACCATGTCCGCCACCAATCGAGATCGAGACTCGGAGAAAGGGAGCCAGAAACCCTTTTCTTTTCTTTCAAACGCACTTGGCTTGTCTGCGCCAAAAGGAGAACGATTTGGCTTCCACAGCAAATCTCCGCCCATTCTGTCCCAAGCAATCGTGATCCCACAAACCCAAGTTGAGTCCAGCGGAAACGTACCGCACGCTGCTTCCGCTTAGAGAGGAAATAGCTAGATCTGGGAAAAGACTGCCTAGAGAGGAGATATACATGAAACATCTAGAATACATTTCAAAAAAACGAAATTAGGGGAAGCTAGCTGGGATTGTTGGCTGCTGTACGTAGAATCCCCTGGTTGACTTATACTATAGTAGTAATTGCATCATAGTAGTTCTTTTAATCGCTTCATATATATATATATATATATATATTTTGATATCAGGGAACCTATACAAGGTAGGGTCCGAAAGCCTTTCGAACCCACCTCTACAGAGTAAACCTTGGTCCCGTACACTGCACCCTTAGAAGTTTCCCTACACAGAAATGGATAGATTGCTCGTTTTTCACTAGGGGGTGTGGCCCCAAGGGATTGTTTGCACCCAAGAGGTGTTGAACCTTGGACCTTGAATGGAGTAAACTTCCAAGACCAAAGCTTTCACCACTTGGGCCAACCCCTTGGGGTTTCCTTTTCTACTTTGCAATTTAGTATTTCCTATGAACATTTTGTTCTCCATAGCAACTTCAAAATGTTTTCCTTCTTTTTCATTTCAATTCATATCTCATTTTGGTTGAATGTTGCAGAACACCACAAAGGGCATCATCATGATCATACGCATGATTCTGCTGTCTCTAGTGTCAGTATTGTTTCCGAGGGAACTCTTGATATTGATGAGGTAATAAATATTATCAGTAGAGCTGCAGTATTTGCTTTAGTACTTAGGTTTACCTTTGTTTAATTTAATTGTGTTTCTTTCTTTATTATTTTTACTGTGTATATAAAGGGGCACCATCTCCTTGTAAGCTGGTTTGTAAAGACAAGTTCTACATAAAGTATGTATAATTTAGTATCATAACCAACCACCACGTCAAGCATAGGATCGAATAGGTGGCAACTTTGTGATTAAGTCATGGAGGGAGTGACCTATAGACTGGATTAAAATGTTTGTATGTTACGCTCCTAAGTATCCCACATGGCTTAAATGCAATATTAATTATATGTATATTAACTTTTGGGCACTTTCTTCTTATAAGCTGGTTTTTAAGGGTGGGTTCTACTTGACATTTGTATCAGCTTACAAACCTCAAGATAAGCTCTCAAGATAATATGATGAACTAATAGATTATTGGTTGTTGCTGTACCAGCTTGATGATTGGCTTGAAAGGTTGATCGATGAAAAAGGAGAGGACTTGTACAGAATGAAGGGCATCTTGTGTGTTAGTGGTTCTGAGCAGCGTTATGTTTTTCAGGCACTTATTTTCCTCCTCTTATTGTTGCTTTCATTATCATATTGGTATCGCATCTGTGATTGTGTTGATCATAGCTTTAATTTATTTTCCTAATTTTGTCCTTCTCTCCTATGGTGTTGTTTTCTTTCAGGGGGTGCATTCTTCGTTGGATGGCTGCCCAGGCAAAACATGGGGACCCGATGAGAGAGAATTAACAAACTGGTGTTCATAGGAAGAAATTTGGATGAAGCTGCCCTAAGAAAAGGTTTCAAAGGTTGTCTAGTATGAGCAAGAGTTTTGTTTTGTTTTTATATTTTTGTTCCTTCTTAGGGTAAGTGAGCAAGAGTTGGTACATGTCAAATATTTATCTGGTAGATGGATGAAGGCAAAAAGTGCACCTAAGAAAGGCTTTTAGTTTCACAAGTGCATCAATCATCCATCTTTCTGGCGTTGAATTGGTTTTCAGACAAATTGTCTCATGTATAAAACTTGTGCATTTTTACATGTCAAAATGACAAGAGTTTTGGACATCTCTTGTATGTAAGAGAACTATTGATAAACCTCTAATAACTTATCTCTCTCTTGTCTATCTATATGATGTGGCTTATGTTTCTTATCAAGAGTAATGTTACATATCACACAAATATCTTATAAGGCTAACCTGGCAAGGTCTAATACCCATGAATTATTATTATTTTTCATGTAAGGGTTAATCAGGTTACTAGACATGTCACGTTTTGTAAGATATTTGTGTGATATATATATGTAGCATTACTCTTAATTATATATTATGTGAAAGCCTTGAGAATGGCAGAAGGTAAACACCAACTATTGAAAACACTAGTTAGCAATATTGTGTGCATTTTTTTTTTTTTTTCATGATTTGCTTTTTCCAATTCTCATGTGCTGGTCCTCAAGATAGTTTGTTAATGGTCTTGAAAATTGACCAATAGTAAAAGCAGAATGAATTGAGCTTGACAAATGCTTTTTTACTGTTTATTACATGGCAAAATCCGCTGTTTGTGGTTCTTAGGTTGTAAGAGTGTCTTAGGTTCAATGTGGTGTGCTATCAACTATCAAGGGAGCACCAGTATTATGCTTTTTGTTTTTTTGGGCATAAGCCGAGAGTGAGACGAGACCATAATAAATGCTGGATAGAGAGAGAGAGAAAAGAAATAGAAAAAAAAATGAGAGGAGAGAGAATATTCCTATATTTTAATATTTTTTTTTTTGTCAATTATGTGAGTGAATAGTACATAAATGTCACATGTATAGCGTGGTCCAGAATCGAATCCCCCACTCCCTTGTGCATATCAAAAAAAAAAAAAATTGAGAGCTTTTCAGAGCTCTTTTAACATTTTGGCTAGCTAAAATAACTGAAACATATTGTGGCTGCTTCATTTTGTATAGACAAATGTACTCTTCTTGCCATGGTTGTAAAAATCATTATTAGAATTCAAAATTTAGTAGTGATTTTTGCTTCTATGTTAGAATATATGCACTTGAAAGTGTAAGAACTGTAGAAGCATGTGTAATATTTCTCTTTGGCTCTATTTGTGGAAAGAACAAGAATAGAACTGTAGCAGAATCGCACTGTAGCAACAATGCGGTTCCGTACTGTAGTTAGTCTGCAACGAAGACTTTTGTGATTTTCAATTTTTTTTTTTGACTTGCAGACCCGCTGCTCCCCATTACCTTTTCAAAATGGACAAATGGACAAATTGCAAGTGAGTAGTGGGTCTGTAGATGAATTTTTTTTTGAAAATCGTAGAATTCTTCACTGCAGACTAGCCCCAAAACGGGACTGCACTTAGCTATGGTACCGCTACTATGCGGTTTCACTACAGTTCTATTTTCGTTCTCTCCGCAAACAGAGCCTTTGTTTTGGGTCAAAGTTGGATAGAATTTGGAACCCACGCTCACTCTTAACCTATACCCCTAAGCTGCCGATGTTAGCCAAGATTGAAATCTAGAACATTCTCACCTATTATCCTTAAAAACAATAAAATAAAATCCAAATATGGGTGGCACAACCATTAGGCCAAGAGAAAAAAAAAAAACAAAATTATAGGCTTACTTACTAAAAACAAAATTAGGCAAACTTATGCCAAATTCCGTGACCTTTGTAAAGATTCGATTACTGTGACCTCCCACTAAACATATTTACTCTTTATTTATTTATTTATTATTATTTTTAAATAAATAAAAATCGTCCAATAAGAATTTGGATAATGAATGAAGAAACCCAGAGGCCCAGTTTGATGCCTTTTCGTCAAGGCCGGAGGGAATATTCTGACGTCACCTCCAAAACCCCGTCGCTCGCGGAGTTTTCGAAACGTGTCCTCCTCCCACATGCGGGACATGACCTTTTGCGACGTGCCACGTCAATCCTCGAATATTCTATTCCCCTCGTTCTGCGGCGAATATTCCACGCTAGCATCTACGTGGCACCCGATTCCCTTCCACTCCCCGAGCGCACCATTTGTCCGTCCCTCTACCATCGCCCACCGTCCGATTCTCCCACTTACCAAGATCCAACCGTTTTAAGGTGGCGCGAACGAACTCCATTGGAGCACACCACACCACACCACAACGGTTCTCCAGCATATTCTAGTCCACATACAACGCTGTCATGTCGCTTGAGATTCGTCGCCGACCTTACCTCTACATGTTCGTTAATGATTATAATAATAATATATATTTATAATAAATAGCCGTTGAAACAAAGCTCTGCTTTTGCCTTCTTTAATTTTCCTGGCATCTGAGATAAGATAATTACCGCCTTCATCATTAACTGATCTGAATCTCTCTCTCTCTCTCTCTCTCTCTCTTTCATCTTTCCTTTTTTGGGACCTCTCCTTTTTTGTTAAAGTCAAAGGGACCGCCGATCTGGTAGAAAAAAAAAAGTAATTAACGAACAGGGAAAAGAGAGAAAGTGATCAAAAAGCTGGGAATTCGAATTTACTTTCGGAAGAAAAGAATTTGGGTTTTGGGTTTTGAGGACTCTTTTGGGTTGGAGGGGTGGGGTGGGGGAGGGAGATGATGGAGAGGAATTATGGCGGTGGAATTGGAGGAGGGTGCTTTCCGTACGAGAATGGGGTGGTGATGACCAGAGACCCGAAGCCGAGGCTGAGGTGGACGGCTGATCTCCACGACCGGTTTGTCGATGCTGTCACTAAGCTTGGTGGCCCCGACAGTACGTTACTTCTCTGTTCTATCTAGCTACTATAATTCTCTCTGTTTTTTTTTTTCTTGGTTTCTTTCTTCTTTGTTAAGTTCCCTGTGATTCTGTGAAGGATTAATATATATGGTTTTATTTTGAAGTTGAGGTAAGTTGTTTGCAAATTTATGTTTCATGATATATACTTATATAGTAGCCCAATCAAGTACTAGTGGCTTTGAATCTATATGCTGTAGCCTGTACTCTGTAGTCCAGTTCCTCCTTCTATTCATTAAAGATTAGTAAAACTTTTTATTTTTTATGGAAAAACTTATCTTGTGTTTGAATATTGTGCTGGAGTTCATTTTGCTTTTTTAATCTGATGTGAGAATTTAATGAATAAGTTGTGTAGCAACATTTAACTTTAATTATGGTGCATGATATATATATACACACACAAGAAGTAGGGAAAAACGCAATTGTCAATGTCATTAGGGATGCATGGCAATTTGAATTTTTGTGTCGGGTTTGGTCATATCAAGACATGTATATTAAGATTATATATATATCAATTATAATTCGACCTATTTAACTCAAGTCATACTTTTCAACCCTAACTTATTAATTTCATGTTGGAATTGCCAGTTGTGTCAAAAATGGTTAGTTTTAAATGTCACGTGTTGGATTTACATCATGTCGAGATATAGATACAAGACTATATAGGTCAATTATAACCTAACCTATTTAATTAAATAGGTTATACTTTTTAATCTTAACTCGTTAATTTCGTGTCTGATTTACAAGTTGTGTCAAAAGTTGCCACTACTAAATATCAAGTTTGGGTTCTATCGAGGTTATAGGTCAATCTTAATTTAACTCATTTAATTAAATATGTTATACTTCTCAATTATAATCCGTTAATTTCGTATTGAGTTCATATCAAATTTGCAGATTTTATCAACCCTAAATGTTGGGTTTGGGTCGTATTGAGATTATAGGTCAACCTTAACCCAATCCAATTAACTAAACAAGTCATACTTTTAAACTCTAACCTGCTAATTTTGTGTTGAATTCGTGTGAGTTTGTAAGTCCTATAAAAAATTAACAGCTCTAAATGCCATATGTCAGGTTTAGGTCATGTTGATACATGCGTATAAGACTATATAGGTTAATTCTTACTTGAATTATTTAGTTAAATGGGTCACTCCTCTCAACCCTAACTTGCTACTTTCATGTTTTGTTCGTGTTAAGTTTTCGACTCATATAAAAACATTACTAGCTATATATGTCATTTTGTTGAACTGAATTGTGGAAAAGAAGAACCTTGTTATCTCCAACCTTGGTGTGGCCAATTACAAGTGTACAACCTTGCACCATGGAACTGAATTAACCCAATTCTTATGTAGTAACTTACCAGAAATTAAACCTCAAATTTGCAGCTTTCTGTTCACAAGTCGACTACAGATATTTTTCAAAGGGTGTTTTCCACTTTCTCTTGCAAAGTTAATTTAGAGAGGGTTTTAATTTATTTTATTTTATTTTTTTCAGAAGCAACTCCCAAGTCTGTGTTGAGGTTGATGGGCATGAAGGGCTTGACATTGTATCATTTGAAGAGCCATTTGCAGGTAATTGGAAACTTTGATCACATGGTTTCTTTTCTTTTTATCATTTTAAGCTTTTGAATCAATAGTGATTTGATGTGGTACAAGAGTGAATATACTAAGTTTTAACATTATTTTCATCATTTACCTCTAATTTCAATTAAATATTTGAGAAAAATGCAAAATTAATCTCTATGAGTTACCTGATTTACAATTCACTCCCTATAGTATTAAAATGAAGCTAATTGTAAACAGGTAAATTATGACGACTAATTTTGCTTCTATTTTTTAAAAAAATATTTCATTTGTTAACTTAAAGAAGACAATGAATATGCAGAAGTACAGACTTGGACAACAATCAAGAAGACAATGTATGGCGGAACAAGCCAACGAGGGCAGTGGTGAGTCCATTAGAAATTTCCTGTTCAGAAAAATTTTAGAATTCCCACACAAACTCTACGAAGAAATTAATTAATTGAAAAGTTTCCCATAGGCAATACTTTTATGTACATATATAGAATATATCTTAAGAAAATTTTGCTGTCCCCAAGAGGTAATTCAATCAGCTGGGATCACGCTTTATAAAGCGGAAGTCGCTAGTTCGAATCCCCCCTCTTATGTGGACATGTCAAAAAAAAAAAAAAATTTTGCTTATGCTTGGAACTTTTTTTTTTTTAAAATTTTCATTTATATTATTTTCTTTTTCTTTTTCATTTATGCTTGAAATGCTCTGTAGTTACGCATTGCCGTTTGTAAACTTTAGGGGGCACATGTGTACAATTTGGTAATCATTCCTCAGGGACCAGCCCCAATTCTTCAAGAGGTGATAATGAACAAGGAGGGTACGTATGTGAAACCATTAATCTCACATTTGTTGGTTTTGTTACTTTTTCAAAAATATATGGTAATTTTAAGTTAAATTTTAGGATTTTTTTTGGGTGCTTTTATCTTTATTAAACATATTTTATTGGTAGATGCTAAGTTTCACGTTGGTTCTTTATTAAGTGAGAGATTATGCTATTCAAGTAACCCCAATGAGCACCAAATATAATGTTGATTAGTCTGTTTGAGATAATAGCAATATGGCAATACCATGTGATATTGGGGAATCGCAACTTCACATAGGCATTGAGAGACATTAGAAATTTGAGTGAGTGAGAGATTGTGACAAGTTAGAAAAGTAATCTTACATTAGGTGGGTGAATTGTAAAGGTATTGTATTAGTGTTAGTTTCCACGTATGGCGGATGGTTCCATTTTGTGTGATGTGGTGTATTTGGCGAAGTGTTTGAAGTTTTGATGACTCCGAGAGAGGATTGATCCATTCGAAGAAGTTGGTGTTACAAAACACTGTATTCATGGACAGTGGCTTGTCCTACTCCGACTATTTTTAATTTTTCTAAATTTCTAGGTTTATGCTCTTCTTTCTCTTCTGATTAGGGGTTTCTTATACATTTCTTGTGTACATAGGTTACGCCCCTCTAAGTGTTAATAGTTTCCAATTGTAATATTAACTAGTCCTTTTAGAATAATAACGCAAATGTGATTAGCTCTTCCTAAGCCGTGACATATGTCTTTGATTGTTGTAGGGTCAATTCTAATAATTATTATTTGTAGTTGTATCCTTCGCCTCCTTTGGCCTTTCTCATTTTCACAAATAATAAACCAGTTATGCCATCTAAATTGTAGAATTAGAATCATTTAAGAGTCATCCAGTGACCATATTTTATACAGCACCACCTTCATACTAAATAATGCTGCAAATGAAACAGAGAAATCCCAATTGCAGAAGCACTCAAGTGTCAGCTTGAAGTTCAGAAAAGATTACAAGAGCAGCTTGAGGTATATTGCCACAAATTTTGCTACTTTATGCAAAGAAAAGTTTTATATATTATATATTCTATGTTGCTGATCTATATATACATTATTACCATTAGGTACAGAAGAAACTGCAGATGAGAATAGAGGCTCAAGGGAAGTACTTGCAAGCTATATTAGAGAAAGCCCAAAAGAGTCTTTCCCTTGATATGAATGGCCCTAGTACTATAGAAGCAGCAAAGGCACAATTAACTGACTTCAATTTGGCTTTATCAAGCCTCATGGAGAATATGAATGAAGGAGATAGAAAAGAAAACATGCTACAGATGAATGAAATTTACAGAAAGGCCAATGGATCAGGCATCCATCTTTACCCAGAGGGCGGCCGGGAAGAAGATGATAAAGATGTCAAGCTCAAAGTTGAGGGGGGCTTGATACAGTTTGACTTGAATACAAAAGGAAATTATGATTTTGTTGCTGCAAATGGAGCTGATCAATTGGAATCCAATATGCTTGCCTATAGGAGATAGAAAATTCTATATATAATGTCTTACACTTAATCTGATGACATAAAAACTCACCTTTTACTGCCTGCTTTATATATGTTTGTATTGAGTTTTAACAATTGTACCAACAGAATCTTAGATGTATAATATTACCTTTACTAATGAACAACTTCTTTATAGTTTCTCTAGGGATATCTTGAAGTTCCTAACTCTTCAAAACATGAGAATAATTACATCTTCTCTCTCAAATTTCATTCTTCTCGTATTCTTATGAGGTAAAATAACCTAACTCCAATAGTTTAGAGGCTTCATTTATTAAAATTTTTGTTTTATATCTTTTGCTTTCTCTTTTGAAAATAAAAATATTAAAAAACAGCTAAACCACAAAAAACTCATAGAGGCACAAAAAAGGTTTGGGAAAACTTTATAAATGACCCCTGAATTATCATGCGATTTAAAAATACTCCCAAAATTTTAAAACCTCTCAATTTCAACCCCTTCAAACTTTCAATTTGATGCAATCTATACCTCTCTATTGGTTTTTGGACGTTAAAAGTGATGAAATGATCTTTATACCCTTGAAAATTTTATAAAATTCTAATTTCAAATTGAAAATTAAAAAAAGAAAAAGAAAAAAAGAATGGTAATTTGGTATTTTTAATGGTTTCTGTTATGGTTTAATGGAAAAAAAAATGATGAAAGGAGGTCAATTTTACATTAAATTGAAAGTTAAAGGATGTGAAATTGAGAGTTTTTTAAGTTTAAGGAGGTCATCTCAAAATGTATTATAGTTCAAAAGTTCTAAATGAAGTTATCACAAGAGGTTTTCACCTCGCAACAGAAGACATTTCCAAACAAAAAATAAAGAACCTTAAGCTAGAAGTTTTGATTTAGGTTCATTGCTCTCGATTAATATTCTCTTTTCTCACACAAAAACGGATCTTAACAACAATAAAGATTAATAAAGGTATCACCTTTCAATCCAACACAACAAATATAAATACCAAAATCAAGCAAAACATTCAAACAATCAACACACTGATTTTTGTCATGAAGTAGAAACCCTTTGAAGAATTATTCCTCTCCAAGACAACCAAACCCATAATGAATTCAATAAATGTTTTGGACAGTTGAATTAATTATTTGCTTACCACAATAAAAACACACTCTAAATTTAAAGCAAAACCTTGATATAATATGATCATTACAAACATACTGAGTCTAAAAACCTTACAACTTATTTTTTTCATTATGATGATGTATGTCGTTTTGATGCAACCTATGAAGTGTTCTTATAGATAGAGCTTTAGGTATTCATCCATGCGTTTATATTTCACCTCTGGATACAGCTTTGAAGCTTCTTCTCCCCCTTCCCCTATTTCAAAGTTTGTCAAACAACCTTCATAGAAAATGTGATAGAAATGCCCAACTCCTACCTGCCCTGCATAATCCAGTCCTGCAGTAAAAGAAAACAAAAATAAATAATTTTTTTTTGGAAACTTTGTAAAGGCGTGATGAATTTTCACGCATTTTTTGAGAAGACTCTTCAAAGTTCAAAAAATTTCAACTTACTCATCGAACATTTAATTTGATGCAATTTATTCCCTCCATTAGGATTTGACATTAAACCGATGTTAAAACTTATTAAATGACCTTAATACTCATTAAACTTTAATAAAATTCATTTTTTAAAAAAAAAAGTTAAGGGTATTTTTGTATTTTTAATAACCTCCGTTTGAATTTAACAGAAGTTTTTTAAAATTTTTTTATTTTTGACCTTTCATGGAGGCAAGGAAGTCGTCCGATGAAATGGTAATCTTTTGTAAATTCTTGGCAGCAAGGTTCTCCCACTTCTCAACTAATTCTCTTTGGGAGAGAATGTTTTCAGGTGGCCGAAGGTAGAGGGCTTTGTTGAGGGTTCGAGGATCATCTATTGCCTTAATTGTGTATGTTGCCACGTCATCTTCATCCATAAAAACCACTGCAGCAAATATTCCAATAATTAATATAAATTCCACATGAAAATTAATTGAAATTATTTATCATATTCCTTAATTTGTAGTGTGTATATATACTATATAAATTTATTTTCTTTGAAAGGCCAACCCCCAACGACTTCGTTCCAGGTTGTTTTCTATAGGAGTAATACTATTTAAGAGAAACTTTAGAAAATTCTCCATGACCTTTTAATCATGTTGACATCATTTCCCAAAATATAAAACACTCAATTAAAGGTATCAAACTTTCAATTTATTTCAATTATCTAATTCTCTTGGGATTCTCTGTTAATTTTTCTCAAAATGTCCAATATATATATATATAATGAAACATATGAATCTGTACAATTTTTTATTTTTTATAACAAAAAAAAGGGTTTTGCTAGGGGTTCTCCTGGCGTTCTCCCAGTCTTACATAAAACATAATTTAAAAATTGTAATACCGTTTTTTTGCCAACCGATTAATTTTTATGAGTTAATAGTTATGTTCTAATGCTTTAAAACTTGTTTTTGGATTCAAAACTAAACCTAAGGGTGAAAGGTTAACCCTTTAGGGATGGTATCATCCAAAATGGATTTGATCCTCCTAAATTTGATACTAATGCCTCAATTTTGGTGCTAATACCTCACAAATTTGGTGCTAATGCTCCAAAATTGATACTAATGCCTAAAAAAATCGGTGGTGGAGGTCACTACAATTTTATTTTTTCTTAAATCATGTTTTACGTAATACTGAGAGAACGCCATAAGAACCTACGGGAAAAACCTCTAGCATTTTCCTAAAAAAAACATGGGTTTTGAAAATTTTGACAAGATTTAATAAAATGAGGTAATTTAAAGTTCGATACCCTTAATTGAAATCGAGTTTTTAAACTTTGAAGATATACTTTCAAAACGCGTGAAAGTTTAGGTGATGTTTTGTAAAGTTTTTTTTTTTTCTTTCTTTTCTTTCTTGTAAGTGATGATTTAAAGATCCGTTTAGTTATTTTCACTACCACACCATCAAATCATGGTTGTGAATGCCTTTCTCTTACCCAATAATATATACCTAAATCATTTGCTTTTGGTACCTTTTGCATGGCCATCTCCATATATGTGAACATTTTCTTTTGGGGGAAAAAGTGTTCCCATTTGAGAAAGGTTGCCAACGAAGTAACCAGCAAAGCAGTTGGCAGAAACATAAGTGAAAGGGATTTTGGCATCCTCTATTGCTTTTCTCACAATCATTTTCTCATCAAATGTCACTCTTCCTGGTTCAAGTGCATCCCCCATCCTCGCCGGGTCAATACCAAATTCTGATGGCAAGAAACGCTGCAAAAAAAATTTATATTTTAATTAAATGTTACCATTAATTTGCTCCAAATATATATATATATATATATATATAGAAATGAATATAATATATAGTACATATATTAATTAAATGTTACCTTCAATTTTCAATATTCTTAATTAACTCCAAAAAAGCAAAAATGCAAAAAAGAAAAAGAAAAAAGCAAAGCAACCTCATCCACCGGGGCTTGCCCACCTACTAGTTCACCAATCTCCCCATTGACCGCTCAGAACCACAACCTTACGTTAATGGGTATATATATATATATATATATATATATATATATATATATATATTCTCTGTTTTCAAATGGGACACTTTCTACCATTTTCTTTAAAATTCTACTTTTAAATTGCAAAATCATGAGGCTAAGCGCTATCTTAATTTGAAGGTGTTGATGGGTTTTTATTGTTAGACATTAGCGTGAATTTTGAGTTTTTAAACTTTGAGATTGTGGGCGATCGATATTCGATAATGATACGTAGTTGTAGTGTTGGGGTTTTTTGTAGGTGTCGATGGATTTTTATCGCTAGCCATTAGTGTGAATTTTGAGTTTTTAAATTTTGAGATTGTCAAAAATTGATATTAAATAACTAGCGATAGTACGTTGTAGTGTGGGGTTTGGTTTCCGGATTAATAGTTCTCTATTTTATTTTATTTTTCTCCAAATTAACACAATTTGGACAGTGGCTCAAAGTACAATGAGAGGATATATATACTTGTCGCGAATTAAAATTTGGAAAGAGGATTGAAAATGAAATATAATAATTTGAGTGAAAATGAAATATAATAACTTTCAACAATAAGTGTATGGCATGTCATCTCACCAAACACACAAAAAAAAAACAATGAATATGTATATTGGATGTGAATTATATCTCACCTAACACCGACACATGTATATACATATACCGATATATACACCAATGATAGGTCTACATATATATAGTAAATTTCATATCACCAGTACATCTCTAAATTTTAGGAAAGGATTTTCATGCTTAATTAACTTTTTAGAACATTCTCATAAAAAAGCCAGCCGACCGCCACTTGGGCTGCCGGGGACGATGATCAATAATGTTCATATTCCCTCACGAGTAATATTATCATTTAATAAATTGTTATATAATTACTTTAATAACGTGATAAATAAAAATTAACATTTAGATCAACCACAACTTGTAAAAAGTAAAAATCATTGGTTTATATGGCAACCGTAAACCTGGTATAATAATAATAATAATAATAATAATAATTTATTGTATATTTAATAAATATGCTTGGAATTTCCTCTTGTAGAATGTAGACCACAACCACGAAACAACGTAGCTATTTACAATTAATATTGAGCATATTCCTCTTTGCCGTACGCTAAGTTGTGAATTGCGATCGATCAATATGACCTAAATCATAATATTGTATTTGCAAATTAATTTCAAATTATATATACCAGTAAATCTATCTATTATATTAAATTAGGGGTTTGTTAGGAGTTCTTCCCATAGTGTTCTCCTAGACTTACGTAAAACATGATTTAAGAAAAAATAAAATTGTAGTACTGTTTTTTTGCCAACAAATTAATTTTTATGAGTTAATATTTAGATTCTAATGCTTTAAAACTTATTTTTGGATTCAAAACTAAAACATAAGGGTGAAAGATTAACCCTTTAGGGATGGTATCATCCAAAATGGATTTGATCATTCTAAATTTAGTGCTAAAGCCTCAATTTTAGTGCTAATGTCTCAAATTTGATGCTAATGCGTAAAAAAACCGGTGGTGGAGATTATTACAATTTTATTTTTTTCTTAAATCATGTTTTACGTAAGTTTTGGAGAAACAGGAGAACATTATGGGAAGAACTCCTAACATTTTTCATTAAATTATATTAAAGGATTTTCATTCTTAAGTTTGGAGAATATGAAATTACATATATATTAATTATATTAATTCTCAAATTAAAATTTCAAAAGATTTGTAATTTATCAGATAAAATTGTATAAAATTAAGAAGAAGATAGAGAAAATATCTAAATATACCTTAATGTTTCCTGCTTCTTTGATGGCCTCAACAAGCTGGAGCTGCAACAAAAGGTTGTGAGACCGGAAATGCACCCCAGACATCGTGCAGATAACGACGTCGACCTGCTTAACGGCGTCAACAAGGCTCCGGTGATCGGAAAACGAGCCTTCAACAAGGCGGGCTCCCCGCTGCTTAAACGACAGTAGCATTTGTGCTTTGTCAATGTCAAGACCAGTCTCAGGCCTTTGAAGAACATAGGTTGCATGGCCCTGGGCAAGGCTTGCCATCACGATCCTCTTCCCTAAATACCCAGTGCCCCCCACAACAAGAACCTTGCTCTTTCCCATTTCTCTAATATGTCTTCCAAAAACTTGTTGAAGCTAGGGTTTATATATATATATATATATAAGATCAGCTATCTATAGCTTTCTGATTAGGTTTGTTATTTGACTTTTTTAAAAAAAATTTGGTACAAAATTATTAAATTAGTGAGCACGACGTCACTTTAGTGTTATCTACTCTCTTCTTGTTTTTCTTTTTCTTTTTTCTTCACAACTGTAGTATAAGTTACTCATGGTTGTTGGTTGGTGCTCAAAGCCTTTTCACAATTAAATTATCGGTGGAAATAGGAAAAAATAAATAAATGTGCCAAAAAGATTTGTGTAACGGCTAATGCTTATGAGAAGGAATTCTGCTGTTCAATGGCATATTTGCAATTTATATTCCGAATATTGTGCGCATTTAGTAAACGGGTGTACAACTGTTATATAATTTAATGATATAAAAGTGAAAATCGGCTTTTAAATCAATACTTGTAATAAAAAATAAAAATTATGGTCTTTACTATCACGTCATTACAATTATATATTTGTTGTATATGAGTCTACCGATATGTTTGGCAAAGTTATAAAAAATATATATATTAAGTAAACGGTTATACGATTGCCATACACTGGGATAATGAAACAATAAAAATTAGTAATTAATTTTCTTTTTTTATAAGCCTTTATTAATTCAAATGTTAATTTTCACTTGCACGTTATCCTAGTTTTTTTATAAGGGAAAATAACTCATTCTCATTCATAAAAATGAAGAGCGAAATGCTCTTACAATCACAGGGTAAGCTCTGAAGTAACCATAGCTTAAGCTACAAAGTTATAGGCAGAAACTCAAACAACTCCACAAACAGGGAAAACTTTGAAAGCAAAATCAAACTCAAAGACATCCGCTACCCCATGATTAAAAAGTAGGTTTAAAATCAATTCTGCTTGATAGGTTTAAATTCTTCTAAACCAAGTAGACACCATTAGCTGCATAGGAAGCGTTTTTTCCACGGCTCAAAGAGGTAAAACCTCTTGCTCATCCTCCTCGGCTGGAAAGCCAGGATACACATTCATTTACGACACAGTAGTCTGGACCATAAGGGATCCAATCGAACCAGAAAGGCTAGAGCATTATTACAAACAATAATAGGAAATAAAAGAGAGCTAAAAAATAGTACAAAGGAAATACAACTAAAAGGAAAGCCAACATAGCGAGGTTGCCGATTGTGCACATGCGAGACCGACACTGGTAGGGGACAAAGGAGGCTCGGCGTGGTGGGGACGCTAGATAAGCTCGAAACCAGTGAATGAGGGCAACAAAGCCAATTGCCAGCTAGCTAGAAAACCATCACGGCAAGGGTATTGGAGCACATTGCAGGAGGCACAAGAAAAATACAGCAGACGGTGGGTGACGCACAGCGGAGGAGATTGGCAAAGAAAACAAAACAAGAAAACCGGGGGGTGAGTTTGGATGAAACCCCCCAAAACCAGCACCCACACCGAGTAGCAAGACAATCAAATTCTAGTAGTGTGGTAATCTTATAAATGACATTAACAACACGTATCGTTTAAAAGAACAAACTATATATAATAATGTCATTTATTTTTCAAACGACTAACCAAATCACTTTGCTTACAAAGTAAATTAATGACACCAAACTTTAAAAACATTTACATCATTTAGAACAAAAGGACAGTAAATTTTTTATTTGATTTTGTTTATAAGAATGGACGCTAGATTTATGTCGTTTGATCACAAATGAATTGTAAAAACATTAAACTATAATGACGTTTAGTGAAAAGACACTACGATTGGTTTCATAAACTTTTGATGAGTGTTTCTAAAAAATTACCAAAATAAAAACAAAAATTGAAGAGTGTTTCACAAAATAAAAATCAATATAGATGGTGGCTGCCAAACACATAAGCTAAAATAGTAGAGGTGGCTGCCCCTAGCATGGATCAAGCTGCTACCAATGGCCACTACATTAGCCTCTAAGGCTTTAAATAAATTAATCTATCTGACAATCCGTTTGATATCCGCTCAGGTTAAGCTCAGCTCAAACTCGAGCTCGGTACTGTATTAACCTGCTCTTGAAAACCGCTTGATTAGTGAGTGATATATACTCGATTCTCTCAACAAAACTCGATAGAGGCTTGCAAACCTAGCTTGTTTAACGCTCGTATAAAGCCCAACTTGACTTACTCGTCAAACTCGTTAGCTTGATCTATATATATATAACAAATTGCAATAGTTAATATATAATTAAGTAAGAATAATTAATTTGTTATATTATATGCATATTGAATAATAAAACTGAATATGAGAAAATACACTTTAACTCACATGAACTATTCACTTATTTGCACTTTTAACCCCAAGGTTTAAAAAGTGACACTTTACCACCTCCCCTCCCCCCCAAAAAAAAGTTATCTAACATTAACATTTGACCCTATAAAGTTTACTTTACCCCCTGAAGTATTTTGAATTGATACTTTACCCCCTCTGAGTTGACACTTTATCCCTCAAAATTTAGTTATTTTGGGGAATAAAGAGTGAACTCAAAATACTTTAGGAGGTAAAATGCACTTTATAAGGTCAAGTATCAATGTCAGATACTTTGAAAAGATAAAGTGTCACTTTTTAAACATTGGAGTTAAAAGTGCAAATGTGTGGTTAGTTCAGGAGTAAAGTCTATTTTTCCCAAGTGAATAAGATCAATACTTAATTATATGATCCAATGACAATTCAAATACTTAATCATATTATTTATGTATAATGACAATGTAATTCGTATAATATCAAATTAAGTAATTGACAATAAATTCAATAGTATTACTTATAACCACAATTGAAGTATTATCATAGAACTTATATGATTATATAATCAATTGATCATTAAATCATATGATTATATAATAACAACTTAAGCTATAAGTATTAAATGCATATATAATATCACATAACTACATAAGTGTTGAGAAATTTTAATATATTCGCAAATTCACGAATTGTTTTGCAATATAGCTTTGTAAGTGCGATGTCGAACCCACAAGAAATTGAATTAATTCAAGAAAACCAAACAAATCTGAATCTTGTTAGAAAAATGGGTGATTTTTTACTAAACTAGATTATCCCAAATCAAGAGAAAAACATGATTGAACTCATATGCAAGACTCGTCTCATTAATTCATTAATTAAATTAAAGTAGGAACATTTAATCAAAACTGCCTATTCTCTGAATTAGAGGTACTTTGTGGGAAGATTTCCCTAACAGATGGTGAGAAGAAAGGAATTCAAATTTTTGAAGGAGAGGTGGCTAAACACAGGACGAGTGGAGATCGATGTTTGGTGGGTAAGATCTGGGCCGATAAACAGGTTAGCAAGGAGGGTTTCAAAACGGTCTTGTCAAGGATATGGAGGTTGGTAGGGATGGTAACTTTCAAGAACTACAAGACAATATGTGGATTTTTGAGTTCTCCGAGTTGGTGGACAAAGAAAGAGTCATGGAGGGCGGACCTTAGAGTTATGATAGACAAATTTTGGTTTTGAATGAGTTTGACAGTAGTACTCCTCCGTCGAAGATGGATTTCACCCAGTCTCCTATTTGGGTCAAAGTTCATGAAATGCCTCTGTTGTGTATGAATAAAAGTGTGGGTTCTAAAATAGGGGCATCTTTGGGGAAGCTTGAAGATGTGGACATAGCAGGAGATGGGGTAGGATGGGGCCGATACCTGAGAATGAGGGTCACAATCGATTTGTTTAAGCCTTTAGATCGTGGGCAAGAACTCAAAATGGAAGGCATATCTCATTGGGTAGTATTCAAGTATGAAAAGCTTCCGAGTTTCTGCTTCGTTGTGGGAGGATAGTTCATGATAAGAAAGGATGCCCTGTGTCAAACTTTTCTAGAAAAAACAATATGGAAGAAAGCAGACAGTGGGGGTTGTGGCTGAGAGAAGAAGAATCAAAATGCAGAGATGGAGGCGGCTCTTTTACCTATAGGGTGACGGGAGTCCGAATTTCAGGAAGGACAGAGAATGAAGCAGGGGGTAGTGATAGTGAGGCAGGAAGTAGTTCTAAAAAGGAAAAAAGGGACTAGTGGGGCTTCTTGATAGATTTTGTTCAATCACATGGCAACAAACAGTGAGGATTCAATGGCTATCTGTTTAATGAATAGGGAGGAAAGGGACAAGAATAGGGCAGGGGCAGGGCATAGTGGTAATAGAAGCGCAAGGGGAGGAAAGCTCTGGGAATTTGTCCAAGGCAACTAGGAGGGACTTGACGATGGGCCAGTTTGATGGGCCTAAGTTTGGGCCAATCAATTTGGCAGAGGGGGAGACACAAATTTATGGTGTCCAATCCGAGGAAGGGAATGAGTCTACGTGCATGGAAATTGTGCATAAAGGCTTTAAGAAGACAGTGGAGAAAATTGTGTCAACGACCAGTCCTTCAGTAGGTAGACAGAGGAAAATTGGTATGAAAAAATGGAAGAAATTGGCGCGGCAGGAATTAGAAAATGATGGGAGGGGCATAAGTCAGAGTTTAGGGAGTAAAAGGAAAGAATTTTCATTTGGTGGTGAGACTGATAATAAAGGAAATAGGGGAGAATGATGAAGGAAACCATGAGGTAATTGAAGAGATATTGGTGGTGGCTGTGAAGCAGCCCCGCCAACAGCCATGATCATCTTAAGCTGGAATTGTCGGGGGCTTGGGAACCCCCGGACAGTTCATGATCTTTGTCAAATGGTGAAGGAAAAGAAACCCGACATTGTGTTCCTTATTGAAACAAAATGTAAGAAAGGTAGTATGAGAAGTTGAGGGTCCAACTTGGGTTTAATGGTTTATTTGTAGTGGATCTCGTAGGTTTAAGTGGGGGTCTTGCTTTGTTGTGGAAAGGGGACCAGGTTGTGGAGATACAAAATTATACAGCAAGGCATATCAATGCTACTATCAAGCACTCAGACAGGGAAAGTTTTTGGAAACTCACTTGTTTTTATGGGCACCCGATTTGTGAGAAGCGGAAGGAGTCGTGGGAGTTGCTTGAGCATCTTAAGTCTTATACCCCAAGTCCTTGGTTATGCCTAAGAGACTTCAATGAAATAACCTCTCAAGAGGAAAAAGTGAGAGGTGCAGTGCGGAATGAGAGGCAAATGCAGCTGTTTCGAAATGTTCTAAAGACTTGTAATCTTCATGATTTGGGATATAGAGGAGCAAAGTATACTTGGACAAATTGTAGAAATGGTGGGGGCTTTATTAAAGAACGTATTGACAGGGTGGTGGCCAATAGGAAATGGAGTACAATTTATAGGGAGGTTGTGGTTGATGTTCTAGCTGTCAGGTCTTCGGATCATAAACCTATTTTGGTGAATTTTGGTTTAGGTGAGAGGTTTCAGCCAATGAAGCATAGAAGATTCAAGTTTGAAGCTAAATGGCATTTGGATGATGAATATTGCTCCATTTTGAATGAGATGGGGTGAGGAAATAGTTGAAGAGTCGGCCATGCAAATTGTCAAAAGAAAGTTAGACAATTGCAAAGTACCTCTTTCTAGGTGGAGTGGGAGGAAATATAGAGACCCAGAGAAGGCTATAAAGGAAAAAACAAAATGGTTACAGGAGCTCCAATGTCATGAAGACCAGAAGGATTGGAAGGAAATTAAGAATTTAAAGGCGGAGATTGAGTTCATTTTGGAGCAAGAGGATACTAAATGGAAACAACGGGCAAAACAAAATTGGTATCAATATGGTGATAGAAATACACCATTTTTTCACGCTTGGGCGGATTATAGAAAACGGACAAATCATATTCGGTGTATCAAAGATGAGATGGGCAATGAATGGAAGAAGGTTGAAGAGATTAGTGAGGCTTTTATTTCTTTTTACAAAAAGCTTTTCAGTTCGGAGGGGACGCATGGAATGGATTGGTGCTTGGAGAATTTATCTCCAAAGGTGACTCAAAGCATGAATGAAGATTTACTCAAGGAATTTACAGCAGCTGAGGTGGATGCTGCCCTTGCCCAAATGCACCCCTTTAAATCTCCGGGGCTCGATGGTTTCTCGATGTGTTTCTACCAACGCTCTTGGGCGACTGTGCGGTCGGAGGTATGTAAGGCTGTTATGGATTTACTAATTCTGGTTGTTTAGATCCTTCTATTAATGCTACAAATATTGTTCTTATTCCCAAAATCAAGAACCTTACAAAAATTTCTGACTATAGGCCCATAAATTTGTGCAATGTAATTTACAAGCTTATTGCTAAGGTTCTTGCTAATAGAATGAAGAAGGTGTTGCCTTACATATTTCCCACAACCAAAGCGCTTTTATTCCTGGGCGTTTAATTACTGATAATGTGATTGTGGCGTTTAAGGCTTTGCATACCATGGATGTGAATCTTAAGGGGAGGAAAGGGTATATGGCGATCAAACTTGATATGAGTAAGGCCTATGATCGAGTTGAGTGGGACTACCTTGAGGGTATTATGAAAAGAATTGGATTTGCAGATAGATGGATCCATTTAATTATGTCTTGTGTTTGTTTAGTGTCTTATGCTATCTTGATCAATGGTCAACCATATGGTCATATAAAGCCCTCTAGGGGTATCCGTCAAGGAGACCTGCTATCCCCTTATCTTTTCATTTTATGTGCAGAAGGCTTAGTTCACTTCTTAATAAGGTGGAGGAGGAGGGTCGAATCTCAGGCCTTTCTATTGCCCAAGGGGGTATGAAGATTAACCATCTCTTTTTTGCCGACGATAGCCTCCTTTTTTGTCGGGCGACTATTTCCGAATGGGCCACCATACAGGGTATTCTTGACAACTATGCTTTAGCCTCTGGTAGAAGCTTAATCGTGATAAAACTTCTATATTTTTTACCAAGAATATCAAAGAGGAGACAAAACATTTTATCATGTCCGTAGCAAGAGTGAATGCCACAAATTGCTACGAGTGATATTTAGGTCTCCCCAATCTTATAGGAAGGCCTCGGATTAGTGCCTTTAATGGTATTAAGGGGAGGATTTGGGATAGGATTCAAGGTTGGAAGGAGGGCTTTTTGTCCCAAGCCGGTAAGGAGATGTTATTAAAGGCGGTTGTCCAGTGATTCCTATATATACAATGAGCGTTTTCCAGTTGCCAAAAACGTTATGTAAAGATATCAATTCCATGATGGCAAAATTTCGGTGGGGTAATAAAGATAACGACAAGAGAATTGCATGGATGAGTTGGGCTAAGATGGGTAGAGCAAAGGAAATGGGAGGCTTGGGCTTTAGAGACCTTGAATGGTTTAACATGGCTCTTCTTGCTAAACAAGGTTGGAGGCTCCTTCAAAATCCTAGTAGTTTTGTGGCTCGCATCTTATCGGAAAAATATTTTCCCAATGGAAAGTTTTTGGAGGCAAATCTGGGGAGGAGGCCGTCTTATATCTGGAGGAGTATTTGGAACTCCAGAAAGTTGTTGGTCAAAGGTTTAGCGTGGAGGGTGGGTGATGGAAGTAACATTAATATTTGGAGAGACAAATGGGTTCCAGATCTGCCAAGAGGTTTTATTCAATCTCTTGTTAGAATTTTGGCTTCTGATGCTAAGGTATGTGATCTGGTAGACAAGGACACAAATTGGTGGAATGTGCACCTTGTTCATGAGGTTTTTGATGCCGAGGAAGCGGGGATTATATGTGGTATGGCTATAAATCCGCAAATGGGTGTTGATAGGCTAATATGGTTGGGCTCTAAGGATGGGAACTATACGGTTCGTAGTGCTTATCATTTCACTAAGGATCGTTTTGAGGTGGATATAGGAAGCTGCTCAAACAGAGAAAGATTGAAGGGTATGTGGAGGTCCATTTGGTCCATTAGAGTTCCAAATGCTGTTAAAGATTTTCTCTGGAGGGCCTGTAGTAATATTCTCCCCACAAAAGAGGAGTTATATAAAAAGAAAATCACCCCAGATCCCCTTTGCCCGATCTGTAACTTGGAAGTGGAGACAATAGGACATATCCTCTGGTCCTGCTCTTCAGCTCATGATGTTTGGAATGAGTGTGTGACTAATATTAGCAAATCTAAAAGTGATTCTCTAGATTTTATGGAAGTCATGGAATCCTTGAGGGACCGAGCAAATGAGGAAGAGGTTAGCTTGGTGGCCATTATTGCGAGGTTTATCTGGTTCAGGAGGAACTCTTTAATTTTTGAAGGTAAATTTAGTTCTTCGGTTTCTATTTTGCATTTAGCCAAAGATCAGTTGGAGGCCCATAGACTAGCAGAAAAGAAAGAAAGGGCCTGTAGGCCAGTTTCTCAGAGATCTGCAGAGTCACATTGGACTACTCCTCCAGCGGATTGTTTCAAAATTAATTGGGATGCTTCAGTGGATAAAAATAGGAGAAGAGTTAGGTTGGGTGTAATTATTCGAAATAACAGTGGAGGGGTGGTGGCTATGCTGTGTGAGACAGTAGATTATATTCTAGACCCTGCTATTGCAGAATCTCTGGCTGCTAGAAGAGGAGTTGAGTTGGGTTTGTCATTGGGCCTTAGGAAAGTCATTTTGGAAGGAGATGCTCTTGAGATTGTAGGAGTTTTGAACAAGGAAGGGGAGTCGTATGGGAAGTATGGTCAGGTGCTGAATGATGCGAAATTCCAGCTTGGGCGTTTTCAGTAGCACGCTATCTGTCATGTAGGCCATGAGCTCAATAAAGCTGCCCATGCGTTAGCAAAGCTGGCGTTATCCCTTGGGCAAAACAGGATTTGGAGAGAAGATTTCCCCTCGTGCCTGGAAGCGCTTGTAGCCTTGGACTGTTCTGCTTGTTAGTCTCTGTTTGTTTTGAAGAAACGATGGAGCTGTGTCAGACTTTGGGTTTGACTAAGTTTGTTCTGGAAGCGCTTGTAGACAAAAGAAGAATCAACCAACGCCAATGACTTTCACAGCCCAGCCCATGAAGGACATCTACACTATTTCACGGGAAATTAATTTAAATTGAAAATTGCCTTTAAAGGAAGTTATTATGAGTAGGAGAATAGGCATGTCCACATAAGAGAATGGATAATGACCTCCGCTTTATTAAGCGTAATCCATAGTCGATTGAACTATCCTTAGAGACAATAATTTTGTCTACTTATTCACTATTTACATTACAAAGTTTTATATTATTTTTTTTCTTTCTTTCACTCTCTCTCTCACCCCTCCTCTTTCTTTCACACTCTAAAAAATTAAAATTTGGTGTTTTAAATTTAATTTTAATTTTATTCTTCTTTTAATTTTTTTAAATAATACATAGGAGAAAAGTTAGGTCTTTGTTAAGTCTATGTTGTGGTTGTATTACATCTTTTAAAATAATATAAAATCTAACCTATGAATTAGAAAAATAGAGGGACGCTATAGCTTAGACGGTGAGAAGTTTGAACAATGGCGTTTTTTCAAGTTCGTCTGTATCATAATTTAACCTATCTCCATCAACTGGTTTCGCTGAGTCATGTGCTGGTTTCCCGACTCTTTAGCTGCTCATTGGTGCAAAACATTCAAACAATCAACACACTGATCATGATTTTTGTCATGAAGTGGAAACCCTTTGAAGAATTATTCCTTTCCGGGACAACCAAACCCATAATGAATTCAATAAATGTTTTGGATAGTTGAATTAATTATTTGCTTACAACATTAAAAACACACTCTAATTTTTTTTTTTAATTTTTTTTACAAGTCCAGACAAAAATTATGATTTTGTTGCTGCAAATGGAGCTGATCAATTGGAATCCAATATGCTTGCCTATAGGAGATAGATAATTCTATATATAATGTCTTACACTTAATTTGATGACATAAAAACTCACCTTTTACTGCCTGCTTTATATATGTTTGTATTGAGTTTTAACAATTGTAGCCAACAGAATCTTAGATGTATAATATTACCCTTACTAATGAACAACTTCTTTATAGTTTCTCTAGGGATATCTTGAAGTTCCTAACTCCTCAAAACATGAGAATAATTACATCTTCTCTCTCAAATTTCGTTCTTCTCGTATTCTTTTGAGGTAAAATAACCTAGCTCCAAGAGTTTAGAGGCTTCGATTGTTAAAATTTTTGTTTTATACCTTTTGCTTTCTCTTCTTAAAATTAGGGCTGGGTATCGGTCATATCGGTCCGGTTAATAGAGTTATCGGTTATTGACCGATAAGTTATCGGTTAACCGATTCTTGACGATTACCGACCGATAAGCTATCGGTTAATCAGTTGTCCAGTCATATCGGTAATCGATTAAACTAGCTTGATTAATCGGTTTTGTTAACTTTTATTGAGTTTTTACGAGTTGCTAATTAGGCCAAAATTAATTATTTTGAGAGTTCAAATACTTTTATTTGGCTAAAACCTAAAATAACTTATTAAAATTAGTTGTTTTGCCTTTTGGGGGCCTAAATATATATATGGCTAAAAATGTTTATTGAATCTTTTTTATATTGATCCATTACATCTTTTTTATATTATAAAATAAAAATTAAAAGAGTAAAAAGTATAAAATTAAAAATCGGTCATATAGTTAACGATATGAAAATTTTAACTCGACCGATTACATGAGAATAAGGTTACATCTTCTCGGTATAAATTTTTAACCGATTACCTCGGTTAATTTGATAAAATTATAGCTCCAAGAGTTTAGAGGCTTCGATTGTTAAAATTTTTGTTTTATACCTTTTGCTTTCTCTTCTTAAAATAAAAATATTAAAAAACAACTAAACCACAAAAAACTCATAGAGGCACAAAAAAAGTTTGGGAAAACTTTACAAATGACCCCTGAATTATTACGCGATTTGAAAATACTCTCAAAATTTTAAAACCTCTCAATTTCACCCCCTTGAATCTTTCAATTTGATGCAATCTACACCTCTCTATTGGTTTTGGACGTTAAAAGTGATGAAATGATCTTTATACCCTTGAAAATTTTATAAAATTCTAATTTCAAATTGAAAATTTAAAAAAAAATTATAATTTGGTATTTTTAGTGGTTTCCGTTATGGTTTAATGGAAAAATTTAATGGAAGTCAATTTTACATTAAATTGAAGTTAAAGGAGGTGAAATTTAGAGTTTTTGAAATTTAGAGAGGTCATCTCAAAATGTGTTGTAGTTCAAAAGTTCTAAGTGAAGTTATCACAAGAGGTTTTCACCTCGCAATAGAACGCATTCCCAAACAAAAAATAAAGAACCTTAAGTTAGAAGTTTTGATTTAGGTTCACTGTTCTCGATTAATATTCTCTTTTCTCACACAAAAACGGATCTTAACAACAATAAAGATTAATAAAGGTATCATCTTTCAATCCACCACAACAAATATAAATACCAAAGTCAAGCAAAACATTCAAACAATCAACACACTGATTTTGTCATGAAGTAGAAACCCTTTGAAGAATTATTCCTCGCCAAGACAGCCAAACCCATAATGAATTCAATAAATGTTTTGGACAGTTGAATTAATTATTTGCTTACAACAATAAAAACACACTCTAAATTTAAAGCAATACCTTGATATAATATGATCATTACAAACATATACTGAGTTTAAAAACCTTAGAACTTATTTTTTTCATTATGATGGACGTATGTAGTTTTGATGCAACCTATGAAGTGTTCTTATAGATAGAGCTTTAGGTATTCATCCATGCGTTTATATTTCACCTCTGGATACAGCTTTGAAGCTTCTTCTCCCCCTTCCCCTATTTCAAAGTTTGTCAAACAACCTTCATAGAAAATGTGATAGTAATGCCCAACTCCTACCTGTCCTGCATAATCCAGTCCTGCAGTAAAAGAAAACAATATATATATATATATATATATATATATATATATTGGAAACTTTGTAAAGGCGTCATGAATTTTCACGCGTTTTTTGAGAAGACTCTTCAAAGTTAGAAAAATATCAACTTTACTCATCGAACATCTAGTTTGATGCAATCTATTCTTTCCGTTAGGATTTCGCATGAAACTGATGTTAAAACTGATTAAATGACTTTTATGTTCCTGAAACTTTTATAAAATTTAATTTAATTTTTTAAAAAAAAAAAAGTTAAGTGTATTTTTGTATTTTTCATAGACTCCGTTAGAATTTAACATAAGTTTTTTAAAACTTTTTTATTTTTTACCTTTCATGGAGGCAAGGAAGTCGTCCGATGAAATGCTAATCTTTTGTAAATTCTTGGCAGCAAGGTTCTCCCACTTCTCAACTAATTCTCTTTGGGAGAGAATGTTTTCAGGTGGCCGAAGGTAGAGGGTTTTGTTGATGGTTCGAGGATCATCTATTGCCTTAATTGTGTATGTTGCCACATCATCTTCATCCATAAAAACCACTGCAGCAAATATTCCAATAATTAATATAAATTCCACATAAAAATTAATTGAAATATGTATCATATTCTTTTGTAGTGTGTGTATATATATATAAATTTATTTTCTTTGAAAGACCAACCCCCAACGACTTCCTTCCAGGTTGTAATTTTCTATATGAGTAATACTATTTAAGAGAAACTTTAGAAAAATCTCTATGAACTTTCAATCATGTTGACGTAACCTATAAAATATAAAACTCTCAATTAAGGATATCAAACTTTCAATTTCTTTCATTTATCTTATTCTCTTATGATAGAATCCTTTAATTTTTCTCAAAATGCCCAATATATATAAGAAACATATGGATCTTTACAATGTTTTATTTTTTATAATTAAAAAGAAAACATGGATATTTTGAAAATTTTGACAAGATTTAACAGAATAAGGTAATTGAAAGTTTGATATTCTTAATTGAGAATTTTTAAATTTTGAAAAGATACTTTCAAAATGCGTGAAAGTTTAAGTGAGGTTTTGTAAAGTTCCTCCTCCCACTTTTTTTTTTTTTCTTCTTCTTATAAGTGATGATTTAAAGACCCGTTTAGTTATTTTCACAGCCGCACCATCAAATCATGGTGTGAATGCCTTTTCTCTTACCCAATATTATATACCTAAATCATTTGCTTTTGGTACCTTTTGCATGGCCATCTCCATATATGTGAACATTTTCTTTTGGGGGAAAAAGTGTTCCCATTTGAGAAAGGTTGCCAACGAAGTAACCAGCAAAGCAGTTGGCAGAAACATAAGTGAAAGGGATTTTGGCATCCTCTATTGCTTTTCTCACAATCATTTTCTCATCAAATGACACTCTTCCTGGTTCAAGAGCATCCCCCATCCTCGCCGGGTCAATACCAAATTCTGATGGCAAGAAACGCTGCAAATTTTTGTTTATATTTTAATTAAATGTTATAATCAATTTGCCCCAAATATATATATATAGAAATGAATATAATAGTACATATATCAATTAAATGTTACCGTCAATTTTCAATATTCTTAACTCCAAACTTAAAAAATAATAAATAAATAAAAACCAAAGCAAAGCAACCTCATCCACCTGGGCTTGCCCACCCACTTGTTCACCAACCTCCCCAGTCACCGCTCAGAACCACAACCTTACGTTAATGGGTATATATGTTGACTATATATATATATATATATATATATATTCTCTGTTTTCAAATGGGACACTTTCTACCATTTTATTTAAAATTTTACTTTTAAATTGCAAAATCATGAGGTTAAACGCTCTCTTAATTTGTAGGTGTTGATGGGTTTTTATCGCTAGCTATTAGCATGGATTTTGAGTTTTTAAACTTTGAGGTTGCGGGCGATCGACATTCAATAATAGGACGTAGTTGTAGTGTGGGGGCTTTTTTGTAGGCGTTGTGGTAGGGCTGACAATTTTGACACGACCTGTGAACTCGACACGAATTAATGGGTTTGGATTTACCCTAAACGGGTTTGGGTCGTAAATGGGTCGACCCATTTACAACTCGTTTATTTTGTGTAAACTAGTCGTGTCACGGGTCACCCGTGGGTGACCCGCTAGACACGGTTCTCCTTTTTTTTTACCTAATAGAAAATCTGACGGACAAGAAAAAAAGATGAAAAGCGAAAAGTCTTCATACGCCTTCTCCTTCTCCAACCTGCCACCCCTCATGGGCCTCTTCACTTTCTCTCCCACTTGCCGCTCAGTGACTCAATCTCAATCACTCTCTCCCCCGCTTGCTGGCCGCCGCTCTCTCTCTCAACTCTTTGCTCATTGTTGCTCTCCGGTCTCTCCCCCTCTCTCTGCTCTCCACTTGTTGCCACTCTCCCCCTCTCTCCGCTGCGCCACCGACTTTGCACTCCACACTCCGAGTCTCCACCGATGTCACATCATGATCTGTAGTGACCCAAATTATTAACTAGGCATAAGTAGCTTAGTTGTGGGAGTTAATCTGGGTTTTGGGTCACTAAGGACACTAGAGGGACAATTTGGACTTTAGGGCAGACTTACACTATTGTATGTAGTGCGGACGTACGCACGGGGGAGGACCACCGGACGTACACTACTTTTTGGATACCCTCTGGTTAACACCTGGACGTATGAGGCAGCCATTGAACCGCTAGAAAAGAACCACCGGACGTACGCCCCTTGGCCGGACGTTTGCTGCTTTTCTGGGCCTATAAATACCCCTTACCCTCTTCGTGTTTTGCACAAGTTCCAAACACTCCCAGGCTGCCAAAGTGTTCTTAAAGTATTTCCAAAGTGTTTTGAGTGTGTTTTGTAAGCGTGTGTGAGGTGTTTGCGTGTTTTGGAACGTTCATGAGGTGAAACCCTCGTGGTCTTGTTTCAAGGAGGTAACGTTCGATCCTTAGCTTTTTAAATACGTCATTATGCTGCTCATTTTATGTTTAGTTGTAGTTGCTAGCTTAGTTATGCCTTAAAACTTGTTTAGGTTAGCATTTTTTTGTTAGCTTAGCGTTGTTACGTTGCATGGAGGTTGTAAACTAAACTAGAAGGCTTTAAGGTATTCCTAATAGCCCTAGGGGTCAAAGAATTTGAGGACAGTGGAAACAAAATGAGGTTCTCCCTAAGAACCCACATAACGGGCGTATGGTATCTTGTTGGATGTACTGCCCATTGTGACATGGTGGACGATGCCGAGCCTGACGTCGGTCCAATGTGTAAGAAACCCTATTTTCAAAGTGCTCTCATAACTCTTGTTTTCCTTACTTTAGATTTGTTTTAGTGGAATTAGGACTAATAGAAGGTTTTCCACAAATTTGGAGAACCCGGATCTTTCGGAGTATTCAAAGATGCTTTTCGATCCATGTGAGTTTTAACTCACATAATGCTCATTGATATTTTTCATACACTGCACATCTATTTTGTGTATCGAGAAAACATGCATATTTTACAACTCTTACAGTTTATACTTATTGCACATAACTTTATCATTTTGAGAAAAACGTTGTGCTGAACATGTTAACCAAGTGAGACTTGTAAATGACATGCATGTAAAATACAGACAAGATATTTACATCGTATGATATGGTACACCGGTACGTGCGGTAGTATTGGCCATGGACTTACTATACATGTTAGCTTTATGGTCAAATGTGTGTGTTATACGAGGCTTTGGATCCATTGGTTTCGTGACATGTGCAACCATTCCCAATGATTTGGTCACTATAGAATGAACGTCATTAATTGGTGTGGGCCACTTAAGGTCAGATTCGATCGTGCTACTAATGTTACGTACGGTATGTTGTGCAATGGCTGGGGCACTGACATTATATTATAGATCCCTCGGGACAACATCAACCTTGCTAAGAATGAGTAATATCTCAGATAGACCATACTGTTAAACTATGACTATTGCTTACATCATATACCTATATCATTTATTATATATCTATCACGTATAATATAAGCTGTCATGATGAAACTGCTTTTACTTATTAAACATCTGAATTCATTACTAAACTAGCATGTATATTATCTGCATTAAAAATCACTAAGTCTTAGACTTATCCTTTCTTTTATGTTTCATCTCTCATTACGATTATTATACGGTTTAACCATTTTAGAAGAAGATACCATCGAAGTAGACATAGGTGCTAGCTTAGGACTTAATCCATGTGATCTTTGAGGACATAGACCCTATTTGGTTGGGCTCAATGTGAGACTGGAGGATCTGCTCGTGCAAACATGATAGAGATTTTGATTTTACTAGCTCTACTGAAGCTTAGTTCTAGGTTTTGATCTGTTGATCTTTTGTGAACAATGTTGACGTTTGATTATTTTGGGTTGTATCTATTTCCAACTGATAATCTGATGACCAGTACATTTGGTGATCATTTATGATATTATGGTGATGTAGTACTTTATCTCTAATATTGCTGTGTGATATTTCAATTACTGTCTTTTAATCCTATAGTCTTGGTAAAGTCTTCCGCTGCAATTTTCTCGTTACGAAGATGAAAGTGTTTTCCTAGAGGTCTTGTCCTGGAGTGACATGATTGAGATGACGCGCTGTGGGATCAATTACTAGTTAATTGATTGGAAGCGGGGCATCACATGATCCGGTATATATCTCTCTCTTCTTACTCTCTCAGACTCTCATAGTCTCAAGCTCAGTAGTCTGTAGCGGAAATTGGATGAAAACCCCACTTATGAATAACTGAATAAGCACAAACCTAGTTCGTGGTCAAAGTTAAATTGTTCAAAGCAACGGAGTTCGCAGGTCGTGGTGACCCGTGAAAACAGCCATGTCGTGTCATGTCTAGAGCTCCAACCCATTTAGTAGGGTCATGTTTGGGTCTAACTTAAACAAGTCGCAGGTTGCCATTGGTCGTAAACGGGTCGTGGACCCGTTTTGCCAGCCTTAGTTGATGGGTTTTTACTACTAGCCATTAGCGTGGATTTTGAGTTTTTAAACTTTGAGGTTGTGAGCGTTCAACATTCGATAATGGTACGTAGTTGTAGTGTGGGGGTTTTTTTGTAGGTGTTGATGGGTTTTTATCGCTAGCCATTAGTGTGGATTTTGAGTTTTTAAACTTCGAAATTGTCAGCAATCGACATTGAATAATTAAGGATAGTACGTTTTAGTGTGGGGTTTGGTTTCCCAATTAAAAGTTCTCTATTTTATTTTATTTTTTTTCTCCAAATTAACATGATTTGGGCAGTGGCTCAACATACAATGAGAGGATATATACTTGTCGCAAATTAAAACTTGGAAAGAGGATCGAAAATGAAATATAATAATTTGAGTGGAAAGTAGAGACCAACAATAAGTGTATGGCATGTTATCTCACCAAACACACAAAAAAGAAGAAGGGAAATTTAAGAGAATTCTTATCGAAAATGAAATATAATAATTTGAGTGGAAAGTAGAGACCAACAATAAGTGTATGGCATGTTATCTCACCAAACACACAAAAAAGAAGAAGGGAAATTTAAGAGAATTCTTATGAACTTTCATCCTTTTTGAAATATTCTTTTTAAATTTTAAAAACTCTCAATTTATCTCCCTAAACTTTCAATTGCTTTTAATTTGGATCTCTTGTACATTTTAGGGTTTAAAATTTTATAAAAATATCAAAATATCTCTGATTTTCATTTTTTAAAAAATAAAAAAAAATGTTTTGGAAGTTGAAATTTTAAACGGTGACTTTTGTATAAAATTTCAACTTTCAAAATGCTTTTTTTTTTTTTTGAAATAAAAATAAGGGGTATGTTGGTCTTTTTATAAATTTTTAAACTTTAAAATGTATGGAGGAGTCCAAATTAAAATCAATTGAAAGTTCATAGAAGTAAATTAAAAGTTTTTAAAGTTCAAGGAAAATATTTCAAAAAGGGTGAAAATTTAAGAAAATTCTCTGAAGTTTCCCCAAAAAATAATGAATATATATATTGCATGTGAATCATATCTCACCAAACACAACACATATATATTATTATATACATATACTGATAATACATACACCAATGATAGGTCTATATATATATAGTAAATTTCATATTACCAGTAAATCTCTAAACTTTAGGAAAGGATTTTCATGCTTAATTAACTTTTAGAAGATTCTCATACACTTGAGCTGCCCGCGGCGATGATCAATAATGCTTAATTAATATTTAGATCAACTGTAACCTATAGAAAGTAAAAATCACTGGTTTGTATGGCCGCCGTAAACCTGGTATAATAATAATAATAATAATAATAATTTATTGTATATTTAATAAATATTCTTGGAATTTCTTCTTGAGAATGTAGACAACTACGACAAGACAACCACAAAACAATGTAGCTATTGACAATTAATATTGATAATATTCCTTTTTGCCGTACGCTAATTAAGTTGTGATCGATCAATATGACCTATAAATCATAGTATTGTATTTTGCAAATTAATTTCAAATTATATATACCAGTAAATCTATCTATTTTATTAAATTATATTAAAGGATTTTCATTCTTAAGTTTGGAGATCAATCGGTCCCTTTTATAGAATATGAAATTACATATATATTAATTATATTAATTCTCAAATTAAATTTTCAAAAGATTTGTAATTTATCAGATAAAATTGGATAAAATTAAGAAGAAGATAGAGAAAATATATATAGAGAGAGAGAGGGGCTTACATTCGGTAAACCGCGGTAGTTTGGTCGAAAGGTTGAGATTGCCTAAGAGCTTATTTGAAATTGAGTTTGAGAAACAAAGATTTTAAGTCAAAAAGTGCTTTTTTGACTATTTTTAAACTTTTTGGATCTTGAAAAACACTTTTAATTTTTTTATTAAACGACTATTTTTTTTTTCTTCAAACGGACTTTTTAAATATTAAAAATACTTTTAGGCCTCCCAAACACAATCTCAAACAAGTCCTAAAAGTTTTTTAACCCTAAAGATTAACGTGAAATAAAAATAAAAAATGACGGAAATTTATTCCGTTTGACTCTCTGTCTCTCTTTCTTTTTTTTCTACCTCTCTGTTTTCTCACCATACCCAAAACCGACCAGATCTTCTTTCTTCTTCGTTCTTCTTCTTCTTCACAATAAGCCGAGTGGGAGAATTGTGGGAGGGCCAACGAGAATGAAGGCACTCTCCTCCCCCAAGCCCATATGGCTTTAGGCAACTATTAAAGATAGGAACAAAAAAAGGTTACCTCCTCCACCCCCAAAAACCCTGCATCCCCTTCAACCAATTCTCAGGCTAATGATGCTCTGCGAGTATGATAATAAAGCAAAAATAAAAATAAAAATAAGTTAAAAACTTAGCCTCCTTTTCCCTCGGTCACTGAAGATAGAATTTCCTTTAGATTATCAATAAAAGATTAAGATTGAGATTGATTGACCGAAACCAGGAAGAATACCGAATCCTCCACCCCTAAAAATCAAATCTCGTTCATCAAGACAATCATCATATATCAAAATTACACGAAATGATTATCATTCATAAATTAAACAGAAGAAAAAGAAAGGGAAAATTGGAAGAAGAAGAACTTTGCTAGGGATGGGATGCAAGAAAATGGAGTGACGGTTTGGGGTAGAAAAAGCAATCAAATCCGTCTGTTTTGGGTATGGTGAGAAAACAGATAGAGAAGAAGTTTTGGGTTAAAAAAAAAAAAAAAATTGATGGAAAAAAAAAACCCTTAGGCAATCTCAGCCTTTCAACTTATCTGCGCTAGTTTGGTTTACCGCATATATGTAAGCCTCTCCCATATATATATATAAACATACCTTAATGTTTCCTGCTTCTTTGATGGCCTCAACAAGCTGGAGCTGCAACAAAAGGTTGTGAGACCGGAAATGCACCCCAGACATTGTGCAGATAACGACGTCGACCTGCTTAACGGCGTCGACAAGGCTCCGGTGATCGGAAAACGAGCCTTCGACGAGGCGGGCTCCCCGCTGCTTAAACGACAGTAGCATTTGTGCTTTGTCAATGTCAAGACCAATCTCAGGCCTTTGAAGAACATAGGTTGCATGGCCCTGGGCAAGGCTTGCCATAACAATCCTCTTCCCTAAATACCCAGTGCCCCCCACAACAAGAACCTTGCTCTTTCCCATTTCTTTAATATTTCTTCCAAAAACTTGTTGAAGCTCGGGTTTATATATATATATATATAAGATCAGCTAGCTATAGCTTTCTGATCAGGCTTGTTATTTTGACTTTTTTTCTTTTTTTTTTTAAAAAAAAGGCACAAAATTATTAATTAATTAGTGAGCACGACGTCACTTTAGTGTTAATTACTCATGGTTTTTTTTTTTTTTTCGTCACAGCTGTAGTATAAGTTGGATAAGGATCCTGGCTATTCCTTCAAAATTGTCAGCAATTTTTTTTTGCCAATCTCAGCCATCAATTTCATCCAACCGTCTAAATATCGCCATGGAAAATAATAAAATATTGTATATATTTTTAAAAATAAATATAAAACAAAATAATAAAAAATTAAAAATTTGTGGTTGTTTTTTGGCATAGGTGGTGAAACGGGCCAGTGTACACCCAAGCCCTTGGGGTGAACCACCCCTAGGGCCCTAATTGCCACTTATATGACCAAAAAAAAAAAATAAAAAAATTGGGTTAAAGTGGCTCTAGGCCATGGGGTGGCGATCACTAGTGGTGCCACCCCTAGGGCCATAGGTTTACGGCCATATGGCCAAACCAAAATTTTTTTGGGTTTGGCAATAGGGGGTGGTCGAATTACCCCCTGGGGCCCTAGGGGTGGCGTCAGTCACCCCAGGCGTTGATGTGGTGACCACAATTAATGGTTGGGATGGGGTGCTCACCAATATTATTAAATTATTTTTTTAATTTTTAATTATTTTATTTTTTATATATTTTTTAAAATATATATAATATTTTATTATTTTCTTTTGAATAGGACACGTGGTGATATTTAGACGGTTGGATGAAATTGATGGCTGAGATTGACAAAAAAATTTGCTGACAATTTTGAAGGAATAGCCGGGGATCCTGATCCGTATAAGTTAGTCATGGTTGTTGGTTGGTTGGTGCTCAAAGCCTTTTCACAATTAAATTATCGGTTGTAATAGGAAAAAAATTAATGTGCCAAAAAGATTTGTGTAACGGCTAATGCTTAGGAGAAGGAATTTTGCTGTTCAATGGCATATTTGTAATTTATATTCCGAATATTATGCGCATTTAGTAAACGGGTGTACAATTGTTATATAATTTAATGACATAGAAGTGAAAACCAGCTCTTAAATCAATACTTGTAATAAAAAATAATAAAATAATAAAAATAGGAGTCTACCCTAATGAATATCATATAGGAGTCTACCGATATGTTTGGCAAAGTTATAAAAAAAAAAAATTAAGTAAACGGTTATATGGTTGCTATACTGCTGGGATAATGAAACAATAAAAATTAGTAATTAATTTTCTTTTTTTATAAGCATTTATTAATTCAAATGTTAATTTTCATTTGCACGTCATCTTAGTTGTGTGGTAGTCTTATAAATGACATTAACAATGCATATCGTTTACAAGAACAAACGATATATACATAACGCCATTTATTTTTCAAATGACTAACCAAATCACTTTGCTTACAAAGTAAATTAAGGACACCAAACTTTTAAGAACATTTACATCATTTAGAACAAAAGGACAATAAATTTTTTATTTGATTTCGTTTATAAGAAGGGACCCTAGATTTATGTCGTTTAATCACAAACAAATTGTAAAAACATTAAATTATAATGACGTTTAGTGAAAAAGACACCAGGATTGGTTTCATAAACTTTTGATGAGTGATTCTAAAAAATTACCAAAATAAAAATAAAAATTGAAGAGTGTTTCACAAAATAAAATCAATGCAGATGGTGGCTGCCAAACAAATAAGCTAAATAGTAGAGGTGGCTGCCCCTATCATGGATCAAGCCACTACCAATAGCCACTACACCAAGCTCTAGGACTGTAAATAAACTAGTCCGTCCAACAATTTGCTCGATACCCATTCTGTTAAGGTCGCCCCAAATCCGACCTCGGTGTTGTATTAACCCGCTCATTACTGTTAAAACTCGTTTGATTAGTAAATGATACATACTCGACTCATTCGACAAAACTCACAAACCTAGCTCGTTTAACACTTGTATACAACTCAACTTGACTTACTCGTCAGACTCATTAGCTTGATCTATATATATATATAAACAAATTGCAATAGTTAATATATAATTAAGTAATAATAATTAATTGGTTATATTATATGCATATTGAATAATAAAAGGGAATAAGATTAATACTTAATCATATAATCCAATGATAATTCAAATACTTAATCATATTATTTATGTATAATGACAATGTGATTTGTATAATGTCAAACTAATTGAATGGCATTGGATTCAACAATATGTTATTTATAACCACTATTGAAGTACTATCATATAACTTACATGATTATATAATCAATTGATTATTAAATCATATGATTATATAATAACAACTTAAGCTATAAGTATTAAATGCATATATAATATCACATAACTACATAAGTGTTGTGAAATTTTAATGTATTCACAAGTGCACAAATCGTTTTGCAATATAGTTTTGTAAGTGAAAGGTCGAACCCACAAGAAATTAAATTAATTCAAGAAAACCAAACAAATATTTATCTTGTTAGAAAAATGGGTGATTTTTTTTACTAAACTAGATCATCCCAAATCAAAAGAAAAACATGATTAAACTCATATCCAAGACTCATCTCATTAATTAAATTAAGGGAAAATTACACTTTACCCCCCTGAAGTATCCACCCATTTTCACTTTTGCCTCCAAAGTTTAAAATGTGACACTTTACCCCCCCAAACTTTCAAATTGTGGCAATTTAACCCATTTGACCTATTTATTCCCAAAATACCCCCAGCACAATTTTTTCAAAAAAAAAAAATCCAAAAAAAAAAAGGGTGGCCCTACCTATGGTGGTTCGCCATCTCTTGATGGGTATTTTTTGACCAAAATATCAATAATAAATTACCACTGCAATAGAACGAATCCCGTGAGATAGGGCTATATTGAGGGTGTCAACCACAAGGATCAGAAGGAATGCTATTAAAATTGAAGAATAAGGTTTAACCTAATTGAGAAACAAGATTGATGATTGTGACTAGAATGCATAAAATTAACCGCAATATAAAATTGATGATTTTAGAGAGAGAGAGTAGGGTACCGACTTCACCGCAATCCATACACAACAAGAACTATAATTCATCCACAGCCTTATAATCACATATGTTATACGACAAGAAAATTCAGAAAGGATAATAATAGTTTATCTTTGGTTGGCACGGATCGTCCACCTAACCACTAAGATGTGGCACCACCCGTCCTCCCTAGGTATAAACTATAAAATCTTTTAATCGTTTTATATGATTAATGGAATAGCATAACCCATCTCGGTTCGTACTCTAAACTAGGGCGAGTACACCTGCCTTCCCTAAGCATGGTCTATCTAATCCTATTAATCACATGCATATTAAAACCATTACACAACCATCGGTTTTATGATCACGTAAAATAAAATCGATTGAGTTCAACACATGCAAAATAAATTCTAAGACAAGATAAGAATTTTGCAAGCATTGATTTTAGAATTGAATAACAATTGCATTATATTTAAGAACGTAAATCAATGGGTTGCAATCCTCATGATTATGTAATCAACATATGTAATATAAACTAAATGAATCAATTACAATCACCGTTGTGTGTTGGAGAGGGTTACATCGGTCCCCACAATGGGGGTTTAGCCATGCCGATGAACTCCATAAACTTGTATAAATTCGCACTCCAGGAAAACCTGTCTTTACATTGTATAAGGGCCTATTTATAGACACTAGGAAACCCTAGAAACCCTAAAACCCTAATCATGGTCAGAGATTAGTCTCCTACTTCAACTAGGAAACTTGAAGATGCAGATTTTAGTCATTCACGCTACCGCCGGGTTAAGTGACCCCGAAAAGACGTCATAGCAAGGTCTGATCGTCATTAAGACGCTCATCAGCGGGCGACGTTCTCGTATGACGATCGCAGTATGCCGCGATCGTCATGCTAGCACAAGAGATGGTTCTTTTCTTGCCTTCTTTCCCAATTTCCAACTAGGCTTATATAATTGACCTGAACACCAAATAAACAAAATCAAATAAATAGCAATGTTAAGGTATTAACAAATGCAGTTAAAGGCTTATTTTAAACTTTGGAGGCAAAAGTGAAAATGGGTGGATACTTCAAGGGGTAAAGTGTAATTTCCCCTTAAATTAAAGTAAGAACATTTAGACATCAAAGCCACCTATTCTTTTTTCTTTTTTCTTTTCTTTTCTTTTCTCTTTTCTCCACTGCAATTTTATTATTATTTTTTCTTTTCTATTTCTGCTGTCCATTGAATTTTGTCTTGATCCATCATCCATGTGTGGTCTCCCAACGGGTCGGATTTATCCTCACCGGGAATCCAACAGGGGGATCCTATCTCACCTTATTTGTTTTTGTTGTGTGTAGAGGCTCTTAGTATGCTCTTGAACAACGCAGAACAAAGCGGTGAATCAACTGTTGCTCCTACGTCCAAAAAGGGGTCCAAATTAGATCATCTCTTCTTGGCCGACGACAGCCTCCTTTTTTGTAAGGCCATTCCTTATCATTGGCGGAAACTAACTGCACTTCTCAACTCTTATAAGATAGCTTCGAGCCAGCGGCTAAATCAAGCAAAGACATCTATCTTTTTCAACTGCAATACAACCACAGACGTGCAACAGGAGATTTTGAGGATAGCCGAAATTCCAAGCACACAAAGATACGACAAACATCTGAGGTTGCCATCACTAGTAGGGAGATCACACAACCAAGCCTTCAAGAACATTAAGGAAATAGTTTGGAGGCAATTGAATGATTGGAAACTCAAGTTCCTTTCACAAGCCGGAAAGGAAATTTTATTGAAAGCTATAATTCAAGCCATACCAACCTATAGCATGAGCATCTTCCTACTTCAAAAGGGTTTGTGTGCCGACATTAACTCGTTGATGCAAAAATTCTAGTGGGGACACCAAGAGAATGACGCACAAATATATTGAATAAGTTGGAGTCGAATGGGAGTATCCAAAGACCATGGGGGTATGGGATTTCATGACTTGGTGAGTTTCAATAAGGCACTCTTGGCAAAACAATGTTGACGTCTATTGAAATCTCCTGAGAGCTTGACGACCCGAATAATCAAAGCTAAATACTACCACAATAGCTCTTTTGAGTTAAAATTGGGATCCAAACCTTCATTTGCATGGTGAAGTATATAAGGAGCCAAGGATCTTTTGGAGGCCAGTTTATCTTGGAGAATTGGAAATGGTCAAAGGGTGAGTATTTTGGGCGATAGTTGGATTCCCCAACATTCCACTTACCGCATCCAATCTGTCCCGAAGGTATTGGATCCAACATGCAAGGTGAAAGAACTAATAAATTGGGAAAAAGTGCGGTGGGATCAGACTTTATTAGCAAACCTTTTTACAAAGGAGGAAGTGGCTGTAATTAAAACGATCCCAATTAGTTGGATGAACCAGCCGGATGTCCAGCTTTGGAGATGTACAACCTCTAGGGTATTTTCGGTAAAAAGCGCATATCACTTGGCAAAGGAGTTGGAAGGGAGAAATATACCAGAAAGCTCGAAATAGGCAAGGGAAAGCACTATTTGGAAGAAGATATGGAGTCTCCAAATTTCAAATACAATTAAGAGCTTTTTTTGGACAGCTTGCCAAAATCCGCTACCCATCAAGGATAACTTGCTGAGAAGAAAGGTAGTGGAGTCACTGGCAATTCACCCTGTTGAGCCAACTTGTAACTAAACGGGTAATCGCCCTTGTAAAAACGTCAGAATAAATGCAAAGGAATGTGAATAAATCTGAGTTACTATAATTATCAAGTAAGAACATAGAGCAACTACGTAATAAAGACAAACATGTATAATAAGTAAAGTACAACCAATCAAATAGTAGCATCTCTTACCACTTTTATAGCGATAAGCCAGATTAGCTAAAGAATAATAACCGTGTAAGTCTAACGACTTAGTAACTAAACCTCACACTTAGGTATGATATGAGCTCAGTTAATAAAAGTAAACGTGCAATTTGAGTAATAACCAAAAAGAGGGCATTACCTCCGTTAATACACCATTTAATGGGTTTTAGGGTTTTCAAAGCTTATGGTATAGAATCGACAATAATTACCTAAGTGTTTTAATGCATAAAAGCTAATGCATTATAAGTCATAACTCTCATACATGGTCTTTCCGAGATATTATCACTTCTCAGCAGGGTTGATGATGTCCTAAGAGACTTATAATACAATGCAAGTGCCTCAGCCATTATACAACTTACCGTACGTAATATAGTGGCATAATAAAGTCCGACCCTAAGTGGCCTACACCAACTAATGACGTTCGTCGTATAGTGATCGAACCATTGAGAATGGTTGCATCAAGGTCATGAAACCAATGGATCCAAAGCCCCGTATAACACACACATTTGATCATAATACGCATTTTATATAGTAAGCTCATGACCCTTTATACCGCACGTACCGGCGTACCATGTCTTACAATGCATCTTAACAGTTTATTTAATAACATAGTTATCGAGTAATTATAGAAAATAGGCATGCTCATATCATACGCGTGGTAAGTCAACTGACATATCCCACGTTTTACGTAAAAATGATGTAAATATTTACTTACCTCGCGCACTCGAGCGAATCCTCCGACCAAGTTACTTCTTATTATAATGGATACAAGACACCATTATTCTAAACCTTATAAAACCTAGAAATACTGCTAAGCTAAAGCATATACGTGTGGAACCCAAAGCTAGTGCTCTGCCCACTGACCGTACGTCCAGCGTACGTCCACTCAGTGTATTAAGCATACCGTTTTAAGATTCAGACATTGCATGATTCTTATAGTACTTCTAGACCTCTAAACTTCCTCTAGGCAAATAAAATGGCATATGCAACGTAAGAAATCACAACACAACGGGATTTGAAAGAGTTCTTTGCAAACATTATCATTTTTAAGAAAAAACTTGATGAACACTTTGAAAACTCAACAAGGCATAAAACAAAGGCTATAACAGTGTTAAATACAAAAGGGAATGGAGCTTACCCTGAAGCTAAGCACATACATGGCCTCTCCTCCTTGGAAACACTCTTCCTTACCAAACTCTCTTTCAAAAACGTAGAAGAGATTTTGGCAGCCTAAGGGCACACCAAAGGGTGGAAGAAGGCGTAAGGAATGAGAGGAGGGGTGGCCTATTTATAGAGAAAATTCGCCACCAACTTTCTGTCGGACCTACGGACATTCGACAACCCTAGTGTACGTTCGCTGGTTCTTGCACAGTGGTCAAAAGAGTGTCTTATACGTCCAAGTATTATCCAAATGGTATTCAAAAGCATCATACATCCAATGGTCTCACGTACGTCCGCTAGTACGATTTACAGAGCGTACATTCGGTGGTCCCCCATCGTACTTTCGCACTACAGACATCAACGTACATCCGCCACTTGAGGATCAAGGTTTGGCTTCTATTTTCTAAAGGCTCAAAGTGTATTTAGGTTAACTCTAAGGGTTTTAGGCCTTGTCTAAGCAACTCTATCAAAGGCTCTTATTAAACGTTCTAGTGGAAATGATCTCCCTAAATAAAAGGTTATTTTTATCGAGGTATTACAATTTCACAGGAAATTAATTTAAATTGAAAATTGCCTTTAAAGGAAGTTATTATGAGTAGGAAAATAGACATGTCTACACAATAAAAATGATAGTAACCTTTGTTTCATTAGATGTGATACATACTCGATTGAACTATCCTTATAGATAATAGTCTTGTCTACTTATTCACTATTTACATGACAAAGTTTTATATTATTTTTTTTTTCGGGGAAACTTCACAAAACCCCCCTGAACTTCCATTCGTTTTGAAATACCCTCCCAAACTTTAAAAACTCTCAATTTAACCCTCCTAACTTTCAATTGCTCTAAATTTGGACCCCTCAGATGGAGATCAAGGCACCACTTCGAAGGATCTCATTCAAGTACCAATTGGGTCAATTACGAGAGCACGAGCAAAGAAGTTCAAGGATGTACTCAATGGACTCATTCAAGAGTTATGGGCTCAAGCAAATTCGTTGAGGCCCATTGAGCATGATCCACAGGGGCAACAAAGAATCATCACCTTGATTCAAGTTCTAGAAGGATCCGGTCAAGGCTAAGAATTGGCAAGAAATATTTTAGGATTATTCTAGAAGGATAATATAATATTATTCTAGAAGGACTAATTCCATAGGTGATTTCTTTCTAGGAGGAGAAGAAAATTCCATAGGTGATTTCTTTTCTTGGAGGAGAAGCAAATTCCATAGATGATTTCTTTTCTTGGAGGAGAAGCAAATTCCATAGGTGATTTCTTTTCTTGGATGACAAGCTAATTTCAGACGAAATCTACCTTAATTTTAGGATTCTTTTATTTGACCTTTTAGTATTTTCCTTTAATAAATTGTATTCCTATTTCAACCATGCATTATAAATAGCATGGACTCATTGTAATGAGGCACATTGATGATTGATAAAAACTTGTGAGGTTTATTCTCTTTGGTTCTTTGAAGAACTACTTGAACTTATCGGAACTTCCTGTGGCATTCATTTTGACTTATCAAACGGAAACTCCATCACCGTTTGTGGCGTCTTCCTTATACCAAGGTTCTTGTTTGTCATAAACAACGGTCGAGGTCATCCCTTGAATCTGTCCATAGAACGATCTTGGGTTCCTTTCGTTGTTGGGTCTCGTTATTCTTGAGCAGGGGTTCACATCATTTGGTATCAAAGCACGGTTTTTAGTTCAGGTTTGCCTATCCTTTAACATCTTTCATTCCTTTGTTTCTTCTTTAGCCACCCACATTATTTATCTCTTCTTAGCGAATTTTCTTTACCCTCTTTGTTTAATCTTTGTTTGTTCTTGTTGATGTCTAAACTATTGGTCCGGTCTCACTTCTTCTAGTTATTTGAAATCTTATTTCATTATTCTCAAAAGCTAGTCAGATGCAAAAAAAAAAAAAGAGAGAGTCAAGAAGAAGAGAAAAGGAGTTCAAAACAAAACAAAAAAAAAAACAAAACAAAAAAGAGAGATAGACTCAGAAGAAGAAGAAAGAAAAGAAAAAAAAAAAAACTATTCTTCCAAATTTTCAAACTACCATATTCCTTCTAATTCTAATATATTCCTTCTTCCTTCATTAGTGCTTGGTGAATTGTTGCTCAAACTATTCTGCTTCCAAAATTTAAAACTACCATACTCCTTCTAATTCTAAGCTGAAAAATTCCATATTCCTTATGTTCAAATCTGAAATTCCTTGATTAGTTCTTGGTGAATTGTTGCTGGAAATTTTGAGTTATTTGTGTAGTTTCAAAAGAACTAAAGAGAATTATCGAGTGAAAAGAGGCAAGAATGGTGAGAACATCGGAGGTAAGAGCCATATTATTTTGAGGAAACACAGTGGAGAGTGATCCAAATTCTTAAGTGTAAACACGTAAGGGAGTGAGTCGTGAGGTCCTTCATTTTATTTTATTTTTTTTTTCTAACCTTTGTTTTGCAGCAATCATGACTCAAGATAGTGGTAAGAGCATTGCCGAAAATGATACAAAATTGACTGATCCGAAAGTGTTTATGGAGGCCATGATGAGTGAGATAAGGTGTGTGATGAAGATAGAGATGGAGCAGGTTCACATCATTTGGTATCAGGGCCCAATTCGTCTGAAATTAGCTTCTTCTCCAAGAAAAGAAATCACCTATGGAATTTGCTTCTCCTCCAAGAAAAGAAATCATCTATGGAATTTGCTTCTCCTCCAAGAAAAGAAATCACCTATGGAATTTGCTTCTCCTCCAAGAAAGAAATCACCTATGGAATTAGTCCTTCTAGAATAATATTATATTATCTTTCTAGAATAATCCTAAAATATTTCTCGCCAATTCTTAGCCTTGATCGAATCCTTCTAGAACTTGAATCAAGGTGATGATTCTTTGTTGCCCCTGTGGATCATGCTCAATGGGCCTCAACGAATTTGCTTAAGCCCATAACTCTTGAATGATGGAGATCAAGGCACCACTTCGAAGGATCTCATTCAAGTATCAAGGGCAGTTACGAGAACGAGCAAAAGTTCAAGGATGTACTCAATGGACTCATTCAAGAGTTATGGGCTCAAGCAAATTCGTTGAGGCCATTGAGCATGATCCACAGGGCAACAAAGAATCATCACCTTGATTCAAGTTCTAGAAGGATGAAGAATTCTAAGAATTGAGTCTTGGAGGAAGCAAATTCCAAAGGTGATTTCTTTTCTTTGATGAAAAGCTAATTTGAATTCTATAATTTTAGGATTCTTTTATTTGACCTTTTAGTATTTTCCTTTAATAAATTATATTCCTATTTCAACCATGCATTATAAATAGCATGGACTCATTGTAATGAGGCACATTGATGATTGATAAAAACTTGTGAGGTTTATTCTCTTTGGTTCTTTCAAGAACTACTTGAACTTATCAGAATTTCCCGTGGCATTCATTTTGACTTATCAAACGGAAACTCCATCACCGTTTGTGGCGTCTTCCTTATACCGAGGTTCTTGTTTGTCATAAACACTCGTGGTCATCCCTTGAATCTGTCCATAGAACGATCTTGGGTTCCCTTTCGTTGTTGGGTCTCGTTATTCTTGACGGGGTTCACATCATTTGGTATCAAAGCACGGTTTTTTAGTTCAGGTTTGCCTATCCTTTAACATCTTTCATTCCTTTGTTTCTTCTTTAGCCACCCACATTATTTATCTCTTGTTAGCCGAATTTTCTTTACCCTACTGTTTAATCTTTGTTTGTTCTTGTTGATGTCTAAACTATTGGTCTGGTCTCACTTCTTCTAGTTATTTCGAAATCTTATTTCATTATTCTCAAAAGCTAGTCGATGCAAAAAAAAAAGAGAGAGTCGAAGAAGAAGAGAAAAAGGAGTTCAAAAACAAAACAAAACAAAACAAAAAGAGAGATAGACTCGTAGAAGAAGAAGAAAGAAAAGAAAAAAAAAAACTATTCTGTTCTTCCAAATTTTCAAACTACCATATTCCTTCTAATTCTAATATGAAAAATTTCATATTCTTTGTGTTCAAATATGAAATTCCTTCATTAGTGCTTGGTGAATTGTTGCTCGAAACTATTCTGTGCTTCCAAAATTTAAAACTACCATACTCCTTCTAATTCTAAGCTGAAAAATTCCATATTCCTTATGTTCAAATCTGAAATTCCTTGATTAGTTCTTGGTGAATTGTTGCTGGAAATTTTGAGTTATTTGTGTAGTTTCAAAAGAACTAAAAGAGAATTATCGAGTGAAAAGAGGCAAGAGTGGTGAGAACATCGGAGGGTAAGAGCCATATTATTTTGAGTGAAACACGAGTGGAGAGTGATCCAAATTCTTAAGTGTAAACACGTAAGGGAGTGATTCGTGAGGTCCTTTATTTTATTTTATTTTATTTCTAACCTTTGTTTTGCAGCAATCATGACTCAAGATAGTGGTAAGAGCATTGCCGAAAACGATACAAAATTGACTTATCCGAAAGTGTTTATGGAGGCCATGATGAGTGAGATAAGGCGTGTGATGAAGATAGAGATGGAGCAGTTCACATCATTTGGTATCGAGGGCCCAATTAAATCGAAATTAGCTTCTTCTCCAAGAAAGAAATCACCTATGGAATTTGCTTCTCCTCCAAGAAAGAAATCATCTATGGAATTTGCTTCTCCTCCAAGAAGAAATCACCTATGAATTTGCTTCTCCTCAAGAAAGAAATCACCTATGGAATTAGTCCTTCTAGAATAATATTATATTATCTTTCTAGAATAATCCTAAAATATTTCTCGCCAATTCTTAGCCTTGATCGAATCCTTCTAGAACTTGAATCAATGTGATGATTCTTTGTTGCCCCTGTGGATCATGCTCAATGGGCCTCAACGAATTTGCTTGAGCCCATAACTCTTGAATGATGGAGATCAAGGCACCACTTCGAAGGATCTCATTCAAGTACCAATTGGGCCGGTTACGAGAGCACGAGCAAAGAAGTTCAAGGATGTACTCAATGGACTCATTCAAGAGTTATGGGCTCAAGCAAATTCGTTGAGGCCCATTGAGCATGATCCACAGGGGCAACAAAGAATCATCACCTTGATTCAAGTTCTAGAAGGATCCGGTGAAGGCTAGGAATTGGCGAGAGATATTTTAGGATTATTCTAGAAGGATAATATAATATTATTCTAGAAGGACTAATTCCATAGGTGATTTCTTTCTAGGAGGAGAAGCAAATTCCAAAGGTGATTTCTTTTCTTGGAGGAGAAGCAAATTCCATAGATAATTTCTTTTCTTGGAGGAGAAGCAAATTCCATAGGTGATTTCTTTTCTTGGATGACAAGCTAATTTCAGACGAAATCTACCTTAATTTTAGGATTCTTTTATTTGACCTTTTAGTATTTTCCTTTAATAAATTGTATTCCTATTTCAACCATGCATTATAAATAGCATGGACTCATTGTAATGAGGCACATTGATGATTGATAAAAACTTGTGTGGTTTATTCTCTTTGGTTCTTTGAAGAACTACTTGAACTTATCGGAATTTCCCGTGGCATTCATCTTGACTTATCAAACGGAAACTCCATCACCGTTTATGGCGTCTTCCTTATACCGAGGTTCTTGTTTGTCATAAACAACGGTCGAGGTCATCCCTTCGAATCTGTCCATAGAACGATCTTGGGTTCCCTTTCGTTGTTGGGTCTCGTTATTCTTGTGGGGTTCACATCATTTGGTATCAAAGCACGGTTTCTAGTTCAGGTTTGCCTATCCTTTAACATCTTTCATTCCTTTGTTTCTTCTTTAGCCACCCACATTATTTATCTCTTCTAGCAATTTTCTTTACCCTCTGTTTAATCTTTGTTTGTTCTTGTTGATGTCTAAACTATTGGTCCTGGTCTAACTTCTTCTAGTTATTTCAAATCTTATTTGCATTATTTTCAAAAGCTAGTCATTTGATCCAAAAAAAAAGAGAGAGTCAAGAAGAAGAGAAAAGGAGTTCAAAAAAAAAACAAAACGAAAAGAGATAGACTAAGTAGAAGAAGAAGAAAGAAAAGAAAAAAAAAAAACTATTCATTCTTCCAAATTTTCAAACTACCATATTCCTTCTAATTCTAATCTGAAAAAATTCCATATTCTTTGTGTTCAAATATGAAATTCATTCATTAGTGCTTGGTGAATTGTTGCTCAAACTATTCAGCTTCCAAAATTTAAAACTACCATACTCCTTCTAATTCTAATTTGAAAAATTCCATATTCCTTATGTTCAAATCTGAAATTCCTTGATTAGTTCTTGGTGAATTGTTGCTGGAAATTTTGAGTTGTTTGTGTAGTTTCAAAAGAACTAAAAGAGAATTATCGAGTGAAAAGAGGCAAGAGTGGTGAGAACATCGGAGGGTAAGAGCCATATTATTTTGAGTGAAACACGAGTGGAGAGTGATCCAAATTCTTAAGTGTAAACACGTAAAGGAGTGATTCGTGAGGTCCTTTATTTTATTTTATTTTTTTTTCTAACCTTTGTCTTGCAGCAATCATGACTCAAGATAGTGGTAAGAGCATTGCTGAAAATGATACAAAATTGACTGATCCGAAAGTGTTTATGGAGGCCATGATGAGTGAGATGAGGCGTGTGATGAAGATAGAGATGGAGCAGGTTCACATCATTTGGTATCAGGGCCCAATTCGTCTGAAATTAGCTTCTTCTCCAAGAAAAGAAATCACCTATGGAATTTGCTTCTCCTCCAAGAAAAGAAATCATCTATGGAATTTGCTTCTCCTCCAAGAAAGAAATCACCTATGGAATTAGTCCTTCTAGAATAATATTATATTATCCTTCTAGAATAATCCTAAAGTATTTCTCGCCAATTCTTAGCCTTGACCGAATCCTTCTAGAACTTGAATCAAGGTGATGGTTCTTTGTTGCCCCTGTGGATCATGCTCAATGGGCCTTAACGAATTTGCTTGAGCCCATAACTCTTGAATGATGGAGATCAAGGCACCACTTCGAAGGATCTCATTCAAGTACCAATTGGGCCGGTTACGAGAGCACGATCAAATAAGTTCAAGGATGTACTCAATGGACTCATTCAAGAGTTATGGGCTCAAGCAAATTCGTTGAGGCCCATTGAGCATGATCCACTGGGGCAACAAAGAATCATCACCTTGATTCAAGTTCTAGAAGGATCCGGTCAAGGCTAAGAATTTAGCGAGAAATATTTTAGGATTATTCTAGAAGGATTAATTCCATAGGTGATTTCTTTCTTGGAGGATAAGCAAATTCCATAGGTGATTTCTTTTCTTGGAGGAGAAGCAAATTCCATAGATGATTTTTTTTCTTGGAGGAGAAGCTAATTTTAGACGAAATCTACCTTAATTTTAGGATTCTTTTATTTGACCTTTTAGTATTTTCCTTTAATAAATTGTATTCCTATTTCAACCATGCATTATAAATAGCATGAACTCATTGTAATGAGGCACATTGATGATTGATAAAAACTTGTGAGGTTCATTCTCTTTGGTTCTTTGAAGAACTACTTGAACTTATCGGGATTTCCCGTGGCGTTCATCTTGACTTATCAAACGGAAACTCCATCACCGTTTGTGCGTCTTCCTTATCCTGAGGTTCTTGTTTGTCATAAACAACGGGTCGAGGTCATCCCTTCGAATCTATCCATAGAACGATCTTGGGTTCCCTTTCGTTGTTGGGTCTCGTTATTCTTGACGGGGTTCACATCACCCTCTGTACAAATTAGGTTTTAAAAATTAAAAAAACATCAAAATACCCCTGATTTTTATTTTAAAAATAAAACGTTTTGGAAGTTGAAATTTTAAGCGTTTAATTTGAAACGGTGACTTTTGTATAAAATTTGAACTTCCAGAATTTTTTTATTTTTTAAAAAAATAAAAATCATGGGTATTTTGGTATTTTTATAAAATTTGAAATTCTAATTTGTATAGAGGGATCCAAATTGAGAACAATTGAAAGTTCAGGGGGTAAATTAAGAGTTTTGAAGTTTCGAAGGAGTATTTCAAAACGGATAGAAGTTCGAGTGTTTTTGAAATTTCCGCTTTTTCTTTTCTTTCTTTCTTTCTCTCTCTCACCCCTCATCTTTTTTTCACACTCTCGCCTAAAAAAATAAATAAAAATTAATGAATCTGTGCGTGCATAGAAAAACCATTAACTAATAAAGTAAAAATGTTCTATGTAAAGATAAAAATGAATGACAGTCAATAAACCCTTCAATCACATACTAACACATGTTAAAAGTAAAAGTAAAAAAAAATAGTTAAGTCTAGGTTTTTTCAAAAAATGAATTAGGGTAAATTCTAGTAGGTTTTCAAAAATTGCTGACGCCGGTATTACAAATCAAAACGTATGGGGAGGTTATTCAAACAATATCTATCACTGTTTGTTTGTTTGTTTGAATACACATACACCTACAAATTAAATTGTCTTTAATTATTGTTGTCGTTGATAATGATTAAAATAATATAAAATCTAACTTATGAATGCCACCTCAGCTAGCAACTGTTTTTTCCTTTGATAGCCGGTTACCTATGTACCTTTCTTGACGGCTAGCTAGCTTAATTTCCAACCGTGACTTGGTTGTTGTTCAGCTACATGCTTCAGCCGCAAAAATAGAAAAATAGAGGCACGCTAGCTTAGACGGTGAGAATTTTGAACAATGGCGTTTTTTCAAGTTCGTTTGTATCATAATTTAACCTATCTCTCTCAACTGGTTTCGTTGAGTCACGTACTAGCTTTCCAGCTCCTTAGTTATCTATCGGTGTAAAATGGCTCCATCTCGTCCATTATGTACCGATCAATGCATTTCACCTCCACTTCATCGTCTTAGTTGTTGTAGCTGCTTGCTAGTTTTTTATTGTGTTTTTATTCTTCTTTGAATAAGGTTTGATTTTCCTTAGATTTACTTTCATGAGCAATCTTTGAGGTAAATGTTTGTCCTAATCTTTGAGTCGAGAAGAATTAGTTTTGATGTGAGAATTTTGTTCTTATACCCAAGAAAATAAAAGTTGAGAATATGGGTTACATTTTTATTAGATTTAAGTCTGCTGGGAGCATAATTGTTTTAGTAATTGAAATTTGGACATAGGTTAGTGGATATTTAAGTCATAGATAGGATCTGATTGTAAGATTTTTATGTTTTGTCTGTATGACGTTATAACCTGATAACTTTGACTATAATTTATCAAAGCTTTATGCTCTCTTATGTAAGAGTTTTATGTTCTTAATCTTTTTTGAATGAATAAATGAATATGAAATATTCTCCTAAAAAAAAGTCATACGTTCAAATTTCGTCAATTTACCTCTTATTTAAATTATATACTTTACGAGTTGAGCTTAACCGACACCTATTAAAAAGAAGTTCGAGCTCATACATAAAGAAAAATATTAAAATATTAATTATATAATTAAATTTATCTTTTTTTACAAATTTAAGCTTATGAAAAAATAAAAAATAAAAAGATAATTTAACACCAACAGTAACAAGTATAAAAAAAATTTATTCCAAGGGACGAACCAATTGCATTGAAACTAATTGACGGTGTGTTGATATTATCTTTGGGAAGTGGGTTTCAATAAAATATTAAAAAAAATAAAAAAATGTCAAGGCATTATAATTACTCCAAGGAAAAATATAAAGGAAGGGGCAGGTATCTTTCATGGGTCCCATTTTAATAACATATATCCATGTAGCTGACAATAGATGGCCATATAAGTGACCCGGCCGGTTCCACTTCCACCCTTTTTCCACCTAAAATTCAAATCGAAAGCAGCTTGACGGTGGAAGACTGGAAGTGCGTAGGTCCTCTTATTTCTTTTTTCATTTCTTCTAGATTTTTTCCTTTCTTTTTTTAATATATTTAAGAAATTTCGCAATAATAAAAGACATTGAGAATCTTATCTACAACAAACTCTAGAAAAAAAAAAGAAAACTTTTGTCAGGTCCTGCTGTAAAACACTAGTAGTTTTACAGCATCCACTGAGTACTGACACGTTAACAAAATACCGAATTTTTTAAGCCTAAAGCGACCAAAAAAAAAAAAAAATTGCCTTTTCTCTTTCTCACCCAACATCTCTGCCACCCACGTATAGAGACGTTATTTGTCGGCCACTAGACACCGCCGCCCGGCAAAGTTTTCTTTAAAGCTGCGTTAGAAATTTTTCTTTACTTGATTACAGAAAAGTCGTGTGTCAATATAACGTATGAGATCTGCATGTTTTTTAATAATCGAACAAAGTTGGAATAAATTTTATTAAAACTCATTTATTAAAAAATAGTATTCTTTCTAAATTCTCCAAAAAACTTTTTATGCTAAGTTAGGAATCTATTTGACTTGTAAAAGCGTCCACAATAGTCTTTTTAAATTTTAGAGTATATTTTTCGACTCTCTACTTTAATAATTTATTTTCACTATTTCATTAAAATATTATTTTTTCAATAAATTTGTTTATTCTCTCTCAATGTTGAGGATCGTCGGCGGGAGCTCCACACCACGCCGTGTGGGTACCATGGCTTCCTCTTCTTCCCCTCTCCTTCAAAAATCCCCCCTCACTCTTCTTCCCTCTCCTTCCTCCTAACTGCTCTCACTCTTGCGCGCGCGCTCGCATGCTATAAGTCCTCATCGGCGAGATCCCCTCCGATTTCTCTAATTTGACCTTCCTCCGTAGCCTTTACCTCCAAAACAACGCACTCTCCGGTGGGTTCCCACCCAGCTTGACCCAATTGACTCGCTTGGTTCGCCTCGATCTCTCGACCAACAAATTTTCGGGTCCAATCCCATTCTCAATTAACAATCTCACCAACTTGACCAATCTGTTCTTGGAAAACAACACCTTCTCGGGTCCACTGCCGAGCATCGCCGCTGGTTTGTTAGACTTGAACGTCTCCAACAACAACTTCAACGGTTCGATCCCCAAAAGCTTAGAAAGATTTCTTGCAAACGCATTCACCAAAAACAAAAATTTCTGTGGGAAACCACTGGCATCGTGCAATCCATTCTTTCGCATCTTCAGCCATTAGAAACTCATTTTGGCAAACAAAGTGAGAGGAATAAAGTGAGAGAGGAGGAAAAAAAACAAGACCATGAGAGAAAAAAGGAGAGAGAAAAAGAAAAAGAAAAAATGATGAGAGATAAAATATAATTGTTTAAAGAGTAGAGATGGAATAGTAATTGTTAAGTTTGAAAAAATACTGTTCACATTGTTAAGTTTTTTGTTAAAATAAATAGGTTGAAAAGTAGTATTTTTAGTTCTTTTTGTTAAATGGGTTCTTCAAACTAACAAAAAAATGTGTTTGAAGAGCTTATAGTGGATGCTCTATTCCGGACTCAACCCTAGCAACTACCTTGTTAAACAAAGTATCAATCATTGTCTTGCACATCCCCGATGACAAAATCATCATCGAGAAGCTAGTATTTGACAAATCAGGACCCAGTGTGGGTCCTAAGGTCACGGCCAAACCCACGGCAAATTTCGTGGGTCACGGCTGACCATGGATTCTGGCAACATTGGGCGATGGCCCTCTCTCTCAGGTGGATTCCAGTGTGGCGGAGGGAGTGGGGTGTTTTAAGGATGGATTTGGTGTTTTACTCTTGGGGATGTAATAAAGTATTTTACTCTTAGTTTATTTTGGTGCATTTGGTGTTTTTAAGTGAGGTGTCAAATTTTGATTGGAGGCTACAAAAATAATGTTTTAAGAATGGACATTATAGTAGAGGCTCTCGAAAATCCACTCATGCTCTCGGGTCTTCTAATCGGATTGACATCCGTATAATTAATGGAAGATATTGCTTCATTTTAATTTGGAAAGATTTTTTTTTTCTTTTCATTTTTATTTGGAGAGATTAAGGCACGGTTTAGTTTCTTGAAAAATGATTTGATTCGAAAATAAAATATTTTCTCTCTTAATATTTTTTGTGTCCTCTTAATACTAGATAGATATTATTTTATAAAGATCAAGTGAATGAAATAAGAGCAATTATGAATGCTACATCAGCAATTAATTTTTACATGACAAATATATATAAAATCTCACTTATGAATGCCACATTAGCTAGCAACCGTTCTTTCTTTGATTAATTGCAGGTTACCAACCTTGACCGCATTGGAACAATAGTCAGAGGATCCAACGCTGATTTGGTTGTTCAGCAGCATCAAACATGCGCTGTAGGCTGGCCGGGGGGTTTTCTCTTCTAGCTGTTATACCATCTGTCGGGGTAAGTTTGATATCCACGTGGATATATAGCTATTTCTCTTAAAAATAAATAAATAAATAAAAAGAAAAATAGTTATTCGATCTCGCGACTTATACATCTTCTCACAAAAACCCTCCAAAAAAAACGACCAAGCTAGAGAAAATCAATCCTTCTCGTCAACTTTGTTTGTTGAATGACATGATTACCTTACATAGCTTTTTTTTTTCTTTATTATTATTATTCAAAAGGTGAAGAAAAATAAAATTATAAGATAAAACACAAAATGGGAGGACAATCCAAACAATAGTTTTAAAATAACTTGAGGACATACGGTAAAAAATTGGTTAAATGATTAGGTCATTAAGAAGTAAATTTATTGATAACCAAACTTATATTAGCACATTAGGTGAAAAATCGGTTGAAAAAATGACTCAATCATTAAGAAGTAAATTGATTAAGAACCAAACTTATATTGGCACACTATGTATAAATTGACTACCCGATATATTTTGAGGATGAAATGTCTGGTGTTCTTTAATCTTAGTTGAATATTATTTTCTAAAAAAAGAAAGAAAAAAAAAGAAACTTTCCTTAGTTCTCTCACTTTAATTTTAGAAAATTATATTCATGACTTAAGACAAAAAGAAAGAAAGGAAAAAAGATCCATTTTATCCTTCTGAAGTTTCAGGATTTTTTTAATTTGAACTCAAAAGTTTAAAAATCAATATACCCTCTAATGTTTTAAAATTTTCAATTTAGACATTTAGTTACTAATTTTCATCTAATTGGATGGAGTGTTTTTTTTTTTTTTAAAAAAAAAAAAAAAAGGCATGTGGGTAATTACGTAATTTCATAAATTTTCGTCCAAGGTTTAAATTGAAATTTTTGAAACATTAGGAGGGGTACATTGTCACTTTTTAAACTTTGAGATTCAAATTGAAAAACTCTTAAAACGTCAAAGATAATAAAGTAGATTTTTCTCAAGAAAAAAGCACCTAACATTATTCCCCATTTTGAGTCACGTTATCTATAAATGGTAAATAGTAATTAATTAATCAGCATGAACAAGAAGGCTTGTAATTGGATCCATATAACTAAAATCTGAAGAAAAAGAAAAAGATCGAGTAGCTTCTTTAGATTTGAAGACAAAGCAACAAGCTAGCTCTCTGTAGATGATGTAATGCAGCTAGCTACCACACAAATATAATTTTTGGGAACTTAGATAACCGCACTCCAAAGCGTCAAATTTAGCTCAAGTGTCAAGCAAACCAAACATATCTTTTGAACTCAATACCACAAACAATATTTTACTATAAAAAGCCATAGCCATGGAGATCGAGCACTAGAGAACAGAGAGAGAGAGAGAGAGATGGAAAAGAGTAAAGTACTGGTTGTAGGGGGAACTGGGTATCTTGGAAAGAGGTTGGTGAAGGCAAGTTTAGCTCAAGGGCATGAGACATACGTGCTTCATAGACCCGAGATTGGTGTGGACATTGACAAAGTTCAAATGCTTTTGTCGTTCAAGGAGCAAGGAGCTCATCTTGTGTCCGGTTCCTTTGGCGACTACCAGAGCCTTGTCAATGCCGTCAAATTAGTTGATGTTGTTATCAGTGCAATCTCCGGCGTCCATATCCGGAGCCACCAAATTCTCCTTCAACTTAAGCTTGTTGATGCAATCAAAGAGGCTGGTAATGTTAAGGTACATAACACCATCTCTCTCTCTCTATATATATATATATATATATATAATATATAGGCCAGGTGACAAGTGAGTATAATAAAATTGACAGAGATTTTTGCCGTCGGAGTTCGGGACCGATCCGGCGAGAATGGGGGATGCATTAGAACCAGGAAGAGTGACATTTGATGACAAAATGGTGGTAAGGAAAGCCATCCAAGACGCAAAGATACCTTTTACGTTTGTTTCTGCAAACTGTTTTGCTGGTTACTTTCTTGGCGGTCTGTGCCAGCCTGGTAAGATCCTTCCTTCAACGGATTCTGTACTCTTGTTGGGAGACGGCAACGCCAAAGGTATTTCCTTATTAATTTCTAAAGTATTCATGAGCAAATTGGGATTGCCAAAGACCCGGCCCACCCCCAATTATTAAGGACGTGTCCCTAAAGGGTAACTTAATCAGATATAGATCACGTTTAATAAAGCAGATGTTATTAATTCGAATCTCTATCATCTTTCCCTTGTATGGACATATCAAAAAATAAAAAATAAAAACTATTAAGAACGTAGTTCTACCGTTACTTGTATTATTGTGTAGTATTGAAAGCCTAGATAGAACGGGTAACTTTTTAGAAAATAAAAAATCATAACCAATTTAAATATAAATCATTAATGTATTCAAATTTATTGTTGCTTTATAATGTTGATTCTATATATTGTGCTTTAAATATTTCCAATTTGTTATCTATACATATATATATTTTTTGTTTCATTAAAAATTAATTACTTGTCTATGAATTATATATATAACAACATTCCTTGTCTTAATTTGGCAGCAATTTATGTTGATGAAGATGACATAGCCATGTACACTATCAAAACCATAGATGATCCTCGAACACTTAACAAGACAGTGTATATTAGGCCCCCCAAAAACATTTTATCTCAAAGAGAAGTTGTTGAGATTTGGGAGAAACTTATTGGCCACGACTTGCACAAGTCTTCCATATCCAAGGAAGACTTCCTAGCTTCCATGGAAGGTGAGATTCACCTCTTAATTAATTTTATAATATTGGATATTTCATGTGTAGCTCAAAAATAGTGATTTAAAACTTTGGCTTTTCTTTTAGACTTTATTCTCAAGGATATTTTGAAAAGATAATTAACGATGATGATAATTAATTGGAAAGGGATAGAAATTCTTTATGACTTAAACACTCTAAATTAATAAGTAATCTTTTTGTAAAAATAACTTTCAAAAGTTCCCAAGGGGTATATAGATTAATCAATTATGGACTACGCCTTATGAAAAAGACGTCACTATTTCGAATCCTCTTTTCTCCTTCCTCTTGTAGACATTTAAAAAAAAAAAATCATTTTGTTACAATTTGGATAATCCATTTTACACCTCAAAGTTATACAATTTTTTTTTTTTTTTTTTTTGCGCCTCCAATATTTAAAAATTGGCAATTTGCTTTAACTAAGTTTCTAAAATTTTCAATGTAACTACTCCATTAACAATTCTCGTATTCTTACCTAAATTATTGAAAAAACTTAAATGCTCATATATATTTAAAAATAATGACAAAAAAAAATAAAAAATAAAAATTGAGGGAGGAAATATATATACTTATGCACTTGTTGTGCACATGAGCCATTTTCCGTCAAATAAGATGAAAATGGCTAATGAAATGGCTAGATTGAAAATCTTAGAAATTTGGTTGGGGTTCGTTAACTATAATTTTTAAATATTGGAGGCAAGATTGAAAAAGATGTGAAATTTGGGAGTAAAATGTATTTTTTCCTTAAATATATTATAAGAGTATCTACAAACTTTGCTTCCCATATATATATGATTTTGATTGCTTCCCATATGATATATCAACGGTCTCAATATATATATGAATGGTTTTAATTAAGTTTGGATTTTTTATTCTCTTTAAAGTTTCCTGACTTTGTGCTGTTTTCTTCATGTTTGCTAAATTAATGCAAAAATGAAGGACAAGAGCATGCGGAGCAAGTTGGATTAATACATTACTATCATGTTTGTTACGAGGGATGTCTTGCAAATTTCGAGATTGGAAACGATGCAGCAGAAGCTTCTCAGCTTTATCCAGAGATTCACTACACTTCTGTCGAGGAATACATGAAACGTTATTTATAATTAATTAACTATATATATATATTAGTGTGGAAAACAATAAAAGTTATCCTTAACTCCATGCATAATCATCTTGGACACGACCATTATGCATGTATTTAATACTTTTGTTGATTTACTACTTGTAAAAGAATTGTCGGTCTCTCAATTGGTTAGGAACCACGCTTTATAAAGCAAATATTACTAATTTGAATCTAATTCTATGTAATCTTTTAAAAAATAAAGGAAAAAATATAAAATTAGTTCTTGTGGTTAGGGCTGCGCAGATTGGCCGTCTGCCACCCTCCGGCCTCATATCATCCATCATTGCACTGACGCCGAGTCACCACCAACAACTGACGACCGGTAGACAACAAGAAATCTCCCTACTAACATCAGATCGGTCGGTAGGCAAAATGAATTTTTTGAAATCGGGTTTCGAACCGAATCAAACCAAACCACTGTTGAGAAATAATCCCACATTGCCTGTGGATAAGACTTTGTGCATGTTTATAAAGAATAGACAACCCTCTCTTATAAGACCGATTTTATGAGATGAGTTAGGCCCACGAATTTCTTCATGGTATTAGAGCTTACCACATGATAAATGTGACCCACACTATTTATCCTGTGATAAGGACCAGGAAAAATATTAGTCTGCACGTGAGGGAGGGTGCTGAGAAATAGTCTCACATTGCATGTGGACAAAATCTTGGGCATGTTTATAAAGAATGGACAACCTTCTCTTGTAAGACCAATTTTATGAGATGAGTTAGATCCACTAATTTTTTCAACCGCTAGTATTGTTATTTTTTAAAAAATATTTATAATCAAAATGACACCGTTCTGTGTCAAACAAACGGACTCTAGATTCTATATCTCTAAAAAAAAAAAAAAAAAAAACCCTAATTTAACTGAAAAGGCCGAAACCAACTTCCTTTTGCTATTGCCGTTGCTGTTCAGAAAATACAATAAGAAAGTCCAATTTCTCTAATAGTCTCCCGCAGTTGCCGACGTCCTCTCAAGCTTCAAAATTCATGTTCTCTCTCTTGCCCAAGTGACCGAAGTGAGTTTAAAATGGTAACCAATTGTTTTTGGTTGGAGTGCATTACCCTCTACACACTTATTACTTTTTCTTCTGAAAGTAAATTTTTTTTTCTTTTCTTTTCTTTTTTGATGATGAGAAAGTCAGAGCTATCATAGCTGTGTGTCAGCTTGTGTGTTAGTGATAGCATGCGTGTACAAAAAGCTCTATTTTTAAATTATTTAGTTTGTATACAAGTTTTTTAGTTAATATGCAACTAAAAAGCTTTTTTTTTTTCTTCTAAATATTGGTTTCTACATAACTTAGTTTACTTTTCCTACTTCACAATGCGAATTAAGAAGCTATTTTTAAGACATATATTTGCCGTATCTTCTCCTTGTGAATAAGGAAAAAAGAGAGCCTGTATTTGGCAATAAATTGGACTCGAAGAAGTGGACTAATACTGTAATAAATTTTATTATTGTGAAGAAAAAAGTAAAAATATTTTGTATAAAAAAATTAAATTTTTTGTTTTATAATAATTTTTTTATTTAAATAGTAATAAAAAATGATTGATGTGATATAAAAAGTAAAAATGTTTGGATTGATTTTGAAATTTTTTTAGGATTTTAAGTTGGGTCCAATTCAATCCATAGCCAAACAAGCCCAAAAAGACTAACCCTATTGTCTTATGCGTAGGACCTATCTCTTTCAGTCGTTATACAAGATAAAGCGCTCTCTCCCTCATTTGCATTTGCTTTGAACTCTCTCCCTCATCTGTGTTTGCTATTTTCAAGCAAGAACCAACCAATTTTTTCCTTTCTATTCTGCGATCTGCTAGCCCATCGCCACCACCAGTCATAACTTATAACCTCTCCACCACACAAAGCAGCAACTTGGAAGCTTATTTTGTCATCAATCGAGAATAGGCTAACCAGAGCTCTCTCTCTTACCAGTTACCGACTGTTACCATCACCGAATAATCGGTGGTGGTAACGGTTGAGATAGGCAAAGTCAAGATGAAGTCGGTGAAATTACCGACTTCATCAACAAAGTTGGGACGGTAGGCGGAAAACCTCCGACCATCACCGATTCCCGATACCTACCTCTACTTGTGGTTTACTTGATTTACAATTTACTTTATGTGGTTCACCCTTACGGTTAAATTTTATCCATTGACTTAACCGATTCTGTTAGTATGTCATATCGCATCTAATAAAATTATGACATATGTCATGTTTTATTTATAACTTTTAAAAAACACATTTAGATTTTTCACGTCATATTATTATGCCAACTAATATTCCAACCTCAGCTTTTTTCCACATTAATCATATAAGGTAAAATATTTTTTAAAAAACTTAATTTTACTAAATTATTGATATAAGTATTGTCATCTTCTTTTTTTTCTTCACAAGTGTCATGCTTTTTCACCCAAGTTCGTGCCTCTGCTAGCAAGCATGGAAGGCAAATCATGACGCCTTCATAGACACAAATAGTGTGAATTATCCATTTTCTCTTTCTTTGGCGTCCACTCTTTTGCCATTAGCCAAAACCTTCTCCACCTCAACACCCTTCCAAAAGAAGAAGAAATCATGGTTATAATGAACCTCTCATCCTATCCACCATCTTCTTCCCATTCCCTCATCAAATTAACCAATTCAAAGTCACCCATCACAGAATTTTCACTAAAGCCCAAAACCCTGTTCTCAAAGTCTTCTCCTTCTTTTATAAACTGCTCGTTTTCTTCATCACACCTCAATTTGAATTTCAATAACCAATTTTTCTTTGGAAATAGTGGAGCCCCACCTGGGAAAAGATTGGATTTTAGGTCTTGGGCAATTCCTGGATTTGATTTTGGAAACTTTGAGAGTATTCAATCTGTTTTGGAGGTAGCTGCAGTTTTAACAGCCATAAACATTGTTCATGGGAATGGTCACTTCCTTGCTACTTATCTTCAAGGAATCCATGCAAGTAAATTTGCCTTCCATGCCTTCTAGTGGAGGCACGAACTTGGGTGAAGAAGGTTTTTTTTTTTTTGACATGTCCACACAAGGGAAAGTAAAGGGGGGATTTGAATTTGTGACCTCCGCTTCATTAGACGTGGTCTATAGCCAATTGAACTATTTCTTGGGGACGGGTGAAGAAGTTGAAGAAGCACGATGTTTGTGAAAAAGAAAAAGAAGATGACGGTGCTCAAATCAATAATCTTGTAGAATTAAGTTTTTAAAAAATATTTTACCTAATGTGTTTATCGTGGAAAAAAGCTGAGGTGAGAGTATTAATTGGCATAATAATATGACTTGAAAAATTAAAGTGTGCTTTTTGAAAATATATGCTACAATGCAATATAATGCTCACATTTTGCCCATATTTAGTGTGAGATAAAAGATTGAAATTCAAATTTCAAATTAAATTATCCCTTTCATGTGATGAGATATGCTACAATGCAATATAATGTCCACATTTAGTATTTAGCCCATATTTAGTGAGGGAGAGATGATTGAAATTCAAATTTCAAATTTCAATCTTTCCTTTCATATGATTGTCTATCTGTCACGTCACTAAAAATGGGCCAAATGTGGGCATTATATTGCACTAAAGTATTTATCCTTTTTAAAAGTCATAAATAAAATATAACATGTGTCATAATTTTATTGGATGTAATATGACACACTAATAGAATCTATTAAGTAAATAGATGGAATTTAAGACCTTTTTTTTTACATTCCACAGGATTTCTGAGTTCGTTTTGATATCACATAGAGTAAATGGTAAATCAAATAAATTACAAGGACTAATTTTACATTTTTCCCAAAAATAAATTAAGATCCTTTTCACTTAATATCTCTCTCTTAACTAATTAAATCTTATATTACTCAAATGAGCAAAATTACCACGAAGACTTGGGAGAAATGCTAGTTTAAGTTTGTCATTCTCAAAGTGGGGAACATTCGTTGAACTTGTACGGAGGTTGCTAAAAGTTGTCAATCGTTTTTTGCTGTCACTCATTTGTTCATAGGAGCCAAATCCCAAAAACATTTTTTTAAGAAAATCGTTGTTGTGTTGGAGTGTTTTTTTTTTTTTTTTCTTGTTTTTCTTTCAATTTCTCTATTATGTGAATTTGTGACAAATTTTTCAAAATAATAAATCCAACAAAATCATGACCAATCATTAGGAAATTAAATTTTGGAAAAATAAAAGAAGGGAAAGTGACAAAGTGTTGGAGTTCTCTTGGCATTTATATACTTTTTTTTTTTTTGGAAGAAGGCATTTATATACTTTCTAGTTTCATATACATGCGTCCTTCGGGACACCGATAAAATTGGAACGATACAGAGTCTCTCTCTCTCTCTCTCTCTCTCTGACTCTGTCTCACGCACGCACGGAGCAGTGGTTAAAAAATGCTGTTATCCAGTACTGCAATTACTTCGAAGGTTTCGATTGCTTTTCCTTCTCTTCCAACTCCAAAGGCAAGAGAGTTTCAGTTTTCTCACCTCTGCGCATTCTCTTCTCTTCATTGCTCTTTCGTTGCTTAGAAAAATATCATTTTAACTTAACTTCTAAGCTTTATAATTCATAAAGCCTTGTTTTTTGCATTACCCACTTCTTATTTGTGACTGATTAGCTCTCACAAACTGTAGATTGTTAAGCCCTGTACTTTTCCATTGAATAATGATGGGAATATTGCTCATCCAAGAGCCACCGCATTCATGGCGTCTAGAAGTCTCAAATTCGTGGCTAATTCGGTTTCTGGGGATGGCAGTGTCTCGGTTGACTTTGATGTGCCATTTCCTACTGATTATTCTGAGCTTCTTGACCAAGTAACCTTCTATTACTATCTACTCTGCCATGTAATTTCATGTAATTTGTGTCTTTTGATTTTTGGTGATTGCTTATATTGTTGAACGTTGGTAAAGTTTCAAGCTTGAGAATGATCTTGTGCTGCATGTTCAAAAAGTAGTTTCATAGTTGCTATAAACATGTAAGACCTGTGTTATGTGGTGAAAAATTAAACATTTTGATGTGGTTGGGGTATTTAAATTGGTATTTTTGTAGGAGTTCTAGAAAATTTTGGGGTTGCTGAAATCCCCAAGGACCAATATTGTTTAATTTCATCTGAGGTTGGTGGTGAAGTGCAAATTTTAATTCTAGATTTACTCTATGTTTTCATCAAATAACACTACTTCATAATGGATGAATCAAAAACTTGAAGATGTATAGTCAAAGCTTAATGAAAAATGGATGAAAAAGATAAACTCAATGGGAATCTCTTGGAATCTTAATTTGATTTGATTCATCCCCAGCTCTCCCTTTATCCACTGTTAAGTGTTTCTCCTAAATGGTTAGGGTGTGTTTGTGCCATATAACTTTCTTTGTCTTCTTCTTTTTTTCCTTCAATTTATTTATTTTACCTATAGTGGCTATTGCAGAACTAAAATTTGTCTATTTTGGGCATCTAACAATGGACAGGCCAGAAATGCAACTGAATTGGCTTTGAAGGATAACAGACAGTTGATGGTGAGTTAGAACTTGGAATTTGGAAATTCTCCCATGACAGAAAAATGAAGAGTTTAATGTAAATTTTAGGATTATTAGAGTTTGTGACCAAAAAGTATCCATTACAGGAGATTGAATTCCCAACAGCTGGACTTGAATCTGTACCAGGTCCTCTCCATTTGCCTTCTGATTTTTCTGTTTCCTTTTGTCAGTTTTCATTTTGTTTTTGTTTTTCTTTGCAATCTATAGTCCATTTCTCCCATATAAATTTTATCGCTGTTAAATCTATGCAACTCTATATCAGGTGATGGTGAAGGAGGAATAGAAATGACTGGAAGCATGCAATTAATTCGTGAATTTTGTGACCGCTTCATAAGTCCAGAGAAAGCCGCACGAACCAGAATAGTAAGCTTCTTGATTTAGAGCACTATCCTCCCTACCCCTTGTAATTTTCCTTTAGAAGAAAAAACACCAGAAGCACCCTTACACAGGAGGGGGTTTGTCGTGGATCAATGTCTGACTTTATTTTAAAAATGATAACAGCAAGATATCGCAGTCATTAAGCCTGACCTTGGAATTGTTTCGATTACAAATCAAAGAAGATAGTCTTTTTCTTTTTGTCTGCTTTGCATCTCCTGTTTATCAGCTGCAATAAGCTTCCCAATATGAAGATAGTTGCTCTCTTTATCAGTTAAGTGAGACTCACATTGCTTTTGAAATGAATTAAAATATTGGTCAATGGCACTAAGACAATTAACTTTTTATACTTTAGGATTGTTAGAGTTCAATGTAAATTTTAAGATTCTCTTATGCTTTTTATCTGATATCTGAATCCGGATAATCATTTTATGATTTCTTTGTTGTTTTTCATTACCTTTATTTAATTCTAGCATCTAATTTATATGTATACAAATCTTTGCATAAAATTCTTTCAGTTTTTCCCAGAGGCAAGTGAAGTTAAATTTGCAAGAGAATCGGCCTTTGGAGGAGCCTCCTTTAAGTTGGACTATTTGACAAAGCCATCATTTTTTGAGGATTTTGGTTTTTTCGAAAGGGTGAAAATGGCAGATCGTGTGAAGCTGGAAGATGAATTGTTCTTGGTCGCCTATCCATATTTTAATGTCAACGGTAGCTTCAAATATCCCATCTTTTTTGTATCACCCCATAAGTTTTATGTCCTTATTTTCTTGCATTTCAGAAATGCTCGTGGTAGAAGAGCTTTACAAAGAAGCTGTTGAGAACACTGCCAGAAAACTAATTATTTTCAATGGAGAACTTGACCGTATAAGATCTGGATGTATCCTTTGCCAATTTTACAGGGTTCATATATATACTTGACCTTGAATTTAGTATACTCGGTTATTTGTACAGGTTAGATGCTAGGTAACAGTTCTTTGATACAGACCATTATATTTACGTTTTACCAAAGTCATCAGAAGTCAATTTACTTATTGTTTTGATTGGTGCTCTGAATTCCTCTCTTGGTTGTGCTTTAGAGTTAGAGAGAGAGAATTGTATAGTACCTACCAAATCGGTGCCTGTTGAGACTTGCTGGTGATTTATCCCAAATCAGAAAAGGAATCATTATGAATAATAGTCAATTTAGTTTTATGGGTGCAGCCTAAGGAAGTCGGAGAAGCAAGTTGGTCCATCTGCAGGATTATATAGTGCCGTTTTTGCGCTACTTAGACAACAATTGTCCTTGCATGAAATAAGTTTATCCACACTTCTTCTACTCCTAGCTGGCCAAACTTTCCAAGGCCCTCCTGCCCATGATGTAGACTTTATGTTACTATCTGGCAGGATTATACGGTGCCTTTTTCACTCTTTTCAGATACCAATTATCCTTGAAAGAATTAAGATTATCCACCTTTCTTCTACCCGAAGCTGGCCAAACTTACCAAGACCCTCCTGCCTATGATGGAGACTATATATTACATTCACAACTTCAAGGGACGCAATGGAGGAACCCTTTTCAGGTCTTCTAGTGCCAACTACTCTAAATTACAAAGCTTTATATAGTGAAATTGCTATTTTTTATAGTGTTTTATTTCTGTTTCTTTTACTTGCAGTTGCCTAGATGTTTTCCACTTTAACTGCTGCATTCAATGGTTTTTTTTTTTAGGTGCTATCCTGGTCCATGGAAGGTCCTTAGACGAGTGGGGAATAAATTCAAATGTCTGCATCAGCAGGAAGTAATGCCATCCCTCAAGGAAGTTGCATTGGATATTCTAACACCAGCTTGACACATATTTGGTACATAGCAATTTCATATTGATATGTTACATTAGTCAAGAAATTTCGTCTCTTTTATATGTTTGAGCTGCCCATCTTACAGAATATAATGTAAAAGTATGCTATCAATAGGACAAGAAAATTATTATCAGTACTACTGTTTTTTTTTTTGTTAGTATTATTACTACTATTTTATAATTTACTGTTGTAGAGTAAAATCTTGGAAAAAAATCATATGTAGCCCCCTACGTTTTCGGTTCATTTCGGTTTAGTCCTTGGGATTCTGATTTTCGACAATTAGGTTCTTAGGTTTTGTTTAGATTTCAAATAGGTCATTCCGTCCATAAATATCAACATTTTCTCATCTACCACGTGTGTCACATTTGTCATGTCAGCACCCAAGTCAGGAGCCTAATGTCTGTGCCACATTTGTAGGTGCACGTCATTCCCGGTAATTTTTTTTTTTTTTTTTTGAAGAAAAATAAAAAAACACAAACAACCTGTGTGAATTGACTAAACAAAATCCCATGTAAATTCTCACTCAATTGTTGATGTCCATGTTCTTGTGCAACAACTGCTGAAAGATCATATGTAGCAATTGAATTGTCGTGATATACCCGTGACCTAAGAATGTCCAGAAAGAGTGGGCTTGTGCTATATGTCAGGTGACCACTGAAAGTGAAAAAAAAAAAGAAAAAAAAAAAAAACCCCTTCAATATACACCTTCAAGGAAAGAAAGCTGCAAAGAAAACTGCTCAGCCAATTAAGAAGCACAAAATATTGAATCCATAGTTAAACATACTCTAGGATCAAAATAATTCAGAAATTAGCTTACTGAGTTGTAAACTCAATTTACTAATCCAACTGAATATTCATGCCTTAATCTTTTGATTTCAGTGCAGAACCTTGAAAGCATCAAGTCTCTTCAAATGATACCTAGTTGTTGGGACAAAACCTGAGTCAGGTACTGCTGATATCTGCAAGTTTAACAGTCTTGTTTCTTCTTCTCTCTTTATGTTAATGTAATTACTCAAATTTCATTTGAATCAATCATTCTGTCGCAGCAAAAAGATGGGCATGGAAGTGCTTAGAGTACTGTACAGTCTGTACTGGGTGCTATTCAGAAGGGTGAAATCTCCTTCAAGCCTCACATCATTCTTCTGTGTAGTATAAATGATAAGGTATGTTAGAAAAATCTATGGGAAGAGAAACTAGAATTGCTTATTGGTTTTTGAATGTAAATACCGGAGGCATTACATAATGATGACTAGTACATATTACTAGTCATTACATATTACTCATTGTAATTTAAGTTCAATACAAGAATATTATCGATACGGTGACTAGTACTCTAAAAGATGTGAAAATCAAACAAGCCATATTCTTGTTGACTGCTACCCCACTGAGGAATGAATCTGGTTTCAATTGATAGTATGAATGGAGTGCCTAGGATTTGTTGGAGTTTGTCAATGGTTGCCTCATTTTACTTCAAAATGGAGCAAGGAAGCTTGTAGACAGCTTTAAAATTATAGCTTGAGGGTGGTAGTAGAGCATGAGGCCAAAGTTTGTGCAGGCATAATAGTGTTTATACTCTCTCAATGCTAATAATGCATAGATCTCAATTGACAACTTTCAAAGATTTTGAACTTTAAATATCCAATCATGTAAGAGCAATCATGTAAGAGCATCTCCAGCAAGAGTGGCTATTTTAGCCATCACTTTTTTTTTTTTTTTTTTTATTTTTTTTATTTTAACTACTAATTTTTCATTACACACTCCAACAGACCTTCTATTTTAACCATCCCTTCTAATTAAATATTATTTTTAATATTATTTTATAATTTTTTTCTTTTTCTTTCCCATTTCTCCCACCCACACATTTTTTGAACCCATCTCTCTCTTCCTCTTCTTTTCCGGTGTTACTCGGAAGCCGAACCAGGCGCTGGCGAAAGTGGAGAAGAATCAGTTCGTGATGTGGGCACTGCCAGGCGCTGGCGCCGGAGTACGCGGCTGCGGCTATGGGTTACCCATCTTTCTTTGTCTTTTCCGGCGATGGGTTATTACCCATCTGACGTATTTCCCCTTACATCCCCGTCTTTCTATTTTCTCGCCTCTTTCTCTGCCTGTTACCATTTTCTTCACCTCCACCTAAACGGAAACCCTCCAACACCACTGTAACTATAAGTCTGTAAGCCTCCTGCCTCAATGTCTCTTTCCTCTTTCCTTTTTCTTTGTCTTTTCCGGCGATGGGTTATTACCCATCCATCTTGAGCCGGCGAAATTTGGGCCGGCGATGGAACGGTAGGTGCCTGGATCGCCAAATTGAGCTGAAGCTCGTCGTGCTCCAGGACAAGCTCCTCGTCGTCGTCGTCGTGCTCTAGGAGCTGATGCCGAGATTGCTGAGAGGGAGGAGAGATGAGAAAGAAAGAGAAGAGAAAAACAATAAAAAATACTTACAAGGTGCAACAGTAGACTTTGTAGCGAATTGTTAGAAGGTTGTTGTTAGTTTAGAGTAGGGCCGGCAATTTTGACACGACCCGTGAATCCGACACGAACACGACACGAAATTAGCGGGTTTGGGTTCATCAGAAGCGGGTTTGGGTAAGCAGGTAGACGTTTACGACCGTTATATCTTTACTTAACGTGTGCTGGTCACCCGGGTGACCCGCCAGACCTGTTTAAGTTTTTTTTTTTTTTTACCTAAAGAAAATAACAATAAAAAAAAAGATAAAATACTTAAAAGTTAAAACCTAATTTCTAATATTCTAACCCATCTCTAGTTCTCTTCTTCCCAGAATCGCAGAGCAGACCCAAATCCAAGATTCCAAATAGCAAATACCCAGACTTTGAGACTCCGCCGGTCTGCCCGTCCAGTGTCCACGCCTGAGTCGCCTGACGCCACGACTCCACAGTCCACGCCTCCACGCATCATCGCCTCTAGACTCTCAATAACTCTCTCGGTCTCTCCGCCGCTCGCTCGCTCCTCTTTCGCCTCTCGGCTCTCCCCCCCTCTCTGCTACGCTGGCGCCGCTGACTTTGCATCCTGAATATGTCGCAATCGCATCCTAATTCGGTATTTGAAATTTCTTTGGGTCTTTATAATTTGTTGGGTTTTTTGCCTATTTTTTGGTCTTTGATCCTGTTTGGTTCTTTGAAATTTATTGGGTTTTGTGTTTTTTGGGTTTTTTGCCTATGTTTGGATCGTATTATGCTTGTGTATGACCAAAAACCTTCAAACTTTGCCTATGTTCTTTGCATTTACATTTTACATGTATAAGCCAGAAAATTTATCAGCGTTTATACATATCGATTGCTTTAATTTCGTATCATGCTTGTGAGCACTCTGATTTTATCTGGTTTTGGGGAATTTTGGTTATTGTGAATTCACTGAATTGGTTTCATTTGATATTGACAAATAAAGGAAAAATTGAAAATTATTATTTCAATTTTTTTTTAAAAAAAAACATTTTAAGCTTAACGGGTCTAACGGGTCGTGTTGACCCGCTAAACCCGTTAGACACGACCCGTGAACCCTTAAACGGGTCACGGGTCGTGTCGGGTGACCCGTGACCCGTCAAACCCGTTTAATTTAAATGGGTTCACGTGTCGTGTCGGGTGACCCGTGAAATTTCCGGTCGTATGTCGGTTTGGCCTAAACGGTCGGTCAACGGGTCATAAGCGGTGCGTCCGGGTCACCCGTTTTGCCAGCCCTAGTTTAGAGGTCTGCTGGAGGAAGAAAAATGCTAAATTTAACCGAAAAGTTAGATTAAATGGTCTGTTGGAGATGTTCTAAGAGCATTAGCAACAGCTTTTATTTTTTTTTTTTAAGTTTAGGGCACAAAATTATTTTTTGCTATCCTATGTAAATATATTTCATAATAATTTTTCTTGCATTTTTCTATATCATTAAAATATTATTTCTTTGCAAAATATAAGTTTCCTATTTACTTTTACTTTTTTTATAAAATTTTAACACAATCTTTAATTAAAGACAAAAAAATAAAAGATGAGAAAGAAAATAGAATTGTTTATATTAAAATAATGTATAGGAAACCACTTTTGGTTCTCTACACATTGGAAACACTGTAACAATCTTTTTTATGATTTTTTTGAAATTTTTTCTAAACATAAGGAAAGAAAATGACGTATAAGGCATTTGTTGCCAATGCTTTAACTAAGCAACGCATTCTGGACATAAAAGGATCTCTTGTAACTTTTTATTTTTTTTACCATGTCTATACAAGAGAAAGAGAAGAAAGATTCGAATTAATAATTTTCATTATTGTGACGTGATCTATAGCCATTGAGCTGCCCTTAGGGACTCTTCCCTCAGGGACTCTTGTAACTTAACTTATTTTTGTAGGTTAATTTAATATAGTTAATAAGATGTTACTTTTAGCCCAAAAATCTTGAGTAATTCTAAGCGCCCCATTCCCAAGGTCCATCCAAATATTCATTCCTGCTACCGACGGCGTGGCACCTTCCACGCCACCCAAAAAAAAAAAAAAAAAAATTTTTGAATTTCTGATGGACGGCAAAAACACCCCGGTTTCATTTCCCATTTTCCCCATCCCGCCTATTTTTCTCTTCCCGCCTCGCTTGGACCATGACCTTCTTGCCTTCATCTCTGCTACCGCCCTTCTCCGTCGCCTTCACCCCCTCCGTCGCGCCTCTCTCTCTCCCCTCCGTCGCGTCTCGCTCTCTCTCACTCCTGATAGTTCTCCAATGACCCAGACGGGACAGACCCAAACCATGCAGTTCTCCGTGACCCAAGGTGTCTGTTCCCCCAGACCCAAACATGCAAGATTCTCCGACGACCCCAACGGTAATACGCGTCCATCTCTGTTTTTTTTTTTCCTGGGTTTATTTTGTTTATTTTATTTAACCAATGAGAGTTCTCCGTGACCCAAAGTGTCCTGTTCTCCATAAACCCAAACATGACAAGATTCTCCGCGACCCCAAGCAGTAATACCCTTCCATCTCTGTTTTTTTTTTTTTTTGGGTTTATTTGGTTTATTTGATTTTGTTGTAATTGGAAAGTGCTTAGTCGCTTAGGGTACCATATCTGATTTTCTTCAAGAATATTTTCTAGGGTAAGTGGCTAAAATGAAGCTTACATGTTGGTGATAAAACAGGCACCATATTTAGATTTCTTTTTTGTTGCCTAAATCCCCAAACCGTGCTGCATGATATTTAGTGACAAGTTTTACAGATATATTTTACTTTGCTCTGTGTAGCATTGAGATACATAGTTTAAATTTGTGTTCGAATTTGATGAAGACGCTGCCATACTGTGTGATATTGGTTATTGATGGTTCAATCATTTACAATCATTTACACTCATTTACACTTTGCCTCCACAAACTACTACCATACGCTTTCGCTTATGTTCCATTAAAGGGTTAGTGGATGTTGCAAAAGGCTAGTATTATGCTCTCAAGCTTTCTTTTTCTTTCAAAGCTTTTGTCTGAATGTCAAATGTCATCATTTGATTTTTTGTTTTAAATAGTTACTTATTTCAACTTATTGCTTAAGGTTAGCCAATATATATGTTGTTGAGTGTTGATCTGGGTTTCCTTGGGACTATGCTTTCATATTATATATTCATCTTCTTGTATCTGTGAGTGCATGGAATGCCATTCTTAATTCCTTCAATTTATCTTGATTAATAACATTAAGGAAAAGTAGTACAACTATTAATTTGCACATGTCCCATTAAAGTCAACCAACTTTTTGGGGTGCTTTAGCCAATTTGTACTTGCTAATTGTGCATGCAATGTTGTTTTAAGAAAGTGTGCAATGATCATAGTTCACTTATAGTTTTGCAAATAACATCTATCTTTTAATATTAACATTTCAACCTTAACTAACAGACATCAACCTTACTAGCCAAGTTTGTCTTAATTTGGAAGTTGCAAAACGCTAGTATTATGTTCTCACGCTTTCGCTTACCTTTCAAACCTTGTAATACAGATGTCAAATGTCATCATTTGATATTGTTGTTTTAAATAGTTATTGATTTCAACTTATTGCTTAAGGTTAGCCAATATATATGTTTTTAATTTCATTTCAATCCCACCAGATATTCTAAATTCAAATGGATGATATTAGTTCTTCCACTCCTACAATTAAAGCTTCATCATATGTATATGGTGAGTTGCCGTCATTTCAAATGGATGCTCAAAATGACCTTGAAAATGGTATGTTAGTCATTTTATTGTTCCGTTTATTTTCTTTCAAATATTAATGACATTATTATTTATAGTTGTTTTGTTTGTTTTGACTTAACCGGGAATGAAGATGTTGAGTTTGAAGCTAATAATGAGAAGAATTTTGATAACCCTGAAAATGGTATGTTAAGTCGTTATATTTTTCTTCTAATTTTTCTTCAAAGGTCCCCTATCAAATTTGTATTCATAGTTTTATTTATTTTGATATAAATGGGAATCAAGTTGTAGTCGAGTTGGAAGTTAATGATGAGAATATGATTATAGATGATGTTCAAACTGTTGATCAACCTAAGGCAGGAATGTTATTTAGCTCTTTAGACGAACTTTCTACTTATTATGAGATGTATGCAAAACAACAAGGTTTTCGATGGTAAAAGGAATAGAAAGTATGATGCACATGGAAATACGGTATATCACCTTAGCATGTGGTCTAGGGTAGCAGGAAAGGCAAAGAGACTAGTAATGAGTTTTCTAAGCCTATTCAAGCGATCGAGTAGGGTGTAAGGCTAATTTGAATGCAAAATTAGTTGATACGAAGTGGTATGTGACTAGTGTATGTATTGATCATAATCATGCATTAAGTCCAGGAAAAGCTAGATTTCATAGATGCCATAAGAAGTTGGATTGTTATGCAAAGAAAAAGCTTTTGCTAAATGATGATTCTGGAATAGGTATGAGCAAGAATTTTAACTCACTAGTTATCGAAGCTGGTGGGTATGAGAATCTTACATTTGGAGAAAAAGAGTGTCGTAATTATATTGCCAAAGCGATATCTTGACTTTTGCAAGTGGAGCTGGGGCACTTCGTGATTATTTTATTAGGATGCAATCAATTAATGATGGTTTTTATTTTTCCATGGATTTTGATGATGATGGTAGATTAAAAAATGTTTTTTGGGCTGATGCACGAAGTAGGGCAGCATATGAAGATTTTGGAGATGTTGTTACATTTGACACAACATATTTGACTAATAAATATGAAATGCCATTTGCTCCTTTTGTGGGGGTGAATCATCATGGTCAGTCAATCCTTTTGGTCTTTGCATTAATATCAAAGGAGAATACAGAGACATTTGTATGGTTGTTTGAGACATGGTTGAAATGCATGAATGGCCGATCGCCAAATGCAATTATTACGGATCAAGATAGGGCTATGAAAAATGCAATTAATGTAGTTTTCCCAAATGCTCGACATCGATTATGTTTATGGCACATTTTGAAAAAGCTTCCTGATAAATTTGGGTCACATTTAGAATATCATGCCATTAAAAGTGCGTTACGGAAATGTGTGTATGAATCTGAAACATGTGATGAGTTTGATGTTAATTGGCAAAGTTTGCTTGGGTGTTACAATCTTGAGGATAATGCATGGTTGTGTGGGCTATATAGTGAGCGGAATTTCTGGGTACCCGCATATTTGAAAGATGTTTTTTGGGCTGGAATGACTACCACACAAAGGAGTGAAAGTATGAATGCCTTTTTTGATGGTTATGTGCATCCATCAACAACTTTGAAGGAATTTGTTGATGGATATGATAATGCTTTGCGGAAAAAGGTTGAGAATGAGAATATTGCTGATTTCAAGTCATTCAACAGCACAATTGCATGTGTAAGCAAGTTTTCTTTTGAGAAGAAATTTCAACAACTTTATACCAATACAAAGTTCAAAGAAGTACAAGAAGAGATTAAAGAGGTGATGTATTGTAATGTCGACCTTATCAAAGAGAAGGTACTATTTTACCTATCAAGTGGCCAGGTAGAACTTATTGGTGACTACGTGAAGAAAGTGAGCTTTCTTGTTGAGTATAGTGAACCATGCGAGTGAAATGCGTTGTTGTATGTTTGAATCAAGGGGAATTTTGTGCAAACATGTCATATCTGTACTAATTGAAGTAGATGTTACCTCGTTGCCTGAAAAATATTTCCTTAACCGTTGGAGGAAGGACTTGAAGCGAAAATATAAATTTATCAAAAGTAGTTATGATCCTTTGAAAGGCAATCCTAGTGCGGATAGATGTTTTGATTTGTGTAAAGATATGCATGTTTTAGCGGAACTTGCATCAACTACTCCGGAGAATTACATGAAAATGAAAGATCATATTCGTATGTTAACGAATAAATTAAGTGGTAGTGGTTGTGAATATCATCTCCCTTCCGAAGCACTTCCCCCTTCCGAACCACTTCCTGTTGGATCTGCTAGCCAGTTGTCTGTTACTGGTACGATGGTGGAAAGTAACCAGGTTCATAGTCCTCTTGTGAAGAGAACTAGAGGGAAACCACCTTCAACCCGATTAGCATCTGCAGTAGAAAAAGCTGTGGTGAAGAGATCACAACGAAAAAAGAATCAATCCAGTGACATAAATCCTACAGAAAATCGCCGTGTAAAGAAGGTTAAATAGTCAATAATCTATACTTTTAATTATGCTTACTTAAATGTTGCAAAAGGTTTTTCTAACATGTTTGGGTTATTTTGTAGTTGAAAACTCGCCAAGGAACACAAGATGGAGCACAAGGAGGAACACAAGGAACAAGTATAGTTTTGAAACTACCTTATTCCTCCTTGTTGTGAATTTATTTTCCAAATTTGTTTTGTAAAGAATTATAGCTCATTTTGTACCTCATCTTCTTCCTTCAAATATTTCCTTCATACGAAAAGCATCCTCAACATCTCTTTCTTCACTGTCGCTTGTTTGTTCTTGCAGTGGCATGACCAACTCAAATTACATAGAGTTGAATCATATGAAAAGTACAAAGCTCAAGGTTTGCACTTTGAACCTTTGCATTCTGCTTTTTGACTTACGTGCCAATTATTGGATTCTTGGCATTGAGATGGTGAATAATGAGGGAATGGCTTCTTTTACGTCCGAAAAGGATGAGCTATTCAGGAGAGAAGGAATTTGAGAATTTCAGAGGGCTCAAGCGTCGAAGTACTAGCGGGCGTAGTATTCTTGTACTTTGTTACATTTAGACGTGATTTCCCCATTTTAATGATTGGGACATTTTCTACTATTTTATCATGAAGAAGACCATGTTTTCCCACTCTTATTTTTCCCATTATATGCTACTTAGAGGAAAGTTCTGAATTTGTCTATTATGTCATAATTTTGTTCATTTCGATATGTTCTCATCTATTCTTTCAATGTTAAAACACTTTTTACGCAGCTAGTGAAGTAATCTTACTAATGCTAATGACATTGTACGCTTTGATATTTGTGGCTTATGACCAAAGTGCAATTTTGTGTAGGAAGTGTTTGATAAAGACCGATTCAAGGCCGATGACAAGATGGGACATGCCCACCTTAGCCTTCAGCCAATAATCTCTGCTGCTCGATTGAGACAGATTATAGGGGCTTCCTCGGGGGAGACAACCTTAAGGAAGGTCGTCCCAGACTGTGACAATTGTCTTCTTGTGGAGAGCTCAATCAGTTACGTTAATGGCGAGGTGGTGCAGAGCGTTTGGTTAAGGCTTTGCGAAGTGGAGTCTGGCGAGATTGAGCTGAAGATCAAGTTAATTGATCCTCCTGTTGCTCCCTGAAGGTAGTGCATCATCTACAGTTGGCATAGGCTTTAGGTTTCTTACAATGGAGGGGAAGAGGTGAATATGTATTTGTAGTTTAGTTTATCCTCATGTACCCTTGATCTCTATGTTTAAGGCACTTCCAATGTAGAATTAGTAATTTGATTCTATGAATGTCAGTTTTGGCTCAAGTTGAACCAAGTTGCAGGTTTGTTTTACAATTATGTCATGAATAATTGTTTTACAATTATGTCAGGTTTGTTTTACTATCATGTCATGAATAATTAGGAATCTTATGTTTTACAATTACCTTCCACCATATCCCCCTCTTCAATTTTGTTTGAGAGCACTGAGATTTTTTACTTCTTCTATAAGCTTCTTGAAAGCATAACCTTCTCTAGGTGTTTCTGTAGCTGGAAGTTTTGCCATAAGCACAGCAACAGTGCTAGTAAAGGCATTCAGAACCAGACATGCTTGTATGGGAGGGAAATCCAGTTTGGTTCTCTTGAATTTAGTTGTTTTGCTTGATGGGCTTGCTGAGTTGTTTTATTCTAGGTTGCTTTTTTCATTCTTAGTGTAAATCAGTGCAAGCAACCTAGTTGATTTATTTGGATATGTTATCAATTAGATTTGTAGTTATTGCTGTTTGGTACTTAAGTATTGAATCTCGAGTTGAATTACACACGAGCTATGTGCTTTCTTTAAGTATTGCTTTCTTGGTGTATTTGGCATGAATGATAGAGGTTTACACACGAGCTATGTGCCACGACCCTTCAAGATCACATATCTAAGCCATCAAGCGGTCCTTTTAATATGCTCATCCAAACATAAAGTTGTGAAGGAATGAATGCTAAGGCCTTGGGGCTTTTGTTCTTTTCCCAAATATTTGCTCTCCATATATGTTTTCAGATGTGGTTCTTAACACTAACACACTTTTGAAAAGAAGCAAATACTCTTTCAAGAAATAAAACACAACTTCTTCCTAATTAGATATGGAGGGTGTCACATCTTTGTCCAAGTGTTGCGGCTACATAAATGGAGAGTGGAAGTGAATTGTATGAGGAGATGAGTGGCTGCAATGAAGTGATGAGAGTTGGCGGTGCATTCAACACATGATTGAGTTACATTACAGAGCGATTGTATATGTGGCTTAGTGGCCGGATTTAGTTAATTACATTAGTTTGTTTGAGTTGTATTGCGTTGAGTGGTTGTAAAGTGATTAGAGAATGATCTATAAGTAGAGCCCTTTTCCATTGTAAAGGCAGCTTGTGAATTGTATGAATTGTAAGTTCATCTTGAACATGGAGATTTGCACTCTCGAATGTGCTTAGGAGGTTGGGTTACCTCGAAGTAACTCCTTTGATTCAATAAAAGTTCTTTTCTTCCTTATTTCTTTCTATATTACTGTGAAAATGGTTGAGTTCTCACTAAAACTCTATATATGATGAAGATCCCTCTTTCAAATTACATAAGTCATGTAATTTTTAGGCATTAAAACGGTTGAAAAATGTTACTCATACAAAAGGGCATGTTACTCGTAAAAAATGTTACTCATAAAAAATGTTACTCATAAGCGGTTGAAAATGTTACTCGTTGGACGAAATTGAGCGCCTTTCGAGACGAGCCTCTCGGGTTCTTTGCGAGTACTTCGTTCGAGCGAGCAATGAGGCGATACTCGGCGAGCCTCTCGGGTTGTTTGCAAAATCAGCAGCGTCCGGCGAGTGTTGACGCCGTTCGAGCGAGCCTCTCGGGTTCTTTGCACGGACTACTTTCGTTGAGCAAACGAGGAGCGCTCTCGGGCGAGCCTTTGGGTTGTTTGGAAAATCAACGCGTCCGGGGGAGCGCCGTTCGGGGCAGGCCTCTCGGGTTCTTTGCATTACTCGTTCAAGCCGGGTTGTTTGCAAAATCAGCAGCGTCTTCGACGCCCGTTCGGGCGAGCCTGGGGTCCTTCTACACAAAATCCTTGTTCGGACTAGAATTGGACGACCCTTTAGACGACCTTCTCGGTTTATTTTCAAGACGCCTTTTCGTCCGAGCGAATTATCGACGCCCTGCGGGCAGCCTACGGATGACTAAATGCGAGGCCCATTCGACCAACTTTGCTAACCTCCAAATTTTTTTTTTTTTTTTTAGCATGTCCATTGAAGGGTAGGGAGAGGGATTATTTGTTTTGGTTAATTTTGGTTTATTTATTGATTTATTTATTTTCATATGTGAACTCAAGGGTAGGGGAGGAATTTTTTTGTTTTGATTTGTTTTAATATTTTTTTGTTCCCTTTTCACATGTCCACAAGGGTAAGGAGGAGGATTTATTTTTTGTATTTTGTTTTTGACATGTCCTATCAAGGGTAGTGTAGGGGAAGGGGGGATTCAAACTTGTAAGGCGATTGAGCTATCAGTTGGGAACTTGTGACCTACTTATGCTAACTTTTTGTCACGGATCAAAACACGAACATTTTTTCCAAATTTCATATCAATTTTCGCAATGACCTTTTTCAAATATCCTTAAACAACAATATATCTCTAACATTATATCCTTAAACAACAAGTTCATAACAAAACTCAATTTTCACTCCCTTTTTGTCACAGATGACAAAGGACAAAAGCGAGAACAAGCTAATCACTCATCTATTCCTCATCATTTTCTTCATCGACTCCGGATGATCCGACGACTTTAGTCTTCAATTCCTTGACATCTTTCTGCAAGCTTGTTAAAAGAGATGAAAACGTTGACATTTGATTCGCCATGACGTTCAGCTTCGCCATCACATCTTCTAACGAAACAGCAGCCGATGTAGAAACGCCTCCGGAAGGACCAGCCTCGATGGTGGCGCGGGATCAGTTGTAGCATCAAAATCCTTCGTGCCTCGCAGTCGCATTTGACCTTTGGATCGACTCACGGTTGCTTTACAGAAAGGACCTAGGTGCTTCATAGTTGGTTTAGAATCTGGAATTTGAACAGATTTTGCAATGATACGTGAAATCAAACTTCCGTATGGCAAGGAAATCGAAGTCTCAGAGAACATTGCCTTCATGAGTCGAATTGCAATTGATGCAAAGTCAATCTCGAGACATACGTGAGAAGCGCATAGATGAACCGCCCTCGAGCCAACCCAAGATCCGAATGATGGTCTATTGGAAACACATTTTGCATAACAATCCGAAACCAGCAGTTTCACGGATGAGATAGATGTCAAGGGAATAACCATCATGGTATCTCGCCAAAATTGTAGGAACCGGGAGGAATAAACATCTTTGTCATGTCGGTTTTGGAAGGAAATCTTGATCGGATATGGATACCGGGCTCCTCAATAGTGGAATTCCTGTGACCTCGGCAATGACTTCACGAGTAACAACAATTTCCACGCCTCTAATAAATGAGATAATCTGCGGAGGCGTCGTCAACATGTTCATCGAGTCTTGTCGTATTTCCATGTTAGCATAGAATTCTGAACAAGATTTACAAAAGGACGTCTTTGGGGAGAAATGAAGTACTCCCATCTCCTATGAGTGAATATCCGGAGATAATTTGGGCCGCTCCCTGAAGATCGACAAGTTCACGGTCTCTCGGCAATAACCGATGCGATCATGAAACCTCTCAAGGAAAATTTTCTTAGCAGACTTGTGGAAATCTGAAACCAATATCGGGTCTTGTAGTAGGAACCCGACCCAAGGCCGATGCCGAAGAAGCATCGTCTGCTGCCTTTCTCTTTTGAGCCTTTGATTTTGTGCGTATGGGTAACTTTCTCGAAGGGGTTGCTCCACTATCCATAGCCTACATCCACAGCACATCAACATCTAACTCAAATCCAAAGAAATTATTGAAATTAATTATTAGTGCAATCATGTATACGTAAAAAATCTATTCTCGAAAAATTAGTGTTCTATATATATCAACACAAATAGTTGACATGGTCTTATCATCATGCGATCGAGACAAAGGGAAAAGCGAAGAGGAAGAACATAGCAATATGTCATGGAGAGTGTACCTTGTACATGCATAACAAAGGAAAAAAATAATAGGGAAGATCCGGTAAAGAAAGGAAAATTATAAGGAAAAAAAGGCATCATTTTTACCAGGTTGATGAACAAACCATTTGCTCTAGCTATCGACTATAACATGCCATTTCAAAAGAACAAAATTGTGGCTGGGGAGCCGTGAATGTGTAGGAGGGTGAAGTGGGCAAAAATTGTAACTTTGAACTGAGGATGCCACCATGTGGTTTTCCATATATAATGCAACTACCTCCCTATGAAACTACAATGCATTAAAGGCTGTGATATTGTTGTATCTTGTTACATTTGCAATTAATTATTTACATCATATTAAGATTACTCTTAATTATAGTCTTGCATTTCTTGGAAAACAAAAGGAATCCTAAATCTTTTGAAGTAGAGAACTATATATACTTACGGAGGCATAGAACAAAGTTGTGGCGGCTAAACTAGATTAAAATCACATATGACAATGCAAACATAGTGTAGGCATCTTAATTGCATGGTGGAAACTTATCGGTGTGTGGATTAGCTCAAGCTGATATTTTACATTGTTAAAAGTTTCATAGAATGCTTTGACCGATTAGTTTCTACTAGATCATTGCAAGATTATCGGAATGCAATGATTAGGAAGTCAAACTTGTTTTAGTCTTTGTACTGCTGACTTCTTGCCTGACCATCTCTTTTCTTGAATTAGTGCTTGACCAAAAGAGGGAAAAGAAATAAGGCATCAAAGATAGAAATAAGGCATCAAAGATATTAATGGAGCCCCTCTGCTGCATGAATTGACATTATGTTGGTGCTTTTGGTCTTTCTCATTGTCAATTGCAATTTCACAAACATGGCCGTGAGCCCATTTCATGAATTTCATTATCAGGACTTCTTCTATCAATCTTCCAACGATTCTAGGCCCTCCTCTAAAATCCCATTTTCTTGGGGGAAACCACCTCGTTCATCACAAACCCTCTTTCACAATTCATAAACACCCATCAACACAACAGCTAAAAACATGTGCCAAATTTGACCCAACCCAAGATCATGGGAGGCAGAGGACTCTGCAATGGAGAAAAAGGTCTACAACAAGAGCTAAAAAGAACCAGTTGCTCATTTCTTCTAAAAAAACAAAAATGGCTCAAAAACTGATTGACGCATTTTATCAAACATGTGATATGCGATTATTTATACATGCAAACTAACTCAACAAAAGTGAGTCTCATGCACGAGTACATAAGAAAAGAGTTTTCAAACAGTTTATGATGAGATACACTCATCATATATCACAAACAAACCAACCATTTTGATTTCCAACTTCAAATCCTAAAACAAATTGTAAAATAATGTAACTATTTCAATTTAAGAAAATGCATACCTTTGATTGAAATGCGAGATGCTAATCACGGAAAAGCGAGATAGCCTTATCATCAAGATGTTTGAGACACCCTAAGTGCGGCGAGATGAAACCAACGGGAAAGAAAGGCGACAAACAGGAGAGAAATGAAAGCTGGTTGGGTTTGCGGGTTAATTATCTCGGCGATTGCGTCCGGGACGACATAAGTTGGCGTCGAGCGAGGATGACCAAAGGAAAAAAAAAAACAAATGCTTATCACCTGTGAGTTGGATGATTTAGCTTCATGAAGGGCGGGAATTTATTCTCGGCCGCATTGAGTTGAATTACTTACTTTATGATAAGGAGCATAAATTTTAATGAACTTGACATGTTTAAATTTACAAAAAGTTGTTTACAAAGCATTTGCTATAATTACCTTGAAAATATGGCTACAACGGAATCTTACTTATCTTTGCATAAAAATATGGTTTAAAATTTTATTTCATGTCCCATGCAATATACAAAATAAAGATAGACTAGAAGGATTAGATATGCCTTTTGGAAGCCCTTGCAATTTGGCATGTCATAATGAAAATTTAACATCTTTGGTGATCGCCATCCATCAAAACTCAAAGAATAGTAAAAATAGCTATAATTTCAATTACAAACATACAAATTCAATATAACCAACAAAAACCAAGAAAATAAGTTCCAAACTATTTTCTCACCCAATTAAGCAATGGGCGAAACTATGAAAAAGCTTTCAAAGGCAAATGTTCTCCTTATAAAATCAAATCTTCAATGACATAAAATTCGTTACATATCTCCAACTTAAATACATGATTTCTCGAAGAAGTAGTTCATTTTAACATATACTTATGATTACTAGATCCATGATAACTAGTAATATATAGTAGCACCAGCAAAACAATTACATATAGGATAGCCAGATAAATCTTTTCTCTAAATTGGCACATTTTTTTTTCCACTATTGTATCTAGTTTCTGCTCGACTCTCCTAATTTCCTCCCGGGATTGATGTTCAACGTCCTTCAACCGTTGCAACATTATATCCAATTTCTGCTCGAGTCTCCTAACTTCCGCTCGAGATTGTTGTTCATCGTCCTTCAACCGGTGCACCATTCTTATTTCATAAGATGACATTTCGTTATCTCATTACGAAGAAGCCACAATCCCCAACTTGCTGCATGATACAAAAGTTAAAAAATGTAATAATCAAGCATAAAATATAATAAAATTGGTGAAATAATTAAACATTGAAATATTTCTACGCAATACCTTGTAGTTTTCACATCCATACCACTTTCGACCATAATTTGTATATGTCCAGAATACCTTATAACTAGCAAGAATTCCACAATAACACAATGGACGCCCTCTGACGTCCTCGCTATTCATGAACATAATTAATCACCGAATGGAACAATATAGGATTTCAATAATGATTAATATAACTTTGTTTACCTATCAATAAATAAAGAAGAAGAGCAAATTAGGCGGAACAAACATACATGACTTTGTGTGTTTTCATAATGACTACACATACGCATATTGAGAAAGCATGGAAAGTAGTGTCCATGTTTCAAATGGGGTTTGAAGTCTGTATAAAGTGTCCTACGATTTAAGGAACGAATACTAACCAACCTACTCCTAGTCCAACATCATTAGCAGATATAACAAAGATTTAGGTCCAAGGAGCGAGGCAAATCAGTTTGGAATAAATCATTTTGCAGCAAAATAACAAGGAAAGTTTATGCCTGGTAGCACACAACATGGAAAAAGTTTTAATTTTTATCTATGGAGATAACTGCAATTGGCTATTCTTCAAGAGATAAATGCAAAAGGCATTTTTCCTTCCGATCTTTGTTTGAGTTCTATATTGCATGCACAAAATATGGACATATATATGAAGTAAGAATCAATTGTTCCAACTAATAAGTCAAATGTATCATAAATCAACTGTATCAATTAATTCCAAAGTTCGAATTTGGTAATTAATAAATGCCTTTAATTTTGAACAGGTAGCTAATCTATGGAGAACACAAGCAAGTCATCAGGTGCATATTTGTAGGAAAGAAAAAAGTACAAGACAACTCACTCTTCAACTCCAGGTCGTAAAGGTAAACTTGTTGACATCACAAATTCATCCAATGCATTTTTCTACCCAAAAAAAAATTCCAATTCTTAAGCAGCTTATTTCAAAAAATAATGAGCATCTTCATTCTCATAAGGGTAAGTTAAACATGAATGATCCAACAAGAATTTGAATGGTCAACCAAGTTAGCTGAAACTGAAAATGGTTTGATGACACCCTTAAACAACCTAAACAAGAAGTTTAATGTGAAGGCAGAGAGCAGTTTTCCAAACAATAATTTTAATGTAAAGGCAGGGAGAAGGTTTGGATTGAGAACAATCCAACATTGAAGACATACTAAAAAATCAACACCATATCTCACAAGGAATAAAATAATTGGCAGGTCAAGTACTTTTGTTTTGTAATTCTTTTTCGATCTATCTTCTTTTTTCTTTTTTTTTTTTAATATCGGGAACCTCTTCAAGGCAGGGCACTTTGGACCCACCCTCAGAGTAAACCCCTGCCCTTGCACAAAGACCCTTAGAAGTTTTTCTACACGAACTAGTTAAATCACTGGCTTTTCACCAAGGGGTATGGCCTCAAGAAATTGTTTGCACCCATGAGGTATTGAACCTTGGACCTTGAAGAGAGCAAACCTTAAGACCAAAGCCTCCACCACTTGGGTCAAGTACCTTTTTTTTAAAATTCTTTTTTCTATCTACCTAGGCATTAGATATGCTTTTTTATGGCATTCTTCTATTTATAAATATTTAAAAAGGAGTTTTTAAGATTTATAGGAGTAGTTATGAGGAATTACTTCATAATGAAAGTCAAATATAAGCTAATAATAGATCAGATATGAGCTAGTAAGAAAAAGTAGAATCAATAATCACTTTTGAGGATATCACAAAATTTAAGTCAAAGGTGTGAGCTTCAGTGGAAATTTAAGACACCTCATTTCCAATTTTATACTAAGTATTTTGAAGTTCTTAAGCATCTAATATTTCATCAAGCATTATTTTCAAACAAATGTTACCACATTTTAATAAGTACTCAAACAGAGAGGTTGGTCTTCATCTCCTTTAACACCAATCCACTACAATAACATTCATTGTTTGGGTTAGATATTTTTTAGTCGAAAAGGCTGAAAAATATTAGAAAATTTAGGATGACAAATAGGGCACGAAACGGATTTGGCTAGCAAGAACAACAAGGAGAAAAGCTTTTGGCTGGTGTTGCAGGCAGAAACGAATACCAAGAAGGGTAAAATTTATTTTTTAGATAGTTAAGAAGCTCTTTGACGGATGAAGGGTTTAAGGTTTTATGAATAGAATTTTGGAAAAGAATAAGAGGAACACCAGATCTAGTTTGGCTGGAATTTGAAGGAAAATTGTGAAGAAATTGAGAGGCAAAAAGGACAAAGGGAAGAAGAAGATAAACCTAAGCATCACATCTAGGGTTCATTGGCATTGCACCTCGATAGAGGTGCATCACAAAATCTCAAAAACATTCTTTCTTTCTTTTTTTTAATTTTCATAGATCTATTGAATTGAAAGTGCAATATCAATATTTATAGAAAGCTAAACTTAACCCTACTTGGGATTGGAATTTATGGAGTTTGACCACTAAAGCCAAGTTATCAAACCCCAAAAATAAAACCTAATAACGTATGAAACCTATAATAACACTTAAGGGCCAAGACTTAAGCTTATTCTAGAAATTGTTGATTCCAATTCACCAACAACTGTCTCAACTTTCAAGGCATAACCCATGCAACACCCAACACCAAACAACTAGAAAAGCAACTCCATAATTCTTTGAGGGTGCGGGCACGGACTAGAGTTTACTTTGTAGGTGGATCCAAGAAGGGCTCTGCCTAGGAGAGGTTCCCGATATCAAAAATAAAATAATAAATAATAAATAATAATTCTTTGGCAACCTCATAATGAAGAAGTGTAATCAATAAACTCTACATTTTTCTTACACATACAACACCAATTCACTACAATAACATTCATCATTTGTAAATTATCCAAAGTTAAGATTTTTCCTATAGTCAAGATCCACACAAAGAACGCCACTTATAGAGAGTCTCAACTTTCCATATACTTTTCCAAGGAAAAGTGGAACTGGAGTAGATAACAAATGATAGTAAGACTTCGCAAATGATTTCCTTTTAGAAGGAATCCAGCAAATTTTATCCTCACCTCCTTGCCTTGCTCTTTGAAAATACAACAATTTAGGGTCAAGAACAGCAATAGCACTCGATTTTCTTTCTTCATATTTTTCCAAGCTCCATCTTAGCTTCTTTAAATGATTCTACGACTACCATATAGGGCTTCCATTCCTTTAACGGTTTCACAATAAATTTCATTTTTGCCTTAACTTGGACAGCTCATAGAGGTTCTAGTTATGTATCCAACCATTCCTTTATTCTGGTTGAGGTAATTCCACCAAAGCATCTAAAGTAATTTCAATTTGATTTACAACATGAACCACAATACTATGCTCCTCACCTCTTTTATAGTATTTACTTTGGTGTGGCACATTAGTCATTCTTCTTGATGACTCATAGCTGAAACTAACAGCTCTACGGTTCAGAGATGAGAGCAATCCTCTAGTTATCGCATTCATCAAAGAGGAAAGATCTCACATCTTACCAATATTTCATTTATCTTTTCTATCATTCACTGTATCTATGAAGTTGAAAGAATTTGTATTGGTTCCTCAAATCCCCAAATGAATTAGATCACTTGAGACAAAATGATATGACATGTAGGTTATGCTTAACTGGTTTCTCATGAGGAACCATAGGATTGGCGAGGGCTTCAAATGACATAATCCTCCAGAGAAGGTGGTTGAGATCCTCTGAGTTTTCTAATATTTTGAGAAAGCAATTGACATCACTAGGTTGTTGGACATCTGTAATGGATATATGAGTTTATAAGCAATAATGTATATTTCCCAAAAGAGACAAGCCTTGGCATTAAAAACTTTATTTGAACATCATTACCCTTCTTTAAATCTTCAATATCAAGAATCTCTAAATCGATGGAAAACAAGAAGGCCTAGAGTGAGAAACAATAAATAAATTCTTCTTCCCAAGTTTGTTCAACAAATATACTGACTTTAAGTTGAAGTATTTCAAGCTTTCGGAGTTGAGTGTCCAACTAAGGTTGACTAATCCCTTGAAAGATTATATAGTAAGTTTCAGCTTAAAAGAAGCAAAAAATAAAAATAATAATAACATATATATCTGATCACTTCAAATAGCCTTCATGTATCACATACATCCTCCGCTTCAAAACACGAATAGTCAAAACAGCAGGCATTGAGTAGTAATGAGTACCTCACGGAGGCATTCTCCGAAACAACTTTGTCCATTTCACTATGGCATATGGGCAAGAGCTTGACAAGCTCTATCTGCATAAATTTGCAACTCATAAGCAGCTTGCTCATCTTTCCTCATCTTATGAACACAACTCAACAACCTTACACCATGTTCCCAATTTCAAAAGACCAAAGGCACCATAGAACCATGGTATATAAATGGATTTAGTGAAAATAAATTGAGCATTCCAACAATAATGGTAGGATCAACACTACTTATGCAAATTCTTTGGTGTTTATAATAACATATTTGACACATGAAAGTTCAACTATAGAGACAAAATGAAAACCCAAATCAATAAAATATAGAACTCTAGATAAACTAAGGGCATTTTGAATCATTTTGCATCTACATAAGCAAGAATAGCACTTTTTTATTTTTTCACTTCTTAGATAGCTAAAATAGCTCTTCTCTTCACTTTTCTACTCAATTCAGAAAGAAGTTCAAATCTGAAAAGGAAAACATACAGACATTGAATTCTTTCATTGTTCTCCAATGAACTCAGAACTACAAATTAAAAGGAGATGAAGACCAACCCCATCACAGTTGACACCTTTCAGAGTTACCACACCTTTGGTAGTTACCACACCTTGGGTCACGGAGAACTCTCAAGTTAAATAAAATAAACAAAATAAACCCGTAAAAAAAAACAGAGATGGACGCGTATTACCGCTTGGGGGTCGCCGAGAATCTTGTCGGTTTGGTCTGCGGAGAACAGGACACCTTGGGTCACCGGAGAACTCTCGTTGGTTAAATAAAATAAACAAAATAAACCCACAAAAAAAAAAAAAACAGAGATGGACGCGGTATTACCGTTTGGGGTCGCCGAAGAATCTTGCAGCGGTTTGGGTCTGCGGGGAACAGGACACCTTGGGTCGTCGGAGAACTGTCGCTGGTTTGGGTCTGCTTTTCGTCCCGGCTGGGTCGCCAGAGAACTGTCGCTGGAGTGAGAGAGAGCGAGACGCGACGGAGGGGGAGAGAGAGAGGCGCGACGCGACGCCACGGAGGGTGACAGGGAGAGGGAAAGGCTCGGGATGGACGGATCTGAGACAAACAGAGCGAGGAGACGAACGGGAGCGGAAGGAGAAAATGGGATGAGCGAAATGGGGGAAAAGAAACCACGTGTGTTTTTGTCGAGTAATTCTTAGCGTCCATCTACCGAGCGTGCCGCCCACGTCCCCAAAAAAAAATTTTTGAATTTTCAGGAGATGAAAAACGCGTTGGTCCTCTTCTTGGTTTCATTTTCCCCCCCGCCATTTCCCCTCCCTCCCGCCACTTCTCTCTCCCCATAACGAACAGCACCTCTCCGCTCACTTCTCTCAACACAAAGACAACGGCACCCGCAGACCACCATCATGACGCCCACCCACGGACACAGCTCAAAATCCGGCGATGTCGTCCACCGAACGCCACCCGCGGGTCCCCACCGACAACACCCACCAGATCCGACCGCGAGACACCCACCGGCCACCACCCACAAGCACCATCGACTCCGGCCACCCAGAATTTCACTCAGAACCCATCTCCAGATCCGACGATCAAACCCCCACGGGTACCACCACGACGACCCATCATCGTGGTTTCTCAGATAACTCGACGACCCATCACTCACGATAAGCGAGACATCAAAAGAGGTAAGATTTTACTGCATACTCCGAAAAAAATCTTTTTTTTTTCAGAGAGATTGGTCGATTTGGAGTTTCGATGTGTTGATATTGGGTTGATTTGGAGTTTTGACGTGTTAATATATGGAGTTTTTGATGTGTTGATATTGGAGTTTTTTTCAGAGAGATTGGTCGATTTGGAGTTTTTTCAGAGAGATTGGCAGAAGAAATTTGTATGTGTTTTATTTTAGTTGTAGATAAAATGTTTGTGAAATGTTTGATGAAATGTTTGTGACAAAATTTATTGCCTTTAAATAGATGTAATTGGCATGAATTTCCTGGAATGGTAAACCTTTTTGCTTTAGATGATCACTGTACAGTTCATTTTGATGGATTTGCCAAATTGGGTTTGGTTTGTTTTGCAAATTCTATCAATGAGGCCATTTTCTGTTTCTTCGTGGGTTGAAACCTAAATGCACATCTACACATATATAATTGGCGTCTATGTACATTTTTCTAATAAGCGGTATAAGGCATTGGTAATCTTTTCATTCTGGTATGTAAAATTAAGATTTATCTCACAAGCTCAAGCTAATAGAAAGTTGAAAATTTGATCATTTAATCAATATAAATATGTAAGATGGATTACCGTTGTGGAATTAACAATTCCCAAAATTAGTTTTTCAACTTCTTTAATGTTTGTTGTTCCAGTTTTGGGCTATCTCTCTATTTTTAACACCTATCCATGTGTTTGGCTTTGTGTGTAGGAATTGCTTGTCCGAGAATTTTCATTCCACCAGCTGAATGCCAATTTACTCTGGCCTGGGACATTTGCTTTTGCAGAATGGTTGGTTCAGCACCCTTCGTGGTTAGAAGGCCGACAATGCATTGAATTGGGCAGGTACGTTTATTGTTTGTTTTTGTTACAGTTAGATGATTTTGTAACTGAGTGAGGTTGTTCTTAGCAATCTTTAGCATCATGAAGAACGCCCAACCTCTGGTCCCCCCATTCAACTCCTCTGCGTGTATATAAATTTGTTTCATTTTCTGTCTTTCATTTTTTTTTTCTTTTTTTAATTGTTCTCTGTTGTGTGTGTGTATTTTGGTAGAACGATGAGGTTGTCGTCGAGGACGTGAAAGAGGATGAGGATGACGATGACGATGACGGCGACGACGAGGATGAGAAGGAGGATTAGGCCCAAGGTTGTTTTTTTACTTCTTCTGTTTGCGTTTTTACCACTCTATTATTTGATGGGGTTTTGTTTGGTTGTTTCGAGGGGTTTATTTGTGCGGCATTGTCATTTTTTTTATTGGATTTGATTGATTTGTGGGGTTTGCTTTATTGGGTGTTGTTTGAATTTTGGTTTGAAGTGGCGTTCGAGCATTGTTTAAGACTCTTATTGAAGATTTTGTGATATATTTTTGCCTTGTTAAGTGTACATGTATAGTTTGCTTGGTTGCCTGAGAAAATGTGGAAAGAAAGGGAGGATTTTGTGAGGTGTATAATGAATTTAGGAGGACCCAACAATTTAAAAAAAAGTTTGGTTGAGATTGCTATAGGTTTCTAAAAAGTAAAAGAAATGTTTTTTTTTTTTGAGTGAGATAATTGTATTCATTCTCTAGGGATTATATAAGAACGGTTTGCATGGTATTGGATTGCCTTGAAGATCAAATATATTGCATTTCTTTATTAGTTGTCAAAAACATATTGTAGAAAACTTTTGAGATAATATGAGAGACTTAATTGTTTGAAAGTTTCATTAGTTTTATTGGTTTTTTGATATGTGCAACACCGTGGGCCATTCTAGAGCTTTCATCTTCTCACCAATGTTTGTTATATGCTATGCTTTAGTCTTTGTCTTAGTGCGTCTACTGTCATTTCCTTGTTTTTTAGTTTACATCTTTGTTTGAGACATTTTTTTAGCTACTGTAAGCAACACAAGCAGCAGAGATGTAGCCACTTCCTAAATGTCTTGGTGCCCTTGCTTTCTTTATTCAATTATGATTTTTATCTATGTTGCTTGCAAGTCAGGATTTCTTTTGGCTGTTTAATTACATGAATATTCTCTATATTGTCCATTCAAACCTTTTGACTGGAGAATGAGATGCAGGTGCAAATGAGAGTTCTAAGCGAGCGAAGTGAAAGCAGTCGAAGGCAATGTTGAAACTGGGAATGAAGCCTGTTACCGGTGTTGGACTGGCATTTTGTCATGTAATTCTGGAAAGTAGTGTTTATTGTATTTACTCTTTGGGCAAAACGAAAGGCACTTTTATATTTGATTTGGGTATTTTCTTTTGTTGGTTCATTTGCTACAACTGCAGTTTAGTTAATACCAAAGGCAATTTTGTTTTGAAAAATCAGCCTTGAAAGATCCAAATTAAATCAAATTGAAAGATCCAACATAATGCCTCAAATGTACATAATGTAAATCAAATAAAAATTTGCAAATAATAATTCTGGCTATTACACATCCAAATTAAATCCACATAATGCCTCCAATGCATATAATGCAAATCAAATAAAAATCTGCAAGTACGAATTCTGACCATTGCCAATCAAGGGCACATTATTCAAATCCATATAATGCCTCAAAATCATGGTACCTATATTTCTTCCATTCCACCCCAATTTTTAAGAATTCACATTTGCTTAAGTTACAAAAAAATAAGAAACACAAAGTGGTCTACATTGAGAAAACAGCATTTAAAGAACAATTTCAAGAAAAAAGTGGTCTTCACTACCACTTTTTCAACTTTGGACATTTTCCTTTTTGATGCTCGATTCCCTCTAGTACAAACTACATTACAATTCCACAAGGTTGCAACATTACACAAAATGGAGTGCACTACATTACATAGCCATAATTCCATAAAAAAAAAAAAAAATCCAACTCAAAATACGATGGTATTGGGCAAGGCATGAATAGGCATTGAGTGGGGCTATCTTTACATTTAACGGTTTCTTTTCACAATCCATTGCATCTTGTTCATATTTTCATTTAATGGTCTTTCAAGTGAATCTTGTTCATATTTTCATCTTCCTGAGGCAAACAAGAAACAAGACCAATCAAGTTGGTATCAAAAAATCTCAAAAAAAAAAAAAGCATAACCACAGTTTAAGAGAATAAGGCACTATCATTTATCAATTTTAAAACTTCATTTAGGCAACTCATCAAACACATGGTATGCATCTAAAATTGAGCATGTTATCACCAAGGACACTCATGCAAAAATTCTCACAAACACATTCTAAACATGGTTTCTAATTTGCTTTCATCCTCATGAATTGAAAAGGAACTAATAATCAACAAAAACAAAAGAAAGACAATACCTTCAAAATCTTATAAATTCATTTCTAAAGCTAATCTATCAATTTCATAAAAAAATTTCTTTTTAAAGGCAATAAATTTAAGGACTATTAGTATATGTAGGCAAGTTTGAATATACCTACACATGACACCATTAATAGATAAGCTGCAGATAACTGGACATCAATGTCAGTGAATATTCATGGCTTACTACATAGTTATCTGATCAAAAAACACTACTGTGACTAAATGATCATGAGCAGTCAAAATTGGACAGGTTATCCAAATATCAAAGCCAAAAGGATTAAGAGATGCTGTGATAGTTGAGACCCAAATTTACTCTAAATCATGGAGATAAAAGGCAAATAGATGATTTCACCAGAAGGTAGCAAAAAGCAACCACAGCACGTCATACGTATTAGATTCTTAAAATAATTTCAGGTTAGACCAGAAGGGGTTTCCTGCATTGTTATTAAAAATATTTCCTGACAAAATATGATCTAAAAACTCTAATAATCACAACCCTTTTTTCCTTATCCTTAAAATCCATATAATTTGGTAATCTCCCTCTAAGCTCCAAGTAGTGTAGAAGTAATATAGTGCTTAAAACAAGGCTTAAGAATGTCATCAAGAAATGTAATGACAACTCATTGCAAAGCATCATGTTATAAAGCGAAGAAGACAATACGACTAGTCTCTACAACATCAATATCTCCACATTTCGCCATCCTCAAAATAAGTAGACAAGTAAACCTAAAATTATTTAACAGCACAACAAAATTTCAATTGAAAATCAATGACAATTATATGGACTCCAATTTTGTTCAGAGCACAATCATAAGAAATAGTACAATTGATGAGAATTGTTTCCTAAGTATATCATTTGCAAAGGGCCATATGATAACTTCACATTAAATAATACTAATCTCATAGGCATTTATGTCTGAGAAAAGAACATGCAACAAAATAAGCATCACCCCATTTAGATGATAAGGCAACTAACCAAACATTTCTTAGAAATGATATAATTGAGCATGGGAAAAATTGTATTCATCGAAAGTTTAGGTCGCTTGAAGCATCAATGTTGTTTTAGAACTCAGCTCATTGCATAATCATTACCAAACCGAACATGTTTTGATTGCTTACCTTCTTTCCACCTCCACTTCCCCAACCTCGCACCAGAGAGAATCAAACATATATTATATTGCTCGACAAAACATCTAAAGAAACAACTTATTTTAAAAACAAAAGAACAAGTTTTCACAAGACACAAGAAGTGGCATTTTGCTTACCTCTCCATAAGATACCGCTCAAATTTAACGGTGATTTGGGCAATAAAACTCCACCAGATGATTTCAGAGCATAAGACATTTCATCCATCAACATGATAGCTTACAACAGATCATACACAAGTAGCTTATTTATACAATGCAGTACTCTTGGCAACCATTACTTACAAAGTACCATGTGACAACCAATCAACTCACAAATGACAAGTATTATTTGGAAATTTGTTTATTTTTTCAGATACCCTAGGCAAAATAAATATCATGGACTGAATGATCAATGCCCAAAAATCGGTTGTTTTTCCATTCTTCCCTTTCTCTACTGAAATAATACCAGCTCATACTAGGCTAATGGCCAAGAGGTCAGTTCCAGATTAAATTTTGCAAGAGATGGAGAAATTACATACGAAATCAACCCATGCACCTCCAGCCAAAACATGATGACATACAGAGCTTATAGCACACTACTTTTAAGTTAAATCAATCTGTTTCAAGTATAAACACTTAGGGGCCCATTTCAAGAAGCTTCTATCAGCACCAAAAGCACAATTTCTATGCCTTTACAACACACAGGAAAGTTCTTCAGCGCCAAAACAGGCTGCCACAATTACTACAACTATCTATTGAATCCCACATTGCCCTAAATCACTGATTTTGCCGTCATATATTTTTCAACACAAGTATGGGACTTCCAATAGTATAGTGTAGACTTTAGGTGATAGATTTTTAGTAGTGTTGTCTCTTCTGCCTTCTCATATAGAGGTGTAATATTTGTGATGCTTTAGTTCTTTTCCATATTAGTATCAAACTCTCTCTTCTTGTGTGGAATCTGTAGATTTATAATAAAACTTTTGCAGCGATAATCTCAATAGAAATCACATAACAAAACATAAGCAGTGAAAGAGAAGACAAACCTCGGGCAGCTGCTCAAGACGAATGAGAACTCTATTAGCCTGTGGAACCACCTGCAACACAAAGTTACCACCACTAAGTATCAAATTAAAAACCCATATAATTTTTAGCAACAATAAACAAACCCCAGATAATTTATGACACAAATATACTAACTTTGAACTCAGCACAGAATATAGAAAACCTGTTTGTGTATGAAAATTATAACACAACAGAAAAACCCAAAATCGGATCGACCACTCCAAACATAAACCCAGAAACAAAAAAAACCACGTGCACAAGAAAACAAGCAGAGAAAGAGAGAGTGTGTTACAGAGAATCAGAGCTGATGATGGGTCTGGGTGGTCGGGTTGTCGGTGAGGGTTTGGTGGTCGTCTGAGCGCGAAATCTGGGTGGCCGGAGTCGATGGTGCTTGTGGGTAGTGGCCGCTGGGTGTCTCGCGGTCGGATCTGGTGGGCGTTGTCGGTGGGGACCCGTGGGTGGCGTTCGGTGGACGACGTCGCCGGATTTTGAGCTGTGTCCGTGGGTGGGCGTCGCCGATGGTGGTGCGGGGTGCCGTTCGTTCTTGTGTTGATCGAGAGAGAAGTGAGCGGGAGAGGTGCCGTCACGCCGGATGAGAGAGAAGTGAGCGAGAGGGGGGAAAAATGAAACCAAGAAGATGACCAACGCGTTTTTCATCTCCTGAAAATTCAAATTTTTTTTTTTTTTTGGGACTGACGTGGACGACGCCACGTCAGCGCTGGATGGACGCTGGACGGACGCTTAGAATTACTCGTTTTTGTTGTCCATCGAGAAATTCAAATTTTTTTTTTTTTTTTTTCTTTTTGGGTGACGTGGAAGGCGCCACGTCAGCGCGGGATGGACGCAAGACGGACGCTTAGAATTACTCAAAAATCTTACCTAATAAAGTTGAGTCCACTGCTTAATATCTTCCGGACATAATAAAGGATCTCTTTTCCTTTTTACTGTCTGGTTTATCTCACCCACCAGTCAAAAAGAAGATACTTTGCTCACTCCTCCCACTACTCTTCCCTGATCCTCTTTTTAATTAGTTTATCACCCTCGTCTTCCATATATATCAGTGATCGGTGATCAGTCCCCAAAGAGAAGGAACCAAACATCAAACATGCGAGGTGAGATCTTTGTTGTTACTGGTTCTGGGCAGGGGCATCTCCATCCATGCATGGAGCTCTGCAACCATTTTTCCTCTCGAGATTTCCATACTACCCTCGTCATTCCCTCCGCTCTCTCTTCATCCGTCCCTTCATCTTTTTCTCAGAATCCACTCTCTGGTATTGCGCAAATCGCCGCGTCTTCGGGCCCTCCCATGCCTGGATCCGACTCACTCCGCCAGCAGGGCGCCCAAGACCTCGAGGCCCACCTCGCTGACCGCTCCAAACTTCCCGATTTGCCCCCTCCTATCTGCGCTGTCATCGACTTTCAGATGGGTTGGACCAAAGGGGTCTTCTCGAAATTCGACATCCCCGTCATCAGCTTCTTCACGTTTGGAGCGTGTGCTGCCGCCATGGAGTGGGGCTCGTGGAAGGCCCAGGCCGGTGATGTCAAGCCGGGCGAGGTCCGTGTAATTCCCGGCTTACCCGAAGAGATGGGTCTAACGTTTTCCGATCTTAAACGACGACCTGGGGGTCCTCCACGTGGCGGTCCCCCTGGTTCTGGTCCGCACAGGCCGCCGGGTGGAGGAGGAGGCGGTCCACCTAAGCCAGGTGACCGGCCACCGTGGGTCCCAGAAGTGGAGGGATCAGTTGCGTTGATGTTCAACACGTGTGACGATCTGGAGCGTCCCTTCCTCGAATATATGACCAATCAGATGGAGATGCCAGCGTGGGGCGTGGGCCCACTCTTGCCCGAGCAGTTCTGGAAGTCGTCGGATGCATTAATCCGCGACCGTGAGATCAGACAGAACTCCCGCCGATCTAATTACACGGAGGAGGAGGTGATCCAATGGTTAGACTCGAAGCCACGTGGTTCTGTACTGTACGTAGCTTTCGGTAGTGAGGTGGGCCCCACTATGGAGGAGTATCCAGAACTAGCCGGTGCGTTAGAACAGTCAACCCGACCATTTATCTGGGTCATACAACGCGGGTCGGGTATATCCAAACCCCCCGGTGGTGGTGGTGGTGGTGGCGGTGGTCAACCCGGATCTTCCGAGGAAGGGTACTTTCCTGATGGGTTGGATAGTAAAGTAGGTGATAGGGGTTTGATAATACGCGGGTGGGCACCACAACTGTTGATACTGAGCCATGCATCAACGGGTGGATTTCTATCACACTGCGGGTGGAACTCAACGGCGGAAGCGATTGGGCGTGGGGTGCCCTTTTTGGCATGGCCGATAAGGGGAGACCAACACTATAACGCCACGTTGGTGGTGAGGCATCTGAAGGTGGGGTATAAGGTGGCTGAAGATTTATCGGAAATGGTTAAAAAGGAGGACATTGTTAAAGGAGTGGAGAGGCTGATGGGGGACGAAGACGTGCATGAAAGGGCGGCAAGGCTTCGCGCCAAGTTTGAGAATGGGTTTCCGGCGAGTTCGGAGGCTGCATTGGATGCTTTTGGTGATTTTATTAGCCAAAAGGGATAAATAAGTAAATCACTTTTCGCATGTGATCGTTATAAGGACAACCTTTTTCGTCGTCCTTTGACTGTTTGACTGGTTGGTTCGTGCTTCGTTTCTTTGTAAATGACAAGGCTTAGCCTAGTTCAGAGAATCTTACAATCTTTTGATCAAAGGAGCAAGCAAAAGATCATCTCATTTTATTGGTTTTATGTATTGAATATATAATTTTTTTTTCTTAATAAAAATGGGAATTGAAGCAGCATGATATATACATGCTGTTTTTTAATATTTAACAATTTAATATTCATTTCATAAGGAGGACAATCAGGTAAGAAATGATAGTGATTTAATCAACTTGCACTGAAATCTCATGATCATTCCAAGTTAAACAACTTGGCAATCGAACATATTCATATAACCATATGATAAAAGGCGATGTTATTTAACTTTACTCTTGCTATCCAACAACCTAGTTTATTGTCTTTTTTAAATTTCTTTAGTATTATTGTCTCGGATGTTCATTTTCACTTGCTTTCATTTCCTTGTTGAAAAAGCTTTGAAAGTTGCTGTGCACACTATTTAGGTAGATGGGTGTTCTCCCCCTTTTTTTTTTCTTCCATTCAAATAAAAAGCGAAAATAAAACCCATTCCCATTATCAATTAGAACAAGAAAAAAAGAAAGAAAAAACAAGAACATTGTACCTTGTAACGTGAGGGCAAAAAAGTGCCTATTCAAATTAAAAGTCTGATATATTATCCAAATCAAAGGATTGATGACAAATCAAACCTAGCTTTTTGTTGTGGATAACTGCACCGACCTCGCCTTCTTCCTCATCTCGATACGTGTGGCTGTGATATGTCATATGATATCAAATTAAATATCAAAGCTAAAATGGTAGCAAAGGGTCCACCCTCCATGAACTGCAATTAAATATCAAAGCTAAAATGGCGGCATGCTGTCTTCACACCTACCTATTAGTCAAACCCAGTTCTACCGGTATCTCTCTCTCTCTCCTCAAATTCGTTTTCTTCGTAAGCAAGCATTCTTCTTCTAGTTTCTTCTATAAAACTCCTTGAGCAGAGGTGTCTCTCAAAATAGAAGATAACTGATCCCAAAGATGTCGAAGGAGATCTGGGTCGCTCCCTTTTTCGGGCTGGGCCATCTCCTCCCGTGCATGGAGCTATGCAAACACATCGCCTCCAGAGGCTTCAAAACCACCCTCGTCTTCTCCTCCAACCTCTCCGTCTCCATCCCCTCCACTTTCACCCAACACCCTCTCATCCAAATCCTCGAAATCCCCTCGCCTCCGCCTCAGCCTCCTCCGCCGGGCTCCGACCCCATGCTCCAGCACCGTAGACACCACAGCCAGATGGCTTCAGGCATGGTAGAACTCCTCTCGAACCGACCCGACCCGGATAGACCCGTTTGTGCCATCCTCGACGTCATGATGGGCTTTGCATTTGAAGTTTTCCAAAAGTTTCAGGTTCCAACCGTTGCTTTCTTCACCTCCGGCGCGTGCTCTGCGGCCATGGAGCACGCCATGTGGAAGGCCCACCCTGAAGATATTCGACCCGATGAGGTCCGATTACTCCCCGGGTTACCCGAAGACATGGCGCTCACGTATCTGGACCTCAAACGACGGCCTCATGGGCCACCTAGGCCGCCACCGGACAGTGGCGGCCCACCTGGTTTAGGTGCTGGTTTTCCTCCACCACCGGGTCATGGGTCGAAGAAAATGGGCCCACCTGAACCTGGTAACCAGCCACCGTGGATGGAGGAGGCGGAGGTCGCAATCGCGTTGTTGATCAACACGTGTGACGATCTGGAGCGTGCATTTATCGAATACATCGCTAATCAAATCGGAAAGCCGGTCTGGGGCGTGGGTCCGCTTCTGCCGGAGCAATACTGGCGGTCCGCAGGCTCAATTCTTCACGACCGTGAAATAAGAACCAATCGACGGTCAAACATCACCGAGGACGAGGTGATCCAGTGGTTGGATTCGAAGCCACGTGGGTCAGTGCTATACGTGTCATTCGGCAGTGAGGTGGGTCCTACCATGGAAGAGTACCCACAATTAGAAGGTGCCCTGGAAGAATGGACCGGGCCATTCATATGGGTAATCCAACCCAATGCAGGTAGATCGGGTCCCCCACGTGCCTTCATTGGGGGTGAGGGGCAGGGGCAACCCGAAGAGGGTTATTATCCACATGGGTTGGAAAGTAAAGTGGGCGAAAGGGGTCTGATAATACGCGGATGGGCACCACAGCTGTTGATACTGAGCCACCCTTCAACGGGTGGATTTCTGTCGCATTGCGGGTGGAACTCGACTGTGGAAGGGATCGGGCGTGGGGTCCCGTTTTTGGTGTGGCCAATCAGGGGAGACCAATATTATGATGGGAAATTGGTGGTGTGCCATCTGGCGGTGGGGTACATGATTGCTGATGATCTTTCGCAAAAGATCAAGAAGGAAGATATCGTGAAGGGAATAGGGAAACTGATGGGTGATGAAGACGTGAAGAAGCGAGCACTGACGCTTAGCACTAAATTCCAGCATGGCTTTCCAGCAACTTCAGTGGCTGCTTTAGATGCTTTTAGGGATTTTATTAACCAGAGAGCTGCTGCTTAGACTAACTATCTGATTATGTATTTTAAATAGAATAAAAAAAGGGAAATTATCTCAAAGATATTTGAGTCATAGAATGTTCTTGGATTGTTTTTTGTTAAATTTCCTAGAATTTATTGTATGAGCATTGGATATTACCAATTCGATCTATTACTTCAGTACATATAAGCAACAACATATTGTGGCATGGCAACCTTCAGGAGAAGATATTATGAAAAACACAATATGTATCGTTAATACCAATCTCATCAAAGGAGTGACACTGCACGGAATCTGAGGAGTCGTTGGGGTGTGCCGGAGGGAATATGTAACGATCCAGGAAAAAGCGCTAACCACATTTACGCTATCATCCTAAAATGACTAGTCAATTTGGAACTTTCTTAAAATTCATTATAAAGCTCAGTTTCACCTAGTAACTAGATAATATGAGACTTAACACTCATGACTATCTTTATAAACCACTCACTCTATGTGAGTTTCTTCTCATCTTCCTAATATGGGACCGAGGTGTTACAAACTCTCCCTCTTAAATTCCTAACGTCTTCGTCAGGGCTACAGCATGTAGTGCTCTAATATCACATGACCTGGCATTACTAAGTGGCTCTGATACCACTTATAACAACTCAGAGAAAAAGCACTAGCCACATCTGCGTTATCACCCCAAAATGACTAATTAATTTGGAACTTCCCTAGAATTTATTATTAAGCTCAGTTTCACATACTAACTAGGCAATGTGAAACTTAGCATTCATGACTATCTTTATAAACTACCCACTCTATGTGGGTTTCTTCTTATATTCCCAATATGGGATCAGGGTGTTACAGAATAGGTTCAATGCCTAAGTCAGTATTTAATTTGAGAAAGTGGAGAGCAAGTAAGCAATATGAGCTTGAGAAAGATTTGTGATTACCAACAATGAATTGGAGCTTCCCTTTTATAGGTATCAGGTAGCAGTTATTATTCCCCAATTCTCGGCCCCACGTTCCTGAGGATCCACTATGTGCAATGTGTGGCGAAGTGGATGTGGTTTGTGTGCTTGTTTATTCTTAAATTGTTTGTGAATTTTGAGAAAATACTTATTCATTTGATCATTTCCCTTAAATGCCCATTTTTGCTAGCCCAAAGCTTTCAGGGAGAGAGAAAGGAGGGAGATTTCTTGAAGCCTTGTGGTTTTTGGACATCAAATCTTCAAGAGAGGTCCCAACCTTATCCTTTGTTGTATTTAGTTTATACTATGTGTTTAAGTGAAGTTCAAGTTGTGTGCCTTGTTATTTTCGTGAGAATGTTTTAAGTTTTGGGGTTTTATGTGAAAGCAATGATTTTTCTTAAGATAAACTATAGCTTTAATTTAAGGTTAGTCTATAGGCCTTTAGAAGGCTTGGTTGAAGGAGAACAAGGCAAATGATGTAAAGTTGTGATCTTTTATAAAAGATTGTGATTTTTTTTTTAGCCCAATACAATGTTAGGAGGTGAAAATAAGGGGTTTTTTTTTTTTTTTTCCTAATCAAATTGAGAAAGAGGTAAAAGTGATTAAAAAAAAAAACCAAAAAGGGGTAGGCCTCCCTACAACAGACTTTAACACGAAAAATATCAGTGCAAGTAGATGGATCAAAATAGGAAATTGGCCAAATAAATAGTTTGGTCCTTTCAAAGGGACCGCATAAAGCGGTTTTAAATGCAAAATGAACATAGGAAAGATCACAAACCTTAGGAGGTTCATAAACCCTAATTATAGGTGTAATAACCTCAAAAGGTCCAAACCTATTTGTACCCCCAGCAAAAAACACTATCAACCACCCAAAGGAAGTCGATGCAGGAGTGACACTTGCAAGATTCGGATATGGAACCGAAGAAAATGGAGTATTGTCTCTAGTAGCACTAGTCTCCACTGCAAAAATCAGTCATAAGTACAAAGCGAGACTAAAACCAACAAAACCCCATCAAAACAGTAGAAAATACAAGGAAACAAATGGAATAATACCAAAGTGAGAAACTTTAAACATTTCAAGACGGAATTGCTTATTCTTATTCTCCTACAAGTACAATTTAATGACCTTGTTTATGCCTCTTTCCATTCATTTTCACACCCCATCTAACATTCTCATTTCTCTAAACTTGATAAAGTTCAAACTAATAACCTTTGCTCTATCTTTTTTTGTCTCTCTTCACTGCCCATAATATTGTATCTCACTCTTCAAAACTTGATGAAGTTCAAGGAACAGTACATACATGCCTTGCAAAGGAAATTAAAGTTTGTGAAGCAATTTTTACATTTATTCACAAAATGGGAGGAAGGAACTTAAATATTGTGTCTATGAAGCTCATCTAAAATGCTCGGTTGAACATGGCGTAAAAATAACTACCCAGCTGTCATAGTGCTTAAGTGATTGCCAAAAGGATGAAAGCCATAGTATTGGGCCTTGTTTCTTAGGATGTTATGAAAAACATTTCAAGAATCATTGAGGTGTGTTAAATGCAGAATCCCTAGTGTTAGGGATGTTTGTTAGAATTTTATGAGAAAAGCACTAAAATTCTAATTTAGTTTAGAATTATCTCCTTGTTTATTACAATTATAATTTAGTTTTTTGGCTTGTGATAATTAACTCTAAACCTCCTTGTCAATGCATATTAAAGGGAAATTTTATTTTTCTCTTTAATAAAATAAATGGGAAGAGAAATATGCATGGCATATATATTGTTATGTCAATCATATAATGCAAGATCTTCAAATAAATTTGTCTTCAATATAGAGAATATTTTTCTCAAAGATATGTAATAGATAAAGAAACATCTTATTAAGAAATTAGATATATAACGGTTGAAGTGAATGGGGGATCGAGATGATAATTATATGATCAGATTTGGGTATTTGATAGCTTTGCCTAGTGATACCATGAGGGTAATAGGCTTTTATATATTTTTTCTTGTCATTTGTGCACTAAACATAATTTTTTTTATCTAATTGACTATTTTACTTGCTTAACGCTAACATGTTTTTCACTATCCACTTTATTTTTTAACCTGCAATTCACACATAGAGCTTGTTATGGTTATAGATTTATTTGGAAGCCTCTCAAGAAATGTGCAAGAGCAAGACTTGCCTAGTAACAGTTCTTGGTTGTCCGTTGCTTTAAATAATATTATTTTGAGTTGTAAAATAATGTTAATTAGGATTCTATACTATCTAATACCGTTGTATTTTTTAAGTTTTTAAGTTGAACTATGGTAATTAATTGGGAGTGTTAATCGTAGCACTCCCAGTTTAATCCATTGATAATTAAATCTTATTTTGGTGTAAGAGGTACTCATATATTTACTCCAATGTACTATTTTTCTAACATATCTTAATAAAAAGTTACCTCACAAAATAAAAATAGTCATCCAAAAAGAAAGAAAGTTATGACAGCCGCCACCGGTCGGTCCAAATCCTCTGATCTTGTGTCGGAACTTGGACAGCATCAAACATGATTGTTTTGTAGGCTTATAAATGATGCTTTAATGCTTTCCTTAGGATAATGTTTCCTTCCTACCGGTTGTACCAAACGGTCCAAACCTCTCTTCAAACACTTTGAGAAAAGCATATCTTTTTCTTGTTGGGGAAGGCATTCATTTTTTTCGCCATTTGATGAAGAAAAAAAAGCCTAGATCCTTATCCTATAATTTCAATTGCGTCGTAAACTATTTTGTCATTTATTTCTCCAGCACAACAATCTCACCGGGAAGATTCCTTTCTTATATATATATAATTTTTTTTTTTTTTATATTTGTAGGTGTTTTCGACCAAATGAGCAACTTTGGCCTCTCTACTATGCATCCATCAACCTTTCTCTGTGTTGCGTGATTTATCTCCTCTCTGACCGCTGCTGCTTGCTGATTGTTTGTTTTGAATAAGAAATTTCTTCTCTCAAAATCTATCCTCATGAGTGAGAATTAACAATTAAGTGTGAGAGATTATTGCTTACAACCTGGATAATTAGGTATGAGAAATTATTATCTCTCACTGTCAATTTAAATAAATTTTATTAAGAAATTTGACTACTCATGTCTTAAATTTAGTTTGCTTGGAACAGATTTACTTTTTAACTATATTTATACATGGATTAGCAAAGATTGAAGCCATGATTGTAAAAATTTTGTTTGTATTTATGATTTTGTAATTTCAACTACAATTTTTGTAAAAGCTTTATGCTCTGCTCTACTCTATAAAAACTTTATGTCGTGTTTAAAAAAAAAGTTTTATGTCGTGATATTTAATTAATGAAATTTTCATATTTTAGTTATAAAAAATTGATAAAAAAAAAAGAAGAAGAAAGAAAAAAACCGTATCAACTATTTTATCATTTATTCCCTATCTAAAACTATATCACATGATTAAATATATTACCACAAAACCTAACAAATTAAATTTCTTTGCTCAAATCCGAAAGACTTTAAAAACATCCCTCACTTGCTGCTTTTAAGACAACTCAAAGCATCCCAAGGCACTTGAACCAAAGTAAACATGTCTTCCGGCGAGATTCTTGTGGTGCCCAAAAACGGGCAAGGCCACCTCTTCCCTTCCATGGAGCTCTGCAAACACCTCATCTCCCGAAACTACACCATCACCCTCATCGTCGACTCCGATATCACCTCCTCCATCCCCTCCTCTCTTCTCCAATCCTCTCTCTTCCAACTCACCCACATCTCAACCGGATCCGGCCCGAGCCAGCCTTTCCACCGCAACCACCAGCAGATGGGCCACGGCATCGAGACTCTACTGGCCGGACGGGATCCGAATTCGAACAGACCCGTATGTGCCATCGTAGACCACATAATGAGTAAGACCCAGGAAGTTTTTTCAAGGTTTGGTGTACCCACGGTGGTGTTTATTACTTCTGGGGCATGCTGGGCGGCGGTACAGCACGCTGTGTGGATGGTCCGACCCGGAGACATGATACCCGGGGAGGTTCGGGTCCTGCCAGGGTTACCGGAGGAGATGGTCCTAAAGTACTCGGATCTTAAGCAGCGTCGTCATTGGCGCCCCCCACCGGCTAAAGAGGCCGAAAAGGACCCACCAGGTGGTATGAAACCGCCACGTGGCCCGCCTTTACCGGGGGAACCGGCTCCGTGGGTGGAAGAAGTGGAATGCTCGGCGGCGATATTGATCAACACGTGCGACGGTCTGGAGCGTCCGTTTCTTGATTACGTGGCGAAGTTGACCCAGAAGCCCGTTTGGGGTGTGGGCCCGTTGTTGCCGGATCAGTATTGGCAGTCGACGGATTCGCTGCTCCGGGACCGAGGGATCCGGCCCAGGAAAGAATCCAATTACACCGAAGATGAGATAATCGAGTGGTTGGATCAGCAGCCGCGTGGGTCGGTGATGTACGTGTCATTTGGGAGTGAGGTGGGTCCCACAACGGAGGAGCACCCGGAGCTGGCTGGAGCACTGGAGGAGTCGACCCGGCCATTCATATGGGTCATCCAACGAAAATCAGCTCCTCAACACTTGGGTCAACCCGGTTCAGGTGGTATGGAAGCAAAAGAGGAGTATTTTCCTCATGGGTTGGATGGCAAAGTTGGGAAGAGGGGTTTGATAATACACGGGTGGGCACCACAGCTGCTGATACTGAGCCATCCATCGACGGGTGGGTTTGTATCCCACTGTGGGTGGAATTCCACGGTGGAGGCAATCGTGCGTGGGGTCCCGTTCTTGGCATGGCCCATAAGGGGTGACCAATACTACAATGCCATGCTGGTCGTCAGGCACCTCAAGGTGGGGGCCATGGTGTCGGAGGAATATCCAGACGACAAGGTTAAGAAGAATGATATATTGGATGGCATAGAGAAAGTTCTCACAGACGGCGGTATCAGGAGCCAATCCGAGATTCTTCGTGGCCAGTTTGAGCATGGCTTTCCGGCGAGCTCCTTGGCCTCGTTGGATGCGTTTAAGGATCACATCGACCAAAAAAGCTGCCTAATTCCGAATAAGACCCTAGCTTGATTAGCAACTTCGGCACTTTTGGGGTGATTAAATTAACTTGTACTATTTAGTATTTGCCTATCGTATTGTATATTACGGTAAATCTTGCAACTGTGACAAATGGGTATTTTAATTGCTGTCAGGGGATGGGCTTTAGTTGGAATTATAGGTGGGCAGATTAATCGGTTACTGATTATTAAATTTAACCGAACCGCTATTAATTGCAATTGATAGTTATTCGTCGGTAATCGTTAAAAATTTTATATTGATAAACTTATCGGTCAATTAATAATTTGTTATCGAAAAACCGATAGGACCAATAAAGATTTTTAATATTTAATTTTTTTATAATTTATAATTTTTATTGAAACCAATATAAAAAAAGATGTATTGGAAATGGGTGTTCAATTGGTTATGACCGTAATCGCAATCGACTTTGTATTTTTGATAACCGTAATTGCAACTGACTAGTCGGTTATTGGTTATTTCATAACCGACAGTTATCAGTTATTCAACCCAATAGCCGATCAGTTGTAAGTTATAACCGCTTTAATTTAAAATTGGCTTTTGGGCTTTTAATGTGTTTTGGACCTTTTAATTTACTATTTTGTTCTTATTTTAATGGTTTTGGGCCAAAAAGATGAATATAGCCCAAACACATGGCTTTCAAGCCCAAATCAAAGGACAAAATTTAAAAGACAAAAAACATTAATGCTCAAATCTAGATATTACAAAATTTGGAAAAAATTAATGCTCAAATTTGCAAAAGCATAGCAGTAAACGGCCAACAAAAGTCTGGAAAAAAAACCCTTTGTTGTTTTGGTCTTTTATTTTTTATTTTTTCATATTATTTTTATTATATAGTTGATTATTGTTATAACCGCATTTCTCAAATCCCTAAAACCGCTAACCACAATTGACCTAATCGGTTAGCGGTTTTTAATAACCAATTACAAAATCGGTTATCGGTTGTCAATAATTGTTGGTTATCAACAACCGACCCGGATGAACACTCCTAAGTGGAACTATATAAAAAGCTTCAATAAGATATTTTAGCCAATATATATATATATATGGGCCCCTAAAACAACTAATTTTTAGCTCAATTAGTAATCAGTAAAAGGCCTACTAAAAAGTCCAAAAAACCGTTTAATTGATTACCGATATGACCGATAATTTTCGGTATTATTCATTATCAGTCGGTAATCATTAAGAATTGATTAATCAATAGTTTATCATCGGTAATCCCTATAATTGAATCGATATGACCAATACCCATCCTTAGTTAGAATGGGCCTGAACCCAGAGCAATATATTTTTTAAATAAATATTTTGGTGGGAAAACTGCACTACTTAAACCCCATGACATGAATTAGGACTCTATAACACGATGACGTGTATTGTAATTGAATACAAACACCTACACTTGTAGACACTTAATCCTATATTCTCTCTGACTTTGACAATTGGAGTCCGAAGTTAATTGCTTTGGAAAACATTGTTGCTGAAGATTTGGCCTACTTCCGGAAGTCTACTACAAACAAAATTCTTACTGCTATATATATACATACATAGATAATATTTGGAATTTACAGCCGCAGAAACAAAATATGGACCACCGAGCCTTCACTGCTCTCGCAGCGGTTTACACGTGGTTTAAAAGAGAGGACCCGGACCCGATCCCGATTCGGGACTGGACGAAGATCGTACATCTGCCGATGTGCTCTTATAGTCGGAATGCCTACTACCGTTATCGTGGGGGTGCCGACTACGATGATTGCCCAAGTTGTTCTCGCAAGTTCAAAGAGAGAGAGGCCGTGGTGGTGATTCCATCTTGTAGGCACATCTTTCATCCCGAGTGTCATAGATTTTGGCTAGCGGGATCGAGGCAGGCCAAGTGCATGATCTGCGGACCGAGGCCGGCTCCGTTGCGGAGGTGCCGTAATTCCAGCGATTCTTCTCAGCCGTATGATCTGTCAAGCCTGCCCAAAGGAGTCACCATCCTATCTATCACCCTGCGTTCTTATCGTCGGGATGCCAACTACAAATGCCCGACTTGTCTTCAAAACTTCAAAGAGAAAGAGGCCGTCGTGCTTATTCCGGCTTGTAAACACGTCTTTCACCCCAAGTGTTTTGGAAAGTGGCTATCGCTTTCGTGGCAGCCACCGTCGTTGCAGGCTACGTGCCCGGTCTGCCCCCCGTCGACTCCGATTGAGTCGGCCGCTTGCTCGAGCTTAGGTGAGTCGACGCCGCCTCTCTTCCAACAAGGTAGAGGAGTTTCTGATGAGCAGTGCACCCCATTACTAAATAATATACATAGCAGTAGTGCACCCCATTACTAAATAGCTAGTATCCAATCATCATGCTGTTTTATTTTAGTTGTTTCGAATTCTTTATATCTCGACTTTAATGGGATATCATGTTGCTAATTAATCATATATATATTCTTGTATTCTTGTATTTTGCACACTTGGATCTGTTTTTGTTCTGAGTTTTAGTTTGTAGTTAGTTGGGGCATTCCTCGTCTGAGGTTGACCATGCAATCAACTGTACTTTCACTCTCTTAAATATTTAATTTAAATGGAGTATAGTGCAAGGTTTGATCAACAACCTTTATTTTGATACCATGTTAAATTATTAGTTATTCCAAAACTTGTTATCAATTTAAACTTTTGACATAACTAGTAATTTAATAGATATCTTTACCTATCAAGTTTCAAGAATCCATCTTCAAATGTATGTATCATAAGTTTAGATTGGTTATTGAGAGCTTCTATAGCCAAGATAAGCTCACAGCTAGCCATATCTTCAAACATATGTATCTTTGAGAAGATCACAGCCAAGATAAGGCACAAGAGGAATCAAGATCAAGGAGATAATATTTATCTTATAATCTAGGAGATTGCATTGTACTCTAGTTAGTATTTTAGTTCAATATAATATTATCTCTCAATTTAGGATTCAAACCTAAACTTACAAAGTATTTCAATTAACCCCTTCCCACCTAGGAGTCTGTTTGGCTGTGCGTTTGAATGATTTAAAATTTTAAAAGTCCGTTTGAAGAAAAAGTACATATTTCGTAAAATGAAATCGAAAACGCTTTTAATGGTCCAAAAAGCCTAAAAATAGTCAAAACACACTTTTAACAAAAGTTTAAAAATAAAGCTTTTGCCAAAAAAAAAAAAAAGACTTAAAAGCTCTATTTCTTAAACACAATATTAAACATACCCTAAAAATTGACCCAAACCTGTTGAAGTTAAACTCGTGTCAGGTTCACTGATCGTGTTAAAAATTACAACCCCTAATTTGAATAAAAAATAAAATTTAGTTCCTTCTCTCTCGCTATATATATTTAAATCTAATAGAATTTGAAATACGCAGTCATTCCTTTACATAATAGTTGTAGATAACTAGATATATACAAGTGAAATATTGAAAAAAGAAAAAGGACTGCTATTCTAATCGAATACAAACGCTCGATGACTACTCTGTGTCCTAATTCAATACAAACACGAGGGCTACTTCCATTCAGATCAAGAATAGGAAAGATGCTCCATGTAATCATTTAAGAGTAAGAAACTCAAAACTCTGAAAATGATTTACAATTTTTTTTTAAAAAAAGAAAAAAATTTTATAAAAATTAAATAAGCTTTTTGGTACACCAAAAAATGCATTTCTACACCGAAACAAACTTAGTCTAAGAATAACATCAAGCGCTAATCAATCTTGCAATTAATTATGTGATGCATATATAGTTAAAACTTCTGTCGAAGGCTGTATATATATATATTTGCACACATGAAAATAGCCACTGTTTCATAAATCATAGCTCTTGTTTCTTTCTTCAAATCCACCATATTCGATCTCCTGTTCCTTATGTCTTGATCAAATGACTTGTTGCATTGACATTGATGATTATCTCTCCAATCAATTTCCCCTGATCAGAACAAGTGTAAATGTTGGTCTTGCTTGCTGCATGCACTGGTCTGGAAGTGATGACAGAGGTGATTTTGGAAACGTGTTTCTGGAATTGATAAGGTGGCCAATGGCCATGGTGGTTATAAGCTGATTGGTGGAAATTAATTAATTAGGTGTTGGTTATAAGCTGATTCTAATCATTAATTTTTCTTTTTATAAAACCTTGCTGGCCCAAAAATTGAATACATTGTAAAATATAGCCAAAAATTTCTAAGTATTTCCAACCTCAAAAACAAAACCCATAAAAATTATAATGTTTACATAAACTTGGAGAAGTCCATGGTTGGATTCTGAGCCTTGAATTGCTTCAGCAGCTCTTGCTTTTGGATCTCATCGCTGCTCGGACGCCCCAACTGCTTCTGCCTCTGATCAAACATCATCTTCTCCACGGCAGAACGAGCTTCAATGTCCAAGTCAGACAACTTGCTCGGCTCCGGTTCCACTTTCTGGGTATCAATCTCCGGACCGCCTTTCAACAAAGACTTCCACCAGTCTGTCTGGTCTCTCTTGCTCATCTGAACAGAAATTGCCCTCCGATCTTCCAAACTCCAAAAGCAATCGTTAACTTTCACCGCCTTATATAGCTCCCCGTCTATGATCGGCGGCTGACCCTTAAGCCCAATCTTCAAATAATTCGTCTTTATGTCGCACAAAAGGGCGCTGGATTTTGTTCCGGGAGGGATTGGAACGTTGATGGTGACCTCTTGAAGAGACTGACCCCACGAATACTTCTCCATATCGAGGCCGTTTCCTGTGTTTGGAACAAGTTTCTTCTGCTTCTCCTTCTCCTTCTCCTTCTCTTGTTCTTTCTCATAAGCGGCATTCTTCTCGGCTTGTTGTTTCAAACGCTTCATCTCTTCCGCCTCGATTCTTTCCTTGATTGAATGGACGGAAGACATGATTTGTTTCTCGGCAGACTCGGTCTTGAACAGATTGGAGTTTTGAGAGACAAAGTTGAAAGCAGATTCTATGAACCCAAGAGGGTTTGAAGAATCAAGAACCGCATTGAAAGTGAAGGAGGAAGATTGTTGAACTTCTTCTAGGATGGCCATGGCTGACAACCTTGATTAATCGTTGGGATTTGCTGGGAGGCTAAAAGGGTTTGTCGTGGAGGGCGCTGTACGTAGGGATTGGCGATATATACAGAGAGAGAGAGAGGCGATTCCAATTCCAACTCCCAGTACGTTTCCGTCTAGTCTACTACTATTTGGATTTGGAAGTCAATAGATTTCCTTGGCGTTTTCGAATAGGACTACATTTGGATCCGGATTTAAAACTTTATCTCATATTTGACCCGTTTTACGCATGGACTCAGTTATGTTCAAGACAGGTTTAAAGTAGGTTCAGTAGGGTTTTTTTTTTTCGGTTCAATGCAATTCATGACCGGTCCAATACGTTTTCAGCCGATTCAAAGCGTCTCCTGCTGGCTCAGAGCCTTTTCCTACCGGTTCAACCATTTCGGTGAGGTTCAAGCCCAACTCGTGTTTTTTCAAGTGGTTTATCGCTCAACTGGGGCTACATCGAGCAACCATCAGGTATCTTTCTCATGGAGAGTACTAGAGTCATTTACATGTTGTGGTTGTTGTTAGTTTCTCCGTCGTCGGTGGTATTGATGATCAATTCAAGTGTTTTTTTTTAGTCTCCCTTGAACTCAAGCCCAAGTGCTTTTGTGTTGGAAATATTTTGTTCGATGTTTGAAACTCACAAAATTGGGATAGAGAGTCAAGTTACCTCCCATAGTGAGAATCCAACTGTATACAAAATAATAATAATAATAATAATAATAATAAAAAGAAGAATAAAGGTTATTTAGTTAGATATTTGAATTCAGACAAAAACAAGGATAGAGGGTCACGTGACCTTCACGTAGTGAGAATCCAACTCTCCATGCACAAGGCTCAAAATGTTAAAGAGACTTGTTGGATATTTCATGGCCGTCATATGTAAAGCTAGGAGTACAACTTATGGACAGAGAATAAGTTCCAGATACCTTGACAAATGGAGTGTCTAGAAGTGTTTTCCATTCTGCCTAATGCATGTTGAGAATGTGAGACCTCTATGACTAGAGATGAGCATGGGTCGGATTGGGCCAGGTATTGGGCATTTCCATTAGCCGGTTTGCATGTTGCGGGTCTTAAAATTTAGGCCCTTGACCCCAGCTAAAATAAGCAGTATCCGATGAGTTTTGGGTAGTGCGGTCGGGGCGGATATTCTTCAGTCGTTGTCAACGTGAGCAGCACGACATCGGCGTCGTGCAGATCTAACAACACCAGCATTGTGCAAATTTTGCATGAGTAGAACTACGCCAACTGCAGAGCAAAACAACATCGAGTCGTTGACTACAATTACAAAGAGAGAGATACCTAACATGCAGAATACTAAGATGGGAGAGATATGTTGAGGTTTTGGAAAAAATTGTAGCCGAGACGAGTGCCTTATCGAGTACTCGGCTCATCTCAAGTATTTTTACTTCTTATTTTCTGATTTTTAAGAAATACTTAAAGAAACCAAAATGATGGATTCTTTCCCAAGCTCAGCTCCTTATTCTCCTTTACAGTAACTCAGGAATGAAGACGCCGTGCTTATGTTGTGGTGGAGACGAGGGAGGGGTTTGAGTTCGAGAAACCAAGAAAGAAAGAAGAGGGAGGTGGTAGTAGTTGCATAAATGGTGGCGTATAGTTGTAGAGATGGAAGAGAGAGAAGTGGAAAGGTGGAATATGATGTGAAGAAGTGTGAGAGAAAGAGATGTTCTTTGGCAATTGGCATTGTTCATGCCGCACACTCCACATGGCCTCATGTGATAATCTTTTAGGCTTTTAGCGTTTTTTAGCAGTTGAAAGCACTGTTCTGCAATCCACTTGCATTGTATTGTATATCAAGATAAATATTGCAATTGTGAAAAATGAGTCTTTTAATTAAGAGTTCAGGTCTAACTGGGCTAAGAGGCTTTTGACCCAAATCACGAGCCACAATAGACCATGAGAACCAACATGTCAATCGATTAGATAACAATTGGGAAGTGGAACAGAGGATAACCCGGCTACTTCTTCCAAGCTATCCCATTATTCTAAGCAGGGAACTAGGCAACATCCTTAACCTGTCAATGAGCAAGCAATTCCTTGCCAAAGGCATGCCTCACTAATTTGATGCCACTGTGCCACACTTTGGCCAAAGCCATAACAATCAACAAACCACACTTGGCTTAGGCAATTGTTCCAGGTTAAGAAAAAAAAAACACGCAAACACACTACCATACTCATCATACTTTCTGAGTTCTCACTCCCTCTCAAGAAAATTCACCATGAGTGTTGAATTTAACAACCACACCATTATGGAAGATTACAATTACAAGCAGTAATGCTAAATAATACGTCTCTTCAAACATATGTATCATAAGTGTGAATCTTACGAGCAGAGGGCCTCAGTAAGTTTAGATTGGGTAATGAGAGCAGCTATAAATAAAGAGGTGTTTTCGTATAAACACTAAAATTAAGGCACCTTAAACTCGGATGAATTTGCATATCACGAACATTTCTCATGATTGGGTAAGGAAAAGAGAACAAAAACTATTGCTCAATGAGAGAAATATTAACAAACCAATTTAAGTACCGTTCCTGTAAGCTTATTTTAGTATAGGCGGACCCAAAAAAAAAAAAAACACTTCTCTTTCACTATTTTATACAAAAATCTAATTGGAAAACAATGATGACATGCTTTCCGGTACCATATAAAATGGCAATCTAATGGGAAATGGAATAGAATATATGCATATTTAAACAAATGATATTAGAGTAACTCAGTAGAGGTCAAACACATCAGTCAGTCACGATGGATCTTGTTCCAGCTTCGGGACTATAGCAGATGAAAGCTCTATATGAGAAACACGGACAGCACCAATCAGCCGCTCTGGCAATTCATCAGTAGTATTTGCCTGTCGATTAAAACAATCATATAAACCACTTCATAGCAAGAGATAATTAAGAAAAGTAGAAATTGTAAACAAATCCCAATATACTTACTCCTGCAGAATAAGATCCCCTAAGCTTATTTTAATGAAGATCAAGCCCCAAAAAAAAAATGTAAATAAAATTCATAACATATTAAGTGAGCATTTTTCATCCAAAAGAATTAAAATTATACTCCCTCTGAATACTAATGTGTCATTTATTGGTACGAATTTCTCACATATTGTACCGTAACATTAGATGCTGCTTAAATGCAGAGTATAGTGTAGTAGGGCACAAAAGATGTCCATGCCAATCTACTCTGCAGTCTAATGAATTTAATACACATCAAAATAGAAAGATTCCACAACAGAATTTTATATTTGGAGTGTTTTCTGGGCAGCATCTGCTTGCACAAACTGAGACCGATTATAAATTGCAAGAATGAATAAATAAATCTAGCCATATTTATTAATTAAGACCAACTGATCTTTATACCTGGATTAACCATCTAGGTCCTAAAGAGATCAATAGGAATATGAAGTGGGAATGATATAAAAGTGGTTTACTACATGTGGGGAGCTAGATGAATGCCCATTTAACTTGAGTGGCCATGAGTAGGACCATGCGGCTCCAATAAGAGTGGTTGCGCTTAATTAAAATTCATTGCTTGCTCAAGTGTGCTAAATGTTACTATATATATGACTTAAGCCGGCAGTCTCCTCAGGCCAAATTGAAGTTGAGAAGATATCACAATTAAAAAAAAAAACGTACCTGTACAAGGAAAGCCATATCTACCACCAATGTTGTGATTACACCAACTACAAGCCCCAAAACTCCATTGGCAACAGTTGAAGAACCAATGTCCACATCAATCTGCAGAAGATTAGTAATGTAAAACCATATAAACATAAATAATGGCATCAAACTAGCTCCACTCTAACATCATTTATTAAAAATCTAGCTGAAAAGGGAAAAAAAAAATGTACTAGAGAGATTGTTTACTTCCAAGTACTTCGGACAACGGATATAATTACAATCAACAGCTTTCCCCAATAAACAAGGGGTGCTCCCAACACTTTGACGCACAATCCAAGAACCCTGCATGATTCAATATTGAAATCCATAAAGGATGCATGATATATAGCATACAGTTTGCTATATTATTTGTCTTTGGCTTGAAATATAATCAACAAGGAAGCAAATGGAAAGAAGCAGAAAACAGGCACGAGAACCCTAGTAAGGAGTTTTGTCATATATGTGATATTTAACCCTTAAAATTACACAAGCTAAGGGGGAAAGAAGGTGATCTCTGCAAAAGTGAAACAAAATTGTTCTAACTGAATAGCGTCCTGCAGTGTGCATATGCATGGTACAGGGGCAACAACAATAAGGCATCGAACTGTTTATAACAGGTGGTATAGGATGACTTAAAAAGCATACAGAAAAACAAATGCCTACCAACTTCAATGATTTAATTGTTTGGGCTGGCCCTGGGCCATGTTTAAGAGGAGAAAATGGACGAGTAGGATTTCAATATATGCTTGCCCAGTCAGATTCCCACCATGACCAACTCAAGATGATAAAAGCACATTCACTCCCATTTTAGCAAGAATGGCATTTTGAATGCAATGCAAGTTGCACCATGTGATTAGTTATCTAGATCCATCGTGCTAAACAATTGAGCATTTAAGCAAACTGAAGTAGATGTATAACAGAATCAGTTATTTTACATCAGAAAATAATAATACCAGACTTGACAAAACCTAAAGAATGGTGGCAAAAAGGGCTTATACAACTATGGCCAACAAGAAGTGATCCCCATAGAGGTAACACATGGGAGGAAGGGCATTAGTAGGTTGAGCTGGCTTTTGCTCATAGACAATCATCATGGTTGGGTTAAAGTTGGCCCCCAGACTAGAAGTTGAGTTTGGGGCAAGAACCTAGATATGTTTTTGGGTTTTTATTTTTTTGTTTTGGGGGGGGTGGTCCTTCCATGGATAGATGCAAACAAAATGTAATGAAAATTTATTGCTATAAATATAAAGTTTGAGTGAAATCTCCTTTAAGCATGGACCTGCTCCAACTAAAAATTACAAAAGCCAAAGAGATCCAATAAAGACAAGGAAGATCCCTTAACTGCCTTTGCCTAATCAATAAGCGGTCCCAAAAAAAATGTTTTAACTTCAACTATAATAAGATCAGCTGTGTCAAAAATCCTAGCATTATCCAAATGAATATGTAAAAAGTTTCACCCACATTATTCCGCTTCTATCTACACACGGTATACATATATAAACCTGCCTGTCACACAGGCATAAATGTTATTGAGTGCATGCACGATGTTGGCAGTGAGGAATCTTCTAGAAGGTGAACAATAGACTTCAATGAATATAATTAATTGTGCAGCAATGGTGAACCAAAAATGAAACAAATACCTTGGGAACTGATGGGATGAGCTTCAGCCTACTATTGCGGAATTCATCGTCACCATCAACAAATCTTTGTAAAAGGGATCCAGGTACTAACTCTTTTGTCACAAAATAAAATACCATACTGTAGTGTGTTGATCCAGGTACCTGTAAGATTAAAGCATTATTTCCACTCCAAACTCACACATTTTAAGTTTCAAAGTCAAAACCAGCTGATGAATCAACTTACTTGCAAGTTTATGACCATGGAGAAAAGCCCCTTTTCCAAGGCAACCTATGAAAACAATTTAAAAACAGTCATCAATATGCTCATAAGATTGCCCTGGCTAAGTTAGGTGGTTCCTTGTGTATACTTCCGGTATACTTAGGAGCGCCATGTGCTTTTAGTGAGTTCGGCTTATTACTTATAACAAAAAAAAAAAAAAATCAATATGCTCATAAAAAATGGGTCATCAATACTGTATTGAGAAATTAACAGCAAATAATTTATAAGTCGATCATTTAAACAGATATTTCTGAATAATAGTAAACTGGCCAATTCATCTTGGTAAATTGATGGTTTAATTTAACAAAGTTCAAGAGTAACATACAAGATTCCTAAGAGGAGCAACATCCAGGTGGAACTAGAATAAAATAAGTAATCCACACAAATTATCTATTAATACATTTTTGAATATTACATGATATTGCAATAACCACCACAGTACAGTAGCATGCCAATTACCTTTCAGAAACAGTACAGGCAATAAAATCTCCACTCGGATCATTGCACTATTGTTCTGAGTCATAATAAAATAAATTCAAAAATCATCTTGGAGAAGAGTAGTAGGTAAACATTGGAATGCATGGGAACAGAGCAAGAGACCCCTTGACATATGTACAACGACACTTTAAACAATACCACTTTCAAACAAGTACTACATGCCCGCTGCAGAAAAGTATACAAGCAAAAATTTTAACTACTAGTACTTACTTGTGCTGCACATCCTTGACGCCTAGCAACATGGTCCATTCTTTTGGTATCCTTGAACCAATCAACAGCAACGAGATCCATTAGATGTTTCCCTGCAGAAATCTTCAAACACATATGGACAACAATGAAATTAGAGGAAACCTAACAAGCTCTTAGATGTCAATTCACAAAGAACCAAAAGGTCAAAAGATTAGGAAACCTTTGTTTTATCAAAACAAAAATGCTTGCTCCGGACTCTAAAGTTGTTCCCTTCTGAAATTTTCCAGCAGTCACGTGCATTATCACGGTCATTACGTCTGAGGTTGCCCGAAAAACAGGATAAATCAATTTGGTCAACTGGTTCTTCTTCCAAGGCTTCACTTCATAAAAGATATTGTGATCAGATCTTCCATTTAGACCCATATACTGAAAAAAGAACTAGTGATCACTTACCTGTTCTCTTGATATCACTCTCAAGGCCAGATGAGTCTGCCTGAAACAATGTGAAAAACTAAAGTTTAGACTTCAGAGAGAGAATGCAGAAAATATAAGGCACTGGTGCATATCAAACCTCTTGTTCAGCCTCAGGCATTTGAAATTCCTCGTCCTCATCAGAGTATTCTTCCATCATCACTGAATTTCTGTTTGCAGCATTAATTTGATCAGTAGGTGCGCTAGGATGAAGAGATGCATGCAGCTTCTCACCCTTCTCTGAGGAGACAGAAGCTGAGGTCATATTAACCATTACTGGGATTCTTGGAGGAGCATTCCTCTCGTCTGTTTGGGCAAACCATTCACGAAGTCCTGCAATGGACAAGATTCAAAAAGAGGATCAGCAACAGGGAAAGTCATAGCAGTCTGCCAATGTGTGCACTCAAACTGAAACAAAGTCCTAGTTACAACCCCCCTCCCCCCCACCAAAATAAAAACTGTCAGGTTGTTTATACTTTTGTATCATTGTGTGTTATCTCAATTTAAAAACCGTCAATGGGAGAACCAACAAATTCACAGAAAATATCACTTTAATCAACATCAATTTCTATCCAAATTAAACACAATAAGATGAGCATTTCCCATGTGAGTATCTTTACCTCTCTTTTAAAACTAAATTAGAGAGAGAGAGAGAGAGGGAGAGCACCCAAAAAGATGAAAATGGAAAAAGACAAAAAAAAAAAAAAGGCTAAATGGAAACAGTGTGTAACAATTCAAAGGATTAATCAAATCAAAGGGCCACAGTTTGCTGATGATAAAACTGAAACTCAAGAAAGCCATCTTGAGCTTCCTAAAAGAAAGCCTTACACTGTCCAGGACCATGCTATTCCTCTACCTCCAAGTGCTCCACATCAAACAAGAAGTGCTACCCAAGCTATATTACACCTTCCACCCCAGCAAGCCATCAACTCTACCAACAACTTTGGTGTTTTCCAAACAGATACCAAATAACAATTAACATAAAACCAAGGATTTCCGTCCATAGGAAAATTTCACTGTGAACCATAAACAGATTCCCATTATTCCTAACCAGGTATTTCTTTCCATTTGACAAGTTCTTGGTAAAGTATGATCCAGGGAGTGGTTCAAAGTTAAAACTAAGAGATATTGGCAGAAAAAAAACAAAAAAACAAAAAAACAAAAAAAAAAAAAAAACAAAAAACAAAAACAAAAACAAAGACAACCTTTCTAAATGCTATCCCACCGAAAGCAGCATTATCCCAAACCACACAAAACTTTGTAATAAAATCCAATCTCGGAATATCAATCATATTTGGTCTTACCAGGTACCCAAAAAGTTGAATCATCAAATCTATGGAGCATAAATCAATTTTATCAATCCAAAGAAAGGATACCGAAATTTATTTGTATAGAATATATGAAAGAATTAATCCTTTCATTCAATATCCTTAACTTTTAGTCCAGTTCAACTGAACTAACATGTTTTCATTTTTCTTTTTTGGGGCGGGGGGGACTAGGGCTGGTATTTTTTACACAACCCGCAAACCTAACATGAAATTAGAGTGTTAAGATTTGGTATAAACAAGTCAATCCACTTGACCCACAAGTGACCCAACTGGCCCATTTATTTAAAAATCAGTTTTTTTTTTTTTTTAATTAAAATAAAAAGTTAAACTGCCTTTGTTGTTTTGCAGCAAGAGTTAACCGCCTTCGGTGTTTTCCAGCAAGAGTTAACCGCCTTCAGTGTTTTCCAGCAGGATCCAATCGGCCTTGGGGTTTTCTGGCAAAATCTGACCAATCCTTCATGTTTCCCGATGAGATCCAACCGGCTCTTTTTGTTTTCTGGCAAGCTTCAACCAGTCCTAGGTGTTTCTAGCGAGATCCGACCGTGCATTGTGGTTTCCTGGCGAATTTTTGACCAGCATTATAGTTTTTGGCAAATTTTCAATCGGTATTGGCATTTTTGTTTCTTGTTAATGTTTTTTTTATGAAGTCTTTGTGTCTGTATGCTCCAAGTTGTTCCAACGTGAGGGAAAGTATTAGAGTTTGTTTTTCGTTTGTTTGTTTCTTCCAAGCTAAGCATATATTACATATATGCCCCAGCTTGAGGGGGAGTAATAGAGAGAGATTGATATACTCTTCTAGAAGAATCACTTAGTACTCCCAACCAAATGTCTCTTTCCAGAATACTTTGTCATATTGTTATATTGTTATATTGTAAATATATGCTCCTCCTATATAGGTGGAAAGAATGGAATGAAGACAGACATAGAAACCAGCCCTTCCTTATCATAGATTCTTTTCATATTTCTCTAACTCCATCAAACTTCAAACTATTCAAACCCTAGTCCATCTTATCATGCAGAAAATTTTCCAGAATCGCTTAGTACTCTTCTAGAAGAATCGCTTAGTACTCCCTACCAAATGTCTTCCAGAATACTTTGTCATATTGTTATATTGTTATATTGTAAATATATGCTCCTCCTATATAGGTGGAAAGAATGGAATGAAGACAGACATAGAAACCAGCCCTTCCTTATCATAGATTCTTTTCATATTTCTCTAACTCCATCAAACTTCAAACTATTCAAACCCTAGTCCATCTTATCATGCAGAAATAACATGCAGAAAATTTTCCTAAATCTCTCTTATGACACAAACTCTAATAGTTTAGATGCTGTGAAGTTGTATAGGAACAAAGAAAAGTTGGAATCCAAAATGATCACCCAAATCCCAATCCTACAATTACAAAGTCCTTTTCCACAGCCACCAAAGCAGAGGGAGAAGGAAGTAGGGTATAAACATTAACTCATGACCCAACATGTTGACATCAAACCACAAAAATGCTACCAATAAGCAATAACATTCCAAAATCTTAAAAGTAAAATACAGAAAGGGAACTCACCAGCAACACTATTTAACATTTGTAGTAGACAATGTTGCTGAAAAGATGATACATAACCCACTCCCCATCCCTTCAGATCAATCTGCATAAGATGCTGTACCTGTGCCCTGGGCCTCCCATTTCTAGCTTTTAGAGGGGAAATGTTGTATCCTCCGCCTTAAAAATTCAAAATACATCATGTTGTACACAGCTCAAGATAATTAAAAAAAAAAAATATTTCCGTCTCTTGAATTCTCAGAAATCACGCACCAGCATAAATCAAAGAAGAAAAATAGAACTTACTCTCAATATGTGCCCGTACATACCCAGGCTGTGGACCACAGTTCTCATGCTCCCTAGAACGAAATAAGACCACTGCACAACAACAAGAAAGAAAACATGGAAATTCCTAGTAAGAGAAAAAGCTAACTGACCAGTCCAAACAGGAGAGAACAATCAGAATACTTACCATAACTTCCATCATCATTTCGGCGCCAATATCGCACATAACAAAGATCACGGGGCCACACAAACCTGCAACAGCATGGATAAGTGAGTATAGACAAAATTAGAAAACCATGCATATGACCACTAGCAAAAGTAGAAAAAACATGGACTCGGAAAAACTTTAAGAGAGAATCACAACAAAATTTCTAGGTACCGTGTGGAATTCTCATATAAAGTTTAATACGTTGAGGTAAAATACATGTTCTCTTTCTTTGTAAGATAGGAACAAGCTAATCCATGTTATAACAGGTTCCATTTTTTTCTCAACTGCTAAAAATCCAGTGAGCAACTTTCTCCTCTCCAGTTGGGCATGCATCTGCATGTAGTGATCTGAATGGCAACGTTTCCTTGCCTGTGGAAGCATTCATTGCACAAAGTCTCCGACATAACCATCATGCCAAATCACTAGATGCATAGAAGCACATCGCTGGCTCAACAACATATCAAATAAGAGACAAGGGACTCGATTTTCAGACATGAATTATATGCATCAATCATTAAATTTTTGGCATGTACATGGATATAGCAGTCTGAATGTCAATGTATCCCCACCCATGGAGGTATTCATTGCACAAAGTTGCCAACATAACCATTATATCTGGGGCCTAGATGTGCAAAAACACCTTTTTTTTGCTGAACAACAAATCAAAGAATAAACAAGGAGCTCCACCCCCCCATTTTCTCTCCTCTCCTAAGGAAAATCCTCTAAAAGAATACTATTATATAGCAACCACTAAAAACCAGTGATTCTATCTCCCACTTTAACAAAAGTTAGTAAAATGCAAATTATTAAACTCAAAAGAACCACCACTAAGAAAGAAATTACTTTTCAACAAAGTTGTATTCCATTTTACAGTTTTGAAGATAAATATATAATAAATTTTTTGAAATAACACATATCAAGCAAACCACTCAGGACTATACAATGCATATTAGTTCAGTCTATTCCCACAAAACACTACCAAACACAAATAATGTCATTTTGACAGTAAAAACAATTCATAACACAGCCAAAACAATTTCTAGATACTAGAATACATCCAGATCTTCATATCACGATCAGTTGTTGCAACATTTAAAACAAAAATGAGACCAAAGGGGGTAGAACTAATTGAGGTTTGCACAGAAGCACCATGTTTTAATCATTTTTGTTCAGAAAAGTATTAAAATAATTGTTGGACTAATATGTAGACGATAAATACAGACATATATCCACTAGGAGGAAGAATTACATCGGGAACCAGTCAAGCTGGAGCCTGTGATAAAGTAATGCTGTATGTCCATCCACCTCCTCGACTAAGCTACCATACTGGAAACTGCAATCCCACCTGCACAGCACAAAACAAAACAAGGCAACACGTACTTTAGGAGTACATAAACCATAAGTGGAGGCTAATTCAAAACATCCTGGAGCTGTTAAGATCCATTATATGACTCTTGCAATGGAGACAAAGTGATTCAATTGTTTTAGAGCCACATAAAACTATGATACATTGACATAGTCAACTAGTACAAGAATAGAGAAAGATATGTGCTGCATGTTGAATTAAACACCATATATAGAAGGCATATATTTAACCGCAAACATTTGACATATTTTACAAAAGAAGCTAGTCATCTACAATATTCCAATTAAAGAGCCAACAAAGACCACCAAGTACAAAATGAAGCAATAAAATATCCAAAATGCAACAAAATGCAAGTCCACGTGTAATAAGATTTTAAGTTGAAACAATTTAGAAGTATTTACCATTTTATATTACCTCCGAGTACCAGGCTGTGAACTAATATATATACCATACACTACGAGCAATCTGCCAGCTAATCCTATAAATGAAGCTGCCATCAAGATTCACAGAGTGGTATATGATCCAAAGGAAAACACACAGGGTGCAAGCACAGCCCAAAATTTCTACAAATGAATGAACAGAGACACATAGAAGTGGGCCTGCAGCTACCTCTGAAATTGAAAAATGAGGTCAAGGGAGAAACAACGATAATATGCAACAAAAGCTTTCTAGACCCAGAAAACTTTAAGAGCATAAATGAGCCATAAACGGATGAGTATTGAGTAGCTAGACAAGCCGGACCTATTGAAGGCTCTTCCCCTTCACATTGCCGCTTTTTTTTTTCCTCTCTCTTTTCTGATAACTGAACAATTTACTAAAGAACACCAAAAGGAATGCAACTATATACATGGAAAGTAAACGAACACCACAGAGCTTGCACCCAATCTGTAAAGAGCTTTGAAGCCTCCAAAACAAGCCCTAAAAAAAAGGCTTCCTACAGTTACTTTCTATAGGCAAGACATCAGGTCTATGCTAATTCAGTTGTTCTTAATCGCTAAGGTTTTAAAAACTTGGGTTAAATCCTTTCCACAAACTTGTGGTTTAACACGAAATTAAACGGAACTCTCGGTTTTAAAAAGTATTGCAAAAGGTACTTGTAGACATTTGATAAACAAAATTGGTACTTCCGTCCAAAATTTTAAGGGTGTGCCACGTCAAACCAGTCAGCAACTTGCACGTGTCCCATATGCTTCATTTATATTTTTTTAAAAAAAAAAAATTAAATTAAATTAAATTAAAAAAATAAAATAAAATAAAAGAAGCCTAACGGGTGGCTAGCCACCCCCAAATCGTAAAAAGGCCATAGGGGGTGGCTCAAGCCACCTCTAAATCTTTTTTTTCGTTCTTTACTTTTAAATAATACTTTTAAATAACTTTTAAATGAGGCATATGAGACACTTGACAGATTGTTGTTGGACTTGACGTGGCACGTCATTAAATTATTGGACGGAAATACCAATTGTGTTTATCCAATGTCCACAGGCAGATACCATTTGCAATACTTTTTGAAATCAAGGGATCTCTTTGATTTTGTGTTAAACCACAACTACTAAAAAAGTAATAGATTCTAAAAACTTTCCAGTAACCATTGATGGGCAATAGAAGCTATTTGTGTGGGTACAAAGTAGCAATAATTTATACTTCTACATCTAGCGCAAGGGGAGTAATGGGTACAAAGTGGCAAAATAAAGTTAGTGTTTCTCGCACAGCTGTGGAAACTAATAAGACAAGAGGTGAAACGACAAATGCAAGAAAGGTGGCTAAGACTGGTTCAGGAAGATAAAAAAAAAATGTATGTCACATAGAGAGAGAGAGAGATGGAAGATAAAGCCTGCCCACAATCAACTTTTGTAACTTACCAATCAATAAAAAAACAAATCAGAATTTGCCATTGAATATCTCAACTATAGTGTTTTCAAGCTGCTGCACTTCCACCTTTACATATTTTTTTGCTTTTCCTTTTGCCCATAACTTACCTCTCTCCCGAACTACACTTAGAAAACAGTTCAGGATGCAACATATGGCAACCACACCTTTTTTGTTCAATCAGATACGAATTTACAGGCCAAGCTCATACAACATTATATGACCTTCCTGCTACTTGTGAGGGAACCACTAACTTCTTTATGTTTTTTCAATTTCCATGTCCTTCATCTAAATGAAAATCGGTTTTGCATGCATGACTTTCCTGAACACACGCAGATATATACATACAGTACATATTTGTTGCACACAACAAAGAGCACTACAAAATGAGCTTTTAGAGTTAATCTGTAAAAAGATTTATTTGAAAAAGGAAAACACCTACTCAAACCGTGTCCCATCCATGCTCATAACAAGTTCAAATATTTCTTCGCAGGTACCCTCCACAACACCAACAGCCTTCATTGCTCTACTGCAGCTCCTTGGCTGAAAAAGAAAGACAAAATAAGTTTAAAACAACCCCCACATATAGTAAAACCATGTCATTTACATAAAGCAGAGGAAAGATAAGTTTCCATACAAGGTAATCAACTTCCAAAAGTTCTTCATAAATTCGAAGTCCTGCCAACATTCATCAAGATAACCCATAAATAATTCACCAACACCATTACAATGTTACCAATAATCATATCACCAAATCCAATTCCTAGAATAACTTCTCTAATAATTGTCATTCTCAACTTATCGGCTAAAAAATAGGCGCTGTAAGAAAATACTTACCATTTTGGCATTGGAGAAGCCGCCAATGCTTTCTGGAAAATGCTTGATTGTTGCTATTCTGGCTTGATAATTCTGAGTCTAATTCCCGTGTCCAGTCAAACACTGACTCTGGAAGACCTGCCACTTTTATGAAAATTATGAGATTCAGGTAGAAAATGCATGAAACTAATGGAAATCAAATCAAGGAATTCAAAGAAGACCATTTCCAATTGTTGTTCGCCGCATCAAATTTGGATGAGCATCATCTTCATCCTCCTGTGCACTGAACCTGCCCAAAAGTTAAGGAAATTCTTGTTTACAAAAAGCAGAAGCTCAACTTGGCAACATAAAAACATTTGGTGATCCTTAAGCACAACTAAATACCAACATATAATATATAAGCATGGAACCATTGCTCAGTAATGCCATCAAAAAGACATGACATGCACAAATCATTGCCAGTTACACATGGAGAATAGTTGCATCTCCGAGAACACAGCAACAAGACAAAAATTTTATCTAAGAGTCTGAGACCAGACTAGGGATGCATCATATACAAGATTCAGTAAAGGTAAAAAGAGGAAAAGGTATTTGTTAATTTCTAGCAAATATCCAAATTTATAGGAGCATCTTCACTCGTAGTGGTTTAACTATAACCAAAACAAGCAACAAAAACTGAACTAAAGACTATACTATGTCTGTTAAATCCACTAAATGAGTAATAATAATCTTGCAACGAAGGTAACTAAACGTAAATGTTGCACATAAAGTTTGTATAACAGGAATTTCAACAGTACCATCATACTATAACCAAAACAAGAATGAGAAAACAAAATTTTGAAAGTACTTACTGACTTTCATGATCAGATGAGGAGGCAGTCCTTCCATTATCCATCCCAGATTTATATTCAAAAGAGACATATTTGTTCCCATTTGCAGCTTGTGATCCCTGATGCTGCACACATAAATATGCAACAAGTACCATATGCATCAATGCTTACATGCGGGAACCATATTCTGCATACATAAATACATTTTTTTTTATACATAAATACCATATTCTCCATACATAAATACATTAAAAGCTGGAAAACAACTAAGATGTAACGGTTCACCAGAAAGATTTGTAGTTTCACCCAAAAGATGTAATAAGAGTCATAGTATTGAAAAGCAGTTCAAGAACAGGGATTAGCTTCCTACCCTTACCCATAGATTAACACATTAAATTAGCAAATGGAATGAGAGGAGAAAGTGAGGAATTTCGAGCACAAATAATGCAGTCTTAAGATAACAGACCTGATCAAAAAAAAAAAAGATAACAGACCTGATCAATAACAAGTTCAATCTTTTCCCTCCAGATTAATGCCTCCTGGATGTTGAATGCTGCCATCTGGAACAAGAACACAGTCCATACGAATACTTAAGTCTTAACAAAATATGGACATGTAATATTACCCAACCAAATGCAACTGTAATGCATAACTGAGCACAATGACCAAGCGCACAAAGCCAGTATTACAGTACATTTGACAGACATTTTCTCTTCACAGAAGATTGCAAAGGTGGAGAAGCACTTAAACTGTTTCACTAATTGAAAGCATACATGCTGTTCACATTAACATTCCACAACTGTGTGTCATGTTACTTTTCAACCACGTTAATTCCTTCATTAACATGATAACCATTAGACCCAAATAATCAGAATATATCACACACATGAAAGAGAAACAAAAGCTTCCCAATCCAGCCACTATGATAAGTTTAGGAAATCATTGCTTAAAGGAAGTACAAACGCAACTAGGAACTGACTAATGAAATGTCAAGCCACATGCACATTATTTTTTTGATAAATAATTCATATCATTGGAAATCACAGAGAGGCGCAACCCTAATATACAAGAAATATATAAAGAGAGTCCCCATTAATGGCTAAAAGAAAAACAAAAATCTACAAATTCAAAAGGCACATGCAACATTATTGACATTTGGACATCATAAATGAGTGTAAATGGACTAGAGCAGTAGTGTTTGTCAAATACTTTACGAGCCTATTATATATAAGATGTATTAGTTCTATTAACATGACAATTCCCATGTACATCTACTATGAATCTCAATCTTTTATTTTCTTTTTTGTGTTTTCAGTTTGTGAGATGGAAAGGATCTTTGCATTTCAATCAGTACCAAGTCATATTCACTAGCTGAGAAACGCGAACCAAAACTAACACAGTGCACTAGATCATGAATTCACATGAAGTACCATTCAAAAAAAAAAAATCCCTTACAAAAGCTTCCCATTCCATTTCTATAATAAGCTTAGGTAATTACTACTTAAACAGAAGTATAAACTCATTGAAGGAATATGACTACCGATATCATGTCATGTGCCATAAAGAAACTAATAAACTGCACAAAAGTGTAATTGAATTCAATTTAAGGAGTGAAAAGGACCGTGAGATGCAAAAAAAGATCACATAGGTTAAAGTAGTGAGGAGGGAAATGATTGCCAAAAATTTGAATGAAAAAAATACCCCCTCAATAGGGCTTAATGGAAAAAAAAAAAAAAAAAAAGAAGAAGGTAGTATTCATTTAGATGAAACCAACTAGTTAGGGCATCAGCTTGTTGAGCAGAGTTTATCATTAAAATTGCACTAGACCCTATATGGTATTACAACAGACAATCATTTGCTAATTGAACCATATACTTGGGTTATGCCCCTTGTGTTGTTTTTCTTTAATGCATCACATAACATTACTTATCCAAGAAAAAAGAAATCCTCTGCTTGTTAAAAGTACACCCAGTGTAACTGGTCCAAGACCTTAAGTCCTTCAATAGTCAATAGAAAAGTTAACTAAAATTGCACATGACCTTATATGGTATTACAACAGACAATCATTTGTTAATTGAACCATATACTTGCGTTATGCCCCATGTTGTTTTTCTTTAATGGATCACATCACTTATCCAAGAAAAAAGAAATCCTCTGCTTGTTAGAAGCACACCTAGTGTAACTGGTCCAAGACCTTAAGTCCTTCAATAGTCAATAGAAAAGTTAACTAACTCCCACAACTTCCATGAACAAGAACTATAATTTGATACTTTTTTTTATATGTAATGTTGCATGTATATATTCTTACTCTCTTTTCTCTTTCTAGTTAGGTGTCCTCTTATGTACTTCCTGTGTATTAGGGTTAAACGTAGAGGGGCGCAACCCTAATACACAGGAAGTACACAAGAGGACACCTAACTAGAAAGAGAAAAGAGAGTAGGAAAGTCGGAAAAGCTAATTAATAAGGGAGCTAAAAAAGCAACTTTCCAAGTAAAGAGAGAAAACAAGAAAAAGCAGCTAAACAAGCAGCTGTCCAATTATAATTTGATACTTGACACAACTGAGAGCAAGTAGATATAGATTATTTTTATTTTCCATTGAAGCACAAGTTTCTTAAAGGGAAACAAAGGAAACCCACTTCTTTGACACTTAATCAAGCAAACCCTAGGGATTTCAAAAGAAACTAGAAGAGGCCCTAATAACAATTTAACATGATCATTAATTTAGACTAATCATAACCATACACATTAGATTAAATAGAAATAAATGAAAAGATGAAAATACTATTAAACTCCCTAGCTATAACAGCACAAGTAATACTGCTAAAACACTACTAACTTGTGAAAAGTACTCTACAGTACCTATGAATGGTAATTTTTTTCAGATCTGGTCCTGCATCAAAGCTACAGCAACAAAGATAACCCAACCCACAAGGATAAATCAAGATAGAAAACTGTTTTACTTGATAGAGTGAAAGAACATAGATGTGTCTAGTCAAATACAATGACATAATCATTTACCATTAAGGAAAAAGCACATACCGTGATTCGATGGTGCTTCTCTTTCTTGTTGTATACACACAATACATAAACCATCTGCACCAAAAAAAACATATATATATAATCAGCAAGATACTCAATTATCATGAGGAAAGATTACAGGTCTGCATGATACACACCGCCAGAGCTAGAATAGATCAGATCTATAGTAAGATAGGTATCAGTGTGTGTGTCAGGGGAGGGAAACAAAGAGAGAAAGAGAGAGACAAAGACCCCCATTCGATGAAAGACTGGTTAGGAAAGCAGTATAGCAAAAAATTGTCCCAAACAATTGCTAACTATTGAGCATAAAATTTCAAAGGTTCTAATTGCAGAAAATCAGTATTTGATAGTTAGCAATTGTTTGGGACAATTGTTTCAGCAAAAATATATGCTAAATTTTGCTCTGCATTCATATCCTAGGATCACTCACAGGCAATGACATCCCAATCCCCTGAAGCTCTAGTGTGCCCTAGGAAGATGTTTGCTCAAAGTTTCAATTAAACACAAAATTAAAAGGATGATTTACTGATAGAACTGACAGATAATTCCAAATTAGCCAATACAAGGTTAAAAGAAAAAATCCTCAGTCCTTGTAATGCACATACTCGAACACTACAACAACCATATACGAGGAAGTCTCATAATGCACATCTTATGGTGAACAATAATCAACCACAAAGTTTTTTATTATTATTATTAAACCATACTAAAGCATTTTCGAGAAATTCCAACTAATCAAACAAAAATCCACCTAGTTTGCTAACATTACAAATTCAGAAAACACACCAACAGTCCATCATGATGGTCTATTTATCATTTCAAGTTCAGAAACAATAATCGAAAGAGGGAGAAACCACAACTCACATGTCCATGGTGGGTCTTCAAGCCACGATCCTCCACTCTACAGTTTCCATCAATCACCATGGTCTTGATCGGAACCTTTAAAAAATAATAAAATCAATAAAAATAAAAAATCAATCTATGAAGTCAATTACATTATATTATTTATCCTTAAAAAAGTATAAATCTTCAAAAAGAAAATCAAGAATCTTCTTTCCCTTTTTGCTGAGAACAAATTTATTGTCCTCTTTTGCGCCAATGCTTCTACTTTTGCCGAAAGCAAAATTCTCAAACTACAAAAACACACAGTAATTCGAAATCCTACCACATTCAAAAGGATGCTAAAGAAAAAGGAAAATTTACCTGATTGTCCTGAGGCTTCTTCTTGTAGTAAGCGAGCAAGCGAGACCCGAGCACAAAATACCGCATGTGGATGAACGAGCGCCCGATCTTCCTCCGCCCGTAGCGGACCATCCACCCTTCGTACACCACCTTCGACAACATCGTTTCTGCTCCGAACAAATATAAGAAACTCCGAAATCGAATTCCGAAATGGGAAATCTCGCGGACTCTGAAGGAAGCTCAGATTGGCAAATCTTTTGCTTCCGCGAGATCAGCAAGAGACCTAAGTGACTTGATTGCTCATAGTCTGTTGTTCAATTTCAGAAGACCGGTGAATCAGAAAATTGAGGTCTCATTACGTCAGAGAGCTCGGAATTCTCAGACCGGAATTTGGAAATTCCGCCGGAGAAAAAGCTTTCAGAATTCAAAATTCTGATTGACTTCGTGGGGAAGCTAGAGACAACGAGAGAGGGACGGTAGGGACAGAGCTTTTGCTTTACGTGTCACGCCGGGATCGGTGAGAACAGAGATACGACGGCGTATGGGTGGTTGCCTAGACGACCGCGTATTGAGGAGAGAAGATTCTGAGGGGTTCGAGTGGGAGATCCCACGTAAGTAGGGGCGAGGGCAGTCCCAAAAAGAGTGTGCTACGTGGAGGGTTTCGATTGGTTGGTGGGGTAAGGTACAATCTTCGTCTTGGCGCCGGGAAGCTTTCCGAAGTGTTTTGAAAAGAGGTGGCGCCCGAAAGGAGTTTACTTTTTACCATCAGATCTGATCTGGATCTCATCTCTACCGTCAGATAGAGTTCCCAGACTCACCAATCAAAAATTAATCTTTTTTAGTTGACCTTTCTTTAGGATTTGTCTTTCTTTATTAGAGCCATCTTATTTGTCTAATGAACTTTTTTTCTGGGAATCTCTGCCGCGTTTTGATTCTGGGAATGAATTGCAAATAAACTTTTTCATCTTTTCCTTCACCAATGCACTAATTTTGAAATTTCGAAAATAAATTCTTTGGCTTTACTATTCATGTTATGTGCTACATGGTAGTTATTCTTTAATTTCCATGTTTTATAGAGGGGAGTTTACTTAGTTACTTAGGTGGTGAGTTTTTTTTTTTTTTTTTGTAACAAGCCATTTCATAGAACAACCAAACCAAACCAACATCAGCAACAACCTCAAGAGAGAGGAGATGGGGAGGTAGATCTTTTCCACTACATATGGGAATAGAGCTGGGGGAGAGACTAAGGAAAGAATGCAGTCCAAAAAACCTTTGTTGTGGCCCTATATACCACATAATAGGCGCAAAAGTTTGCACTTCTGTTGATTTTTCTAATCTCCCATAAAGAAGATGCTGCAAAACTAGATATAGTGTCATTAATTACATTTTCTATATGCCAATCTATAACAAGAGTTAGATTTTGCAAAGCTGAGACTACTAAGGAGGAATCTCCTTCTAGAATGAACTTATCTATCTTCAATGAAGTGGACAAAGCACCTACCAGTTGCAGCAAGTGCTTCCCCATAAACTAGACTATAGGGGGGCCTAACTTGGTAGAGCATCTTGATGATCAAGCCATTTGAGTTCCTACAAACAGCTGCTTGGGTAGAGAAATCTTCTCGAATTGCAGCATCAAAATTCACCTTGAAAAAGCCTTGAGGAGGCATAGACCATATCTCCTTTGTTGGAGGACCAAGCTGTATAATGTTTCCATTGAGACTTTTTTGATGTTTGTAGCTAGGTTAAGACATCAGGCATCACTCCTTTGTAGATAGCTTGGTTTCTGGAAAACCAAAGTAGATCACATAGAACAGCTGGAAAAATCTGGCAAGTGTGAGTCTACAAGTGGAATACCAAAAGAAATATTAGGAGTTAAAATGCCTTTAATCCAATCCGAAAGGCTAAGAGAGGACCATTTAAGTGAATCAAGAGGCCAAAATGAAAATCTCCAAGATATTCTAGCAAAAAAGCAATTGAAGAAGAGGTGAAAAATGGAGTCATTTTCTACATTGCATAAAGGGCACACTAGAGTATAGGGAGAGATGGGAAAAACTGCATTTAACCTACTCTTGGAGGGGACAATATACCAAGCAATTTTTCAAAGGAAGAGCTTTAATATGTTATTTAAATTAATTTTCCAGAGAAGCTTCCATTGAGATGAAGAAAGAGGGAAATCAGTTGGAACAATTCTCTAACTACTTATAAACTTATGAGTAGACTTTGTGGAGAACAAACCATTAGTAACAGGAGTCCAGATAGACTTATCCTCAGAAATAGTGGAAAAGTTAATCTTAAGAATCTCACTAATGCTAACATAATCAAAAAGTGAATGCAACAGAGGGATCTTCCATGCTGGAGCTGACAAAAAGGGATCAATGGTGAACAAGTCAGAGACAATCAGATTGGGGAAGGGTTGCAGAAGCAAAGGAGAAGGAGTGGGGGGAAACGAAGTGATGGTAGGAATCCAAGGGGAGCTCCAAATAAGGAGAAAGGAGGAGCTATAAATTCTGTTACAATCACCTTTGGAGATGAAGAAGTGAGATTTCAGAATGCATTTCCATAGCCAAGAGGAAGAAGAAGAGGAGGAGGGGGGAAAGGAAGGAGTTGGAGTGAAGATACTTGCCTTGCAACTGTGTCACCCACAGGGAGTCTAAGTTATTGAGGAGTTTTCAACCAAGCTTGGAGATGTGAGCCAAGTTAACATTTCTCATCTTTCTAATGCCCAGACCACCCAAATCTTTTGGAATACAAATAGAATCTCATGCCTTTAGAGAAAGATTTCTAGATGGAAACCCCACCAAAAGTTTTTGAAAATTCTATCAAGCTCTTTACAACAACTAATAGGCAGCAAAAAGGAACTCATGGTATAAAAGGGGAGAGCTGCAGCTACTAACTTAATCAAAACTAGTCTGCCAGCTTGAGAAAGAGTTTTTGCTCTCCATCCATCAATTATGGTGAGGACTTTGTCAATTATGCCTTGGAAATCTCTTTTCTTTGAATTCCACATAAGAACAGGTAAACCAAGATAGAGAGATTTGAAAGGGTTAGTGGAATAAGTAAACTGGTGATGACATCAGAAATGGCAAGGTTGGTGTTTTTGTTGAACCTAATTGAGGATTTGGAGGCATTAACAAACTGACCAGACCAGCTGCAGTACTTATCCAAGCAAGTGGCTTCAGTTAAAGAAGCTTTCCCAAACACAAGCAGATCATTTGCAAACAGGAAATGATGAATAGGTGAACAATTTCTGGCTATCCGAAGACCATTGATGCAGCCTTTCCTTTCTTCTGTGAATGATAGTCTAGAGAAGACTTCTGAGCCTAAAATAAAAAGGAAAGGGGACTATGGATCACCTTGTCTCAACCCTCTCTCAGAGGAGAAAAAACCTAAGGGACTCCCATTTAGCAAAATGGAGAAGGAGGCAGAGGAAATGCAGGTTCTGATCCGAGAAATCTAGATAGGGTTGAACCCTAACTTTTCCAAAATAGCCAATAGAAAATTCTACTCAATTCTATCAAAGGCATTTTCCATATCCATTTTAAGAAACATAAAACCTCCTTTTCCTCTTTTGGGTTTGAAAGAGTGCAAGGGTTCATGAGCCAAAATCGTGTTATCTTGTATGTTTCTCTTAGGAACAAAAGCTGATTGAATTGGTGAGATAATCTTGTGAAGATGGACTTTCAATCCATTGGCTAGCAACTTTAAGATGATCTTATAAACAATATTGCAAAGGCTTATTGGTCTGAATTGGTGTGCAATGTGGGAACCACTGAGTTTGGGAACCAAAGCAATGAAGGAGTGGTTTTGATCCTCAACAGAAAATTGTTTTGAAAGAAGTTCCAAATGCACTTCAATACATCCTTCTTAACATAAACCAGTACTTCTTATAAAACAAAGCTGTGAAACCATCAAGCCCAGAGGCTTTGGTTGAACCAAGACTGGCTAGAGCTTATAAAACTTCCTTTTCAGTAGGAATAGAGCATAATATGACATTTTCCTCATTTGAGATGATGGGGGAGAAAAGATCCAACATTTCAACTTCAATTAGAGGGTTTAAAGAGGTGAAAATATTGGTGAAGTGAGCAATGAAATATCCACCAATTTCTGCTCTAGAAGAAACCCAATCACCCGAATCCAACCTAAGAAAATTCACTACATTGGACCTTCTTTTGATTAAGGTTGAAGTATGGAAGTATTTTATGTTGAGGTCTTTGCAGGTGAGCCATGTTTCTCTGGATTTAGAACACTAGAGAGTCTCCTCCTTAACAAAAAAGTTTTCAAGATCCAACTTCAAACTAATTTCCTGCTCAAAGGAGGATTGAAAGGGAGTGGATTGTTGGATAATGTCTAAAAGATTGAATGTTTCCTTAATTTTTTTATGAATGTTACCAAAGTGCAAAGAGTTCCACTTCAGCAAAGCAATCTTGGTGTTTTCTAGCTTTTTTGGGAGACAAAAAAAAAAAAGGATTGTGAGGCACAAATTCCTACCAAGCAGCTTCTATAACTTGACCACAAGAAAAGTCTTTGGTCCAAAATTCCTCAAACCAAAAAGGTATGTGAAGGAAACTGAGGAGGAATCGGTGGTTAGAGAGATAAGGTTATGATTTGAGTTTTAAGTAGGGAGATGGATCAAGGAAAATTCAGGATAAAGATGGACCAATAAGGAGAAGCCAAAAGTGGACCAAAGAGTTCCCACTTTAGCAAAGCAATCTTGGTGTTTTCTAGCTTTTTTTGGAGGCAAAAAAAAGGATTGTGAGGCATAAATTCCTGCCTAGTAGCTTCTATAACCTAACCACAAGATGATTCTTTGGTCCAAAATTCCTCAAACCTAAAAGGTTTGGGGAGGAAATTGGAGGAGGATTTGGTGTTTAAAGAGATAGGGTTATGATCTGAGTTTTGAGCATAAAGATGGATCAAGGAGAATTCAGGATGAAGATGGACCCAAGTTGTTTTCTTTAGTTACTTATGTAGGTGGTTATATTTAGTAGAGGTAGTATGATTAATAATTGGGTTAAATACCTTATTCTCCAAATCATCTTTTCAGAGGTCATCTCTCTAAAATATCTCTCTTTTCATCTAAACAACACCAAGAAGAACTTCAAGAGGAAGGAAGATCTAAACCTAGGTCTAGATCTTCCCTTCTCCTCTTTCACGATAGCAATGCTTGATGTCTTCTATAGGCTCTACCGGTCTCCATTTATAGCGGGTTGCTTTAAATCTAGTTTGTAGATCTATATCTAAATCTATACTCAGATCTAATCTATTCAACCTTAGATCTGATCGCCTTCTTAAGCCAAGGCATGTCTTTCGAATAGATGTCTACAATTATGTGCTCTACTGCTGCTGCTTGTAGAGTTTTTGTTATTGTTTTTTGTTTTTTATTCTGTGGTCCTAACCGTTGGGCTGAGAACGTGAATGATCGGTGCCTAAAAGTGCTTATTTGGACCCCTTAATTTATATTCGTTAGGCCTTTAGCATTGTTAATATTTAATTATTTTTAGTGTTTTTAGTATTTTGTGTTGTGCAGGACATTGCATTAAAACATGGCTAGCAAAAGGCAAATGCACCAAGTGAAGAAGTGATTCACGCCAAGTGCGTTGAGCCTTACTTGCGCTGCTCGAAACCCACAGACGCATGAGGGTCAAACGCAGATGCCCAGCCGGCCCTATAGCGGTTATCTACGTTGACGGACCTACGGTCAACGCCGCATAGGACCTCGTGTATTCTTTGTTTTCACGTTTGGGAGGCGCCCTAGGGCCTCAAGCCTCTGTTTTCCACTATAAATCCCTCATAAATTGTCATTTATTTAATTTATGTTTTATTTTACTTTTTATTTAGTCTCTTATTCCCTTCACTTTAGATTTACTTCAATGCTTTCATAGTTAGTTTCGTTTAATCCGTTTATTATTTGCCATGCTAGTTTGTTTGTTAATTTATGCACTTTCTCATAGCGTTTAGTCATGGATACATTTCATCGTTATCCATTGTAGTTAGTGTTAAATCACTTTCACATTGGATCCTTTGGACCTAGACCTTTCATGTTTTGTCTTTAAATCAAATGGGCGTACATTTGATTATTTCAATAGACGCGATAGGACTTGCATAGGCGTAAGCATGCATGAACTAGCGTGACACTAGAACATGCATTGCTTTTAATCGATGAGCGGATGTTTAATTAACTATATATTTAAATATATAAACATGTTTCATATATATTATTAAACATTTATGCTACAAGGCATACCTGAAGGCATTACATTGTTCATATTTCCGCCTAAATGACATGTAATAATACTTAACTAAACATGAATATATATTTAAATATATAGTTAATTAAACATCCGCTCATCGACAGTAATGCATGTTCTAGTGTCACACTAGTTCATGCATGCTTACACCCTATGCAAGTCCTATCGTTTGAAATAATCAAACGCACATTTGACTTAAAGACAAAACATGAAAGGTCTAGTCCAAAGGATCCAATGAAAGTGATTTAACACTAACTACAATGGATAAATGGATGTCTAACGATGAAATGTATCCATCTAAACGCTATGACCAAACAATCGCGCACAATCATGCAACTTTGTCATTTAAATTAAACCTAAAACGAACTAGCATGGCAAATAATAAACGGATTAAACGAAACTAACTATGAAAGTATTTAAGGCAATCTAAAGTGAAGAGGAATAAGAGACTAAATAAAGGTAAAATAAAACATAAATTAAAATAAACAATAAAATGACGCTAGAGTGTTTAATAGTGAAGAGAGGACTTAGGCCCAAAGGGCCTCCAATCGCTTCCAAACGCGGAAAATGAAATGAAAACATAAGGTCCTATTTATAGGTAGTCACTGAGTGCGCTCAACGCATCACTATCAAGATTATTTGTGGTCAAACGCAGAGGCGGCGACCACAAATAATCGTGGCGCTGGCGCGCTCGATCAGAGGTCCTATGCTCAACGCAGATAATCGCGGCATGCGTTGAACGCACCAAGTGCGTCAACGCAAATCTTCTTCACTTGGTGCATTTTGCCTTTTGCTAGCCATGTTTTAATGCAATGTCCTGCACAACACAAAATACTAAAAACACTAAAAATAATTAGATATTAACAATGTCAAGGCCTAACGAATATAAATTAAGGGGTCCAAATAAGCACTTTTAGGCACCCATCAAATACATACATTTTGCTAGTCCCTTAGCAAAACAAAACGAAAACACAATAAAAACATAAGTCCGCTGTGGGAGAACGATTGCATTGGCGCATGCAACAAGCCTTTTAAACCTCTAGAAGTTCCTAGAGGACGAGTGAAGTCTCGTGAGGGTTTTTCAGGAATGATACCCACAAACATTTGTTTGGCACTATGTTATTAATGGACAAAGCCCTTCACACAAACACATGGTTCATACATCATTAGCAAATTTAACATGTTAAACATACGAACCACATCATCAAGGCATCCAAACATCATTTCATTCAAGGTTGGAAAATTGAGACAACACGTGCTCCATAATGTGCAAAGTGAACTAACAATAAGATCATGGGGTTTCAATTACTCTCCAAAAACGTGTATCCCAAAATTTAAAGGAAAAACAATGTGATAAATACAACCAAGGCTTAAATTGAAAGATGCAATTTTTTTTTTGTGTAGGTCAGGCAATGTTGACTTCCTTAAACTTCTAAATGACTATGTAACGAGCGTTGGGCCAGTGACTCCCAAACCAAGCGGTTTTAGGGCACTAGATGTAGAGACATCCCTAAGGGCTTAATTACTCAAGTCAAAAAGAGTTACGAAGCCTAACTAGCCATACATTTTTTTAGCAGAAATTTCTCATCTTTTGACGCGAACACTCATTGCTTGGCCAGGCAAAAGGTCCGTTACTCAATGAAAAACTCACTTTGTTATGTATTTTTATTTTATTTTATTTTATTTTTTTTATGAAAGCCGGGGTTTTCATCATGACATCGCAAAAAAACCTAAAAAACTCAAGAAACACACTTCAAAGTCAAATCTCATACCCCACAGACCCTAATGCTAGTGTGCATGTGAAATATCAATCAAACAGGTGGAGTCTCTCTAATCCAACACATGAATCAAAAACTGGGATTTCTAATGATAGGCAATGTTCAAACAAGTTAAACAAACCAATGACATGTAATCTACAGTTACGATGTAAGTCATGACCAATCAATAACATAGTAATAAATAAAAAGAAAAAATTTTATATATAAACAAAAATAGATATATATAGACAAAAACAAAACAAAACAAGTAAATAAACAAACAAAACAGACAAAGTGTTTGTCCACACCCCCAAACTTAAATGACACATTGTCCCCAATGTGGCAAGAAATACATTACAGTAGGATGAGGAACCAGGATGAGCAAAGTCCAAGGCGTCCCCCAAACTTAAACATCAAAACACCTGTCAAAAACTAACAGCAATATTTTCTCTCAAAGATCAAACATCAACGGTTAATTGCTGTTAGGAACTTAAACAAATAAAATATATACAAAAAAATAAAATAACAAAAAGAAAATAAAATGCGGTAAATAAAAATAAGAATAGTTGCTCCAAATTGTTATAAAATTTGAATTTGATTCAAACCCAGACTGAGAAACGGTGTTCAATCGCTCATTTGAAAATTAGAAAATTGTTCCCAATGTGAACAATCACCTAAACAATGGTAAGGGTTGGAGCTGTGAACATGGTTCATGTGGGTGCAAAGTGGTAGGGGAAACATTAAAATAATCGAACGGAAGACTCATGCTTCACCCAAATGCTTTAATATATCCCACATAAAACAATAACAACAAAAATAAAATAAACAAAAACTATTAAAAATAAACTAAACAAATAACTAACAAAATATTAAACTAATTAAACAATAAAAAATAAACTAACTAACAAAAACTAAAAACAGCAAGAAAATAAATAATCATAGGCAGAATAATTTAATTGTAGTATATTTTTTGAATAATTAAATATTTTTTGAATAATGCTTATAGCTTTCATGTCGAGAGGGGAATGATTTGGTTGTAAATTTTTTGCTCATGCCTGGGAAATGGCTTCTTGTGCCCCTGGAAGGAGTCTACATTAGTAGATTTGTTCTATAAATTGAAGATCGGGCTGGGATAACGAATGTTTGACGTCATAGATTAGTTTTTCATTATAAGATCTATATGTTTTTGACTTTTATGATATGTAATTTTTCAGCTTTGGCTATGATCTTACAAAAACTATATGTTCAATGATTGTAAAAGCTTTTATGCTCTTAACCACTATTAATGGAATCAGATTGATTTTCCCTTAAAAATATATATATAAAATAAAAAAATAAAACCTTATTCTCCTTGTAGTTTAACTTTTTTTTATTTTTTGCTCTTAGGGTTTACTTTTTTTTACAAGAGGTACATCTGTTTTGCCTAAAGACGAAGATGGTACATTCATCTAAAATTTAACGAAACGTCACGTTAACACCAATAACAAATAGACAAGTGTCTATATAATTAATTAAAAAATAATAATTTTCATCTATAATTGAATTTGTACTAAGTGTCGTAACAATTTCTTTTTCGATGTACAATTTTAGAGAATTTGTTAGAAACTCATCTTCAATTTTGTTACGAAGCCTAGTTTTGATGATATTCACGGTTGAAAATACTCGTTCTGTAGTTGCGGTAGAAACGGGAAGAGTAAGCAGAAGCACAACAACTCGAAAAACAAGTTGGTAGATAGTTGATTTCTATCGAACCATTGGCATAATTCGGAAATATTTAACAATCCTTGGAAACTTGAATCTTGAACTATATTATGCTCATAATGGTGAAGTTCTACTTCCAATTGTTCTTTTTCAGTATCGGTAAAGTCTTGCGGATAAAATTTATTTACCAACTGATAAATATCATCAATTCTAAAAGACTCACATGCAATTCGAGAATCATGAGCTGAGCCGAGAATAAGCAACTCCACTGCTTACTCACTAAACCGGCGATTTAACTCTTGCAATTGAGAATCTAATCTATTGCAACACAAAAATATTCACATAATAATGATGCTCAATTGTGAAGTCAGCTTGTTGATGGCAAGCTCGACCTCTTCTCTCAACATAACGGACATTCATATCTGGCACATCTATGTTGTGTTTATTACAAAACAATTTCACTTTGGTAAGTAAAACTTCTTATTTATCATCTCTATATCCTTGGATAGTCTTTTTAGTGGATGAAACAATATGCATGGCATTTAAAATGTCTTGAGAATTGCAATGCTTGACATAGATGATCGGTGATCTGCATAGTTTCTTTCATGAGATGTAAGATGAATACAAATTCAAATGAAGTTATTACCTAATGAATTGAATAAGCTTTTGCTCATTGGGAAGAAATAGTTTCCACATCAATGATTTTAAGAATAACTTCATAAACTGGACTATAAATTTTGATCAAATTAAAAACTGATCTCAAATGAGAACTCCAACGCATATGTCTAGGTCATTGTAGCGTACAAATTTGATTAAGTCCCCTTCCACTCTCCATCTCATCAATTGTCACAATGTAAGCATTTTCAGCAGCTTGAGCAACTTGCAATTCTTCATACTGATTGCATGAAGCACAAACAAAATTGACAACAGCATTCAAATTGGTAAAAAATTGATGAACAGAAATGACTTTTTTTTATGTCGCCACTAATGTCAATTGCAAACAATGTACAAAGCAATGAATGTAGTAAGTATATGGACAATTATTTGAAATCAAAGCTTGCAACCCATTCCACCCCCCTCGTATATTACTTACACAATCGTATCCTTACCCTCGAATATTTTAAATGTCTAACTGATGTTTAGATAATACAGAATATATACATTTTTTCAAGGTTAATGCCGCAGTATTAGAGACATGAACAAGTCCAAAAAAGCGTTTTCGCACAAAGCCATTCTTGTCAACAAATCTTAAAACTATAGCCATTTGCTCCTTCATTGACTCATTACGAGCTTCATCAACAATTAGGCAAAACTTTACATCACCAATTTCATCACAAATTACTTCCTTCACTTTGGATGAAAAAACATGTAAAGTTTGCTTTTATACCATTGATGATGTGTAAGTGGCATTCTTTGGAGCTTTAGTGGTCACTTCAGCAAACTTTTCACTATATGAAATCGTCAAACCCAATATCTCAAGAAAATTTTCACGATTTGTTGAACCCACACTTTCATCCCGACCTTTAAAAGCAACACCTTGAAATGCAAGCACTCGAACAACATCAACTGAGGCTTTTAACTGCAGTTGATTGTTTACAATTTGTTCAAAAGTAAGCTTTTCAAACACATTCTGTATATGTTGAGATTGGTTTTTCAAATCTTCATATATCTTCTTAGCAATTCGATGAAATGAATTAGGATTTTTCCCTAAATGACTGAGAAAAGCACAATCTTTTCCATTTCTAACCTTCTTCCAATTCTTGAATCCATCTATCGTGAATACACATTGTGTAAAATGCCCAAATGACTTATTAAAAAGAAAGCAGGGTAAACAAAAGGCTGCATCTTTCTCGAGAATATTTAAGCCATGAAGGAAATAGATTGTACCATGAAGGTTGAAAGCTACGAAGATGGTTTTGTTTTCCAGATTTCGGGTAGTTTGAGATTGGAGGTTGGTACGGATCAGCTTTAATATAAGCTCTTCAAATTTCATCTTGATGATTAACATCATATTCCCATATCTGACGACACAATCCAGGATCATACTCCAATGAGCTAATATTAAATTCATTGCCATCAACTCTTCGAAGTCTTTTAAAAGAATTTTCAAAAATTGGGATATCAGAAGCTGGCATGATGTATCACCAACATTGACATTTGAAGTTTGGGCATTTGAATTTTGTACATTTGAACTTTGTGCATTTTTTTCGTTTGAAAAAAATCAAGTATTGTATTTGACTTTTTCATCATCTACAAACAAAATTAGGAGAAAACATAAAATTTAAAAAACAACTTCCACAAAAATGTTTTAGAAAAAAAATACCCATCAAACATGTTCGCCAAAATATGAAACATACTAATTCTCCAAAACAAAAGCTTAATATATATATATTATTATGTTAATAATGATATAAATATATATATGTATATCCATTTGTACACCAAGCAGACACAACAAACATACATTTATGTATCAATGTATATTTATTGTACTTTGTGCATAAGAAAACTCACAAATTTATCCTGCAAATACTTGAAACTCTTATAGCAAGAAACTTCATCTAAAAAGATCTTGTTCAATGTTCATCAAAGTAAATAAAACTCATTAGTTATAACCACTTGAAAAAACAAATAGGAAGTCGGAAGTATTTTCATGTGCAAAAAAAAAAAAAAAGAGTCCACAAATCCAAGGGTATTTTTTTTCCAACATAATTCTTAATCAGCTATAAGCCACAATTGACTTCCAAAATTTAATTACAAAACAATTTTTTTTTTTTTGTTCATCACCGAGAAAAACATCATCAAACCACTAATCATTATTTATAGAAAATACAAAAAATCATATCACAATCACAGGATCTAACATTTTAACTTCTAAGAAAAAAAAAATACCCACAACAGCACAACCAGATTTGGCAATAAATTAAAATTCAACATCAATAAAAAAAAATACACACAAAAAGAGTATGAATGAAAGATGTAACGGAATTAAAAAAAAAAAAAATTACACCCATCAAATTTTGATGCAAATTATTAGTAAATTAATTCAAAAGCACTCACCTTTTGATTTTTTAAGATAAAAAGTAGAGGTTGGGCCCATGAAGGAAGAGAAGGGATAAGGGGGAATGGGGGACCACAATCCACATATGCACAGACAGCACAACCACAAACTCACAGACAATGAAGAAGAGCTGGGTGACAGCGTGAAGGAGTGAGAAAGGGGATTGTAAGAGGGGAACCTAATTTTTTTGCTTTTTGTGGGAGAACTGGACCTGTCTTTGACTCTTTTTCTTTATTTTTTTTATGTTTTTTATTTTTTATTTTTGGGTGTGGGCGTTGGGTTGACGCTTTTATGTTTTTTTAATTATTTTTGTGTAATGTAGGTGGAGCGTGGGATGTTTTTTATTTTTTTAAAGGGGAAGGGATCAAGCTAACCAAGTGACCAATCTTGTTTTACTTTTATTGGAGGGGGGACCAGTGTAATATATATATATATATATATATATATATTTACATCTGAATTTTTTTTTAACTAGAATTGGGGGGGACCATGGCCCCAGCTAGTCCCCCCCTTCCTCCGTCTCTGTTTACAATACCACTTGAAGATCATTATACTCAAATAACCGATCATGGCCCTTTGAATGTTCCTGGTTCCCTTCTACTCCTCCAAACATGGTCTCTTGTATGGGCTATAGATGAAGTGAAGCTTTTGTTATGTTCTTTTTGGGTTCAAGTCTACAATCTACCTCACCAGTATATGACAACTAAAAATGCTATCAAAATTGGCAAAGGCATTAGCAATCTTTTAGAGCTTGATACTTACAATTCCTCTGGACTCATATGTCGTCAAGTTATCCGTTTTAAGGTTAAAGTTGATACTTCCAAGCCTCTTGCTTCGGGTTTCTATATTCCACGTCCATGTATGAAACCTCACTGGATTGCATTTAAATATGAGCATTTGGATGATTATTGTGTTTCTTGTGGGCTTATTGGGCATAAGAAAGGAGTATGCCCTTTGTTACAAAAATTGATCCCTCCAAATAAATATGATAGACCTCTTCGTACCTCTTCTTATGTGAGCCCAAAACTGGTTGCTTCGGTGCCATCAGATGATTCAGACTCTGGCATTTCTTTAGCAACGTCGATGGGAAATAGCTTAGGCAATATCTAAGGCCACATGGTATCTTATGTGGCAAAGAACTAGAGGGATTATTTAGTTATCTCATCCAATGTGTTTTTTGGGCAACACCTGGAGTCCTCAACTAATTTGGTTAGCTCTCAACCAGCAATGTTGATTGAATACTTGGAAAAATCTCTCCACAATTGGTCGGTCTACTAGATAATAGATAGAGGTAAATCCCACCATCTCCTCATGCAATCTAATGAATCACCTTGTACTTATCCTTTATTAAATGAACCCAAAAGTTTTCTTCTATTTCTATACACATTTACACTTACTATCACAAAGCTAGAATTCATTTTTCCCTCTTCTGTAAAGCAAATTTCATTATGGATCCCATTTACCTTACACAGCCAAATTTCTTCAAAAAATTCCTCACTAATTGGGCCCAAAATTTTGATAACCCAAGTCTTAAAAGCCCACCTCCCCCCTTTCACTTAACCCCTCCATTAGTTCAGGCCTATCCCACCACATAGCCCATGTTCTACCAATTAACCTAAACAAATAGCCACCCCACCACCCGTAAGATCACATCATACACTCACAGTCTATCTAGATTTTGCCCATATACACTTACATGCCCTCATAGTGTTGCCCTCTCCTCTTCCCCATCCTCACCATCGCAACTCCCATATCCCTCCAACTCTCAACCTTTGCAGCACCTTTTGTTATAGCCACTGCAAGTCTACCTAGAGTGAAAAGGAAGTCCAAAATGGTTTATAATAAAGATGATATTCCTCTAGCACAATTAAAAAATCTCGCCTTGAACAAGTCTACTTGGAGTCTCTTTATAATCTGGAAATTGCAACATTATCTCTCATTGAATTACAAAATACTACTCCTCCAAAGGGACTTGTCTATAATTTCTTGACTACCCCTCTTCATGGGTCTCAAGGTCAGATTATGAATGATATGGCATAACTTGTCATGCCATTTGCCCCGGATGTTTATATGGCCCATTTACTGACAAATTTGGACTCTGCTTATATTGTTGATAGGAGTAACTCCACTACATCTTATGTGGCTGCAACTATAGTTTCTCTTTCACGTTGTTATTTTAGGGTTTCTAGGGGAAGGCGCACACTTTTTAATGACTTTGTGTATGGAAGTGAGTTGAACAATCTTTCTTCTCATGCTCATGTTGTTGTTTCACCAGTGGATTTGAGGTTTTGGAGGAGTGCCCAGTGATGCCTCCTCCCACTGCATGAGGTTCTTAGCATGGAATTGTAGAGGGTTATCACGTGCCTCTGCAATTCATAGCTCAACGAATAAGATTCGGATACATTCTCCTGATATCCTTTTTTTGTTTGAAACTAAACACAAACTTCTAATGTTGTTGTGATCTTAAATAGACTTGGTTTTTATTTGATGGTGCATGCTCCTCCCTTTAGCTTTAAAGGAGGGCTTTTGTTAGCATGGCGCCATGATGTAGATCTAAAATGTATCTCAACTTTTGTTAATACAATAAATGTTTGGTGTTACTCTGATCCTCTTAATTCTCCTTGGTTACTTTCTTGTATTTATGGCTGTAGTGACCAAAATTATTAACTAGGCATAAGTGGCTTAGTTGAGGAAGTTAATTTTGGCTTTGGATCACTAAGGGCACTAGAAGGGTAATTTGGACTTTTGGGCAGACGTATGCTAGGTTTGGCGGACGTACACTGCTATTTGTAGTGCGGACATATAGTGGGGGACCAACGAACGAATGCTCTGCAAACCGTGCAGGCGGACATACATAGGACCACCGGACGTACGCTACTTTTTGAATACCCTTTGTATAATACCTAACGTACGAGGCAGCCATTGAACCACTAGGCTTGAACCACCGACGTACGCCCTTTGGCCAGACGTCCGCTGCTTTTTTGGTCATATAAATAGCACCCTACCCCCTTCGTATTTTTCACAATCCCCAGACGCCCCCAAGTTGCCAGAGTGTTCCTAGAGTGTTTTTCAAGTGTTTTCAAGTGTTTTTAGTGTGTTGTGAGCATGTGTGTAAGGCGTTTGCGAGTTTTGGAACGTTCATGAGGTGGAACTCTTGCGGTTTTGTTTCAAGGAGGTAACGTTCGATCCTTAACTTTAATTTACGTCGTTATGCTACTTGTTTAGTGTTTAGTTGTGGTTGTTAGCTTAGTTGCACTTTAAAACCAGTTTGGGTTAGCATTTTGTTAGCTTAGCGTTGTTACATTGCATGAAGGTTGTAAACTAGACTAGAAGGCTTTAAGATGTTCCTAATAGCCCTAGGAGTCAGAGAATAGGCGGACAATGGAGAGAAAATGAGGTTCTCTCTGAGAACCCATACAACGAGACGTCTGATGTGCGGACGATATGGCTTGTCGTTACATATATTTTCACCAAACATCTCATAGCTCCTATTTTCCTTGATTTAGAGTTATTTTAGTGGAATCAAGACTAATAGAAGATTTTTCATAGATTTGGAGAACCCGGATCTTTCGGAGTTTTCGGAGACGCTTATCGACCCGGTGAGTTTAACTCACATAATGTGCATTGTAATTTTTTTATGCACTGCATGTCTATTTTGTGTACCGAGCAAACATGCATATTTTACAACTCTCACAGTTTATACTTATTGCACATGAACTTTGTCATTTTAGGAAAAACGTTGTGCTGAACATGTTAACCAAGTGAGAATTATAAAATGACATGCATGTAAAATACAGACAAGATAATTGCATCATATGATATGGTACACCGGTACGTGCGGTAGTAATGGCCATAGGCTTACCATATATGTTAGCTTTATGGTCAAATATGTGCATTATGTGAGGGCTGTGGATCCATTGGTTTCGTGACCTTGATACAACCATTCCCAATGGTTCGGTCATTATAGGATGGACATCATTAGTTTGTGTGGGCCACTCGGAGTCAGACTCGATCATGCCACTAATGTTACGTACGGTATGTTATGCAATGATTAGGGCATTGGCATTGTATTATAGGTCCCTTGGGACAGCATCAATCCTACTGAGAAAGGGTAATATCTCGAGTAGACCATACTATTGAACTATGACTATTGTTTATATCATATGTATATATCACTACTATATATATATATATATCATGCATAATTAAAATGTCATGATGGAACTAATTTTGCTTATTAAACATCTGAGTTCATTACTAAAAATGGCATGGGTATTATTTATGTTAAAAATTACTAAGTCTTAGACTTACCCCTTTATTTATGTCTTTCCCCATCATTACGAATAATTGCGCAGTTTAGCTGCCCTAGACGAAGATGCTATCGGAGACTACTTGGATGATTGCTCAAGATTTGATACAGGTAATCTTTGAGGATATGGATCCCGTTTGGCTTGAGACGATGTGGGAGGATGGAGGATCTGCCCGTGTAAACATGATGGAAATTCTGATTTCACTAGCTCTGTTGAAGCTTAAGTCTAGGCTCTGATCTGTTGATCTTTTGTGAACAATGTTGTTGTATCTTGTTTTAACTATTTTCCTGTTGATGGTCTGTTGACCAGTACATTTGATGACTATCTATCATATTATGGATGTAGTACTTTATCTTTGGTATTGATGTGTGATATTTCTATTATTGTCTCTTAATCTTATAGTCTTGGTAAAGTCTTCCGTTATAATTTTCTTGTTACGATGAGGGAAATGATTTTTCGAAGGTCGTGTCTCGGAGGGACATGGCTAGGATGGCACACCGTATGATCAATTACTAGTTAATTGATATTTTCATTGGGCGGGGCGTCATAATGGCCCCATGTACATAAAAAATCTAATTTTTGGAATTCCTGAAGGATGTGGGTAAGGATTATTTGGGGCATTAGCTGTGCATGGGTGATTTTAATATGATTATATCTCAATCTAAAAATATGGCAATAAGCCTTATGCATGCTCCTCCGATGATCCATTTCATAATTTTCTGGATTCATATGGAATGATTGATCTAGGTATTTTTGGTAACCCTTTCACTTGGTCTAATAAGCGACAAAGTCACCATCTTATTAAGGAACGTCTTGATTGAGAAATAGCAAATTCTCATCAGATCCATTTATTTCCCCATTTCTCTATTCAGCACCTCCTTGCACACTCCTCTGATCATAATCCAATCATGTTAGATACTTCAAATCTTTATTTACCCAGACCTTTTAGGTTTGAAGAATTTTGGACTTATGACTCTTCTTATGGTTCGATTATCTCTAATGCATGGTCTTCTTGTTTCAATGGCTCACCCCACTTCATCCTAGCCAAGAAACTCAAAGCTACCAAGGCTACTCTAAATGTTTGAAATTCCTAATTTGGAAATATTCATAAACGGATTACTGCAACTCTGCAGCAACTTGATTTCATTCAGCAGTCTGTGCCTTCTACTCAATCCCGTGATTTAGAAGATAAATTTCAAAAATTTCTAGATGATCTTTTTATTTAGGAAGAATCTCTGTAGAGGAATAAATCTAGAGAGCTTTGGCTTACCTGTAAGGATTTGAATACGAAATTCTTCCATACTTCTACTATTATTAAAAGATGGAGGAATGCAATTTATTTTCTAAAAATGTCTTATGGGGACTAGTCTTCTGATAGACTTGAAATTGGTAATTGTTTTACATCTCATTTCGAGTCTTTATTTTCCTCTTATGTTCCTCAATTAGATGGCGACCTTCTATCGTTCTTTGATATTGTATCTCCTCTGAGGAAAATGATGCAATTTGTGCCATTCCTTCGGAAGAAGAAATTTTCTCTATCTTATCCAGTATTGGTTCTACAAAAGCTCATGGCTCTAATGGGTTTTTTGCACTCTTTTATAAGAAATATTGGAGCAGAGTTAAAGATGTTGTGCTTTCAAGCATTTGGGATTTTTTTTGGGAAAAACTATCTGTTAAAAGAGCAAAATCACTCATTTATTGCTCTCATTCCCAAGCGTCTGGGTGCTTCTTCTGTTGATCAATTCAGACCTATTAGCTTGTGTAATATTATCTACAAAATTATTTCAAAGATCCTGGCTAATGACTAATCGGTTCAAAGGTTTGCTTCATCACTTTATTTCTCCTTATCAATCTGCCTTTGTTCCTTCCAGGAATATTCAAGATAATACCATTTTGGCTCATGAACTTCTTAATTCTCTCAACTCTAAGAAAGGACGTGGAGGTCTTATGGCTATTAAAATTGATATGGAAAAAACCTTTGATCGAATGGAATGAAATTTTCTATTAGCCATTCTATCAAAGCTTAGGTTTCATTCAACTTGGATCAATTGGATTCGAATCTACATCACTTCTCCCTCATTCTCCATTCTCATCAATGGAAGCCCCTTTGGTCTCTTCAGCCCAGCTAGGGGGCTTCGTCAAGGGGATCCTTTATCGCCCTTTCTTTTTATTCTTGGCACAGAAGTCATTTCTCGTCTTCTTCTTCATCAAGAATCTCATGACCTTCTTAAAGGCATCAAGATTGCTCGTAATTGCTCCCCAATTACGCATCTTCTATTTGCAGATGATCTCATTATCTTTGCTAAAGCCACTTCTGCAGAAGCAATTATTATCAAATCTTGCTTAGACAAATATTGTCTTTGGTCTGGACAAGCCATCAAAATTTCTAAATCTTTGGTCCATTTTAGCAAAAATATTGTTGCATTTACTATCACTAGTATTCAAGGTATTTTTCCCTACAAGCAGGCTTCAGCATCTTCCAAATATCTTGATCTTCCTCTCATCTTTGGTAGATCCAAAACAAAAGTTTTTTAGGATATCTTGGTGAATGTTTCTAGCAAAATTAAGGGTTGGCGAGCTAAGACTCTGTCTCAAGTTAGACATACAATGCTTATTAAATCGATTGCAACTTTAATTCCTTCTTATACAATGAGCACTTTTCTTCTCCCTTCCTCTTTGTCTTCTTCCCTTGATAGGTCTTTCAAAAACTTTTGGTGGGGTTTTCCAAAAGATAAAGCCAAAAATCTCTCATTGAAATCATGGACCTCCATTTGTCTCCCGAGAATTTTTGTGGGCTAGGATTTTATTATATGCAAGACTTTAATCTGTCTCTCATTGCCAAACTGGGATGGAAATTGCTTTCAAATGTTGACTGTCTCTGGGTCAAACAGCTCCAAAATAAATATATCAAATATGAGAATTTTGTTTCCTCTCCCAATTCCTCTTCTACTTCTTGGCTCTGGAAAGGTACTTCTCTGTTTCATCAACCTATCGCTTCATCACTGCCTCTTCTTCCTTTTGTCCCACCATTGATTCCCCCTCTCTTTGTTGGAAATCATTATGGAAGCTAAATCTCAATATTATGCTCAAATTATTTTTGTGGAAAATAGCTTGAAATATTCTTCCGACTAATGAGTGATTAAGCCAATTGTTTCCCATTTTCCGTCCATATCTGATGCTTCTTGTCCTCTTTGTAAAATGGATGATGATTCCATGCATCATTTATTTTTCAAATGTATTTTTGCTCATGTTATTTGGTGTAGTTCCTTCTCTCCCTTGGACTCAACAGCTTTCAACTTCTCCTCGATGGTGGAATGGATAAATATTATTATTTCTCCAAGTCGCCATCTTGGCATTACCCAAGTGGACCATTATAAATTCCAAATTTTTGTAGCTGTCGCATGTGATATCTTATAGTTCTATAGAAACAAAGCATTTCATGATAAAATTTCCTTTAATGTCCATAGTGTCTTAGCTCATATAAATAAAATCACTATTGAGCATTTTCAAGATTGGCATCTAGCAACACAAGCCCCATAGGAAAAATGGATAGCTCCTCCGATTCACTGGTTCAAGATTAATTTTGATACAGCTATCTGGGATTCTTTCTAATCTCAAGATGTATTAGTCATAATTCTAAAGGCCAGATAATTGATATGATCTCCCAAATCAGTCCATCTTACTCTCCAAATATGGGAGAAGCTTTGGCAACCCATCTAGCGGTTTTCCTAGCGTTTTCACTTGGTCTTGATTGTTTTATTCTCAAAGGAGATTCTGAAGTGGTATTCCTAGCTCTTCGTCATCCAAATTCCTCTCCGGATTGGAGGATCTCCTCCATCATTGATGATATTATGGACTCTATCCCCTTTTCTTCTTCTTGGGAAGCTAGAAATGTTAACCGAAGTGCAAACTTTTATGCTCACTATATAGCACATTAGGCCGCAGCTAGATGTCATTCTGACAACATTCCCTTTTCCTATTCCCCTTCCATTTCTTCTAGGACTGTTAGAGTGAAGGACCCTCCTCTTTCTTCTTGTTTTTTGTAGTTCTTATGGTTTGTAACGTACTTAATAAAAAAATAAAATAAAAAACTTTGCATGGCTGCAGGTGACTTTGTATCTTACTTGCATAGTAAAAATCCTGTCAACAATTGAGATAGAAGATCTAACAAGAAAGTAAATTGGGTAAAATTCAATTACCCCTCAAACTATCTCTTAATTAACAATGTCTCCCAAAACTTTCAATTGTGACAATGTCTCTCAAACTACCAAAGTATAGTTAATGTCATCTTAAGGCTAGCAAAATGATAAAAAAAAAAAAAAAGCCCTTATATATTTCTCAATAAGGCAAAAATACCCCTATAAATTCAATAAATAAATAAATAAATTTTTATTTTTTTAAAAAATTTAGTTTAAAAATATTTTTTAAACGAAAATTTTTATTTTTTAAAAAACGATTTTTTTAATGGAAATTTTTATTTAAAATATTTTTTTTAACAATTTTGTTTTAGAAAAATAAAATTGTTGATTTTTTTTAAAATAGACATTTTTATTTTAAAAAGTTATAAAAATCATTTTTTATAACAAAAAAAAAAATCAAAATTTTGTAATTTTGTAATTTTTCTTATACAAAGGATTTTTTTTTAAAAAATTAAATTTGCCACCCTTTGGATTTTTTTTTTAATCCTTTTTTTTTTTTTTTAAGTTTTACGTTTTTTCTAGAAGTTTTAGTATTTTTTTTTAATTTTACTAAGGGTAGTTTCGTCATTGGGAGGAACATTGACAATTTTTTGTAGTTTAGAGGAGACATTGTCAATTGAGTTGTAGTTTAAGGGGGGGTATGTAGACTTTCCATGAGTAAATTTTTAAGTCATTGAAACATGCATATTTTTTTGGAAACTTAGTGAGTGATTTTTAAACAGGTTAAAAAATATGGTAAAAAAAAAGAGACACAAAGCCGAAAGCTCTCTTCTTTCTCCTAAAAACAGAGAGAAAGCCCAAAACCTAAAGCCATTGGAGCAGGAGGAAAAACCAGTTCTGGTTTTCCCTCATCCTCCCCTTTATGCTCTTTCCTTTTCCCTTTTCTAAGTTTCTCTCAAGAGTGTTTGGAATTGGTTTTCCCTCATCATTCCCTTTATGCTCTTCCCTTTTTCCCTTTTCTAAGTTTCTCTCTAGAGTTTTTGTTTTTTTTCCTCTAGTCTCTTTCGATGCTTTATCTATCGTCCTTGACTATTTATCCCTAACCCTCCAAAAAACATAGGCACCATCTCCCTCCTTGCCAATCACCTTCTCCACCTCATTTCTTGGCCAGATTTGTGATTTATGAAGATGGGTTTTTTCAAAATCATATCTTCTTTTCTCCGCTAGTTCCAGGCTGCAACGCGCCATGCCACTACCCTCACTAGCGTCCCAGCTTCCTTGAGCCATCATCCGCGCCTTCCCCCAACATCGACACACTAAAGTGTGGACCACACTAGGGACAGAGCCAGAACTTTTATCGGAAGGGACCAAAGCAATTTTTTTTAAAAATTTTTTGGTTATTTGGATTTTTATTTTTATTTTATTTTTTTTGCAATGTGTAACAAACGGGTACTTTTTTCTATTTTTTTTCTTCTTTTTCCAATCATCGGTACTTAAATACAATGAGGAATTGAGCTTAAAATTGTGTCATATTATCCAATTAAATATTTAAATTTTAACCAACAATATTATCAATATTGAATAATCATAATATTCAAATTACAAGACCACATAGATTAGGAATTGAGCTTAGAGTATAAATCTCAAAAAGTACGACTTACATTGAGTTATTTTGCACCTCGTTGATTAACATCATATTTACATATATGACACGCAATCGAGGATCAAACTCCAATAAATTTTGTGCATTTTTTCTTTTGAAATAGTCAAGTATTGTATTTGACTTTTTCATCATTTATAAATAAATTTACATAATCATTTTGCGTCTTTAGAAAATAAAAATATATATATGTGTAGGTTAACAATGAACAAACTCACATAAATAATATAATCATCACCACATAGAGACTCTAAGTTAAACATTATACTTTAACTCTATAATTATTATTCTCTTTCTATCTCATTAATCTAGCAACTTATCACCAATTTATAATAGTTATATTCATATACAATAATCAATATGATTCTAATATGACATATTAGAACCTAAACCCTATAGGTATCAATTTCTATTGAACTCATGAAAGTCTAGGGGTTAATTAACACTTTAAATGTAATTAACACATCCAATTAGCAAATCCTAGTGTTCACATACCAAAAATCCTAATTTAATTCATATTATACAAATTAGGGTTTATATCCATACTATTGACAATAGTGAAATTGAAGCTTTCAACTCATTAATCTAACAACCCGAATCTTAAACCATGCATAGAAATCCACTACAGACAAAGCCCCAAATTAATTTTAGAAATTTAACTTCTTGCCAAAATTTCCCCAAATTCAGACTAATAAAAAATTACTCAAATCATTATGATTTCAAACTTGAAATTCAATAGGTAAAACAAAAACTCAAAGAGAAACTAGAAATTTCTCAATGGCATTAGTTATAAAAACCCATCAAAATGACAACAACAAAAAACACAAACTTTTTTAGGAAGGGACCATGACTTATCAATTTATTTTAGGGGGTGAGGAGACCAGTATTATTATTATTATTTTTTACTCCTTAAAAAATCTTTTTGAGGAAATTGGGGGGGGGGGGGGTGGCCCCAACCAGTCCCCCCTCCCTACATCTTTGGACCGCACGCTCATGCGTGTGGATCTAACGCGCCAGCGCATGGCCCTTATCGCTGGACAGCAACCTCACAAGGCTCTCCTTTCACCCTCCACTAAAGCTGCTTTCTTTTGGGTTTTTTTGTATTTTTATTTGTATTTATGTTGTTCACATGTTAATCCAAACTGTTTGGGCTTCATACTCTTTGTCTATGTTGGAGATCTCCTTTCCATTGTTCTTACCCTTCTTAGTCTATTCGATTTCCTTAGAAGCTAGATTAGATCTAAATTGTTCTCCCTTAGTATGTTAGTCTTTTTTGGAAGTTGGATTAGATCTAAGTTTATAGGGGTTCTTGTACTCTCAATGATTTTATCCATCATAATGAGCCACGGTTGTCAAAAGTTGCATTCCCAAGTGACTTCCACCTTTCTGGATCTTCCTTAGGGCTTTGAAGTGTTTGTAATTTACCTTTGTTGGGTTACTGTATTCTTGTATTTTTTTCATGTTTTTCCCTTTCCCTCTATTTCCGCTTAGGTAACTTTACCTTGATTGCAATAAAGTTGTTCTTAATTTTCTTTTTTTTTTTTAAAAAGGTCTAATATTTTTATTATTTTATATCTTTAATAAGATTTAACTTATAACAATAAAAAAAAACCTGGTGAAATACCTCTCTAGATGCCACGTAAGGAAGGAATGAAAAACAGGTTGCATGTTTAGAAACGGGGTTTGCTAGGGGTTCTTCCCATAATATTCTCCTGGCATTCTCCTAGTCTTACTTAAAACATGATTTAAGAAAAAATAAAATTGTAGTACCGTTTTTTTGTCAACAGATTAATTTTTATCAATTAGTAGTTAGGTACTAATGCTTTTAAAACTTGTTTTTAGATTCAAAACTAAAAGTTAAGAGTGGAAAGTTAACCATTTTGGGATGATATCATCCAAAATGGGTTTGATCATCCTAAATTTGATGCTAATGCCCCAATTTTTATGCTAATGCCTCACAAATTTAGTGCTAATGCCTAAAAAAACAGTGGTGAAAGCGACTACAATTTTATTTTTTCTTAAATTATGTTTTACGTAAGAGTGGGAAAGCCAAAAGAACTTACTGGAAGAACCCCTTGCATTTCCGTTTATAAACTAACAGGCTATTTTGTTACTTGAGAGATTAGTATTTTTAGAATTACTTTTATTTATTTAAACTGTGTTTGTTTTCTAAGTCTATTTCCGGTTATATATTATAAATGATAGGATGTAAAACTTGAAAAAACATTTAATTGGAAGTTGAAAATCAAACAAATCTCAATAAAAAAACAACATGACAAAATAAAATTCCATAGTGTGAAAATAAATTTTTTCTTTCTAATAAAAAATTCCATGGTAAAAATTTCTTTTTCCATTTTAAAAAAAGAGATGATAAAGACCCAACATTTTTGCTCAACTTTTACCTTTTTTTTTTAAAAAAAAAAAAGAAAGTAAAAAAAATAAAAAAAGTGTATGGAAGGAATAATGTTTTTTTTTTTTTGTCCTTCTTTTAATTGGTGTTTTTTTAAAAATAAAAATTGCATTTTTCTTCATAAAAATGGTCATTTTTCATAAAAATTGACCATTTTTATGAAGGAAAATGCTTTTTTTTTTTTTACTAAAAAAAAATACAAACTAAAAGAATGACAAAAAATATATATATTACTTCAAACACTTTTTTTATTTTATTTTGTTTTTTCTTTAAAAAAGAAAAAGAAAAGAAAAGAAGACAAAAGTTGGGTAAAAAAGTTGGATCTTTAATATATTCTTTTGAAAAGATGGATGATAAGGACCCAACTTTTTTGTTTAACTTTTACCCATCTTTTGCCTTTTTTGTTTTTGGGAAACTTCAAAGAACCCCTCTGAACTTTCACCATTTTTGAAATACCCCCATCGAACTTTAAAAATTTTCAATTTATCCTATTGAACTTTCAATTACTCTTAATTTGGACTCCTCCATACATTTTAGGGTTTAAAAAATAAAAAAAATACCAAAATACCCATGATTTTCATTTTTTAAAAAATTAAAAAAAACATTTTGGAAGTTGTAATTTTAAACGGTGACTTTTATATAAAACTTCAACTTCCAGAACGTTTTTTTTATTTTTTTAAAGGGAAATTTCAGAAAACCCCTGAAATTCCATCATTTTTTAAATACCCCTCAAACTTTAAAAACTCTCAATTTATCCTATGAACTTTCAATTGCTCTTAATTTGGACCCCTCCGTATATTTTAGGGTTTAAAATTATTTAAAAAGACCAAAATACCCCTGATTTTTATTTTATTTTTTTTAAACAAATGTTTTGGAAGTTGAAATTTTAAACGGTGACTTTTGTATAAAATTATAACTTCCAGAACATTTTTTAAAAATAAAAATAAAAATCATGGGTATTTTGGTCTTTTTAAAAAAATTTAAACCCTAAAATATATGGAGGGGTCCAAATTGAGAGCTATTAAAAGTTCATGGGGGGTAAATTGAGAGTATTTAAAGTTTGAGAGGGGTATTTTAAAAAGGGTGGAAGTTTAGGAGGGTTCTCTGAAGTTTCCCATTTTTTTTAAAAATAAAAATCAAAGGTATTTTGGTCTTTTTAAAAAATTTTAAATCCTAAAATGTATGGAGAGGTCCAAATAGAGAGCAATTGAAAGTTCAGGAAGGTGAATTGAGAGTTTTTAAAGTTAGAAATATTCAAAAAGAGAAAGTTCAATTCTCGAACTTTCCATTTTTTTTTAAAAAAAAAAAAAAAACAAAGTAAAAAACTTTTACTAGAAATGAGTATTAAGATGATATGGAGCTTATTCATTGAAAATGATCAAAATAATTAGGAAAGATACATGTTACAAGTATCTATTGTTGGCCAAGCCCTAATGAATGCGTCTACAAAATAAAAACAAGTGAAAACTTCATTTATTCCTTTAAACTTATGCACTTTTTGCCAACACTCATCTAATATTCTAAATTTCTCACTTTGATGTATCGAACTTTCGTTTCATTCTAAATACCCCATACCGTTAAATATTGTAGTTAAATATTGCAGTTAAATTAAATAAAAAAATGAGAAAAATGATGTATTTTATTAGTTTCACATTTTCTGTAAAATCCTAAGGGAAGAGAAAAAGTGAAAGGAAATAAAAGTTCAATATACTAAAGCCAAAGATTTTGAATATTAGAAGAGTGTTTGTAGAAGACGAGTAAGTTTATGAGGTAAGTGAAGTTTTCCTAAAAACAAATAAAAACTAAAAGGGTTAAATGCTTTTTCAGTACCTGTGCTTTGAGCCAAAATCAAATAACCACTCTTTTTTCAAAATATTGGTTATCAAATAAACTCAATTGCTTACAGGGATTGTTAGTTTTTTTTAACGAGTGCCGTCATCTTACACATGGCGTGATACTTGTGGTTTCAAGTCAATTGTGGTACTGAGTTTTTGGATTTCACATCAAATTAAATAATATTAAAATTATGTAAACAAAATTAAAAGAACACATATACTTCCTAAACAAAAAAAATAAAAATAAAAATAAAAAATTCATCGTCTTCTCTTTCTCTTCTCCCTCAACCACTTAGGTTTTGCAAACCCAAATACCATCTTTGTCATCCCTTCCTCAATGATGATTCAGAGGAACTCTACAATGATTATTAACAGTAGTCAACAAACACACAATCAAAAGGAGATACTAAATTAAATAAAATTCAAGCAAGTCCCAATTACAAACTTTGTTGCAGACTAGCGATTATGAGAGGAAGATCTTCCTAAACAAGGTTCTATCGGCAATGCTCGTCCAAATACGGATTGTTTGATTGACAAAAGCCTCTTCTCCAAATGCAGAGGAGTTCTTATTTGAAAGCTAAAATGCGCTTGAGTCATCATCGACTCAACTATGAAGCGAGAAAGAAATCCTCTTCAACTAAAGCTTATGGAAGCCCTGTCTCAAATCCAAATACCACATCACCCTTTCTCAGAGAAAATTTTTCTCATTACCTTTCATCCGAGGTAAAGTCTGTTATTTTTTACAATTTGTTTTGATAAGGTTCATTTGCAAAATAGATTTGAGCCTGCAAAAACCTAAGTGGTTGGGGAGAGAAGAATGGAGAGGATGATGGATTTTTTTATTTTTTATTTTTAGGAAGTACATAGGTTCTTTTAATTTTTTTTACATAATTTAATATTTAACTGACGTGGCATCCAAAACTTAGGTATCACGCGTTATCTTGAAACCACATGTCTACATGTGTAAGGATGATGTAAATTAAAAAAAATAGAATCTAAATGCATTTGTGATTTATTGATAACCAGTATATGATATTTTAAAACCAAGTGAATATTTGATTTTAAAAGAAGCGATCTGAAAATATTTAACAAACTAAAATAAAAAACAAAAATTCAATTAATCTACCAAATTTTGGTGCACTTCCTTGGCAAATCACCGATCAAGTTACCGGTAACGGAGGTATTCGGAAAAGCAACCTCTAAATCGGAACAAGTGTGTGCCAATACTCCCCGATCTTTCCACCATGAACCCTCAAATATCACCGCAGCTCTCACAAAGACATTGAAGCTCACCTTTCCCTTCTCCTTAGCCCGATTAATCTCCTCCGGCGCCGAATCCCGCCAGAACCACCGAGTTCTATCCTCCGCCGTAACATTCACAGACTTCTCCGTCTCCGTGCCCAACCGGAAAGGCTCCTGCAGCGTCGCACTCGCCAGATCATACAATCTTTTGTACGACACGTCGACATCAATCTGCTCGTAGTAAATTTTACAGCGGCTGTTCGTCTGCTTATAGGTGAGGCCGATAATATATACGGCCATCAACGAGGAGTTGTCGGAGGTATCAAATGTCGGCACAGAAAGCGAGTCGAGCCAGAGAGAAGGCGCTTGTTCTCTGAGGGTGAACCATATGAGGCTGAAGGTAATGGCGCTGAGCGTGAGCGCCGACACCGATATGAACGCTACGACGACAATGAATCTGGTGACGTCGTACGGATTTGCGTTGGCCGGCGCCGAACGGCGGAGCTGAGGGTTATTGTCGTCGATGTAATTACAGGGGTGAACTTTAATCGCTAAATGTTGAGATTTCAAAGGTAGGTCTACAACCAAACCAGCCATGGTTATTGAAGAGAGGAGGATAGACGAGAAAGATATTCATGGAAGAGTAATGCGAGAAACAACTATTTATTTTTATTTTCTACGGTTTCTCCTACTATTTTCATGGTGTTTATTTAATTTTAGATTGATATTATTTTTAAAAATATAAACAAGGATAAAGTCCATATAATTCCTTCAAACTATTACCCCAACAACAATATACTCCAAAACTATTAATTGCCACAATTTACCTTCAAAACTACTAAAATAATAACAAAATGACAAATTACTCTTACTAAAATAAAAATAAAAATACTAAAATACTAAAATTTTTTTAAAAAATTTTAAGGATATTTTTGTCTTATTAAAAATTCTATAGGGATAATTTCATCATTTTGCTAGCATTGGGGGGTACATTATTATTGTTTTGGTAATTTTGGGATTAAATTGTGTAATTAATAGTTTTGAGGTAGATTGTCATTAGGGTGGTAATTTGAGGAGATTAAGTAGACTTTACCTTATAAAGAATTAATAGAGTAAATTTTATTTGTTTCCTACTTCTTTAGAAAATAATATTCACATGAACATCAGGAGAATATTAGGAGGAACGATAGCATTTCTCATATTAGCTGTTCTCTTCAAGCATATTATTTTTTTTTTAAAAGGGGAAGAGAAATAAGGGACCATGGTGCCATTTTTTTTTTTTTTTGAGCTTTTGCTTTTGCTTTTGCTTTTCGAGAGAATAATATTTACATAGGATCATGAGAACACATATCAGTTCTCTTTAATAATTATTTTACAGTATTAATTTGACAGTTTTCAACCATCTTTGATTCTTTTTTTTTTTAACAAATAAGAATGTTAATCATCACATCAACATTATGAAAGAAAAATAAATTTTCTAGTATATATATATATATATATTTTTGACTTAGTATAAATGTTAGTTACAGAACCAATTACATGGATGTGCTGGATGGGTAAAAAATAGAAATTGATTTTATTTTTTCTTTTTTAACAAAAGGCCGTTTACGCAACAATATTGACAATTATTATACGGCCAACAGAAGCAAATGACAATATTAGGACAATAAAACATGGAGGAAATAACAGAATTAAATTTGTTTTCTCTCTAAAAAACACAAAATCTTTCCTCTTTTTTTTTTTTTCTTTCTTTTCTTTTCTTTTCTTTCTTCTGTTTATTAACACATGATCATATAATTACGTAAAAAGTTATGTTCCCAAGAGGTAGTTAAATCGACTGAAACTATGCCTAATAAAGCGAATGTCACTAATTTGAATTCCACTCTTCCTTTTTGTGTGGACATATATATATATATATATATATATATAAAGAAAGTAAAAGGTCATTATTTTTAAGGGTAGTTCAATCGGTTGTTAATTACACCTCATCAATTGGAAGTTACTAGTTTGAATGTCTATTTCCCGTCCCTTGTGTGCACATAACATAAAATAACATAATCCTCAAAAGGTAGTTTAATCGCTGAGATCACACTTAATAAAGTGGATATTATTAGTTTGAATCTTTTCTCTTCTTTTATGTGGACATGTCAAAAAAATAATAATAATAAAAGGTCCCCGGCCCCGTTAGTTACGTTCATTTCGTGGATAACAAAATTCCAAGTATGTTGGAGACTTTTTAACAAAGTAAACAAGTGGGACCTTCTAAAAATTTATATATATTTTTATATTTAAAGTATATATTTTTTAACATGACAACAAAAATTACTATTAATTCATCAAAAATTTCACGTGATTTTGATTGCCCACACAAACAAAATGTGTGAGTGAAAGTAGTATAGTGTAATTTATATTCACAGAAATATGACAATCTGAAACTTACAACATAAATAACCAATGGTGGATGTAGGATGTTCATTCATTGGGGGTATTTTTTTATGAATAAATAAATAAAATTTATTAAAAATATTAAAAAATAATTAAATATAAAAAATGACTAACTCCTATTTGTAGATATGCTATTCGAATTTGATCCCTGTCACTATGATAATAATCACACTTTTTTTTTTCTTTTTTATCTTAAGGCTTGTTTGGGATTGTGTTTGAGAAGCTTAAAAGCATATTTAACATTTAAAAAGCCTGTCTGTAGAAAAAAATAATCGTTTGATAAAAAAAAATTAAAAGCACTTTTAAGGGTTTAAAAAGCCTAAAAATTGTCAAAAAAAACATTTTTAACAAAATCTTAAAAATGAAGTTTTTGCCCAAAAGCTCTTTTTAACTTAAAAGCTCTATTTTTCAAATACAATCCCAAACATGCTCTTATACAAGGATCTCCAAGCAAATTTACTAAATCTAGTTCAATATGAGGTCATTTAGAATTTGATTGAAGTTCAATAGAATCGTTGTTTTTCTCTATGATCTCAAATAACTACAATTATATATTTATATAATTAAAATATGAAACAAAAACTATATAAATTAATAAATAATAAAATGTACAAACAATTATCAAGAATAGGCTGAATAGCAATATAAATATGGACAGAAATTTCCTACCAAGCTAGTCGGAAAGAAATATTCTCCAATTCATTTAAAATAGTGCTAAGTGTCTATAAATATTTTAAATACACATTAAATTCTTAAGCCCATTAATTAAGATTTACTAACATAGACTAACATTTTAAATATTTATAAACACTTTGACATTATTTTAAGGAAAATGCTTGGGGTTCTCCCCGTAGATTCTCCTGGCGTTCTCCTAGTTTTATGTAAAACATGATTTAAGAAAAAATAAAATTATAGTAGCCTCCACCACCGATTTTTTTAGGCATTGACACCAAATTTGAGGCATTAGCACCAAATTTGTGAAGCATTAGCACCAAAATTAAGGCATTAGCATCAAATTTATAATGATCAAATCCATTTTTGGTAAGATCATCTCTAAAGAGTTAACCTTTCACCCTTAGGTTTTAGTTTTGAATCCAAAAACAAGTTTTAAAGCATTAGAACCTAACTATTAACTCATAAAAATTAATTTGTTAGTAAAAAAACGATACTATAATTTTATTTTTTCTTAAATCATATTATACGTAAAACTGGGAGAACGTTAAGAAAACACTACGGGAAAAATCCATAGCAAATCCCTTATTTTAAATGGATTGAAGAATATTTCTTTCAGATTGATTTGAATGAAATTTTTGACATATAAATATTAAAACAATTAATTTAAAACAACAATTTAAATCTAACTCTAAAAATTTAATTACATATCTTTTTTTCTTTTATTTTTTTCATTTTGTCTTGGACGGTTGGTACCCGGACCATATTTTGTGTAAATTATATAATATTATAATTTATATTATTATATTTCTTTGTCTTGGACTCTTGTGTCAATTATATAATATTATATTTCTTTATCTTGGACTCTTATGATAATTATATAATATTATAATTTATATATATATATATATATATTTTAAAACTCCTCTCCAAACTTGAGGCTGCAAGCAAAACGCAATGAGTAATTCTCACAAAACGGTGAGTTTTGAACTGTTCATTGTCTTCACCATTTTATTCTTTGAAAGATTGAAATATTCTACTTTTGAAAAAATTTCAAATTTCAACTAAGGGGCATAATATGGTTGAAGTTGAGGGAGAGAGATATAATCATGACTGAAGAAGGGCATAATCATGGGAAAAAAAAAAATCAGGGTAAGGAGGATTTTTAGGAGTTGTTGGATCCGCCCTTGTAAATAACAATATCTTCAAGGACTTCTTTGACATTTACGGAAATTAAAACAAAAACAAAAGATCAAGAAAATTACAATGGTAAGGAGGATTTTTAGGAGTTGTGAGATCTACCTTTACAAATAACAATATCTTCAGGGATTTCTTTGAAATTTACAGAAATTAAAACAAAAACAAAAGATCAAGATAGCAAAGTTTTAGGGTGTGTTTGGCAAAGTAGTGGACCGGACCGGAGCCAAAGACCCAAAAAACTCATTTCAAAATCAACTCTAACATTTTTATTTTTTATATCACATCAATCACTTTTATACAAAATATATATATATATATATTTTCTTACATCAATAAAATTTATTACAGTTCCAATCCACGTTCTTTTTAAAACCTTTTGCCAAACACATAAGTGTGGCGAAGGAGTTGGCTAGATCAGACCCAAAAATCAAAACAATTCCTCTTAAAATCATCCCAATATTTTTATTTTTTACATCACATCAATAATTTTTTATTACTATTTAAATAAAACAATTACTACAAAACAATTTGCTTTTAAAATTTTTTTATACAAAATATTCTTATTTTTTTGCGGACGTCAATCAAATCTGCTAAGGTTCAAGTCCTTTTTCAAGCCCCTAGCCAAACACACCCTTTTTCTTCGGCGATCTTCAACCCGAACGCACCAGAACGAGACCTCACCAAGTCCCAAACTCTCTCTCACCCGTCTAGCGAGCCATGAGTCTCTTCGGCCTGGGCAGGTATAATATGAAAATAATATATAATTTAGATCTTACATATTGTTTTTTCCTGAAAATATGTTTTCTCTTTTATAAAATCTTTTGTTTTGGTTCTCGAGTGTGTTCTTGCTTTCTGATTTTTGCATTAAATGATGAACAATGGAAATTATACATGGTTTATGATAACTTACGGCAGATCTATTGTATTGGGTAGATAACAATTTGTGATTTTGATATCTTCTGGTCGTTATTGACTTCGATCATGTTTTTTGTTGTATATGTATGTGTGTGTGTGTGTGTGTGTGTGTGCCTATGGTACTAAGGAGTATGTTTTGCCTAAGATGGAATTGGTGTATACAATGAAAAGGAAAATTGAGTTACAGCTTGTTTTCAAAATAATTTTTTGTTCTTAGTCATTTAACCAATTTAGTTTGAGGGAGTTTTCAGAAATGGACGATACTAGCTTGTTTTTAATGAATGATAATTTATTGAAGACGAGGAAAAGCCCTCATACACGATGGTAAACAAAAGATGTAACCACCCTATTGCTGTCAAAAATCTTAGAAGTTAACAAAATGTACAAGATTTGACGAGTAAAAATTAGGAAAATAAGCTATAGCCTAATCTAAGAGAGATCTTGAAAAGGAGGAGTTTAAACATAGTACATAAGACTCTTAGTCAATAGGCGGCGATTTCTTTCTCTCCAAATGCTCCACATTAACAATGTTGAGATAGCTTTCCAAATGGCTTCTTTGGAGTATCCCACTTTTGAGTCTTCCAACAATGCAACAACGCTAGGATTATTAGGCATGATCCATGAAACCCTGAATAAGATGAGAACCAAGTGCCAGATCCGGCTAGTAAACTCACAATGGATGATGAGGTGGTTTAGGGTTTCCTCGTTCCTTTTGCATTGGCAACACAAATTAACAAGGGTAAATCCCTGCCTCCTAAGATTATTGATTGCAAGTATTTTACCCCAAGCAATGTGAGGTGGAGCCTTCACCTTCCAAACACTCTTCAACGGGAACAAACGAGACTTTCTAGACTGTAATGAGTTATAGTAGCTCTTCACTTCAAAGCCATGATTGCATGTTGGGGTCCACAACATTCTATCTATCTCCCTCAGATGGGCTTCCAAAGAGTACAATTGGTCAAGGAATACAACAAAGGACTCCAGCACCTAATCCTAGATTGCCCTGAAGAAGCTCGGATTCCAATAGATATATGTGCCGAAGGGATCCAAGTAATCTGACACCAAGGTGTCTTTGTCACGAACTATAGAATAGAGTTCCAAGATGAGGACTTGAGAGCCACTTCTCTTCACCAAACACCATGCCAAAAATGTATGCAGAATCCATCCCCAACTTTGTAGGAGACCAAGTTGGAGAAATTCCCCTAACCATTTTTAATATTCCTTAAAGGCCCACTCTTGAGTTTATTCTGAATAGCAACCTCCTTTCTGAATCTCATACTTCTTGACAATCACCTATCTCCATGGGTCCATTTACCTAATAAAGCTTTATTAAACAGAAGATATTTTTTACACCCAAATTTCAAAGACGGAAGATAATGGGCTTAGTTGTTTGTAAAAAGTGGAGTATATTTTGGCTATGTTTACTTTAAATATTAATTTGGGAGCCTCAACTGGAGATAGGATGGACATAGTATGTATGATGAAAAGGAAAAATGCGTGGCCACTTGTTTTTCTAAAACCCTGTGGAAAGGGTAAAACTTATATTGACTTTTATTGCATGGTAGAAGACAATGTAATTTTATTTTATTTTTCATGAGACTCATATGATTCATCCAAAATGGTTTGGCGATGTGCAATAAATTCCAATGAGTTTATTGAAGAGAGAGTAATTTGATTCAAGTTGAAGGAGCAGAAAAGGAATGGGCAGAGATGAATAATATCATAGGGAGAGGTTCTAAAGAAAGACATGATTATAAAAAGGGTGACCAAGAGTGTGGCCATTGATAGGCCAAAATGGCAAAATTAGGCATGTAGCTGAGGGAGAGTTAAAAAGTTCCTGGGCTTGACTATCTGTACAAAGTTTTATCTGGCTGGATGCCAAAGCTTCCCTCTCTCTCTCTCTGGTGTGTGTGTGTGTGTGTGAATATCATGGCAGTGTACCATAAATCTTGCATGCATTAGTACTTCAGTCTATAATTGATGCCTTTTAAAATCCTTGTCATGAAGATGATCTTCCATTGATTACATGCCTTATTAATTGTTCTGCAAACAGAAACCAGAGGACATTCCGTCCAAAAAAGAGTGCACCCTCGGGGAGTAAGGTTGGTTCTTCTTTTTAACTAGTAATATTGGTCTTTTGCCTTTCTTGATGGTTTGAGGTTGACATGATCTCTTAATTTATATTAGGCTTGGATTTGTTATATTGTTTTTTTTTTCCACGGGTGCTCATTGTTCTTATGTTGCTAAATCCTGTGCTGCTTATGTGTCACTGTCATCATCATCAACAACATCTCTTTCTCTCTCTCTTTGCTTTGTAGTTGTGAACATAGTCCAAATTAAATTCATGGCATTGTACAGTTCAGCTTTAAGTATGAAGAAATGGAATAGAGTTTGTCGGTTGGAAAGCATAGTCTACATTGTTTTGCTTAAATGTTGAACCAGAGTAGAGTGAAAGAATACCTGATTTATAAAGTTTAAATTCTGATATAGATTACACAAGGGAAGACGTGGATTATTATGGGATGTTTTCCATGTAGCCTGATAGAATGATGATGTCATCAGTCATTTTGATACAAAATTTCCTACAAATTTCAGATTCTTTGAGTATTTGGACTATTTGACAAATGTTAAATTATGCAGTTGAAAGTAGGTATATGTGAGAGTGAATAGCTTTTGCAGTGGCATCTGATCCTAACTAATTGGCTGTTTTCCATAATTTATCACTTCTCAATAGACCAGAGCTTGGTCCTCTTACTACTTAATCTTTGCTTTGTACATATATGAGACTGCCACATCAGGGAGTGTGTGTAGCATTTCTCATATATATATATTGCAGTACTCTTGAACTTAGCAGTCAATTTCTGCAAATTATTCTGGTATAACTGAAATACCATTTTATGTCCTGTTGTAATGCAGGGGGCACAACTTAGAAAGCACATTGATGCAACCCTAGGTAGCGGAAACTTGAGGGAAGCAGTAAAGCTTCCTACTGGGGAGGATTTAAACGAGTGGCTTGCTGTCAACAGTAATTCTCCTCTCTTGCGTGCTTGTGTTTTAATATAAGTAGCGTGTTAAATGTTTATGAGCTTTTCTCTTTTGTTTTGTCATGTTATACCTGTCAACCTGTTAGGTTTAGTTAGTCATGTTTTACTTTGCTGTATTAGCTAATTTGTGTCATGTTCTTTATTTAGCTGATGCGTAAAATGTAAAAGTATATTTTTCCATGAATTTTTATTTTACTTAATGTGAAATCCAAATCTCATGTGGTTGTTTGTTATTTTCAATTTCAGCTGTCGATTTCTTCAACCAAGTGAATTTGCTCTATGGTACCCTCACAGAGTTTTGTACTGACGAGAATTGTCCAACAATGACTGCAGGCCCCAAGTATGGCCTATCATTGGAAGTCTTTTTTTTTTCCTCCCTTTCCTTCTATGAATTTTAGTTTTTATGGAAATGCAATAATGTGACTTTCCATTTATTTTTCTGCTTTCTTCATTAGGTTTTTTTAAGCATTTCCATCTAATATTTGGGGTAGTTCTTTATCTTATAAGAAACTGTGAAGCCTAAAGGAAAACTGAAACTCCAAAGTTACATTTCTGTCTACACTGAAAACTAAAGTGATAAGTTGGTTTGATCTCAAACCGAGTTCAATTTTGCCTCAAAACTTCAAGAATTAAATTTTGGTCTTTCTATACATGGGATCAAATATGTGAAAAAAATCCTTTTATGCTCGCATTGCCTCTTTTATCTCTCAATAAGTTTCTGTGCGGCGAGGTACTATTTCTATTTGTCTGTCATGCCCAGTTGACTGCCACCACAACAATTTTCTGTCCACCAAGTCCATTATTGTTTCACTATCTATGATTTTTATACATACAAGTTTCTGTCCGCCTTAATAAATAAACATTTTTGTGTGCGTGAATGGGTTCAATGAGCACACTTGTGGTCATATGCTCCTGTCAAGATTTTCAGGAGTTGCATTGTTTGACCCAGTCCAGGTGTTGAAATGTGACACATATGTCTATGTTTGCAAATCACAGGAGAGAATAGATCCATACATTCTGGCCATTATAGATTTTGTTTATAATTCTGCAAGTAGTAAAGGAAGTTATCCTGGTGAATCACAAGATCTGTAGGTTAGTTACTGGTACATCAACTTGGTTTCCGCTTTTCTTGTCAAATGCTTGTATGATTTTGTTAATTGATTTTGACATGTATTTTTGTTAATAATTGACAATTAAGAAGCATAATTGTTGTCAACATGATACTTGGTTTCTGCCCTCGTACAAAATGAAGGTTGGTTTTACCCCAGTATTTCATATGATGTGCCTGGTTTGGGGTTTCATTCAAGCTGTAACTTTTACTTCTTTTACCCTTAAGAGAGGATGTAGTATGTACTTAGATTTGGTATAAATGCACAGCTTTTCTTGAGTTCTGTATCTATGTCATATTATGGGGTTGGTATTAGCCTTGTCCAGCACATTATTGTTTTGGTTTGTCTATGTTTGAGGAATGTGTCCAAGGTTCTCTCCAATGTTATTGGGCTTTCCTGTGCATATTAAAATCGTTTTTGAAAACTTGCCCAATAATTGAGACATCTTCTAAACCTTGAACCAGGAAATTAAGTTTTTTTTTTTCTTTTTCGTTCTTTTCTTTCTGTTTTGGGTTTTTTTTCCTGCCTTCTCCTGCGGAGTCAAATTTACAAGTTACCAATATATATATATTTTTTACAAGTTACAAGTTACCAATATTGATTTCATCTGCTTTATGTAAATCTGTGTGTCTGCATCTACGTGTGTACTTATATTTTTGACGAATAAGTGATTTCAGTAAATCATAACCAGCCTAAAACGGCTAACAACATCCAAAACACAACCTGCAGCACAAACAATCTGCAGAAAAACCACTTAAACCCATCACTACAAACCCCACCCAAGGCCTAAGACTAAAGCCTTACATCAGCTATAGCCCAGCAACTGAAAGGAAACAAAACAGAACAAGAAAACACATTTCAACCAGCCAAAACTACCCAGCAGACACATTCTGCAGCAATAAAACCTGCAGAAATGCCACTAAACCCCAGCACAACAAAACCCCACCCAAAGGCCAAAGACCAAGCCTTACATCAGCTATAGCCCATCAAATAAAATGAAACAGAAACAGAACAAGAGAAACAAGTTACAACCAGCCAACACCAACCAGCAGTATCCTTCAGCAAAGCACGTCTGCAGGCAGATTCCACAAAGAGCAAAGTCCAAGGTTCTACTTATTCTTTGGAAACTTTCCTTTCCCAACAACTCTAGCTCGAATTTCCCACAAAATTTTCTTCGACAATTGCTCCTCAGACTTTGGATGACCTGCATGTTTAATCTCATTTCGAGTGCACCAAATATTATATACTACAGAACCCAAAGCCAATCTGCATAGAATAGCTTTAAGAGACTTGCAGCACCAATCATTCAAACCCAAAAGCAAAATATCCTTCCATATTATAGGAACATTTTCCACCCTACATCTAGACAACAGAACTTCCAAAGTCTATAGCTAAAACTGCATTCAAAGAAAAGATGATCATGGCTTTCCAGCTGGTTTCTGCAAAAAACACAATTAACATCTCCTTTGTAACCCCAAGACAGCAACCTATCCCCCATACTCAGCCTCCCTTTCATAGCAAGCGATAATATGAAAGCTTGTTTAGGAATAGCACAAGGAAACCAAACTAATTTCCACGAAGTAATTTGTTCCTTTTTCTCCCTAAGAACCTCCCAAGTATCTGAACTAACTAAAACACCCTTCCTTAAGCAGTTCATATAGGATTATCAGCAGGCCCCAAATTGATTTCCGGAAGTCTAGCTTGAATGTCCACTAAACCCTCAGATCTAGCAGGCCTCCAAAACCAGTCTCCATTGTTTATGACACAAGAAAGTTTTGCCTCCACCCTACTTTGAGCATTATAAACAACTCTATATCCATATTTCTCAATTAAAATTCCATCAGGATGCCAAAGATCCAACCAAAGGTGAATATTCTCCCCATTCCCAACCTCAAACCTCAAAAACTGTTTAGCAATATCCCTTAAATTGAGTAGCTTTCTCCAGCTCCAAGAACAATTTTGGGGAATGCCAACACTCCAAAAACTCTTTTGCCTTAGAAAGTTATTTTTAACCCATGCCACCCAGAGAGAGCCAGATCTAGCAAAAATACTCCATATGTGTCTAAGCATAGAAGTCTGGTTCCAAACTTCAAGCCTCTTCAAACCCAAACCACCCTCCTTTTTAGGAAAACAGATTTCAGACCAAGCCACGTTAGCCTTTGCAGCCTTTACACCTTTCCCATTCCATAAAAACCTATTAAACTTCTGCTCAATAGACTTTATAATATGCTTAGGAAGAATAAAGATACCTGTCCAATAAACTTGCTGACTATACAAAACAGAAGATAGCAATTGAAGTCTTCCTGCATAAGATAGATTTCTAGATAACCAAGAGTCAATGCGACCAGTAATTATATCCAAAAGCGCTCCACAATCTGCAGAAGAGAGCCTAGAAGAAATCAGGGGAACAACACCAAGGTATCTCACAGGAAAATTACCCTCATTCATCTGCAAATCATTCAATAAAATGTGCTTGATCCTTTCTGAAATTCCAGAGCAGTAAAAAGAACTCTTAGCAGGGTTTGCCTTCAAACCAGACAACTCCTCAAACTCAACTAAAGCATCTTTAATAACCTTTATGGAACTCGCATTAGCTTTAGAAAAAATAAGCAAATCATCTGCAAATCATAAATGAGTAAGCTTCATCTTCAAGCATTTAGGATGGAACTTAAAACCTGGGTTAATACTAGTATAGGCAGCCATGATTCTAGAAAAGACTACAAAGGCCAAAGACTAAAGCCTTACATCAGCTATAGCCCATGAACTAAAATGAAACAGAAACAGAACAAGAGAAACAAATTACAACCAGCCAACACCAACCAGCAGTATCCTTCAGCAAAGCACATCTGCAGGCAGATTCCACAGAGAGCAAAGCGCCTCCACTTCCAACCCATTTCCCCCTCGAGTTCCACATTCCAGAAACTCACCATTCCTCTCTTTCTCACTCAATTCTGCATCACCGTTAACAGATCGTGAAGCCTCCTCCATAGCAACCTTCTCATCCTTCAAAGTCACCTTCGAAATCTTTTTCCCACCGCAACCTCTAGTAGCTCACCTGGCCATAGTTCACCAAATTGCTCTCCATTACCTACTGTTTGCACACACCAGTAATTTCCGGCAATCCTCCACTGGAATCACAGTTGTTGGTAATATTAGGCACCCTCACGCGCAGACCCAGTACAAAGCGCGTAGCTCCAAACGCAGGAGTCGTAACAAACTTCTAACAGCTCTCGGAGACCTTTGCCACGTCAGCAAGGCCCATTTTTCAGCCCCAATATGTGTGTACTTATAGATCTACAGTTCTAATAAACATACAATTACTTTACAGATACGAGTATAGATGGGCAGACGGTGAAAAGATAAAGAAACCTATTGAGGTTTCTGCTCCAAAATATGTTGAACTTTTAATGGACTGGATTGAAGGCCAGCTTGATAATGAATCCATATTTCCTCAAAGGCTTGGTAATATCTGTTGTCTGATTTCTATCTTATCTCATTTTTTCTCTTCATTTTCTTCTAATTAGTTGTCTGCTAAAAACTTTGTAGGGGCACCCTTTCCTCTCAACTTCAAGGATGTTGTGAAGACAATATTCAAAAGATTGTTTCGTGTATATGCCCATATCTATCACTCTCACTTTCAGAAGATTGTAAGCCTCAAGGAGGAGGCCCATCTAAATACATGCTTTAAGCATTTCATACTATTTACTTGTGTAAGTCTTCCATATCTCAGTGACATTTTTTTCCCCTCTAATTCTAAGGTTTAAGGTCTTCATCGAACATCCGCATGGTCTTGAAAGAAATTCCATCCTTTATTTTCTATTTTATAAAACATTTGTTGATTTTGCATAATTCGAAAGAAGAACTAAATAAGTCAGGAAATCTCTAAGTAACCCTGATACACCACTGCTCTATTGAACAGATGAAAGCTCTTTAGGAACATGTCCTCTATTTAAAATGCAGTTGGTACTGATATAAGAAATTCTCTTTCTTTTTAGCTAAATTCATGATGCTGGTTTTTTGCAGGAATTTGGACTAATTGACAGAAAGGAGCTGGCTCCACTTCAAGAGCTTATAGATTCCATTATCGTTCCTTACTAAATGGGTTTGCATATCCTGTGGAACATAATGTATTAGGGGAACTCTATTAAACTAAACTTAACAAATGTTGCTAACAGTCTTGACTTTGGAGTTTCTCTAAAGTTGCTTTATATTACAAATGCATGTGCTTCTGTTGTATGGCTTGACTTTGTAAATTGTTTTCCATGCCAACGTTGGTTTTACCCTCGTGGGCATTGGTGTTATTGTTGAATATATACTTGTTGGGGTTTTCTAATTGAAAAGCATTTCAATCCTTTTGATTTATCAAATTGTTACTGCCTCAACTTTTATCAACATGGATCAAGAAAATGTGAAAAACATCTACTTACGATAAAAAAAAAAAAAAAAGTATCAATAGCTATTGTTGCCTTTTGTCTGATAATTATTAGGGGTAATTACCTCTTCCCTATGAATTACAACGCATTTTCACTTTGCCCCATGAACTACCAACCATACTACTTAACTCTATCAACTATCATTTTGTGCTTAAAACTCCTTTTATGTCAGTTAAAGGCTCTTTCCGTGAGTCAAAGACGTTAACTTAATGGCAATGCGTTATAGTTCAGGAGGACAAAGTGATTGATAGACCGTCTAAGTTAACGCCTTTGACTGACGAAAGGGGCCTTTGACTAATGGAAATGAGGTTTTGGGCACAAAATGGTAATTCATGGGGTCGGACAGTAGGGATGATAGTTCATGAAGGCAAAATGAAAATGCATTGTAGTTTTTGGAGAAAAAAGGTAATTATCCGTAATTATTATTATTATATTTTTCTAATACTGGGAAAGGAAGAGGACAACAAACTAGAGCTCAAAAAAGAGTACAAAATAGAAGATATAGGTCATGCTAGGCAGCCTATTTGGCTGTGACTGCTACATCAAAGTTGGCTTTTAGAGCTCCATAATGAGGATGGTTCCACCGATGAGAATTGTAATCTCAAGCACTCAGAGTGATTTTTTATTATAAGGTCTGTTTGGGTTTGCAATTTTAATATGTGCGATTTAAAATGTTTGATTTAAAAATGAGTCTTTTTTAAAACACAATTAAGCGTTTGATAAAATCATGGTGTGACCTTTAAAATTGTGTTTTTAAATTGCAAAATTTTTAAAACACAATTTTAAACAATTCATTTTTCGCAATTTGATTTAAAACCACATTTTACGCATCCTAAATCTAACCTCCATCTTACACGAATCATGGACCACTTGATTCCGAGAAAACCAATTCACATCCATGGCAATAATAGCAAACAGGTGGAATCTCCAAACCTTCTCGTGAGGGATGGCCGTATATTTATGGGGATCCTGAATAACTTTTACCCAAACAGAAATGGAAAGCTTCCAAAAGAAGCAGATTTAATAGGCCAATCAGAATGTCTAATTTTATGGTTGGTGACTTGTTACTTGCCATCTAGTGGATCACAATTACCTGTAAAAATTACGTTTAATTCTAAGGAAAAAGACACATTACCTTGTTCAAAATCAAAAGTGGTTGTTACCATTAACTAACAAAAGTCAACATCTGAGCTGCAACTACTGCATCATGCACCTTGGAGAACACACCAATTTGAGCATCATGTATCAAGAACAGATGAAAAAAAAAAAAAAAGATTTAATTTCTGCTTAAACAAAATAGTGATCGTATAGGAAAGGGTACACATAGTACCATGTAAATTTCATTGACAAAATATATATTATTGTTTTACTTCTATCATCCTACAGAAGGGCAACAGTTCGTACTTTTATTGATACACTACTCTACAAGATGATGTATGCACATAGAATAAAACAATTTTCATCCCCAGAAGATATCAAAATACCTCCTTTGAGAAGACTGCAGATAATTGGAATTTAAGAAAGATAGAGAAGACTGTAGACACTTCAATCATGATCCAACCCATCCTGAACAGCATTCAAGCTCCTAAGTTCAGAATGCCCGTATCTTGAAGCCGCAAAACCGTATGATCCCACAACTGCAACAAGGACACCAAGGACCAAGGAAAAGAGCTGGAAGTTTGCAAGCAACTCCCCTCGGACCTCACTGTCTACCGAGTGACAAGAGATTGCGCTTTCCTTAATATGACAGCCATCTGGCATCATGGGACCATAGAGAGTGAAGGCAGTCTGATAGAACCAGAGACCTTGGAGAGTTATAGCAATGCCACTACACAAATCAACTGGGAAGCTGGTTGGTAAAAGGGTTCCTGTAACAGTGGACACTATGCAAAGCCCTATCAGGAGAACAAGGAGAAGGTGATAGTACCCCTCAAGGCCTTTATGGCTTGTTGAATGAAAGTAAAATAGAAGATACTCCGCACAGAATGCTGTGGCAGCAATCAAACAAAGAGATCCTTCTGGCAAGGGAAGAAACCTAAACAAAGAGGAAGTGTATAAATTAAAAAGAGAATACAAAACAAAAAGAATAATTAGCCATAATTCAGTTGAAAAAAAAATTAAACCTTACTATCTTATGGTCATGTTTAGATAAAACCTAACAATCATACAACAATAGGGTTCTGGTAAGATGCGATGAACGTCTTTTAACAAGCAAACAGAACTCAGATAATAGTACTGGAAGCACTGGATTTAAATGACGAATGTGCAAATAGCTTACAACCATCAATCACTGTTTCGTTAAATGTATTGAGCAATACATTGATTAAATTCAGTCAATGTTTTCAAAAATGAAGAAAAGATATTAGAAAGAAAAGAGCTCGCAGTTGGCATCTTGAGGCTTAATGAGGCAATGTTTCAAGAAAACAATCTTCACCCAAAGCCTTGAATGTACGAGACAGAAGTTCCAGAGTGCAACATAAATCCATCACAGACCCCATGACTCCAAGGCTTATGATACATTCAATTTGCCGCCATGGAGTCATTGTAATTGAAGGGTGTTCCAACAATAGTACGCAGGCATAAAGTTTTCAGAATTACTAAAATCATAATTTTTAGTTTGTTTTGATTTAAAATTTTCATTTTGTTTGTTGAAAGCATAAACATCTCTACATGTCACTGAAAATATCTCTTAGACACCAATGGCTAGTCGAGTTATTTGACTTCACAATGCAATGATACTATAGATTTCCCAAAGGCACTAAATATTGACAGCTATATTAATATTCAATAAAAATAATTACAGGATAGCAATCTTTTCCGGGGGAACAAGTGGTGATGTTCACAACAAAACATCAGGCAGGCAACTGATGTTCCAGAGAACAAAATATTTATCGTAAGACTGATTACTTATACATCACCTCATGAAAATAAATAAATAAAACTTTCGTTCTTCTCTTGGACTTGGTATAAAAGTGGCAACAATTGCACTCTCAGTACTTCACTAAAATCATAGAGAAACTTCTAGCAAATGGTTACCGTGTGTTTTTTCTTTGATAGGTAAATATACAAATCATGCACTGGCAGGGAATTGAACCTGCAGGCTGCAACCCAGTGGAAAAGATGGCATTTGCCTCTCCATTTGTGGTGAAACTTCCAGCGAGCTCTTGCCTCTCTCTTTTTTTCCCTCTCCACTGATTTCCCTCTTTGAGTACATAGAATAAATCATCACATATATCTCTCGGACAACTAATTGGACCTAGCAAGAAGACTGTGGCCTAAGTAATCCTGTATTTGACGGTCAGTGTTTCAAAACCACATGAATTTATGCTTCCAATAAGAAATTTTGCTTTTGAGTAATGGTAGTAAGCACATGCTGGTTTCCCATTACAACATATCTGATGCTCTACCACAGTTCTCATTGCTTGTGACTACCACCAACACTAGGGCAAACAAAACTCAAAATAATACATCTTTATCATATGGGAATTAGCAGCATCATCCTTTCATCTGTCATTTTAAGGCACCATTCCCATATTTAACTGTTTACAACAATTACAATTTGTGTTTGTCTATATCTATAACCTCGAAAGAAAAATTCATCACTGCACAAAGCAAAATTGGGCTTGAGTTATACCCAAACAAAAATGTGAAACAAGCCCAAAATATATGCAAAGCAGTATGCATTTTGGAAACTCAATTTCAAATATTTTCTTTTCTGTTGTTTCACTTACAAGAGAAACTCAACTCAACGAGTGTGCAGGCTTAAGTAGAAGGTTGATTATACTTGATGAGTGCAGATTTAAGTTCTCTTAACGTCCAAAACAAGTGAAATTTGACTATTTTCTATTCTTCTGTTTTCTCGGACACAAAAAAAGCAAAGTTAAATAACTTCTAACCTAGATCCTTTAACAACAAGCAGCAATAAGCATGACAAATCAACATATTTTATAAGAACATATGCATCATTGACATTTCCAGCAGTTCATATTATTTCAAACGATTTAATTTCCGGAGAAATTTCTCGAACCACATAGTCACTATCCATAATAAATTTATCCGTTCTCTAATTGCCTAAAGAACAGAGTAAAAGAAAATGAAATTAGAAATTTGAACTCCTATGCAGGAAAATAAAATTTGGGCAAAATGAAAATTCCACTCGAGCGAGCTAAAGTCGTATCAGGCTCAGCTTTTTACTAATTTAATCAACAGAAAATAGAGAAAATCTAAGATATATCGCTACGTTTTCTCATGCACCCAAAAAGATCAGTACGACACAACACATACATAAAAGAACATGAAAATAACAAGAAGAAACCTCCGACTAACCTTGTTTTCTCAGAGAGCAGAGCAACCAGGCCAAAGATGAAGAACATCAGAAGCATCCCCGAGTGTCGAAATCATTCATGTGGGATGGATTCAACACCCCATTGACAAAAAACTTTAGGTGGGTCGAATACAAAAGCTCAATACACATATCAATGAAAGCGCCTATGGCAATAAGATAAAGCTCAAGGTACTTCAGCTTTCCATCAAAACCCGGCACCGGATTCCAAACCCGAACCCTGAACGTTTTCGGATTCGACACGTATCGCACCACAGAGCTCCATATGTGCCACACCCCAACTAACAGAAACAATGTTCCTGGTAAAGCATGACCCTTGAAAGAACCCATCTTTTTGTGCAAATAGTCACCACTCTGAGATGCAATCAGCTAAGCTTTTGGATGGTTTTTTTTTTTAGTCAAATTATTGGTGGTTTTCTTTGAATCAACCGGGATTTACTGTTTCAGAGAGAAGCAGTTTCAGGGGTCAAACTCCGGAGCCTGCTTCTAAATCTTTTTTCTTCATACAGCGTCAGCAGGCTTTCTGAAAGCAAAGAAAGCTCCGTTTGGTTGACTATTAAATGCATAAGAAGCAAATAAAAGGTCCCGGGTTTTCTTTCTCAAAACATGGGAAAAGTACAAATCCCTCCAAAATAATAATAATAATTCTCATCCATATATTAATTAAAAAAAAAGCTCCTAAAATCCATTAACAAACAGTTAACTATTTGGGTCTTGAGAAAAAAAACAAAATCACACAATCCTTTCCTTAGTTATCACAAATTTTTCTTTCAGAGTTTACAGAGAAAAACGACATAATAAAAGCATAGAATCAATGGCTTTAATAGTTTAATAAATATTCATTCACTTTTATTCTTAGCTTTAATAGTAAATACTTAAGGAAACGAACAGAGGATGAAAAAAGAAAAAAGGTCAAAAATTGACGGTAAGAAAAATTCCCACCGGTTGGTCAAAATTGAAAGCCTGGAAACAACCTTTTACAGCTTATGATCAAACACCAATGAACATTCATCTTTAAACCCAACTTTTAAACATACCCAAAGCACAAAAAATGTGTAAAGAAATAATTAAAAACTATTGCACAGTTATTGATTGGGTAATGCAACGAGGGAGGAATACTTACAAACAACGTATCTCTGATTGATTGAGTTCCAAAGCACGTGGGTTTGGTTGCAGAAATCTATATAATAAAATACAGAGATGTAAAGGTGTGTGATGATGGAGGTGGGATCTGGGATAGGGATAGGGGTGGTGGTTCCGAGGGGACTGAGTTTCATGTGTCTTCTGACTGATTGCGATCTACGCTACTGCGGCACTGCTTTAGCAAATCTGGTGGGTGGTGGGAGGGTGTAACTAAAACTAATCAAAAACTTGTGAAAACGATAAATTTGCTTATTTAATTAATATCTTAATTTGTTTTAGGCAATATTTATTTGACTTAAAATACTTTCTAAAAATCGTCTTCTTATTTTTTGGTATTTGGTACATTCGAAAGTTATAGTTAAACTAGTTTTTTTTTTTTTGGTTGACTACGAAAATATTATTTAGATTTTAGAGCTTCTTGTTTTTTATTCACACTACTCGACCTCTTTCTCAAGTGCACTACTCGCCATAGGAGCCATTGTGAGAAGATGCCGCTAGAGTTGTCGAGTTGCCACCTTGTCATTATCGTCACAAATTTTTCGTACGAGCCAAACTCTAAAGATGTTTTATGTCAAAACAAATTGAGCCTAAGCGTCAACATATAAAATATTGGATTTGAATTAGGTGCCATAAAAAAAAATATGTTGCATTTTTCAACGATTCAACTTTAATTTTAAATTTTTTATGAAAAAAATAGTAAAGTTAAATCTAGACCATTGAAAAATAAACCACACATATGATATAATCTTTTTAGAATACTTTAGCCAAATCCAAAAGTATTTAATTAAAATATATATTCTATTAAGTTATTGATTATTTTAAAAGCTTATAATTTTTATTTTTTTTTCATATCCACACAAGAGAAGGGCCGGAGAAAAGAGGATTCGAACTAGTGACATATGCTTCATTATGTATGATCCAAGAGTAATTATAAAAGTTACTCTTTTATCCCTTGAAGAATAATGTGAATATTAAAATTACTATTCGATTAAAATTCAATAATAATCAATCACAAACTCAATGATAATTTTAATATTTATATCATTCTTAAAAAGATAAAAAAAAACTTATAGCATTATTTGTGGTGTAGCTCATTAAACTATTCCTTAAGATGGCTTACAATTTATTATTATTATTTTCAAAAAAATTATTATTATTATTTGACGTGTACAATTTTTTATTATCTATTTAATATCATGTTGTTTTTTAAGCCATCTTAATGGGTTGAGTCTTGGAGATGGAGTCGTGACTCGTAATGATGGTGGAATGGACAGGTCATTGACTCGTCGTTGAATCATGGATGGAATCCGGGCGAACCAGAAACCAAGGGGTTGTTTGCCAATACAGCCCCAAAAAAGTACTTTATTACACATCTCAAATTTAATACTCTACATTTTATTTTTATATTACATTAATCACATTTTATTATTATTTAAATAAAAAAAATTATTACAAAACAATTTTTTCATTTTTCATATCAAATATTTTTACTTTCAATCAAATATAGCTACAATTTGCAGGCTACTAAACAAACAAATAAAATGCCAAACAGCCCCCAAAAGTCAGCTATTTGAACAAGTAAACCCATTTTAATCACTTTCTTCAACATAAAATTGATTTAAATAAAAAATAATAATAATGGGGGTACAAGTACAACCATTAATAAGCATAAGATTTTGTGGTGAAGTAATCTTATCACTACATTTTGAATGTCATGGATATGTCACACCAAATAGGACTCACTAACCACTCTATATTTACTCCCTTGTATTAATCATGGAAACTTCAAAATATGAAAAGCTAACTTTCAGCAAAAAAGATTAAAAAAAAAGAAAGAAAGGTCCATCTTTCCTACAATAGTTCAAAAGAAATCAAGATTGATTAGAGCTTTATTTGTTTTAGTGTAAAATAATTTTAAAAAAGTATTTTTCGTATATTTTTTGTGTAACGAAATAGCTTATTTAATTTTCATAAAATTTTTCCTTTTTTTTTAATTGTAAATTATTTTTTGAGTTTAAGCTTCTCATTCTCAAATTATCAGAGTTTGTCGAACCACCATCACAATTTTATTAGGTCTTATATATTTCACATTATTAAAATCTATTAAATCAGTGTACATAATTTGGCTTTAGGGACTAAATTATTATTATTTTTTGGCATACATCAATGATTTATGAGTTCATTTGATACACAATGAGCTAATAGGTAAACCACATAGATTGATGTTGCATTTATAAGAGTTTTAGAAAAGCTGATGGAAATGTTCTTAATATGTTAATTATTTAATATGTTAGTATAATGAGTAACTAGCTAGTTAATAATATAGCTAATATACACCAAGTCACTAACGCATTAGTATTATTAATGTATAGCTAAAGATAGTATAACTAGAAGTGAAAATGTGGTTGTGGTTAACGGTTCTAGGAAGTTAGTGTTTATTGGTTAAAATTGCTAATTGTAACTGTCTAGGTGGTTAATCGACAATTAGAACGATGTCATTTATATGGTAATACGATAATATGATACTACGGGAAATGTTAGAGGTTCTCCTGGTGTCCTTCTAATTGTGATGTGACTTTTAAAATCATCATTGGATTTGAAATTATCGTTATTGATTTTATTTTATTGGTGATTTTAAAAGTCACATCACAGTTGGAAAAACATCAGAAGAACACTAGGAGAACCCCTAGCATTTCTCATAATACTACATACAACATTATTTCTAGATTTTTATATATATATTTAAAATTTTAAACACAAAAATGACATCGTTTTTTTGTGTGTGTGTGTGTGTATATAGCAGTTAGAGGTTTTAAAAAAATTAAAACTGCTAACCGTGTGATTAATTGCCCGCCTTTTCACCTCTAATTATAACTAGTTAATAATATAATTAGTAGACTAATTATAGTTAACTAGCTAATATTAATATATTAACTAAGAGCATTCATAATGGAAGAACCAAATTTTTATGTAAAATGACTCTTCAAAACTCACTTTATCTAGTTTAAGCTAATGAATTTTTAAATACCTTATACATCTGATTAGTTATATTTTCATTTATATCTTTTAAATATTATTATTTTTATAACATTGTATTTTTCCTAAATATCATATTTTTCAACTTTTAGAAAAAAAAAAAACAGGTGAGAAACAATAAAAAAAAAAATGAAATGACTCATTTAAAAGTGCCGCTATATGTAACTTTTTTTTTTTTTTTGCTTCTTTAATATAATGAGTATTTTACAAATTTTTAAATAGAAGTGTTATTTGGCTCTTCCATTAGAAATGCTCTAAGTAGTTAAAAATGTTAATAGTAATCTATATAAGATATTACTATTTATGCTTATATTAACCTCTATAATACTTGTTACTTAAATAATTAATATACATACTAATTATATATGTCTATATAACCTATTTTTATTATTATGCAAACATAAATAATGTTTATAAATGTCAAATGTGCATGGCTAGGTTTTTTACTCACGAGAATTTTGTTTCCGCGGGTGTAAATCCAACTTGTACTACACTTGGATTTAGTAGCCCAATCTTCCGTCACAAGGATTTCCAAAAGTCAAACGCCAAACGCCAACTATACGTCAAAGATAATGGGTAACCGTCAAACTGTCAGCTGTCAACAAGTACTGTGCTTGTATAAAACTAACGCCCATGGGAGTGGAGTGAAGGACAAACCGTAGCAAATTTGATTAAAAAAAAAAAAAGAGAGAGAGAAAGAATATTTTGTATAAAAAGTAAAAAAAATTGATTTGTAGTGATTTTTTTTAGTTAAATAGTAAATTTTGAGATTCTGGTCTGGTGCAGTCCATTTCTCTGTCAAACACACCCTAAAACAGAGTCATTTGGGTTTGTATTCTATTAGAATAGCAGTCTTTTTTTTTAATATATTTCACTTGTATATATATCTAGTTATCTACAACTATTATAAGGAATGGCTGCGTTTTTCAAATTTTATTAGATTTTTTAAAAATTTAGATAATGAATTACCCCAAACTACTTGACAATGCATTGTAGTAGATAGCGAAAAAAGTAATTACTCCCAAATTTTAAGTTTAAAATTTAAAATGGACATTAGTGTAGTTTTTCTAACAAAATAATTTTATAAAAAAAGGGAGGAAAAAAAAAAAAAGATGGTTCTTGCTCTTTGGGTTGGTGAGATGGATCCATAACAAGACTAGGTCTGGGTGGGTTCAGATCCAGTCCAATTAGTAAATGAAGCCCATGCCTAGACGGGTCAAAATAAGAAAAAAAAAAAAGGGTTTAAAACCGGATCCCAATTGAAATAGTAAACTTACGCAGTTACGCCAAACGGAATGCATGGAACCGCATTTCTTTCTTCGCCTCTATAGTCTAGAGTCTATACTGCTATACATATCGGCAATCTCCACGTCAAACTCTTTTGAGCAATCGCTGCAAATCCATCCATCCGAGGTTGTCAGCCATGGCCATCACCGATCACCCAGAAGATAACAAAGCTCAACAATCGTCATCGTCATCCTCCACTTTCAAAGCGGATCTCGATCCTTCAAACCCCCCTGGGTTAACCTCGGAATCCGTTTTCAACTTCGTCTCTCGAAACTCCAATCTGTACAAGACCGAGTCCGAGAAACAAACCCATTCAATCAAGGCCGCTGGTGAGAAAGAAGAAGAAGAGAAGAAACTTGTTCCAAACACAGTAAACGGGCATTATTCAAGGCGGGGTCAGTCCATTCAAGAGGTGATGGATAGATATGGTTTTCTTGGTTAATTTTTTTTTTTTGATAAATTTTTCTTGGTTAATTAGTGTAGCATCAATGTCATGGATTTCGCAAAGGTAAATAATCTTCGTTTTTTGGCTGGATTTATCAATCCCATGAATTAATTCTCTTATAAATAGGAGATGAATATGTTAAAAATAATCGAGGTTTATTCTGTAAGAATGGTCCGAAGGACCCTACCTTAGACTCTTGGAGAGGTTCTAAGATATTAAAAAAAAAAAAAAGAAGGAGGAAAGATATATTCTTTTTAGATGCTTTTTTAGCTAAATATCTAATTAATACTGAATCACTCATAAACTTCATATGTGCTTTCTCTATATATTCTCTTCATATATTTAATTTTCTATTATATTTTGCTGCCTGGTTTAAGCGAAAAACAAAAGCATCAAGCCCAATGCTGTCAAAGCCATTGTCAAGGAGAAGGCGATAGGGGTGGAATTAGGAATTTTTATATGGGGTTTAGACTTATATAAATAAATAAATACAGAGTACTTATAAATAAAAAATAAAAAATGTGTACACATTCTTTTAAGTAAAATAAAAGCAAACATGTTCTAGATTTAATTTCATACTAATTAAGTAGTTCATACAATCAGTTATATGTCTATAAAATCTATCTTTAAAAATAACTTGACTTTCAAATATAAAAGTTTTCTAGTTTGCTATAGGCATAATTAAAAACTAAAAATAAAATAATAATAATAATAAAAAACTTTGACATCTCCATTGCTATGCCATAGCGTGAAGTGAACCTCATTAGGCCTCGTTTGATTCGCGGATTAAAATATAAAATCTATCTTTAAAAACAACTTTACTTGCAAATATAAAAGTTTTCTAGTGTTAGCTAGTCTTTTGTTTAGTAACATTCTATTCTTGGGAGTAATTTATTCCCATGGGACTACTAATCACATATACACAAGGTTAGCTATACCATTAAAAAATGAGTGGCTTAGCTAATTATTTTTTGTGGGATTAAAAATATTGTGTAAAATTGTCCAAAAATATCCTACGTTTCTCACACCTTTTATGATATCCATCTCTTAAAGCAACGTTCTTCATTTCTCAAAAGCAATGATCTTCATCTCTCAAAGTACGGTATCTCTCTCTCCTCTCTTCTCTTCGATTTCTATTTTCTTGGTTATTTCATTCTTTTTGTGTTTTTTGGATTTTTTTTTCTCTTGGTTCTTTTTTTTTTTTTTTGTTATCTTCTCTCTCAGAGCTTTTTTTTTTCTTCATCCTCTCTCAATTTTTCTTCATTCTTTCTTTATTTTTATTTTTGTTATCTTCTCTCTCGAGCCCTTTTTTTTTTTTTTTTCAAATTGCACACTTTTTTTTTTCTCTCTCTCTCATATTTTTTTCTTCCCTCATTCAAACGGAAATCATTGATATAATTGGGTTGAAATTCTAAAAGGAATCACCGATATAAAATATGAAATATCGTGATGGACAGAAATTTCCTCCAAACCTGTTTGGAGGAAATATCATCCAACCCATATAAAATAGTGACAAGTGTCTATAAACATTTAAAAGACACATTAAATTTAATCTAAATGAGTAAACTGCTATTAATGAGGTTAAGAATTTAATGTGTTTTTTAAATGTTTATAGACACTTGTCACTATTTTACATGGGTTGATGATATTTCCTCCAAATTGGTTTGGAGGAAATTTCTATCTTATGGTGATTATGTGATTTTTTTTATATAAATAATTTAAATTTTTTAGCATAATTGCAAAAAAAAAATCCCACATACATGACATAATTAAAATATATATATTATAATATAGTTGTTTATATTTCGAAGAAAAAAAAAGGGGGTTTGCTAGAGGTTCTCCTCTTAGCGTTCTCATAGTGTTCTTACAGTCTTACATAGAACTTGATTTAAGAAAAAATAAATTGTAGTACCATTTTTTAGCCAACAAATTAATTTTTATGAGTTAATATTTAGGTTCTAATACTTTAAAACTTATTTTTAGATTCAAAACTAAAACCTAAGGGTGGAAGGTTAACCCTTTAAGAATGATATCACATAAAATGGATTTTATCATCCTAAATTTAGTGCTAATACCTCAATTTTGGTGCTCATACCTAAAAAAATGGGTGGTGGAGGCTACTAAAATTTTATTTTTTCTTAAATCACGTTCCGCGTAAGACTGAGAGAACGTTAGGAGAACACTAAGGGAGAGAACCCCTAGCATTTTCCCAAAAAAAAAAAGGTCATTAATAGTATAAATTGTATTCATATTATAAGGGTATTTTAGAAAATAAGATCACAATACGATTAGGTAGTCTATTCTAGTTTTACAACCAAACAAATGAATAGGAATAGCTAATTTATTCCCAGTGGCAGCTAATCATTTTCCAATGGACTAGACAATTTACAAACCAAACGAGGCCTTAGTTTATAAATCAAGGGTTGGAGGCAAGTTTTGAGATTACTTAAAGAGGTATGAGAATTGAGACTGAAGATTCTGCTACAAGTATGAAATTGTAGCTTTGTAAAACAATAAAAATCCAAGATAAAAATTATGTACATATGTATGTCCACGTACATTTGATAGCATTAGATTTACATGTAAGAGGGACAAATTTGTCATTACATACTACTCTTGACGTTGCTTTGTTTGGAAGCATCATGAGTACAACAAGTAATGATATAAGGATCATAGTTCTCCTAGAATCATTCTAAATGTGATGTGACATTTAAAATTATTATTCAATTTGAGATGATCATTATTAAATTTTAATCTATTAATGATTTTAAATGTCACGTCACATTTGTAATTACTTTAGGAAATCTATAATCCTCCTTATAACATTACTCAAGTACAACATCCTAGAAACTCAAGTTGTACTTTGCAAACAACAGTAAGAATTGATGAGCTTGAAAAAGTAATCCTCCTTATAACATTACTCAAGTACAACACACTGCAACACCTCCTAATGGGTCTTCTTTCAACACCTCTGCCCATGCCCCTTGCCAGATTTTTGGCAAAAGTAGCCACCAAGCGTTTGACTGCTTCCATAGGATGGACTACTCCTACCAAGGGCGCCACCCTCCGAATCAATTGGCAGCCATGGTAGCCCAAACTAATACCCAACTTGAAGAGCAGCAATGGTTTGCCGACAGCGGCGCAAATGCCCATATCACACGAGACCTGGAGAACTTAACCATTCAGCCTCAGCCTTTTCAAGGCCAGGAGTCCGTAGTTGTTGGCAATGGAGTAGGACTTGGCATTGAGCATACTGGTTCAGCTATTCTTCACTCACCCAAATTTCCTTTTCAAATTCGTAACATTTTACATTGTCCTACTGCAGCCACAAAACTAATCTCTATTCAAAAATTTTGTTTGGATAATAATTGTTATTTTATACTTACATCATCTCACTTTTTTGTGAAGAATCTTCAGACACATACAATCCTCCTAGAAGGCAAGAGTGAAAATGGGCTATATCCTCTATGGCTTAGAAGAGGGTCATCAAAAAATAAAAATCCTGTGTTTACTGCTTTCTTTGGGTTAAAGACATCTATTTCAGTGTGGCACCTAAGACTTGGTCATCCCTCTTTTGTTACTGTCAACCGTGTAATAAAGGCACACAGTTTGCCAACTTCTAATGTTTCTTTCAATAAAGACCAATTTTGTGATTCATGTCTTATGGGCAAAAGTAAGAAACTTCCATTTTTTGCTTCAGAACATGTATCCACTACCATCCTTGAACTAGTTCACACTGACTTATGGACTTCACAAATCCCTTCAATAAGTGGCTATAAATATTACATCCTATTTGTGGATGACTTCTCCAGGTATACCTGGATTTATCCACTTCACCACAAGTCTGATGCCTTTCAAAGTTTTGTCAAATTCAAGTTGTTGGTGGAAACACAATTTAATTGCAAACTTAGACAACTTCAATCTGATGGTGGAGGGGAATATACCTCTCACCAATTTCAGAACTTTCTTATCCAGAATGGCATCCTTCATAGGAAATCTTGTCCTTACACCTCCCAACAATATGGGTTAGCTGAACGGAAGCTTCGTCACATACTTGAAACCGGTCTCACTCTATTAGCCCATTCTGGTTTGTCAAATAAATTTTGGGTAGATGCTTTCTTAACCTCAGTTTATATAATTAATCGGTTGCCTACCCCTGTACTATATCAATCCTCACCCTATGAGAAGCTTTTCTACAAATCTCCAGATTATACCATGCTTCGTGTCTTTGGTTGTAAGTGTTTTCCATTGCTACAACCATACATTGCCCATAAGTTGGAATATCGTTCCAAATCTTGCATTTTTCTTGGTTACAGCCATGCTGGTTATCGATGTATCGACCCAATAACTAACCGTGTTTACTTGGCTCGACATGTAGTTTTTGATGAACAATCTTTCCTTGCAAAGGATCATGCTCAATTTCATCTGCCTTCAAAGGTGAATGCATCCTCTGATGTACCTTTCCCTCATTCGATAAGTATTTCTCTCCCTGCACCTATTTCATGTCCTTCAAACACTCACTTTGCCACTGAACACACTCACGTACAGCCTTCTGAACCTCTTTGTGACACTAGTTTCCCCACCAGTGTCGAGCATTTAATTGTCCCACCTCATACAGCCAGCACATCCTCTTCCCCACCTTCCCCACAGCTCCCATCTCCACATTTATTGCATGTCTCCCCTGCTGCAGAATCTACCACACCATCATCACCAACTCAACCCCAACATCCCACCGAAACAGCCGCTAGTCTAGTCCCACCTACTTCTCCATTAACTTCTTCCATTGCAGCCCTACCCATTCCTAGTATTGACCCACCTCATCCTAGGGGTGTAAAGGCGGGCGGTTAAATAACCGCCCACTAACCGCTAACCGCTATAACCGCTAACCGTCTTAACCGCTAACCGCTAACCGTTATAACCGCCTAGCGGTTAGCGGTTATTGGGTTTGATAACCGTAACCGCTAACCGCTTTTTATATAATATATTTTGATAATTATAATTATAATAATATTTATAGATATAACTTAATCAATTGATTATTAATGATTAAATCACATTTTTGTTTATCAATAATTAAATCACAAATTGAGTATTAATATATTATTACTATAATTTATATGATTATATCACATGATCAATTGATCATTAAATCATTCGATTATATAATAACAAATTTTATATATATATAATATGACATAATTCATAAGTCATAAGCCATAAGTTTACAAGTTAATCATATGATTCATATTATTCATGTATAATGATAGTATGGTACTTACAATTAAATTAAATAATGTGTTACCTATAACCACAATTGAATCAATGCATTATTAGATACTTTATACTTAGAAAATATATCACATTATCTTAGATTTTAGATCTAAGATAATATATTAATATAAATTGTGATTTGTGAGATAATATAATTATATAATTTAAGTATGAGTGTATGACCATTAAATCATTAGGAATTTAGGACTTAGGAGTTTGAGCATTATCATTAGATAATAAGTTCAATTAAAAAAAAGACTATAAGTAAATATGATAATAATTTAAATCATTAATCATATGATATAATTTAATGAGATCATATGATTATATAATATCAAAGACATAAGTTTGTAATTTGAATAAAATATTTTTGAAATTGTATATATTTATATCTTCTAACATTTATTTATTTATTTTTCCATATATATATTGTCTATTTTATATTAATAATAATAAGAATGAATTTCACATCAAAATGACATCAATTTTGAGAGAAAACGCATTAAGGGTTAGGGTAGGGATTTTTATCTTTCTCTTCCCTTCCCTATCTCACTCACTCCTGGCCCCCTCTCTCTACAGACTCTACCTCTGGACCGTCTCTCTATCGTCACCTTTTTCTCTTTGACTCTCTTTGACTCTCTCTATCTCTTTGAACTTTTTTTTTATATGTTTTATTGAATTTTTTTTTTATATTTTTTTATATGTTGTGTTGAACTTTGTTTTTATATGTTGTGTGTGTACATGTGTGGTTTTTTTTTTTTTTTAAGTTAAGTTAACCGGTTATGAACTTATGATTTAATATTTAAAGATTTTTTTAAAAAAATTTAAAGTAGGTCGAATATTTTTTATTTTTTAATATGAGATCTTTTTATAGCAATTTGGCCCAAGAAGAAACTAAATATACAAAAAAAAAAAAAAAAAAAACAAATGAGAGTGAAAAATGCTATTGTGCTTAAAAAAATCCCAAAAAGGCCAAAAAAAGGCCCAAAAAGCCCAATTTTAAAAAAGCGGTTATAGCGGGCGGTTAACTGTTTTACTAACGCTAAGCGACTAATTAAATAAGCTATCCGCTAACCTAGCGGATGCAGTTAGTGAAATTTAATAACCGCTAAAGGCGATTCTGATTAGCGGTTTTGCCAATAACCGCTAGCAAAACCGCCTTTACACCCCTACCTCATCCCCACCTCATCATCCCAATAGCTTATAATATTATTTCACCTACCCCTCCATTAAATTCCTCACCAGAACCCATTGTACCCCATGTGCATCCCATGACCACTAGATCACGCACTGGCTCTCTTCAACCAAAAACTTTTGTTGACTATAAGCTCTACCATGCCACTCGTCATCCTCCCACTCCTCTGCTCACTGTACTCTCTAAAGCTGAACCTTCTTGTTTCTCCAAAGCTCTAAATGATTCTCGGTGGCGGGAAGCCATGACTCATGAATTTAATGCCTTACTCTTCAATGGCACCTGGACTTTGTGTCCACGACCCATCAATAGGCATGTCATCCGAAATCGGTGGGTCTATAAAATCAAACAGCGAGCAGATGGTTCCATTGACAGATTTAAGGCCCGCTTGGTTGCCAAAGGCTTTAAATAGCAGAATGGTGTCGATTACACTGAGACATTTAGTCCCGTGATCAAGCCCTCTACAATTTGGATTCTATTAACCTTGGCTGTTCACTACAACTGGCCAATCAAGCAATTGGATGTTTCCAATGCATTTTTACATGGTTTTTTATTGGATGAGGTCTATATGGAGCAGCCCCAAGGCTTTCGTGACACTGCCCACCCTGATTTTGTTTGCAAGTTGCATAAGTCCATTTATGGTCTTAAGCAGGCCCCAAGGGCTTAGTATCAATGTCTCTCATCTGCTCTTTTAGACCTTGGATTCCAAGCTACAGTAGTTGATTCTTCTCTCTTTATTTTTATTCAAAAGCATGCCAAAATTTTTATGCTTGTCTATGTCGACGATATAATTGTCACTAGCACTAACTTGATGGTTATCCAATCTCTTATCTCTACATTGCAACCAATTTCCATTAAAGGACCTTGGCAATCTTGGTTTCTTTCTTGGCATTCAAGTTCACCGTACTGCTGATTTTTTGCACTTGTGCCAGATGAAGTATGTTGCAGATTTATTACATCGTACTGGGATGCTTGGTTCAAAAGCTGCTTGATCTCCCTGCTCCTCTAGTTCTAAATTATCCAAATTTGATGGCGAGCCTCTTGTGAATTCTTCTGAGTATCGGTCTGTCGTGGGTGCGCTCCAATATTGCACCCTTACTCGACCCAATCTTTCCTTTGCTGTGAATCAGTTATGTCAACACCTCCAGTCCCCCACATCCACTCATTGGACAGCTGCCAAACGTGTGCTTCGATACCTTAAGAACACAGCTGATCATGGTCTCCTCTACACTAAGGGTTTCCCTTCACCTCCAAGCCTTCTGTGATTTCGACTAGGCTGGCAGCCCCGATGATCGACGTTCTACTTCCGGTTTTGAGGTCTTCTTGGGCAACTGTTTGATATCTTGGAGTGCCAAGAAGTAGCCTGTGGTGTCCCGTTCAAGCATTGAAGCCGAATACCGATCTATGGCCATCACTATTGCCGAGTTATTTTGGATTTGCATGCTTTTTCAAGAGCTGCGTTTTCCCCTATCTTTTGCCCTGGTATTGTGGCGTGACAATGTCAGTGCTCTTGCCCTTGCATCTAATCCTATCTTCCATGCTCGCACCAAGCACATCGAAGTAGATTACCACTTCATCCGCGAAAAGGTTGTTAATGGTGACATTCTTGTCAAATTTATTTCCACTTTGGATCAAGTTGCAGACATTTTTACCAAGGGCCTCTCCTCTGTTCGCTTTGCTGTTCTCAAGTCTAAGCTAATGGTTCTTCCTTCCCCCATTAGCTTGAGGGGGGATGTTAAGCTATTAGCCACTAATCAAGTGGAATCAGATCATACCCTTCCAAACCAAGCTCCCATCACTCACGTAGATCACTCCTTAGTCAAATCTGACAATCAATATTCTCCAACTAAGGTATCAATCCATGCAAGGCAAGTCCCATTATAATCAGACCGTTTGAACAAGGCAAGAAAGGAATGTTCAGCCAGCTGTCATATAGGAAAGGAAAGCCAAGGCTGTACATGATTTGAATCTCCCACGCACCAAAGGTCTTCACGCTACAAACAGCCATGCATTAATATTAGTTACCATCTTTTGTAAAACCAATCCCACAGAATATGGGATTGTCTTGTAATAATTCACTCGTCAGACATGTATATAAATCATTGTATGTAACAATTCAAATTAACAAAAGAAAAATATTCTTCCTTCTTTTCATTAGAATCATTCCAAATGTGATGTGACATTTAAAATTATTATTTAATTTAAGATGATCATTATTAAATTTTAATCTATTAATAATTTTAAATGTCACGTCACATTTGTAATTACTTTAGGAAAACTATAATTCTCCTTATAACATTACTCAAGTACAACATCCTAGAAACTCAAGTTGTACTTTGCAAACAGCAGTAAGAATTAATGAGCTTGAAAAAGGAAAGAGTGGAAGGGGTTAATTAATTAATAGATAATACAAATAATTAATTATCATCTACTGTGCATTTGAGGAGTTTAAAAATGGAATAGGATCCTGTCCATTTCAAATGAAATGGACAATATCGTGTAAAATGAGGTAATATTGTAAATTTAGTCCTTCAATTTTAATGTTAAGACAATATTACCTCTCATTTTACACTAAATGGATATTATCCATTTTCATTTGAAATGGACAGGATCCTGTTCCTTTAAAAATGTGCTTAACACTTAAAAAGTTTGTTTGAAAAAAAGTTCATGTTTGCTATAAAAAAAATAAATAAAAGCGTTTTTAAGGGTCCAAAAAACTTAAACGGCAAAAATGCACTTTTAGTGAAAAAAAAAAAAAAGGATTTAAAAGCTATATTTCTCAAACACAATTTCAAACATGTTCTTGAACTAAGAGAAATGCATTAATTTTTCAACAAAAATGAAAAAAAGTGTCCTGTTAATTGAAGATGCATTTTTCATAAAAATTACATTTTACATGACTTTACCAAATAATTTACTAAATTTTTAAATATCGCATGTTTTGAAGTCTTAAACACAAACGGACCTTACATGTAAGATCTGCACGGACCTTACATATAACATCTGCATTCCTCTTTTTTATGTAGAAGAAGAAGAGGACCCTACAAATAGAGTCACATGAGAACACATTACTACAACCTTTTATTATTTAGGTTAGTCTCTCAAGTTCTCTTGTCCTCCATTGGATTTCCACTCAAATGGGAGAAATCTTTCCTAAAGATCATTCTATTAATTCCTACAAAACTGAATTTAAAGAATTTTTTTCAACCTATTTGATAAGAATAACATGTAGTGTGATATAAAAAGTAAAAAATGTGAGATTTTTTATATTATTATAATTTTTTTTTTTTTGAAAAAGGGAAATAAATAGTATTGAGGGGAGGGGGAAGTGTTTAACAAAGTTAACAAACATAGCCTGAACAACAGATGAACGTGTTTATTATATAGAGCTTTGTAAAGTTTGAATTCTATATAAACTATACAAAGAGTATTAGTACGTATCTATTCTAACTAAGAATGAGAGATAATATTGAACTAGAATACAAATTAACTAGAGTAAAATGCAATCTCCTAAACTATAAAATAAATATTAGGGAAAATTAGTTTTACCCTTCATGAACTACCATTCTCTATCCATTTGTCCCCATGAACTACCAAAGCTACTTAAGACCTTCCATGAACTACTATTTTGCTACCAATGACCCCTTACCGTTAGTCAAAGGCGTCAAACGTGACAGTACAGTTGACCATTCAATTTAAAAGCTTTAACTAACGATAGGGGGTCTTTGGTAACGAAATGGTAGTTCATAAGGAGTCTTAGATAAATTTGATAGTTCATTAGAACAAATGGAGATAGAGTAGTTCATAGGGAGTAAAACTAAGTTCCCCTAAATATTATCTTATCGATCTTGGTTCTCTTGTGCCTTATTTTGGAAATGATCTTCTCAAGCATGGTCTTTATCTCTAACATTAATTAATAGATAATGCAACTAACAGTGAGCAATTTAATTCAATTAACCATGATGAAATTTTCACTCATTTACGTTTGTTTTAAGAGCACTCACTACAGCCTCTTCAAATCTATTTTTTTGTTAGTTTGAAGAGTCAATTTAACAAAAAAGGCTAAAAACCTCACTTTTCAAGCTCTTCATTTTAACAAAAAAGTTAACATTGTGAACAATATTTATTCAAAGTTAACAATTACTATTCACTCTCTACTCTTTAAACAATTCTATTTTCTCTCTCCGCCTTTTTCCTTTTCTTTTTCTCTTTCCTTTTTTCCTTTTAAATAATGTTTTAATGAAAAATAAAATAAAGAAGGAAAGAGAAAAATAATATTTTAATCAAATAGTAAAAGTTTTTTTTTTTTTTTTGAAATTGTACTGATATATTCCATTTAAATGACTAAACAATCATCACCAGTAAGTGCATCATGAATACAAGAAGGAGAAAATCCTAGCCAAACTCTCATCACTCCTTGAATAAAAGCATGTTGTGCCAGACAGTGGGCTGCCATATTGGCTCCACGCCTAACATGTTGAAAGTCCCACGTGGGGATAGCCAGAAGCTCCTCCTTTGCTGCATTAACCATCATCCCATAACGTGTCCAGCTGTAATTTTCATTTCGCAACACATTTACCACCTCCAGTGAATCCCTTCAAACACAATATTATCCCTCCCTAACTGTTTGCCGAACAAGACAGCGTGCCACGCTCCAACTGCTTCAGCAGTTGCAGGATCCGAAATAAATGGCTTCGTGCAGCATATCGCTCCCACAACGTTCCCACCATGATCTCGCGCCACCACTCCCACTCCCATCCATGCACCTGATGAATCAATCGCGCATCCCAGTTGAGTTTAATCTGCCCCTCTTTTGGTCTCTGCCATCGTGGGATCCTTATGGGTACGGTCACTCCACTGCCATTCCTCTGTTCCGTTTCTGCCTTGTTGTAAGAGTCCAGCTGGTCTATTGCGATTCTATTTACTTGAACAGGTGATAGGAACTCACCATCAAATATTGATTTGTTTCGGCGAAACCAGATTTGTCTAGCAACAAAAGCAAACCTTTGAAATTCCCCGCCCTCCAGCCGTTCGGATAAATGTTCAAACAACTGACGAAAATCAAGTTCGTCACTAGACCTCTTCTGAATTGATTTCATGTGCTCCAGCCAAACATCACAGGCAGCTGGACAGCTCCAAAGAACATGCCCCACCGTCTCTATACCACCCTTACAAATAGAACATTTCGGGTCATCTGTAATTTTCCTTTTAAAAAGATTCTCCTTAGTGGGCAAAATATTAGTACATGCCCTCCACAAAAACACCTTCAAAGCCCTCGGACCCTTAAAGTTCCAAATAGACCGCCAGAATTGAGACATGTCGGAAGAGGTGGATGTGCTACCCTCGTTCCCAACTGCCCCCTCTATAGCGAAATGGTACCCACTGCGAACAGTGTAGACACCATTCTTGTTCCCCATCCACACCATTTTGTCCCTCTGCGCAGATGGACTGATCACCATATTACAGATGCTTCTGGCCTCTTCCTCCATAAATACTGCCGAGACAACATTAGTCTTCCACATCTTAGTGTCTTCATCTATTAACTCACTGACTGTTGCATCACTTTCTAAAAGCTGAACTGGGGATTGCACAAGGAAAGAGCTCGGCGATTCTAACCATCGATCCCCCCATATTTTAATTGATCGGCCATTCCCAACCCTCCATACCATTCCTTCATGAAGAAGTTGCTTTGCATTCCATATACTCCGCCAAGCGTATGACGGTCGTCGACCCAATTCGGAAGTCATAAAACTACCATTGCGAAAATATTTCTCCTTATAAATGCGCGCAATAAGTGTGTCGGGCTGTTGTATTAGCCGCCACCCTTGTTTTGCAAGCAAAGCCATATTAAATCTTTCCAAATCCCGATACCCCATACCCCTTTATCCTTCGCCTCTACCCAAGCCATGCCAACTCATCCATGCAATTTTCGTTTCATTCTCTTTAGCACCCCACCAAAACCGCCCCCATCATCGAATTTATCTCTTTACACAAAGACTTGGGTAATTGAAAACACTCATCGTAAGTGGGGATGGCTTGAATCCGACTTTATGAGTATCTCCTCCCCGCTTGGGAAAGGAATTTCTCCTTCCACCCATTAAGCCGCTCCCAAACCTTCCCTTAATATCCAAAAGGTACTCACTTTGGATCGACCAACCAACGCCGGTAATCCCAAATATCGTTCATACGATTGACAGACTTACCCCGACATTCAATATTTCTCGCACATCCGCTTTTGTGTTGCGACTAAAGAAAATAGCCGTTTTCCCACAATTCAGTGTTTGACCCGACGCCTTTTCATAGATAGCCAAAGCATCACGAACATGATGCCATTCCTCCAAGCTTGCTTTACAAAACAAGAGACTATCATCCGCAAAAAACAAATGACTAAGCCTCGCACTTCGCAGGTGATTGGCAACCCTGTGATCCGACCTTCTTGTTCCGCTCTTGAGACTATAGTGCTTAGCCCCTCTGCACACAAAAGAAAGAAGTACGGGGATAAAGGATCACCTTGTCGAAGCCCCCTTGTGGGTTGTACGTTACCATATGGTTTCCCATTAATGAGAATGGAATATGACACCGTTTTGATACACGTCATAGCCAGTAAAAGTGAATTGTTAAAGTAGAGAGGCTGAAAATTATGCTCTAAAAAGGTGGGCTGTTAAAATAATAAAAAGTATATTTTTAGTTATTTTGAAGAGTTAAATTTAAAGAGGCTGCTGTGGATGCTTTAAGACGGGTCAAAAATCAGAAAAAAGGTTTAAACCCAGATCCAAGGAAAGTTCTAGACTTCCAAATCCAAATATTAGACGGAAACGTTCATGGAATGGAACCGCCTTTCTCCACTTCACTAAGCCTCTCTCTCTATATATATCGCCTTTTCCAACGACACCTTCCACGACAAACCCTTTTAGCCTCCCAGCAAATCCCAACAATTAATCCAGGTTGTCAGCATGGCCATCCTAGAAGAAGTTCAACAATCTTCCTCCTTCACTTTCACTGCGGTTTTTGATCCTTCAAACCCTCTTGGGTTCATAGAATCTGCTTTCAATTTTGTCTCTCAAAACTCCAATTTGTTCAAGACAGAGTCTGCCGAGAAACAAATCATGTCTTCCGTCCATTCAATCAAGAGAAGAATCGAGGCGGAAGAGAAGAAGCGTTTGAAACAACAAGCCGAGAAGAAGGCCGCTTATGAGAAAGAACAAGAGAAGGAGAAAGAGAAGCAGAAGCAGAAGAAACTTGTTCCAAACACAGGAAACGGCCTCGATATGGAGAATTATTCGTGGGGTCAGTCTCTTCAAGAGGTCACCGTCAACGTTCCAATCCCTCCCGGGACAAAATCCAGCGCCCTTTTGTGCGACATAAAGACGAATTATTTGAAGATTGGGCTCAAGGGTCAGCCGCCGATCATAGACGGGGAGCTATATAAGCCGGTGAAAGTTAACGATTGCTTTTGGAGTTTGGAAGATCGGAGGGCAATTTCTGTTCAGATGAGCAAGAGAGACCAGACAGACTGGTGGAAGTGTTTGTTAAAGGGCGGTCCGGAGATTGATACCCAGAAAGTAGAACCGGAGCCGAGCAAGTTGTCGGACTTGGACATTGAAACTCGTTCCGCCGTGGAGAAGATGATGTTCGATCAGAGACAAAAGCAGTTGGGGCGTCCGAGCAGCGATGAGATCCAAAAGGAAGAGCTGCTGAAGCAATTCAAGGCTCAGAATCCAACCATGATGGATTTCTCGGGAGCCAAGTTCATGTAAACATTGCATGGGTTTATCATGCTATGTCATGTCATGGATGCTTTCTTCTATTTTACTATATATTCAATAAATAAATTTTACAACCACATTGTTCAACGTACATGCAAATCCTAATTAAGGAATATTTGTCTCTGTTTGTTCCTCATAATTTGACCTTAATTGTCAGTCTCTAACTCCTAAGTTCCTAACATATATACAACAAGGATTGAAATCCTGACCATTATTTTTTTTCTTTTTTACATATCCACACAAGAAGGGGATAATTTTTTTTTTTTTAACATGTTCACGCAAGAGTAGGAGGAGAAAAATTTGTTCTAGTAACATCTATTTCATTAAGAGTCCTAGTCAATTGAGCTATCTCTTGGGGACTTGACCATTCATTTTCATTTAATAGTTATAAATTTGTCATGTGTTCTATTCAATATAAAATAATAAAATATTATTTAAATTTTAAAAATAAATATAATATAATAAATTTAGAAATAATTAGAAAATAAATTAATAAAATAAAATTTTTTTAAAAACAAAAAATTGCAATTTCTATAATAAATATTTGATTAAAAAAAACTTTTTAATATGTTTTACTAAATGCTTTTACGATTTTAAAAGTAATAATTCGCACTTACTAAAATTGAAATCCTAAACGGTTCCTAGAAGTAAGCTTTATATATATATATATATATATATATATATATATATATATATATAAATGTTTTCATAAGTAATTGTTATCCGTAAAATAATCAAATTAATTATTTCAGCTTCATAAGATGTCATTCTATTCGACTAAACTACCCAAACACAGTCAAATTAATTCTTGGTAGTTCCGTGTGTAATTGTTTTGTGTTGTTTTTTACACAACAAACAATATATATATATATATATATATATATGTTACTCACAAAAAAAAATTATTTAGGAAAAAGAACAAGAGTGGCAGTTAATATCCTACTGGGTGAGGTAGCTAGGGACCGTAGGGTAATTCTATTGACATCTAAAGAGACAAACACGGTCTAAATTCTAAAGGGAAAATAATCCTTTCCCCTTCAAATTCTCGCAATTTCTTTTATTTGGTACATTTTGAAGTATTAGGATCCTCTCCATTTCAAAATCCCTCAATTTTCTTCATTTAGTGTATTCTGAAAGGTAGTGTTGTTCAAAAATTTTAATGAGGTAATGCATTAAATGCATTACCTTCAAAATGCACTAAATAGAGGAAATTGAGGGATTTTGAAATGGAGAGGATCCTTTTCCCATTTTGAAGGGTAGTATTATTCAAAAAATTTAATAATAATAGTGCATTTAATGCACTACCCTTCAAAATGCACAAAATGAAAGAAATAAAGGAGATTTGAAATGAAGATAATCCATTTCTGACCAATTCTACGGATGAGATCAAACACCAATATATGCACAAAACCTTAGCACGAAAAAAAGAAGAAGAAAATGCTAGTATGAGAACCATGATGATTAATTGGCACTAAGATGATTAATTGGCTTCCTAAGATAAGTAGATTTCATCAAATATGCAAGGAACGTAATTACCTGTTTTCAGATAAGTAGTTCTCTTTTTTGTCATTCTTTGTCTTTTTTAGATGAGTACGAAACAAATACAAACAAACAACACTGTTGATGCACAATTTCCGATTGGTGACGTGGCACGCTTGTTGAACTCCTAGTAGAATGCTCCAAGTGTGAATTACCCTGCACAGTGGAGAAGACAATAGGATCGAAGAGAGACTGGGGGTGAGCCGGCGAGGCCACTCCGATGCCTAAATCAGTGTTTTCTGTAAGAGAATAAAGCATGTAGAATGCTAGAATTGCATTACCCCAAATGTGTGGCAGAGACTTGTAGTATATAGGTATGGAATAGTAGTCCCCTAACCGGCGACTAACTCTTCCCTGATTTGTTGCGAGGTAGTCTGTTATCGAGGGATTTGAATAGTTATCCATCTCTTGATCTTGAGATCAAGATAGGATTTGGTTGCTTGGCATTTGAATTTTGAATTATTGCAGATAGAATATTTGATCCCGAGTTTCCAGGTACCCGACATTTGAATTAGACGGATAAGATCACATCGCATGCTATCCAAGTGGATTCATATCTATGATCCCTAAATTCCAAGGTCTCAGATACAAGGGCCTTGGACTTGAGGAGGTCTCGAACTTGTGGTCTCGGAGGTCTCGGACACGATAGGTCTCGGAGGCCTCGGACATAGGTCTCGGACGTCTTGAATACGAGTCCTTGGTCTCGGAGGCTCGAGGCTTGAGAAGGGTCTCGGGGGTTCGAGGCCTGAGATGTTCTCGGGCTCTGACGTGGATGAGCTTTGACTTGGCCCAGTAAGTTATTGGGCTCGTTCTATGAGGTTAATCCATGACCCAACAAACACAAATATAAAACACATGAAATTATATGATCCAAAATACAAAAGATCAGAAAGAAAAATCTAATCTTGATAGCAATCCAGAAACAGCTCCATGGGAATTCTTGAAGGCAAAAAAAAAAAACAATCAAGAAAGCTACTGGTGAAGCTGGTCCTAGCAGCCCATGGTGGACGATACTGGCAGGGCCCCCCAATTAATAATTATATAATAATTATTTTTCTAAAGTCTCTAATATAGTAAAAATTAAGTAAAGTTAGTAAATAATATCTAATTAAGGCCCCAATTAATAATACTACAATAAAGATTCTTTCTAAAAAAAATAATTTAAAGCTCTAATATGATAAGACTTAATAAATAGTATCTAATAAAGAATCCAATTAATATTTGTACAATAAAGGTTCTTTCTTAAAAAGTATTTTAAAGTTCTAATATGTAAAAGTTAATAAATAGTACATAATTAAGGCCCCTAATTATGATAATAGTAATTACTGATTGAAAGTCATTATTCATATTCATGGAAAGTTTCGACGTCTATAAATTTTTGGAAAGTTCATCATTTTTTTTTTGAAAGTCCAATTTTTATATTCTTGAAATTCCAAAGTGCATAAATTTTTTCAGATAAATGTTTTAATGCAATATAATGCTCACATTTGGTCTATTTTTAATGACGTGATAGATCGACAATCACGTAAAAGAGAGGATTGAAATTTAAAATTTAAATTTAAATTCTCTATTCCTCACTAAATATGGGCCAAAAGTGGGCATTATATTGCATTATAGCATTATGTCATTTTTCCAACTTGCATAATTTTTTCTCCAACGTCCATTTGAATTAGAAGAATATGAAAAGTTTCAACTTGTAAGTCTTATTGCTTCAAGTTCTTGAATCAAGTGATAAGTCATTCTAAATCTAATAAGTAATAAAATAAAATAAAAATTAAACGAAAATTTACAAATAGAAGAAACTATTCTGATTGACATATTAAAATATATAAAAATATTTTATTCTTTTCTAAATACATATTTCACTTATAAAATTTTATTGACAATACATAGTACTATTGCCTTACCGCCTTTGGCCCCAAAATCTATCGACCTAGCTCTGGGTACTAGTATTACCAACTATCCAGAGTAAGTTGGAGAGACTAGGCTTTGTTTGGCAATCAACTCAAATTTTCTTTAAAAACACTTCAAATCTAAAATATTCTTATTTTTTTATATCATATCAATCACTTTTTATTATTATTCAAACAAAAAACCAACTACAAAACATAACATTTTCACTTTCCCATCCAAAAAATTCAAAACTTCTCTCTATTATATATCACGTCAATCACTTATACAAAGATGAAGGGGATAGATAACATCTCGGGTAGTGAGGCAGAAACACATAGATCTAATTTTTTTGAAGTATAGATATAAATGAGAGCCAGGTGAGTTGTGATAGAGGAAATCTGTTGCAGGAGACCTGATATAAGGCCGAGAAAAACTTGGTATAAGGTCTCTATTCTCTCTCCCTCAAGGAAGCTAGCTTTTATACACAAACCCCTCCCTTTTTGAGGAGCTCTCACTCTCACTCTCACTTTTTTCTCTATCTCAGTCTCCTCTCCTGAAGCCAGGTACACTGACTTTGGGCATCAGAGTGCCTATTGGCGACCTCTTCTTTGTTTTTTAAGTGAGGACAATCCCTTTCTCAAAAAAAAAAAAAAGTGAGGACAATCCCAACCTGTGCGTGATCGTTTTTGGATTTAACAGTTGGGTTTCACTATTTCAGAAAGCGTGACTTAAAAAAAAAAAAAGAAAAAGAAAAAAAAGAGTAGTGTGATTTTTAAAAATATAATTAAACGCTTAGAAAAATCATAACTTTTTTAAAAAAAATTAGATTAGTCTTTGAAATTGTGTGTTTTTTGAAATGCACTCCATTATTAGCCATTTGAAAACAATGATTTTTTTTTTTTGGCTTTTTCATATTTTCAAACCACTATATAAATATTTTTTTAAAAAAAAACAACAAACAAACAATCTAGGAGTGAAAAGGTAGTAATTTTACTAATTGTCTCTGTAAACCGCTAGGCAGTTAACCGTTTATAGGGCGGTTAACTGCATCCTACTAATTGCTTTTTTGAGCTTTTTTGTTGGGCCTTTTTTTTTTTTTTTTTTGGACCAGTTTTGAGAATTCTGATTTTTTTGGCTCACTTTAAAAGTTTTTTTTTTTTTAGGCCATTTTAGCATAAAAAATTGTTATATACCACAAATTGGGCCGAATTGCTACAAAATGAGCCCATATTAAAAGAGCCTGAAAGTAATTAATTATAAAAAAATGCAACTTTTAACAATATTAAAAAAAAATTAAATACAACATACAAATAATTACAACTATATTGCAATGACTTATTGTCATATATTATAGGGAGCCCCTACCATACGGTACATCTGCAAAAGGGGTTTTTAAGATCCAACCCATATTGACATTACCATGCTTATTTTGATAAAATAAGCTCAAAACACCGGATGAACTCAAACAAAGAACCAAACCACCCCCACCGCTCCGTGACAAAGAAAACCACGCGACTTCATTTCCGTCTGCACCAGTTGACAAAACCAATCTATTTTTCACGCTCAACCCAAAGAATGGGACTGATGGCCAGGACCCATCTCCCGCTCATTTCGCCAAACCCACCGGAAAACACCAAAAAATACAAAATCCAAACTTAAAAATCGATTCTAATCCCTCAAAAATTGATTCTAATGCCTTAAAAATCGATTCTAATGCTTCAAAATTTATTTTGGATTCAAAACTAAAACCTAAAGGGAAGGTTAACCCTTTTGAGATTTTATCATCCTAAAATCGGAGCAAAAACCAAAGAAAAACCAAAAAATCATACCCAAATCGGAGCAAACCCATCAGAAAAAACAAAAAATAGACTCACCGGAATCGTGCAATCCATTCTTTCCGTCACCGTCCGAGAACGCGGGCCCGAATCCGGTCTTGAAGAAGTTGAAGAAGCTCACGCCGCTATAGTCGCTATCGTGGTGGGCACGGCTCGCTAGCCTTGCTCCTACTAGTACTCCTCTTGCTCGTCTCAGAACGACATCGTCGGCAGCCAAATGGAGGTGCCAAAAGTGACTAGGACATGGGCGTGGTTCCTAAGAGGTCGGACGCCCCATCGAAGGAAGACATCACGGGTGGCTTCTTCTTTTTCCCTTTATTTTCTCTTCTCTCCTTCCGTCTCTTCTTTCTCTTTAGATTAAAATCGGCTGCAGAAGGGTTTAGATTTTTGTTTTGCATTTTTTCTCCTTTACATGAGGTGTCATTGTCCTAGTGGATGTTGCAAAAATCATGTTTTGCAGACCGACCGTATTGTAGGTTTTCCCTATATTATATGATATATATATATATATATATTAAAAAAGCAGTTATCGATTTTCAAAAACCCATTAACCACTAACCATAGTTAGTGGTTACAGCTAACTATAGTTAGTGGTTAGCAGTTCTAAATTTTCACCCCTAGACACACTCCCAACAAGACTTTTTTTGTCATTTCTGTTTAAAATTGCATTTTTAGCCTATAAAATTATTGGACTAAATGAACTTTAAGGGCTTGTTTACGAATGGACTTAGTAATTTTTTGTTTGAAAGTTATTGATGTGATATAAAGTACATAGAAGTTTGATTCAATTTTTTTTTTTTTTGTTGACTTGACTTGACTTGTCCATACAAGAGAAATGAGAGGGAGGATCGAACTCGTGACTTTCGCTTCTCAGTCTACAGCCAATTGAATTATTTCTTGATAACGAAGTTTGATTTAATTAAAACAAATGTAAATAGAAGTTTTGGATTTGTTGTGTAGAAATTTGAAAAAAAACTAGTTTTATAAGAATTTTTTACTTGAATAGTAAGAAAAAGTATTGATATGATATAAAAAAAAAAAATTGGAAAAAATGGTGAACTTTTGGCAAGTGCATGGCCAAAGAGCCCGACATCACAAATAGAATGATGAATTTATGCCTTTATGGGGTCATTGAGGAGGGGGGGTCAGTGTAGAGTCTGTAGACTGTGTAGTTTCCCAGCAAAATAATAGGGAAAAAAAAAAATGTGGCGGGAAAAATGTTTCTTGTGATTCGGATTGGTGGGATGGCTCCGTAATAAGTCTAGTGGGTTCAGAGTTCAGACCCAGTCCAACTAAAACCCATCTCTAGACGGGTCAAAAATCAGAAAAAAGTTTCAAACCGGATCCGAAGGTAATCCTATTCGAAAACGCCACGGAAAGCCCTAGACTTCCAAATCCAAATAGTAGACGGAAACGTACATGGAATGGAATGAAACCGCCTTTCTTCACTTCACTTAGCCTCTCTCTCTCTCTATATATATCGCCTTTTCCAACGACACCCTCCACGACAAACCCTTTTAGCCTCCCAGCAAATCCCAACAATTAATCCAGGTTGTCAGCCATGGCCATCCTAGAAGAAGTTCAACAATCTTCCTCCTTCACTTTCAATGCGGTTCTTGATCCTTCAAACCCTCTTGGGTTCATAGAGTCTGCTTTCAATTTTGTCTCTCAAAACTCCAGTCTTTTCAGGACCGAGTCTGCCGAGAAACAAATCATGTCTTCCGTCCATTCAATCAAGAAAAGAATCGAGGCGGAAGAGAAGAAGCGTTTGAAACAACAAGCCGAGAAGAAGGCCGCTAATGAGAAAGAACAAGAGAAGGAGAAGGAGAAGCAGAAGAAACTTGTTCCAAACACAGGAAACGGCCTGGATATGGAGAATTATTCGTGGGGTCAGTCTCTTCAAGAGGTCACCATCAACGTTCCAATCCCTCCCGGAACAAAATCCAGCGCCCTTCTGTGCGACATAAAGACGAATTATTTGAAGATTGGGCTCAAGGGTCAGCCGCCGATCATAGACGGGGAGCTATATAAGCCGGTGAAAGTTAACGATTGCTTTTGGAGTTTGGAAGATCGGAGGGCAATTTCTGTTCAGATGGGCAAGAGAGACCAGACAGACTGGTGGAAGTGTTTGTTAAAGGGCGGTCCGGAGATTGATACCCAGAAAGTGGAACCGGAGCCGAGCAAGTTGTCTGACTTTGACATTGAAACTCGTTCTGCCGTGGAGAAGATGATGTTTGATCAGAGGCAGAAGCAGTTGGGGCGTCCGAGCAGCGATGAGATCCAAAAGGAAGAGCTGCTGAAGCAATTCAAGGCTCAGAATCCAACCATGGACTTGTCCAAGTTTATGTAGACATTATCATTTCATTCATATGGGTTTTGTTTTTGAGGTTGGAAATACTTAGAAATTTTTGGCTATATTTTACAATGTATTCAATTTTTGGACCAGCAAGGTTTTATATAAAGAAAAATTAATGATTAGAATAATCTTTCATACTCTATTCTTATTTTGTTTATATATAATTGAATTGATGAGACAATGCTCGTAAATTCTATTATGTTATTATAGTTATATGACAATTTACTAAATAATATTACTCTAATTAAATACATTTTACATGTCCATACAAGAGGAATGAGGGGGATTTGAACTAGTAACTTTCGTTTATTAGACATGATCCCAACCAATTGAATTATCTTTTCGGGACAATATATTAGGAGTAATGCTACGGAGCAGCACTTTGTGCGCGCATTGTGCATAAAAAGGTTGCTTAACCCAACCTAAGTTAACCAATCTTTTAATAAAAAAAAAAAAATGAAAGCATGCGTTATAGGCCTACTCTCTCTCCTCTCTCTCTCTCAAAACCGGCTGCCACCATTGCCAGCCACACCATTCAGTGGCTACAAAGTGCTGTCGACCACCGTGTCGTTCTTATGGAGAGCCGACCCCAACTGCTGGCTGCCATCACCAGCCAGTTTATCTCTCTCCCCCTGACATTTTGCTTCTGGCATCGAACGCCACCCGCGCACCTCCATCAACGACGCCCACCCACGGAAATAGCTCAAATTTGGCGAAATCAAAACGGATCTACGAACGTGGTTTTTGGTTTGATTTCGAAAATGGGTAGAATTTTTGGTTGTTTTTTTGTTTTTCTTTGGGTAACCGATTATGGGTTTTGTTCTAATTTTGTGGAGTGATGCCTGTTTATGCTTTGGGTTTTCGTTTTTCTGTTTGTGTGCTCTCATGAAGATTGTTATAATCTCTTTGATTTTCAATTGTTGGTTGAGAATGAGTATATTTCTTGAAAGATTTTCTTGGCTTATTTTCTATTACCCCCTGAAAAATTTTCAAGACTTGTTGTTGACAAATCTACTCTCCTCAAAAGCCCAATACCATTTTGCTAAATTGAAATGGACTCATGCTCGTTGCTCCTTGTCTTTCTATTGTAACATAGACTATAGAACACCTATTGATGTAGTTTGGTGTTGTTTTTTTAAAAAAAAATAATAATAATAAAAATTGGTGCTGGGTTTTTCCAATGGGATTTTTCTTTTTCTTTTTCTTTTTTTTTTGGTGCTGGGTTTTTTTTAAAAAAAAAAAAATTGGTTGTAGTTTGAGTTGTGGTAAAAAATTTGTAATAGGATGATTTAGTTCGATAGATTTTGATGGAAAAAAAATATGGCTTTTGATTCTACACTTACAAGATTTTGAAGGTATTGTTTTTCTTTTGGTTTTGTTGATTATTGGTTTAAATGTACAAGAAGAGTAGAAAATAGAAAGAGAATAAACATTTAATTACAAATTGATTTTGTTCCATTCAATGTATGAAATCTGTTTTCCTTATTGATGAGTGGTATGCTTCCTTGTGTGATTTGTTTTCCTTTACCGACTTGGCTTTCCATGCAAGGGGAATTGGTTGTACCACACAGAAGGTTCTGTTGCCTTATATATTTTCTGTCAAGGCTGAATTGAGCTTGAACATTATGTCTTGATTCTGCTTGGGCATCATTCATGAATGAGAATGGAAAGTGTTTCCTTGTATATCTTTTGTCAAGGCTGATTGTGTTTTGGGAAATCTGATTTGGTGCAACTTGAGTATTCTGATGTGGTGCAGCTAGAGTATCTTGAGTGTGATTTTGTGCAGCGGCTATATTGTCTCTAACAACCCCCCGCAAGCTTATGGGGGATGGAATCACCATGAACTTAAGCCGAAGATAGAGAAAAAGAGATGAGCCTAGTCCTTTAGTGAATACATCAGCTACTTGGTCATCAGTGGAGATAAACTTAACGATAACATCTTGATTGAGGACCTTTTCTCGCACAAAATGGTAGTCCACCTCAATGTGTTTGGTGCGAGCATGGTAGACAGGGTTTGTTGCTAAGGCGAATGCGCTGATGTTGTCACACCAGATAGTAGGTGCAGTAGCTAACACAACATGAATATCATTGAATAACATATGCAGCCAAAACAATTCAACAGTAGTGATTGCAAGAGCTATATATTTTGCTTCGGTGCTGCTTCGAGATACAATGGGCTGCTTTTTGGCACTCCAAGTGACTAAGTTGCAACCTAGGAAAACTGCAAAGCCAGTAGTGGATCTTCGATCTGAATCACCTGCCCAATCACCATCATAGTACGTTGTAAGAAGGAGAGGGCCCTTTTTATAGTGCAAACCATGATCATGTGAGGCTTTGAGGTAGCGCAACACTCGTTGGTAGTAAACCAATGCACAGAGGTGGGGGCATGCATGTGTTGACATAACTGGTTGACTAAGAAGGCTATGTTAGGTCGGGTGAGCATGCAGTATTGAAGTGCTCCAACAACTTGTCTATATTCAATAGGATCAGACAAAGGTTCACCATCCAGCTTGGAAAGTTTAATTCCAGAAGGAGAAGGAGACTTGGCTAGTTTAGCTTCTTGTATATTAGTATGATGCAGAAGATTGTGGATATACTTGGCTTGGCAAAGATGGAGGCCAGTGGCAGTCCGAGAAGTCTAAATGCCAAGAAAGAAATGAAGAGGTCCAAGGTCCTTGAGAGGAAACTTATGATGTAATCTTGTGATGAAGGACTAAATGATTGTAGGATTGGACCCTGTAATAATGATATCGTCAACATAAATTAGCGTAAAAATATGAGTGGCACCAGAATTGAGTATGAATAAGGATGAGTCCACTAATGAAGCTATGAATCCAATCTCCAATAGGAAGGAGGATAGCGATTGAACCAAGCTCATGGGGCTTGCTTCAATCCATAAAGAGCTTTGTTTAATATGCATACAAAGTGTGGAAAGCTCTTGTCAACAAAGCCTTTTGGTTGATGCATGAACACTTCTTCATCAAGGGACCTATGAAGAAATGCATTGGAAACATCCAACTGCCAATGCTCCAATCAAATTGAACTGCTATAGATAAAATGACACGAATGGTGGAGGCTTTGATCACTGGACTGAATGTCTTAGTGTAGCCAATGGCACATTGTTGCTCATAGCCTTTGGCTACTAATCTTACCTTGAATCTCTCCATCGATCCATCTGGTTTTTGCTTGATATGATACACCAATTATTGTTTATGATGTTTTGATGAGATGGAAGAGGACATAGTGTCCAAGTACCATTGGATATTAAGGCTTGGAACTCTTCAGCCATTGCCTGCTGCCACTTAGGGTCACGGATTGCCTTACTAAAGCAGGATGGTTCAGTTTCTTGAAGAATTGAATGGTAGGATAGGAATGGGTGTTTGACAGTGTGGTAGGGATGAAAGTCTGGGAAAGATTTGGGCTTGAGAGTCCCTGTCCGAGACCTGGTGGTCATAGGATGCAAAGGTGGCTGGTGGAGAAGAACATGACAACTGTGTAGCAGAGTGGTTATTAGGGGGAGTATGATGCTGAGGTGAAGAAGTAGGTGAATTAATGGTATTGGGAGAAGTAGGAGATGATAAAGGAGAATTTGCATAGTCATGAGATGAGGAAATATGAAAGGGAAGAGGGCTGTGAGGATCAACATGATTGGTTTATGCATCTACAAAATTAATGGGTGCAATGGGTGGGGTGTGAGAAATAGTAGGTGAAAGAGAACTTACATGAGGTATGAAGGGTAGATCACTGTGGCATTGACCTTAGAAGGTAGCTGAATTGGAACTTCATCTTTTGCAGGAAAGGTTTGCTCATCAAAGACCACATGTCGTGACAAGTAGACCTTGTTAGTGATGGGATCAAGACACTTGTAACCTGCATAGCAATATCCAAGAAAGATACAAGGTTTGGACCGAAACTCAAGTTTTTGGAGACCAAAGGGGCATAACAATGGGTAACATTTGCAACCAAATACCTTCAATTGTTGATAATTTGGTTCTTTTTTATGGAGTTTGAAGAAGGGGTTGACATTGTCCAAGGTGGGTGTTGGGAGCTAATTGATTGGATAAACACTTATGAGAAAGGCATCCACCCAATATTTGTTTGAGAGTGATCGTACCAAAAATAGTATTGTACTCGCCAATTGCACGAGTCGATCGTAATAGAGTGGATGTGCAAGTACGAGTGTCGAACCCACAGAGAATCGGCTTTGTTAAAATCAACTTTAAAATGCCTAAACTAAAAATACCTTAACCTAGTTCCAATATCGAACACGTGGCGTGCATTAAAATAAACTAAATTAAAATGCAATAAAATAACTAAAGTCCCTAATCCACCTCACAATAAATTAATTAATATATAAACATGCTTAACTCATATTCAGTAAACATTTATGCTACAAGGCATATTCTGAGCGTTAACACATTGTTCATATTTCCGTCTAAATGACAGAATAATACGAACTAAACATGAATATATATTTAAATATATAGTTAATTAAACATCCGTCTATCGATTAAAAGCAATGCATGTTCTAGTGTCACGCTAGTTCATGCATACTTATGTCCTATACAAGTCCTATTGTGCCTATTGAAATAATCAAAACGTACGCCCATTTGATGAAAGACAAAACATGAAAGGTCTAGGTCCAAAGGATCCAATGTGAAAGTGATTTAACACTAACTACAATGATAAATGGACGTAGCCCTAACGATGAAATGTATCCATCGGACTAAACGCTATGACCAAACAATCATGACAATCGATGCAACTTTGTCACGAAATTAAACCAAAACGAACTAGCATGGCAAATAATAAACGGATTAAACGTAAAACTAACTATGAAAGCATTTAAGTAAATCTAAAGTGAAGGGAATAAGAGACTAAATAAAGGTAAAATAAAACATAAATTAAAATAAATAATAAAATGACGCTTAGAGTGTTTAATAGTGAAGAACAGGAGGACTTAGGCCCAAAGGCGCCTCAATCATTTCCAAACGTAAAATGAAATGAAAACATAAGGTCCTATTTATAGGGGTCGATATGCGTCGCGTATGCTCGACGCGGAGGCACTTATGCGTCAACGCATATAATCTCTTAGGGCCGACTGCTGCACGTGGTTCAACCGTGATGCGCGATGCGTATGCGTTCAAATGCACCCAAGTGCGTTCGAATGCACTTGGCCAGAATCAGCTTCTTCTCTTTAAGTACACTTTGCCCTTTGCTAGCCATGTTTTAATGCAATGTCCTGCACAACACAAAATACTAAAAACACTAAAAATAATTAGATATTAACAATGCTAAAGGCCTAATGAATATAAATTAAGGGGTCCAAATAAGCACTTTTAGGCACCGATCAGAGAGGTGTGGGTGAGTTAAGAGAGTCAAACTAGTTTCTAGGATATGGCATAACTTTCTCTCAGCAAGACCATTTTGTTGTAAAGTGTATGGGCAGGACTTGCGATGGATGATTCCATTTTTAGTGAGAAAGGATTAAAAGATGGTGGAGGTGTATTCACCATCACCATCTGATTGTAGTTGCTTGATTGTGGAGGAAAATTGTTTTTCCACAAGGAGTTTAAATTTAATAAAACATTCATAGACCTCTGATTTTGCTTTTAATGGATATAGCCATGTATATTTTAAGTGGTCGTCAATGAAGACAACATAATATTTATATCCACTTATGGAAGTGATAGGGGAGGTCCAAATGTCGTTGTGAATTAAGTTTAATGGAGTTGGTGTTTCATGATTAGATGCAGAAAATGGTTGCTTTTTTCTCTTTCCAAGTTGACAAGAATCACAAAGGATTGTTTTATTGGAATCAGAAACTGAATTCAGAACAAGAAGATTAAAAAACTTAACAAGTCTAGAAACAACATCACTTAAGGGATGACCTAACCTATAATGCCAAATGATAGAGGAGGTCTTTATTCCTAACAAGGCTACTAGAGTACATTTGGCCTTGAATGAGCTCCTTTTAAACCGCATTGGATAGAGTCCATTTTCAGTCTTTCCTTCCATGAGGGTTGCCTTGGTGAGTATGTCCTTCACAAAAAAATGAGTGGCTGTTAGAATAAAATAGCAATGGTTATCAACACAAAAACGTTGAATGGAAATTAAATTTGTAGATGCATTGAATGGAGAATTTTGTCAAGATGAAAGTCAGAGTTGGGAGTGTGTATAAGAGTTGAACTAGCATTGTCTATAGTAAGGCCTGATTCGTTCCCTACTTCAACATTGTCATTACCCTCAAAAGGCTGTTGAATGGTCAAATTTTCTAGATTGTTGGTGATGTGGGCATTTGCACCACTATCAGCAAACCATTTTGAATCATTAATTACAGCATTGGTTTGGCACCATTGCTGCTAGCTGTGGAGGAGGGTGCCTGCCTTGGTAAGAAAAGTCCATTTGGTGGAAACAATCTAATGCATGGTGACTTGTTTTTCCACAAATTTGGCAGGGAGCTCTAGGAGGTTTGTTGAAATTGGATACAACTTCATATTGGAAATTAGAATTTCCAGAAACATTGTTAGAGCTTTCAGTAATGTGGGAGTTGGGCCTTCTATCATTGTTGAAGTTGGATGGCATCCCAGCTCTAGGTTTGTAGCCAGAGAATCCATTTGTGGGGAATTTGGAATTTTGACCACAAGGAGGATATTTGTATTGCTGAGGCATCTTTCCTTTAAGTTGAAATGATGATGTTTAGCACCTATTCTTTGAGTGAACAAAGCAAATGTAGAAAAGTCAGAGACAACAATCTACTGTTGGTTAAGTAGCATTTCATGATTTAAAAGGTCATCCTGAAAATCCTTAAAGCTTAAAGGATTTTCACGAGTTGCAAAAATATATGCTCTTTATCAAGGAAACTGAAGAAATCAAACAAGTGCCAACTTAAGCCTAGCTGCCACCATAAATATCACCAGATTTTGTGCTTCCCATGATTTTAGGATCCGTTTTTTATTTCTGTAAATATGGCTATTAAGTGCGATTGTAAATTTCCTTTTCAATTACATATTTTTGAATGCCTAAAATTAGGCTCCTCAAGTTGTATAAAGATATAGAGCATGAATAGAAATGTGTGAGTTCAAAACACCAAACCATATCAATGTGAATCTTCTATATGGTATCAGAGCGCCAAACCTCTAACGAGTAGCTTTCCTTTCTTGCTTCCTGTGACATGGCTGCCATCTCTGTCTCCACCACTGATGCCTCCACCACTGATTCACCTATCCTTACCATCAATGATGTAACCACTATCAACGAAAAACTCACCCTTTCTACCTTTCCTCAGTGGAGGACTCAATTTGAAGCATTGCTCATTGGTTATGATCTCCTTGACTTTGTCACTGGTGTCAAACAATGCCCTGCCATTGATGCAACGAACTCTACTGCCTCCAAAGCCGCGAACTCCCACTGGGTTCGCCAAGACAAACTCATCCTTCACACCATTCTTGCCTCCACCTCCACCACTATTACCCCACTTCTTGCCACGTACAAAACATCCTATGAGGCTTGGACAGCACTTACCCATTTATATGTGGGCAAATCACGGACGTGTGCAATGCAACTCAAGGAAGATTTGACCTTGAGCACTCATGGCAATCACACCGTCACTGAGTTCCTTCAAGCAATCAAAATGATTGCCGACGACCTTGCAATCATTGATCATCCGATTTCGGATGATTTAAGACATGCTGATGGATCTGTTGATCAATACAAGGCCAGACTCGTGGCCAAAGGGTTCAATCAGAGACCAGGACTAGATTACACAGAGACATTTAGTCTTGTTGTAAAACCAGTCACCATACGCACTGTCTTAACCCTTGCTGTTATGCAAGGTTGGTCTCTAAGACAATTAGACGTCAATAATGCCTTTCTTCATGGGCATCTCACTGAAAAGGTGTATATAAAGCAACCACCTGGTTTTAGGAGTCCAAAAAAACCAAATCATGTTTGCTGCCTTACCAAGGCAATATATGGGTTAAAACAAGCACCTCGTGCTTGGTATTCTGCTCTCAAACAGCACTGCTAGAATTTGGTTTCATCAATGCTAAATCCAACTCTTCTCTATTTGTTTTTAATGATGGCTCTACACTTGCCTATTGCTTAGTTTATGTCGATGATTTGATTCTTACTGGAAACAATTCGACATTTGTTGCAAGCATTATTGATCAACTTGGACAGAAATTCTCCATCAAAGATTTGGGGTACTTACATTTTTTCCTCGGTGTTGAAGTCATTCCTACCGAAGAAGGCTTGTTCTAACTCGTATAAGTATATCCGAGATCTACTAGCTAAAACAAGCATGGATGGAGCTAAGGATGACACAAATCCTCTCTCTACCTCGGTTTCTCTTAAGTTGGCAGATGGTTCGTCATTAGTTGATTCAACTGAATATCGTAGAGTGATTGGAGCATTGCAATACCTGTCCTTCACTCGACCTAATATAAGCTTCACAGTGAATAAACTCTCATAGTTTTTGCATAGCCCAACACAGACTCAATGGACATCCACTAAAAGACTATTGTGGTACTTGAAGAATACCATCTTTCATGGCATCAACATCAGCAAAATATCAAGCCCAGCACTCACACGCTTCTCGGATGTTGATTGGGTTGGTAGTTTGGATGATAGAAAATCAACTTCAGCTTATCTCCTCTTCCTTGGTCACACACCCATTTCCTGGAGCTCCAAAAAGCAACGTGCCATTGCGAGGTCATCAATCGAAGTTGAGTATAGGGCTTTAGCAACGGCTGCAGCAGAGTCCATGTGGCTGTTATCTCTATTCGAATAAATGAAGTTTACATTACCACAGCCACCTCTGCTCTTGTGTGATAACTTGGGCGCAACACAGCTGAGTTTTAATCATGTCCAGCATTCACAGATGAAGCACATCCAGATAGACATTCACTTTGTACAAGATTTAGTTCAAAAAAAAAATCTTAATGTTCAGCATGTTCACACTAATGACCAACTTGCGCAGATTTACTCACCAAGCCACTTTCAAGACAACGGACAGACTACCTACGAAACAAGATCGGCCTATCCGATGGTAGCCCATTCTTGCGGGGGCGTATCAAGGAAACTGAAGAAATCAAATAAGTGCCAACTCAAGCCTAGCTGCCACCATAAACATCACCAGATTTTGTGCTTCCCATGATTTTAGGATCCGTTCTTTATTTCTGTAAATATGGCTATTAAGTGCGATTGTAAATTTCCTTTTCAATTACATATTTTGGAATGCCTAAAATTAGGCTCCTCGGGTTGTATAAAGATACAAAGCATGAATAGAAATGTGTGAGTTCAAAACACCAAACCATATCAATGTGAATCTTCTGTACTCATAGTTATAACACATATTTTATTTTGGTGTTTCTTCATTAAATAAAAAAAATAAAAAACTCCAGTGATACATTACACATACAATGTACCACATGTACATAAATAGACAAACGCATACCCACAAACTTTTTTTTTTTTTTTTTTTTGATAACTACACAAACATAAACATGCAAGCTCAAATTGAAACTATTCTTTAGGGTAGATCATGTTGCAACAAAATAATTTTACGATCCAAAGAAGCATAAAAGAGACCAAATAAAAACAACCTAATCACATAAGACACCAAGATTTATTGATTTAATGTAGTTCAGCTTAACAAGCCTACATCCCTAAGCGAGGACAAACAAGAGAAATTTACTACTATTGCTATCTACTAAGATTACAGGCACCTGAACCTCCATGGTTGGACGCAAGTCAGAGCTCCCAAGTCTCAGCTTAACCACACTAGTGTCTGTTTTCTTTTTTGTTTGGTGTTTCTTTTAGACCAAAAGGAATCCAAAAACATTGAATAGATGGATCACTACTATTGCTATCTACTAAGATTACAGGCACTTGAACCTCCATGGTTGGACTCAACTCAGAGCTCCCAAGTCTCAGCTTAACCACACCAGTGTCCATTTCCTTTTTCATTTGGTGTTTCTTTTAGACCGAAAGGAACCCAAAACCTTAGGCTAGATGGATCCGGATCCCTTTTTCTATTTCTCTTATTTGTCCCCGCTTGGAGATGTAAGCTTGTTAAGCTGAACTACATCAAATCAATAAATCTTGGTGTCTTGTGTGATTATGTTGTTTTTATTTGGTCTCTTTTATGCTTCTTTGAGTCGTAAAATTATTTTGTTGCAACATGATCTGCCCCAAAGAATAGTTTCAATTTGAGCTTGCATCTTTATGTTTGCGTAGTTATCAAAAAAAAAAAAAATTGTGGGTGTGCATTTGTCTATTTATGTACATGTGGTGCATTGTATGTGTAATGTATGACTGGAGTTTTTTTTTTTTTTTTAATGAAGAAACACCAAAATAAAATATGTGTTATAACTAAGAGCAAAATCAGGTCATTTATAAGAAAGAAGAGGACTTAAGTACTAGAAATTATAACGTATAATAGGATGATAACTCTATTCGGCCTTCCTTCCCTCTTCCTAAATAATTGTTCGAACTTTAATGACAATTATTTCTTTGTCTTTTTGTTCCTTTTAATGATCATAGATTGATTTATTGCCCTCCATTATTCCATTCTAATTCAAGGGTCATAGGCATTGAATCCCTAACCTCGTCTTCCATTTTTTATATTTAATCAAATGGAATTTATGGATTCCCTTTCAAAACTGTGTATCTTGCATCTTGCACAATTCCTGAACATGTGACGCAACTTCAATTCCCAATAATTTATCCGCATAACCTTTTTTCCGCCTTTCTCTTTTTTCTTCACTTTTTAACACCCCTTGGGAATTCATAGAGGCAGCATAAATTCAACCTAATTGTTGTTCCCGGTTCCCTTGCTATAGGTGAGGAGGAACCTTTGCTTGAACTTGGTCAATATCACCTTAGAAACTAGTGGAGTATTGTTATTGCAGCGTTATAGTTTGATAATCTCAAATCATGTGTTTTTTTTTTTTTTTTTCCCATTCACTTGCTACACAGATTGATGCTACGAAAGATGTGGGATAGTCAGCTAGAGTTCAAGCAACAGAAACAGCAGAAGCATTGGAAGCTACATCAGTTGAGGTAACCGAATACAATGTGTCCCAAAAACTTTTAAATTGAATGGTTTGTTAAATTTATAATCAATATGAAGGAATGTGTAGTAACAGTTAGCTATTGGATGTATTGCCTACTTGTATATGTTCTTACTTTTTCAACAACATATGGCAGGTACTGGATACTATTTTTCATTCTTTCTCTTAATTTATCAACACCATATCCTGGGTATGGACTTCCATTTTTTTTCATCCTTAATGAGGTTGCTAATTTTAATTTTCTAAAAAGGGGAAAATAGAAATGGGAGATTGATCATTGCTAAGCACTGTGGATAGTGGAAATTAAAGATCTAAACTTCAACGGCATGGTGCAAAAGGGTTAAAAATTGAAATATAAAGGTCAAAAAACTAGGACTAGTGATAATATTAGTATTTTGTGGGAGTCGATTTTCGTTTTTAATTCTCCTTTGCTAGAGAGAGAATGCTATGCTATATTGTATTCCTCTATAAGATAGCCTTAATGAGGCATTCCTAGTGAGGTGTCCCTATTAGCTATCCTCTTTCTAGAATATTCTTTGTCATATTGTAAATGTTTCTCATATATATATGGAATGGATAGAGTGAGGGACAAGACAGAGAACAACTATCTTTTCGTACATTCTCTTCTTACAACACTTTCACACTGAAGATCTTTAGAGTTGTGTTAGTTTTTACCCTTATATCTATACTTTTTAGGATATCCACACGGGAGTTGGGAGTATCGGGGCAATGTCTGCAAGTTGACAAAAGCACTATACGGTCCTAAGTAGTCATTGAGAGCGTGTTTTGGAAAGTTTTTTTGAGGTTGTCTTAGATTTCGATCTCCACTATCGTCAGACAGATCATTCAATCTTTCACTTACACATTGATGCTGGATGCATACTAGTTGTTTATGTGGATGAGATTGTGATAACTGGAGTTGATTCTGAAGGAATCATTAGATTGAAACAATTCCTATAGTAGCACTTCCACACCAAAGATCTTAGTAAACTTCAGTACTTCTTGGCAATTGAAGTTGTAAGATCTAAGCTAGGCATCAATTTATCCCAGAGGAAGTATGTACTTGATATGCTCGATTAGATTGCTAGGTTCCCAACTTCCTATTGTGTTGACATGCCTATGGATCCAAATCATAAACTCCTGAAAGACAAAGGAGACCTATTTTCATATCCTAACCGATATTGTCAAGCTGTTGGAAAGCTCAATTATCTCACTATCACAAGGCCGGATATCTTGTATGTAGTTAGTGTGGCGAGTCAGTTTTTAGAACCCATAATACACACTTTGGGATGTTGCTATTTGTATTGTTCGATACCTGAAGAGAGCTTCAGGTCGAGGCATATTGTTTAGAAAGAATGGTCATCTCGGGGTAGAAGGCTTCACTGATGTTGACTAGGTAAGATCGCCTTCTGATAGAAGGTTCACCACGATGTATTGCACCTAAAAGCTTATGCTGTTAGAAAATGGACCTTGCTCCAAATGCATGTCTTTTAACCGTGGATAGACATCCTCTTTGTTTGCGATCCATTATAGAAGGTTCACCACGATGTATTGCACCTAAAAGCTTATGCTGTTAGAAAATGGACCTTGCTCCAAATGCATGTCTTTTAACCGTGGATAGCCATCCTCTCTGTTTGCGATCCATTCATCCCAATTGTTTAAACTGTTTGGAAGCCAACCAACAATTTATATAAAGGATACTACATATGACATAGAAAAATATGGAGTATCTTTATCATGTATATACCATTCTCTCACTTTCTTTCTTTTGCCTGCATCTTTCTAATCAAATGCAGTTCAACATTGAGAGAAAGTATGGCAAAAATGAGATTTTATTCGTATGTACTAAATCTGTAAGTTGATTCTAAACATTAGGATTTAGTATAAATGTGGTGAATCACAGTACATCTCAGATTAGATATTGTTAAATCACCACTTATCCTAAAAGCTTAAGGTGATAGAAAATCATGAATTTAATCATTAAGTTAATATTTCACGCTTGCTTTTAACAAGTAAGACCCAATACATGAAATATTTAACGAATTGTGGGGTAAACTGTAGAATCAAGGTTCTAACACAGGATCTCTATTCTTATGCCATGTCAAATGACCACTTATCTCCAAAGTTTAAGCAGATAGTAAATGGTGAATTTAATTATTTAATTAATATTCTAACATACATTAAATGACTATTTTTATTCGTCCCAAAGCTAAGTATATTGTCTAACGACAATTATATTGTTTTGGGTCAGTTAGAAAATGAGTAATTCTAATGTGTATAGTTTCCAAGAAGCTTTTACATTTCCCTCCCTAAATTTTAGGATTCATATAGATACAGCTATAACATGGCAATTGTCTCTTTGATCATCACTAATCCCAAATTCACTTGCTCTGGGTCTTGATCTTTAAGATTGTCAAAGTCTATTTAAAAAAACCCACTAGTTGCTTTCTGAAAAATATAGATAAGAATCCAACATAGAATATCTCAATTTTTACAAAATTTCAGCAAATTTGTGCCATTTATGCTGTTATTAATATATTTTCGAAACATTCCTTAATGAATCTTGATTTATGGTAGCTTTGGGCCATAATCTTATAAAAATTGCTTGGATTTCGTATGTTGAATACTAAAGTGCAATCTTGACTTCCCATTAGCGCCAGGATTCCTTTGTTTGGAAAGGAAAGGCCACTCTGCAAAAGATCTTCTGGACGATCAAAGTTCTAATATTTGTCTAAGATGTGGGGGTTCAGGGCATAGCATGTTATCGTGTAAGAATGTGTATCCCCTTGATGATCTCAAGGTTTGTAGGGTGATCCAAATGCAAGTTTTTGTGTTCTTTTTCTTTCCACATAACCTTTTCACGTATTCCTGTTTATTATGTTGTATATTGGAAATGTTGTTTTATACTGATTCTTGAATCCTATTTTTTGGCTATTATTCCTTTTTCGTGGGCAGAAAATACAATGTTATATGTGCAACAGTTTTGGTCATCTTTGTTGTGTGGACTTTCTGGATATGCATCCAAGACAACTTTCTTGTTACACCTGTGGACAATCTGGCCATCCTGGATCTATAAGTTATAATCGATGATAGAGATTTTCTTATGTTACAACATAATTATTGTAAATAGAGCAAGTTTAGAATCTTATCAAAGTTCATCAATCAAGGAATGCACAAAGTTCCGTGGAGAAAATAGTCACTCAAAATTTGTAATAGTACACTACTCAGATGGAGAGGAAAGTCATATTGCAAGAAGATGCACAAATGATGTTAAAGTCCATTTCAACTGATACCCACTTGTTGAAGTTATTTGAGTTATTGTAGGTAACCCTCTCTCTCACATGTGCAGACACGCTTGCAAAACACACACATACACGTAGTTCTTTGTGGACCACCCATCCCATCATATGATGCGATTTTGGTCCTTTGATTGACTATTGTTAAGGTGATAATCTTAACAGCTTTGTGGTTCCCTTCTTTTTCCCTTTTTTGTTTTCCCCTTTTGTTCCTTTTTGGCTTTTATGTGAACCAAATAGGATCAAAGTGGAGAGATCTAGTGCAAGTTGGTAGATACGATGAATTCTTGCTCAACATTGTGCTAGTTTTGTTAATTGTAAGGAACAGCTGAATAAGATTTGTTAAGTTAGTAGTTTTAATTGGGCAATGCTTTGGTGTGGGCAAAGATCATGAAGGATTACTTGTTTGAGGTAGAATTGTTAAAGAAAAACCAAAAATTGACACTTCCAACCGAATTGATCAAAACCGATCTGGTAGTGATCATGTTCATGTTGAGGTCGGGGGTTATTAAAAAGATCAACTACTGAGTAGGGGTTGGGTCAATAGTAAGTTTCATAGGATTTGAAAATTGACCTAACCCAACCTAACACCCCCCTTAAATACATAATTTCTTTAATGTAAGGTTTACAAACCCTAGATCCATATGCTTTCAATTCTTAACATTTCTTAAGAGCTTGATTAAACCACACAAATTCTTAAAACCTTCATGTCGCTGGAGTTTCGGGTTTCAAGAGGAGACCCGATAGAGGAATTGGCTAGAAATTCTAAAGCTACTGTGGTAGGAGACATACGGGTAATTTGTTAGGGTGCAATTTAGGTTTAGTTACAAAATTTTTGTAAGTTAGAATGTGTAATTTAATTCTTTTATAGTGAATGCGTTTGTAGGTTTGGCTGCCCCGGGAGGGGGTTTATTTTTGAAGAGTTTTTCAAAAGGTTTCAATTTCATCACCAAAATATGTGTTTGATTTGTTTATGCTTTGGTTGATTTTAGTAATTTTGTGTGTAATTATTTTTAAATTGATCGAGAATTTTGAGAAAACACCTATTTACCCCATTCTAGGTATCAGTGGTCTTTAGGTAAATTTCAATTGGTATCGGAGCAAGATTCACTATATATTCGGAGTAATGCTAGGGAGAAGCACTTTGTGCGTACATTGTGCGTAAAACCGGCTGCCACCACTACCGGCCACACCATCCACGGCCCCCACCAGCCACCATCTACCGGCAACTAGAGGTAAGATTATCCTCTAGTTTTGATTTTGATTTTTCTTAAGAGAAGAGTAGCATTTTTCTTGATTTTGATTTTCCCATAGATTTGATTTTTTTAGTTGTCTTTAGATTTCGAATCTGAGTTTTTATTGTTCTAAATATACCTAGGTCTGAATCTCAGATTTTTTGTGGGTTGAATCTAGGTTTTCTCATTTTTAGGATTTGTAGTTTCTTATGTTTTAGGAGATTTTGAAGGATTCAAGTTTCTGAATCATTGAGTTTTGATGGTTAGAGTTTTTCAGAATTACTGATAGTTTTTTTTTAAAAATTTTTTTTTTATTGTGTTAATTTTGGACTTCCGAGTTGATCTTCGATTTGTGTTAGTTTTTTATTTGATTGTGTGTGAGGTTGTGTGGTGCTTAGATAATTTTTGTGGAGTGGGTGAATCATGGAGAATTTCATCATTCCTAAGATATTTTTTTTGCTTATTCTGTCCTCTTTTACTTGGAATAGTAGTTTTTTTTTTTCATTTATTTTTCTCCCTCTACTTGGTTTTTGATTTGGGTGTAAAAGTTATACGCTTTTATGAATCTGCTTATTCCATGAGAGATTTTTTATTGTTGATGTTTGTCATTGGTGTTTTTGTTTTTGTATTCCATATATTTGATGAAATTCCCATGAGAGAACTTTTGTTGTTGATGTTTGTCCTAGTTGGGTCTCATTTTGGGCATGTTTCCTGGCCTATACTGTATTTTGTTTTTCCTTTTACAGATTTGTGTTGTGTAGTTTTGAAAAAATTGAAAATGATGTTGAATGCATTCATTACCTTTTTGAAAGTTTATGAGACTGAGTTACATTGTGGAATTTATGCGGCTTTAATGTGATTCCTTGTTTTTTGTAACATAAACCCCAAAAACGTAAATTTTTGGAATCTGTTCCATTCATTTGTTATATTGAAGTTTTAAAAATGATCTGCATGTGCTCTGGACTTTTAAACCTCAATATAGTATTCTACTATTAAGTAACCAAAGATGAAGCAGATTATTATTTCTTGTTTGCCTTAGGATAGATAAAGCTGAACCTGCTCAAATTGAAGATGACCTTCTTGAAATGAACCAAAGTGAGAACTTAGTTGAAAATCAAAGGAATGTCTACATTTGCAACGTTGCAACTTATTGAGTTGCTATTTTGGAAGTTGTGACGTCTCACATCGTCTGGGTATGAAGGTGGGGATGTACTTATATGTATACTTACACCCTCAATGTCAACAACGCGTTTTAAAGCCATGATGGTCATGATCCCATCAGAACTCCGCAATTAAGCGTGTTTCTGCGAGAATAGTACTAGGAACCAAAAACGGACAATATTGTGTGCCATTGAGGTGGGGTGTTACAGAAGTGCCTTGTGTTGTATTTTTTTTTTTTTTCATGTAATGTTGTTTTTAGCACCTTTTTATGCTATTGTATCAAATTGCAAAGATGCATACTAGTTTCGGTAATGGTCAATCCATGTAAATCTCAAAATGAATGAGGTAACAATACATCATTTGTGTCTTCTTGTGTTCTTTGGCAAAGTTTCAATTAGAAAATCATACCAACAATTAGAAAATCATGCAAACACTGGAAAACAAAACCCTTTGGTGGTTTTTTTTTTTTTTTTTTTTGGTTAATGATGAAGGTGTGTTGTTTCTGCCATTCGTGCTACTCTTGTACATGAGCTCAATTTGTTTTGTTGGTCCTAATTGTGTTAGATATGCACTTATGCTGGCTGGAATTATGGTTTTATTAGACACCATAACTCATCAAATCAGAAGAACCTCTTATTCAGTTTGAGGTGGAATCCCATTTTCATTTTTGAAATCTGCAGAAAACATACAGTAATCTTATACACCTTTCTACAAACAAAGTCTTAGTAATTCAAAATCTTATAAAGTCAACTCATGAATACATACTATGTTCCATACATTACAGAATTACATAATTTGTCTCCTAAAAAAATTGCTTTCATCTAACTATAAAAATTGCTTGCAATACAAAAAAATTGTCTCCCAACTATATCATTTTGCTTCTTGATCTTGCTTGTATCAAATTATTGGACTGCATGTATGTGGCTGTGAAATGTGAAAAATCAAATCATGACTTGAGAAAACATATAGTAATCAAACATACAAAATTATACTTGAAAATGAACTAATAATCAACAAAACCAAAAGAAAGATAATACCTTCAAAATCTTGTAAGTATAGAATCAAAAGCCATATTTTTTTCCATCGAAATCTATCGAACTAAATCATCATATTACAGATTTTTTACCACAACTCAAACTACAACCAACTTTTTTAAAAATAATAATAAATAAATAAATAAAACCCAGCACCAAAAAAAAAATTGAAAAATCCCATTGGAAAAACCCAGCACCAATTTAAAAAAAAAAGAAAGAAAACCCCAACACCAAACCACATCAGTAGGTGTTCTATAGTCTGTGTTACGAATCCTGCTATGCGGCTGCCATAGTCCGGCAGCCCAGCATAGGACATGTTTGGTTTTTTTTTTTAGACCAGCGTTGATAATTTTTTTTTCTTTTTTTTTTTTTTGGAGACCAGCGTCGATCGTTTTAAAAAAAAAAAAAATTATGTTTTTACATTCTATATGTTTGATGAAATTTTCATGAGAAAGAGAAAATATTTTGGGTTGTATTTTGAGATATTTGAGTGATATTAGTTAAATTTTCATTAGCTAATATTTAGGTTCTAATGCCTCAAAACTTATTTCTGGATTCAAAACTAAAACCTAAGGGTAAAAGGTTAATCATTTTGGGATGGTATCATTCTAAAGGGATTTGATTATCCTAAATTTGGTGTTAATGCCTTAAAACTTGTTTTTGAATTCAAAACTAAAACCTAAGGGTAAAAAGTTAACCATTTAGGGATGGTATCACCCCAAAGGGATTTGGTCATCCTAAATTTGGTGCTAATGTCTCAAAATACTATATCAGTTTTATATACTTTTGCTGATATCAATTTCTGATCAGTAATTCATGGAGGTCAATGAATTTGAGGATTTCCGTGGGTGGGCGTCGCCGAATTCGAGCTATTTCCGTGGGTGGGCGTCGCCGATGGTGGTGCACGGGTGGCGTTCAGTGTCGGAAGTGGGTGGTGGAGGGCAAAAGCAAAAGGTCGGGGGGAGAGAAATAAACTGGTTGTTGGAGGTGGCCGGCGGTTGGGGTCAGCGCTCCATAAGAACAACGTGGTGGTTGGCAACGCTTCGTAGCCATTGGATGGTGTGGCAGGCGATGGTGGCAGCTGGTTTTGAGAGAGAGAGAGTAGCCCTATCACGCGTGCTTTCATATATATATATATATATATATATATATTTTATTAAAAGATTGGTTAACCCAAGTTGGGTTAACCAACCTTTTTACGCACAATGTGTGCACAAAGTGCTGCTTCGTAGCATTACTCATATATAAGAGTACTTAATGGCTATGTTTGGCAAAGGAGTGGGCTTGAGGAAGTGGACCGGTATTATAGCAAATTTAATTATTGTGAGAAAAAAAAGTAAGAATGTTTTGTATAAAAAAGTAAAAAATCTTGTTTTGTAGTGGTTTTTTTATTTGAATAATAATAAAAAGTGATTGATGGGATATAAAAAGTAAGAATGTTGGAATTGAGTTTGAGAAGAATTTTTTTGAATTTTGGGTCTAGTCCGGTCCATCCCTTTGCCAAACACACCCAATAGTGTGTACTTGAAATGTAAGCAAACAAGAACATTGCTCGCTTTATGCAATAACAAAAGCATCCTCTCACACAGTCAAAGCCATTGTCAAGTAGAAAGTCGGTCTATAAATAAATTTTTGAAAAAAGTATACATACCCTTTAAAATACAATTCAATTTACAATGTCCCCATAAACTCTCAATTGTGATAATGTCCTCTTTAAACTATCAAAAAGTTGACAATATCCCCCCTAAGTGAAGCAAAAGACAAAAATAACCTTAATTTTTTTAATAAGACAAAAATACTCCAATAAATTCAATAAAAAAAAAGTTCTCTCGGACCCTAGTTTTGTTTTTATTTTTTAAAATTTTAGTTTTTGTTTTAAGGGATATTTTCGTCATTAGGAGCATTGACAATTTTTAGTAGTTTAGGAAGACATTGCAAATTGAATAGTAATTTGAAGAAATATATGAATTTCCCTAAATTTTACATCGAAGTTGTTACACAAATCCTAAGGAATTGTCTCTCTGTTTGTTCCTCATGATTTGCCCATGTCATAAGGATTCATAAACAGAGTAAACTCCTCTCTCTCTCTCTATCTCTCCCTCAATATCACCAATAACATATTTATGTGATCCACACTTTGACAACGTTGAAAGTATGATCAAATAACTACCTACCATCTCATAAACCAACACCTAATTTCCACCAATCAGCTTATAACCACCATGGCCACCTTATCAATTCCAGAAACTCGTTTCCAAAATCACCTTTGTCACTTCCAGATCGAGCAGTGCATGCAGCAAGACCAACATTTACACTTGTTCTCAGGGGAAATTGGTTGGGGAGATAATCATCAATGTCAATGCAACAGGTCATTAAGGGACAGGAGAATATGGTGGATTTGAAGAAACAAGAGCTATGAAACAGTGGTGATTCTGGGAACGCGGTAGGTAAGGAGAATGTCTGTATTTGAGGAAGCAAGTCCTGACCATACCTTCTTATGCCCCAATTCTAACCTGCACAGAGACTTTAGCTCAAACCTTGAAAAATCCCATTTCCCATAATGGAACTGGGAAGGTTTTGAGTTCCAGACATTGGAGAGACTTTTTTAAAAAAAAAAAAAGTAATAGTCAAAGTTTTATTAAAAGCGTAATGCGCATTGCATACACCGGAAGTATACAAACGGAAAAATCTACCTAGAAAGAAAAACAAACACCAAAAACCCTCCAAAACAAACACCCAAAATTCACACAAAACCACCCAACAATCCTCAAAACCCACCCAGAGTGCTACACTGCAATTGTGTTGCCCTTCCTTCTCCGAGATGACACACTAGCAATGCCATAGTTAATGCATTGGAGACATGTTTTAGTGGACAATCTCAGGGATTAACTTGCAGAGGAGAGGGAGAAGAGAGGAAAAAGAAAGAGAAAGTGAAAGAAAAGTAGATGTTTGTCTCAGCGGATGTATTATTTCAACTTGTAATTGTGATCATAGTTTGTGATAGTTGTAATGTGAATTAACCATTGTCTGATAGATATATTCATGCCACCTTCAGCGTGTGATCACTGCAGAACAAACAAAGCATTGTTTGCATGCATGTAAACTCACTAATTGGTATACTATTCTGTATATTTGTTTTTCCACCTCTACAAAGTAAATAATCCTACTGATTTTCTCATCCTTTCTAGGCAGGATGCATGGTATTCCTCTACAGAGAGGCCAAAAGTAGAAGCTAGATGCAAGTAGAAGGCTACCAAAGATGAAAAGAGAATCATTAATATAAAATAATAATTAAAAAAAAAAATCACTTGTCCAAAATAATTTTTTTTTTTTAAAAGTCGAAATATGATTATATCTCTCCAACCAAATAGAATTTAAATTATTACACATCACGAGTAGTTCATGACTCACTGAAGTTCCAAATTACTGACATGGTACTACCACAATTGTTCTTTCTGAATGAAGCATTCAAATCCACACACTCGTCCATTTTTTTTCATATTTTCTAATTGACTCTTTCAGAATTGATCATAAACATCACTTTTCATCATTCTTCAGCCTCAGGGCTATGATTGGTGATATCGTGCAACTCAGGGGGCAGAAAAGCGTGAGAAATTTTTTTTCTTACTTTTTATATCTCCTTTCCTATATTCTTCTAAAGCTTGGGAGAACTACCAAAGGGGGGAACAGTTTATGCTGTCACAGGGACATCTAGAGCTTGAGAATAATAACTAAGGGGCGATAATAAATTATAGTTTTTCACCCCTTTACGACTTCTAGAGGAAGAATCCAAAAGTAGAACTGAAAAGGAATCTCCTGAAAGCAACAAAAGAAAAAGGACCCGTCACTCTTGTATCTACCAAACAACTTAAGATGGACTGATTCAAAATGACGATAAAAGACTGCTTACAATTTTTACAGTGTATAAGCTACATGACATGGGCGTTGCAAGGCACTAATCATCTTTCAAACCTGTAAGTGAGCGATGCACATGTTATTATTTTGTTTCAATTTCCTTGATCAACAAAAGAAGAAACATGAAACCCCAAAGAAATAAATGGAATCACATCCATGAAAACCAAAAAAAAAAAAAACCCTGCACTTGATCTAATATTACAAGATCTTCTAAAACAGCACGGTCTTGGGGTTAAACTGCATAGTTGTGCTGTATACAATTAAATACAAGCATGGGAACCACGCCACAAATTCAACTTACGTGAGCCGTTATTCAGTGAAAATAAAAATGAAAAAAATTAAACAAACCAACTTAGTTATGACTCATGCCTCCAAATGAATAAATGATGGGTATACGATTCAATGACTTGGATGGTTCATGGAAGACTTGGGAATCCTGAGTAATTATTAAAAAAAAAAAAAAAACACTAGTTTTGATTGGATCCACAATGATGATGCAGGGTCCACTTGGGGATTTACTTCACCAAAAAGATAAATTATTTTAGGTTTTTAAGCATGTGTAATGGTTCATTACAAGTTGATAGTTTATTCAAGCCTGACACTTCATGCATTATTTTGACTAAAGACTCCACTACCTTTCTAATGCATTAGCCAGGTATTCTTGTATTCAACACTCAGAGAAAACTTACAATAGGCTAAAAGATAAGAATCATCAAACAATAACTTCCCATTGTTTAACTCTTCAAAACACTTTATTGCTAAAATACGTCAACTAAATGAGGACTAGTTTCAAACCCACCTTAAGGAAGATCCTGAAGAGAGTCAAAGAATGATGCAACCAAAATTTTCATTTTATTTTTTGGTCCTAAATACTACTGATAACATTTCCCGACTAACATCCAGAGTTTTAATGTATGTGAATACTTCCAACAACTGCAGGCCAGCACATTAGCATATTAACAGAAGGAAGATTCAAATTGCATCAATAAAACTGCAGCAATATCTACAAAAAAAAAGGGGGGGGGGGGGGGGGGAAGCAATAGTTGACAAACTATGAAACGAATGGAAGATGAACACCTTCCCCCATCACCCCACCCCCAACTCAAAAAAAAAAGAGAAAAGAAAGAAAAGACATAAGAATCATACAAGTCAATAACAAACTAGTAGCAATAATTCCAGATTATAACAAACTCTAAATACTTTCGAGATTACAAACAAAACAAGTTGCACTTGTTAGCTTACCTTTGTGAGGGCGGAAGAGCCGGCTACGAAACCTTCCTAAACTTTCACAGATAGACCTAGTAAAGACTGGTGCCATGCTCTTTCTGTCAAATAAGTCAACCTCTTTGCCCGAGAAATGGTTTTGCTTAAAGCTAGAGAATCTTGTATAGGCTTCTCTCTGCAGATTAGAGACAAGAGGTGCAATGTTATTCCAGCCATCCCCTGCAACATCTTTTTTGGAAAGAAGACCACTAGAACGGGCCAACTCCAATGCGCCACTTCTTGTAGCCATAATTGCTGGGAAACGAACGAATTGGTCAACCTTTGGCACTCAAGACTAATCCTTAACTAGACAGACACAAACAAACATTCAGATCAACAAGGTAGTACATGCATAATTGTATGAATCAAGGTGTGAAGTGTTTATGTTGACCAAAATGCATAAAAGCAGTGTGAATGATCTTTACAGGCAAACCAACTAATACAAAATGTAGCATATGAAACAGTTTAATTATAAATGAATACTATACCATCACAAGGAACTTTGAAGATGAAATTTGCAGGTAGACCGATGCCGAAACCAGCCAGTGTAATGCCCACATTAAATCCAACTCCACAGCCAGCTCCAACATAACCAATTACCTCAGGGCCAAAACCAGGGCCCCATCCTACACCACAACCAATGCCTATTCCCATGCCCCAAAAGGCACCAGATGTTGGATGCACAGGATTCCATCTTTCATATCTCCTGAACAAACCTTTTATAATCATTAGGACCTGTGAATGAAGATGACAAAGGGATGTGATTGACAAGAATTTTCAAAAACACAATAACTTGTAATTGATAACACACCTTTATAACATTCCATACGACAATGCACCTGAATAGCATTCAAAGTGACAATAGTGTTAGATCAATTTGACACATTATTCAGTCATCTGAAGTAATTATTTGTTTATTACAAGGTACATATATTCACACAATATAGGTGTACTAAAGTGGATGAATCAACTTTCTGCTGCCTTCATATTGTACAGCAAAATGAAAATATATGCTATTGCAACTTTCAAAAATTCCACTCATACTGTCCTCAATGAAAAAACAGAAATTTATTCATAAGGACATTTTTTTGATAAGAGAAATTTAATCATTAGAAAATGCACCTGGTCGCCTCTCCAGTGCCTACATCTCCCACTTGAATGTCATCCTCATCCACAATGTAGGCTTCACCTGCGAAAAGTCATCACACTCACACATGTTATATAACCGCAAGCCTTAATAATGGGAAGATGAACTTCCAAAACCAGTAATAAATCTAGGGCTTAACTAGGCAAATCTCATTGCGAATGAGGATGAGAGATTTTGTTTTAGCTAGGTACCATTAGGAAAATCTAAACACAGGGCTCATTAGACAAATCTCATAAGAGTTTTAGAATACTAAACATTGTTTTAGCTAGTTGCTATTCCAAACATCTTATTTCTACTTCAAAAGCTTCATTCTGAGAATGATTTTGTTCCATACATATTTTGGTTCAATCATGCCACGCACCAACTGCAAATTTTAACACACACGTCATTTTCCTAATTGTCGGTATATCAAATTCATGTTTCCAACAATAACTAGTACGTGCAGCTGGCTCGTGAAGAAATTGCAAATTTGAACAGAAATGGCTATATCATTCAACAAGGATATGGAATGGATTAAATTCACATCAAATGAATTAAATGGACGTCAAGTGTTCTGCAATGTCCTTGAGAAGGGCAATGGGTGTGGTCCCAAGACTTCTCAGACGCTCCTCTACACATACTAATGATTATAACCATGCGTGTGACCTATTTTACAATAATGCTAGAAAATAGATAAATCTTGAAATCCCATCAGATGTACAGAATTGCCCAGAGGAGAACAATGGAGAAGTTAGGGTCAAAATTTTCGTAAAATTTGGGGTTTTCTATGGAAGAGTACACACCATCAGTCAAAATCCCTAATTTATTAAAGGGAATATACCGAAATGCTCAAGAGGTGAAGAATGAGGGAGAAAAAACGAGAGAGATCGGGAAGAAAAACTCACCGAATAATTCGATCGCTCGAGGAAAGTAGGGGAGCTGGTGGACAGGGCCCGACGGAATGCAGTACAGTTGACGGCTCTGGCGTGGTAGATAAGGCTGCGAGCCCATCAACTGTAAGTTTGCTAATGTCGTTCATTCAAAAAAAAAACGACATGATTTTGAAGGAGTACAAGTCGTTTTTTTAATACACCAATACTCGTGATTTTTTTTTTTTTTGGTAACAAACCTTTCAATAAAAAGAGCAAGACGTGCATTAAAGCTTAAAACAGCAAGCATCAGGCCAAATAAACCAACAAACCAGCTGATGGAGTACAACAAAGACTGCACAGCTTGCTGCCAAAACAAAAAACAAAAAGGCCTCACTAGTGAGGGAGGTGGATATTTTCCGTTACATATTGGGATTGAACAGGGGGGAGAATAAGGAGGCAGCCCGGGGGACCTTGTCGTGTGATTACACTACAATAATAATAATAAGCGAAAGTCTCCAAATGTATCTTAAAACCACGCTTAATAAACGTAAGATCACTACCGACTCTATTCCCTCTTGTGATATATAAATAATAATAATAATAAAGAAAATTACAGTTTATTTCCAAAGTTGATAATGTTTTGATTCGAATCAAAGCTTTAATTTTTGCAATTCACCCTTACAAAGTTCCATTTTTTTTTTTTTTAATTTGACCAATATAATCCCAAAATTTTCATATTGCCCATATTTTTTTTTTATAAATAAAAAATAAATTTGGGAGTCCAAAAATGGCTAGATGGCCAAAAGGGTAGCCACCCTGAATTTTTTTAAAATTTTTTCATGAAAAATTAAAAATTAAAAAAATCAGGGCAATATGGGAAGTTTTGGATACAATTGGTTAAATTGAAAAAAATTGGAACTTTGGAGGGTGGATTGTAAAAATTAAAACTTTGGTGTTCGAATTGAAAAATATTGTCAACTTTGGGATGGTAAACTGTAATTTTCCCTAATAACAGGTCATAATATCCTACAAAATTTCTTTTAACATACTCTAATAAATGACAAGTGTTATTCAATATTTTTTGGTTTCTCAAAAATTAATATTTTGTTTCCTAGAGTAGTAGAATGGTAATAAATGACTATTAAAATATTGAAAAATATATATATGAGAGAGATAATATTTGACCCTTATGAAACTAGGTTGGAGAAAATTTCTATCATTTTAAGAAGGGGTTTGCTAGGGGTTCTCCCCATAGTGTTCTTCTGGTGTTCTCCCAGTCTTATGTAAAACATGATTTAAGAAAAAATAAAATTGTAATACCGTATTTTTGCCAACCAATTAATTTTTATAAGTTAATAATTAGGTTCTAATGTTTTAAAACTTGTTTTTTGATTTAAAACTAAAACCTAAGGGTGGAAGGTTAACCCTTTAGGGATGGTATCACCAAAAATGGATTTGATTATCCTAAATTTGGTGCTAATGCCTAAAAAAACCGGTGGTGGAGGCCACTACAATTTTATTTTTTCTTAAATCATGTTTTAAGTAAGACTGGGAGAACGCTATGAGAACCTACGGGGAGAACTCCTAACATTTTCCTTTTAAGAAAGCAACCAGAATGAAACCATTATACAATAATGAATAAATGATAGGTGTTCTCCTTGTGTCCTCCTCGTCATAGGTATGAATTATTTTATAAAAACCAAATGAGACGTAATAACATGTTGCCTTAATTTCAGCACAAATGCATAAGGTAAGCAAGAACATTACAATCTCCCCAAGTAAGAGATTTTCTGATTCCTTTCTTTCCATTACAACGATTTTTTTTTTTTCAAAAAAACAAATACCGAATTAATGTTTGATAAAAATCCAAAAAGAAAAACAAATGAAATTTCAGCCAAAGCAAATAATACCCAAAACAATTAATATTGTAACACTAAAGAAAATATCAAACAGATCGAAGTACTCAAAAAGAGTAGTGAAAATTAGAGCGATGAGAGATTACTATCAAATTTCACTTTCGTCGCTGAGGCTTGAAATGAAGAATGGCAAGTCATGGAAATGGATAATTCTGCAAACCGAAGATCTTTCTCTCTCTCAATATGTAGAGTGTTAGGTTTTTGTGTTGACAAATTCGATGTCAAAACTAATTAGTTTGTAAGTTCATTTTGAGGGTGTAAGGTTATGAAATTAGAAATTTGTGTTGAAAATATCAATTCTAGAGGCCCCAGTCGATGCTCAATCAATAGGTGGTCGAATGCAGACAATAGTGTTGTTGCACGATGGCTTAGAGAATAAAGAAGTTTTCTCTTTAGATGTATTAAGCCTTCAAATTTTGAGTGGTTTCCTCCATACTACTCTATGTATTTTATCTTTTAATAATAAATTTTCTTATGGTCATCTAGATCTTCATATGTGAATGTAGGCTTATTAAATTAAACCATGTTAAGTGTTTTTATTCTCCTCTTTTTACTTCTTTGGACATCCTAAAATTATTTTGTCACAATACCTACTATGTACCTTCCAACTCGTCTAACCTGAACAACATCTTTAATAATGTAGATAAGATTCTCAAATTCAGCCTTAGGTGGGGTAGTCTCTCTTTTAAGCTCCATGGACCAAAGCATAACAGTAAGGTCGAATTTGACTCACTCTACCACAATAATAGCAAGCATGGACAAACCTTTGTGAAGGTTATCTTAAAGGGGTTTATACCCTTAACCTTAAGACTAGATGTAACACTTCACCCTAAATAATATGATATTGTCTATTTTGATCTAAATCCGAATGATTTTAATATTGAATTTACCCCCAAAAAGCTTCATATCATTTAAAAAAAGTATATTCCATATAAATATATTATTTTTTACTCAAATAATATGGGATGTCACACTGGCACTTTCAACACAAGTTGGGGTACAAAATGGATTTTCCTTTTGAAGTAGAAGCACATTTATCAAAGCCAAGTCCATATCGCCAAAAGGCTATTGAGAACTCAAAATAGCCATCAAGTCCATCTTCTAATTAATAGGATTTAATCCTACTCATTATAAGCATGCAATTTTCATCAGTTTTCAAGGAATCAATTAATTAAAGAATGTAAATCATAATATAGCTTGGCATTCAATTAAAGTTTCATTAATATTCTGAAGCACATGTTAAAAAAACTTTGTAGAAACTAGCATTAATTGGTGAAGGACAAAATCTTTTGTATTTAAAAGTATATCCTTAGAAAGACAACAATTGACCACACTGCGCGCCGAAGGAAATAAAAAAAGACAATGAGGAAGCTCTCCCTCCCCGTGGGAAGAAGAGACTGGAGACAGAACGAAGTTCCTTTTTTCGGGGCTGGAGACTATTGACAGTACACTCCCCTCCCCTGGCCTCTTCTTTCCAGGCACTATTTGCTCAGGAACAAGAAAAGAAAAGCCACTGCTTCATTTCTCTATTCCCTTTGCAAACATATCGATTGGAGAAGCAAAATAATTTACTCTGTTTGCCTGTACTTTTCTCGGCCATTCAACCCAATTCCTGCTTCCGCCTGTACTTGTTACTGCACCCTTTTGTGCCCCACAAATATTCCATACATACATACATACATATATAAATATATATATATATATATATATATATGGTTTAGGAACCAAGAAGAGACGACCAAGGCCATCAGGAGGCAAAAGTCCAAGCATCCTGCAGATCGAGACGACTGAAATTATCGACCACGGGGATGATCAGTAAGAAGAGAAAGCTAGTGAAAACACGTAAAGACAGAAGCTCCATGCAAAATACATTAGGGTGTACGGATGGATATATAGAGGGGTTAAAAAGTTTCGCATATATTTTTCTATGAGACACTAGTCCACCTGGTCTCTTCTTTTAACAATATGTTTTTTTTTTTTTTTGTTTAATAAATCTGAAACACAAAATCAAAAAAATCAAAAAAGACATGCATAATAATCAAAGTAATCAATCTAACATTGGAAATAGGGAAAGACTTGGGGATTGAGATAGAGATCTACTTTAGAGAGGATCGGTGTGTGATTGGCTTTATAATCACTTTACAAAGTACCTTATTATAAACTTGAAAACCGAACATTCCTAACGTTAAAAGTAGTCTAATCTCCAACATGTCTATCGTGTTTTCTAGGCCTTCGAAAAATTATAAAAATGGTCGTTTCTCCCCCACCCCCTTTTTTCCCTCCCCCCTCACTTTTTCTTTCCATGTGAACCAGAGAAGAGATTCAGGAGTTTTTGAAAATTTCATCAGTACTGTGCTAATTCTCTTGTCAACTGCATGCAGCATTCATGGATTATATATTAATCATCAACAAATGCCTATAAAATGTATTAATTGTCAGCAATTCGATCACACCCATATATACTTTTGTTTATTGAATTTAGTAATTAAAATAGTACGTACTTTAATTTGTTTTCAGATTATTAATTGAATAATTGTTGGTTCTTTTTACATATACATAGAGAGTAGATAAAGAGATGTGAAAAAATAGGAAAGCTCTATTAAAGTAATATATTTTGAATTATCTTTCTTTGCAAACCAAACTAATGGGAGGAGTGAGGGGAGGGAATGGCTTTGGACCTTGACTATGCTTTTCTTCCTTAAGAAGATCTTGTAAGAACCTCTTTAGCTAAAGCTTGACACCCCATAAAATGCTACGTGGCATATACCCATTTAAGACACAGACAGAGAGATCTAGAGAGAGAAAGTGAGAGAGAGAGAGATTGTTGGTTTTGTTGTCCCTCTGTTCCAAGCATTCTTTGCTTAAAGAGAGGTTAGCCCCAGGAATAAAGCTAAGGACAACGGCAGTAGTGGGTTAAAGTTAAAGCAAAGCACCGAATAGCAAACTTGCCAGCCAATGCTGACAACCGACAACAGCCAGTAACATCTCTCCGGGGGTAGAGGGAAAAAGGGTACTCTCTGCCCAAGAGGGGACGTTTAGTCACCGGTCATAGCCGGTAGTCAGATGTTGCCGTACGCTGATTTTTTCTGACTCTTAACCGCATCAAGGGGGGTTTGGTTTGGTTGCAGGCTCTGACCGTGCATAGTCAGGTGAGAGTAAAACAGTAAGCTTTTTTGGTTCTTAGAATCTCTTTTTTATTATTACTGGGACAGTTCGAAGATCTTCCAACATTCCAATTTGGATTTGTAACAGTGTTGATTCCGTCACCAACGGCGGTTCCAACTACTCGTGCAATCTGATTAGACTATACTGTATATACCATTTGAGTACATGTACGAGATATACGTCATCTTCTCCATACAAAATCATGTAAATAATACTTTGTATTACGAGAGAATCCTATCCATTGCAGCTAATCTAAGTACCCATGTGGGCTGATTTGACTACTCTGCTGTTGACTATACTCCAAGATAATCATGTAAATGTATTTAATTTTACATTTTCGTTTGGAAGTGTACTTGAAAGTATATATAACGCTTCTTAATTCTTATATCACTATCGTCTTAGAATATATACATTTTTTTTTTGACATGTTAAAAAAATGATTTGAACTAATAATCTTCACTTTATAAAACGTAATCACAACCAATGCAACTGTTCATATTGGTCTCATTGACTAACCCAAATAACAGTTGAATGATTATAAATAATCAGAATAATAAAGCAAATGGGTGAGGACCTTGAGGTCCGAGTGGAGAAAAAGACAAAGAGTGTCCTCTGGATAAATATAAAGAGCTCCCCCAGTACCAGAAGATAAAACATGAATTGCAAGGCCTGTGTCCCATCTTTGGATACAGATTTGAACCATACAAGATACACAGAGAATCATTCCAGGATTTCAAGTACAAAAATTCAGCATTAAGTGACATTTGATTTAATCACAGAGACAATTTTTTTTTTTTTTTTTAACTCTCTTGGAAGTTCGTTTAAGCCAAATTTCTCCATCAACTTAAATATATATAAATATTAACAACTTGTTGGTGCCTGCCTGCCTGCATTTTTTATTTTCCAGCCAAACCCAGAAGGAAGCTAATAACCAATAAAAAAACAACTGTGGGAGAGTAAGCAGCTGCTAAACTAATCATAATTCGTGGCATCATCTTTGTATAATGTCAGAGAGATTTTTGCTGGATATTTTATAAGAACACCCTCAGCTGTTGCTGCAGAGGTTTTGCATACAGGTCGACCAGGCCAGCCAGCATTGATCATGTGCATGGCATTGATCAGAGAGAGAGAGAGAGAGAGAGTGTACATAGCATGCAAATAATTGGATGTTATTTTAGCTTTGCATCGGTCAAGACAATGAAGACCTTTTTGAAAAAGCAATGCCCAAAAAGTTCAGAAATCATCAAGAGACTAGAATGATGATCAGCGAATCACATTCATTTTGGTTTATGTACTCCACTAGCTAGGTTAACTTAGCTAGTTGCACATGCGAGAACTTTAAGCACATTTTTTTATAAACTTTAAATACAATTATTTATTTATTTACTTACTGGAGATGACATGATTTTCAGTCAAGCCATCCAATCTTTCCTTAGGAATATGAGTGGATAAAGTAATAAACAGGAGTTTTTACTGAAAAGACAATGTATAAGAGCAAGAGAAAACCCATTTTTGGCCTTATATGCTTGTCCCTTTAAGGAAAATAGATGAGACTAGGTTTCATAGAGGGCATCCTACTTTAATTAGGGTTATGAATTAAGCCAAATTACTCTTAAGCTGTTTGAGTTTTAGCTATTTTTTAAACTGGACAATCAAGCTGGACTCCAACTTTCAATGTCGAGTACTTGAGGAATCAATATATATTTTTTTCATTAAAAAATCAAGTTCTGTTTAATATGTTCATAAACATTAAGAATATTATTTTTTTAATTTAATACGACATGATTTATTAGGGTTTTTGTATTAGAAAATTTAATGTCAAAACATGTTTCACTGTAAGTTTTCATTATATGGCTAAGTCAATGCAAAAATTGATCTAAGACATGAGAATTCAAGTTTGTGTATAATGTCTAACATAGACCTAGTTGAATAAAAATGACTGTATGTTTTTATTCCGACATCTCATGATAGACAAACTTGATAGCGTTGGAAATCTGACTCAAAATCCAGCCCTGAATTTCTTGAAATTTTTCAAATTTCAATGTTAATTGGATAAAAATGGGTTGTCAATAGAAGTTTGAAAATCTAAATAGATTAGCTCGTTTGTAGCAGGGTCGGATGAGTTAAAGAACAGTACTCATATGCTGGCTCATTCACTAGAGGTCCAGACGTCACCAAGAAAAAGCTGTAAAACCCTAACCAACTTAGACTAAAAAGCCTTGTTTTCTTCCCATCTATATAAGCCTCATAACTTACGACTTTCAGACAATTAGAGAGGTTATTTTTCATCATTATTGGGGATGTTTCATAATATTGTTCTTGAGCTTAAGCAGTTCAAAACCTTCTCATTGTTTCATCCTTACCTCTTTAACCACAGAAAATCCTATAGTCACTGGAGTTACAGTTTTTAAAGCGAATGAGCTTTGTTTACGAAGATGATCCATATAAAAGAAAGTCAAAAGTTTTTGGAGCCACTATGGTAGGAGGTGAGCATGCCGTTTACTGAGATTATAAGATTGGGTCCTTGGATTAAAAATATTTTGTAAGTAGAACAATTTGCAATACAAATTTTTTATAGTGGATGCCTTTCAAAGTTGGTTGGCTCTCGGATTGGTTTTATTTTTTATGAGTTCTTCAAAAAATTTCTACTTGATTACCAAAATCTCTGTGTTGATTAATTTCTTTTACTGTTTTCTTGATTTTGGTATTGATATTTGTGGTGATTATATTGAAAGTCGATAACTTTATTAATCTTGATTGTTGTTAAGGTTGTGGTATTCATTGTTAGTTACAACATGGGGCCTAAAAATGAAATTAATTTTCACAATTAATTGTAAGGATAATTAATTTGAAAGCTTGCAATTTTCTTTTTATCATATTACACTTTGAAATCTCTATGTTGATTTCTTTTACATGCTCTTCTAGCTAGGACAATGTCTCTTGCTTGAGAGCCTTAAAGGTGAAGTACTCAGAGGGCCGTCTCGGCAAGCTCGAACTAAGGAGGATCCATTTTCCCCTAGCCGTTCTTGGATATAAAGATTGTAATTATAATGCCTGGAAATATTTAAATTCACAATGACAGAAATATACTTATAAATTTTCAAGAGGTAGTTCAATCGATTATGACTACGTTTAATGAAGCAGATATCATTAGTTTGAATTCCCCTCCCTCCTCTTGTGCGGACATGTCAAATATATATATTTATTTATAAATAATAAAATATTGAAATATGAATAATATGAATAATGTTATACTTATTCTCACTTCTTTACATAATTTTTCTATACTTATAGGTGGCTTTTAAAATCAATATTAGATATGAAATTGATTTTTATTAGATTTTGATTAAATGGTGATTTTAAAAGCCACTTATAGGTATGAAAAAATATGTAAAGAAGGAAGAGTAAGTATAGTATTCCTCAAATAAAATATGTCACAACCATAAAAGATTAAGCATGGTTCGATTTAAGGTGTCAAAATGCCGAGGTTAGAGATTGGAATGAGGAGCACATCTGCTATGTGCAAACTAAATCTAATACATAAGTTGCCAAATTTTCTAATAAAATTTATTTAAACAAGTCATAAGAGATAATCACTCACACCGAACTATTCATGCTGTGAGAAATGACCTTTCACACCTAATTATTCATCCTTTCTCATAAGGACAAATCGAGAAAGAAAGAATAGCAAGTAAGTGGTAACTATATAACACAATGGAAGGTGGACAAAAGCAGAGAGGCCGAAGTTGTTAATTTGGTTGGAGAATACTTACAAACATTAAAAAAAAAAAAAATTAAAAAAAAATTAAAAACTAAATACTAAAAGGGGAGGGGGAGGGTAGGAGTGAGGAGTAATCCCTCCTCCTCTCAAAACTATTTTTTTGAGGAGAAAGGTAGAGAGAAAGCCACAAGAGATCTTAATTCTTATTTGAGTAACTCATTTGATTAAAGACCATGCCCTATATATTTCCTTTGCTAATTTAAACGTAAGACAGTCTCATGTTGACACCACCCGTCTCAATATTTAGTAATAGTCTATTAACTTGGCTAAAAAAATTACGAGTGGCATAAAATAAAATAAAAATACATTTTAGTCATTTGACCATGTTTATCCGGATCGAGGGAAAGTAAGAGGAATAAAGAAGTGATGTGAAGGATAAATGGAAAGGAAACCTCCCATATTTTGCCACACCTTCAATAAAATTATAAATTTAAGCTATTGCTTTAATTAATTGTTATTTTATCTCTCCCTTCCCTTTTATGTCCTACATCTTCATATTCCTCCCCCTTTAAGTGAATTACTTTATGAGAATAGAAGGGTCCTGGTCCTGGATAAGCATGGAATTGAATTAAACAAAATTCAAATATCATTATCAAAGTGTCTTAACTAAGCAAGGAATTTGTAAGAATATTAATTAGATAATTAAATTTATTATTAATCTTCAACGTTTTGTACAAATTTCGATTTAACATAGTATCAGAATAGAGATTTGGAGTTCAAATCCTCTATCATTCACCTCTTATTTTGAATTAAATATTTCAAGTGTTAAGTCTCACAAATTAAGGAGGAATTTGATCCAACATGTAAGGAAGAATGCTTAAATATTTAATTAAACGATTAAAAATTTAACATTTCTTATAAGCTTAAGCAATTGGGACAAATGATAACGGTGGTGTTTGACAACCATTTTCGGGATACACTGTTCATGGTTGCACTGTAGCGCTTTTGTCGTTATATGTATAAAATTGTCACTGACGTGTTCCTCATCGCAGCGAAATTACGTTTATATCCTTATATGCCTTTCATCTTCTATTGGGGTTTTCTTTCTCGTTCTCTCACTCTCGTTCTTCCACTGTTCCTTTGTTGTGTGCAATCTCGCCAAGAAAGGTGTGGATCTATCTACTTGGTGATGGAGTGACCTCCACAGTGGTCTCCTTCCAAACCGCCGACGCATAGACCACGCGTCGCCGCCAAGTGCCGCCCTTGGGGAGCTTATCTTGGCATCCAAACGGCGAAGATCAATTTCGGCTATTAGCGCCAAATCGCCGATTTAGAGATGACAGGAAGACGAGGTTTAGGCGTTGCCGGTTCGAGGAGGTCGAACGTCCGGTTCAGCATCTGAGGCAGCGATGAGTATGGAGGTCGAACGGTCCCAATTCCTGTGGTTGCTCATTGAGGGTGAAGGTGGTTACATCGATGCGTGCACCCCACAACGCAATTATCGCCGCGGCTCCTCGTCTTCGATCGACGACAACAATGACAACGATCGCGTGCTCACCTCGTCATTTTCGAGGAAATTCCTCGATCTCAACCTCCGCCTGCGACGATTCGTCTCGAATCAACGGTCACTTTTTCGATTTCGATCAACGCTTTTCTTTTGTACCTTATTTTCTCGAAAAAAAAATCGATAATTGGGATTTTGTTCTTTTTTTCTTTTCAAATTCTAAAATTCTACCTTGTTAGACTATTATGTAAGAATAGTAGTAATTTGGATTGTTATGCAATCGGGGTTTCTTCAACTTTCATGGGCTATGAATATTTGTATCCCTTGGAGATGAGGTGTGGGGTAGGAGAGGGGCTGGTGGTGCAAAGTTGCGTTTTGCGATTGAGGATGGTAAGGGTAGTGGTGATATGGGTGGGTTGAAATGGTGCATTAGGGGCTGAGTAGGGGGGAGGAGGGAAATGAAATGAAATGTTTAGATTTGGAGGGTTTGGTGGTTCGGTGAAGGGTTCGTGGGTTTGAAGAAGCTCTGCATGTCGAAGGTGGGGATGTGCGGTTCGGTTCGGGTTACAGAAGCCATGGAAAGAGAGAGAGAGAGAAAGAGGAGGAGATTTGAGATGAGGGTAAAATTGTAATTACAAACCAAACCTTTTAATAAAAAGTCAACAACAACAGGCGCTACAGTACAACCCTGATGAACAGTGTATCCAGAAACTCGTTATCAAACAACCCCAACCTTAACAAAATAGACAAAGTTTTCCTCCAAACTGGGTTTGAGACATCTCTTTCAACCTAGTCTATAAAAGTGACATGTGCCACTTGAATATGTGAGATGCACATGTTTTTTAATAGTAGGGACAAAGTTTGAATAAATTTTATTAAAAACTTATGTGCATCTCACATGTTATTAAAAAAAAAAAATGACATATGTCACTTTTATAAATTAGGTTGGAGGAAATTTCCTCCAACCTAATTTGAAAGAAAACTTTGTCCTAACAAAATTATCAAAACTTAAGTGTTGATCGAGTATTGATATAAGGATGATTATAGTAGAGTCCTCCTAAAGTCATCATAAATGTGATGTGGCATTTAAAATTATCATTTAATTTGAGATGACATTATTAAATTTTAATCTATTGGTGATTTTAAATATCACATCACATTTAAGATGACTTTAGGAAAACTAAAGTTCTTCTTATATCATTACTCGTGTTGATTACATTACGTATAGTGCATTAACAATATATATGAATTCAAATCTGACATAATTAACTTATATATATAGTATGTGAGTAAGCTGAATTCAAACAAAATTTATTAAAAATCTGGATTTATTGGAAATAAGTATATCGTTTTACATAAGGTTTATTGCTATAGAACAACATTTTTATAGTACAATTATCTTGGAATGCTCATCGGTCAGTCTCAACCAACTTATTTATTTATATTTTAACAATGATTTGATCTATGTGTTGATTCAATATTGTGGCACTTAATGCTTCAATTAAAGCACTATATGTAAACATACACTTACATTAATTTTTTATCATATTAATTTGTTTCTTAAAATCTACTTCACTTTGTAAATAATTTTATTGTAATTGCTTACGAATTTGAATTTGAATTTGAATTTGATATATAACTATATATATGAAAATATGAAGCTTTTTATATGTATTAAACAAAAAGCTGTAGAATGTTCAGAATGCAGACATCCTATGTGTTTTTTTTTATGGAAAGTGTACGAGGAGTGATTGGGTGTCTTTGGACGTTGGAGAGGGCAACGATATTATTTTGATATTTTTTTGGCATGTAATAATATAAAATACATTAAAAGATAATTTTTAAATCTGTAAATAATAAAAATACTTGACCACCTGAAATCAAGATCATCTGGAGTTTCCAATAAATTCTACGTTGTAAAGTTTTTTAAAATTTAATAAATACTTTAATAAATTATGTTTATATAGATTTTACATCTCAGTATTTATTATTGTGCTTTATATGCTGAGATTCACGTTTTAAATTATATAGATTTTAACGATTGATACTAAAAAAATTCACCACCTTTGTTTCTTGGCCATGAAGATTTTTACAAATTAGATTTTATTTTATTTTATTTATTTTTATGTCTATATAAGAGAATAAAGAAGAAAATTTGAATTAGTAATTTCTGCTTTATGAGGCGTCAGTCAAATTTTTTTTTTTTTTTTTAATTTTCCGGCACAAGAGTCAAGAGGGAAAGAAATATTCAAATTAGTAATCTCTACTTCATTAGATATAATCCCAGTCGAAGAAACTATCTTTTAAAGACAAAACGTCAATTAATTAAACTACCTCTTAAAGGCCTTAATTTAAGGTATTTAGAAAATAAGACGTTGGGTCTCATTGTCGAGTACGATTATTATTAATTTTTTAAAAAAGAAAGCTTTTTTAATATTCTAATTTTTCCTGCTTCAAAGCATCCACCAACTTCAAAACAAAGGACCTTGATGAGATGGTTCCGAACATGTAAAAAGAAAAATAAAAAAAAATTTTCAAGCAATCGCAGCCCTCCATACTCCTCTCTTCCACATCACACCCAATCAAACCATCCCACGTATTCACTTACCTACACACGCTATTAGATCCCCCTCCGTATACATCACCTAGACATGTGGACCCTGATGTCCTCCCTGCTCTAGACCACTTGTTCAACTTAACGGTTTCCAATTAAAGAACACTACACATTTTCCGTCATCTTAACGGCAGACGCCGACGCCGTCAAGTCCCCTCTCTATATAAATACTCCAACAACAAATTGTTCCCTTCTCTTGTCTGTAAAAATTTTCCCATTTTTCGGATTTCATTTCGTCACGTAAAATCCGGAGCTCCCTGCCCGAGACTTCCTCTTTTTGAACATTTCGGATTCCAAATCCGATATATCGCCGGCATTTCGTCCCGGCGATTGTTTTTCCTTTCTAAATTTAGCCGGCCGGCCTCGTTTAATAGAGCAGAGCGGCGTTCTTACGTTTTTTTGGCTCGGGGATTCTGATAGCAGCAAAGCAGGGAGGGATTGGATTTTTCAATTTTTTTTTCTTCTTCTCGTTTGGCTTCTTTCTGTGCTCTGTTTGGAGCGGGAGAAAAGCAGAGCAAGATCACAAGGTAAGAGCCTGAATTTACTTTTTCATTTTCTCCCCCTTTGTGTTGTTCTTTTTTGAATTCCTTTCGGTTCGGTTGCTTTTTTTTTTTTTCTCAGTAACCAAACAGAATGTCACTTTTGAACTGTTTTAAAGATTTTGTGATTTGCTTTTGCAATATTTATGGTTGAGGGGATCACGGATTGCATTTCCATGTGAGTGAATGAATGAATGAATGAGAGATTGCAATTTATTTGCAGGGAAGAAAGAAAAAGAAAAATAAAAAAGAGAGTCTACTCTTGTGATTGAGACTTTTGGAGGAGAGTGCTGAGGGCTTGGGGAGACAAGCAGAGAAGTTGTTGAGTTGGCCTTGGGTAAGTCGTTTTCGTATACAAATTTTGCAATTAAATAATGCCAAATGTGATGCTCCTTCTCATGTCTCTTTGTCCACTCATCCACTGCTATCAGCCCTCGACCACCAAAAGAAAACAAACGCACAGAGAGAGAGAGAGAGAGAGGTTCTTAGTACATATTTTCTCTGCACAAACCTGCTTTTGGAATTCTTGGAGAACGAGGAGTGATGTGATTTACGCAAAAGAAAAAGAATTTTTTTTTTGTTTTTTTTTTTTTTTCAAATTTAGATTTGTCAGAAACTTCGGCTTCCAACAGCCTTTGATTCTTTATTCGGCTAAAGCGCCCACACAAACCAGAGTCGGTCGCTATAATAGGACCACTTTCAAATTATTGACTCACTATTATATCCTTCCCTCACTTTCTCAGTCTTCTCCGATCCCGAGCCTCTTTTCTTTTGCCCCGCTTTACTCTTTCTCTTCGGGACCAACTTGTTTTCTTGGTAATCAAACAGAGGATAATAGAGCTCAGAATTTGTTTGATTTCATTTGGTTTTGTTTGGTTTTTGACTAATTGTTTAATTAAAAGCCAAAGGGGTGGGTGAATTTTTTGGGGGATGTGGCAGAATGAACCCATTTTGATCTGATAAATATAGTTGTACCTTCGTTATTTATGAGGTGTACGGCCCCATTCAAGAGTCCTGGACAATTCGGTCAAAGTTACCCCGGCCAAAATTTGACCCACATGGGCAAAAAAGTAATTTGAGATAAAGATGACTTTGATTCGTCGAAAGAGAAAATGTGTACAGTCCCAAAATTTTCAACCATAGATTATCTTTATATAATAAAGTGGTAGCTTGTACGTTCCACTTCGTTAAAGCCATGAATGAATAGCTTCTTTGACAAATTGTAGCACTATTTCATCGGCTTTGCTAAAATTTTTATTTGTGAGTGCAGGGGCAAAGAGGGAAGGAGGGAGAAAATGTTTACGTGCATAGCATGCTCGAAGCAGGGAGGGGATGAGGGAGGGGAGGAAGGAGGAGGAGCGCGTGGAAGTGGCACGCCAAGTACAAAAGAAGCCGTCAAAAGCCTGACAGCGCAGGTTCCTTATCCTACACCATCACTCGCTCTCTCTCGCTCTCTCTCTCTCTCTCTATAGAATATATATATTTCTATGTCTATCACTGTTTGCCTTCGTTCACAATCTCTGCTTTTTGGGTATCTTTTTCCACATTTGAGAAAACAAACAAAATCATAAACCCATAAGGAGGGTCGAATAGCGGGTGGGGGGCGGGGACCACTGTTTGGCATCTTTCACGGTCATTAGACATGTACGTGCTGTTGTTTTTAGCATTATTATTATCGTAGAAGGATTTTTAGATGCTGCTGTTGCGTGTGACGACGCACTATAGAATCTCCTTTGTCCATATTTCAGTAGGTTCTGTCACGTGCGACTTTTGACGTGCCAAGCTACTGCCTTCCCTTACCTTTTAGGACGAACTACGAAGAGTGTGGTACTGGTACCTCCTATACCTAGCACGTTGATTCATTTATTGTATATTTTTTTGAATTATAATATATTAAAAAAAAAATTGAAAACCAATATCAGTGGTAATTACTCCTTCGAAACCCATCAAAAGATGATTGTTTTTGGCTGGAGCTTTGGAATTGAGTAAGAGATGAACAAAATTGGGTTTGGTTTTGGCCAAATTGGGTAAAAGGTTCCTTTCCATTTTAAATGAAATAGAGACTATGGATTGGTGTATTTTAGAGGGGTAAAAATGTTTAAAAATTTGAAAGTGACATTTTTGAATAATTCTGTAAGTCATTTTTGAGTTACTTTTGTATCATTTTAAAAATGAGGTAGTTTTTAATATTATTATTTGATTAAAATTCAATAATAATCGTTATAAGTCCGATAAAGCAAAGAGTAACACAAAAAGAATCAGTGATTACTCGACATTTTTACTCCTATAAAAAAACCACTTCCTATACAATAGCCCATCTCCATTCTTTTTCTTTTTTTATAATGTTTTTAATATTTTTAGTTTTCTAATTCTCTTTTTTTTAAATATATATATATATATATATATATATATGAGGCATAGAAAACATGTTTGTTTTTTTAAGGGCATTGACGTAGATTTCTTTCAATTTATAGACTGAAAGTACTATTTTCATATTTAGCTATAAATAAAGTATCATTTACGATACAACATGATACATAGGTGAAAAGAAAAATAAAATTGTTAAACTATATGGGGTCAAAAGTATTTAACCATAATTTAAAAGAGAGCAGAAATCTAAAATGCAGAACACAATTTCTATATTATTCTAATAGCCCAACAAAAGGAATCACAATCCCTAATTCTAAGCAAAACATGAAACAAAATACCCAATTTATTATCCATATCCGGTCCATGCTTTTTACTTTTTTCTGGTCTTTCTCTTTTTCATTTAATTTCAAGATTTTTTCGGATATGTTATTGATCTGAATCGGATCCTTTCCAATAAATTGAGTTGATAGTTGGGAAATCCTACCTAATTTATAATTAATGGAATGCCAAAATTCTCTTCAAGCTAATTGGCTTTGTTACTCTAATTTGGTACTCACTAGAATGGCCTCGTTCATATATATATGCAAGTATATGTATGTACGTGATCCAGGAAAAAAGAAAAGAGAAGAAACAAGATCAACACAGAATCCCCTTCTTTAAGGGCCGCCCCCACCGATGATACCCACATCTGCCTAAATATAATTTCTTTGGGATTTCCACACTAGTGGATTCTCTCTTTTCATTTCTTTTATTTTCCCATTAGAAGACATAGGTCTTACTTGTTACTTGAATTTCATTTTAAGAGAAATTGATAATTTGTTCATGTAGTTTGAGGTTGTGGTAAATAAATTTTTGGGGTTAAAAAATAACAAATAATTCCATGTGATGTGCTTGTGTAACACGCAAATTTCAGTCATTTTTCAATGTGGTCATTTTGAAATTACAAATTTACCTTAAAAAAAAGAAAAAAATGAAACAAAACATTTGGGCTGGGTGGTTTCACCACCCACTTGAGTCGATTATGGGAGTTGTTTCCAAATTTGATTGTTGAGGGTGGTCGAACTATTTTCATGGCCACCAAACACTCTAGTGATGACCAATTTTTTTTTTTACTGTTTTTTGTGTTTATATATATAGAGAGAGAGAATAAATTTGTAATTTCACAATAACCCTGTCCGTAAAATGATTGGAATTTAGAGGGACGAAGTTTTTTGTTGCTCAAACATCCGCATATAGTTATTTGTCACTGCCTCAAACCACCTCGACCAATTTAGCAATTTTCTCTTCATTGAATATTTTAGTTTTATTTATTTATTTTGTCATTTTTTCTCTTTTGCTAGATAAGTATCTGAGGCTATTTTCTTATAGAAACTGTAAAATCCAATTGATTCTCTGGAACCAAGAAAAGTTTCTGCAGTTAATGAGGTGGTGGGGGGATTGGGCTGTCTCTCTCTAGAGTCCTATCCGTTGGTTTGAGGGGTTTTTATTTATTTTTATTTTTATTATTTTAATTTTTGCTTGGCAAATATTCTCACACGCCCAACGGGATTTCGAACTTCGACCTTAACAACCAACCAGTAAATACTTAAAGTGCAAATATCATGTAGCCCATTGACTTTTATTAATTTGAGGTTGATGTTTGATTTTTGTTTTCAATCTTTGGTGTGTTGGTCCAAGTCTTCCTACCCTTGTGCTAAGTAATTTGCACATCTAGATTTAAGATAACAAAATTTTATTCAACGGTGAAGCAAATATTGTGAGGTGGAAATGGTAGTAATGGTGTTTTGTTAAGTAATTGCAGAGCGGAATAGTGGGGTGTGTAAAAGACAACACACACATCAAGAAAAGACTTGCAAGTAAATATTCTTTGGTGACCCACCACTGAATTCTGGTCGATTCCACAATATTTTTAGAACATGTGTGATGTGGCATAGGAAAAGGGAAACATGGTGAATGACACACCGACCAATGCTCATGGCCTAGCAGAAAAGTACATATTCATTTCAGATTGTGTTAGACTGAGAAACCTTGACTGCACTGTTTACATCCCCTCCATCTCTTTTATGAGCTATAAAACTTATAATAGAGCCGTGAAAATTAGTCTTTAAATTATTATTTGTAAAATAAATAAAATAAGGATTAATTTTTACTGTTATAACATCTTAATTGTATGGCAGTTATATAGCATTACTTCTTTTTTATAGGATCATTTAAGTGTTAGAAACTATACATTTATCCTACTATTATCTCATTATGGTGATATGAATGTGATAATGTCAATCAGCTCTTGCTTTCTATTTTATTTTTTAACTATAGTTAATTCAAAGACTAATTGACACTACATGAAGTGAAATAGTGAGAAGATAAAAATGTAGTTTCTAACATTACTCCGGTACGTATAGAATATAAGCAGCCTTGAAACAAAGGTGCTACTGGAAATAAATTGATTGTTATACTTAATACTTATGTTGTACCGGTTAAAAAAAAACTTTTCCTGTCACTATTGTCTCTGGCCTGCATTTTTCTTTTTCATTGAACAGGACCTCCATCCTTGCAACCGGTTAGAAGCCACATCACGTCTTTCATTTATATATATATATATATATATATATATACCCTGTATTAGTTTTTGTGCTTTTTACAGAATTACCTCATCATTGTGTCTTTTTGAAGTAAAAAAGAAAAGAAAGAGAGGGTGTTTGTTCCCACCCCAAATACTATTCACCTGATTTTTTTTTTTAAAAATCAACATTAAAACATTCTCACTTTTTATATCACATCATTTACTTTTTACTACTATTCCAATAAAAAAATTACTGCAAAACAAAATTTCTTCACTCTTCAATACCAATTATTATTTTATTTTATTTTTTTCACTAAAAAATGAAGTGTTTGAGCATGGTGTGTTGTTTACCAAACAACGCCATAATCAGAGCACCCAGGGTAAATACTTAAATTAAAAGGAGCCAGTGTCCTTTGGCCTCCCTGGCATATTTTGTAAATATGGCGAGGAGAAGACTGTTACGAGGTCAATTTACCCTTAAGGCAGGGGAAAGTTGCCTTACAATTATAGACCACCTGTTCAATATATTATAACTCACGGACAAGTGACCTTACATAATGCCCCTTTAATTCTGGACCGTGTACTTCTCAGAAGTTTTTAAGACAACAATTGCTTGAATGCTCTCATTTTTGAGCTGGATCCTTGCTAGATCTGCAAAGCATTTGACATTTGTATGTGGAATTCATCAATGGAATTTGTAATTGTGCATTTATAAACTGCTAGTGGATAAAAGGATCATTTCAGTAGATAATGGTCGTGTTAAATATTCATCTTTAAACGTTGAAAGTCTTTCCTCCCATTGATGTCTATAGATCAAACTTTTCTACATGCACCCCTATCTTAGCATCCAGTCTAAATACTCAAGTAAAAGGAATTGCATTGTGCTATTCACAAAGCAATTGGAAGAATATGTTCGTTAAATGGGGACAGTCCTTCCAATAAGTACATAAACTTTCATCTTTCAATATAAAGTGTGTTTCTTTTACAACAATTTTTATTTTCTTTCTTTTTCTTCTTGTTCTTTCCAATCTTCTCCACTCACCCAGAATTTTGTACAGCCTAGTATTTTTTTTAACAAAATTATGTGTGAGGATTTTGCATCTCATTGTTGTTTATGCATGGACATCTAAACGGTGCAGAGTTTGTTATTATATTTAGGCTGCATCGAGTGCCAGTGACACATTCTTCTCAACATTCAATTAACCATGGATTTCAATCATGTGCAGATCAAGGATATGGCACTGAAATTTTCTGGTGCTTACCGCCAATGCAAGCCCTGCTCTGGCTCCAGCAGCTACAAGAAAGGCCAGCGGCCTTACCCAGACTTTGATGCTATTTCAGAAGGGGTTCCATACCCCTACCTTGGAGGTGCAAGCGCAAGTTCAACACCCGCGTGGGATTTTACTAGTGGCAGTCACCACCCTGCTGCAAGATCAGACTCAAGATTTACAGGGGTATTGAGAGGTGACCAGACTCCTGGCGGGGCGTCTGTATCAGCGCAGTCTTGTGATGTCGTGCTTGAGGATGAGGAGGAGGCTAAGGAATGGATGGCACAGGTGGAACCTGGTGTTCACATTACTTTTGTGTCCCTTCCTAATGGTGGAAATGATCTTAAACGAATACGCTTCAGGTATGAAGATCACTTCCAGCATCAGCAATTTTATTCCAGTTGAATGAAGCGCAGTTATCTTTTCCTTTTATTTTTCATTTTTTAGTTTTTTGCTCCCTTGAGTTTCCTGGTTTGCAAATAAAGTGAGTTCAAAATTGTTCATGACTTTGTGATGTCGAAGAGGTCTTGGAAATCAACCTCTGGAGGACATTAAATCTGACCCCTTTTTCAGCCCTAGCATGGCCTACTGCCAGCAATGGTCCAAAGGCTTGTAGCTCTCGTAGTTGATTAGTCCTGTCTCTGATTGTGTAATGTATGTGATAGTTTTCTAACCACTGGGCCTACTTGAAAGCTATATAAGCTTTCCAGTTCGGATATGAAAAGAAATAGACCTTCAGGACCCCAAATTTCTTAAAATATCTTCTGATTTTGGTCACTGAAACATAATTGCACTGTACAGCCATAAACTGACATATACTTGGCATTTCAATTTGAAGCCGAGAGATGTTTAATAAATTGCAAGCACAGCGATGGTGGGGTGAGAATTATGACCGGATCATGGAGCTCTACAACGTTCAGAGATTCAATAGGCAAGCTCTTCACACTCCCCCAAGGTCTGAGGATGAGGTAAAAAGCTTTTTATTTCATCACTTTCACATGTTTAACCAGTGGACTACATGCTAATAAATGCTCCACACAGTCTAGTCATAAAGTTTTGCAGTCCATTGCTTTATGGAATTGTCAGTTCCGTTATCCAAAGTAACAAAATTGCTTTTCCTATAGTCATGTTCAAACCTTGTCTGTGTAAGAACACTCAAGGTGGGGGCTCTCCATGGACCTGCTCTTACATGTGAATTCTTTATTTCTCTTTAATTGTGAACATCGACCTATAATAGTCATAAAGGCACCGAAGATCCTTTGGCTGGGACAAATTGTTCAAATCATGTATTTGGAATGATAAGAATATCATTGCTCAGGCACATAACTTTCTAGTAGATCATTAATTCAAGGAGATCCTTGGCAACCTGCATGAGTTGGTAATAGATCATGTGATTTTAATGAAATACTTGACCACTGCCAGAACCTCTGTTTTGTTAATTTCATTGCTAAACATGAAACAGCCAATGAGAAATGGGAAGACATATGCGCACTTGGGACCTTTTAAAGGGATTTGGTTGAAGATGCTGTTTAAGAATTTGTAAATATAATTATGTTTCTCCCATTTTTTCTTTTTGTTTTCTATGACAACCAAATTAAGCATTTAGGTATATGCATTATCTTATTTCTAAACAGACTCATGAAACAGTCACCTCTGTACTACTTATTTATTTTATGTTTTTTGTTTGGCTAGCCTTAGAATTGCTTGAGTAGTAATAAACAGCAAAACTTAGTGCAACCTTTATTTATACAATGTAACCTTTCAATCCCAATACGTGTTCAAACTTCTTTGTGGTATCGGAGACAGGTTATGTTTAATAATCGGGTTCAAGATAGATGATTTTGTGTTCCATTATGTAAATTAATAAAAATATTTGTTTCTCTAGTTGTATTCCTGATACCTGACTTATAAATCTCCCATTACTAACGAATACTTGTAATGTTCAACAGCAAAGAGATTCTTCATACTCAAGGCTGGGATCAGCAAGGAAAGCCCTATGGGTTCATCACTGAACAAGGAGTGGACGCCAAGGAACTACTATAGACCTTCTGAAGTAAAGGGTATTACCCATCTGACCCTGTGGACCAAGGTGGCAGCTACCATTACAATGCAGGCTCAAGTACATTTGGCATGGGTGGCCATAAGGGAGAGGCATCATCTATGGATGCATCTCGGACAACGACCTCATCTAGGGACGAGGCTTCGGTTTCAATTAGCAATGCAAGTGACCTGGAGACAGAATGGGTTGAGCAAGATGAGCCTGGGGTGTACATTACCATCAGACAACTAGCTGATGGCAGTAGGGAGCTCCGGCGTGTCAGGTTCAGGTAATGAAATGAACTTTTATTTGCATAACATTCCTTGTTAGCATCATTTGGTGGTCAAGAAGAGTGAGCATAAAAAAGACTTATGAACCTAATGGAACCAAAGTATTAACTTGTGAACCCCAAACATAATTTTCTTTCCCTCAACATATTAACAATTTTCAGAAACCTCCTGAAAATCGTAAAACTGATATGATTTTTTTAGCTTGGAAGCAATTCCTATTGCCTTATGATTTGAGCCTTTAAGTTTAGATAGGATAACTTCATCCACAATACAAATTCATATAAAGGCAGTTTGTGGCATTTATTAAGATCTCTGTCTTCTGAGGTGAGGCAGCTTTTGACAGCTTCCATTTTTATTTGTGCAGCCGGGAAATGTTCGGGGAGGTGCGCGCAAAGCTCTGGTGGGAAGAGAACAAAGAGAGAATACAAGCTCAATACCTTTAAAATTTTGATCCAAACGGCATACATTACTACAGATAAGATTAAAGAAGTCAGGGTGCATCTGGATGTCTCAAACAGGTGGAATCATTTAAAACTTGGTTTCCTAGAATGTAACTATATGTATCCATACTGTAATGGGGCCTTTATAGAGAGAATTGGAGCTAGCCACCACAAGTAATGGTTAGAAAGTACTTCATCAAACAAAAACCATTTGTGCCATATCATCACTTGTGGGGGTGATGGCTCCATTTTTGACTAAAGGCTCGTTTCAGTGAGATGTCCTAATGGGTCCTTTTTTGTCCTGGTCTTTGTTCTTATGATTATTATCACTATTTAGTGAAATTCTTTTGGGCCTCCTTTTTCCCTGTTTTAAGACATTTCAAGTCTTTGGGCATCATAGGGTTATCTGGCTCTTCATTTAGATATTAAAGTTTGTTATCTGTAACACATTCGAGAAATGGAATTGAAATCATTCCCAGTCACATATATAGAGCTTTCCTTTAAAGAAGATACTTTTTCCCTTCAAATTGGGTTGAAGGACTCCCTAATTCAGTTTAACAAGTTGACATGTATCTAAAATGTATGTTATTTTGATTCTATCCATTTCAAGCCATGTAAAAGCTGAATAATGAGCCTGATTATATCCTGATTCAATTTAACAATCAAGGATACATCATGGGGAAGTTCAATTTCAATAAACTCTCATGATCGGGCAAGATATGTGTTTGTATTTTTACCGTCGATCAGATGGCTATTGTGACTAGCGCAACCACTTACGGATAGAGTTACTGTTGTTCACATCACTAGTTGAGTGAATTACCAGGGGTTGGACACAATCTGACAACTACTGCATGACTTGCTAATTGCTATACACAATCGCCAGGGCACCGAGATTGCACTAGAACACGGGACACACAAACCCTACTGTGAATGGGTGAATGGGTTAAGTGCATGTATATGTATATACATCAGCGATATTTTTTGACCTCATCATGTTTATTTGCGTATTGTTCCATGTGATGTTTTTACCATTATTACTTGCACTAAGACTCGCACTAAATAATGGTTCATTTGGTTCATTGTATAATTGAGTTTCCCTCGAGATTATATTTACCAAGTCATAAACTTATCACTTTGTAAATCATTCTTGTTTTATAAAGTTTGAGGATCATGTAGAGTGACCCGAACCTGATACTGACACTTGGAGATCTCATTGAGCTGTTGCACCCATGGTTGGATGAGCACGGTATTGAGCTAGATGACTTAGTTATGATATTCTTAGTGTTGTGCTATAAAATCTTTGGATAGACCCTTTTGACATTTTAGTTTATATGAGACTTGTGACTTTTTCAAACTATTTTTGTATATTTGATGAGTTAGCTTAACTTTTGGTGTATGCTCAATTCTGATGATACTATTATGTTTATGATTATGTTATCTTGAGATATTTATGGTTTAAGTAATTTTAGTAGTCGCTCTCATTTATATTTGAGTTGGGTATTTTACTTGTTTGGTTGAAAAAAAATAATAATAAGCAGAAGATATATTATTTTTGCTGCAATTTTACCTTAAGATGAAGAGTTAGTGGTAGTACTCCATATTATTGTTTGCTAAATAATCTAGGGGTGTTAAGGTCTCAAAGGGAATCCAAGCTTCTATCACATCACCATAATAATTAACAGCAGGTTTACTCTGACAATTGTGCGCACAAGAAAATATTCATTGGCCACTACCTTTGTCCCATTAACGATGTTCGTCCCATTTCCATGTAGGGGAGTCTGTGTTGATAGGATGCTCCCCAACCAAATGGCGCCACATGTCCCAAGTGTATATACCCCTACCCTTAATAAATAGACGACCATTGTAGCAAGTATGTTCCAAAGCCCTTAATCCAAGCCCCTGTCACATCACCATAATAATTAACAGCAAGTTTACTCTGACAATTGCGCGCACAAGAAAATAATCATTGGCTACTACCTTTGTCACATTAACGATGTTCACCCCATGTCCATGGAGGGAGTCTGTGTTGATAGGATGCTCCCTAACCAAATGACGCCACATGTCCCAAGTGGATATACCCCTACCCTTAATAAATAGATGACCATTGTAGCAAGTATGTTCCAAAGCCCTTTTTTGTCTTCTCCACGTCTTCATTTTCCTTCTTCAAGAATATTTTGCCAACTTGGACATTAAGGGCTCGTTTGACTGCTCCAGCTTCTTAAACATACCTCAAGGATGGGGTAACTATCTATAGTTATACGCTTTTTGCATTGTAAAATTGATGAACATGTATTTATTATATATAAAAAATATGTATGTATATAATTTTATAAACGGATTGACCCATTTATGATTTGAATCAGTTGACATTGAATCCGAATTCTTTAATTTTACGTCGCATTCGCATTCGAATCGAGTTTTTAAATTATTTAAGTAAAATTATTAGTCGTAATAGTACTTTTCTAGAAGATACATTCCAAATTCCTAAAGTAGGCATTCCTTTTCCACGCGTGCTAGTTGGTGATACACCAAATACAGCGGTTGGATTCGTGGCGCCACCTAATTGAGTGCAAATCCAAAACACGCCACCTCAGCAGTCAGCAGCCACCCAATATTCCATTTTTAAATACTCATTCCTGAACAAAACTCTGTCATGATTCATCCCCTTCACTAATTTAACCAAAAAAATCAAATAAATAAATAAAATAAATAGATATGATAAAATGTGATGTGGACACATTTTTCTTGCATATTGAGTTGAATGAACTTTTTTTAATTCAGTCTATAAAAATAATACGTATTTTTTTTTTTAATAACATGTGAGATACACATGAATTTTAATATATCTATTCTAATTAAAAAAAGGTTGGAGTGGAAGGCTAATTGTAGTTATCCTACCAAGGCATGATCATAGTAACACCAACTCATGGAACGTCACTTAGGATGGCCGTAGACGGTAAGAATCGCAAACGTTCCCTCAAGATTGATTGAGTCATAACTTAACACCTACTCTACCAGAGTATCAATAGGGCTCAAGGTGGCGAATACTAATGGCTCCGTTTGCCAATGGCTTGGCTTGAAAAAAGTGGGAAATCAGACGAATTATGGCAGGGGCTGCAGTAAAATGGCAGTAGGAGGTGACAGGTTGCAGTGGAATGGCTACAAATTTTTGGTTTGAAAAGTGAAAGAGCCAAAAGTCTTTCACACGTGCCATATTCTCATGAAGGTTGGGTTAAGTTCTCATGCATTTTTCAATTTTTTTAAAACAAAAAAAACACTTTGAAAGACACAATTTCTGCAACCTGTCACTGTAGTCTGCCACGCACAAATAAAAATGATAACTTTTTCCAAGCCAGGCCATTGGCAAACGCAGCCAATAAGTTAAGAGATTCTCATTGCAGAAATTGAACCAAGCCCAAGTGCATGCCCAACCTCATGGAATTCCCTCGAGACCATTGAACTACCACCCTTAATTGTGAGTTTTTAATATTATTTATTCTAACTTTGTCGTTATTATTAAAAAAATATATGCATCTCATATGTTTAAATGATACATATTATTTTTATAAATTGAGAACCAAATTTGAATGAAAACTCTTATCATTTTTATAAACTTCCCGCCTCCATACATCCTTATGGAAATTATTTTTATATTTTTTTCGAAATTTTTTAATAGTCTTTTTTTTTTTTAAATAAAATTATGAAAACCCATATTTTTAAATCTCCTTGCATTCGATTTTTCTCATATTTGGTATTAAAGAAAATGCTAAAGTTATCCCTTATATATGAAGCATCAATCTTATTTTATTAATTTCTCTCTCCAAACTTTAGTTTTCTCTTTGGTTATTCTTTCTTTAAACTTAATAAAATAAAATAAAATTAAAAAAGAATGGGATGCATAGTATTTTTAAAAGTCGCTCTTTAAAGAAGTTAAAATTTGAAAAGAAAAAAATAAATGATCTCATGATTATTCTCTTAATTGGATAATAAATGCTAGAAATATACTAAACCAAATAAAAACAAATTAAGTACCTCATGCACCGAAATTCGATCGATCTTAATCGATTGTTTCACTGTTTAGTTTCTTAAATTTTCAAAATTTTAGTTCTTAGTGAGTAGTCGATAGTGAGAGAAATTTCTTTGAATATTTTTAAAATGATTTTCACATTTTCCTTGCATCATAAAACAAACGCACTTTTTTTTTTTTTTTTTGGTAATTACTTTTTTTTTATTAATTATAACGCATTGTCGCTTTTTATCTTTATGAACTGACAATTCTACTGTTCGACCCCATCAAATTATTATTTTGTGTCCAAAATTCTATTTCGTCAGTCAAAGACGTTAACTCAGATAATCAACTGTTACTTTACTCATATGAACTACGACGCATAATTATTTTGCCTCATGAATTATAATGTATTGTTACTTTGATTGTCTAAGTTAATACATTTGATTGGTGTAAATGGGTTTTTGAGTATAAAATAGTAGTTTGATGGAGTTGGATAGTAGAATTATCGATTCATGAAAACAAAATGATAATGCGTTATAATTTAGGAAAATGATACAGACACAACTTAAGTTCAATTTTAGTCCAACTTTTCTATTAAGTTTTAAAAAAGAAACTGATGTGGAGGAGAGAGAGAGCCTTAAATTAGAGAGAGAAAGAGAAATTTAACTTAAAAGTTGGACCAAAGTTGAACTTAAGTTGTGTATATCAAACCTCTATAATTTATAGAGTTAAAAAATAATAATAAATAATTTTTATTTCTCTTTATGCGGAGTAAAACGTTACTCCAAGAATGAGTGGCTGGTACCTCTCATTGTAGCTGGTCTGCCGACTCAGCCCACTGGATCATGGACGTCAGCCATTACTCCAACAAATTCTTTTTTCTCATTATTTATTTATTTTGTTTTAAGGTCAAATTGATCCAGATAACATGTTAACGTCAATTAATGATAATTAAATATTGATTATGTCGGATGTAATGTCTATTCAATCGGATTGACTTTTCGTACCAAATGGCTTTTTTTGAGAATATAGTTTTTTTTTTTTGGAGTTAGTAGAGAAATATCTGTAATAATTCAAATTATATATATAATTTTTATATAAGTTGATGTAATTTTTTTTAACGTGTACACGTAAAGAAAGAGGAAAAAATTTAAATTAACTTCTATTTCATGGAATGTGATTCACAGTCAATTGAACTATCCTTTATAGATAAATTATTGACAAGTGATAAAAACAAAATAAAAAAAAAGCCGTAAAAAGAGAAGCTTTGCAATAATTCAAGTATAATTCGATTTCACCTTTGTAATTTAAAGGTTCATGCAATAAAAACCAGGTGAATTTTTCAAATAACTTACCAAATTATTTTATCAACTATCTATTGAAAGTTTTAATGAAGAGATGTTTGATCAACTTGATCAAACTATATTATATTAATATAAATAGACTTTTACATTTGAGAGTTTGAATACATGTATATAACATTTGAAATTTAAACCTATACAATTTCAAATGTTAGAGAGCGAAGATAATAAGATAATAGAAAGTTGATGCTATCCTATCTTGTGGAGGCTGTTATGGAGACGGACTCTTATATCTTTGAATTGTTGATAGAATAGGAGATAAGTTTGAGTTTGAATATGTCGTAGAGATAGTGTCGTTGGTAGAGTGGTTAACGTAAATCTATTGCTATTTTCTAATTCTAATCTATTTTTTTGAAAGCTTGTTGGGATTGCGTAAAAATGTTTTTAGTATTTTAAAATGTACGTTTGGTAAAAAAATTAATTAATTTTTGTTAACAAAATAATTGACTTTAAAATGGGCCAAAAGTTATAATTATAATAATTAAGTGCAAACCAAATATCAACATTACAAAAAAGACACTTTATTAATTTTTTTATTGCTTTATTTGTTTTCTTCTTTTAAAATTCGAAAGTATCTAAAATTAATTATTATGTGATTGAATTATATTAAATTTCATTAATGTTAACAATATTCAAGGCATTACCATAAACATCACAATCATGCAGCCAAAAATAGAGTTAACTACGTGGTAAAAAGAAAAAAAAGAAAACAAACAAACAGAAAGTAGAATTACCGCGTATATTACCGTTGTGATTAAAGTGAAAACGGAATAACCTTGCGTGGCCACGTGATGGGTGACCAACCAGCGGGGCCATCGTGACCGTCCGCGCAAGCAAAGAAAAAACACATCGCAGCGTAGCAAAGCCTGGCCGAGAGAGCTATAAAAGTTAGGTAAAGGAGTAGTATTATCTATTCCTTGGTTGTCACGGTGCAAAGGTGGATCAGATTTTTGGGGGAAAAGGCAATTCGGCTGTAACCAGAGAGAGACGCTCTGGATTCCACCTCATCCCGTCCCTGGCGACGGTTCTTATGCCGCTTGGCTTTCAGGTCCTCTCTCTCATATATATATATATATATGCATGGGTATGTATGTTTGTTTGAATCAGATCTGATGTATTTGATTGATGAGGATTTTGGGGGGGATTCGGAAATACCGTAGTTTTTTTGCGATAATTAAACTTTTGATTGGATGAAACTTATATTTTCGTGGATGTAATCGCTTAGGGTTAGGGTTTTGATGCGGTATGTTTCTAAGGGTTATGACCTGGTTTGGATTGTTCTGAATTTCGCTATTGAATTGTTTGTGAATGATTTCAAGGATTTGGTTTGATTGATGAGGATTTCTGGGAATTGAATTGGTGCTTTCGGAATTATCTATTATGTTTTTTGTTTTTGTGAGTGAATTGCAGGGATTTATGTCCAACGTTGTTCGCGTGACTTAGATATTTCGTGGATTTTGTTTCTTTGAGTTAGGGTTAGGGTTTCCTTTATGATATGTTTTAAGGGTTATAAATTGGTTCAGATCTGGAATTGGTCAATGGGTTTCAGGGTTTCGTTATAGCATTATGTACATGGTTGATTGCAATTGTTGTGGTTACTTGACATATTACTCGTATTTTTAATTTGAGTTTGTCATATGCTATTGATTATATCTTATTATTTATTGTAATATGTACAAACGACATTGTTTTACTATTTTTTGCATGATTAGTATCTGCTCTGAGCTTGAATGCTATGAATCTTTATATCAGGTTTCACCGGGCTTGGATTTAAGGAACTTTAATATCTTTCATAAGATATGGAGCAAGTGTGCTTCTGGTCAAAATGCTACCAGTTCAGGGTTTTCTCGTTCCAGGAAGTGCTTGACTGGAGGTTTCTTGTCGTTGGGGATTTTCTTCTGGTTTCCTTTGTTAATTGCACTTAGTGGTCAGATCTTAAATGAATATTGCAGAAGGCGTAATGCCAGTTTTTTCTGAGATAGGTGTTGGATCTTTAGTGCACTTGTATAAGTAAGCTCTCTCTCTCTCTCTGGGGCCTAAGTTTTTGTGCGCAATATAACAAATTTTTATTTGATAGTGCATTGCTGATACGCCATCCAGTCAAAAATTTTGGGAAAACGTCTTCCGGGGTACAGCACTTATCATCTTTTTTTTCCCCTTTATATTTGTGTATTCTTGCTCATTTAATATTGCTCTAACCTTGCCAATCCTTTCTTTCCACAGGGTTAACGTCTGCCTAACGTGCTTGGGGATTGCTTATCATAGTTGATATTAGATAGGCAATCGTGTTGAATCAGTGAAGACTGCATAGTTCTTTGTTTTATCCTGCATCCTGATGGGTACTCTTTAAATTGACAAGATCAAATTCTAGCTGAAGATTCTGCAACAACTTCTACATAGTATAGATGAGGTAGCTATTAGTTAAGTTTTGAACCCTTGGGTGACTACGTTGAGCTAGGAGATCCTTGCTGTCTGTTAGATCAATCATTTCTGGCTGGTTCCTTGATTGGCTTCAATATGTTCTCTGGTATTTGTCCTTTCTTATCATATATCGTGTGCTACTGTCTTGAAGTCGTGGGTTTAGCAATAAATAAGGCTGTGCAGCCCGCCCATCATAGAATTTCTGGTCTTCTGCTATTGGATGTTGCTGGAGAATATTGATGGTGAACTCAGCTGGACCAGCAAGGCAGTATAGTGTTTTTTCTACTGAAGATAAATGCTATTTATCTTTTGTGTGTTCGTGTACTTTCCTTGAATAAAAAAAAAGAGCTGCTTTTGTTCCGGTAGAATGGAGAGGTGAGTTGGTTTACTGCAGTACTTGCTTTTATGGTGTTTGTGTGTTGTTGTGTGGATTGCTTATACTCAGGTTTTGGTCACTTCTAGGTTTAACCTAATTAAGGAAGTTGGTGATGGAACATTTGGGAGTGTATGGAGAGCTATTAATAAGCAGACCGGTGAAGTTGTAAGTGTTTTAAGTTTTCATTGCAACTAGAAATATTACAGTATTTAGTAATATTTTTTGTGAAGTAACCATTTGTTCTGTTTGTGACAGGTTGCAATTAAAAAAATGAAGAAAAAGTATTATTCATGGGAGGAGTGTGTAAATCTGAGAGAAGTGAAGGTAATATGATCTGCTATTTTTCTTTTTCCTATTTCTGACTTTTGCTCTATTCGAAATACATCATAGATTTCTTCCTATGCCAGTCGTTGCGTAAAATGAATCATCCAAACATTGTGAAGCTTAAGGAAGTCATTAGAGAGAATGACATATTGTATTTCGTGTTTGAGTACATGGTTAGTGGCATCTCTATCCTTGACAATTGCTTGCTGTAAAGAGTTGATATTTAATTGGTTATTTACTTTTAGTTGCTGAATAACGTTTATACTTCAGGAATTCAACGTATACCAACTCATGAAAGACAGAGAAAAGCTTTTCACTGAATCTGATATCAGGAATTGGTGTTTTCAAGTTTTTCAAGGTCTTGCTTACATGCACCAGCGTGGATATTTTCATCGCGACCTTAAGCCAGGTAATTGTTTACGTTGGTGGAGTAACTCGATTGGTAGAAGAGAAACCAAAGATATTTCCAAAATATCTGTGGAAGAACATAAATACCCTGTTGGCTTTGCCTTTTTTTTATTATTCATCAAAAACATAATTCCCTGTTAAGTTTATAACTAATCAAAGAGTAATTTTTTGTGTGGGCTATATTGCAGAAATATATTTTTTGAAAATGTAAGGGTGCATTTTGTTTCATAAAGAAAAATGTTGCATTTTATGTTAGATTTGAATATGTTTGAATTTTTTCCTTAAACCATGCATTATTTTTCTTTTTGTATTTGCATATTCTTCTTTTGCTGCCAGTTTCTTTTGTTGTAGTTTACAACTAATACCTGCAAACTTTTTTGCAGAGAACTTGTTGGTCACGAAAGACACAATCAAGATTGCTGATTTTGGTCTTGCTCGAGAAATCAACTCGCAACCACCATATACGGAATATGTCTCTACACGCTGGTTGGTGTTTTCTTGTCCTTGTATGGACCTCTGCTTGTATATTTCATGTGGTTTATTGGCTTTTAATATGTGTATGTTTCAGGTATCGGGCCCCTGAAGTGCTGCTTCAGTCATACCTGTATAGTTCTAAAGTTGGTAAGTGTCGTTGGAATGAAAGTGTGGTTGCTTATTTAGATGCCAACTGTTCTGTTGATATTGTACTTAACGAATTTTTTTGTCTTTCAACCTCTAGATATGTGGGCAATGGGGGCTATCATGGCTGAGTTGTTCACTCTCCGTCCCCTTTTTCCTGGTGTTAGGTATGTGTATTTTATTTTCTTAAAATAATATTTGTTGGTAATGGCTTTTTTAACATGGAGAGACTTGCCTGTTAATCAATTATGCCTGATTTGATTTGATGAGGGGTAATGGCTGTTTCTAGATGTAGAGGGGAAATTCTACTCGGAAGCATATACATATTTTTCTAGATGCACTTTTTCCTTTATTTATTTTTTTGATAAGTAATTGCAAGTTACTTCAAAAGTGCATAGGTGCAACCCTTTTTTTTATCCACTCTTTATGTGATATTCTTTCCCCCCTCCTTTTATCTGAATCTTGTTTTGAAGTTCAATAAATATTCAGGTAGTAAATCATGTCTTCTTTACTACTATTGCAGTGAAGCAGATGAAATATACAAAATATGCAGTGTTCTTGGCACTCCAACTAAGGATTCATGGACTGATGGACTTCGTCTTGCAATGGATATTAACTACCAGTTTCCTGAGGTCAGTTTTGCATCACCTAACCCCTAATCCCATTATTTACTTCCCCGTGAACTGATAAGCTTGATGTTATTTATTTCAGAAAATACATGGTTTTTTGAGTTTGTATCCCTTGTGTGAACAGCTGGGTCTGATGTTACTTATTCCAGAAAGTAAAAAAGTTTGATATTGTTTGTAATTGAATGTTGCAGTTTGCGGGTGTTCATCTTTCTGTATTGATTCCCTCTGCAAGCAATGATGCAATCAGCCTTATTACTGTAAGTACCCTTGTATAGAGAACTGAAGCTGTTTCCTTCTTTGTCTGTTCCTTTAGTGAAATGATTATATTATATTCTTTTGATAGAACATAGAGAATTTGAACTCTATTTTCCTTTCTATTATTATATAGTTCTCCACCAGTTAGACTTACACCTTGTTCACCCCCCCCCCCCCCCTCTCTATCTCTCTCTCTCTTAAAACATCAGTCACTTTGTTCATGGGATCCATCCAAGAGGCCAACAGCTGCTGAGGCCCTTCAACATCCTTTCTTCCAGGTAGCGATTCATCTTCATGAATCTGTGCAGTGATCTTTACTTTGAGTTTTGAGTGTGATATGTTAAGTGTTGTTGCTTTTTAATAAATATTGAAGCTGAACTCCATTTGTTGTGGCAGAGTTGCTTCTATGTTCCACCATCCCTTCGTTCCAGGGCAACTGTCATTAGAACACCTCCCTCTGGTTTGTCTCACTTTGCAAATTGCTAAGCGTACCAACTTCTCCATTGCTTTTCAATAAATATGCAGGAAACTAACTTGATTGCTTTGCTGCAGCTGGAACAAGGAGAGCAATGGAGCAGCAATCTGGTAGGAGACATTCAGTGGCTTTTTCTAGTTCAGAGTTCACTAGAAGTTATCCTTCTCCTAAGTTACATGCTTCTTTAAGCACAGGTGGCTACTTGAATTTTTTTTGGAATTTTAAATTATCTCTTGACTTTTTTTGACTAGTCCTTTTTAATTAGAAGTGTGATTAGTGGATAGCTCTCATGTCACAATCTTTATATGTTGTGCTAAATACACATTTTGGGACATAGATACTCATGAGTAGGATTGGATAAGTACAAATTTTGGGACATATAGTTCGCTAGTATCACCGAATGCAACTGCAAGCCCCCCTGCGGTTTGATACATGAATTTGCAAAGAACTTGTAGGTTTCTACTACATCAACTTGGGATAATTCAATGTGCTACATATATGCCATGAATCTTCCATTACATCAAATATTGAAGCACCAAACTTATGATAAATTATTCCATAATTGTATACCTTTTAATCTGGTGCAAATATAGTAGTTAGATAGCATGGATAGTTTTAGGATTCTCAGTAGTATCAGACCAGAGAAACTGGTGCAAATGCTGTTCAGAGCAGTATCTATTGATTGATATTTTATCCTATTGGTTGATTCACATGTTTGTACAGTCCAAGTTCTCTTTGTTTTTCCTTCTCTAGTTTTTGCGGGTGTAGCTCAAGAACAATACTTACAAGTAAAATATGCTTTTCTTTTGAAACTGTGGGGTGTGCTATATTCTTATCCTATCCTAAATGGTCTTACAGGTGTGCAACGCAAACTGGATTTGGTTAACCAGGTAAGATGCTGAAAGCTTTCTGATTCACTTTGTAGGTTAGGTGAATGGTTTTGTGTTGCCTACAGTTTATGTTCATTCTTATTTACATTTAGACTATAATGAAACTTGCCTTGGTTAGGTTAGGTCATGTTTTCCTTTTATTCTGCGTAGCATAGCATGCCTGTGGATCTTTTTTGTTTTGGAAGAAAAAATACGCAACTATAGCCAAACTGATAATGTAGGGCCATTAATTTGTGTATGGTCTCATTTTCTGGCTTTGATTGTGTTAACGAATTTAGTTTTCCTCAAAGTTGTCCTTAAGAAGCACTTCCTAGTTACTTACATGGGCAAAGCTAATGTCTCTATTGTTAATGCAAACTACCAGCACTGTGTCTAGCTTTTATGTGGCATTGTCCTGCAGAGCTTTAGTCTCTCTTTCTCTCTCCCTCTTAATGAATAACTTTTATGATCACATGAAAGTTGATTGTATACCAATTTGTCTGGGATGCGTAATTTTTTCTTGCAAATTAAATTTTGCAGTTGATAGTTGAGATGTTTGATATTTAATATTTATAGGAAGTTTAGTGAGTGTAAGTCATGTGGCTTTGAGTGCATTTACTAGCCATTTATCCGAATATCGCCCCTTGTGATTAAAAAACTCTAGCCTACTTGATGGAGGAAGAACATGACTGGTGGAATGGATATTACCGACACAGTACTGCAAAGACAAACTGGTTTTAAGATAGTGTTACATGCTTGTAGGATCTGAAGACAAAATTGATTGGACATGATTGTAACTGATCAAGAAGCATTTTGTTATCCCTTTTTCTCATTTCGTTTTCCTTCGTGTTTCAAACTTGTATATTAACATCTTGAGGTTAATAAAGTGAGGCTAAACGTTTCTGCATATATTTTGTATTTGTTTTTCGTTTTCTGTCCGTATCTTGCATAAAAAAGTAGTTTTGCCAACTCCTTTGTTTCTATTTTTGGTTTATAGGATGCAAGTAAGAATGACCAATCTCTAAAGAGCTCTGTCAAACAAGCAAGATATCGGCCACCGGGAAAGAACAGCCCAAGTAAGTATCTTGACTTTATTGTGATAGCTTTTTTATTTTATTTATTTAATTTTTTTTTTTAATTTTTCACTATTATTATTATTATTATTATGTTTTTCTAATATGTTGTGACAATTGAATACTCTTGGTTTTCAGCCTCTATGAACCATGGAAGGACCACCCGGGGAGTTTTGGATTCGACCGAGAAGTTGGCAAACATGACTCTTGGTCCTCGTAGGCAATATGTGGGGCAGCAGCCTTGCCCCCCTCCCATGAAGGCTGGAGTAAAATGGAATTCTGGATCTGGCGACATGCTTCTCAGGCCTGCCAAAGACATTCAGCAAGGCAGAACTTATGCGAGGAAAGTTGTGGGATGAATTGGATGCATGCTCTTTGATGTCGTATATCATACTATATATGTAATGTGTTTGCACCTGCAGTGTCGGTTGTTTTCTGCTACTTAATGTTTTAGAAACTCAAACCTTGGATGTCGGTCCTTTTCATATTTTTATGTTTGAGATATTGGTCTGTCCTTGTGCTATTTTACATATGCTCTCTCCTGTTGGAATATAATGTTTGTGGCCCGTGTTTGTTACATACTAGTGCTGGTGCTTTTGGTTGACTACTCTTTTTTAGGTTATGCAATGATTATTTCCCAGAATTATATGGTATTATGGACCTTTCTGTGGACTAGCACTTGGATTTGGTTCTCTTATTCGCTAGATGCGTAAAGAGAACAAAACAGGACAATTAAGGTGAAAGTAGTTTTCCTATGAGTTGTCTACCCCTTTGTCAATTGATTCTCGATTCAGAGGAAGAGAGATCTATTCGCCTCCCCCCAAATTAAAATATCAATTTTTAGGGACCATGCCACATAAGCATCGGGGATTGGAGTGATGTTTAGCATTACTTTTTTATTATTTTTTGGTGTTTGGTATAATCGAGAATTGTAGTCGATTGATCTGAAAATAATTTTACAGTATTTTTCATGGATTGAGATTCCCTCTAATTGAAGAGAAATTTGAGAATCTCCAATTGTTAATCGTGGCTTTTTATTTTAAATCCAATGGTCTATAAAATATCAGCTGCTTTTGTTTAATCTAGGCATTAAATGTTGGCTTATTTTTACCGAGATTTAAATGATTTTATAGATCATTAGATTTAAAGGGCTATGATTAACAATTGGAGACTCTCAAATTTTTCTCAATTGGAGAGGATCCAGATCCATTTTTCATAGCAAGAACTAGGAAGGTAGGATCTGGCTTTAGTGTTATTGAAATAGGATTTGGCTTCAATACTGTTATTGAAATACAGCATTGAAGCTGTTGAAGCTAGGACCCGTGTCACTGAGGAAGTGTGGTTTTCTATATCACCTTATATTAGTGATATTGTAAGGACTTAAGAGGTTCCCTCTTCCCCTTGATTTTGCTCTGTTGTTGAGTCCAATAATACTTCAGATTTCTTCAAAAAAAAAAAAAATCCGGAAGGTAGAAGTGGGAGTGAAAAGGTAGTTAATAAATTTTACTAATTGCCTCTGCTAACCGTTAGGTGGTTAATTACCCAGTGAGTTTATGAAATTGTGTGTTTTAATTTTTTTTGATTGTGTACAATATAACAAATGAAGTGACTATTTTGTTATAATTTTATTTAGGGTAACTGGGCAAATCAAGACTACAAATAAAGTGATAATAAACTTAAATTCAACATTTTCATAAAAATTCAATCAACCAAAAAAAACCTATTTCAACCACAAATAGAGCAATCCCCAAATAAAAAAAAAAATTTTTTAAAAAAGAAAAAATATAAAAGGCCCACTAAACAACCAGTCGTTTACAATTTAATCCCTTAATGTTCGAAAAATAATAATGTAACCATTCAAATTACCAGAATACAACAAAATGTCACTTATTTTTTATATTCTTATAATACACCTATTTTTTAACAAATAAAATATTAAACTAATTGTAAAAAAAACCAACAAAAAAATAATAATAATAATGGGCGAATATTTATTTATTCCCAAAAAACCTTTTTTATTTTTTTGTATTTACCAGCCCTTTTTTTTAATTGTTTAATTTTTTTACAATTATTTTATTATTTTATTTGTTAAAAGAATATGGGTATTATAGTAATAGAAAAAAATTAAGTGGCCTTTTTGTTACATTTTGATAGTTTGGGTGGTTACTTTATTACTTTTTTAAAAATTGAGGGGCTAAATTGTAAACGGCTGGTAGTTTGAAGGGCTTTTTTATATTTTTCAAAAAAAAAAGTTTTTATATATATATATATTATAAAAAAGCGGTTATCGATTATAAAAGCTGAGCAATGATTCTAAACTACCACACCCCTAGGTAGAGGCACAAAAGTAGGAGTAGAAAACACACGAAATCTGTTCTTCATACATCTTAGGCTTGGGGATAAAATCCCCTATAATGTATATGTTCCACGTCATATCTAGAATAAATAGAGCTCCATTATTTTAGTCCTAAGATGGTTGGAGGTTTTTGAAGAAGAAATAGAGTAAAACATAGAAGTAAAACATCTTCCTGGCGTTGGCGATGTGATCATTGGTTGGTGATTTTTTTGAGATGGATCTCCTGAGGAAGAAGACGATACTTAATATCAAGTGCCTCAAACATCTTCTTGAGCTCCAGCATTAGCTCTGTCACCCGGTTATTTCGTTCCCCATAGTTCTGATGGTTGATCGTGTGTTGAACAGCCAAGCACATATTCAGTTTGTTCACATCCTCTATTTCTTTCACAATCACCGAGTGTTTTGGATTCCAGTAATTTGGCTTGCTCTCTATGTATCTGCAATCCCATGCATGATCGATGAACCACCATCATTAATATATATGTACAAATCACAAGAACAGAGAGAGAGAGAGAGAATGAAAGGAATTTAATTAGTACTTACGCTTGTATGGCCTTTTTCAGTGACATGATAACCTCCATTGACGTGGAGGCGTCAATGCTAAAATCAATGGCATCAACCATCTCTGGGCTTCTGTAAAAGTTACTGATCGGCTTTGTAAGCAAGACTGAGTTTGGGTAGTAGATTTTCTCATTGTCGTATCGAAGAAAAACAGTTGTCAGAATGTTCATCTCTTCCACAACCATCTGTATATATATAGGTAGAAAGTATGAAGTTAATTAGACTACGAAGTTTTTTTAGAGTAGACCACCATTTTTGTTTGGGTGAGCTTATTAAATCAATCACCTGAACACCTTCGATAACGCAGCGGTCTCCGATGTCGAAAGGGTGCATGATGAAGACGAAGATGATGGACTCGAAAATGGTCTTGCAAGTGTTCTGAAACGCGAAACCCAGTAGAACCAGTTGGGTTATTACGAACAAGACAACTTTGCTGTTGGCCAACTCCATCACCAACAGGAACACCACAAATATTATCACAATCACGATTGAACTTGCTAGCTTGTGAAGCTGCTGCACTGCTGTCTTGGTATCATTCAATGAATGTGCAAGAGCTTTCTCTCAAAATATGCTCGAACCTAGCAGTGATTAATTGCATTCAAAATCATCATCAGATATCACCATTTTCTTTTTATTTATTAATTACTTTCAAAAGCTCTGACTTACCACCCAATTTCTGAATGAAGACTTGGAAATCCTTCCGGTCTCAAGGGCTCCTTCAAAGAGAGGAAAAATGGTATGAATCTCAACCCTCATCAGAAATCTCATCAGATCTTCCTCTTCAATGTACCTTCAAAACAATCACATTATTGGGATTTGGGATATTCTCAATAACCTTGTGTTCTGAGAATAATGATGCATGTAATACTAAATTTTGGGGTTATTAAACCTTGTCACAAGAATAGAATAAAGTACTCTTATGTGGAGAGTCGATCGGTTGGAGTCTAATATATATATATATATATATATATTATCGACATCAGTAGGGGTCATTGTATTTAAATGACAACTGATGATGGAATAAAGTATGGTTGATGTTATTTTTCTAATATACATGCAGTTTATTGTATTTTGAGCTACTGGCTCTCTTGAAGTAACCATTTATCATTTTTCGAGAGTTTTTGAACTAGTTGATTTCCATCAATTCGCAAGTGGTATATATCAAAGCAAGGTTACCCTCCTGTTAGTAGAAGAAGAGAAACGTGACACTCAGAGAATCAACATAGGCCGATCCAAGAACAAAAATTTGTTCTACCGAGATTTCTCTCTAGCATCTGATCAGCCTATTACATGTTCAACTACGCCAAAAAAAAAAAAAAAAAAGCATAAAAAAAAATTATGAAAGGAAGAGTGGGTCATCTATATATAACAAGTGGCAGGAAAGGAAGATTGGGCAAAGTCATTTGAAGACCTCTGGCGTGTTTAACGTGAAACGTACACTTGATTCCATGTTTTGTTGATGCTGACATATGGACTTGAACTTGAGGGCGAGCTCTTTTCAACCCAAGGAGACTAGTATTGAATTAGTGGGGTGCTAGAATATCTTGACAGAGAAGATCAACACAAGAATGACAAGAGCTGAGTCAGATATAAGATTTGGGGATTATTTTTATTTTATTTGAGATTTCGACATCGCATATAGGCTACGTCTTCCAAGTCATTTGAAGACCTCTAGCATGTTCAATGTGAAACATACCCTTGATTCCATGTTTTGTTGATGTTGACATATGGCTGACTTGAACTCGAGGGCGAGTTCTTTCCAACCCAAGGAGACTAGTATTGAATTAGTAGGGTGCTAAAATATCTTGACAGAGAAGATCAACAAGAATGACAAGAGTTGAGTCAGATATAAGATTTGGGGATTATTTTTATTTTAGTTGAGATTTCAACAATGCATATCGCCTTCATCTTCCAAGTCATTTGAAGAACCTTTGGCGTGTTCAATGTGAAACGTACACTTGATTCCATGTTTTGTTGATGTTAACATATGGATGACTTGAACTCGAGGGCGAGGTCTTTCCAACCCAAGGAGACTAGTATTGAATTAGTGGGGTGCTAGAATATCTTGATAGAGAAGATCAATACAAGAATGACAATAATTGAGTCAAATATAAGATTTGGGGATTATTTTTATTTTATTTGAGATTCCAACGACACATATCGGCTACGTCTTCCAAGTCATTTGAAGACCTCTGGCATGTTCAACGTGAAACATACCCTTGATTCTATGTTTTGTTGATGCTGACATATGGACGAATTGAACTTGAGGGTAAATTATTTCCAACCCAAGGAGACTAGTATTGAATTAGTGGGGTACTAAAATATCTTGACAGAGAAAATCAACACATGAATGGCAAGAGCTGAGTCAGACATAAGATTTTTTTATTTTATTTTTTCTCCAAATATATTTTGCTGCCTTTTAAATGTGATTCGGCTCTTATCCTGAACCCCGAATAAAATAATAATAATAATAATAATAATAATAATAATAATAATAATGAAAAGTTCCCCACTTATGATCAAATGATGAACACGTTTTAATATTTGTTGCAATATGCAATGTGCGTCTTGTAGTGGGATATAAACTGCATGCCCATGAGAGTGAAAATGGTGGTCCTGCACCCATCTGGACACCTAAGATCCACTGAAATCAGTGGCGTGGGGATAAAGCCGTACGTACGTACGGTCTACACCATAATGACCAAAACCATAAAGAAGAGCTGCTGGTATGTTATATATGTTGGTGCCAGTGACCACCCACCATATATAGCTGGTCTCCACTATTCTTAGCCGATGCTTCATGCTTGCTTGTGGTGGAAAAACTCTGCATGTGCTCCACTTATCATCACCATCATCAAATATCGACTCGGAATGGAAGAGGGATTCGGAGATATTTCCCAATTCGAGTTTGTTACCATATATCATTTATGGACAAACCATACGTAGTTTAGTCATCAGACAACACGTGACAGAATTATACGAAGAATGAATAACCCCTAGCAATGAAAAAAATGATCATCAAACGTTCGTTCCTCAATGGAAGAGAGTTTGACAGAGCTATCGACTGACTTGGGTATCAAAAGTATCTCCCGCTGGCAGGGGCAGAACTAGGATTTATGGTGGGGGGGACAGATTTTTTATTTATTTTGGTTGAGGAGATGGACAGACTTATATAATACAAAAGCACATAGCTAAATAGATATAATCTCTTTATATGCGTGTTTGTGTGTATTTAAAATGAAAGTATAGAAATCTTACATTTAATCCCAAGGCATCCCAAACACATAATAGTATAAATAAATTAGCAAAATAAACTAAACACAATCAGTAAGTATCAAGAAAAATGGTCCATTTGAGTGTATACTCTTTTTTTTAACAATTTCTTGAAGCTCCAAATAACAACAATATTAAGAGTCGAGTCAAACAATGCTAACTGATTGTTGGTTAAAAGTCACACAAAAAATCCATACCATTTGACTTTTTCTTTTATATTTTAATCAAAATCTATTCCAAATCAAATTGAGCTTCCCGGTTAAAAGCGAACTACCTAGAATATGAAGGGAAACAAAATGAAAAGGTATTTTAGGTATTTTATGTTGAAAGAGAATGTAAACTGAAAAAAAGAATTAAAATGAGACACAAATATCATTTTGGTCTGACAAAAATATTATTTTGGAAAAACAAATTCATAAAATGGGTATATTTTAAGCAAATTTGTAAAAATTTGGGGGACATTCATCCCCAAACCTAGGCTGTAGATTTTCCCCGCCCGTTGGCTCACCCTAATAGGCCTCTAAGCTTTAATTTAGTGCTTTCAGGTTTTCCTCGACGCGAAATTACCGTGCAAATTTCAACATCATAAACAAATAAAAATAAAAATCAAACTCAAAATTTCTAAAATAATTGATTCAGAACTGACCAAAGCATAATTTCACGGTCATGAATTAAGAGATAGAGATGATCGAATAATTACTTGGCACCCGGTTTGGCTACGTTCTTGAAAATCCTTCGCGCGCAGCTCCTGGCCTCCCACTCGCTGCTAATCTCCGACTCCGCCTTCCCAAAACCATCAACAGTGTTTGAAATTGTAGACAGTTTGGTCGACCTCACGTAGTTTATTAGCCTCTTCACGCTCCACGCCGAAATCTTCTTCTTCTTCTGCATGCTCAGCTTCCTCAGCTTTTCTAAATCTATTTTCCTTGATCCCAACTTCTTCGACTTGAATATACTACCTGTTATAGTATTATAAAGTAATTAAACAATTAAAATTCAATAGCTCTAATTAGCTTCTTCTTTCTATGATTATAACATTAATTACCTGCTTCCTTCGACTTCCCGCCTGGCATGGACTTGGATGGGTGGCGGAGGCGGTTGTCTTGATGATCATGATATTCGTCCATCAATGGCTCACCCGACAGAGCCTCCAAAATGTAATGGTGAAAAACACTTTCTTTCATCCGATCGAAGTAGGTTGCGACGTGGAATGAGGAGGCCATCATCTTGACAAGAATAATCTTGACAAGCCAAATTGTTGCTCCCACGAGTACAGCAACCAGCGCCTGGAAAACTTTATCCAGGATTTTGTTCTTGTGGGCTTTGGCGTTGAACATTAGCGTCCATGCAAGCAAAACAAGACCCAACCAAACGCAGTTTTGGATGCTCTTTCTCAGCCCGTAAACGAAGTACAACACTTTCTCTCTAAGCATGAAGTTTCTCTCGATTAAGAAGACCAAGAATCCGATCACCCAGCCGGAAACCAGCCGGCCGCTGAACGTAACCATCACCATCAAGCACCAATTCCAGATCACCAAACCCCACATGCTCTTGTTTTTTAAGGAAGTTATGGTGAGGGAACAGATTAAGCATTATGGTGATAAATAGTACCCATTCCAGCAAGAGCCTCCACTGCAGTTTTCGCTTCTTCTTTTGAGATCTTCTCGGTCTTCTTGTTTCTCTAGCTCCATCATCATCATCATCATCATCATCTTCTTCTTCTTCATCCCATGACTCGTTATCGTCGTCGTCGTCAGTGGATGGAGGGTTTTCTTCAAACAGAAGGGGTTCTCTCATGTCGCCGGATTCCAGGATTATCTTGTATGCAGGTGGATGGTCGAACTCTGCCAATCGAGATTTTGGTTTGGAGAAGCTAAGACGGCGTAGGGTTTTGGTTCTTGCAGGGTTTTGAGTGACCTTTTGATCTTCTGGGGAGGTCTGGTCCTTGAGCTCGGCAGCCATGGATGGAGCTCTAGGATTTTGTTGGTCCAGGATGAGAACAACCTGATCAGAATTTGCTGATCTTTCCATTTCTTGTTGCTGCATTTCTCTATCTCTGTCTCAATAAAAAAGTTCTCAACTCTAGCAAGTACTTTCCAGAAGCCGTGTCCTTGAGAAGTACATTATAAATAGTATCAAATTATTTACTTGTTTCATAGCTCTCTTTCCTTTTTTCTTCTTTCTTTCTTCTTTTCTTCTTCTTCTTTTTTTAATTTTTTTAATTTAATTTTTTTATTATTATTTTTAACCCTGTTTTTCCTTTTCATTAAGCTTCATTTAAGTGAATGATAATCGTTAAGGGTGGTGATTTAATGGTCCAAGAAAATTTCCAAATGGTTAGGGTTTAAGTTTGAATTTTCACAATAAAAAATTTATATATATGCATGATTAGTATTAGTTGCCTTAGATTGTCATTGAGATGCCCCAGTGGGACTGGCTTAGGCTATGATTTAGTCGGACTTGAGGGAGCGCCTATGGCCAATTCTCTTCGTCTAAACCCTATACTATGTAATCTAAGCACAATTAAAGTACAAGTATCTCTAAGAGCTTCACTTGGTAAAAATCAACTTTATAAAGGGTAAAGATATGCTTCATCTATGCTACAATAATAACATTTATAGTGACTTCAAGAAAATATTAGCCACATTTACGCTATCAATATCAAAAGGATTAGTTAATTTAAAGCTCATAGAATCACTTATATAGCTTAGTCTCACCTAATATATAAAGAAATGTGAGACTTAGCACCCATAAGAATCTTTATAATTAGGAAAAATTATAATTTATCCCCCACAGCGTTTTTCAATTTGAACACCAAAGTTTCAATTTTTTTTCAATTCGACCAATATTATCCCAAAATTCCCATATTGCCCCTATTATTTATTTATTTATTTATTAAAAAATATTGGGGGTGCAAAAATGACCAAAAGACCAAAGGGGTGGCTACATCCACCCCAAATTTTTTTTAAATTTTGTTTATAAAAAATAAAAAATTAGTGGCAATATGGGACAATTGGTCAAATTTTAAAAAATTGAAACTTTGGGGGTAGGGGTGGATTACAAAAATTAAAATTTTGGTATTTGAATTGAAAAATACTGTCAATTTTGGGGGAGCAAACTGTAATTTTCTCTTATAATTAATACACTGTGAATTATTCATCTTTCTAATGTAGGATTGAGATGTGACATTTGATGGTGTCATCTTATACTTGGTCCTTGAATTATTTTATTCTTTTTAGGGACAATGTAATGTAATTGAAACTAAGGATACATTGGGTACAAGGAATAGTCATTATTTTAAGAATAGGATTTTGTATTAATGTCAACATAAGAAGTTTGAATAAATTGACTATTCCTATTATTTTGTTTGGTAACAATACATATGCTCTCACTGGAGTTATATCAAATTTTTTAAAACACTTAGGTTTCTAGTTGGCCTATTCAGTGTCCAAATTAAATACCTTTTTAATTTGTGGCATTGGGAATATTTTTACTTATAATTTGGGTTGAATTGATTGCTAAAGAAAATAATGTAAAAGAAGCACTGCTCGCTGACTCGTCCACTAATGTCCGGACAAAATGATCAAACAATAATTTTCGCTTACGAGGTCGTCTGCTGGTGTACAGATGTTTCCCATGCAAATATTTTAGTTTGATATTCCGTTCGCACGTCTGGATGAATTGGAGAAACAAAGAGTTTCATCTGCTACGTCGTCCACGTGTCCAAATGAATTTGTTAGACATTTTGAAGTCTCTTGATAGGTTGGTAACGAGATCAAGAATAAAGACTTGGTCAGTAAGGAGTTGGAGCTACTATGGCAAGAGGCAAGTTATAAGCCCGTCTCCATACAGATTGTCTAAACCATTGCAAAGGGTTATAAATGTGTTTTTTTTTTGACATGTAGTTATAAAGGTGTTTTGTTGTAATTAAATCTTTCTTAGTGTTGATTTCCTCGTCTTAGTTGTTTTACCGGTGATGTGTTATTCAAAGGGTTTTCACTTTGTCAAGAAAATCTTGGTGTTTATGCATAAATGTTTTTGGGAAAATACGTTTTAGCCCCTCAACTACCAAATGTTTACGCTTTAGCCCTAAAATATCAAAGTTACATTTGGCCCCTCAACTACCAAGCGATTCGCTTTAGCCCTCCGTTAGTTTTACCGTGAAATTGATGGAAACATCAAAACTACGCTGCTTTTGAGATTGTAAGTTACCAAAATACCCTCAACTAATGGAAGGGGCTAAAACGTAACTTTTGGTAGTTGAGGGCCATTTAACAACTTTCCCATTTAATGCTCTAGGTTTCATAGTTTTTCCAACACAAAGCACATCATGTTGCTAAGCTCGCTCAAGATTTATTTGATATATTCTGAAATTGTCATCTCAAAACCATATTTGGTAAGACATCGACTTGTTACATTACACTCTACAAATTACAGAATTCGCGAGGTTGGCGAATTCTGTGCCTGCAGTGAATTTCTGAACCGGAGCTAACATGGGCTCGAGGCAAATCTAAGGATAGTTCAAAGGACCCCAACCAGGTTTGAAGTGAGGTTCGTTGTTGCTAGTTTGAGTCCACGAGAGTTTGGGAAGTCCATGACCAGGGCGCCCTTCACCAACCTCGGGAACACTAGCTGGAGAGCAATGGGATTCTATCGATAACATGTTATGTAGAGCTCCATGAGACCTACATAGGCCACCTTTTATTTATTTTTATTTTTTATTTTTCGAGCTGCAGCTCTGGACTGTGAGATAGGAGGTTGCACCCTGGAATAGCGGTGTGCGAGTTGAAGGCCCAAAGGCTAGCGGTGGTGAGCCTGCTAAGGGAGAGGTGCTACCTAAGCGGGCTCACTAGTAAGTTTATCGCTTTGTGCGAACTTGCTGTCCGCTGGGTTGGCAAGGGCGGCTTGTATAATTCATACTACCCACGTGCTCAAGGGGCCTGTAGGCGCTTACTTGCAGGTGGTCACCGCCGCTAAGTGGAGTGCAACTCGCAGTGCCGGGTTCGGGCGTGTTGGCCCATGCAACAAGGGTCGCGGTCTCGACTGTGCGCGAGTTGGCGATCGCGGACTTGAGGCTTCTGGCGAGATGGGTCTGTGCGAACTGGAGGTGAGTTCGCGCAACCTAGGCGGGCGAAAACAATCCAGCGAAGTGAGGGGAGCCCGCCGAAGCTGGCTGGTCGCGGGTGAGACCCACGTCATGCGAGGGGATGTTGTTCGCTGGCGAGGGCTGGGTGCCCTTTGGCGAGAAGTTTGCGGAATGATGGTCACCGCGAGACTGCGAGTAAGGGCGCAGCGAGGCGAGCCAAGCCATTTGGCTAGGGTAAGGTGACCTCGAGAGAGGGCAGAGTGTCACGGGCAAATGCCTGGTGTCGCCGGTGAGGGCGAGACTCTCTCGCAACCGCAAGGTCAAGGTCCAGCGGCCTTGGCTTAGACGCTCGCTAAAACCACCGCCGTGGGGACTCGGTTCGCTGGTATAGCGAGGCGCAGCAGCTCGCCTAGGTTGGTAGCCGGAGGGGTCGCGGTGAAGCGGGCTTCTCGCGAGGTCGCTATTGGGTTGAGTTTCTCCTCGATGTGGTACAAGCGAGCTCGAGATTGTGGGCCTCAAGTGAGGCGAAATCACGGATGGTGGGATCCGCTAGTAAGATTGTCTAGGCAAAACTGTGCTATTGAGGCAAGGTCGCTTTTTCTTATTATTTTTTTTATTTGCTACAGCGAGGGCCAGCTTGAGCGAAGAGGACCTGCCTGTCCGCGTAGAAATGCTTAAGTGGGCAACACCTGGCTGTTACGATGGGACCTAACAAGGAAATATCTTCTGTTGCTAAGGGAAGAAAAAGTTGTTAAATGGCCCCTCCAACTACCAAAAAGTTACGTTTTAGCCCCCTCCATTAGTTGAGGGTATTTTGGTAACTTACAATCTCAAAACGACGTAGTTTTGATGTTTCCATCCAATTTCACGGTAAAAACTAACGGATGGGGCTAAAATGTAACTGTTTGATAGTTGAGGAGGCCAAAATATAACTTTTGATATTTTAGGGGGCTAAAACGTAACAGGGTGATAGTTGAGGGGGCTAAAACGTATTTTCCCCAATGTTTTTATGGTTGTTTGATATATTTAACTGTAGTATAAATTGCTGCACAATTGTTAGTTGTGAACATTTTGAGTCTAAATTCCGCATTCCAAATTGGTATCATGGCAAGAAATACTCCATTTAGATTTACCTCCTGAGTGTAATCCTTAACTAGGGTCGCAATTTTACACGCACAAAACGGCTACCTAACACTACCTAATAAACAGGTAATGGGTTTGGGCTAATCGTTCGGTCTTAATCGTTCACCCGCTTAAGACCCGAATTTCAAGACTAACACCTAACAGTACATTGTTAGACCTCTCGTTTCATTTTTTTTAAACATAAAAAGTTAAAAAAATCCTAAACTAAACTAACCCTAAGCCTAGTGTAAAATTGGTATTATACATGTATAATTATAATTTAGGAATAAATGTAAAATAGGTCAATTTGGTTGGCTTAATTTATAAATTCCATTATATAATTATTATTAGACAATCATATGATTTAATGATCAATTAATCATGTGATATAATCGTATAAATTTCAATAACAATACATTAATAATTTAATTGTGGTTAAAAGTAACACATTTTGAATCCAATGTTAATTACTTAATTTGATATTATGATTTAATGATAATTATGCAAGTATTTAAATTATCATTAAATCATATGATTAAGTATTAATCTTATACATTTGTATTATTCAATATATATGTATAATTATAATTTATAACATATGGACTTATAACATACATTAGAAGTGAGAATCAAGTTTCTAGTTAATTATTGTATTAGTATCAATTTGTATACTTATATCATATTATATATGTATAATTTTTATTAGATAATCATAAGATTTAATGATCAATTGATCATATAATATAATCATATAAATTCCAATAACAATACATTAATACTTTAATTGTGGTTATAAGTAACACATTGTTGAATCAAATGTTAATTACTTAATTTGATATTATACGAATGTCATTATCATTGTACACAAATACTATAATTAAGTATTGATCTTATATATTTATAATTATATTATTTAATATGCATATAATATAATGTTATTGAATTAAGCATAACCCATATAACATATATTATTTAATTACTATTATATGGATTTAAATATATATAACTATTTTTGTAATATATTTTGTATATATATACAAGATATTTGAACGAGCTAATAATTTGTTAACAATTAAATTAACAATGTTTTGGTATTATTATTACATTTTTAAAAGAAAGAAAGAAAGAAAAAAAGTGTTTTAAGTTTTTTAAACGGGTCGGGTCTACCCAATAAGACCCGTTATTGTAAGTGGTAAACGGGTTGTGTCGGGTTACCCGTTTATTTTCGTTAAATCGTGTCAAACCCGATTACGTTTATTAATCGGTATGCAGTATAGCCTAATCGTATAACGGTACCATTCGTAATCGAATCGGTCGTGTATTACCCATTTTGCCACCCCTGTCCTTAACCCTATTGAATGTATGTGTGTACCATTTACAACACTTTTTAAAACCGACGTAACGGTTTTGATATTAAGTCTTACCACAAGTACCGCAAGGCATTTTAAGATGTTTTTCAATCTTAAAAGACAAAAATTGTGAAGCTGCATCAAACACTATTTTGTTAGAATCAACGACAGCTATTAACCTATCAAAGGTTATAACTGAGCAAACCACCACTTCTTCACAGTTCACACCACCTCTCGTACATATATCTATGAACTGGAGGAACAAAACAAATAATATGTTACAACAATTGGAAAACAAACTTCTAACTCTTTATAGATGTTTGCTTTCGGGGCCGATGGAGAATGTGGCAAATAATTGTGTCGACTACCCAATCAAGCAGGCTTCATTCCCCACTCTGCAAATACCCATTTCATCCATCTGGAGAAGCAATGCTTAGAAAGATGTTCTGGTAAGTCCGCCTAGAAAACAGCAACATCGTCAGAAAATCTGTGAAACATTATATATAATTGCTCTCTTATTTGCTATTTACACCAAGTATATATAACAGTTTTTCATAGGGAAAACAACAACATGCATGGAGTTAAAAAAGGACAGATCAAACCTATGTATTAAGGGCTGAAATCAAAGCAACTTATTCATGTTGTTTATGTTTTTCATAGGCACATTTATAATCATTAGAGAATCAATTGCTAATGTTTTTTACGATTGCTCAAAAAAAGATAAAAGCATTAACAAACAATGCAACTCACAAAACACTTAAAACTACTTACGTCACGTCACAACCAAAAAGTAAAAGGCAATCTCTAAAAGTATTACCAAACAAGCCCTATATTCTCTATCAAGAACCAAAGTGCCATATCATGGTAATCATACTAATTACAATGCAAAAAGACATCGACAAACATGGTCGGAAGACAGAATTTGTATGCTTGACTATATAATTCTCTACAAAGAAAATTTTACCAGATTGGAAAAACTAGTATTGCTGAAGAGTGAAAAAAGAAAGAAAAAGGAAACATTAAAACATAGTTGTGGGCGTAAAGCTTGACAATTGATATAGGAGATAAAAGAGTGATAAACTTACACTGCTCCATGATACAGAATATCCATCAGTAGAGAGCAACCAACTTCCGGCATTTGCTTGCAAACCCACCGTCATACTTGTTGCATCAAAATATGGTAGCTCATTGTCATTGCTGCCATCATGATCGATGCTTTTCCTTCTTCTCTTTCTTCTTTTCTCTTTCTTCCTTGGCTTAACTCTTTTTGATGCTTTACAGTCAGAATCAGAACCACTTTCTTCTGACAATCCATCATGATGTAGCAATTTATACTTATTCGATGTCCGAAAACCTATACCATTATCCATGAATAATGATTCCCAGGAATCAGGGGTCTGGCACTCCTCTGACAATCTATAATAAAGAACCCAAGACTGAAGCCCCAGCCATGTTATTGCTTTAATGGTCTTGGTTTTGAAGCATTTTGTAAAGATGGGCACCAAGCTATTAGCATTGCTTGATATTGCGCAAATCTGTGACATAATGTCTTTGATTTTTGCATGTTCCTCCTGGCCCTCTTCATCACGTAGAACCCGTAGAAGTTTGCGTCCCTGATTAATAACCGCATTTAACAGTAGCATCTGATCAATAGATCCACAGTAACTGCACTTAGAAAGTATAACCTCAAACAAGTAAGACGAATTACTAAAATCCCTAGGTTCCATTCTTGGGTTGAGAAGTTTGCAAAGCAATTCCAGAAAATTATGCAAGTCCTTCTCCTCCAGAGTAATAAGAAGGTGGTGACACAAAGAAGAGAAAGATTCCTCAATTAGGAAATCGTTTATGACTCCCCATACATCTCTTGAATCCTCTTTATACATCAAATCAATAAAATATTCTACAAAGAATTCTCTATCAATGAACAAAATCTCACCATCTTTTAATGACTCAGCAAACTCATTTGATGACCAGAATTCAGGCACATTGTCAAGGAAATTCTCGACAGTTTGTTGGACATCCAAATCTAGAAAGTAATGGGGCTTGGTAGCAACCATTGCAGGTGACTGACCATGTTTTCCCTTCCATTCAAGCTCCTCCCAACAGATATCCCGATTTACAAAAGCAAATTGGGATAACGCCTTAGCACCTTTTCCGTGCTCCACTCCACCACCAGTAGCAAAATTAGAAAACCATTGCAATATACGTCTCGGATTTCCTGCCTTGTTCAGCAATTATGGCACAATCAGAACTCTGAAAAGAATACTTGAAAAAATCACATTCTATGGAGCGTCTATCTTACATTTGCACGTATTTAGATCATATGCACTATAGGCCAAATAATGAAACTTTACAATACATAGGAAAATGTGACTTGATGCCCACAGCAGCTGCTCATACTTCCTAATCAGCTGGTAAACATTATTCTACAAAGACAGGAAAGTTCATAAAAATGAACATATACCCGAACAATGAAATGTACAGCTACAAGAAAGAGGCTAAAAATATATCGTACTTTATTTATTTATTTATTTTTTCTCTTTCAGATGAACAAACTAGATGGGAAAACTAATTGGAAAACGAACTGAAGCACAATTAGTAATGTTGACTTACCTTCAAAGAATTTCTCAAGTATGCAGCTTTTCTTGGCTATGACGGACCCCACTTTCTGTGGCCTTTTCTCAAATATCATTTGCAGGAGTTGACATGCTAAAGCCCGCTTTAGTGGTTTAGATCTCAATAAGCTCACAAATAACTCACGCTGATGGTGGGAAGTGATAGACCTTATGCCTGCTATAGTGTTACAAAGCCATAGTCGAGCCTCTGACCGACCTCCAGACGTAATCAGTGACCAAATAACCGATTCCAGCTTATTCAAAAGAGATATTCTAATACTGGCAGAGCCACCATCTCCATTCTCATTCCATTTGGGCTCCGACAAAAACAAATACACCATTCTATTTTCTATCAAATTCCCCCAAAAAATAATTCCTGCATAAACTCAATTTAAGTATGGATGAACTTTAAAGTCCAGGGAAAATCTAATTCGAAAATACAAAGTTAATATGAACATAACAAAATATAGCCGGGATTTCAAGATATGGCAGCAAAATATGGATTTAAGCGGAATCACAAATATCAGTTCTTGTTTCTATTCTATAAAAGCGAGCGACATAAGTGCATGCCTTGAGGCTTATCATCGAAAAACTAATTCAATTAAATTGCTAAGCAATCTTTTGGTTTTCTCCGATTTTGGGATTTTGGGCAATAAGAAGTAAGGTTCTTATCATCTTTTTTGGGGTGTTTTTCTGAACGGTGCAGTTAGCCATTGTTCTGGAGTGGTTTACCTGCGCAGAAGTTGTGCGAAAGCTGGGTTGAGCGTTGGTGTTTGCGCTTGTTATCACGGTGGGTTGCGCAGTTCTGCAAAGTCGGAGCCTACGTGTTGCTGGGCTGACTGCGGGGACGGCAGTCGGTGGTGTACTGACGGCGTTCTCTCCGGTAGCGGCGGTCTAGTAGCGGAAGTGTGCCGGTGTGGGAGACAGCCGTGCTTTGGGGTCCGGTGTTGTGATTAGATATTGGGAGGCTTGGTTTTTATTTGGAGAAGACAGGGGCGTTTGGATGCACCTATTCATCAACCAGGTTTGGTTCTTTTCCTGGACAAGAATAGCTTATTGCACTTTATGATTTTTGAGTTGTAATTGTGTATTGCGAAGGAAAAAAATGTGCTTGTTCCACACCCGCCAAACAACGAGTTTTATAAGCTTTATATAGGGGTGTTGATGCAGGTGGTTTCCCATCAAACTGCTATAACCGCTTAATTGTCTTAACCATTATAATCTTATAACGGTTATTAGGTTTACTAACTGTAACCACTAACCGTCTTTTAATATAATATATTTTTATAATTATAATTATAATAATATTTATACATGTAACATAATTAACCGATCATTAAATCAAAATTTGAATAGTAATATATTATCACTATAATTTATATGATTATATCATATGATCAATTGATCATTAAATCATTTGATTATATAATAACAAATTATACATATATAGTATGATATAACTTATAAGTCATAAGTATGTAAGTTCATACTAATACAGGGAAACTTTACTTACTCCCTACGAACTTATGCGCTTTTGGTAGACACCCCCCATTATTCAAAATCTCTCGCTTTGGTGTATCAAACTTTTCATTTCATTTCAAATACCCTCCTACCATGAAATATTGTAGTTAAATTAAACAGAAAAATGAGAAAAATAACTAAGAGTATTTTAATAATTTCACACATTTCTGTTAGGATTTAACAGAAAATTCTAATGGAATGGGGAAAGTGGAAGGAAATTAAAGTTCGACACACTAAAGTGAGAGATTTTGAACAATGGGGGGGTTCTAAAGCTGTAAGTTCAGAAGGGTAAGAAGTTTCCCTACTAATACAATAATTAAGTATATAGAGACTTAGTTCTAATATATGTTATAAATTTATAAGTCTATATATGTTATAAATTATAATTATACATTTATAAATATACGCAATTATGCATATAGAATTATATAAATGTATACCCCCTCCCCCTACTTTTGTGTGGACATGTAAAATATATATATATATATATATATATATATATATAAATGTATAAGATCAATACTTAAATCAATATTGTGTTGATGTCTCCATTCAAATCCTTGTTAAAACTAAATGTTCTTTTAAGGATTTTTTAAATGTTAAAACTAAATTTTAACAGATTATGATTTATATTTAAGGAATTTTTTTTAAAAGTACAAGTAAATGCAAATTTGGGGTCAAATGTTTTTGATTTTCAATATGGGCTCTTTTTATAGCAATTTGGCCTAAGAAAACACTAAAAATGCAAAAAACAAATGAGAGTAAAAAATGCTAGTGATCCCAAAAAAAAAAAAAAAAGAGCCTAAAACTAAAAATTGGTTATATATTTATCTAGAGAAAGCCCAAAATGCCCAATTTAAAAAAAAAAAAGGGTTATAACGTGGTTACATGTTTTACTAACCGTTAACCACTAAACGGTTACAATTGCGGTTAGTGAAATTTATTAACCACTAAGGCTATTACGGTTAACAATTTTTGCCAATAACCGCTAACCGTAACCGTATTGACACTAGCTTTATGGATTGTTTTCTAGTAAGCAATTTTCTTATTTTTCTCCTAATGTCATTTTATTGAATTCAATTTAGTAATTGTGTTGCTTTAGAGAGCTACTACTATGCGGTCTTGGCACAAAACTCGTGTTTTGTGTCTTCCATTAATAGGTTGACACCTCACCTAGTACACCTTAATAAAATAAAACCAAAACACCGGATAATGACCAAAAAATCGATTCCAGCTTATTCAAAAGAGATATAACCAAACTGAATTTTCTAACCTATGAAGCCATACACAAAGTGGGGTTTACGTAGATTACATTATTATTATTATTATTATTATTATTATTATTATTATTATTAAATAATTAGTCCTTAGGTTAGGATTTCTCATGCTAGAAAGATTAGGATTATTGATTCCTAGTCCTTCTTGTTAGAGTTAGAGTATGTGTAGTGTTGTCCCACAATATTTGTGTTTTATACAGTGTCTATATTATTAGCCTATATATAAGCCCCTTCTGTACATTATTCTTTAATAATTCAATAAACAACCTTGTTCTCAACACTTCTTAGATAAGGATTATTTTTCTATTCTATAAAAGCGAGTGACGTAAATGCATGCCTTGAGGCATATCATCAAAAACCAAATTCAATTAAATTGCTAAGCAATCTTCTGGTTTTCTCCAATTTTGGGATTTTGGGCAATAACAAGTAAGTTTTCTCCGATTTTGGGATTTTGGGCAATAACAAGTAAGGTTCTTACAATCTTTTTTGTAGAAGATAGGAGTGTTAGGCTGCAAGTATTCATCAACCAGGTTTGTTTCTATTCCAATACAAGCATAGCGTATTATTACTATTGTTATAGTCCTGATTAAAAACCAGGATGAATTAATAATTATTATTCATGATTTCAATTCCTAATCTTATTTTAATCTTATATTAATGAACAAAAACCTCCTTCTCATATGTTGTCTCTAATTGAGTCCCCTACTATTCCTTCGGATGTGCTATTCGAAACTTTTAGCTGGACATCTCTACAAACTATTGGGCGATGTAGACTAGTTTCAAAACATTTGAACACGATTACTTACAACTCAAGTTTCGTGCAAGCATTCCATCGAAGAACAAAAACAATATCTGGGTTTTTCACTCAAACCCAATTTATATCTATCACAGATTCTGCCAACGATGATTCCCTAATGTCCCTTAAATTTTGCCCGGTCCTGTCAAAATACAAGCGGCTACCAAACAAGGAATCTTATTATGCGTCAATACAGACAACCCAAGAAGATATCAATACCTAAATATTATGTCTGCAAGCCTAGCACCAAAGAATGGCACCAAAACCCGAATCCTAAAACACGATTCCTCACCAAAAGAATTGGGATGGTGGTGCTCAAATTAGAGCCTTTGTGCTATAAAATAATTCGATTTTCAAAACCCAAGTCCGTATGCACAAATTACAAATATAAATCATACAATACTCTTCATTGTGAGATATTTTCTTCAGAAACATGCGCATGGAAACGCTTGGGAAATGTTTTGTTGCCATGGTGCGAGTTCTTAAGTTGGGAGCCTGCCATTTCTACATGCAGTTTGCTTCATTGGCTCATGACCAATCATGAGATCTTTGCATTTTTTGAAGATACAGAAAGTTGGGAAATATTTGATCTCTCTTTTCCTTTATGTAAGGAACATTATTTCAAGCATATGAAGCTTGTGGACTACAGCGGCCGCCTTGCGATGCTTTGCATGGAAGAGAGCTCTATGCAACTTTGGGTAATGGAAGACAGCAAAGCAAAAAAATGGAGCAAGAGACAGAATATAAGCATTAAAGCTGTTCAAGAGGTGGAAAGCTACCCTTTTCCCCTGGGTTTTGAAAGTTCTGATACTATACTCATGAAGGGCTTCAGTAGCCTAATTTCGTACAACTTTAAAAGTTGTAGCTTCAATGTACGCAACGTGGGGATCAATATCAGTCATACTAATGAAATTTTTCCCTACCAATCTGATTCAGAGCCTCTTCGTTTGAAGAGTTATTGGAAGAAGGATATATAGTTATCCACAAGAGTTATTGGAGGAAGGAAGGAACAGTCAAGAGTTACTGGAGGAAGGAAGAAACTCTTATTTACAAGAGTTATTGGAAGAAGAAACAATTATCTAGAGTTCTTTGGTTGTTTGGCTTCTTTCTTTGTAATTGTTTATATAATATTGTCCTTAGGGTAGAGATTTTTTTTTTTAGTATGTATAAGTCTATTTTCAAGTTTATGTGAATTGTGATTTTAATAGATATTTATGTATGGAAAGAAAATAAAATGTCAAGTTCATTCAATTTCTTCCACCTTAATTATGTTAATTTTCTTTAGGGTTCAAATCATAATTGTGGCATCCCACATCGCGGAAAAATCTAATTGGAAAATATAAAGTTAATCTCAAAATATATATATATATATATATATATATATATATATAAAGTTAATATGAACATAACAAAATATAGCCTGATAAATAAAAATAACTTCATTTAAATTGTGTACCCACTTGTTATTATTTAAAAAGAACATAAATCCTTGCATTTATAAGGAAAGGAAAATACAGCCACAAAAATATTACATACACATTGAAAAGCAGCAATAAATTTCATAAATATCACAAGATGTGAGGGTTTGATTCAAGCCCTCGCATATTTTCAACTTGGTTAAACAACATAGAAAGACAACAATACACAAGAAGGAAAATAAATAATGGACCAAAAATAAGGGAATAATACAAGGTACATGTTGCTGCCATTAGGGGTGTTAAGAGAGCAAGTCGCTCGTGAGTGAGTTCGCTCGCTCGCATAAGCTTGGCTCATGCTCGATTTGAATATTAAATGAAGCGTTTTGTGAACATGAATCTTGACTCAAATATTAAACGCAAGCTCTATTCGACTTGGCTAAGCTCGTGTAAGGCTCGAATTGGTAGTTGTTTATATAATTACTCATATTAATATTAGAAAACTTCACAAAACCCTCCTGAACTTCCACCCGTTTTGAAATACCCACCTAAACTTAAAAAACTCTCAATTTGCCCCCTTAATTGCTCTCAATTTGGATCCCTCGGTACAAATTAGAGTTTAAAATTTTATAAAAACACAAAAATATCCTTGATTTTGATTTTTATTTTTTTAAAAAAATCTTTGAAAGTTGGAATTTTAAACAAAAGTCACCATTTCAAATTAACCGTTTAAAATTCCAACTTCCAAAAAGCTTTTTTATTTTTTAAAAAATGAAAATCATGGGTATTTTGGTCCTTTTTTTTAATTTTTAAAACCTAATTTGTACGGAAGGGTCCAAATTGAAAGCAATTGAAAGTTGGTGGGGTCAAATTAAGAGTTTGAAACTTGAGATACTGAACTTATCGATTTAGAATCGACGATAAAAACTCTCAGATACCCCCCCAATCTTCCAAATTCTCTCACTTAGGACCATTTTGGAGAAATCTACCCATTATACCCTTCACTCCAAAACTACGCCGTTTTGGGTTCGCCCAAACCGTTGCCGTTTTGCCCAAAACGGCGTAGTTTTGGCCCATTTATGATTTTATTTATTTATTTATTTTTTTTAGAAGAAATTAAAAAAAAAAAAAAAAAAAAAGAGAAGGAAATCGGGGTGGGAGCCACTTGCATAAAAATGGGGTGGACCACCTTTTTTTTAGGTGGCCAGCCACCCTCTACGGTTGGTATGTGGTGGCGAAGCCACCCCAGCCTTGGAGTCCGCCACCCAACTCCTGAAGAAAAACCGAAATGGGTTTGTCTGTTAGGCGGACCACCCCAAGGGCCTGGTGGTCGTAAGGTGGCCGAAGCCACCCAGGCCCTGGGGTGGTCCGCCACCCCCTGAAACCCATTTCGTTTTTTTTCTTGGTGGCTTTGGGTGGTGGACCACCCCAGGCTGAGGACTGCCACCCATACCTGCCATATGGGTGGCGGCCACTTTTTGGGTGGTCCCACACCCATTTTTGGGCAAGGTGGCTCCAGCCACCCGATTTCTTTCTTTTTTTTTTTAATTTCTTCTCTAAAAAAAAAAAACTAAAATCGAATGGGCCAAAACTACGCTTTGGGCAAACGGCATAGTTTTGGAGTGAAGGGTAGTGTATATATATATATTTATATACCCATTATACCCTTAAAGGGGTGTGTAGAGAAATTGGAAGTTGGGGGTATTTGAGAGTTTTTTCAGATCGGGAGGGTTTTCAGAATCGGAAAGTTTGGGAGGTATCTGAAGTTTCCCCTAAGAGTTTTTAAAGTTTGAGGGGGGTAATTCAAAATGAGTGGAAGTTCATGGGGGGTTTTGTGAAGTTTCCCTTAATATTAAAAAGGGGAAACTTCACTTATCCCCCCTGAAATTTCGTGGTTTTTGCAAATACCTCAAAATGCTCAAAACCTCTCACTTAGGTGTATCAAAGTTTGGTTTTCTCTCACTTTGCTCATTCTGTACATAAAATCCTTTGCAATGCGAATTTTACCCATGACTTTAACACTACACCGTTCCCAAAACAATGTGGTTTTAGTTTTGGAGTCAAAGGTAAAATTGGCACTCCGTTAGGATTTTCTGTAAGGAATGGACAAAGTGAGAGAAAACTAAACTTTGATACACCTAAGTAAGAGGTTTTGAACACTGGGAGGGTATTTGCAAAAGTGGCCAAAGTTCATAAATGGGTAAGTGAAGTTTCCCCTATTAAAAATTGATGATTTTTTTTTTCTTTCTAATACATTAGAAACTTCAGATACCCCCCCTGAACTTCCACCGATTTGCAGAAAATCCCCCCGATACGAAAAAAACTCTCAGATACCCCCCCAATCTTCCAGATTCTCTCACTTATGACCCTTTTGGAGAAATCTGCCTATTATACCCTTCACTCCAAAACTACGCCGTTTTGGGCTCACCCACTGCTTTGCCTGCCGCGTAGTTTTGGCCCATTTTATTTTAGTTTTTTTTTAAGAAGAAATTAAAAAAGGGGAATCGGGTGGTGAGACTCTCTGCCAAAAATGGGGTGGCTGGACCACCCCTTTTTAGTGGCTTCGCCACCCATATATGTATGGGGTGGCGAAATACCTCCAGGTTTTTAGTGGTCAGCCAAGCCTGAAAAAAAAAACCAAATGGGTTTGTCGTTGGGGGTGACCACCCCCAAGGGCCCTGGGTGTGGTCGTAGGGGTGGCCGGAAGCCACCTTAGGCCCTTGGGGGTGGTCCGCCACCCCAGCAAACCCATTTTTTTTTTTTTTTGGCGACCTCCAGGGGTGCCACCCGGCACCTGGGGTGGCCCCTTTGCCCAAAAGGTGGTCCGCCACCATTTTCAAGGGCTCCACCACCCTCTTTCTTTTTTTTTTTTTTTTTTTAATTTCTTAAAAAAACTAAAATGGGCCAAAACTTATTTTGGGCAAACAGCGTAGTTTTGGAGTGAGGGTATATATATATATATATATATATATATTTATATACCCATTATACCCTTAAAGGGGTGTTAGAGAAATTGGAAGTTCTGGGGGGTATTTGAGAGTTTGTTCGACGGGGGTTTTCAGAATCGGTGGAAGTTTGGGGGTATCAAGTTTCTACATTATTTTATAAAATAATGCATATCTCCTCTCTTCGAAACCAAATGTCTTGTTGTATTGACTCAAGCTTCATATTCAGCTAGCCAAATTAAGCAAATGCTCATATGCAATCTAGTTTCTTGAGTGTTTAAGAGTACTTGAAGTTTAAATTTGTAATAAAAATAAAAAAAATTAAATTAAATATAAGAGCCAACTCGCAAACTGGTTTGACTCTACTTGACTTGTTATGAGCTCGAGCTTGAGCTCAATTTTTTGGCTCGTCCTTAAGCTTGGCTCGAGCTTGAGCTTGAGCTGGAGTAAAATTTAAATAAGCGAGCCCAAATAAGGGAAGTTCACTCAAGTTCGGCTCATTTACACACCTAACTGCCATACAAGGAATTATATATCTATATGATAATATAAGGCCCTATATATAAGTTAAACAAAATCATATTATTGGATAACTAATTTTCAGTTGAAGAATATGAATTTCAAGACTTTTTGGCTTCTATAGACTTTAACTAATCTCTTTGTAAAAATTTGCTTCTCTTTGCTTCTTCTATTCATGGAATTTGTATTTATATTTGCTTCTTCTTTTTACTTTTCAATGTGGGCTCTTTTTATAGCAATTTGACCTAAGAAAATGCTAAAAATGCAAAAAACAAATGAGGGTAAAAAATGCTAGTGATTGATCCAACAAAAACAAATTCACCATTCTATTTTCTAAAATATCAATATGTCAAAGTCTCCCCCAACACCCCCCAAAATCCTGCATAAAATCAATTTAAGTATGGATGAACTTTAAAGTCCAGGGAAATTTAATTGGAAAATACAAAGTTAATACAAACATAATAAAATGAGAAATGCTAATTGTTCTTCTAGTGTTCTCTTGGTATTCCTATGATGTAGCTTTTAAAATTATCAATATATTAAAAATAAAAAATAATAATCTCAAATTCAACGGTGATTTTAAAACCACTTTCACAGTTTGGAAAACAGAACATCAAATGAACATTATAAGAACACATAGCATTTTCCTAATAATATATATGGATTTCAAGATATGGCAGCAAAATATGGATTTAAGTGGAATCGCTTGTTTTAAATTGAAAGGGGAAACTTCACAAAACCCCCTTGAACTTCCACTCGTTTTGAAATACCCCTCTAAAACTTTAAAAACTCTCAATTTAACCCTCTCAACTTTCAATTGCTCTCAATTTGGACCCCTCCATACAAATTAGGTTTTAAAATTGAAAAAAAAAAATACCCTTGATTTTCATTTTTCTTAAAAAAAAAAACGTTTTGAAAGTTGAAATTTTAAACGGTTAATTTGAAATGGTGACTTTTGTACAAAATTCCAACTTCCAGAGATTTTTTTTAATTTTTTTTAAAAAATAAAATTAGGGTATTTTGATCTTTTTATAAAATTTTAAACTCTAATTTGTATGGAGGGGTCCAAATTGAGAGCAATTGAAAGTTGGGGGGTTAAATTGAGAGTTTTTTAAGTTTAGAGTATTTCAAAACGGGTGAAAGTTCTGGGAGATTTTGTGAAGTTTCCCCAAATTGAAAATATACTATAAGTCTATAACCAAACTGGATTTTCAAACCTATGAAGCCATATGCAAAGTGGGGTTTACGTAGATTGAGATATCACACCATATATTCGTATTCCAGAGCTTGCATGATGTACATTAGAAACCCTCTAATTACATTATTATTATTATTAAATAATTAGTCCTTAGGTTAGGATTTCTCGTACTAGAAGGATTAGGATTATTGATTCCTAGTCCTACTAAGATAAGGATTATTTAAAACAACCTCGCATTCAACTCAAGTCAGTGAAAAAATAAGAGAGTCAGGCCACACCCATCAACAATTAATCTGATCCGTTTAATTACTCTGTTGGTACTATCTACCTCAATTTTTAAAGGCATCTCCCAATTTCTTGGAAATAATTAAACAAAGTGATGGAATAATTAAGTACTCTAATTTGATCATATGACGACTTGGGCATTCTCACCCCAAAGTTACAATAAGCAAAAAGACGACCGGAAAAGGACTCATGCATGGGTCACTGCACAATTTTGCATGAGGTTAGGATTTCTCATACAAGAAGGATTAGGATTAGGATTACTAATTCTAGTCCTTCTTATTAGAGTTAGAGTTTTTTTATTTTAATCTTATTTATTATAAATCAATTAAATAATCACATAACTCAATATAATTTTTTATTTAATTATATTCCTAAGCTTATTTTAATCTTATATTATAGAACAAAAACCTCATTCTCATACATCGTCTCTAATGGAGTCCCCTACTATTCCTTCTAATATGCTATTCGAAATCTTTAGCCGGACATCTCTACAGACTATTGGGCGATGCAGATTGGTTTCAAAACATTTGAACACGATTACTTACGACTCAAGTTTCGTGCAAGCATTCCATCAAAGAACAAAAACAATATCTGGGTTTTTCACTCAAACCCAATTTATACCTATCACGGATTCTACTAACGATGATTCCCCAATGTCCCTCAAATTTTTGCCTAGTCCTGTCAAAATACAAGCGGCTACCAAGTAAGGAATCTTATTATGCATCAATACAGACAACCCAAGAAAATATCGAATACCTGAATATTATGTTTGTAAGCCTAGTACCAAAGAATGGCACCAAATCCCGAATCCTAAAACACGATTCCTCACCGAAAGAATTGGGATGGTGGTGCTCAAATTAGAGCCTTTGTGCTATAAAATAGTGCGGTTTTCAGAACCCAAGTCTGCATGCACAATTTACAAATCTGAATCATACAAAACTCTTCATTGTGAGATTTTTTTCTTCAAAAACGTGCACATGGAAATGCTTGAGAAATGTTTTGCTGCCATGGGGCGTGTTCTTAAGCTGGGAGCCTGCCATTTCTACTTGCGATGCACTTCATTGGCTCATGACCGATCACAAGATCTTCGCATTTTTTGCAAATACAGAAAGTTGGGAAATATTCGGTCTCCCTTTTCCTCTATGCAAGGAACATTATTTCAAGCATACGAAACTTGTGGACTACAGCAGCCGCCTTGCAATGCTTTGCATGGAAGAAAGTTCTATACAACTTTGGGTAATGGAAGACAGAAAAACAAAAAAATGGAGCAAGAGACAAAATATAAGCATTAAAGCCGTTCAAGAGGTGGAAAGCTACCCTTCTCCCCTGGGTTTTGAAAGTTCTGATATTATACTCATGAAGGGCTTCTACAGCATACCTACCAATCTGATTCAAAGCCTTTTCATTTGAAGAGTTATTGGAAGAAGGAACAGTTATCCACAAGAGTAATTGGAGGAAGGAAGAAACAGTTAGAGAAGGAACTGTTATCTAGAGTTCTTTGGTCGTTTGGCTTGTTTCTTTGTAATTGTTTATATAATATTGTCCTTAAGGTAGCGATTTTTTTTTTAGTATGTATAAGTTTGTTTTCAAGTTTAACGTGAATTGCGATTTTAATAGATATTTATGTATGGAAAGAAAATAAAAAGTCTAATCAAGTTCATTCAATTTCTTCCACATTAATTATGTTAATTTTCTTCTGGGTTCAAATCATAATTGTGGTGTCCCATATTGCTGAAAATTTTAAAAATTGGAAAATATAAAGTTAATATGAACATAACAAAATATAGCCTGATAAATAAAAATTAACTCCATTTAAATTGTGTACCCACTTGTTATGATTTAAAAAGAACATAAATCCTTGGATTTATAAGGAAAGAAAAATACAGCCACAAAAATATTATGAACACATTGAAAAGCAGCAATAAATTTCATAAATATCACAAGATGTGAGGGTGTGATTCAAGCCCTCATCATGGTTTGGTTTTCCATGAACGTTCCTCATCTTGAGCTCTTGTTAGGGGAGTTCCAGAGTTTTTTTCTGGCAAAGCAATATCTTCTCCTTCTCAATGCCGTACTCAGTGTCTTCTTTAAGACAACCCCATCTCATCCCCATGGCAATGGCAATGGTGGCAACAGCGTCCACAAAGTATCTAGATTCCTGAATTATTGCTTACCCGTTGGGTCGCACGATCCGGTCCATCTCCAATAGCATATATTTCATATCACATCTGCCAGGGTACTAGCTATTGTCAGAACCACACATAATTGAACAAGCCCTATTAACTTTTCTACTCATCATAATAAGCTTTGATGAATCAAGTGTTTCATGCATCAAAAGACAGGAGTGTTCAAATGTATGCTCTCCTGTATAAGCTGAAAGTGCACCACACAAATTCTACACTATCAATTGGTAAATTAGAAGATTATGTAGTAAAAGAAAGTGCCTTCATGCAGTTTGAACCATTATATATATATATATATCAGGAAACCTCTACAAAGTAGGGTCCTTCGGACGTACCCTTACAAAATAAGTCTCGGCTTTATGCACCGCACCCTCGAGTATTTCTTTATATGAAATTAGGTAAGTTGCTGGCTTTTCACTAGGAAGTGTCGCCTCAAGAGATTGTTTGCACCCAAGAGGTGTTGAACCTTGGACCTTAAAGGAAGCAAACCTCCAAAACTAAAGCCTTCACCACTTGGGTCAAAAATATTTCTTCATACCAAACTCGGTTTGCTATTTGGAAGACCCAAATACTCTCAGTTGAGAATAAGCAAGTCTGTTCTAGAGTATTTTTTGCCCTTTGGACCCACATTTATAGAGTAGACCCTAGATACCTTCAAACCCCTGCAAACCACAAGTATCGTTTAAGTCCAGACTTGAACACAAGACCTCAAGGTCGTTTGCTACTGTTTTTTAGGATTGCTTTTTATTTTTTATTTTTTTTTATTTAGCCAAAAAATAAAAAGAAAAGAAAAACATAAAAGCATTAACAAATAACACAACTCACAAAACACTTAAAATTACTTTTACATTTACGTCACGTCACAGTCAAAAAGTAAAAGACACTCTAAAAGTATTACTAGACGAGCCCTATATTCTCTATCAAGAACCAAAGTGCCATATCATGGTAGTCATATATACTAATTACAATGCAAAAAGACATCAGCAAACATGGTCGGAAGACAAAATTTGTATGCTTGACCATAAAATTCTCTACAAAGAAAACTTTAAGGGAAAATACATTTTTAACCCATTAAGTTTCAGTGCTTTTTCAATGTTAATCCCAAAGTTTAAAAATTTTGCAATCCACCCCCATGAAGTTTCAAAATTTGGCAATTTTAACCCCCGGTTAGTTTTTTCCGTTAAAATAGACGGAATCCTAGAAAAATAAGATTGAGGGCATTTTTTTCTCATTTCATACTTTTCCGTCCAATTTGACAAAAAAAACTAACGGAAAGGTTAAAATTGCCAAATTTTGAAACTTCAGAAGGGTGGATTACAAATTTTAAAACTTTGGAGTTAACATTGAAAAATTACTGAAACTTCATAGGTTAAAAATACATTTTCCCCAAAACTTTACCAGAACTAATATTGCAGAAGAGTGTGAAAAACAAAACAAAACAAAAAACACACATGCACAAACAGTAAAACATAGTTGCGGTGTAAGCGTAAAGCTTGACAATTGATATGGGAGATAAAAGAGTGATAAACTTACACTACTCCATGATGCAGAATATCCATCAGTAGAGAGCAACCAACTTCCGGCATTAGCTTGCAAACCCACTGTCATACTTGTAGTATCAAAATATGGTAGCTCATTGTCATCGCCGCCATCATGATCAATGTTTTTCCTTCTTCTCTTTCTTCTTTTCTCTTTCTTCCTCGGCTTGATTCTTTTTGAAGTTTCTATTTAATCAAAAATTTAGTTGCTTGAATTTATCTTTGTGTATCTATGTATAAAATTTTCACGACTATGAATCAATTATTTTTATATTTGTTTCTCTATAAATTTTATTTGTATTGAAATATAATTGGTGCCACACTAATGAGATTTTAGGTTTTAATTCATTTGAATATTTTATTTTATTTTATTTTATTTTTTCGTTTCGTGATTTACTTGTTAACACTTTTTTGAAAGTAGTGAAAGATATTTATTTGATTGCATTAAATATTGAGTGAAATATTTGTTCTATTTTGTATTACAAAGAATAGAGAATATTTTTGTTTATTTTGCTTTGTATTTTTTGAAATGATGAGAACTTTATGGATTTTATTTATATTAAAATATAAAATATAATAAGTATCACACCAACAATATCAGAGTTTATTATTAATTTTTTACTAATGTTTTGATAATCAGAATTCAAGCTTTCTTATTGCTATTTATACTTTTCATTTTAAACTACACATATGGGAACAAAGATTTTAGCATATTTTAGTTTATGTGGATTAAACTATAACTAATGGTCTTATGTTGTAATTCATTTGAATGATTTATGCGATTTTCTTTCTTTTCTTTTCTTTTTTCATTTTTGTTATACTCAAATTTTCAGGCAAAAGAAAGCAAAAATTTATTTGACTACTGCGCAAAAAATAAGATTTTCATTTTCTAGAAACACGAAATAGATTAATTAAGCATTGAATAATTTGAATATAATATGAGAAGCTTTATTTGATTACAAAATTTTGTATTATTTTGTATTCATAAAAAAATATTTTGTTTCTTTTTCTCTATGTTTTTTTTCTTCTTCTTCGAATGTTCAGAAGTATATGAGGTTGATGAATTTAAATTTTGAAAATTTTAATTACATTGTGGCACGTCATTTTGTAATTTTTTTTTTTTTTTTTTGGTAATCCTAATAGTTTCTCAATTCTCCATTAAAAGTGTTTAATTATAGTGTCCATTTTATGAATATTCTGGCTTCGAATTTTTGCCTCAATCGTACGTACAGCTTGGAGAAGTAGTTTGTAGACTTATAATTAGGACTGGGTATCGGTTCTATCGGTCTGGTTAATAGGATTACTGATTACTGACCGATAAGCTATCTTATGTCGGTCATATCGATGTCGGTCATCGGTCGGTTAAACCGAAACTTTTATTAGGCTTTTTATTGGTTGCTAATTGGACCAAAAATTAATTGTTTTGGGAGTCCAAATACTTTTTGTTAGGCTAAAGTATAAAATAACTTATTAAAAATTAATTGTTTTGACCTTTTTGGGGGCCCAAATATATGTGTGTGTGTGTATATATATATATACATATATATTTGGCTAAAATAGCTTATTGAAGCTTTTTTTATATTGATCCACTACATCCTTTTTATATTATAAAATAAAAATCAAATGAGTAAAAAGTATAAAATTTTTAAAAAAATATAAAAATTAAAAATCCTTATCAGTCATATCGGTTAACCGATAATAAATTATTAACCGACCGATAAGCTTATCGGTATAAAATTTTTAACCGATTACTGACCGATAACTATCGGTTGCGGTTAATATTGGTTCGGTTAAATTCGGTAATCGGTAACCGATTAATCTACCCACCCTTACTTATAATCAAGAAACAGACTTTTGACTCAATCGTACACACACTCACAATTCGTGAAATCTTACAAGGCTCACTCACACAACTTGACACACACACCTTTCTCGTGAAGTAAAGACTCTATATAAGCCACACACACCATCGCACATTTTCTCATCTTTCTCCTTCAGTTTAATTTCTAGCCCAAATTTAAAAATCATCTGAATATACTCTCTCTCTTTCTCTCTCTCTCACACACACACACACACACACACATATATACATATATATATATATATATATATATATGAAGAGTATGTCGGATAGTATAGGTTCAAAGTAACTATGCAAAAACATGGTATAGGAATGGGAGGTTTTGGGGAAAAAGAGGTATTTTCTTACTTGCTCTATCCTTCTTATCACATTAATATGATTGAAAGATATTGTTACACTTGTACACGGTTAGAACATGTTTGGGATTGTAGCTAATAAATAGAATTTTTAAGTCAATAAGTATTTTTTGACAAAAGTTTTATTTTTAAGTTTTTGTCGAAAGTGTGTTTAGGCAATTTTTAGGTTTTTTGAACCCTTAAAAACGCTTTCAATTTTTTTTTATCAAATTGTCACTTTTTTCTTCAAACTGACTGAGTACTAAATGTATTTTGTAAGTTGTTTATTTTTTCAATTTGTACTTTGTTTGAATGTTTGTTTTTTGATAAAAATTGAAACGTCTGAATTAAGATAATAAATTGTTTGCATTTTTAGTGGGCTAATGGAAGATTATAGTGGGTTTATTTGATTGTTGTGCAAAAAAAGAGAATAGAAACTCTTTAGAAATACTAAAGAGATAATTAAACATTGAACTTAAGAGAATTTATCTGATTGCGTTAAATGTTGAGTGCAATATTTTGTTTTATTAGGTACTCATAAAAGTAAAAAGATTTTGTTTATTTTGCTATGTAGTACAAGGTTTCTTTTTAATCAAAGATTTTGTTACTTGGATTTATCTGTGTGTATCTATATATAAATTTTTTAGAGAAAATTACACTTTACCCCCTCAAAGTTTGGGGCAATTTTCAATTCGACCACCAATGTTTCAATTTTTGCAGTGCACTCCCCAAACTTCCAAATTTTTGCAATTTGACAATTTTGACTTTTTTCCCCAAAATGCCCCCATCCCAAGTTAAAATAAAAAATAAAAAATAAAAAATAAAAAATAAAAAATAAAAAAAATGAAGGAGTGGCCGAGGTGGCCAAAGCCAACCCCAGGCCCAACTGAAGTAGCCAGCCACCCCTTAATTTTTTAATTTTTTTAATTTTTTTTTACTTGGGATGGCAGCATTTTGGAGGGAAAAAAAAAAAAGCAAAAAAAAAAAGAAGAAGAAGAAGAAGAAGTCAGAATGGTCGAATTGCAAAAATTTGGAAGCTTAAGCTTTTGCAAAAAGTGAAACTTTGGAAAAGATTTTAGCATGCTTTAGTTTACGTGGATTAAAATAAAACTAAGGGTCTTATGGTGTAATTCATTTGAATTTTTTTTTTTCGTTTGTATTATACTCAAATTTTCAGGCAACAGAAAGCAAAAATTTAGTTGATTACGATGCAAAAAAAAAAAAAAGATTTTTCGTTTTTCGGAAACACGAAATAGATAATTAATCATTGAATCTGATGTGAGAAGTTTTATTTGATTATATTAAATGTTAAGTAAAAAAATTTGTATTCATAAAAAAAAAAAAAAAAGATATTGTTTATTTTTCATTGTGTTTTTTTTTTTCTTCGAATGTTCAGAAATATATGAGTTTTATTTCTATTTAAATATAATATGTATCACACCAACAATATGATAGATTCTTACTAATTTTCTATTAATGCTTTAATAATCAAAATTCAAGTTTAATTCTTGCTATTTTTTTTTTCTCTCTTTATACTTCTTCTCATTTCAAACTATTGCAACGGGAACAAAGATTTTGCCATGTTTTAGTTTATGTAAATTAAACTAAATTCAATGATCTTATGTTTTAATTAATATGTGTGTGATTGTGTCATCAAGTACATGTTCAGTACACATTTTTTTTTTTAAAGTTCATATTCAATAATATACTAATGTATAACCTTTAGTATGTATTTTCATTAAAAAATGCATGATAGATTCAATAATATACATGAAAAGTAAGTTTTTTTTTTTTTTTTTGAATTGCTCAAGTCATATTTACACTCTTTTGATTTTTTTTCTTCTTATTATTATAGTTCTTTAACATAATAATAAAAAGGAATTTATATCACATAGGCATGGGTGAGGTCCAAAATTATTATATATTTAAGTTTTTTTTTTTTTTTGACAAAAATAGGTATGGGTTAGTCGAGTTGTACCCTAAAATCCATGCCGCCTATTTTGTTAACTTCCGCTACCTTTTTCAAAATGCACCGTTTTTACGATTAAAATATTAATTTTTTAATTTAATTTTAAAATTAAATCTATAATTTATAAAATAAAAAAAAATTTAAAAGAAAAAGAAGAAGATAACAAGGGTGGCTGAACCACCCCTAATGGTGTGGTCGGCCACCCTTAGGCTATGGGGGTGGCTCGCCACCCCTGCAGCCAGCACCACACACCCCATCTCGCCCGGCCGTATATATATATATTTCCTCACCACATTCCCATCTACGCAATATATAATTTTTTTTTCTCTCACGTCGACACCCATGTTGCCGCAATATTTTTTTTTTCTCTCGCCGCAAAATTTTTTTTCTCTAGTGGCAATATTTTTCCGCTCTATGTTTCTCCCACCCAACGCAAGACCTCCAGGACGTTCGACGCGTCTACTTGCCTCAGACGACAGTGCTGCCGAACCTGGCTCGCCTAATCTCCCTCTCTCTCTCGCCGCAAGTCTCGCTCACTCTCTACTCTCTCCGTTTCAATGAGAGAAAGAAAAGAAGAAAAAGCCAGCAATTTCTTCTTCTTCTTTAAAGGTAGGAGTGTAGGAGTTGGCGATTTCCCAATGCTAAACAGAGCCGGATCGGGAGTCCTCCGTCGGCTCGTGAACGCCAGCCTCTCTCGACCATGGCTTCATGGATGAGCTCGGCCTGGTGACTATCACGAGCGTGCGTTGGCCCATTTGCATGTCAGATGAGAAAATCGTGGAGCACGTCGGCAAAGATGGGGTCATCACGAGATCGACGCTCAGTAAAATGAGCTACCTTAATGCTCTCTGCCTCCTCCTCCATCCTCTCTCTCGACTCTTTTTTTTTTTAAAGTAGGGTTTAGCCACCCCTTAGGCCATGGTGGCAATGGGTGGTTCGCCACCCTCATATCTTCTTCTTCTTTCGTCTTTCTTTCTTTTTTTTAATTATAGATTTAATTTTTAAAATTAAATTTAAAAAAATTAATATTTTAATGTATAAAAAACGGTGCTTTTAAAAGGTAACGGCAATTAAAAAAATTGGGCGAAAGGATTTTATGATAGACGTCGATGTACCCATGCCGTTATTTGTCAAAAAAAAAATTAAGTATATAATAATTTTGGACCTCCGACCCATGCCTATCTGGTATAAATTTCCTAATAATAATAATAATAATTATTATTATTATTATTATTGTTGTAGTAGTGATTAAAAAATCAGGATGTATTAATTTATAATTCACGATTTCAACTTTTGTTTTTCAATTTTTTATTTTAATCTTATTTATTAGAACTCAAATAAATAATCACATAACTCAAACTAATTTTTTATTTAATTTTATTCCTAATCTTAAACTATAGAACAAAAACCTCATCCCCTACTCTTCCTTCAAATATGCTATTCGAAATCTTTAGCCGGACATCTCTACAAACTATTGGGTGATGCATATTGGTTTTGAAAGATTTGAACTTGATTACTTACAACTCAAGCTTTGTGCAAGCATTCCGTCGAAGAACAAAAACAATATCTAAGTTTTTCACGCAAGCCTTGTCCTTTAGTAAGATCAAGTCCCAATTTGTATCTATCATAGATTCTGCTACTAATGATTTTAACAGTTTCCCTCAAATTTTTGTCTACTCCTGTCAAAATATAAGATGCTACCAAACAAGACATCTTATTAAGTGTGAATGAAGACAATACAAGAAGATATCAAATACCTTAATATTATGTCTAGAAGCCTAGCACCAAATCCCAAATCAAAAACATGATTTTTCACTGAAGGAATTGGGATGTTGGTGCTCAAATCAGAGCCTTTGTGCTATAAAATAGTTTGGTTTTCAAAATCCAACGATTCCTATTATTTTGTTTGGCAATAATATATATGCTCTCTCTGAAATTAAATCAAATTTTTTAAAATACTTAAAGGTTTTTTTTTTTTTTTTTGTAACAAATACTTAGGTTTCTAGTTGGCCTATTCAGTGTCCAAATTAAATACATTTTTAATTTGTGGCATTGGGCATATTTGTACTTATAATTTGAAGATTGCTAAAGAAAATCATGTACAAGAAGCTCTGTTCGCTGACTTGTCCACTAATGTCTGGAAAAAAAGCTCAGACAATGATTCTCGCCTGCAAGGTCGTCTGTTGATGTCCAAATGTTTCCCATGCAAATATTTTAGTTTGACATCCCTTTCGCAGGTCTGGATCAATTGGAGAAACAAAGAGTTTCATTTGCTACCTCGTCCACGCCTCATTAACCTATCTAAATGTTGCCGCAAAAAACCTAAACTGACTTTAAGTTTCAAGGCTGATTTTCACAAGTCTATAGAAAGGATTTTGAAGGCACGACTTTCAAAAAGCTAAGCATTGTTCTCCCATGTTGATATAAAGTGTTTTCATACACTGCAAGCTTAGCAATTATTTGTGATTATTTGTGTGCCAAGAGGTATAGTTGTTATGAGCATATGAAGTTTAATATCTTAGAGTGATCAAAGCACATCTGTTCTACATCAACAAACTGTTTGAGTCTCTTGATAGGTTGGTAACGAGATCAAGAATAAAGATTGGCCATTAAGGAGTTGGAGCTACTATGGAAAGAGGCAAGTAATAAGCCCGTCTGCATATAGATTGTCTAAACAATTGCATGCAAAGGGACTTATAAGTGTGTTTTGTTGTAATTAAATCTTTCTTGGTGTTGATTTCCTCTTCTTAGTAGTTTTACAGGTGATGTGTTATTCAAAGGGTTTTCACTTTGTCAAGAAAATCTTAATGTGTTTTATGCATAAATGTTTTTATGTTTAAGGTGGTTTGATATATTTATTTGTTGTATAAATTACTGCACAATTTTTAATTGTGAAAGTTTTGAGTCTAAATTCTGCATTTCAAATTGGTATCATCACAAGAAATACTCTGTCTAGATTTACCTCCTCAGTGTAATCCTTAACTCTATTGAATGTATGCATGTACCATTTATAATACTTTTTTAAACCGACGTAACGGTTTTGGTATTAAGCCTTACCACAACTACCTTAAAGGCATTTTAAAGATGTTTTTCAATCTTAAAAGACAAAAAAATTGTGAAGCTGCATCAAACACCATTTTGTTAGAATCAACGACAGCTATTAACCTATCAAAGGTTATAACTGAGCAAACCACCACTTCTTCGCAGTTCACACCACCTCTCGTACATATATCTATGAGCTGGAGGAACAAAACAAAATAATATGTTACAACAATTGGAAAACAAACTTCTAACTCTTTATAGATGTTTGCTTTCGGGGACGATGGAGAATGTGGCAAATAATTGTGTCGACTACCCAATCAAGCAGGCTTCATTCCCCACTCTGCAAATACCCATTTCATCCATCTGGAGAAGCAATGCTTAGAAAGATGTTCTGGTAAGTCCGCCTAGAAAACAGCAACATTGTCAGAAAATCCGTGAAACATTAGATATAATTGCTCTCTTATTTGCTATTTACACCAAGTGCAATAGTTTTTCATAGGGAAACACAGCTACATGGATGGGAGTTAAAAAAGGACAGATCAAAATCAAACATATGTATTGAGGGCTGAAATCAAAGCAACTTATTCATTTGAGCTATTAAGGTGGATAGAGTAGGCATCTGGTTTAGCCAGCTGATGATCGATTGTAGCAACTATTGTCTGAAGATTTCTGCCAAACAGCAATATCATCTTTCGTGTCGTACAGTTTGAAGCACATAGAAGTTAGCAGCTCCTGCAACTTTTCATAATCTGATCTCGATCTGCTCTTCCACAGTTGTGTTCCATCCCCGCCAGCGGTTTTTATAGTTAACGTACAGGTGGGCCAGACAAAACCCAAAGCTACAATAAGCAAAAAGACGACTTGAAACGGACTCATAGCTCACTACACAATTTTGCATGAGGTTAGGATTTCTCATACTAGAAGGATTAGGATTATTGATTCCTAGTCCTTCTCAGATAAGGATTAGGATTATTGATTCCTAGTCCTTCTCAGATAAGGATTATTTTTCTATTTTCTATAAAAGCGAGCGACGTAAAACAAATTCAATTAAATTGCTGAGCAATCTTTTGGTTTTCTCCGATTTTGGGCAGTTCTTATCATCTTTTTTGGGTGTTTTACTGAACGGTGCAGTATGCCATTGTTCTGGAGTGGTTTACCTGCGCACAAGTTTTGCAAAAGCTGGGTTGAGCGTTTCCGTTTGCGCTTGTTGTCACGGTGGGTTGCGCCGGTGGTGGGAGACAGGATCCGGTGTTGCGCTTCGCTACTGGTACTGGTACTGGTAGAGTGGTAGCTAGGCTTGTTTTATTTGTAGAAGACAGGAGTGTTTGGCTGCAAGTATTCATCCACCAGGTTTGTTTCTATTCCAATACAAGAATAGCGTAGAAAAAACATGTGCTTATTCCACATCAGCCAAACAACGAGTTTTATAAGCTTTATGCATGGGTTCTTTGAATGATATAGTTTTTTTTGTTGCTCACGTCATATTTACTCTTTTGATTTTTTTTTTCTTTTCATTATTATAGTTATTATTATTATTATTATTATTATTATTATTGTTGTAGTCCTGATTAAAAAATCAGGATGAATTAATTTATTGTTCATGATTTCAATTTTTTATTTATTTATTATAACTCAAATAAATAATCACATAACTCAATATAATTTTTTATTTAATTATATTCCTAATCTTATTTTAATCTTATATCACAGAATAAAACCTCCTCATACGTTGTCTCTAATGGAGTCCCCTACTATTCCTTCGGATATGCTATTCGAAATATTTAGCCGGACATCTCTACAGACTATTGGGCGATGCAGATTGGTTTCAAAATATTTGAACTCGATTACTTACAACTCAAGTTTCGTGCAAGCATTTCATCAAAGAACAAAAACAATATCTGGGTTTTTCACACAAGCCGGTAAGATCAAGTCCCAATTTGTATCTATCACAGATTCTGCTAACGATGATTTCCCCAATGTCCCTCAAATTTTTACCTGGTCCTGTCAAAATACAAGCGGCTACCAAACAAGGAATCTTATTATGTGTCAATACAAACAACCCAAGAAGATATCGAATACCTGAATATTATGTCTGCAAGCCTAGCACCAAAGAATGGCATCAAATACCGAATCCTAAAACACGATTCCTCACCGAAAGAATTGGGATGGTGGTGCTCAAATTAGAGCCTTTGTGCTATAAAATAGTGCGGTTTTCAGAACCCAAGTCTGCATGCACAATTTGCAAATCTGAATCATACAAAACTCTTAATTGTGAGATTTTTTCTTCAGAAACATGCGCATGGAAACGCTTGAGAAACATTTTGCTACCATGGAGGGTGTTCTTAAGTTGGGAGCCTACTGTTTCTACTTGTGGTGCGCTTCATTGGCTCATGACCGATCACAAGATCTTCACATTTTTTGTAGATGCAGAAAGTTGGGAAATATTTGGTCTCCCTTTTCCTCTATGCAAAGAACATTATTTCAAGCATATGAAGCTCGTGGACTACAGCGGCCGCCTTGCAATGCTTTGCATGGAAGAGAGTTCTATACAACTTTGGGTAATGGAAGACATCAAAGGAAAAAAATGGAGCAAGAGACAGAATATAAGCATTAAAGCCGTTCAAAAGGTGGAAAGCTACCCTTCTCCCTTGGGTTTTGAAAGTTCTGATATTATACTCATGAAGGGCTTCTGCAGCCTAATTTCGTACAACTTTAAAAGTTGTAGCTTCAATGTACACAATGTGGGGATCAATATCAGTCATACTAATGAAATTTTCCCCTACCAATCTGATTTAGAGCCTCTTCATTTGAAGAGTTATTGGAAGAATGAACAATTATCCACTAGAGTTATTGGAGGAAGGAAGGAACAGTCAAGAGTTATTGGAGGAAGGAAGGAACAGTTATTCACAAGAATTATTGGAAGAAGGAACAATTATCTAGAGTTCTTTGGCTGTTTGGCTTGTTTCTTTGTGATTGTTTATATAATATTGTCCTTAAGGTAGAGAATTTTTTTTAGTATGCATAAGTCTATTTTCAAGTTTATGTGAATTGAAATTTTAATAGATATTTATGTATGGAAAGAAAATAAAAAGTCCAGTCAAGTTCATTCAATTTCTTCCACCTTAATTATTTTAATTTTCTTTTGGGTTCAAATCATAATTGTGGCGTCCCATATCGCTAAAAAAATTTAAAAATTGGAATATATAAAGTTAATATGAACATAACAAAATATCGACTGATAAATAAAAATTAACTCCATTTAAATTGTGTACCCATTTGTTATGATTTAAAGAGAACATAAATCCTTGGATTTATAAAGAAAGAAAAATACAGCCACAAAAATATTATGAACACATTGAAAAGCAGCAATAAATTTCATAAATATCACAAGATGTGAGGGTGTGATTCAAGCCCTCGAATATTTTCAACTTGGTTGAACATTATAGAAAGACAATACACAAGAAGGAAAATAAATAATGGACAAAAAATAAGGGAATAATACGCGGTACATGTTGCTGCCTTACAAGGAATTACATATATCTATATTATAATATAAGGCCCTCTATATAAGTTAAACAAAATCATATTATTGGGTAACTAATTTTCAGTTGAAGAATATGAATTTCAAGGACTTTCTGGCTTCTATAGATTTTAACTAATCTCTCTGTAAAAATTTGCTTCTCTTTGCTTCTTCTATTCACGGAATTTGTATTTATATTCTGCCCTCCAAGAGATCCTCATCATGGTTTGGTTTTCCATGTTCCTCATCTTGAGCTCTTGTTAGGGGAGTTCCAGAGTTTTTTCTGGCAAATCAGTATCTTCTCCTTCTCGACGCCGTACTCAGTGTCTTCTTTACGACAACCCCATCTCATCCCCTTGGCAATGGTGGCAACAGCATCCACAAAATAGCTAGATTCCCGAATTATTGCATACCCGTTGGGTCGCACGATCCGGTCCATCTCCAATAGCACATATTTCATATCACATCTGCCAGAGTACTAGCTACTGTCAGAACCATGCATAATTGTATAAGCCCTATTAGTATTAACTTTTCTACTCATCATAACAAGCTTTGATAAATCAAGTGTTTCATGCATCAGTAGGCAGGAGTGTTCAATTTTATGCTCTCATATAAGCTGAAAGTACTCTCAGCTGAGAATAAGCAAGTCTGTTCCATAGTATTTTTTGCCATTCAGACTCACATTTACTAGGTAAACCATGGATACCTGCAATTCCCAACAAACCACAGATATCGTTTTAAGTCCGGACTAGAACACAAGACCTCGAAGTATAACACCACTAAGGCTTCCATTCGAGCTGCCTGTGTGGGACAAGCCTGTTCTAGAGTATTAGCAGTTGGTTAAGTGCAAGTCAGCTACATCGGTGGTATCAAATGATTTGCCGGCACACGTATTGCGGCAAAATTCAAACCACCAGCAAGTTGACTAGCTGTTCAACAAGATAGATTTTTACCATATGGCTCCAGTTGGGCCCACTTCACTAGATTCCCAAACAGTCCCTAGGATTCCAAACTTTAGTTTTGTTGCTATCTGCTTTCTCTCTGGTAAAGGTCAAGAAATTGGTAACCAGTTTCTATTTTGTTATTAAAAGAATTGAACAGTCAACAAGACAAAAGTTTTATCAACTGCAATTCATTTTTCAACATCTACTGTATCCAATCAGAGGTGGTGAGGGTTCTTGCAAAACCCAATCAGACAAGATGTCATCATCTAAACAATAACCACCTACTTCACAACGATAAAAACATTAGGCCAAGTGCCATACCTTTGGCTTTCAGCTGTAAAAAGGCCATCAAGGTGAAGGAGATCATAAGTTCGAGGATATGTCGAGAACGCTTCACACCTACAAAACAGAAATTGAACAAATTATCATCAGACACCATCCAGTATGATAAATTGCAAGGGAGGAGCTTAAGTATGCCATCAATGCAGAGAGAAAGTTTCAAAAGCTCAAAAAAGAATTCAAATTTACCAATCATGGTATGTGCCAATGAGACCACGATCAAACACGACAGGAAGTGTATTGGCAGCATAGGACGAGACCACATTCATGACCCACAGGGGATCATCAACTAAAGCTGCAGCAAAACCTCCATAAGCTGTATTCATGTCCATTACATTTCTTATCTTATCAGTCCCAATGGCAGGGAGCAACTTCTTGTAATGCTTCACTCGCACCGTCCACTTACTGTCATCATGCTTGAAAGTACTAGCACTCCCACCATGAACATCTGAAATCCGTTCAGGTGCAGTATGCAACCGCTCAGGCCATTTAGTGATGGCTGTCAATGCAGATTTCTTATGCTTCGGGTTCGGAACAACAACACAGGAACGAAGTGGAGTGTACCATGCTGAATCTGGTTCTAGGCTATCATCACATTTAGGTGGATAGACATCTGGTTTAGCCAGCTGATTGTAGCAACTATTGTCTGAAGATTTCTGCCAAACAGCAATATCATCTTTCGTGCTGTACAGTTTGAAGCACATAGAAGTTAGCAGCTCCTGCAACTTTTCATAATCTGATCTCTGCTCTTCCACAGTTGTGTTCCATCCCCGCCAGCGGTTTTTATAGTTAACAGGTGGGCCAGACAAAACCCAGAAGCCTCCAGGACGAAGTATGCGGTGTATTTCAAGGAGGTAAATTCCACCTGAAAGCAGGAAATTTCCATTGGTGAAAGAAAGCAAGGATAACACCCAGCCGGAGAAAAGGAGAAAAATTCAGGCTTTTTTGCTTAATTTCTTATGTATATTCTAGAAGGAAATTTGAACAACCAATGTGGATGAGAATTTAAAACAACCTCACATTCAAGTCAGTGAAGAAATAAGAGTCTCAGGCCACAAAATAAACCCCCATCAACAATCTGATCCTTTGGTGCACAGTTAAATTACTGTGTTGGTACTATCTACCTCAATTTTTAAAGGCATCTCCCAATTTCTTGGAAATAAACAAAGTAGTGGAATAAGTACCCAGGAAATTAGATGGCATAACTCTTTACAGGATATATACAATATGCTCAGAAAGAATTACATGTTATCTTCCAATAAGAGAAATGTTGATCTAGCAGACACAGCTCTAATTTGATCATATGACTTGGGCATTCTCGCCTCAAAGTTACATAAGCAAAAAGACGACTTGAAAAGGACTCATAGGTCACTACACAATTTTGCATGAGGGACTCAATTCTCTTAGATTTATAGATATTAATCACTATTCGAGAGAAAAAATTTACAATATGAGGGAAGAATTACCAAACTCTGTCCAGGGGATAAGGCATCTTGAGCAATGAGCCATATCAAATGAATTTGAGGGGAAGGGAAGGCGCTGTGTAGAAATGATGCCAAGGATGGCTGGAATTCCACGTTCCAGTGCAAACTGGACTTGAGCTTCATGATTATCTCTTGGGGCTAGAGAAACTGTTAGAATCCCACGATCCAACAAATCACCACCCCAGCTTGCAACCTAAAATAAGTAAATTATACAAATTAAGTGCCTAACTTTTGAAACATACGGATTATATAGAAGTTGCATTACTTAGCTTTAGAGCATCTCAAATATTGCAAACAGATAAACATGTCTTGAAGTTACTAAAGAGGAACAAATAAATAGATCGATAGAGAAATAAGTAAATACTAGAGAGGAACAAAGAAAATTAGAAGTTAGTTTCATTCGACATGAAACAGTGAACCGTGGCAAACCACCAAGACAAATCGAAATCTCATTTACATTAAACAAGATGAACACCATGACCAAACTAGATAATGAAAATGCCACTCACCCCACACCCAGTGTCAATGGCAGTTCGAACAGTCCCATCTGTCATTTCTGGAATCAGATCTTGCATCAGATCAACATATGCACCAACGCCTCTAGGGAACATAGTACCCCCACCAGGAAAGAGGAACTTCTCCCCTTCTTTCCTCAGCCAATGTTGATTAGATTTCTGCTTGTTAATCCAATCATATGGTACATTCCTGAAAGGTCCACATGATAAATTCAGTGAAGAACTTAAAATGGAGATAAGATCCTAGCAATTTATTTTTTATTTTTATAAGTAATCGAAATATCATTAAAAACACAAAAAGTATACAAGAGACTAGCAAGGCACTTTGACTTAAATTTCGAAAGATCATAATACCTGTACCAACATTGATCTCTGCTCTTTGGCCATTTAATTGGCGGCTTATACCCATCAGGTGGTGGAACCAAGCATTCCTTCCTTTCATATACAGGAGGGCAGTGGCGTTCCATGAAACTAAGCCGCTGAAGGCCATACTTCTTCCATCTCTGTACAAATAAACACGAATCAGCAGTCAGGGAATTTGGTCAGCCTTGTTTTAGATCCCAAAAGGTCTATAGCACACAAAAATTAACAATTAATAATACCCTTGGATCTGTGCATGGAGTGTAGTCTTGATAGTCACGGCTGCATACAGGAAACTCAGTAGGTTTAATTTGGAGAGGAGTAGCTACTGATATCTTGGGAGATTGGACATCCCTTGCAACATTCTTGGTGTTAAACCTGTTCTTCTCAGAACAAAATATTCCACCAAGGTAAAATGAAAATCCACATAGCACAATAAACATGATTGACATGGGGACAAGCCTTGAACTTTTGTCCCCTTGGGGACCTGGTTTTCCATCTTTATGCTTCATGTTCCCTGAAATTGTCAACAATCTGCACAGATGCAAGGAAAGTAATAAGCCACTAAAGAGTGGATTTTGGTTTCAGAGAGTGCCATAATTCCACCTCCCCCAACTCATTAAATATCAGTCATCACACAAAACAGAGGGATTACTTCTTTTTTGAATCTTATTAATAAAGAAAACTGAACCACCCATCTCTCCCCAAATTACATATTTATCACCTATCCTAATTCGGAAGTCTAAGAAGAAGTGAAGAAAACTTAGTAACTTACAACATCCATTCTAACCACATCATTCTTAACATTCTAAGTTCCCATTATCATCCCAAAGATTAAACTTAGCATCATGAATAAAAAGAAAATGGATGGGCTAAATCAACCATTGAAGTTCCATTCATCCCAAATGCTCTGCAATTATCAGTTAATATCCAAAAAATAAAAATAAAAATCCAAGAGACACGCAACAACTTCACTTAAAATGTATGTATTCCTGTATGTTCGCCACTGAGTAATACCCATCAATCTATAACGTGAAAAGCATAAAGCAAGATGATAATTGTTGTTACAATTTATAAAACGCCAGAAGAGCAAAGCAATCAGATCGATGAAAGTCACACAACAAGATTCAATTTTCAAGGACAGATCCAGTATGCGTCCAACTTGTACTCAATTAATTCGATGGAGAGAGAAAGAGAGAGAGAATTTAGTAAAAAAGAAAAAAAGAAAAAGAAAGAGAGATTATAAAACAACTCCGGAAAATCAATGAAAACCGCGTACTGTTTAAGATCCATTTGTCAATAAAAACAACTTGGGTAAGCTGTAAACTATGAGATCTGACAGCAACCAAATACCGCCAACAGGCATTTCCATATCAAGTTGCCTTTACACTGCTCACAATCACATGATATTGGGTCCCAAACGTAACAAACCCAGCCGTCGGTTTTTCTCTCTCTCTCTTTCCCACTAAGTAAAAAAAGCTGAAAGAGAAGCACTCGATCTTACACCAGACCATGGAAAAGCAAAAGGGAAAATAAAAGAGAAAGTGCATCATTTATTTTAATCATTTCTTGAAATATAAGAAAAGTTCCCATGATTTCATTGGCACTGCTTGCCAATCTGTCTTTCGTCTGAATCATCAATGGCTGTATGACCTCAAAAAAGAGCATACAACAAAGAAAAAGCAAAATCACATAGTTCCAATGCATACCCGCCAAACTATTGCACGACATTCATCTATATTTTGCTGAAACAGAGAAAAAGAATGCAGAAGCAGAACACATGCAATTTATCCATAATACAACAACTTTCTTGATAACCCATCTTGTAATTAGTAAATCAAAACAGATCGTTGGAGAACGAAGCAACTCATCTAGAACTTTACCCAGAAAATATTTACCTTTTTTTTTCTTTTTCAAAATGCCCATCTGGTATATTATTATAATTAAGCTTATCTATAATCTAAAAATAGGAAATCAACGGAGAAAAATAGGGTCTACTGTCGAAACGGAGATCTATTATGCAATTGAAAGAAAACCAACCATTAAGGCGTGCACACACACACACATATATATAGACAAGAACATGTGTCAGAGTTGAAAAAGATAAGGACGAATAGAAGGCAATTGTAATGTTGGTAGAATGATCTATAGTATATCTGACTCAATCTAACAGAGAAAGAAGAAAAAAAAAAGTACCCACAGAACAATTTGAGGGAGAAAATGAGAAAGAAACATAGATGATCAGAGATAACTACCTCTCTCTCTGTGTCTTCTGTGTAAAAGTTTCAACTCTGCTTCCAAAACCCAAAAAGAGGCAAATGGGTCTGAGAGAGAAGCTTTGAATAAAGGGATAATGCAATATTTTGAGATCTCTAAGACTCCTCTTCCCCCACTGCTTACTCTTATACAACTCTACCTTCTTGCCATCGCTGTCCCCACTTTGTTTTTCTATAAAACTTCAGATTTTCTCCTCACTTTCCTCTGGTAAAAAAAAAAAAAACAACAACTCCGCTCTCTACGTATCTATAATCATTCGGCTAAAAGAAAAAGACAATGGGGTTTTTGTTTTTTTTGTTTTTTCACTTTTTTTTTGTGTGTTTTTATTTGAAGTGATGAGCTGGTTGGCTGTTGAGAGATTATTATACCGCCACTCATGATGTGCCACGCATGAAGTTCTACATGGAAAAGTGTGCATGATGAGTCTTGTGACTGCATTTGCTTCAGTAGAACAAGGAACATGGATTCTTGTACTATGGCTATGGCTTTCGGATTCACCAAGAGTGCTTTTTTCCTCTCCTGTCCTCGATCTAAGGGTCACTCTCTGAAAATGATGGTACGTTTATCCCAACAGATCACCAATACTGTCCAATGCTAATGTTCCAAAGTGTTGGTTTCATAAAATTATCTAGATGAAGCTTTTTTTTCTTTTTTTACTGTAATGCAAAAAATTACTCGAAAATACGTTGTTAAAAAACTCTAAATCTTCATCTAATCTCACCCAATTTCTACAATTTTGTGCACGTAATATAAAAGAGTAATATTATATATTACATCAATATTTCACCACTGTTTTTGTATTATGGTTAATTTGTCATTCTAATTTAAAAGTAGATCGACACGAAACAATAAATTCATCTATTCTTTTCTAATTTCAAATTACTTTTAAAGTTAAAAGATAGAAAAGAATATTTTATCCAATTTTTTTTCATCTTAAATTAGGAGATCACTGATAATGTTTCCAAAATTTTAAATTTGGAATGTTCAATCCTTCAATTGAATTCATAATTTGGTATGGAAATTAAGAAAAATATATAATTTTAATGCTACCTAAACTTTTCACTTCCATTACTCTTGAGTTGTGGGACCCAAGTTGAGTGTGGACAGAAAAAGTAGGACCTAGGGGATAGGAACTACTACCGAATCCTTTCTTAAAAAGTCAAGAAACAAATATTAGTTGAGCATTTATTCTAAGGCTCTTGTCCCATTTTGTAGTTCACCTTTAATGTGTTTGTATGTATGCTCCGACAGGGTAATTTTTTTTATTTTTTATTTTTACAGGGTAAATTTTAAGGTTTATGCTTTTCAATTTAAATATAAAATAACTTTTTCTTAAGGGATAGTTTGATGAGGGATAATAAAGATTCAACTTTTTTATTCAATTTTTACCCAACTTTTACTTTTTTATTTTTTTTAAAAAGTAAAAAATGAAAAGAGTGTCTGAAGCAATAATATATTTTTTTGTCCTTCTTTTTATTGGTATTTTTAAAAATATGAAAATTCCATTTTTCTGAAGAAAAATGGTCACTTTTTTAAAAATAAAAAATAAAAAAGACAAAAGTTGGGTAAAAGTTGGGCAAAAAAGTTGGCCCTTTAACATTTTCCTAGTTTAATTGGTTGTAAATAATACTTCATAAAGCGAAAATCACTAATTTGAATTCTCTTTCCCCATTCCTTATGTGGTAATGTCAAAATATATATATAATGACTTTTAAAATCATTATTCAATTTTTATCTCTTATTTGAAATTTATTAGAATATGTTTTATAAAGGTATTGAAAATTGATGTTTTTCTTTTTTGGAAAAAAAATGTTTTGATGCTATAAAAATGTTATTTTTATAGTATCATTAGAAATCATATTTTTATCTCACTATGAGGTAAAAATGTGATATATATATATATATATATATATATATATATGAAAAATGATAAAGGTACAATTTAAACTCAATTTTGACCCAACTTTTCTCTTAAATTTAAAAGAAAAACTGTATGTGGAGGAGAGAAAGTCTTAAACAAGAGATAGAGAAATTTGGTATAGAAGTTAAGCTAAAATTGAGCTTAAGTTGTAACTGTATCACACTTTATATATATATATATATATATATATATATATATGTAACTTTACATTCTTCTTCTTTTTTGGCCTATATTTTTTAAAAGTGTTTTATATTCAAAAAATTATTTTGTGTTTTTAATTCTTACTAATTGATTTTGAGAGAAGTGTGTTTTTTAAAAAAAAAAACAAAAAACAAAATTGGGTATGTTGATAACAATTTTTCTTTATCCATTTTTTTTTTCTCTTTTCAAAACAAACAATCCAAAACCAAAAACATTTAAAACCACTTTTTACTTTTGTGGCACATCAAAACACTTAAAAAAATAAAAATAAAAAGAAATAAAAATAAAAAGCAATCCCTAAAAAACAACATAACTTCTAACAAGAAACAAAGGGAGAGGATGGATAGTATTGGCCATGACCCTCTCATAATGCCAAAATAATTAAGCTTGGCATTTACTCATTAAAAAGGCCTAGCCTTGGCTGTATTATAACAAAAATCATTTTTTTTCAAGTAACGAGAATCATTTGATGCCCAAACTCTTAAAAAAAATAAAATAAAATAAAATTAGGCATGAGTAAAAGTAAAAAATTTTTTTTTTTAACACAATAAGTCACTACAAAAAAAGTTTAGTTTAGTGATTAGGTTATTTGGGGGTGTTTTTCGCCAAATTAAATTTAAAAAAAAAAGCCTTAATTGATTTAGAACGCTTGAAGATGGACGTTTGACGCATGTCTCAAATTATAGCGACTAAACTTCAATTTAGATACGCTTGTATAGTAAAAAATGCCTCCAAAAGATGGCATAGCCAAAGGCTTCTAAATTGAGAAATGAGAGCTTGGCACTGTGAAGGGCCCCCTTTTGGAAAGGGGGGCACCCATGTGGGCAAAGCGCCACCTTTTGGAAGAGGGGGCGCTCATACCATGCAAGCACCCCCTTTTGGAAAAATATTGGGGGCGCTTAGCATTATACAAGTGCTCCTTTTCCAAAAGGGGGTGCCCATGTGAGCAAGCACCCATTTTTTTCACACTACTTATCCCATGACAATGACTAAAAAAAATATTAGTCTACACGTGAGGGAAAGTGTTGAGAAATAATCTTACATTACCTGTAGACAATATCTTAGATATGTATATAAAGAATGGGTAACCATCTCTTATGGAACCGATTTTATAAGATGAGTTAAACTAATGAATTTTTTCATGATATTAAAGCTTACTACAAGATAAAATGGGGCCTACACTATTTACCCCTTGACAAGGACCAAGAAAAATATTGGCATACACGTGAGTGAGGGTGTTGAAGAATAATCTCACATTGCTTCTGACAAAATCTTGGACATAATTATAAAAAATGGGGAACCATCTATTATGAAATCGGTTTTATGAGATGAGTTAGGCCGCGAATTTCTTCATATGATAGGGATGAAATAAGGTTGAGTTGTTAGGATTATATTAGATTAATAGTTGAGTTAAAATAAGATTTCAATTATTTAGGATTAGGTTTATTTGAATATTTGATATGTTATCTTTTAGGTGTTATTGTGTTGTCAATTATAGTCTATTTATAGACCGTTCTATTAATGAAGAAGACATAGAATGATTTAGTCAAATTGTAGTACTCTTCTACTCTAGGTGGAGTATTGTGGTATTCTTCTACCTTAAGTGAAGAGTTATGGTCTATTCTACTCGAAATGAGCTCTCAAATCTCATCTCACATCCCTACCCAACCTAGTCGGTCTTCAAGGGTGAGTTCTGCTCAAGGTTTGTATCAATTTGGGATCAAGGCTAGCCATCATGTTGAGAGGTTTGAGTCACGAAGGAGGTGATCAATGGACTAGATTAAAATACTAATATGTGAGTGGAGCCGCAAAAAAAAAAGGGTTATCATCGAATCAGTGTCAATGGAGTGGGTTGCCGTGGATGTCGGCCACCGGAAGTGTAGTGGTATGTTACGATCCTAGTGTCTCGCATGATTTAAGTTTAATCTTAACCATATATATATATAAGCTCTTGCAATAAACCTAATTCTAAATAATTGAAATCCTATTTTAACTCAACTATTAATATAATATAATCCTAACATTTTAGTCTTATCCCTATCATTCTTTACAAGTTATAAGGTGGTTCCGCCCCTATCGTGAGACAGAGCCAGAAATTTTTGGGAGGACCAGCCAAAAAATTTTTAACGGTTCTTTAAAATTTTTTATTAAAAAAAATATTTTGTTGCTTTTATGAACTAAATACTACCTAAGGGCCAAAAAGAGTGAGCATTTGAAAGTAATTGCCAAAAAGTGGACAAAAAAAAAAAAAAAACTTAATGGGTACAACCCAAAAATTAAGAATAGGGCCAAAAATTTTATTGGACATGGCCAAAACTCTAAAATATGGCCAATTTTTATTTTTATTTTTATTTTTTTTCGGAGGGGGCTAAATGATGACTTAAATTAAAACAAAATTTTACATTTTTTTCCTTATATTGGGGACCATGGCCCACCCGTGACCCTGGTCCCCCCTCATTCCGTCTTTGGATGAGTATGATAGTAGAGATTGGGGACTTAGGCAAATTAGGTAGTAACTTAAGGCATATGATAGAAAAAGGCTTAATAGTGATTTTCAATTTATAAGACATGATTCTCAGATTGAAATTTCTTTTGAGGATCATATACAACCATTTAGAATAAAGAAACACACACAAAAGACAAAACAAAATCATAATGTATTATCTCTCCCAAAAATTAGCAAATGTCCAATTAATATGCCTCTTTTCTCTTTATATAAATATTGGTTTGTATGCATGCGAGTTAGAAAAACTTCAATATAAAATTTAATTAATGATTTTGCATTCCAAGAGATGAAAAAATTATATTTTAAATAAAAAAAAAATTCCCTTAAATTTGTTCTCTTCTTGCTTGCCCTTTTTAAGGTAAACAAAAGTATTAATTGAAAGAAAAATAAAAGAACGAAAAAGTATTTACAGCAAATTTTTTTTTTCCTGGATTGGGGGGACCATGGCCCCAGCCGGTCCCCCCCTCCTCCGTCTCTGGCCCTATGTATTGTGACATATGTAGCAAACGAGCCTCAAGTGTTGTGAGGCATTCATCTTTAAGGTTAGGTGCATTTGATGTTCTTGCCCCAAGCGGCCGTGATGGATGTTCCACCACCGGGATGGGTTGTTTCTCCATCATTGTTTATGGCGCTTCTTGATATGGTGTACGTTTGACAGTTTAGATTTTGGCACTTTTCTTCTCGTGTCGGACACTAACGAATAATAAGCAGTGGTTCTTCATTTTCGTCTAACCCAGTATAAAGTCTCACCGACGGACTCTGGAGCTAATTTTCAAAGATGGCGGCCGGCGGGTATTAATACGAAGACCTACGTCAAGATGAATCATTTCTGGCGGTGATTCCGCTGATCCATGAAGTCTCTCTGTCTCTCTCTCTCTATATATATACATATTTTTTTAAAAAATAATATTTTACTAATAATTTATTCTTAGTGTCTGTGAGGAAGTGCGCGGAAGAGGTGGTATATTATAATTATAATTATATTTTTGGTAATATATATATAGAGAGAGAGCAGGAAAGTCAGAAAATCACAAAGGTTTTGCTGACCTTTGTGCTGTCGGCATTATATAATTTCTACACCGACATTGTTAAAATTTCTTTGTTTGCGCACCCACTCGGTTGGATCTTTCTGCTCATGTATCCTTCTTGTGGAAACATCAACAAGAAGGAAGAGATCTACCTTTTATCCTTGTACTAAATAATTAAAGAAACCAATATATTATATATATATATATATAACCAGACAAAAACAAAAAAAAAATAAAAACAGAAGAAAAAGAAAATAGTATACCGGAGAGAAAAAGAATTATTATCTTCACTTTAAACCCCTATAATACAACGAGATTTGACGAAGTTCCTCAAACTTCAAAATTTCTTAATTTGAATTCTTAAACTTTCAATTGATTATTCCGTCAGATTTAACGTTAACTTCTAACAACAATACTTAAAAAAACTAAAATATTCATGATTTTTCTTCTCTTTTTTTTTTACTTTAATTTTTAATTTGAATTAAGGGTAAATTTAAAATTTTATAAAAAAGTCAGATGTATAAACATTAATGTCTCACTTTTTAACATTTAAAATCTGACGGAATTGTTTAAATTGATTGCAATTTAAAGTTCAAATTGAAAGATTTTGAAGTTTAAAAAATTTATCAAATCGTATGGTAATTCAATAATGTAAAGTGAAATTACCTCATCAATGTGACGTATGTATCAACTAATATTACGTATATAAATATTAATCACGATTATTCAGCCGCGTCACGGTCACCTTTCCAAAAGGATTAGGATTCCTTTTTTCACATCTACTTTTTTTCCGACCACGGATATATTCATAACAAACTTTTGATCTGAGCAGACACATATTAATTAATTAATTAAGGATTAAGGAACCTCAGACTTTGATCGAAGTCAGGTTTTTATGGTTTGCTTTCCAATAAATCGGCTACATAAGAAAAGCAGTCAAAATCTGATTGATGCTAATTAATTAAGTTTCTATTTATTTATTTATTTTAGTTTTGCCTCATTTCCTTAATTTTTTTAATAATTTGGGTATTTTGGGTTTTGCTTTAATTAAATTGTCGAGACAACGTGCAAAGCGAACGTTGTTTTCTCATGAATTGAGTCAAACTCAAACTTTCACCCAAAGACGTGACCTAATAAATTGTTTGCACTCAGTCTTAAATTTAATATTCCATAAAACGTCATAACCAAATTGCTTACAATTTGTGCCACTTATTAAGCTAATCCCAGTAGCATTATCCATTATTTTGGAATAAGAATTAAATTATTTCTAGCATCTAGGAGTAGGAGAGCGATGGGTCGTCGGTGAGACTATTAATTTTTTTTTAACATTTACAACTGATTTTTTTTTTCTTCGATAGTGAAAATACAGTAATTCTAAAAATTTCTCTTGAATATCTCTAAAAATGATGTAATTATTAAAATCGTTATTTGATCAAAATCTAATAATAATTAATCACATACAAGCTTAATGGTGATTTTAATAACTACATTATTTTTTAAGCGACTTAAGAGAAATACAAAAGAAACTTACAACCTTACTAGAAGAGACTGAGGATATTTTTAGGGGATAAGCCTAAGAATAATTATAAAAATATTATAAAAATCTCCTTCACTTCACCGACATAAATATGTCAGTTTCTGACTTTATCCTTTGCTTTGGGTTGTCATGCACTGCACTGCATATACTTTGCTTATCCTTCGCCAGCAAGAATTAGACATAAAAGGGGACATGAATGATACTGTTCCTAAGCATATAGATTCTGGTTCGTTTTTCCAAATTAAAAATCACTAATCTCGTCGTTTTAGGTTTATGGTTTCAAAAAGTACAACGATTTTAAGTTGTAAATTTTAAAAAACACAGTAAAATTACAATTTAACTTTTTAAATTCTATATTTTTTTAAAAGCACACTTTTTTTTTTTTTTAAGAAGAATAGAGAGATTTCTATAGATTAAAAAAAAAACCAAACTAAACACAATGGGGAAACTTCCTCAATAAGGCTTTGTTCTATGGTGAGATAAAGCACTTCTTTCGCAAGACAATAGATTGTACTGTTAAGATGTCGTCTAATATGATTAACCTTCCAGCTTTGTAGATTACTTAACACTCCTTGAACTTCCTCAATAATGTGCCTATAGTGGCTCTAACTCTTGCATTCTTTCCTAAGAGCCTGCACAACTTGAAAAGCATTACCTTTCAAAACCACCTTATAAAACCCTAGCTCACAACATAAATGGGTTGCTCTCAAAGTCACAATTGCCTCTGCGACGTCTGGTTCAATCCTATGATCTCTAGAAGATGATAAAGTAGTCAAAACCTCTCTCATCTCATCTCTAACAATCACACTAATACCCATCTTCATTTTATGTTTATCCACAGAGGCTACAAAGCCATTATTAGGGACTTTCCCATTTGAGATCGTTAATATTCCCCCTACACACGACATCCTCCTTTCGGGATAAGCATCCAACGACTTCACGACACATCTAACCACTGTGCTAGATGGGCTAATCTTATTCCCATAAAAAAAGCATTACATCGTAGTCATAATTGTCGAGTAACTTCCGCCGTGAATTCCATATACTCTTTACTGAAAAGTCTTAGAATTTAAAATTTACAATTTAATTTAAAATTAGGATAAAGTCCATATTCCCTTCTCAAACTACCACCTAATTGACAATGTCCCCCCCAAACTACCAAAACATTGTCAATGTCCCCCTTAAAGCTAGCAAAAAGATTAAAATGCCCCTATATATTTCTCAATAAGACAAAAATACCCCTATAAACTAAAAAAAATAAAAAAGGAAAAATTTTAATTTTAAAAGAACGATTTTTTAAAAAAATTAACTAAAATTATTTTTTAAACAATTTTTTTAAATGATTTTTTTAGCGGAAATTTTTATTTAAAAGAATTTTTTTTTCTTTTGTTTTTTTTTAGAAAACGAAATTTTATTTTCTTACACGGAAATTGTTTTTTTTTTTTTAAAAAAAAAACAGAAATTTTTATTTAAAAAAGTTATAAAAAAAATTGAAATTTTTTCATCTTTTTTTCTTATACAAAGGATTTGTTTTTTTAATTTTTAATTTTCCACCCTTTGGATTTTTTTATTTTTTTATTTTTAGTTTTATATTTTTTTCTAGAGGTTTTATTTTACTGAGGGTAGTTTTGTCATTGGAGGAATATTGACAATGTTTTGATAGTTTGGGGGGAAACATTATCATAATTAAAAGTTTGAGAGAAATATTATCAATTTGATGAGAGTTTGAGGGGGGTTTTTAAACTTTCTCCTTAAAATTACATTTTTTTTTACCTACCAAATCGGAACATAACAACAAATTAAGTACAACTACTTGGTCAAATGAAAGATTTGGAATTATTAATATAATAAAATTACAGTCGGTGGACAATTAGGTCAAACAACTCAACGGACATGCGGACATGCCTAAGTTCAACAATTCATATCCGAAGTACAAATAGGCATTGAAAAAGAACTCAAATTCTATGGTCCACTCCGTCCCTACCCCTATTCAACATTAATTTGGGAATTACTCTCTTCATTTTTAAGTAAACAAAAATAATTATATGCCTCCACATGGAGCTCGCTCATACGTTGTACCCAACGGCACTTTTCCCAAGGAGAATAGGGCTTTGTTTGGCAAAGCTCTTTCCTTAGACACGGCAGTTGATCTTAAAAAAAAAAACAAAAAAGTAAAAATATTTTGTATAAAAAAGTAATATAGAAAATAAAATAAAAATTTATAGTGATTTTTTTTAATTTGAATAATAATAAAAAATAATCGATGTGATATAAAAATAAAAAAAATTAAAATATTTTGATGTTAATTTTTTTTAAGCAATGGTGAACAATTACAAAGGAAAAGAAAAGGCTTTATCAAACGAAGCCTTACTACTCCATTTATACTTTGGCCTTCCCAATATTTGGGAAAACTCCACGTCTCGTCATTTCTCAAATTAGTACCGTCGTAAATTTTTTAATTTTGAGGGTATGATTGCAAAAACCTTTTATTTATTTATTTATTTTATCCGGTGTTTTTTCTACCAAAACTTCCATAAACTTTTCATTTTTGAATAATCATGAAAATTCTTTTTTTTTTTTATACGCAATCATGAAAATTCTATTGAATTTCAAGTCATGCATAATTCACTGAATCATGATACAACTTTTTTTACTGGAAATTTTTTGCTACAGTACATAGTGCATAAAAATAACATCATATCTCTTTTGAAATGATTTTTTTTTTTTTTCTGTAAGTGAAAATTTCAAAACAATTAAGCTTAGGAGAGTTAGAAGCCAAAGGTAAGAGCAATGGTGACTACGGAGTACTAAACACAGGGATGGAATTGCTTCTGAGCTGACAGAAGTTTTCCCATAATTTTTAAAACGTCTAAAATTTTTAAAATTTCTCTTAAATTTTATATGTGTTTTTTTTTTTTTTAATCCTTTAAGTCTTACATTTTTTTTTTAGTTACGTTCCATTATCTCAAATTTTGATTCCACCCCTACCGAACATGTTTGGAATTTCCGGTGGGCACCATCAGGGGCGGGCGTCCTTGGTAAAAAAAAATTTAAAAAAATTCTTTAAGTATTTTTAAGTCGAAATTTTCAGGACGCCCCTAGTAAAAAAAAAAAAATCAATTTCTACTCTCAACAATCAACAAAATGGACAATTTCTAACCCAACAAATGGACAATACCAAGGAAAGAGAAAACCTCCAACGGCATCGAATGACTGACTCTGTGAGTATTCTCAGCTTCTCTCTTTGTTCTCTACGTTTTCTCTCACTTTTCTTTTTTCCTGAGTTGATCGGGTAGATTTTAGAAGAAAGGGAGAAGATGAATAGAAGATTGGTGAAGCGTTAAGTGTGAGTTGAAAAACTAAGCACGCAGTTCAAGGCCACATGTGAGACAAAGAATGGCTGGGGAAAAGTAGTGGAATGCATCTGGCATCCACAATAAGAAAAGCTGCCTAATTTTGTAAATATAAAGTTAGAAAATGGTGAGTTTGGTTGGTTTATTAGTTTGATTATAATTGGGCTAAGCAGAATGGGCTGTTAGAAAATTGGTTAACTCATTTGCTTTATAAAATTTGTGAAAAATTCACCCACTACAAATTTCCAACAATCAAAATCACTCCTCCACCTTGCCTTGCCAAAAAATAAAAACTCCAACACTGTTGATCAATTACACAAAACCACTAAGCTCCAAAAATCAAACCCTCCCAATGAAATTTCTCTAATCCACTTAATGTTTAGTTTATGCTAGTAGGAAAAAAAAATCAAATACAAAGTACATGTAATTTCAGAATTATTTTTTTTTTCAAAAAAATTAACCATATCTTATGCAATTATGTTATTAGTAATGGTAAAATGAATGTCTACATGCAAAAGCTAATTATTATTTTTATTTATTTCCTTAAAAAAAAAAACCCTTATTAATACCGCCCCTGGAAGAATTGAATTCTAACTCCGCCACTGGGCACCATATATGCATGCCAATTTATGAGGCTTTTGGAAACCTTTTTATAATTCCAATTGCTTTCTCAATAGTGGTACGCAATACACATGGATGCATGGAGCCCTAAATTTATCTTTCTCAGGTCCCGTAACGTTCACTTGCCCCACTGCATGAAGTACTAGCTAGTTTGAGGCAAACTGCATTTGGATTGGCGGCTATCCCCCACCCCTAAACACTATTATTTTCAACAAGCCCATGTGAATGTGAAGATTGATGGCCGGGATGACATTTTAAGTCGTAAATTGAAAAAGTAAGAGATAAGGAAAAGCTCGTGGTATGTCAGAGGTTTTTGTTAATCCTAACCGGTTTGACTTCAGACTTATTATTTCTGAAGAAAACCATTTTTTAGAAAGCTTGTTTAAATGTTTGAATAGAGTATTCGTACTTTCGATGATTATATCTATCAGATTGCGCTGTAATTTTTATTGGTTGCATTTGCAGGCGTCCTCCACTTTCACCTACACTGAGGTACTAATGGTGTGTTCGGTTTGGGTTTTTTTCTCTAAGTGTTTTTTTTTTCTTTATGTTTGTCCTGTAATTTTCTTCTCTATTTTTTGAAAGCCAGTTTATTAAAAAGAAAAAAAGAAATAAGGAAAGATTGGAAATAATGTAATAATAATTTATTCTACTAAAGAAAAACAAAATTAATGTCAATATATGTTGCTTTTGATATTTGATGGGGATGTTGCTATTGATATTTGATTGGGAGAGAGGAGAGAGAGAGAGAGAGATTAGAAATTGAATAATTTCACATGGTTTTAGGGGCCCTTCATAACGTGGAATTAAACCCAAAACGGTTTCAAGTGGTGGGGCCTGAGATCAACGCGTCATGAGGGGGACCCGTCAGATTGGATCTGATGCCGGATGGGCACTTGGCACTTGGCACCAACATCAACATGGTGCATGCCATGTATTCCATCAATTATGTATAATCCCCCCAATCACATGACGTGCATGCATGCATGCCCCATCCCCATGTGATGCTGCAACGAAATAATAGCGACGTGTTGACTCGGGCTTTTTAATTTGTTTCGTTGTCGTGCAAGCCATGCATTTAGGTACGTACAAATGGAAGGTCATCTGAAACTTGCAGACCATTAAACGTGCTCCGAGCCATGTGACTAACAGCGGCGCGCGACTCGCGAATATGCGACACAAAATTAAAAAATTATGATTAAAAAATGCTTAAATAAATTTAATGATGATTCACCTATATAATTTTATAGTCATATATATAGATATACTTCAACTTCTAATATAATAGTAAATAATTTTTGACATGATCTGTAATTCGACAAAAGCCCAATATAAAATTAAAGGATTAAGGTTAAGAGGGTTTGACTTGTTTAATTAAATGGGTCGGGTTAGAGTTAACCTATATATTCTTATATACACGTCTTGACGCGATCTAAATCCGATATACAAACATAAATTACCACCCCTACAATATATCAAAGGAAAATGGTCGTTATTCTCCTTGTATTTTCATGGTGTGTTCTCTTGGTCCTAGCTAGGTGGATATTATTTCTAAAAATTAGGTGAGACAAACAATTGTCATTTTTTTTAAAAAAAAAATTTATAAAATAATATTAATTTAAGATTAAGAAAACACCAAAAAAATACAAGAGGAATAACTAGCATTTTCCTATATTAAACTACATTACTCATGTCCTAGCATTTTATGCCTAGCTTGTAGCTTGTCGGTTGGAGGAAAAAAAAAGGCATTTTATGTAATGAGATAAACATGCAGTTGTTTTTCTTAATATTCGGTCGTGGGTATGGTTTATTTATTTATCCAATTATAAATTAATGTACGTAGAGATTGTGGGGGCATGACTTTCAAGTTGACAATTAAATAAAAATGTTGATTATAAAGTTGGATGAAGAGCCAACTTCATTTATCTTAGAAAATTAGAATGCTTGTGTTATAAGAAATACATTTCAATTTCTTATTTGGGACCAAAGTTTAGATCTAGCATGGTTAGATGATTATTCAATATATGAAGAATGAGATAAAAAAATTAATTTCTCTCAAAAGTAATTAATTATATTTTATTACAATTGATTTGAGGTCACATGGTATATATCCTTCCCTTATAGAGGAGGAGACGCTGTGATTTCAAATTTATTAACGTGTTTTAATTGACTTATCATAAAAGCTACTAAAAAAAAAGGACATTTAAAATACGCGACATTAATTGATATAAAAGTGTTTGAGAAGTAGAGTTTTAAGTTAAAAAGAGTTTTTGGACAAAAGTTTCATTTTTAAGATTATGTCATAAATGCGTTTTGGCTATTTTTAGGCATTTTGGACAATTAAAAGCACTTTTAATTTTTTTACCAAACAAATACTTTTTTATTTAAACAAACTTTTTGAGCGTTAAAAACACTTTTAGGCCATTCAAAGGAAACCTTCGCAATTCAAGTTTCTTGGCACATAAAATTCAAGTTTCTTGGCACATAGCCTATGTGCCCAGAAATTCAATTTTTCTAGCCACATAGACTATGTGCCGGAAAATAATTTTCTTGGCTTTGTGGCACTTATATTATGTGCCATTAAAATCTGGCATTTAGTTTATGTGCCAAGAAATAATTTTCCTGATATTGAGATTGTAATGTATACCTTATATCAGTAATAAACATCAAGATGAGTTTTCTTAACATTTAAAACTAGCTGGTTGGCACTTAAAAAATGCCAGTAGTTTTTTTGTAGTGTGAATTAGAAATAAAAAAATTGCATAGATGTGAAAGAGCATACTTCCACATTTAGTTCTAAATCAAAATTGTATGACTGATTTTGGAAAGTAAACATTATAAAGAAATGATAAAACAGAGAAAAGAGAAATTGGGCTTTATTAAAAAGAATAGTTGGGCTCCTTTGTCTAGCCTAAATCTGTCGTTCCAATAGAGGTTTAAAACTGGGCCTATGAATAAACTACATCAAACCCATAACACATTACTGAGCCCATTTATTCGGTCTTTTAATCAATAACAAGACTGAAATAAACGAGTTAAAACCTAAATAATAATAATAATAAAAATGTTTAGAATTGCGTTTTGGAGTTTAAAAAATATTTTAAATTTGGGAAAAATTCACTTTACCCCTATGAAGTTTGAGGTGTTTTTCAATTTAAACCCCAATGTTTTAAAATTTGTAATGTACATGTACATCTAATGTTTCAAAAATTTGCAATTAACAAACTTACATTAATTACTATCTAAGTACACTAAAATTGCTAGCATAGGAGCAAGTGAGGCATCTGCTCATTTTTTTTCACTCCAACACCCACAAGGCACCCAAAAGGGATTCAAATGGAGTTAACGAGAAAAAAATCAAAATAGGTGTTGAGTTTTAATGAGGGCAATTATATCATTTCATTATCTAGGTTGGGTGCAAAATTAGAAGACACAACATAAAAATCCCATGTGATGTCATTTCTAATTAAATGGCAATTAGTAACGAATGGTGTTAATTATAAATTTTTGAAACATTAAGAGGGGTATATTGCAAATTTTAAACATTAGGGTTCAAATTGAAAAACATCTCAAATTTCAAGGGTAAAGTGAATTTTTCCATTTAAATTTTTAAAAACTTTGGCAAACAAAAAGTTTGTATATTGGTAAAAAAAAAATCTAAATGTATTTTTTTTTACTTTTTTACTTTAAAATAAAGCCAAAACGTACTTTTAAAAAGATTTAAATGAAGTTTTTTCTTAGAAATTTTTTAAAAAACTTTAATTTCAAATGCAATTTCAAACATGTTATAAAATGATAATATACTTTTTAAGTGTGAAAGTATGTTTGAGATTGTGTTAGAAAATAAAGCTTTTAAAATAAAAAAAAAAAATTCTTTTAGAAATTTTATTTTTATTTTTAAGCTTTATCTCAAAAGTCGGTTTTGATAAAGTAAAAAAATTTAATCAAATCCACCGCCCCTAATCTTAGATCGATAAGCTCAAAAGATGTAAATACTTTTTTTTTAAAATATTAATTATAAAATGGTTTTTTTGTGTGGCTCCACTCATATTATAAAATTCCCACAAATTGACCACTATAGCTTTCCAATTACTATCACTGATCCACTGTGAGTGTACTCAATCTAACGGCTATCGTTCGTTTGCCAAACATTATAAGATTTATGAAACAAACAAATCATTACAATCCATCAAATTCCAATCCCGTAAAGTGCGCACGTGTCTGTGGCTTCCACACGACTTTCCGGTTTCCAGAATCTACCTTTCTCGTTGGGATCTTCTGGTCGACTTTCCGGTAATTTTCTCTCGTACCAAACACCCCCACTCTTCGTTTTCTATTCAATTTTCTCCGTTGAATTCCCTCATTTCCATCTTTGATTCCGTTTTCAAGAAATGGGTTTTAGAGTTTGCTGTTGATACGATTCTATACACCCCAAAATTGCCCACTTTTTCCGAATTGTTTCTTATTCTTATATTGACGATGATTTTTCATGTGAATTCTCTTAGATGCTTGATTTTTGCTTGAATTTATTATGTACCTGCATGAACTTTTGATTTCCAACTTTCTCATTCATTTTCTTTAGTTTTTTATCCTATTGAAATTCTGTATCTCTAATAATTTTTTTTTTACATAAATCAGATTATTATATGCATGAAAAATTTCTCTTGGTCCTGAAAATCGCTTATTTCAAGCTTATAATGACTGAGTTCTTAGTCTCATTACCTCAGGATTTTGCATTCGTGGTGGTTTGTTTGTTGCAAAAATTTTAGGTTGTAATTGTATGGATATTGTGAATACTTAAGTGATTGGCACTCTTTCATGCTAGACAGTTTTGCAAGCTTATGTTGTTTAACGTGAATACTTTTGATAAGTAAATCAATTTTATAAAAAGAGCGCAGAGGGAAGTAGTGCAAAAAGTACTCAATTTTATACAGTTTTGTTGGTATATGAATCTCTGTTACAAGAGAGTTGCACTGGTTTGTGTGATTGTGTCATTGACATACCATTTGGAAACCCATGAGTTGGACAAATTGAACTAAAATGGAATTTGTTTAGCACAATTCATGTGAACAAGAAAAAATTAGGGGAATTCAGATTCAATTCAAACCCATGAATTTAATTATATTAGAATTTTTGTGAACTGGTCAACAAAGGATCATATCAAGTCAAATTTGAGAAGAAGAATCAAACACTACTGCTTTCATATTGAGAACAGCAATTAGGCTTTAATGATATTTTTAACTTTATTATTGTTTCATACGACTATACGAGTGTAACGTCTTCTTCTGTTATTTATATAGCATAGGACGTAGTTATGTTGATTTTGTGCTTGACCTGCAAAGTTTTTGTTGTTTCAAAAGTAAATTTTCACTGTAACTATTGTTAGAACCCAGAAGTCCGTTTTTGCTAACTACATTACTATTCTTTTTGTCATATTTCATCCTCTTTGCAGGTAAATTGCTTCGAGAAGACGAGTAGATGGATTTTTTATTGAAGGGAATGAAAGAGGAGGCATCTGAATGCCCCTTTGATGAGAAGGACATTCAGAGATGTCCATTTTTGAGGAACATCAACAAGCCCACTTGCTTTTCCTTCTCTTCAGCGAATTTCCTCGTTCCTGCAAGTTCTATTTCTTTTCTCCTTTATTTCTCTTACCATTTTTTTAGTTGTTTATTAATCTTTATTAATAGATGATGATTTATCAATATGCTTTGATATTGAAATTGATTGTGTTTTATTTTCCTCAGGTACGGGAAGCCAAAGGCCCAATATTTGAAGACGGTCCCAATTTTGACACGGCATTTAGGCTGTTTCATGGGAAGGATGGGGTTGTCCCACTCTCAGGGAGATATAATGTTCAAAGTGACATTCCACAACCTGAGCCTTCACCTCAGTTCAACCCTTTAGCTGCAAACGCAGCGACCATAAGTTTGTCAGCATTTGGACTGGGAGGGGCCGGAGGGCCATTTGGCTTTGGTAACTTCTCTGAGAAATGGAAGAAGCAGAAGAAGTCCGAGCCTTCCAGCAAGAGGGAACCCTCTTCTGAGGTAGATTTACATCTTTTTGCCTAGGCTAACATTTTATTCTGAAAAATGAAGTGGTTTTGGGAAAAAAAATTGCACTAGGGTTTTGGTAAACAATGCATGGGTGCTGTGGGATAGCAAAGTCTGTTATGGGCTTTCGACTATCCAGTTTAGGAATTTAATTCATAATTTCATATCATACAGATAATTGTTTGTGATGTTGCATTAGTGTCATTCTATAAACCTCACTTGAAAATTATGACGTGCATCAATGTGGAGGAAATAATTTAATAGACAATGTTCCAATCCAGCAACTGACAGAGGAAGATGTAAATATGCTTATTGAATCATGCCCCTTGCTCTCAAATTCAATTAAAAATATTAGAACTTGTCGCAAACCTGACCGAGACTGCTTTTTGTTTCTGATCAACCATGCAGAAAGGAAATGTATCAAAACACGAGGCCCTGGGAAATGATTGGTTAAAAACAGGAAACTGCCCAATTGCCAAGACCTACAGAGCAGTGAGCCATGTCCTCCCTCTTGTAGCAACAGTTCTTAAGCCACCACCTGGTATGAATCTTAGATGCCCTCCAGCAGTAGTTGCTGCAAGGGCAGCCCTGGCCAGGACTGCCCTTGTCAAAAACTTACGCCCTCAGCCTTTACCTGCAAAAATGCTCGTAATAGCAGCCTTAGGCATGGCGGTTAACGTGCCCTTGGGCGTATGGAGGGAGCATACTCAGAAGTTTTCTCTATCATGGTTTGTAGCGGTGCATGCGGCTGTGCCCTTCATAGCCATGCTTAGGAAGTCGGTCTTGATGCCAAAAACAGCTATGGCGTTGACTATTGCTGCTTCTATCCTGGGGCAGGTTATTGGCTCAAGAGCTGAGCGGCTCCGACTGAAAGGAGTGGCTGAGAGGGGAACGACAGCAGATCATATGGCAACTGAAAGTAACATTCTAGGTTTTGACCCAAGCCAGGTCGATGGCAGCAGAGGTAGTCATTGTGGTGCAGAAGGAATGAAGTTCAATCCACTTCCTGTCAAAAATGATGGACCCTGTTCTTCAGCAACTATATGTTTCTGAAAGTCACTTCATGAGCTGGAGTTTGGAGTGAAATAAAACAAGTGCCTTCAGTATTGCTGGCATAAGATACTAAGCAATGAAAATTGAACTTCGAAGATGTACCCTTAAGTGATACATGCTATTTGATATGGTGAATGTTAATTCAGTTGTATGCTCAGTCAAATATCCATGCAAAGAAGCAGTTTGACTTGGCAGAAATAAATATATGAGATGTTTATGAATTCTATTTCTCTTCTCCACAACAAAAGGTGATCTGTAGGTAAAAAAATTCTTGTATTTTAGCTCTGCATGATGATGTGACCCAGTTTATGTCTTCGCTTGGCATATGTTTTTTAAGCAGCTTTTGATAGTTAGTATAATAATCAGTGTTGGGTTAATTTTTCAGAACTGCTTTTTTTAATGGTTATGTAACTTTGCTTGATCTTATTGGTGGCCACAGCTTGGCCGCCAGATCCATCAAGCAGCCAGCAGCCGTCCGATTTCTCAGGCAAAAAATAAGTATTTTTGACATTTATCTCTACATAATATTGTTTGATAATGTTTGTTTGATAACGAAGTAGTTCGATAGAAGTTAGTAGTTCAAATTTTCTTTACCCCTCTTGTGCGGACTTGTAAAAAAAACCCCATTGTTGTGAACAATTTTCGGAGCTCTACATGCTAATTTAAGAAATACCAGCAAAAACCCAGAGCTCCTAATTTAAGAAATACCGGCAAAACCATAGGCATGACATTGAAGAAGGAACAGAATGAAAGCATATGTTTTACAACTGCAATAAGTATAACTCAAAAGCAGAGTCGAAGTACTTATAAACCCACAAGAAATATATTTTACAGGAAAAACAAAAAGAAAAAAAAAAAAGTTTTTCTTCAGAGACTGGAGCTCTGTTGCTCTTACTGTGGGCATGCTCTTAGAGTTAAGAGTAGCCTACAACTACAAAGTGCCTATGTTTATTAAAGGAAAATTTACTTTATCTCCTTAAGTTTTAGGAGTTTTTTAATTTGAATTTCAAAGTTTAAAAATTAGCATTGTACCCACCTAATATTTCAAAAAAATTTAATTTAAACCTTCCGTTACTAATTCCATCAAATTAGACGAAAATCTATGAAATTACGTAATTACCCTTAGGTTTTTTTTTTTTTTTTTAATTTCGTCCATTTAAATGGAAAATATTAGTGGAGAGTTTAAATTAAAACTTTTTCTATGAGGTCAGAGGTAGACCTAATCCAATTGGCAGTTTCTTTTTCTTTTTTTAATAAAAAAAAGTCAAACTTCTTTTCTCGCATTATTAAACAACTTTCACATTTATATTACATCAATAAATTCTTATTACTATTATAAAAAAAAAAAACAAAAAAAATGAGAATGCTTTGCCGAAAACCTTGCAAATTCAATAGACTAAGACCTGTCTGGTTTGTGGAATAAATTTTTGGAGTCAGTAGCGGAGCTAGAGTTTTTGTTTAGGAATTTATTGATGTGACTCCAGTTTAATCAGCTGTGAACCATGCCGTATGAAATGAATATCATTAGTTCGAATCCTCCATCTTCTTTCCTTATGTGAACATGTCCAAAAAATTTATAATAGCATGTATACTATAGTAAGCTAAATCCTTTATTTTCACCTTAAAATTGATTTTCTATTTTCGTTTTCAAATTTTCAAAAACAAAAAACATTTCCAAACAGAAATTACCGAAATCAGGATTCCTCACCTGCAAACAGTTTGGCAACCCATGAATTGACCAAAACAAATTGAATTGGAGCGAGCTCACCAATTTCCAGTACATTTTACAAATTTCCCAAAAAAAGAACATCCATATACATTTACACAAATCAAGTGACTTCAATTTTATTTCATGTCCATTCCAGACAAATTAAACCAGTTCAATACATTTCATTAACGAATTAAATTGTGAATTCATTTCCTAACAATGAATTGCTGAGTCCAAATGGAAGGTTAAAGTAGCAAAATCCGCAACTCACTAAACTTCATTTTCATCCATATGTCAAACACATTTCCAATGAAACTGAATATCTTCTTTTTCTTGCTTGTGTGAAAAGGACTCCTGAGAAATTTCTATCAGAACCAAATGAAGCCCTCATCTTCCTCCAATCTTTATTTCTGACATAAAACACTAACTTGGCTTTGTATCATAGAATACTCATCCTGTGCTGGCTAAGGCATGGGTACATTGGGTGGCTCATTTTATGCATTGGGTGGTAACAATACACACTCTAGAGATAACGGCCACCATTCACCTTCTTACCAATGCATCTAAGCCATTCTTCTTTGGGTGCTAGCAAAGACATCATAATGCTTCCAAAGCTACTTCCAAATATGTCACTCAAACAATGCATCTGATCTTCTTCATGGCGCCACATTCTATTGGCATCAAATATGCAATCCCTCTTCTCCAGCAAGACCTGCAATAAACTGATAATTCTGAGTCCAATGTGAGACAATTTGTTCATGCCAACCGTAACATAATTTATGTAATTATACTGGCAGCATCAAGAGGCAATATAAATTTATTTGGGATAACCAGAGAGCCAGCTGGAATTGGAAATGATTTGGGGTTGACAACTAACTCCCATGAATTAGTTGCAAGCCTAGAAAGCAAGCAGCTCACACCCAACGCCACCTTAAATGAAGGGGAAAAGAAAGTAAAAGGAAATGACATGTCTCCATGTCTAATCCCAAACAGCATCATTGATATACGATGTTAATTCTCTCACATCGGTTTCCACCAATATCACCCAAGTATTGTCTCATATTACACAAGAAGAAAATCTATGTTAATATAAACAAACAAATATCATTTGTCGTCACTAGTCTTAGTGTCAGGTCGCACAGTAGTTACATCCCACTGACAACCATTGGTTCCTTGGTCCACTAAGCCTGCTGATGTTGTCCATTGGCCACCTTAGGGCATTCTGAGAATATACCATGAGAACATACCACTACACGTGTAATTCAAGAGAATTTAATGAAGCCTAAAAACAAAGTAATTGGTCTTAGTTGAGAGTTGTTTCAAGGGGTTCAATTCGTAGTGGATTTGCATAACTCTGATAAAGGGACGTTAAGGCTTATGTAAAGAATTTCATTGTTTGAATGCTTATAAAATCACATAATGGACCTTCAAACCAAACCAATAGACAATTAAAGCCAAGTTCTTATCTAAGAGAGGAGATCACCAATCCTACGCAAGTTATATGTTCCTTTTGATAACTTAGATCCTGTAGATCAAAGAAGAAATCAAAATTGACAATCCTGTTATAGTTGAGGAAGAGTAAAATCATGTTTCTTTCCGTAAAGGAGTGAAAAATAAATCAAAATGAACGCTAAATGTCATGTGGTATGATATAGTTTTCAACAATAAAATGAAAGATCCAAATTGGAAGACCATATTGATATATAACATCATCAGTGCAATTTTCTTGATATGAGAATTGCTAAAACACTACATAGAAAGGCCAATGTGATATCAACCTGAATAAATAGAAAAAAATAATAATAATTAATGAATTAATTAATTACAGTGCCAACTAGTGGGTTATTTAACTTGTAAAGAACAATCTACATTAGCAAATGAAATGTATCAATTGGCATCTATAGAGAACCCAAGAGAAAGAAATAACTGGATTATTTATCCTACATCTTGGAAGAAATTAAGGTGAAAGTTCTAGTCATAGCAAAAATATATTTTATTTCACAACTCTCAATTTAATCAGCCATAATTTGATACTTAAAAGCAGAGAAATTTAGAAAAATTGTCTAGAAATTTTCTTTAGGAAATTCCAAAGAAAGAAGGTCATGATAAATTGACAGTGAGGGGACTAATTATGCAAACCTTGATTGCATGGAACATTAAACGAAAATAAATAAATAAATAAAGGAAAAATGATAGAAGAAGAATAAAATATTGGGATAAATGCAAAATTAGTCCTTGTGGTTGGCTTAAATTACAAATCGCTCCATGTGGTATAAAAATGACCTCAAAGGAAAAGCAATTTACTCCCTAGGGTCAAATTCTGTTAAGTACCAATAAAATAATGATACGTGTCACTCTTAATAAAAAAAATATAAAACTTTAAAAAAATTATTATATTTTGGTTAAAAAAATAAAAGAAAAGGGTAATTACCTTTTTCCCCGATCAACTACAACGCCTTGACACTTTCCCCTTATCAGTTACCAACTATGACACCTAACCCCCATGAACTACCATTTTGTGCCCAAAAACCACATTCTGTCAGTCAAAGGCATTAACTCAGACAGTCTACCTGTCACTTTGTCCGTATGAATTACAATTTATTTTCACTTTGCCCCCATGAATTACAACGCATTGTCACCTTGACTGTCTAAGTTAACACCTTTGACTGACATAAGAGGCCTTTAACTAACGAAAGGGAGGGTTTTAGGCACAAAATGGTAGTTCATGGGGGCAAATGTCACAATTAGTAGTTCATGGGGACAAAATGAAAATGCGTTGTAATTCATAGGGAAAAAACAATTACCCATAAAAGAAAAGTTGTGGCTGCCGATTGGGCAGCCACCTTGGCCTTTGAGGGGTTTGGCCATAGATGTGGCAGGGGTGGCTTGTGCACCACCCTCGGCCACTTCCAGAACACAGAATAGGAGCACTTATTTGGATTGCATTGCATCTTGAGCACCTCTTTGAACAAGAACCCCATAGCTTCTGAGCTCAGAATCACCCATGTCAACGAACAAGTTTTGATTCAAACAAGCGAACAAAGCATTGAAGAGTGGTATTTTTTTAAGGATATAAAATAAAGTTTTTCTTCGTTTTTTTAGTGTTAGCGATTTGGATATGGGAAAGGTAGCCTTTGAATCCGTTTAAGAACCCAACAGACAACAAAAGAAGATCCAGAAAATGAACCAGAAAATGTAAGTAGTCATAATCCCCTTCTCTCATTGGCAAGGGAGGATGCCAAGTTGGTGAGGTCGACATCAAGTTTAGGTTGCAGACTCTAGGGGTGGTTGCCCAACCAGAAGCCACCCCATTCCTTTTTTTTTTAAAAAAAAAAAAATTTAAGTTTTGTATATTTATATTTTTAATATATTTATTTATTTATATTAAGAGTGACATATGTCATTATTTTATTACCACTGACGTGACACTTAACGGAATCTGTCAAATATTTTAATGAAATTTGAGACTAATTGTTTTTTTGGCATACCCTAGGGAACTTTGAGTTCATTTTGATACCACTAGGAGTGATTTGTAATTTAAGCCAACCATAGGGATTAATTTTACATTTATCCCTAAAATATTAGCCCATCAAAGTTGGAAGCAAGGCTAATTGCAGAATATTTTAGTAAAGATATATTATATACACAGATCTATGATTCAATTGTCTTGAACACCCAAAAAATTTACAGTGAACAATAAAATTTGCCATTGGATTACTTAAAATACATAATCTAATAAAAAGCATTCTGAAAATTCCTAGACATGACAGTGTGCACCTTCATATGAACTTTCAAGTTCATGAATTACACTTAAATAATGCCACTGCAAATCAGTAGTAGAAAAAAAGAGAATCTAGACCAAACACTCAACATCTCCACAAAGCTCTCCCTCAGACTATTTCAAAGTGTTAAAATCAATCAAGACAATAAAGCAGATGCCTTCAGGATGCATATCTAAATCAGCTGCATCAATGTCTTATTTATAAATTTTTTGGTTTGCTTCATTTCAGCAAAGCACTTGCTCAACATATTTATAGTAGCGCTAGGGCTGTACAGTAGGGTTATTTTGGGTTGTTTTGGGTCCTTTGCTTGTTTGGGGTTGTTTCGGGTTTTGGTTTTGGGCTCCTTTGTATACTATTTGTGTACCTAGAGGCATTGATGGTTTGGGTTTCCTTTGTATGCTTGAGGCGCTTTGCGTTGTCCTTGTGTACTTAGAGGCGCTTGACGCTTTTTTTTGATATATAATACACTGACTTATCAAAAAAAAAACATATTTATAGTAGTATCAAAACAGTTATATCTTTCATTTCCTTCCATTGGACAATATATGCAGGCTTAGATATGAAACAGGTTGTTGCACTTGCCCAATACCATTTTAATGTCAATCTACTAGCACCATGAGGACGAAATCAGAGAATCAATTTTCAAGCTCATCTATCTACCACAACAATTTCATGGATGATATCATATGTAAACATCCTGGTCCACCTTAACCTACTTGAGAATGAAAAGTTCTTACAAAGACAAGAACACAAATTTTAAATCAGTAGCTCTCCACCATTACATTTGAAATTTTTGTCAATCGATCATCCCAAACTGTCAAGTACTTAGGACAATGAAGACAGAAGAAAGAAAAATCACACTTCTGGAAACTTTGGAAAATATCTTAAATTACTAGAACACAAATTTGAACCTCTCCTTCATCACCTTCAATGTTGTCAAAAGATAATTCCAGTAACAGAGTAAAAAACCTAGACAACAAATACCTGATGAAGAAACAATGAGACTTTCTTGACTATTTTTAAGAAACATGGATACAAGTACATAGATCTCATAACATCTAAAAAGACTGCCCAATTGGCTTGTTAATTTATGCAATCAAAAACCTTTTGAACAATATACGCTGATTTATCTAGGACCAGCCTATTGGCCATAACATGAATATTATTAATGTCAAATTTCATAAAAAAATTATTTGTCAAACATCACTCACATGAAAATTGCCCCTAATACACCAACTCCACTCAGCGAAGGACATGGAGAGCCGCAGGTCCATCCACACTGAGTCCAAATAATGTCAATGATCTTCCTGCCAGAAAAACCACAAATAAGAAAATTCGCTGCATTATAACAGAAGGTTGTTTTGCAAAACACTGAAGAAGATAGACATCAAATACCATCTCAAGGGTACATATTCAGTAGATCACTTTGAGGAAATTTATGAGCCATCATTGAATAGGAAAAAATATTCACTTCTATCCCCAAGAGGTAGCTCAATCGGCTGGAACCACACTTAATGAAGTGGTGGTTACTAGTTCGAATCCCCCCTCCCTCCTCTTGTGCGGACATGTCAAAAAAAAATAAAAGATATTCACTTTTGAGTCCATCAACTTAAGCAACTGTCATGACCGCTAACCTTATAATAAGCCTCCTAGATGTGTGCCCACTTTTCCTTGAAGCCAAGATTATTTTAGCAGTCTTCTACTCACATGCATTGCCACAAAGAATGTAAGGTGTACAATGCAGGTACAGTAAAATGTACTTTGTCACTGTCCATTAACCCAGATTCAGTATAGTAATCTGTTTCTCAGTAAAAGGCTTATTAGTTCAGAACAACCGACATTTAAAACAATGGCATTTACAGTGTTTGCTAAGATCTTGATCCAAATAGGATAGCAGTTGAAAAACTATATGAAAATCATCAGTGCAATAGACGACCCAACCGAATTTTTGATCGAAGCTTCCTTGCTTCACTTGTATACCCAGAACAGCGGAGACCATCGAGAACAGCATGTTGGGTTGACCTGAGTATTTTCATGCCACCTTTTAAGCAAGACAGCAAAAGCTTGGATGCACAACGGAACCTCCTTTCCCTACAAAGGTTGTGCACCAAGGAGGTGTAGGTAAACGAATCCTTAACCTCCATAGATTCAAACAATTTCATTGCATGATCAGTCAGACCAGCTTTACACAATCCATCAATCATGCAGTTGAGGGCAACCAAGTTTGAATCAAAGCCCATGGTATTCATATAATTCAAATGTCGTTGAGCCCCTTCAATATTCCCAGCCTTGCACAATCCATCAATTATAATTGAGTGGGTATACTTGTCACATTCCAAACCTCCGCTCTCTATCTCATCCAACAAGTTAAAAGCAGCTACAAAATTACTTTCTTTACAATATAGATTAATTAGGGTGTTATAAGACACTAAATCAAGCTCAATTCCATTCTTGACCATCTGCTCCATGTAATCATTTGCCTCTTTTATCTTTCCCATCTTAACTAAAGCACCAATGCTAGTGCAGTATGCAAAGCCATCAAATGTAAAGCCTTTACTCTTCATCTCCGACAAGATATCAAGCCCTTGTTCAAACTGCCTAGATCTAAAGCAGCATTTCATAACTGTAGTGTAGGTTATGGCATTTGGTTGATGACCAGATTCCCCAAGTTCCTTGAGGATCCTCCTTGCGGCCCCTAATCTACCTGCCTTGCAAAGCCCATTAATTAGAATATTATAAGTCACTAATTCGGGAACAAGCCCATGACGTTGTAAATTCCTAAATAACCCAAGGGCATTATCTGTATATCCATTTTTACAAAGACCATTGATCATTATGTTAAATGTACTTGGATCAGGAGAAAGATTGCGAAGTATAATATCCCGGAAAACCTTATAAGCTTCATCCGGTTTTCCCAATTTAAAGAAGCAATGCATCAAAGTGTTGTAACTCCACACATCAGGATGTATACCTGCTTGAAGCATTGATTCAAACAGATCCAAACATCGTGATAATAAGCAATTCCTGGCGGCACCAGCCAGCAAAGAATTGTATGTAACAACATTTGGACTTATTCCAGCTTCTCTCATTCTATAAAGTACTGAATGGGCTGCATCAGTGCCGAAAAAATAACAATGTGCATCAATCAGTGTATTGTAAGTTACCACATCTGGAAGTACCCCTAATCTTATACCATCAATGATAACTGCCTCAGCTTTTTCCAATTGCTGTGCTTTACAAAATGAAGCTATACATATATTCAACAACCTGGTGGACAATCTACAAACCATTATTTTGTCAGCCCAAGTAACTACCAACAGGACCTGCAATATATCAGAAACATCACATGTAAGATAAATTCCACCACTTCCCTAATAACAAATAAAACCAAAAAAGAAAAGAAAAGAAAAGAGCCAAGTAAGGAGACAAATAAATCTGGAATAATTGTTTTGGCTTCCACACCTCAATCGGGTTGCTTGCTATTTATTCATTTATAGAAGTATTGGTTACAAAAATCTTATCAACAAATCTATATGCTATACATGCGATTACACAATCATTTATCCATACATTTGAATTGCTCTTTTTATCTTCTATCTTCTTTATCTTTATGTTAACAACTTCCTCCTTATCTGTAGGAATCATTTGATGATCATCCTCTTCTGGTTTTGTTTGAACTATGGATGAAGAAATGTTTTTATTTTAGATTGCTGAAAATCATAGAGGAGAAATATTTTAGATTGCCTATCACTGGGTTGTGTTTCTAAATTTTTTCTGCTGTTCAGGAATTTGTGGATATGCTAAACAATTTCTGCCTGGGTTGTGTTTCTAAATAACATAATTTATCGAAAAAAAAAGGGGCGGGGGGGGGGCAAAGAAAGAGGAAGAACTACAGTACACAGGAAATAAGACAAACGGTTGCTCTAAAAGTTACAATATAATGTTTAAGAGATCCAAAAATTCCAAGAAAGATGAAGATGGGATACCATCTATAGCAACCATCACAAGAAAGACCTAACAGACATAAACTTAAAAATATTTTGAGATAACGCAATAAGTCTGGCTATTCACAGCACTCTAAATTGTCCAATAAGAAAAAGAGGAACAGTCATCCATAATCGAACTAATTCTATGCTGATCAACCCTGCATTAGTATTAAAAAATATGTCTCAGTTATCACCCACTGAACCCCAAAGAAATAACAGTAGTGGCAAAAAATATCTCTTGCAAAAAATGATTGTCAACAATCTTGCCACTAACTTTGTACAGAACACCAATCCACAAGTGTTGTATGGCAGTCTTAGTAGGTGCCATACAAATTTGTTCTAAATAACATAATTCAAATTTGTTCTTAGTTCTCTTCATGTTTTCTATGCCTTCTTTCCTTTGATTTGGCTACCAAATAACATATTTGAAATTTGAAAATGAGTTCGGTTTTAAATAAGTTAAGGTTTTAACTAACATATTTGAAATTTTTTTGTTCATGCATGCACCAGTAAGTACTATATATAATAGACTGCCCCAACCTCTGGAATTATGAGGGATTCATATATATGAGTTGCTTGATTGATCCTATTAAGTACTTCTTCTCCCTCTTGAAAGAATAAATGGAATAAGTGAAGTTTTCTTAAAATGATATATATATATATATACTGTGCATGTTAATTTACAATCTTTTAGGCTAACCACATACTGTTATGGACACCAATGCTGGCACTGGCGCTGACCCTGCATACTTATCTGCTGTGTAAATTTTCAGATTGTGATCCCCGGTAACTAAAACATCAGGGACATCCCAGGATTGGCACCTCCAGCTCCCTTAAGAAGGCTTTTGTGAGCTGCAGAACATTTGATTAGAATCCCCATTTCATTGCAGTTTTCCCACCCAGATATGATTCATGTTGTAGTTCATGACAAAGGGAGGTCAGAGGAATGCTGTTTGCGGGCGTCACTCGTTTTTTTGTTTTTTCTTTAATTTTATCCATTCTTGCTCGTAAATCACATACGAGCCCATTTTGCTTTGTTTTGAATGAATGGTTCCTTCAGAAAACCTTTCAAGACCACTCTAACCAAGGAATCACCAATTGCTTGATAGCTTTCCTGGGGAATTATAACTACACAGTAGTAATTGAGCCCTCTGGTGACTCTATCTACCTCTTAGATCAACATCTAACAACATAATCTATAGATTGCATCTCAAAATTATGACAATAACAGGGAAAAAAAAGAATGACCTATATAGTATATGGCTAGTGCTACATATTGTTAAATGACCAACTAGAAATCCCAAATGCATTCATCATATACATACTTTGTGGCAAAAGAGCAGTTCAGAATCCAGGATGTTATTGCGTTATCTCCATACATAGTTAAGGCTTTGAGCATCTCGACAATACCAAAAAAAAAACCTGCCATAAGAAGAGGAGAAAAAAAAAAATAGTCAACACACATCATTCCTCTAAAACCTTAAGACCATTTATGAAGACCTGACTACTGGTAATAAGGCATAACTGTCCAAACCCCAGATAAAGCAGTGATGGCCCTTCTAGCATCAAAGTTATCTTCTCAAACACAACCATACCTAAAAAACCTTTTTTTTTTAATAGGGAAAAAAAAAACCATATCTGAACCCCCCCCCCCCATTTTTATTATAAATTAAAAATTGGAACTCTGCTGTCCATCAAAGAATCATTGAGGAAAGCTTCAGAACAGAAGAATAATTGCGAATTATGAGCAACTACAGAAACAAGAAAGAAAGAAAAAAGTATTAAGCTTCAAAATCATATATGACGTGACAAAGATTCAGCAATACTGCATATACCAAACCAAATTGATGATAATCTAGCCATAACAAGCAAGCAAATTCAAATTTATTTAGAGAACTTTAAGACTATCTTGTTTGACGACAGTAAAATTTCTGCTCACTTCAGGGCATAGTGAACTACAAACATTCAATACAGCTCCAAATTTTCATGGGAATAGGTAAGATTTGCTGGGTTCAGACACATGTAGGAATCTAGAATTAAGCTAACAAGTAAGCTCGGTCGCAAGCTCCGGCTCAGCCAAATCGAAATAAAATAAAATTGTTTAGCAGAAAAAATTTAGAAACACAACCCAGCGATCAGGCAATCTAAAATATTTCTCCTCTTTGATTTTCAGCAATCTAAAATAAAAAACCCCAAATCACCCATCCATCGATCCCTAAACTGGGTTTTTTTTTTATCTGACCGACCCATGAGGAAAAAAAAAAAGACCCAACCGGAGAGTAAAAAAACCAAAGAAAGCAAAAACCCAACCAATCGGTGGAGGAGAGAGAGCCGACGCGTCGCCGGAGAGAGCAGCGAGATCCTTCGCCAGAGTGAGAGAGACAGGAGCGAGAGAGGGAGAGGGAGAGGGTTTCGTTCTTAAATCTTCGCCTGGGGCCGGAATGAGAGAGAGAGTGAGCGAGGGAGGGAGAGCGGGAGAGGGAGAGGCAAAGAGGGTCGCTGGTTCTGAAATTTGGATTTTGAATTTTTTGTGGGTTTAATTTTTTTGAAGTAATATCATTTTAGGGGTTAAACGGCAAAGAGGAACGATAGTTCCTGCCCAATATTTTTTTTTTTATTTATTTATTTTTTAAAATTGTGACATAAGAAAAAAAAGTTAGATAAGGAAAATAGAAGGAGAATTCAAATTAATAACTTCTATTTCATAAAGCGTTATCCACATCCGATTTAAACATAAGCATTGACAAACAACTTAATGCAAAAGAGTAATTAAAAGGTAAATAATTCTAAAAACATAAAAATGATTCACATTTATATTTTATTATAACAAATTTTTAAATAAAAAACAAAAAATAACCTTAAAAAAAAAAGGTTAAGAAACATATAATTTCCCAAAGTAAATCGAGTATGACTTTGAAAATTTTTATCTTTTAAAAATAACATAAAAGTAATTCTATTTTATTATACCTAAGAGCTAAAAATTAATGATGTCCCACGGTAAAATCAATTTCTAAAGTACTAGTTAAGTTTAATATTCAGTGTTGGGTTAATTTTTCAGAGCTGCATTTTTATAGTTAGATAACTTTCCTTGATCTTATTGGTGGCCACAGCTTGGCCGCCAGATCCATCTGGCAGACGTCAGATTTCTCAGGTATTTTCAACATTTATCTCTTCTACAGTTCTACATAACATTGTTGTTATAACAATCTTCAAAGATCTACGTGGTAATACTAGTAAAGTTTTTAATAAATAACTCAATTGACTGTGACCATATTTTATGAAACAGAGATCAAAAGTTTAATTCTCTTCACTCCTCTTGTACGTGCATAATTAAAAAAAACCCCACCAAAACCAATGGCATGAACATGGAAATGGAACAGAATGAAAGCAAATATTTTACAACTGCAATAACTCAAAAGCAGAGTCGAAGTACTTATAAACCCACAAGAAATATATTTTACAGGGGAAAAAAAAAAAGATGCATCCCATTAACTTGCTCACTAGGTTTCACTACTGACAGATACAACTCTAAAGCTGGAACCCATAACCATGCTTACAACATGAACTAAAAACTTCCCAGCTCCAATGGACACCAAGACACCACGGCTGTACAGTAAAAACTCAGCAATCCAAACCCCAAGAGAGCGTCAAAATGCTAAGTCTGTTATTCAACATATGGAAAACATGCAACATGCTTTCCAAACCGTCAACTACCTCAATTTTCAAGGCGATTTCAAAAGCCACCAAGTTGTTGCTTTGGAACATTCCCATATCTCCCACTGCTTCCATAAGCTGGAGGAACAGTGGTCGGCCCTGGACATTCTCTTGCCCAGTGCCCGGTTTGATGGCATTTGAAGCATTCACTAGAGCTGCCGCCAACACCTGGCCCTGAAGAAACTCTGTTAGCATAGCCCTGTCCTCCCAAGGACTGTCCAGGACCATTCATGATACTTGGGCAATTTGTGGAGCTATGACCAGTACCCCCACAACTGTTGCAGAGTAGATATGGACCAGGAGTGCCAGTTGCAGCAGCCATAGAACTATTATACTGGTTTCCGTACTGACCAATGTGATGCGATGATGCACCAAATACATTGCCAGCACTGTTACTGTTCCCAGTGTAGTTCACCATCGGTGATGTCGGTTGCCTAATTACAATATTCCCAATATCATTACTCCCAACTACAGTATTATTCATTCCAGTGCTACTAGGCTCTGCTTTAGGGTAAGAAGGCACATTTGATGCAAAATAACTGTAGTCCCCTGCTTTGAGCTTTTCCACCAAATCCAAAAGAAATCTGGATTCAGATGCAAAATTTACCTTTTCTGCTCTGACCACTGTTGACTTCACACGCTGTTCATCACTGAATGTCTCCTCCTTTACTTTCAACTTGAATATATATTTAGTAAATAGAACCTTACGAATGATTTCTCCAAATTTATCATCATCTTGCTCTTCATACTTCAAAAAATAGAGAGTTTTTGCAGGTATACCCATGATCTCCTCACCACATTCCTGAAACGCAGTTACCCATGTTAAGCCAGTGTGGTCCTGTATCTGGAGCTGGAGTATATACCTGTAGTCACATTCCTCAATGGACTGATCACACCTTTCACACCGCCATTTTCCATCCCCATTATTTGTAACCTTCTTGCTGCATTGCCGATCACCAATCATAATAGGGCATGCAGTGTAGCAGAAATTGTCGACCTTTATGAATGAAATGGTTGCACTGACAGTGATCCAATCTGGCTTCTCAGACGTCCCCAGCTTCTCATCTTTAATTTGAGATATAGTCTTTCGAATATCTGTCCTACCCATAGTTGTTGTTTCCCTGGAAATAGACACGGATTGGATGTTCCTTCCTTCCTTGTCAAACCATTCTTTCAGCCCATGAGTCTCAGGAAAATTTGGCTCTATAAATAATTGAGATGTAGAGAGAGTCCCCAGTGCCTTCCCGTTGAACTCATTGACTCTACCAGATTTCACTGCTAAAACAGGGAAAACCCCCGAATCACACATATTTTGCAGTCTCTGTCCTTCTGCATTGAAAAGATTTCCCCAAATAGTTAATTCTACACTTCGGCCAGACATGTCCTTCAGGTGTAGGGTTCTCTTCTGAGTCTCAGTACCATCTTTTTTCATTATTGAAGCAGGTGGGCTGATAAAAGACACAATACCAATTATATCCACAACGCTGTTCTTCTCCATGCCTTCAATATCACTTATGGGTCGGAAGTGAAACTGCTGCTGTGGAATTGAGCTGTCGTCATCAAAGCAAGGTTGTACTATTGATGTGCTCTCCAAGAGAATTTCATGATCATTTGGGAGATGGTTGTAAGCTTTTTGAGCAGGTTTTAAACTTCCCTTGGAAATCAGATAAACCTTACCAGCCTCAATCTGGTTGTAGAATTGATCAGCCACAGCATTAAAACAAGTTGCCCGAATTTCTCCACCATCAGAATCAAGAAGATCGAAAGAGAATACTTTACCTTCACCACGAGGATTATTGTAGTGCTTCAGTTCTCCTTTCGCTGTAACTCTAGCCTTGATTGTCCACCTGCCCTGGTATGGATTCAGAGCAGCAATGGGAATTATCCTAGGGGGAGCTTCATTTCTAGCTACTGGTCCTCTGTTAGTATAAGTTGGAGGTGGTTGTTGATACGCAGGCTGGGGTTGACGGTAAGAGGCACTTAGAGGCGGCCGCGGAGCTTCTGGCCTAGGACTGCGGAAACTCATGTTCTGACCACTATATGACCCACCCAGAGACACTGATCCAGGAAACCCAGCACTAGGCTCTGCTTTAGGGTAAGGCATATTTGATGCAGCATATCCTCCTGCATCAGAATTATTAGAATAAGCATTGCCATGTGATTGAATTGTTCTAGGATGCTCCATAGATACGCCAGCCATGTTTGGTTTATTAACCACACCATCAGCACGTGAACTTCCGGGAAAAGATTGGGGATTCCCAGTTCCTGTCCCTGGTTGACCAGTGGAGGGATGTACAGGCAGAGTCCTTGGTGCTGATACAGGTTCCCCAATAATATCACTTTTTTCAAGTATCAAATCCAATTCGACAATGATAATAATCCTGCTTGCATTCAGAAGAATCAACATGATCATCACCAAAACCATAACATAACATAACGTAAAAATCAATACAAAATAGCGGATGATGCAAAATTGACACAGAAGAAAAACTCATTAAATTGAAAGCTTTTAAAAGATAAATACAGCTCACACTCTCAAGGGATTAAACATTGACATCCCCCACCACATTATTGGGGTACAAGATGTAATTTGGTAACCTTTACCACACACAATAAGACCTTCCCAAAGTGGAAACTCCTACTCATCAAGTACATAAGAGTCTCACAACTATAAGGACCACACTAGATTAAGTAAGAAGTGAAAGAGAACCATATATCATGTTACCAACAATAACAAAATTATCTCTGAACATGAAGTTTCTAAATTTTGTCATGTCCAAAGATGCTACAGGCTAACAAATTTGACCATCTCCCACCAAAAATACACAATTCTCATGTGGCACCTCTGGTGGGACCCATTGGTCAATTGATGGATCCCTTCTTGGGATCTCCCTTCTCCTTCAAAAATAAGCAGTACTGACCAACGTGTAGGAACATTCTCTCACCAAATATAGTAACATATGTTCTATATAAGTACAAAATCCACGAGGTGTAAAAAAACATCAGAGACTAAAAAACAAAAAAAAGACATTCCACAATCTTACAACAGAATGCCTCTTAATTTACCCAACAAAAGACAATTTTGGAAGATCAAGACCAGTAAAATAAACTAATGACCACAAGCTCCAACAAACAAGCCTAACTGACTTTATATATGTCAAACCCAACATAATCGCTAATCCACAATGTATTCATTGAATTCAAAATGTGATGCTTCAAACAGTCTCATGGACAACATTTTTACCAAGGGCCATTTCAGGGAATCAGCAATAGCAAGTATCACTCCCTCTGTCCAATATTTATGATGGTTAGATCTACTTAAAAAAAAAGAAGCCACATTCTAAGAATTCATCATGATGCACATGCTTAAAAAATATATTATAACTTGTGGGCTTCCAGTCACTTAAGTTTTGAACTGTGACGCAAAGCATGTACGTTCTATGCAGAATAGATGCCAACACAAAACTATGAAATTATATGTCCAAGTAATTTCATGCATTATTCATGATTTCTGGGGTACCCAGTTCTCTCTCTGATTTTCGTTTCTTTCTAATACATTTACTTGCCAAAAGAAAAAAAAGGAAATCATAAATTTCAAGATTTTTAGTACATTGGGACAACTCATAGGACATGCCAGTGCAAGAACCATGGATAACCAATCTAAATAAAATAAATCAAAGTAGACCATATAAAATGGAACGCTAAAAATATATATTTTAAAAATATAAACGACCAGATACACATTAGATCAAATTATGCAACGGTATTACACAAATTCAAATTAAGCTATAGATATATCCCATGACAGTCACTTTCTCATATAAAGAACCCTTGCTTGCCTAAATTTCCCTGTCTCCAAAGTACAAGCGATCCAGTCTAGCCATTGTGCCTCATAATCATATTGAAGTTAAGCATAAATCAAAAAAGCCACTTAATCTGTACATCAAATTACATATGTACTACATTTGCTCAGGAGAAAAAATATTATATTTGTAGTAACAACAATTTTTTTTAAATACAAACAAAACAAAAAAAAATTGGGTCCTCCCAAATTTTCAAATATCATAAAGGCTACTTCTTTGACCGGTAACTCGATTTAACAAAAGCATCAGAAAGTGATTAGAGAAATCACAAGCTCTGTCTGTTCAAACATGCAAATTCTTTTCCTCGAGAAAAAAGCTCTCAAATCACCCATCAAGAAAATTCGAACCGATTTTCCATAATAGTCTCTCTCCCTATCCACATTTCTCCCGAGAACCACTGTCCCTCCAAACAAGCAAACCTAAACACTGAGATCTTCCACAAAACCCAAACATTTAAGCCAAATACATGGAAACAAATGAAATGGAAGGAAAAGAAAAGGCTCACATGCGGTTCTGGACGACATTGCAGACGAACTGCGTTAACTGGACGACGGAGCCCTTCTGCAACCTGCCGTCCTTGACAAGAGCGTTCATCTGCGTTGCGAGCATTCCCTGCTGATGGTGCGAGCCGTCGGAAAGCAAAACCCTAAACCTCTCAGTGTTGCTGTGCTGCTGCGCCTGAGTGCTAACCTGCTTCACGTCGATCACCTGGACCACCGGCTTCACCTCCTCCGCCTTCAACTCGCCCCGGCACATCATCATTATCGCACCCTCCGTCAGATTGATCGCCATTGGAGAAGACCAATTTCGGCGTTTGAACGAAGAGAAAGTGAGGGAAAATTGGAGAGAAAAGAGAAATTTTTGCTAACCCTAGAAATGACGAGGGGCGAGCATTTTGGGAGGGAAAAAGCGCGATATCTATATTTTTTGGAATTCCGAACGTGTCCCCCCGTTTACTTGGGACGTGCGTTTCCGCCGATTCGGACCCTCTCCATTTCTTTTGGTTCACGGTTGGGATGGGCTTAAAAACGCTCCTAAGGTTTAGAAACTGCCACATCATTTACGAGTCGGTATCTTCAAAAGGCAGTTCAATCGGTTGAGATCATGTCTTATAAAATGGAGATCACTAGTTCAAACCCCCCCTCTTATATGTACATGTCAAAAAAAAAAAAAAAAAAGAGTCTGTCTCTCCATTTCCTCCCTATTAACAGCAAACTTAACGTGTGTTAGACAAATTGGAAAATAAAAACAAGGAAAAACTTTACTTATTCCTCCTCAATTTTTGCAGTTTTTGCAAATACCCTCCAATGTTTAAAACCTCTCACTTAGGTATATCAAATTTTGGTTTTCTCTCACTTTGCCCATCCCGTACATAAAATGTTAATTTTATCCCTGACTCCAAAACTATACCGTTTCCAAAACGATGCAGTTTTAGTTTTGGAGTTAGGGATAAAATTGACATTTCGTTAAGATTTTCTGTATGGAAGGGCAAAGTGAGAGTAAACCAAGCTTTAAGGACAAAGTTTTCCTCCAAATTAGATTGGAGGAATTTCCTCCAAACTAGGTTGGAGGAATTTCCTTCAACCTGGTTTAGAAAAGTGACATGTGTCATTTTTTTTAATAACATGTGAGATGCACATGAGTTTTTAATAAAATTTATTCCAACTTTGTCCTGACTATTAAAAAAACATGTGCATCTCACATGTTAAGGGACACATGTCACTTTTCTAGATCAGGTTGAAGGAAATTCCTCCAATCCAGTTTGGAGGAAAACTTTGTCCAAACTTTAATATAACTAAGTGAGAGATTTTAAATATTTGGGGTATTTACAAAAGTTGCCAAAGTTCAAGGAAGTAAGTGAAGTTTCCCCTAAAAACAACGCAGTAAAGTCAAAGCAAGGAATAGGAAAGACAAACCAAAATGCGATAAACAATTTCCGAGGCTTTGTGGAGAAGGAAGTTGCACATTTAAAGGAAAAGAGAAGCCAAGGAAGACAATCCAAAGGCTTTTAAGCAAGAAGGAGACTGAATTTTCTAGAGAGAGAGAAGAAATAGTTCATTTGGGGTTTTTTTTTAATGAATGAATCATTTCATTAAAAACAAACCAATCCAAAAACAACCATCAACGATTACAAGCCCTACCATCGGGTCAAAATAAGCTTCACATAAGCCAAACAAAACTAAAACAACCAGCAAACAAATAACTACAGCATCAATAACTACAGAATTAATCAATAACTCATTGCGCTCGATCGCACTATCAAGCTCGAGCGCACTTGCGATCAATCGCAGATACGAGCGCATCATCGATCACACTAACAGAACTTCTGCAATCAAGTGTAGACATGAGCGCACCATCGGTCACTCTAATAGAACCAAACTAAAATTTTGTGATCAAGCACAAGATAGATCGCTTTAATAGAACCGAAATAAAATTTTGCGATTGATTGCATACCAAAATACGATCGAGCGCAACCTTGTATGCATAATTCCTCAAACCTTATATCTGCATAATCTGCAGAAAAAGACTAAAACCTTTGCCAAATTGCATAAAACCCTTATATCAACAAATCTATAGGAAGATTCCACAAGTCCGCCAAGAGCATATTCTCTCTTGTCTTAGGAAAGTTTCTACCAACTATCCTAGTCCTTACTTCCCAAAGAATTCTCTTCACCTGTTGTTCTTCAGTTAGCGGATGCCCAGGATGCTAAATCTCATTCCTAGTACACCAAATGTGATAAACTATAAATCCTAACACCAGTCTGCATATAATTCCTTTTAGATTCTTGTTCTCCCAATTGCTGACCCCCATCTAAATAATCTCATCCCATTTTATAGAAGGATTGATCACATTGCATCTACTCATAAAGAATTTCCAAATTCTATAGCTAAAGCTGCATTCAAAGAAAAGATGCTCCCTACTTTCAATCTAGTTATGACAATGCGTACATTGAACATTACCTTTATATCCCATTTTGATCAAACGATCCCCAATTAAGAGCATGTCCTTCATAACAAGCCATAAGATGAAAGCTTGTTTAGGTATAGCTAAGGGAAACCACACTAGCTTCTCCCACTCAATCTCAATCTTCTTCTTCCTAAGAATCTACCAAGTATTTAAGCTAACATAACATCTTTTTTTTGAAGCAATCCATATAGCTTTATCATGCATACTTAAATTTAATTCAGGAAGCCTAGACTGAATCACTACCAAAGCTTCAGACCTAGTTGTTGTCCAGAACCAATCACCATTAAGAATAACAAAGGAAAGCTTAGCCTCTACATTGCTATGTGCATCATAAACCACCCTCTGCCCAAAAGTCTCCATCCAAAAGAATACTAGAAGGGTGCCAAGAGTCCAATCACATATGAATATTCTCTCAACTTCCTACTTCAAAATTCTCTTAACCACATTCCTTAGTTTTAAGATTTTTCTCCAACTCCAAGAGTAGGACTGAGGTATACCAAAACTCCAAAAACTTTTTCTCTTCAATAAATTCTCCCTCACCCATGCCACCTAAATGGAACCAGACCTAGCAAAAATACTCCACACATGCCTATGCATAGAAGTCTGATTCCACACTTCCAAATCCTCCTCTATGTCGGGTTGGATTGCTTCTCTCATTTCTCCGGTTTGCACTCTCAGTATCCCTTTGGTGGAAAAGCATAAATTCCAAATTTTTGCTTCCGTAGCTTGTGATATCCTTTGGTTTTATAGGAACAAAGCTCTCCATGACAATGCCTCCTTTGATGCACGTTCTGTGTCGATACACATCAACAAAATCTTTCTTGAGCATTTTCAAGCTTGGCATTCATCATCTCAAGTCCCAATGGAGAATTGGATTTCCCCTCCTCTAAATTGGGTCAAGATTAATTTTGATACTGCCATCCAGGATTCTTTCTCAACTCAAGCTGCGGTTTGTCGTGATTCGAAGGGCTATGCTCCCCAAATGTTGGAGAAGCTCTGACAGCTCAACTAGCCTGTTCTTTAGCTACCACATTCTCCATCGATCACTTTATTCTTGAAGGTGACTTTGAAGTGGGGGTTCATGCTCTTCAAAATCCAAATTTTATCCAAGATTGGAGGATCTCTATTATTTTAGATATTCTAGATTCTATTCCTATTACTTTTGTCTGGGAAGCTAGGAAGGTTAAAAGAAGTTTTAACTTTGTGCTCATTCAGTAGCACGTTGAGCGCCGGATCTCACTCTGGTAGCATTCTCATCTCTTCTATACCCTTTCTTTTTTCTTCTCCATCTAGTGGAGAAGATTCTCATTTTGTCTTTTGTAGCTTGTTCCCTTTGCTCATTTGTAGTCGGGTTCTTATCTATAAAAAAAAAAAAAAAAAAAGTTCTTTTTTTCATCATTCAATCTTTATGCCTTTCTCTCTCTCTCTCTCTCCTTTAACCGTGCCTCTACCTGTTGATTTGCATTGAGATCATTGCCTTTCTTATTCGTAATCTTGTCATCAACTTGCTCAAATGGCAAGGCCGCAAAAGCTATTTCACTTGCTACTGTTCATGTCTTTGGATGTCATTCTTGTGAAATCTTTGAATATAATGAAGATGAGGATACTCTCTCGTGACTTATGGATGGATGAGAGAGAGATTTTACAGAGAAGAAAAGGAAGGAGAAGAAGTCACAGATGAAAGAGAGTTTAATGCATTAAAACTCTTTAATAGATATGAGCCTTTCAATTATTTAGTTAAATCTTAGCCTTTCAATGTTTTAGTAGCATGTGTATTGTAGTTTTGAACAAAATTTTTAATTCTTTAAGTTTTTTTTTTTTTTTTGAAAAATTACTCATTGAGTATGTCAAATCTTACAATAAAATTCACCCGTCCAATTTTGAGTGATACTACAAGTCTCTCTTGTGTCACTCTTGTGTCCTTTCAAGAATGATGCGGCTTTTAAATCACCATTGGGTTGTGATTGATTATTATAGCATTTTGATTAAATGATAATTTTAAGAGCCACATCATTCTTGGAGGGACACAAGAGTGACACAAAAGGGACTTTTAGAATTACTCGTCCAATTTTGTTAACTGCCATTAGTGTGGATCAAAACAGTGCGTTTTGACCCATAAAATATTATTATTTATTTAATTTTAAAAACACCCCTATTTTAAAAAAAAAAATCATAAACACCTCATATTATATATATATATATATATATATATATATATATATATATATATATGTATGTATATATGGGGGTGGCTCCATAGGCCATGAGGTGGCCAGCTACCCCCTATGGGATGGTTCGGCCAACCCTTTTTTTTTTTTTTTTTCAGAGGTGTTTTTAAAATAAAATTAAAAATAATAATAATATTTTAATGGGTCAAAACAATGCATTTTGACCCACACTAACAGTAGTTAACAGAATTAGACGGCTTGAATTTTATTGTCGTTTCGATGTACCCAATGAGTAATTTGTCCAAAAAAAAAAAAAAAACTTAAGAATTTTAAAATTTTGAACCTTTGACTCAAGCCTATCTGAAATAAATTTCTTAAATATAATAAATGTGTCTGAATGCTATTACTGTACCCAATGAATAATTTATCTAAAAAAAAAAAAAAAAAAAACCTTGAGGATTTTAAAATTTTGAACCTTTAACTCAAACCTATCCGAAATAAATTTCCTAAATATAATAAATGCGTGTGAAAGCTATTATCATTCTTCAAACAATTATCAAATTAAGTCAAATTTGACCTATAAAGGCTTGATTTACCTTTCAACTCCCACTTGGTTCCCACTCAAAAATATCTGCATGACTTCACCCCTTTTAATGGGTAATACCCACGCGGTGACGAATCAAAGAAACCCACAAAAATCCCTTGCCCATCTGGTCATAGAAACTCCGATCACCGGATGAATGATCCGGTGACCGGAACGGTGAGCCAAAAAGCACCATACATCCATTAAAATTACGTAAATAGCCTACCAGAATTCCTTCCTGGGTTGAATGGATTCCCGGGAGGCCTCTCCCTTGAAGACCGAGAGGAGCGAAAAGAAGGGCATCCCCTTTGTATTGTTGCGATGCAGTCTGGCCCTTCTCTTCCCTATCTTTATCTTCTTTTCCATGTCGTTTCTGGTTGGCTTCGTAGCAGTTTTCGCCGCGAATTCACAAATTAGCAGCCCAATTTCCGTGCCCTCCCAATGCAAGATAGTCTCCAGCAGTGAGTCTTCTAAAAATGTGTATATATACATAAAATAATTTTTTTTTTTGGTTTTGGTGCTTCTGATGCTTAGAAAATGCATGTTAGCAAAAGAAAAATATAATTTTGTGCCTGATTTGACTTGCATTTGGTTTGATGGGATTTAATTTTGAACTATTTAATTTCCCTTAATTTTCTCACGAACCAAACGTAGGTTAAGCTGGTAGTGCTGAACAGCTGAAGGTCCATATGTGAAAATATTACTTTTAATAGAGTGCTTAATTATGAGAACTATTAAACTACGTTTTTGACAATGTCAGCAAAAGTTGAAACATCGGTGAACTTGTCAGATAATGAGAAACATGGAAAAAGTTCAGTTACATGTTTTTGAAACAAATCATGATACAGTTCCACTGCTGTTAGAGTGATATAAAGTTCTGTCGTGGTTTTGTTGAACCCTCTTCTGATGACTGAGAGGAGGTTTTCCACAATATATCATACTGTGGTAAGTTGGGTTATTGGGAAGGTTAACACGAGCCGTCTATTTGGAATTAGCTACGAAAACTATGTCAAATTGTTAATCTTGAAAAACAACTATAGTTTTTTTTTTATAAGTATAAAAAAAAAAAAAACTGTAGTTGTAGGACGTTTGTTGTTCTTTGCTATGGTTTCTTATGCAACTCTTAAGGTTTCAGTAGACTTTTGATGTGGTGGTCATGTGCTGTCTTATGAATTTAAGTGTAGCAGATGAACTTTATGTCTGTTGTATGTTTCCTTTTATTGTTATTTATTCTCTTTAAGCCATTCTTGTGTTTGTGACTAACTCATTCCTTCTTCTTGATGATTGATGCACTTGCTCCTTTTCTCAAACTGCTGATGCTTTGCAACTAATTTTATTGGACATTTCACAAGTCATGGCTTACCTTAAACTGATTTTTCAGCATTTAGATCTAAGATGAGACCTTAGAGATTGGACATGGGAACTGTGACACTGCACATTTGAACTTTTTGATATATACAGCACAGTCAGCACTACTTTTTGATTCCATTGTCTCCACCCTGTAGATCTAAGATTAGATCTTAGGATTGGACGTTGAAACTGTGACACTATAAATATGAACTTTTTGATATTTTCAGCACTACTTTTGATTAATGAGAGATTATTGATTTTCACCTTGTTGAAGAGGATCAAAGATAATATTGAAAAACAGAATTTCTGTAAATGCATTTAAATTTACCATAATCAATCAACAGAAACTGAAAATATGAACTCTGATTAGGTAAACACGTGATATAGTTATGTCCATTTTGTTTCATTTTATTGTTTTGAGAATGTCATTTCTTGTTACACTTTTGCTCTATGTAAGTCTCATTTGATCAAGTACTTCATCTTATTTCAAAATTCTATACATCATGTGAGCTGTAGTAAAGTATAATCTGCTTGAAGGTGTGGATCTTAGGTTTGCTAAGGTCTGTGAACTTGGACTGTTCAATTATAAAGCCAAGCATGTGTTTTACCCCCTTGAGAGAAGTAAGTTTCGGTGCCGTTATGACTACTATTGGGCTTCAATATTCAAGGTAATAGTAATACATCCCCAAAGTGCCTTATTTATTTATTTTGTAATATTCTTCTTTTTAAGCATCATTTTGCCAGGTAGTAGCACTGAAAGTAGCAACTATGAATTTGTGTTCATAGTATTACGATTTACTTGAACTGGTTCTATATTTGCTATGTCTTGGACATTTAAGCTGAGTACCAATAGTAAGGCATTTTTAAAAGCCAACATATTTTTCTTAAGTAATGGCTCGAGTTATTTTCACCTAGCAGATCCCAATATTTTGTGTATTGAATTGAAAAAAAATCTATACTAATGTGTGAGGTTCTCAAATAATGTTAAATTTGGTACGGGATGGTATAACAGTTTGTCTTTGGCATGATGTATAGTGCAGGAGGTGGCTTTGAAGAAGTTATCTCTCGATATGTTTTTCTTGGCTGAGATTAGGATGTTTCTATTGCCTCATATTTATGTATTTTGGGACAAGGAGGCAAATATTGGAATCTATGCTTCGATGGAGCTTTTCAGTATTGGGAGTTACAATCAACATATTTAAGCTTTTGGGTTGTGTGAGAATAGATTGTGGAGGCTGACTGCCAATGTGAGGTTTTTTGTATGTCTACTTATGGTTTATTAAGAGGGTCTTCCATTGTTATGTTTCCTTGGAAGAGTATATGGGGTGTTAAAATTCCTGAGAAAGTTGTATTCTCTATTTTGACTACAGCACAGGGAAAAGTTTTGATAGTTGATTGAGAAAGAGAGAGAAGAATATCCCCTAGACACTACTGGAGGGAGGGGGCCGGGGTGTGGCCCTCCCAAAATTCTTGGAAACAAAAAAGTGTTAAGACTTTTATTTCAAAGCCTTAACACTCTAGTGGTTGGCCCTGAAAAAATTCACAATATATATATATATATATATGGTGAATTTTGAGCTCACAAATAATTCTCAATGTTGTCATTCTTTTTGTATCACACGCTCTCTTGACTGATGCATTAAGATTTTTGAGTCCATCTTTATATTGGTACATACATACACTTGGACTGGACGTATGCATAAATGCATATGTTTATGAACATAGGTAAACTACATTAGTCTAATGTGAGTTTTTCTTTGTAACATTGCAGGTAGAATACAAAGATCATTCTTCTGGTCGGATACAACTTGCTTTTGCAGAAGCTCCAAATGAAGCACTTCCTCTTAATTGTAGGCCTAATTTTGGTTCTGCATGGTTGACCAAAGATAAATTCAAGGTAGTGGTTGCAAAGCTTCTAGTCTCAGTCATGATGTGGTACAGGCTTGAACTTAATATTAATGTGTTGCTAGATTTAGCAGGATGTTATATATATCTATGTTTAAACCATTTTTCTTTTCCTCTTTTCCTTAAAGTACTTGATAATTGGTAAATTTGATGTTGTCACCTTTTCTTTTAGGTGAATAAAACTTATAACTGCTGGTACACATCTGGCATCTCTGAAGTGAGCTTATATCAGTATGGATTTTCTGGTTGCCATGCAAAAGATCCATCTACTATTGAGATGATTAGGCGTTATTCCTTCCTGTAAGTAGATTCCATCTTCAACTCAATATTTTCCCCCAGTAAGGTTTTGTTCTGTTCGTAGTTAGGTTTGGATGGGGGATTTCTTAAATATTGCTGTTTTTTTTTTTTTTTTTGGGTCTGGATAGGTCTGAAAAGTTTGAATCCTAGTTGAAAAATTTGAACCCTAGTGGCTTCTCCTTTATCTATCTTCATCTTCTGTTTTTTATTTTTCCTGTCGTTTTTCCTTTCTTCTCCTCTATAAGCTTCTTTTCTTCTGCCTTTCTCTCTTTTTCTTCATTGGTCATTCCCTTTTTCCTTTCTCTTTCTTTGTTCTATTACTACTGTCTGTCTGTGGCAGTCCAGAAAGTACTAACATAATTATTGTATTAAGACCACGTCCTGCAAACTTGGTGAGACGTTTCTTTCCACTCTTCTTGGTTTGATCTTTTATTTTCTAAACCTTTTCAATTTTCTCTTTTACCCTGTCTTGCTTTTGTTAGTTTCTGGGGTTTTATAACTGTTTCCTACTGCTTCTTTTTCTATTTGCTATACACTTGGACAGCAGTTTGGCTTGCCCCTTTAGTGATTAGCTATATAGACTTTTTATCTCTTTTCTCTTCTTCTAGTTAGGCCTTTTTCTCTTGTATACTCCCCATGTACTTGGGTTGCATCCCTTTGCTCTTTTGATATATAAGCAACATTACTTAAAAAAAAAAAAAAAAAACTGTTTCCTACTGCTCTGCTACTGTTTGTTGTTATGATGGATTTATAATTCTGTGGTTAATTAGTTCCCATAGATATATGTTTGCTGCCCAAACATTTTCTGCATAATAATTGGCTGAAATTGGTTGTTTTATTCTATACTTATCAAAAAAAAATTGGTTGTTTTATTCTGTTTTTTGGCTTTAGTGCTAGTTGCATGTTCTGTTGTGGTTGAGTTTTATGTTTTTTTAACATAAAGTTCTCCAAGCTTTATCTAGAAGCAATTTTTGAATCCTAGGCTGCATTATAAACCGATGGTAGATCATTTGTGTATGTCATTCAAGATAGAGAAGGTAGTACCATAGCTCTTGTTATGTGATGATCAGGATTGACATTAGATTAGATCATCGAGTTATCAAATTACTTTGGGAAGGGTGTTTGAGATAAAAGATGAAGATTGACTGTACTTTTTTGTTTGCTTGAAGGACATATTCCTGTAGATTGTCGCTTGCTAGGCTTGATGTAACATATGCAGTAGGAATGATCAATTTTCTCAACCTGAGGCTGCTTATAGAAGTGATTTTGCACTGAAAATTGACATTAGAGTGGAAGATGTACTGATGCTGACTTGGCTGATGTACCATCTCACAGAATGGAATCTTAGTTGAATGGAATTTAGTTACAGAGCAGGGAAAAATTGTCTACCCTTGCTAGGTTGAGTGTAGGGATTAGGATCTTCTCCATTTGATTTGAAATGGACTGTGCTTATTTAGAAAGCGGGATCTTGCCACATACGTAGAAGGATTAAATTTAGCCATGTCATTTGCAGCGTCAAATATTTTAGACAACATGGTCATTTTATCTGTTGACAGATGCATCGACACTGGATATAGAGAGACTTAGTGAATTTTCGGGAATGAGAATCTCCATTGATTGTAGGTGGAACTTGGAAGTAAAATAATTCATTGTGGCGAAGTTCTGAAATCTTTCCACAAATGGTTACACCCACAAGCCTCTAGTAACTCCTTGTGTTGCAACACAAGTTACACAACACCTCCTTGTTTTTGTAATTGTCATCTTAGTCCATGCTAGAACATTAAGTAAATGGTTAAATTCACCATTTCATATCACCATAAATTTTTGAGACAGTTAGTGATTTAACATGGTATAAAGTAGTATCCTAAATTTGAACGCTGACTAGTTAATTCACTTCCCATTTAAATTAAATAGTCAACGTGTTGGGCTTCACTCGAAGGAGAATTTGGGTCCATATGTGAGGAAATGTGTTAGGACATTAATTAGATAATTAAATTCGCTATTCCCATCACCTGTACCTTGTGGGACAATTGGTGTGTTTATAAAACAGCAGAAAAGGATAATGTATGCGTGTTTTTGTGTGTTGTGTCAGTGTATGTGGGTTTTGAATGCTTCTTCCTCAGTTGTATAATTCTTTTGTGTTTCTTAAAATGTCAGGTCCACAAAATTATTACAGTCCTGGTTATCAAGCGTGGGAAGAGCCAAGTATTTGAGGTTGGAAGTGTTAGCTGGAGTTGTTGCTGGTTTTTTAACGTCCTTGATCTCCATCAGCTTTATCAGGGTTATACATCATATGAAATCGTGGTTGCCTCACATCTGTGTACCAAGGGTGCTCCCACAGGCTATCAATATAGCTCGATTGAGGCACGCTTGCTTTTTTGTGATATACTTCTGTATTGTTGGTTGGTTGGCCATCCAGTATGGGAAAAAGCTTGGGCTCCCAGAGATTTTCACAATTCTGAAGTCATAGGCACTTTTTTTGTTTATTTTTTTCTTTCTTTCTTTCTTGTCACTCTGGAGAGAGCCGATATCTGCAATATTGGAATTGCAGGGAGGTGAGATGACCGACATTCCTTCTGCAATGATGTACAATTGAGTGATACACAACACAATGTATTGAATCTCATCATGTAGGATATAATGTATGTAGCAAAGCAACAACTTCATGCATAGGTTTCTTTAAAATAAGAAAGCTGCGATAGCCCTCTTTCGAGTATGCATGTCTTTATGAATCAAGTTTGTGGCATTAAATCGTTGTCTTTAGAAAAAAAAATGAAAATGAAAATGATCGATGCAGTTTTTTAAATGATGAGATGATATTGAAATTGCAGAAACAGAACAAGAACAACAAAGATTACAGAAAGGGGTAACTAGCCCCTAAAATATTGCGTTTTTTGTAAATATTTTTTAATGTTTAAAGTCTTTTACTTTGGTGTATTTAACTTTCATTGCGATTCAGTTACTCCCATTCCGTTAGATATTAGAATTAAATGAGACGATAAAAATGATAAAAAGATCTTTATACTTTTAAAATTTCATATCTCTATTAGGATTTAATAGAAAATCATAATAGAAGAGAATAACTGGAATGAAATAAAAGTTGAATACACAAAAGTGAGATATTTTAAACATTGAAGGGACGTTTGCAAAAGGTGTGAAATTTTGGGGGGCTAAGTGAAGTTACCTTTTACAGAAACCAAAAATATTATCGACCAAATAGATGGTACAACATCGTATCATCTTTCCCTAGACCTGTATTGGAGCTTTTTTTCTTTTTTTTCAAGGGCCATCTTATTTACTATCCCTATTAAGTAAATTCTGAACTCGTGTACAAAACATCTCGTCCACACAAATCAGGTGAGCTTATTGCATGTAAGTTGTATATAGTGAGCTTTTTGTAACTTGTGAGTAAACTTTTTGATTAATTGGAGTACTTTTCTCTTTGAACAAATGCATTTGAAAAATTAATTAAAAAGAAAAGACTCGATCTTTAGCCCACCCACCAAGAGTCGAATGAGTCGAATGACCCATCCTGTAAGTTGAATGTCATCAACTTCTTTTGCTTAGATTTATCATAGTGCAAGCAGTATGGGGGTTTTTCCTTCCCCAAATCTATTATAGCTCATTTTTTGACGTGACAATGAAAATTATTACTAGATTTTTGGGGACAAGGACCTATTATAGATTGCAATGATAATGCTCCAAAATCTTCCTTTTGCACCCTAGTCAACAGTCATGCTAAGAATCCTGAAGATCTTACTCTTTTACTTGAATATAATACAGTGAGATTACAATCACTTACAACATAACAGCTAAGAGAGTGACTGTGTTACTCTGTTAAAGCCAAAGGATATTGGTCTTCCCAAGCCCATGCTGTCCCAAGTTACAAACTCAGGATCACATTTTTGGAAGGGAATCTTGCCAAATTTTTGCAGCTTCATAGATAAAAGTCTAAAGCTGGCAAGAAATCCATGGTAGCAAATATAATTAAAACATCTTGCCACTTTCTGAAACGATCCTCTCTATCTCTTCTAGTAGGCGCTCTTTTTCATCCACCAACTCCTCGTTCTGCTTCTGAAGCTCTTCTATCTGTTTGGTTTGCTCTGAATCCTTCCTGAAATTTTAAGGTACAAACACTTTGATAAGGACTAGAGACTTCTGGCAAATGTTAATAAGATATGCGGATATTGAGATTGCTTAAGTGACTAAGCATGATAATAGAGAGTAAATTGTGGAGTCGGGATTTGCGCTTAAGACTTTTGCTTTGGTAAAGATGAATAAAGAGATTTATATAGATAAGCAATCCACAGAATTAATTGAATTTTTATGTAAGAGGTTAATAAAGGGATTAAAATTTCTGACATGATAACCAAATCCATCCTCTGTGGGTTGAGAAAAAAATTCCTATGTTCCCATAGAACAAAGATAATTCTGCCGGAGTCATGATTATGCACGTTATTTTATGGAGGCTGGTACAGAGGATTAAGAGAGAGAAAAGTAAATAGTATAAAGTAGGCTATGCTAATGAAATTATCAAGAAGAAAATACGAGAAGTAGATTCACCTCAAGGCAGAGATATGCCTGTCGATGAGGTGGGGGTGAAATAGAGTGTTGGGAATAAGGGCCAAGTCTTAGAGCTTTATCTCTACAGCTCTATTTCTCTCCCTCATCAACCTCTATTCTCTGCTCTATGCTTCACATGATATGAAATGTTCCATCACTTCCTCTCAATAGAATGCGTTATAGATAGGCATATTCTATTTAAGTTAAATGTACTACTCATGTATCTTGGGCAGGAGTTATTTTGTTGAAGTGGAACCCTACAGAAACAGTCCAAAGACTTCCATAGAAGGTAGAAAAAATTAGAAGAGAGAAGTGTCATTTAAAATGGCTAGGCAGAGCTTCTAAACTTGTAAATTGTGTCTGTCTGACTTCATTTACTAGACTTCAAGGTTTTAAACTTTATATGGTCAAAACACGCTGTTTATAGGCACCATTGTCTCTACAAGTTGCTGATTCCACAGGTTAACTATTGTTTCCGTGAGACACCACTTAATATAGGCAAGTACTAAAATAATCATTTGTAAGACAACACTTTAATCAGAATCACCAAAGTTCACAATGAGTAAAGACCAAAATTTTCTATTCAAAGAGGTATCTCTAGTCTTGGACATTAGATTATAACCATATGATATCTTGACTGTAAGAAAATAAATGTAGATTTTTCTCGATACCTATTCATGAAGGACAAATTAAGTTTGAGTGACCGCACTTCCTTCTCGAGGTTTTCACAACGCTTCAAGACAGATTGCATATCTGATGGAATTGCTGGTGTCAAATTCCTTTCCTTTGCCTCTGCCATTCTACATGAACAAGAAATTCAATATAAACCAAAGCTTGCAAGTTGTAACTTCCTGTAGCACTAACAGACGATTTTATCCTTTCATGTTGCCTACACAAAAGAGTACTTCTTTGAATTGAATGAAAATATCAGGAAAATATCAAATCTTCTACTTTTTACTAGATATAATTCTATGCATCTTGCTTGTTCCAAATTAGGAAATGCGAATAGAAATCAAGTAGTGATTGTTAAGAAATTCTTATGTTAGACAATACGTATTAGATGATAACTGATAGATGTGTGCAATGTCATTCCATCAACTGCACTGTATATCATCATATGGCATAAAGCTAGATGCAACTTTCTTCATTCAATCAAAAGAAGAAGAGGAAGAAGATTAGAGACCAAAGAAAGACCAGAAATTAAGATTAGGGAAGAGATGATGCAGCTTCAAAATGATATAAGATCCTTTAGGACTGAGCTCCATCAAACAAAAATATCAAAGAATCCTGTAGCATGTTTCTGGACTTTCATGTATAGCAAATGTTAAAAGTGGCTTTCTGGGGGTGCTCCATGAACCCAATTCTGATTAACATCAAAACTGTCTAACTCTTCTATTAATAAACAAAAGAATTATGTCAAAAAATGTTCCTAACTACCAGCCCCATGTATTGTAAGGATCTGGAACTGAAGCAGATCATGGAAAAGGAAAGGCATCACTTCCAGAGGTCTGTGATTGATTGTGTCCTTCTAGGAGGAGCCTGAATTTCATTTCGACCTTAGAAGGAAGCAAGTGTAGGGATTCACATGATGTCAGACATAAATCATACAAAAGGAAAATTCAAGGGCCCTTTACTTCTGTTGGGATGAATGGGGTGATTTAGAAGATGCTTTCTGATAGGTCAAGAGATGAAAAATCCGGGAAACTTTGACTCTTTCGGTATATTGTAATTGAAGTGTTTTAAAAGCTGAAAATGAGTGTTTGGATATAGCTGAAAACCCAATATTTTCCATACAAAAGGAAAAATTCCGTTAATCCCTTACAAACTTACAATTATCTTTAAATAAAAAAATTATAAAAAAGTGAATTAAAATAATGAAACATAAAAAGAAGATGTTGGACATTAGCCTCCATGAGAGGGCGATCACCACTCCTACACCGGAGGGGGTTGGAGATGCACCCCTCCGATGTTCATCCCTACAAAGGTGGCGTGGGGACACACCCCCTCCGTGCCCCTTGCAAAGGTAATAGGGGTGGGAAGACCCACCCATCATACAGCCCCCCTCCTTGTGAGGGGTGACAGCTGTCAACCTGTGGAGACCACCTCCATTTATTATTGTGCACCACTGACAGGAAAAAAAAAAAAAGATTATTTATTCCAATTTTAGTGTCTGCAAATGACTGAAACGTGAAAATTGCAGCACAGAGATTGCCAGAGTGACAAATAAGCCTAAAATGACAAGTCAAAAAACGGTTTCCAGTAGCGAAACCTGAAAGGTATGTTCAAGACCACAGAATTGTCATCAATTATATGAGTAAACATGTGCATACACTTTCTTCCAAGCTAAGTGTTAATCATCAAAAGTAAATGAAAGAAACACAAAAGCTTTAGGCTTATAAATAAAATGAATTAAGGCTGGGTTTTCTTCGTGTACATGTGATTTTGGCATGTGTCTTACTAATTTCAAGTATGCTTAATGGATAAAACACATAATGGGTATTGAAGCTCTCACACCACTGATAAAAAAAAGGGGACAAGGATAAAAAAAAAAAAGGATTATGGAAATTTGAAATAAAATAGTCAAAAAGAAAGAGGACACCTCTTCTCTAAATTGTAAAGCTAATTTTACGTACTTTCGTGACCGCTCCACCCTACGCTTTTTTGTGTAATCCTCCTTGTCCACTGCACAACTTTAGTTCATTAGAGTTGATATGACTGCATAAATGTTGCATCTGTTAAATGAAAAATCTCTATATGGTGGAAATATCAAAATATGCATACCAATGAAAAGACAAGGTTCGACATTTGCAAATAAATGGATGTTACACGCACACACACTCAGGTAAACATATAAATGTCCCAATTCAATTTTTCAGAAAACATGTTAAATATGTCAAGCATGGTTTCTAGTTTTCCCAAAAGAATACACATTAGCATTTCTGTTGCATGCGTAGCAGTTCACAAAGAAAAAAAAGTTAAATGTGACATTGAATAAAAACAACCATTGTGTTCGGACCAGGCAGAGTAGCAATCACATCAATTTTCTTGCATGCATAGTGTATGTTTAGTTCTTCTTCAACATACATGCTTTCAATTTATTTTTATCCTTTTATAAATATTCTTTCATTTTTTTTTTTTTGGTTAAGATCATCTTAACAACAAACAGAGATACAAGCTGAGAGCGGGCAAGATGTCCTAAGGACTACAAACAAAAATACAAAACTATAAAACTCAACAACTAAAGGCCACCACAAACAACAAAGGACACCAAATGAAGAAGACCAAAAGCAGCAGAAATCCAGAAGTAGTAGAGGCAGCTGAAAAAGAGCGAGTGGAAATAAGTGAGAGGGTACGGTCCAATAAAAATCTTGACCAAAAAATCAAGATCAAAGGCTGCTGTAGAAACCAGCTGTTGCAAGCACTTCTGGCAAGGGTGCCACAGAGGTAGACTCGTGCATCATAGAGATACTGACAGCGGTTGAATGGAGGAGGTCTGCAGCTGAAAAGCTTGGGGAAGAAGAGGCTGCTCTGAAACAAGGTGAATTTGGATCATTTGAAAAGAAGGCAAAGAGGCTGGGAGGAGGGGAATGGAGGAGCAAAAGAAAGAAGAGGCGGAACGAAGGGGTTCACCAGAGGATCTGGGAAAGCATTACAGGGAGGCAGAGAGGCACTGTATGATAGAATATGGAGAGGCTCGCCAGAGGGAGTGGAGAAAAAGTTAAATTACTGTTAGTATACACAGACTCAATGCAATATATTCAACATAGTTGGCAACAACTCGTGTGAAGAACAAAATGTCTTCAACTATGAAGGGAAGCAGACAAAATTGGTTTCCATTTCCAATCAGAAATTCAGGGTTTGGGCCAACAACAATCAAGTTCTGACCAATTGCACCATCCAATTTAAATTGCATCATTTGGATTTCATAAGCCCCCGATACTTTCTTTCTCTTTTTTCTTTTTCGATTGGTAAGTTACAGCAAGCATAGAGAGGGTCATGAAGCCCTGACCTCCCACTCCACCCCATTTTCCCCCATGGAATTGAGTTTAGTTAATCATTTTGTGTATACATACAGGACTAGTTACGTTGTCCATGATCACTTAAAATTATGCTTCCCATTTTTAAATTCATCTATCCAAATCACCTCAGCACATTTAGCAGTGCAAGAAAACAGAATATAGAAGTATGCTTTAAAGAATAAAACTTTTATGTCCTTGTCAAATTAACTCAATGAAGCAAATAACAGAAGACCTAGTGTCCTTGCTGGTGAAGTTTTAACCATCATTGATTACCTGAAACCACTGATGTCACAGATCCATATCGGACTAGACTTCCCCTCTGTTCAAGATTCCAGAAAACAGCAGAAAGCAAAAAAAAAAAAAAAATTTAACTGTGTAAGACATTTCCCCATACTTTTTGAGCAAACTACTCACTATCCAAGAGGGAGTATACCTTTCGATCTTCTTTCAAAGTGTCAATTATCCGCTCTCTGATTTCTGCAGTTCCACAAGAACACACACTTGAAATATCTGAATTTATAGTTCTTCCCATGAAAAAGAAGAAGAAAGAAAACAAAAGAATATTATGTGGTGTATTTGGATGTCACATAATATAAATCTTCATCATTGGTAATGCCAGAATAAAATGGAGAAGACTCTTTCATTCAAATTGACTGATTCAACTTTATGGGGCGTCCCAATGCACCCTACAAAAAATATGTTTTCTGCATAAAACAGTTGAAAATAATGTCGAGAAGTGCATCAGCGATTCCTAAGTAGAGGTGTATTAGCTTCATGTGTTTATAATTTGATTTAGAAATATAAAAAAAAATTGTTCACTAGGTGAATGGAACAAATGCCAGCAGACACATGGCCGAAAAAAAAAGGTGAAATGCCTGATGCACCATCGAACAAGTGCCAGTAGTCACAAGGCCGAAAAAAAATGAAGTACCTGATCCGATTATACTCTAATGACTAATGATTTCTACAACTAACAACATTGATGGTATGTATATGTGATTGAACTAAGGCATTCCATCATTAGAATGAAAGACAAGTAGTTATCTGTCAGTAAAACTCACAAGAGCAACTAAAAGCGCTCCAAAAACTAACATTATGAAGAGAAAAAAAAAATTGTTGTATTAAAACCCAATGCTCGTAAAATAAAGAGCAAAGAGTCAAGAAGGCTATGAAGGAGAAGAATGATGACAAAAATGAAGATCATTGTTTTAATCAACTAATGCATATTGGACTCTATACCTTTGGCCCTAGTGCCATTTTCTGGACTCCTATTTCCAACTTGTTTCCTTGAGCTCTCACAAATGCTTAGAGTTTGACTTGAATTGCAGGGACCATCACATGCATCAAACCCTGATGAAACTACTGGTGCAGCAGCAGAAGATTCACTTTGGGAAGGTTCTTGAGAAGCTCTGCTCAGCTGGACTGGGTTTGTGGGATTTACAAAACCTTCCAAGTCAAGATCTATGGATTCTTCAACTGTCTGTAAAATCCCAGGATCATTAACTTGGACATGGGATACTTCTTGAAAAGTTCTTGGCATTTCATGCAAATGATTATTTTGCCCTTGATCAAAGCTACAATTGACTACAAAGTCATGACCAGGAAAAATCCCATTAGAGCCATCCACAACAGCTTCTTTTTCAATCTGGTTGCTAAGCTTCTTGCGTTCTAATGTACCCTTCAGCATGCTCACAACAGAAGAAACTTTATCTATATCAGCCATTTGTGGAGCATTGAGAGTAGATGAAGATGAATTTGAAGGAGAAATGAATGCACCCCATTGGCTTGGAATCTTAGACATAGAAAGGTCATTGAAACAATTCGAATTCACAAATCCTTGTTTCACTGTATTGACGCCATTCTCAGAAGCATTTTGCATAACCTCCATATCTAGTGTTGTTTGAGCGCTCTGCATAGCAGCATACCTTCTTCTGCAAAACAAAAAAAAGCATTTATTCAAGTTTCATTGTTACAATTAAATAATTTGAAATCCACATTATCACATGCACAAGTGTTAGTATGCATGTGTCAGTGATTTCAGAAGCAATTTGAGAGAAGGGGAAAAATTGATAAAAAAATACATTGAACAATCCATTGTTTGGTCACTCAAGGGTTCAACAATATGTAAGGTAAGATTGTCTCTAGGACTTAATTCTTATTAGTAAAATAATGCATCATATGTTAAAATTTTCATAAATATGATTTGACTGGTTTATATACTACAATATCAATACCGCAACTCAGAGGATCGGCTTCTTGTCATTGGTTGAGAACTATGAAACCAAGCCTGCATAAATAGTGAGATATAAGAAAAATATGAAGCTTTATTACACTGAAGTTTCGAAAAATAAAAATAAAAATAATAAAACCAACCTTGGCCAAATATAAATCTGTACTCTGCAATCCCTTTTCAACAGAATTCCTGACAAAACTGAAACAAATTATATCACAGACCATTATAATCACTCTCTTGACAAGAATTCTTAATTTTGTCAAATAAAATTACTTAATTTAATCCAAGAAATAATCATGGCTCCACTAAATGATGCAATCACTCTGGGGAACATGTAATATGACAAAATGGGCATGTGTATTCATATCAGAGGGAAGCATTAAACACCTGATATTTTGTTGATGGAGATCTCCAAAGATATTATCAGCCACAGAATTATTTTGTGGATGTAAATTTTCATTGCTTCTCTTCTTTTGTAGCATACCCACATGTTGCTGACTAGACAAACTGGCAAGTTCAGTGGATAACCTGAAATGTAAGAGTAGTTATGTGCCAATATTAAGTACAACAAGTACTTTAAAATTTAAATGATGAACTTAGCAATGAAAAAAATATGATTACATACTCAAAGAAGAGATGATGTATGGAAGTTGTAAAAATAAATGAATGAATGAATTTAATTAATAAAGTGATACTTTATGGCAGCATGTACGATGTATAAAACAACTAGATGAAACTGATCAATATCTTACCATTTTGGTATTTCTTTATGGCTTCAAATTTAGGACATGAGTCTAACTTGTTCCCTTTGTTATATGTTACTATGTAAAAACTTAGGGTTCACCTGTTTTCATTTGGTGTGTCCTAAACATAGCTCTATTGATCAGAAATCATAAAAATTATGAAGTTGGAAGTGGAGCCAATGGCATCAGTTAAGATAGTGAGGAGAGACTTTAGACTCCATATAACTAAACCACCAATAGAAAATAGTCGAGAAAAAAGCTTTGACTAGTTGAAAATTTTCCAAGTGCATTTAACTTCATTTTAACTGCCTAGAGAGAACTTGCTAATTATATATCATGAATATATGAAGCATAAATTCAAGTAGATCTAAAGTAAAGATCAGCTCAGTTAACATTTATTTCCCAAAATCACCACCTTCATTAGTATTAAGGTTGAGTAGAAGGACAAAACCTTGTTCAAAACAAAATTTAAATATCATTAAACCAACAACTGTAGTGCACCCTCACCAATCGTTCTCATGTCCAAACACATTCTTAGAAGCATCCTTTATTTTGATGCTTCATAGTCTCTTGTCTGATATATACTCAGTCACATAAAGTTTGATCATAACAGAATGAGAGTTAATCACATTTAGCTTTAAGGACTAGGAAGCTTGAATTATGCTTTTTCCACCATTTGAACCTACTGATGCTCCACTGCAGATTAAATAATGGTCATCATGAAAGATGAAACAGAAGTATAGATTACAGCTACATGCAATTGATGGAAAATAAGTTATCGTGTTGTTGCTGACCTTCAGCTAGATAATTATATGGTGAAACAGTTATAAAAACCAGAAGGTAAGTGGTCTAATCATGTATCAACCGGGAAAGGTAGCTTCCAAATGTTAAAAACTTAAATTCCTTTTATCAAAGTTCTGAACAGATTTTTGTGGTTGTTGACACTGTCGTTTAATAATTATCACGCATGTAAAATATACACTGTTGTTTCTCTGCGTTATCATCTGATAAAGATTCAGCCAAAATAGTAAAAAACAAGATCCACAGGAATTCCTTTAGTAAGGTTGCTGAAGTCCATATTTCATAAAAGATGCACTTAGTCCGAGACTTTTCTAAGATAGCACTCACCTCCTTGATACTGGTCGAGTCACGCTGTACTATGCCTGGTGAGTTGTTGGAATTGTTCTGGAAATAAAAATATATCAATTGAAGAAAAAAGTAATGAGGAAAAAAAAAAAAAAGAAGAGCCACATTCAACCACAAAACCACAAGTGTAAAAATCTGGAGGTAGACTACTCTTTATCATTCGCAACTAACCTAAATGAAGTCTATATTCAGTAATCCGATTTTATGATATTCATTCATTGTTTTCAAATCAAATGCCACCAGATTGATTTTCTTTCACTATGGCATGACAAAACCTTTAAGTTTCTATAAGCCTACAATGATGAGATCAATCGATCTCCTTTTGTTTGTTTTATGATATTTATTCATTGTTTTCAAATCAAATGCCACCAGATTGATTTTCTTTCACTATGGCATGACAAAACCTTTAAGTTTCTATAAGCCTACAATGATGAGATCAATCTATCTCCTTTTGCTTGGTCCCATCTTCCTTGAAACATCTACAACTTTCCATGGTTTTCAAATCCTAAACTTAAAGATAAAGATAAACGCTCAGTAAGTAAATGTATCTGGCAATTCCAAAGGTTTGATTAACTTTTGGTTAAATCCTATTAAAAGATTAAAAATGCATAGCACCATTTAGAGCTCTAAAGTCAACATTTTCCAAGTCTAGAAAAAGAAGGTAGATGACAGTTTTCCCATGCATGAAAGTAGAAAAAGCTTTTAATTTCAAATGGATTAGCAACTGGCAAATGATCTTCATGTTTCACTTTCAAGGCGGGGCCATTCTCACAGCAAAAATTTTATGCTTACAAGGCCACATTACAATCAGCAATGCTGCATAACCATGCATGAAATCAATATTGTAAGGAGATGAAAGACTAAGTTGCTAGTAGTTTTATTTATAGGACTCACTTAACAGCATAAAGAAGAACAATGTTAAGAATGTTGATAAAATGAAAAATGGAAAAAAAAAAAAAATAGTAATAAAGCAAGTGATGAGGATGACATTGTTTACAAAGGAATAGATTGAACTTCTCTGTACCTCAAACTTGCTTCAACAAAAACATTGTTCGACAATCCTTTTATGAATGTAGGAACTTCATAGAAGATAATGTTCGTTTCAGAAGTGCTAATTTGTTTAAGTAAATTACTAGGAAAAACATTATTATATCTGATTTGAGACAATAGCAACTAGCAAAGCTCATATTCACTAAGAAACTAAGAGTATTATGATAAATTAGGTATCTGCATATTTGATATTCAAATCTGCCATAAGGCTGTAATTTTCTATACTAGTTTTCCATCCAAGAATCAAATGCAGTCAGACTGAATTGCAGGGAATAGCCTTTTTTTTTTCTCCCTCTCTCTCTATATTCGCTCACAAGAGCTATAAATATATGTAGCTGAAGAAAGATAATTATGGTTGCAAGACTCAACAAAGCTTTTAAAAAGATCATAGTGAATGATCCAACTGGTTTCTTTGGCACTTGATTCTATAATGTTAAAAACCCAATTTGTAGTCAAGGAAGAAAGTCAATGAATAAGGATAATAAAGCTCCCTTGCCTCTCCATTTGTGAGCCAACTTCTGAAAAGCTCCTCACTGTCTGCATGTCGAAAGCTGTGAGAAAGGTTCTTAAAACCCAACATCTCCATGCTTGGCGCTGGCATCCCATTTGAAGTCTCCATGAAATATTTCAAGAACATCTCCTCACTGGAGTTCCTATACAAGTCTTCCATCTCCAGAAAACTCTTTTCCCCTTCAGTCCTTGGAACTGTCTGAACCTGATTCAAATTCCTCTGACTACTTTCTGGTTTTACAAAGAATAATCTGTGAAGCTTCCCTTGTTTCCATTCCTGACCATATTACCTTTTTCTCGAACAAGAAACTAAGATCTCCAACAAAAGAGGACTAATCAATATTTACACCAGAAAGTGGACTCTACCCTCACCACCCCAACAAATAATTGAATATTGTAAACTGAAACAATCATGAAAAACTTGAGTTATAGCGATTGGCTTTAGAACCAAAACTCGCAAACTCAAACTCTAAGGAAACGTTGCACCAACAGTTTGCACCTGAAACACAAAAACTTCTGCACCTAAGGAGAACATTGGGCCAGGCTTCAACTCAAAATCAACCAAAAAATTGACCCTTTATGAGTATTTGTTGACATTTGTACCTTGATTCAGTCCAGGCTACTCTTATGACTAACTGGGCACAAACAAATTTAACTTTAAACTGACAAGAATATGCTAGACAGAAAGTCCTATGTACTAAGATTATACAAGAGCTTAGCTTTTTTCTATTTGAACAATTCTACATACATACGGTGGGCATGATAGTAATGTATTCAAGCATCGGCATCCAAGAATGGTGGATTGTCTTAAGATTCCACAACGTCATAGTTTGTCTTATTCTTGATTTTGAGACGTAAATTTGCGGCGGTAATTTTAATCTCCAATGGTTGAAAAATAATGGGAAACGACTCATCAACGCCACCATGTGGAAATGTTCAATTCACACGGAATAATTTGCAAAAGAAAAATTGAGAAGAAAATTGGGGCTTTACCTGAGGTAGAGCAGTAGGATGATGGAAGCCATGAAAAGGACTTGTTTTTGGGATTTAAATATTCTAGCCGTTAAGATGGCGCTTTCATAGTCCTGGTGGCTCTTGTCTATGAACATCAAGTACACATACATCATGCATGGGTACATTCATTTCTCATATGTCATCAAGTGGGAATAATTTATAGGGCAGGAAATTGTGTATGGTAAGAAACTAGTATGGTCCATCGGCTAAAAATTACATTTTTATTTCAAATTATTATTACGTCAAAGTTGATATATTACTTTCAACCAATCTTCTGATAACTTTTTTGTTATATATATATATATATATAAAGGTTGGTTGAGACTACTATATTACCATTGTGAGAATAAAAATGAATAAAATAATTTAATAATAATAATAATAATAAAACTATTTAGCATTACTCATTTAATTAACTTGAGGGTGCTTCTATCTCTACCATGTCTTAAAAAAATATGTATATATTTATAATAACAATAAATAAACAAGTTGTTCATTAGTTGGCTGGTCGAAGTTGATGTATATAAACTCGACTCGAGTTTGATTTGATTTTTAATGAATCAAGTTTGAATAAAAATTTAGACATATTTATTAAATAACAAAATCGTATATAATTTTTATAATTATGTTTTTACTTTTAGATGAGAATAATTTAATTATTTACAGCAATGAGAAAGAATATTGTTCATGATGTAATAGATGACGCTTGAATAATTGTGATAACGAATCTTTACATGCATATATATATATATATATATATATATGTGACATGTGTGAGTTTATATATGCCAATGTATATGCGACATGTGTGTGTTTATATATGCCTTTGCAGGACGAAACGACGTTGAGGCTTGGGGAGAAGTTTTTCATTTTCATTTGATTTGTAATTAGCTCTTTGTAATATCAAAATGAATTCAGACGTTCTTGTGGTATGTCAAAACAAAAGGCAATATACTATTTATAGTCAAATTTTGTACACTAACTTAACATATATCGTTAGTGACAATGACTTAAATAGGATACATGACACAATTTTATTAGTTTTAACGTATTACACTATCAAAATATGTTAAGTCTGTGGACCGAATTTGATTATAGGAAATAAATTATTTTTTTTTGGCATGGTTCAAAGACTTTTCAGTTCATTTTAATACCACAAGGAGTTAATTACAAATTAGATATATCACGTAGACTAATTTTATAATTTTGCCTATTTTATATGAGGGAAGAATAAATTAATCAAGTAACCATTGAATAAGCTTGAATTTGTTTAAAGAATTAATAAACTAAGCTTCAACATATAGTTTAACTTGGTGATGACCCAAGCTTGAGTCATGATTGACAAAAATAGTAATAGTAATAATAATAATAATAATAAAGTTAAATTTGAATATTTTTATATTCGACTTCATTACAGCTCTACATTGTGATCGATCAGTTTTTCCTTGGGTGAAAAGGGCAATAGGGAGTTTAGAGAAAATAATTGCTCCGGCCTCGTGTAACTACACTCAACCTTATTTAGTAGACTACTATAATTTGATGACGTGAAAGTAAAAAATCGTATTTGGATTAATATTTGTAATATATATATATATATATATAAGGGCTGATTTTGACATAGTGAAAGGTGTGTACGCATAATATTTGTAAGTCTAATGTGTAGACCATCGGTGGTGGTGGTTCAATAGCCTCAAAGAAATCCTCAAAATGGTTGGCATGTACTGAGGTGAGAGTTCGACTCTCGAAATGGAAATCTTCAATCATATTAGTACTAACTGCTTTAAGTTCCACTGATATTCTTATGGACCTGAGTCAGGTTATCATGACTCAGTTGGATTTGAGAGATCACATGTGGTTTTCACCATCTAAGATCCTTTTGTGTAGCTCCCAGCAGGGTAGGTGTTGTTATGGTCACACCCAACTAAAATAGATATAGTTGATTTCCTTTGCCTACCCTTTTAATTTTTTTTTTAAAAAAAAATCCTAAAATTATATAATTGATTTAATCGTTACTTTTATACGAACTTTATTTTTGATAAAGCATAAACATTATCATAAGATAGAAATATAACAGGGCCTTGCCTTAATCGTCATAGTGAGACAATAGAATGAACCTAATCTGCCACTACGTCTTGAAAAAAAAAAACAAACAAACAAACCTGCATTAAAATTAAGGGATAATTTCACTAACCCCCCTCAAACTTTAGCCACTTTTGCAAACACCCCCTAACATTCAAAAACTCTCACTTACCCCCCTTGAACTTTCAAAAATTCTCACTTACCCTCATCCGTACAAATTAGGACACAAGTTTTTTTAAAAAGACCTAAATACCCCTGTTTTTTATTTTTTTTTTAAAAAAAATATATATTTGGAAGTTGAAATTTTATACAAAAGTCACCATTTAAAATTCACTATTTAAAATGTCAACTTCCAAAATGTTTTTTATATTTTTTAAAATGAAAAACAGGGGTATTTTGGTCTTTTTTTAAAATTTTGTGCCCTAATTTGTACGGATGGGGGTAAGTGAGAATTTTTGAAAGTTCAAGGGGGGTAAGTGAGAGTTTTTAAATATTAGGGGGGTGTTTGCAAAAATGACTAAAGTTTGAGAGGGGTTAGTGAAATTATCCCTAAAATTAAAACAGAATGAAGTATTGATTTTGTTACCATAAGAGCTAGTAATTCAATGATCTTAAATTTTCATCTGGTTGAGCATGTATTAGGAAGGGGTTCAACTTTGTAATAAAAAATTATCTTCAAACTTTATTAATATTAACAGCCTTGAATTTTATTGGTGTCCTAATAGAAAATGGCTTAATCGAACTTGAGGGTTCCTACCGTTTAGGCATTTCTAGTGCATTTTCTAGCGGGGTACTACAATAATTATGCTCAGATAAAATAAATACTCTGATTGCTTACTCCTACTTTTTCCTTTTAAAAAAAATGAAGTATTGATTTCGTCATGGTTACTTCACTTTGATAAATTAGCCAAAAATTAGTTTTTTAGTGGCTCAACAATGAACATAAAGAATGCAACATTAGACCTAAGCAATTAGGTAATCACACAATAATTTAATTGACATCGAATATGCTTCCTTCACTCACAATTCGTCTCCAGCAAAACATATATCAGCAATAAAAAAGGTTGACCAGATTCATTTCATATATTATGTGGCTTCTAGCGGTTGGAACCCTAATCATAGAAAATTATTGTAGGATTTTGACCAAAAAAAAAAAATTGTTTCTATAACCGGCTGAGTCATTTTGTAGACACTTGAGAAAGCATATACTCTCACCCTATATATAAGTGGAGTTGGCTCATTATACAGATAGTAGAAAGATTATCCTCAAACAATAAAAGATAGAGTAGAACATTTCATTTAATTCTAAAATATATAAGTGTGTTTGGCATTGTGATTTTGCATACCAAAAGTGCATTTTAAAAATTGGTATTTGAAAACGTAAAAAAATGAGCGTTTCCAAATTGCAAGATGAAAATGGGTGTATTTTTAAAAATACATAAATTTTAAAGACTAGACTACACTTTTACCAAATACTAAATATTAGCGGGAGTTTGGACCTCAATGCCAAACATATAAAGAAGTGATGCCAATATATAAAATTGGTATCCACACATTGACAATTACAAACATCAGTAAGTGCCACAACATACAGCTGAGAATAATTTAAGAGTCAAACCAGTGAAATGGCATAATTCCAAGGAATAATGAGAGAGATTCATTCATAAATCTGACAGTTGATTATTTTTGTATTATAATTAATGATCAATGATTAATGATATGCTTTTAAGAAGCCGGCATAGTTTTAGTTTAAAGTTGGGACAAAATGCTGACATACTCAACAGTACCCTCTTCAAATGTGACATCTCCAATATGAGTCATATGGCACATGGCTTAGAAAAAACAAAAGAAAGAGAAAAGGACCCATATTTTATTTCACAATCTATAGATTCTAGTGCATTTTATGCAACATGCATACCAATGCTCTCCCACATAAGTTCTAGGAGCAATTAATTCAATAAAATCAAAGATCTTGCTGATGCTGAAAAAAGGAGGAGGAGTAGGAGGAGGAGGAGGGAATATAACCTTTTGAATAAGTTGAAGGAATATATATATATATATATATGGTGGAATGGTTTAAGGAATAAACAAAAATAAGAAAGTAGGGTGTCGGGAATATAAATTATAGGTCGATTCCACTCAATTAACAAAAAAAAAAAATCTTTAAATCTTCTCTACATAGTAACTATACCGCTTGTTTCAAATGATAGCTTAATTGGCTATAGACCATGTTTTATGAAACGGAGATTATTAGTTCGAATCGTCCATCCCTCCTTTCCTTGTGTGAACATGTCAAAAAACAAAAAAACAAAAAACTATACCGCTTATGGCCATTAATGAGACATGCATGTTAATTAATCTTAAAATCTTCTCTACATAGTAACTACACCCCTTATGACAATTAATATGGAATTAGAATTCTCTCCATTTCAAATGAACTGAATAATATTAAATTAATTATAGTAGAATGATACTTGTTTTTCTAGAATTTTCATTAAATTTGAGATTTTCAAATTTATAAATCTCAGCCGTTTATTTTATCTAAGCATTTAATGAGGAAACATGACTCATTTTAGACGCTTAAATGAAATGAATGACTAAAATTTATAAATTTGAGTTTAAAGAAAATTCTAGGGGATTTCTATCTTGATAATTCAGGCCATATGAGGAAAATTAATACATCTTATTGTTATTAATAATACCATATTGGGTAAGAAGCCTTTGTCATTAAAAAAAGGGGTACACCTTTCTCAGAAAAAAAAAAAAAAGGTAACACCCCACACATTTCACCAATTTCTCTCTTAAAAATTGACATACTAACTTAAGCATCATTGTGTTCCCCACCAATATATCCATGTGAATCATCAGTTACCTGTGTCTTTAATATTTTTCTTTCAGGGCTATATAAGTGGATGCATTTATTGCCTATAACCTCAATTGCAATTGCATTATGTGGTTATCACTTTTACACACTGCATTTGTTTGCTCACCTGGGTATAGGGACGGAACTAGGGGGTCGCTAGGGTAGGCCATGGCCCCCAACACAAGGAAGAAAAAAAAATCAAGGGATTTTGTTTTACCCACTAAAATTTTTGGCCCTTGACTCCTGCCCATATCAAAGTCTAGCTCAGTACCTGCCTAGGCGTGCAGTTACCATCCACTATCCATTTGGTTATCGATAGCAAAACCACACTGTTAGCTACCTACAAATAGGCATTTTGAATATTCTTTGGTCACATATAAGCACATCCTCTCACCTAAAACCACTAACCACATCCGCATATACAGTTATTAGTTTTTGCTACCTACATTCACATTTGGTTATGCGGATAATTGTTAGTGAATAGGGTTAATTACGATTAATAACTGCTTGCTTCTACATTTCTTTGTTTTGTAAGTATCATTGACTGGATTATAGTCGTCAATGTAAGGAAAGAATAGAAACAAAGCATGTAGGATGTACATCCAATGCCAGAAGAAGGCACCTTTTTCTGTCTGGCTTTGAATCAAACCCATCTAGCCAAACAAGTTCATCATATAATCCCATAAATCCAACTACGCAATGACAGAATCTATGGAGTTTGAGGTCTTTTATATTCGTCCTTCTGTTTTTGGGTCAAACTTGTTTCTACTCTGAGGGCCCAAAAGTCACAACTCTGCCACTCTTTCGTTGTCATCAACAAGTGAAAGACAAATCACATCGCCATACGAAGCTTTCTTTGTAAAACAATTTTCCAACGATTGAAAAATAATAATAATAAAAAAAAAATTAAAAAAAAAATTGTGATTTGTCTTTCTATATAAACTCCAAACAGCATGATTTAACCCAATAAATAAGACAAAAACAGAACACAAATTGGACTGCACTTTGAATGTGATCAATATTTTTCCAATATACATAATTAATTATAATTGATAATTAAATTAGATTCATTTATTGCTTCAGCTTCATTTCATCTCATATATACATTTGATTATAAGAACATATCATCTTGTAATATTTGGGGAAATTTAAGGGATGGCAGAGGCTTATTTTATTCTGTAATCCTTTGAGAGCCTTCAATGGGCAACAAATTTAAAAAAGAAAATACGTATAAATTATTTCACATAAAAGTCGGTAATTTACCATGCAATTATTTTGTTCAAACACGTTATAATCATTCCACTGTATTGACAATGCCATAAAATGTAAATGTTAAGACTCCATTTTAGCTCAGCACCTGGCAACAGAGGTGTGTAAGAGAGAGAGCTGGGGGGGAAAAATGAAAATCAAGAGAAATTCTGTAACAATTAGTTGATGGGAAGGAAACAAAGGTACCATCCAGCTCAACGTTTCCAACAGAAGAACCCAGATCAACCATGACTACTCTATGCTATTGCTCTCTGTGGTCCAGGACAGTCGCTCAAAGGGCTAAGGAAGAGCTGAAAACTTTCCCCAAAATCCACAGCAATAACCAATAAATACAACAAATCAACAAGCTGCCAACTCCAAACCTTGATCCATGCCTGATTCAAGAAAATTTTTAGGGAGCGAAAACTAAGTCATTGATTCGGAGTTTCACTCATCGTCATCATAGCAATTTCTACATGATGATAATAAGCTAATAAGTATTAACCAAGAGTTCCGTTGAGCAATGTACATCTAAGATCTTTCATGCCATAGTTAATAAAAGTTCAGAAAGTCGAATACCTCAAATTGATTTCATGAAACACATGCCATGGTTCATAAACAACTGAGCACAGGCAAGGAAACTCTCTGTTACCCTATGTCTAGTTTTCATTGTTCAGTTGGACAAATGACTCAAGTGTGCGACTCTGTATGTGTGACTTTCCTTCTGGAATTGGGCACCTCCTAAAGCACGCAAGGGGCCACCCACCCTTTCCCCTTGCCCCTCTCCAATCTTAAAGACGATCAGCTGATAACTGAGATGATAACTAAGAGGGGATTTGGATCAGCAGCGGATAATTTATTCACTGCAACTTTTCTTATCTACTGATCTATCTGCTGCTTTGATTCCAGCCGAAAAGCGAACTATTGCTTTCATAGCAGCTACTTGGCTGCTTATCGATTTTTTTTTTAATATATACACATCCAAATTATTAGTAGATATTCTCAATTAGAGTGTGGGGATGAATGTGTAGAAAAAGCAGTATATTCATAAAAAGAATTTTTTAGGCTCTTCTTCTATTTTAGGAATCTTAACTAATCTATACTACTACTACTAACTAAAGTCAGACTAGGTCTTCTACAGTGAACTAGTTTCTAACCTACAAAGCAAAGGTGCAATCACCGCCAGAGGTTTTGCCCCTCCTTGCTCTCTTTGAAAAGGTGGATCATCTTCATGGAGTGCAATTTGGAAATAACACTATGCTTTTAGTTTTAGATTTAAAATCTCCACCTACCTCCATGAAACTGGATCACAAACAAAATTTTCCTGACTCTGAGATCATGGATCCACTCTGAGCAGTATAATCTATTACTTCCATAAAACTAGATCACTGACCAATTTTTTTTTCCTGATGTTGAAAGTTCGAAAATTTTCAAATTCAAATCATAAAGTCAACTCTTTGACCAATACATGCTATTATTCTTATCAAGGCCCATTTAGAGTCGATTGTACAAGTGATCCTGGACATCTTGCATTTTCATTGAAGCCCTTTGGTGGTACCCTTCTGTCCAACCTATTGGTGCAACAGAGCTGTACTCTAGGTTTTGCCGCTAGAGTAATTTATTGTATTGGCTTCACTTAAACTATACATTGTGCTTTGAGTTAGGTTTCCTAGTCATTAGGTGTATCATCTATTCCATCAGCTTGTGTGGTTCAGGATCCTCTCTATTTCACTTGAAATGAAGAACCATTTCATGATTCAGATTAAATAAACCAGGTCCTGGCGGTTTCTCTATAGCGTTTTTCCAACCTTGTTGGGATGTGTTAAAAGTAGACATTATGAAGGTCTTTCTTTCATGGCTTCCATGATAGTGGTAAGCTCGAAAGAAGCCTTAATGCTACATTCATTACCCTCATTCTGAAGATTACAGGGTCTATTGATCTTAATGACTCTCACCCGATTAGCCTTGTGAGTGGGCTTTATAAAATTATTGGTAAGATTTTGGCAAATAGACTAAAGACAGTGTTGAAAAGATTATCTCTAAGTCGCAAGATACATTTAAACAGGGTAGGCAGATCCTGTTCTTATTGCCAACGAATGGCTTGATAGTAGAATAAGATCTAGCGAGTCGAGTGTACTCTACAAGCTAGACATAGAAAAAGCCTATGATCATGTTAATTGGGATTTTATGTACATACTGAGGACATGTGATTTTTGGGGTAAGTGGTACTCTTGGATAGCTCATTGTATTTCAACGGTGTGATTCTCAATCTTGGTGAATGGCACTCCCACCTGTCTTTTTAGTAATTGCCGTGACTTGAGACAATGGGACCCTTCGTCTCCTTTCTTGTTTGTCATTATGATGGAGGTTTGGTAGGATGATTTATGTTGTAGTGAGTGGGGAGTGGGGGACTGTCATCTAGTTTCTCGGTAGGGACAAAGATGGACATCTCTCATCTTATGTTTTGAAGTTGTCTCGGCTTGAAGGTTAATTTGGCGCTTGAAGGTTAATTTGGCTAAGTCAAAATTGGTTCCCATGGGTGATGTTGACATGGATAGATTTGCAGATATTATGGGCTATGGGGTTTCCTCTTTGCCTTTGAATTATTTTGGTCTTCTGTTGGGGCCTCCTATAAAGCCAAGTCTACTTGGAACAAAGTTATTGAAAAGATAGAGCTAGAAAATGATGTATTTGTCTAAGTGTGGTAGGATTAACCTTGCTAAGAGTAGACTTTCCAATTTACCTACACATTTCATGTCCCCCTTTCCTATTCCCATAGGTGTTGCAAACCGTATTGAGAAGCTTCAATTTGATTTTCCATGGGGTCGGCTAAGTGAAGAGTTCAAATATCACTTGGTAAGCTAGTCCAAGGTTTGTCCTCTAATCTCCGAAGGAGGAGGATTGGGAGTTCAGAACTTGCCGATGTTCAATCGAGCTCTTTTAAGTAAATGGCTATGACGAGAGAGTGGCTTGGTAGAGAATGGTGGTAGATGCTAAATCTCGCGGGTTCATAGGGAGGGCAGTGTTCTTATGAGCCTCCTAGGACGTATGGGGTGGGCTTATGGAAGTATATTAGAAGGGGCTGGGAAAAGTTCTCTAGCCATATCAGATTTGAGGTAGGAAATGACACCAAAATTAGTTTCTAGCATGATCTGTGGTGTGGGGATATGGCTCATAAGGCAGTCTTTCTAGATTTATTCGGCATTGCCTGTGCGAAAGATGATTCTATTGTGGCACACTCAAAGTTCTTGGGTGGCTTTACTTAGTGGAATCTAAGCTTTGCTAGTGTGGCTCATGACTAGGAGGTTAATGTCTTTGCCTCTTTCTTTAGAGTGTTGTATTCCACTAGAGTGAGACGGGAAGGTGGAGATAAGCTTTGGTGAGTCCCTTCAAAAAGAGGTTTGTTCCTTGTTAGATCCCTCTACAGTATCTTGGTTCACAATGATGGCTTATGTTTCTCTTGAAAGAGTGTTTGGTAAACTAAGGTTCCTTTAAAGGTGGCTTTTTTTGCTTGGTTGGTGGCCCTAAAAAATATCCTTACCTTAACTAATCTAAGGAAACGACACGTTCTTACGGTTGACAAGTATTGTATGTGTAAAACAGGGAGTCTGTGGACCATCTTCTTCTCCTTGTGAGGTGTTTGGTGCCTTATAGGATGTCTTCTTTATGCCATTTGGGTTGTCTTGGGTTATGCCTATACAAGTAATCGACTTATATGTGTGTTGGTGGACTACCGAGAGCGCTTAGAATGCTATTGTGTGGAAGATGATGCATTCATGCCTTGTGCTTATGGAGGGAAAGGAATTATAGAAGTTTTGAAAACTATGAATGAACTTTTTTTTTTGATAAGTAAAAATTGGATATATCAAAAACCCATAAGGGGGTGCAATCAAATGCACAGGGGGTGCACCACAACGGAACAAGGGGCACAACACAGCATACAAAAGAGAGCGTCTAGACACCAAGGGAACACCAAAGCTCACAAGGAGCTCCCCAAACAAACCCTATACAACCCAAGAATTACAGGGAAACCATCTTGCCCTTTGACCACCAAGCTAAGCTCCTCTTTCCTCTTGATGAGAGAACTTTGGAGAAGCTTATGTCATTATTTTTCTATACTTCATATCTTTGGACAACAACTTTTGTTATCCTTTGGTGATTAGTTACCATGATTTCCTTGCTTTCTTTTCTCCTTCTAATTAGGTGTTTTCTCATATACACTTCTTGTATGGGGGTGTCTTACATTTTTAATGATATCTCAGTTACTTATAAAATAAAAATTCAGATTATATTTTACAAATTTAATGGTGTATATATTGTTACATGGTGAAGATTTTGCCACACTGTTTAAAAATTCTAAATTACTTTTTTTTTGGATAAGTAATGTATTATAAAAAGAGTACAGAGGGGTACAACCCTAGTACACAGGAAGTATACAAGAGATCGCCTGAGAGGGGCTAGAGAAGAGAAAGAGAAAATCAGAAAAGGAAATCACTGTAGGGGCCAGCCAAGCTGCCGCCCACGTGAAAAGAGTAATATAAAAGAAATGTAAAAGATCTTCCAAGCTTCTTTCGGAGTCCTCGAAAAATCTACCATTCCTCTCGGACCAAAGGCACCACATGATACAAAGTGGAACCATTTTCCAAACCACCGCACTGCACGGACATCCCTCGACCACCAACAATGCAAAAGGTCCATCACCCCCCTAGGCATAACCCAAGCCAAGCCAAAGCGACCAAAAAAAGCGTTCCATAAAAATTGGGCACTCTCACAATGAAGAAGCAAGTGGTCTATAGATTCCTCTTCTTTCTTGCACATCCCACTCTTCCTTAAATTGTCCAAGGTGAGAATTTTGACAAGAGTAGCCGACCACACAAAAAACGCCACCCTCGAAGGGGCTTTAGTACACCATATGCTCTTCCAAGGAAAAGGAAAACTGACAGCTGAGTTTAGAATAAAGTAGAAGGATTTCACCTCAAACTTTCCTTTCCTATTTGGAACCCACCACATTTTGTCATCACCACCATCCAAATTGTAAGAGTACAAGAGGCTATAAAGAGACGCCAAATCATCCACTTCCCAATCATTCAAAGATCTAACAAAACTGATAATCCACTGATGGGAACCACTCATCAAATCATAATTATCTGCAATGAAGGCCTCCTTGTTGCTGGCCAGATTGTATAGCCCCGGATAAACCTCCAAAAGAGGCACACTGCCGCACCACGCCTCCCCCCAAAAACTGATTCTGGACCCGTCACCTGGAATGAGTCTAATAAGATTGGAAAAATTATGCCATCCTTTGCTAATAAACTTCCACAAGCCCCTTCCATGAGAACCCACTCCAACTTTGGACCGCCACCCCCCTCTCTCCGACCCATACTTTGCCTCCACCACTTTTCTCTACCAAGCTCAAGGTTCACAAGCATACCTCCACAACCACTTACCAAGTAAGGCACGATTGAGGCATCTCAAATTACGAATGCCTAGACCCCCTTCCCGAATAGGGGTGCAGACTTCCGCCAATTCACAAGATGGAATTTGAATTCCTCACCCATACCTCTCCATAGAAAGTCACATTGGATCGACTTAAGGTGCTTCCAACTGCTACTGGAATAGGCAACAGCGACAGGAGATAAGTGGGGAGATTGGATAAAGTGCTTTTTATAAGAGCAATCCAACCTCCCTTAGAGAGATATGATCTCTTCCAGCTGGTAAGAGTTCTCACAAACTTTTCCACTACCCCATTCCAGCAAGCCTTATCCTTGAACCGAGCCCCAAGAGGCATGCCCAAATAAGTAATAGGCAAAGAACCAACTTCACATCCCAACATCTCCGCCAAGGCACCAATATCACTCACCTCGCCAACCGGCACGAGGGTTGACTTAGCCAAATTGACCTTGAGCTCGGAAACCAACTCAAAGCAGGTATGCAAATTACTAATGGTTTGCACCTGCACCTGAGAAGCCCCAGTTAACATCAACATGTCATCTGCAAACAAAAGATGCGAAATGTGGACCTGCTCGCTCCCCCTATCCCCCACTACAAATCCTGAGAAAAGACCATGATTAACCGAGGCCTTTACCATTCTACTAAAGGCTTCCATAACAATCACAAAGAGGAATGGGGAGAGGGGGTCACCTTGCCTCACCCCTCTCGAACTGTTGAAAAAACCCGTCGGTGAACCGTTGATCAAGACTGAGAACGAGGCCGTAGAGATACAGAAAGCAACCCAAGAACACCATTTCTGCCCAAACCCACATCTCCTAAGCATATATAACAAGAAATCCCAGCTGACATGATTATAAGCCTTTTCCATATCTAACTTGCAAAGCAACCCCGGTTCTCCTGACTTAAGATGGAAATCCAGACTTTCACTAGCAATAAGCACCGAATCTAAAATTTGTTTGCCCTTGACAAATGCGTTCTGAGGAGTAGAAATGATTTTGCTCATCACCAACCTCAATCTATTTGCCAAAACCTTGGAGATAATCTTGTAGATCCCGCTTACAAGACTAATGGGACGAAAATCCTTGAGTTCCGATGCCCTTAAATAAGAGAAATAAACGTGGAGTTCAAGCTCTTCTCAAACTTGCCTCGAGCATGGAAATCAGAAAAAACAGCCATGATGTCTTTTTTTAGCACCTCCCAACATGCTTGAAAGAAAGCCATGGAGAATCCATCCGGACCAGGGGCTTTATCTCCATCCATGCCATAGATCACATCTTTCACTTCCTTTTCCAAAAAAGGGGCTTCAAGGGAGGCAGCTTCTTCATCGGATAAAGACTCAAACTCCAAATCATCCAACCTAGGCTAGGCCTCCAAGGCATACTTTTAGCAAACATGGACTCAAAATGATTAGCTGCGTGCTCTCTAATGGCTACCGGATCGGAGGACAAAACACCATCAATGTGGAGAGAATCAATGGTATTATACCTCTTATTAGAGTTAGCCATCAAGTGGAAAAATTTTGTGCACTTGTCACCCTCCTTAAGCCACTTGATTCTGGATTTTTGTCTCCAGCTGATTTCTTCTTGTAAAAGAGCTCTTTCCAAGTCCCTACAAAGCTGCCTTTTCCTCTCCCTCTCTTCCTCACTTAAGCCTCCCTCTTCTGTAGTAGTTTCTAGGGCCTTCAACTCATCCACCCTCTCCTTAATAAGTGCACCAACATTATCAAAAACCGACTTATTCCAATTGATGATGTCTCCCTTAAGAGCCTTGAGTTTTTTGGCAAGGATAAAGCTAGGAGTGCCTTGGAAATTGTAGGAATCCCACCAGCCTCTAACCCTTTCCACAAACCCCTCCTCTTTCAACCACATGTTCTCAAACTTGAAAGATTTCCTACCCCCATTTCTTCTTCCCACAAGCTAATACAATGGGAAAGTGATCCGAACATAGGCAAAGGAGTCTCTTTTGGAGAGCTTCTGGAAATCTCGCTTCCCAATCCGGCGATAACAAGAACCGGTCAATCCTAGACCAAGATCGGGTGTTGGACCAAGTGCACAAACCCCCTTGTGAGAGGAAGATCCATGAGACCTTTTTCGAAAATGAAATCCGAGAACTCCCTCATCGCGGCACTGATGCGCCTCCCTCCGGACCTCTCACTTGGAAATCTAATAACATTGAAATCACCCCCAATACACCAAGGAAGATCCCACCAACTCATCAACCCCGCCAACTCATCCCATAAACAACGCCTATCAAAGTCTCCATTAGGGCCATACACCCCGGCAAAAGCCCACTCAAAGTCATCCAAAACATTCTTGAAGGAACAAGCCGCCACGCATTCCCCGACTTCTGTATCTAGTTTAGTAACCACCCTCTTGTCCCACGTCAACGATATACCCCCAGCAGCCCCAGCGGCAGCCACATAACACTAGTCTACATAGCGGCATCCCCACAAACTAAAGACATCCTTTCTAGTGATGAATTCCAATTTAGTCTCCTGCAAACACACTATATCCACCTCCCATTGACGCAGCAAATTCCTCACCATCAACCTCTTTTCCGGGCAATTGAGCCCTCTCACATTCCATGATAAAATGTTGCACTTCATAGCATTATGCGGTTCCCCCTTCCCTTGCCTCTGTTGCGAGTCACACTTCCACCTCCTCCCTCGTAGTTAACCGTGGAGATGAGATTAACAAGTTCTCTCATGCCTCTTCTGCCCCCTTGACCTCCCTCCACATTTTTCTTAGCTGCCTTATTCACCTTACCGGCCAGAATATGTGCAAATGCCCCCCCTGAGCTTCTCTATGTAACCATCGTAGGAAACACCTACAATTTGGGAGAAAGCCATGATGAGCTCCACTTCCTTGCCAGTCTCTTGAGTGCCATCCCCACCAACAACCTCCATAGCTGGGCTCCAGTCCAAAGGAATGGGCTCCCCATCTCCATATAGCACCATTTCCAGCCTAGACAATTGATTCTGAATAGGAAGAGAAAGACTCTCAACCCCTTCTATTCGCATATCCAGAGCACCGATATTCAGCTCCTCAACATCATGCCCACGGCTCACAATATTGTCCAAAACTGAACCCCCTGAGAGCCAAGGGACCAACCCACTAACTGAGCAACCGTGAGTGGCCATCTCCGTCCAAAGCCCCCAACAGACTCATGATTGATGCTCCTTCACGCATCCAGAAACTCGTGAACACCAAACAACTCAATCGCATGCTCTGTTGAGACTCCGGTCTCATCGAGCTAGTTAGAGTGCCCAGACTCCACCGTCGGCGCCGTCTGAGAGGATGAGCCCACCTCATACACACCCTGAGCCGCAAAACCCAGACCCAATCCCGATTCACAGACCTCCAACGGCGACGTAACCAGCTCGGCCTCTTCCACATCAGACTGACCCACCTTTCGCACCCATTCGAACTTTCCCAGAATCAACGGCAACAGCGGCCTCGACCCAAGACCACCCTCGTCGCACGCGGCCCTTGCCTCTGAGGACTCCCCCACCTGAAACGACTGCTGCTCATGTCGTTCGGGCTCTCGCGGCTACACTAATCAGAGAGGTACCAGGCTTGGGCCCTGATGGGTTTTCTTTATTATTCTTCTTATTCCTCCTATTTTTTCTTTTTTTTCTTTTGGGCTTTAAGACAGTAAAGCCCGCACCCTCCAGACTTTGTCCATCCCCCAAGCCCACTTTAAGCCCATCAAGCGCCAAAATCACCTCCTCAACCCTTTTGATACCCACATCCATGTCTTCTTTAATCTTTGTCAAAAAACTTTTTAAATCTTGAAACTCCAGACGTACACCCGACTGACCCAAGGACGCTGACCCATCCTCTACAAACTTCATGCGTCTTCTCAGTGCCTCCAAGCTGGGATTTTCGGGATATGGCAGTCTTGGGAATAAGCGAACACACCGCACGTGAGCAGCTGCATGCCGGAGCTCCGGCATCCTTACCCTCTCCAGCCGCCACATAATTCTCATCCCCCACCACTAACACGTTTTTCTTTCATCAACTCAGCCTTAGGCCCATCCACAGGCCTCGCCGGAGGTTTGTTGTCCCTGCTACTCATAGAATTCTTCTCAGACCCATCAGCTTGGGTTTCCGTCACAACCTCAGCATAACTCCTACCCGCCGTCACCTTCTTGCACTCCCGCTTCTCCCCGCAGTTCCAAGAGAAAAGTTGGCCCTGCTCACTTCCATTTTCAGTCGATCCCATCCTTGTCCTCGCCGACCCTCCGGTATCATTATCGACCCACTCCTTCTCCTACCATCGAACTCCTCTATCAACAAAAAGTTCCCATGCCGGTTCGCACATTTCTGCGCCATGATCCTAGGGTATCCAGCTCTAGATGAATCCTAGAACACTTCGGCAGTTTTCACTGCTACCAGATCATCCACAACTCTGTCCAACCATGCAACCTCAGCTCTTTGCAGAAAAATGGACCTGTCATCTTGCTGTTTCTTTCAAAAAATCTCACGCCTGTATTTTCTCCTCGAACCACTAGCTCAAACTCCTTTGCTTCCACTGTCCACTTCCATGGCACAGCCATCGCGAAACACAACCAGCCCCGAACACAGAACACACGACCCTCACGCGCCTCCCACGCGCTGCAAGCTTAGGCGGTTAGTGGAAGAGGGAGAAGAGAGAAAAAGACTTGAAAAAGTACACACCTAGTTTCTATTCTTTGTCCACGTTACTTGGCAACATATACACCATTAAGTGCAACAAAAGACCATGAGATGATTCCTCTCCTTTTCAAGTGATATGGAGGGGATCTTATTCCGGGGTAGTGAGGGTTTGTTTTAAACTGGCATCACATATTTAATGATTTCGGTACACGGATATCGTCTTGGTTTTGTGGAGTTAGATTTAGTAAGTATCAAAGCTTGGATGCCATTTACTGTGTGTTTTGGACTTGGACTTTGTTGTATATCCTGCTTTTTTGATAATCAAATTATGAAAAAAAAAAACACTGTTGTCAAAACAATACAGTTCCACACAATCCATGTAAATATCAAGTCTGTCTAACATATATTGTCTTTGCCCAGTTTACCGTAGAAGGCCAAAAAAGGGGGGCAGGCGGTTGCCAAACATGACATGCAACCAAAACCACCCTAAATTCTTTCTAAAACTTTCTTAAATGGTCAAAAAGCTAAAGCAAATAACTTCATCAAAAAGTTTAAATTTAACAAGACTTCGTCACTACAAGTGCAGAATCTATCTTAATTGTAGGTTACCTCAGCTTAAAGTTCTAGAGAAATAGCACGTAAAGGGATAGCAGTAAGAATATTATACCTGTAGGATACACCCAAAGCTAGTATATCTCATCATCTGGAACATCAGGTGTCAAGAATTTCCTTGGATCTTTACTCATTTCCTCATAATTCAGTCTTGCTTTCACCCTTTCTGGTACAGGAGCTAGAGGAATAATGCTATCTCTATCAATAACTCCATCAATTATTCCATATTCAACTGCTTCTATGGGGGACATGTAACGATCCCTATCAATATCTTTCTGGACTTGTTCAAATGAGCGACCAGTGGATCCTGAAATAATTCTTGTGACGTTATTCTTATTATGCATGACTTCTCGGGCTTGAATTTCCACATCTAGTGCTTGGCCACTAGCACCTCCGAGAGGTTGATGAATCATGATCCGTGTATTGGGCATTGCCAGGCGCTTGCCTTTAGTCCCACCACCAAGGATTATGGAAGCTGTTGATGCTGATATGCCAAGTGCAACTGTGGAAACATCAGCCCTCACAAGTTGTACAACATCATAGATGGCCATTGTAGCACTGATACAGATAATAAGAGAAAAAAAAAATGAACAAATAGAAAGAGTGAAGTAGGGTAGCTAAGAAACCAAATAATATACTAAGAAAGCTAATAATATAACAAACAAGAAGGCACTAAATGTGGAAATGCCATTAAGGAAACTATGGCCATGTTGGCTAACGATTTTAAATCACTTTTCTCTATTCAAACACAAAAATATGCATTTCAGAAAAGAGTTGCCAAATGAAACAAAGAGGTTTGTTTGGAACGAAAGCTATATCTAGGACTAGGATTTGTGGTGGAAAAGGCAGGAAAATATTAGGGGATTTTCGGTTTCAAACAGGGTAAGGCAGGACATACGGTTTGGAGTGAAAAAATAAAGAGAACTCAAGTTTTTCCTTGGCTGTTCTGGGCTATCAACAGTAAATCGGGAACTGTGGCAGCTTGGATTTTGTAGGTTTAGAAGCTAAGGAAAGGGGATGTGCCACGGTTTTTATCCTATGAATCTTAGGGTTCCTAAGGGTAAGAAATCAATGTCAGGTTGCACAGTTTCAAGGTGCTGGAAATAAAAAATATACCTGAGGATCAAATATGGTTTTCCTTCACATCACACTTATGTATTGGATTGCATCACACAAACTTAACAGCATATAGCTAAAAATCACTTTTTTTTTTTTAATTTTTAATTTTATAAATAATCAAAATATTATTAAAAACACAAACAACCCAAGTACACAGGAGAAAAGTCTATCTAGGAGAGAGAAAAAAAAATCATTAAAACTAATCACTGAAGGAGCTAAAAAAGTAGAGAGAGAGAGAGAGAGAGAAGAGGGGCTTGAGCTCCTCCAACATCCTCTCTTGGTCCTTGAAATTTTGATCATTCATTCTTTCCAAATGCACCACATAAGGCAAGAGGGCACCATCTTCCACACAACAACACTCTGAGAGAGCAACCACCCCCGACAAGGCATAATCTAGGACAGCCCCAAGCAACTAAAGAAAGCATTCCATAAGGCACAAACAACCTCACAATGAAGAAGAAGATCGTATACGGACTCCCCATTCCTCTTGCACATGCACTACCTATCGACTCCAATGACATGCTGCTTCCTAAGATTGTCCATGATATGGATCTTTCCTAAAGCCACTTATCAAGCAAAAAAAAACCTCTCAAAAGAACCTTGGACTACCAATACTCTTCAAAAGAAATGAATGCAATCATTACATGCAATGTAAAAGGAACTAACATCAAACATCCCTTTGTGAGAAGGGCCCGCCAAAGCTTCTTCTTTTTTTTTTTCTCCACATCTCATTCTAGGAATACAACAACATGAAGAATGAAGGCAAGACATCCACCTCCCAATCTTGAGCTGCTCTAATAAAGCTTATATTCCATAAAATAGAACCACCAGAAAAGTCCAAGTAAACTACAACATAAGCATCCTTCACACAAGCAATGTTATATAAATCCAGGAAAATGTTACGTCAATATTTATAGGAAACTAAATGTAACCCTAGAGAAATTAGACTCCACTGGTTTTGACTGCTAAGCCCAAGTTATTAAAACCCACAAACGTAACCCTTATAAGATCCATGATCCATGGCCACAAGTACAATCCATATCTAGAAATTCTAAAACCAAATAAATAAGACTGACTCCTTAAATGAAATAAACCAAATTAAAATATAAACATTTTCTTCTTGTCTGCATTTTGAGCTAGAGCTCATTGGTATTCAAGAATACATGCAATTACATACACAAGTATGCAGTTATATACATAAGATGCTTGAGCAGTTCTAGACACCGAGTTTTAAATCACAGCTTGCACACTCACTATAATCAGTTACCTTCAGAAAGTTACCAGGGAAAAAAATGACCAATTTATACAGGGGATGCAATTCCCAGACCCAATTCAAATTTTGCTAACTATGTCAAAAAGTCACGATGGCAATTGATGCCTGTCAAACACTCTAATAACAGTTGCCGGCCCCTGGATTTTCGGTTCCCTCTGCGGAGGAGCTCTTTGGATTTTTACCGGCGGGTTCTCTGAGCAAGGACTGGGAGGATTTTTACTCCTCGTTCCCTACAGCCTGTGTGGGCTTATCTGATTCGGAGATTATTAAGGAGGCTTTCGCTCTTCCTTGGGAGGTGGATGTGCCGGCGAGCCAATCTTGCAGGGAAGAAGAGGTATCATCCTCTGGGGCAGAGATCAACCAGGTGTTACGCCCTTCTGCCCTGGCGAGAAGTCTGCTTCGTCGTGGTTTCCTTGGCCCGAGAGCTGTCTCCCCCTCTCCTGTGGTGTTGAAGGAGGTTTTGCCAGTGATCAAGGGGAAGGAGCCTGCTACGGAGGATGGGTCTTGCGCTGTCTCTTCTGTTTCTGTGCTGGTGCTACCGACGGTTATCCTTCCCTCTATGCAGGAGGATAAGCAGGGCGTTCAGTCCACTGTTGCTGCTGTCTTGCCTTCGGCGCAGGTCGGCCCATCTTCCGTCGTGACTGACGTGACAAAGCCTATTCCCATTAACTCCTCTGGTTCCTTTCAATGGTGGTATACCCGGAGGGTGAAGGAAAAGTTGGCTAAGCAGCTGAATAAGAACAAAGAGTTGATTGCGGAGGCTGTTGGAGTTAATCATGTGGTCAGGGAGGATCGGGTGGCTGACACTTTGAACCTCGCTCCGGTTTTGGGGTTGTCTTGGGGAGGTGAAGACAAGAAATTTCAGGATCTTGTTGAAGCTACTGTCCCTAAGGTCAAGGGGATGAGGGAGCTCAAAAACTTGGATTGTGCCATATCTCCGGTGAAGGGTAAGAGGCGATGGGGCTGGTCGGGATCGAAAAATGCATTTTCGTTCCCTCCGGAGGTGCACTAGGATTTTTTCGGAGGAGCGCTAGGGTTGTACAGTAGGGTTGTTTTGGGTCCTTTGCTTGTTTTGGGTTGTTTCGGGTTTTGGTTTTGGGCTCCTTTGTATACTATTTGTGTACGTAGAGGCATTGATGGTTTGGGTTTCCTTTGTATGCTTGAGGCGCTTTGCATTATCCTTGTGTACTTAGAGGCGCTTGACGCTTTTTTTTGATATATAATACACTGACTTATAAAAAAAAAAAACACTCTAATAACAGTTAGGTATATTTTTTAAAACACACAAATCCAAAACTCAGCACATACGGGCTCTAGATTCTAAATTCATGTAACATCATAGCATGAAGTGCGGTCCTCTAGTGAATGTGTGTGAACTAGAGCTAAGAGATTATATTCTATCTACTAGGAACAGCTTTATAAGGCCTAGCACCTTTATTTCCTAGGCTTAAGGGGAAGAGAGGAAAATAAAAAGAGTAGTGCCTTCACTTATTAATACCTGACGCTATATGAAAAACACCAAGATATCATATCACCTATTATTCCAAAAATAGAACGTATATTATTCATACATATGATAAATTAACAAGAAACAGAGTGAGAACTATCAATTACATGTGAGAAACTAGCATTTAAAAATTAATAGATATAAAGAAAGAAGCGAGACAGAAAAAGAGAAGAAAAGACTAGCTAAAATTAGAGAACATCTACACCAAATTGCTCTTATTTTTCAATCTAATTTACAGTTCATTTGATATCATTAAGAAAAGATGTCTCCAATATGTTCAAAATTTTCTCAAAATAAAACAAACACTACATACCAAAAAAATAGAGGTTTTGCATTTAAATTCTATGGTGTTTAACTTTCTGTTTCCATTGGGGATGAGGGATGAGGGATGGGGTTGATAAATCTATTTCTACTCAAATAAAAATGCATTGAGAACGAAGGGTCAAGTTAAATCTGGATGTGAGATAGGTAGTTTAATTTAAAAAGAGCTGAAGGATATGAAGCAAAGGTTGAAGCTCCGCTTTTTCTTTTTCTTGTTTCTTTCATTGGTCTCTCTATTGCTTCTGGCAGAGTTAATGAAATTTTCCCAAATCTAAACCTTGCTGTACACTTCTTCATTCAATTCTCTTCACGCATATTTTTATTTTCATTTGTGTACTGTAGATGCATATATTTGTCTGACGAAAGAGTTATAGACAATTTCATCACCAAAACGAATGCATAATATTCCATTGATGCTTTCTATGAAAATGAGAAGCCAAAAATCCAACTCCCGCGCCAGGGATGTTGTAATTGATGCCTCTACATGCCCTAGATCCTTTTCTAAGGTGGCTACAGAAGTCAGGCGGGTGCGTTGGGTCAAGGTGGGTCTTAAGTTCAACACTCACCCATCATGAGAGAGATCTCAGCAAAATTATTTCGACGATAAATGAATAAATTTTGCAAAAAACCACAAAGTGTTGTTTCAAAATCAGTTGGTAGTTTGCTAGTAGTAGCTACAAAGCAAAGGCATGGTTAAGATCGATCAAGGGCCAATTTAAACAGTCAAACTTCAATCACTACAATCAACTAGAAAAAAAAAAAGAAAAAAAAAAAAAACACTTTAGCTCATAGAAATCCTCTGTTAATTCACCCACCAAACTCTTTATCTATTCTAACTAGGCGAACTACTCTATTTTCTCGGAAACCAAACAGAAAAATGACATAAGAAAATATTTTTTTTACCTCAAAGCACCGCCAGGTGAATTGATAAAAAGACGTATGTCCTTAGTATGGTCCTGAGCGTCCAAGAGCAGCAACTGACTGATAATAGAATCGGCCACGAAGTCATCTATCTGGCTCCCCAAGAACACGATCCTCTCCCGGAGCAAAAGCCCCATGGCATCGCCCTCGCCGCCTCTCATGGCGGTCCCGGGGGTCTGCGGAGACCCTCCCAAGGGTTCGAAAGTGACATGGGGCTGTTCACGCTTCTGGGTTTCGAAGGCCAGGCCGAGCGCAAGGGATTTGGGAGCGGCAGTGCGGAGGGAGCTGGGACTGAAGGCTCTGGGGGTGGAGGGTTTTGTTGGCTTTAACGAGGAGAAATGGTGGGAGGGTTTGGAGCGGGAGAGAAAGTGAGGGCATAATAGGGAGGTAGATGAAGAAGAGGATGAGACTGACAGCAAATCCATGGCCTGGTATGAGAGAAACGAGAGTGAAACGGCGAGTGAGAGAGGAAGTGAGATGGGTTTTTGGTATATTTGTGAAGTATGGTTACCCGTGTCAATGACAACAAAAATAAAAATTCACAGAACTTTTTTTTTTTTAATAGAAATGGATAAATGCAAAATTAGTTATTGTCATTGGTTTAAATTACAAATTATTTCATGTGATATTAAAATAAACTTAAAGTTCTTTAAAAAAAAAAACTCAAAGGTTCATGAGATATGCCAAAAAAACAATTTACTCCTTAGGGTCAAATTCTATTAAAATATTTGACGAATTTTGTTAAGTGTCACATCAAGGACCAATAAAATAATGATCCGCATCACTCTTAATAAAAAAAATATAAATATATAAAACTAAAAAAATAATAATTATTTTTTGATTAAAAAAATAAAAGAAAAGTTGTGACTACCGATTAGGCAGCCAACCCTTTGAGGGGTTTGGCCACAGATATGGCAGGGGTGGCTTGTGCGCCACCCTCGGCCACTTCTAAAACACAGCATAGAAGCACTTATTTGGATTGCACTGCATCTTGAGCGCCTCTTTGAACAAGAACCCCATAGCTTCTGAGCTTAGAATCACCCATGTCAACGAACAAGTTTGAATTCAAACAAGCGAACAGAGTATTGAAGAGTGGTATTTTAAGGATATAAAATAAAGTTTTTTCTTCATTTTTTTAGTGTTAGCGATTTGGATATGCACGGAAGGCAACCTTTGAATCCTTTTAAGAACCCAACAGACAACAAAAGAAGATCCAATGCAATCGGTAGAATGACATTGGGAATCCAACTACTAGGGTTGTAGTTTAGATCTAGAACTAGAAAAAGGGAAACTTCATTTATCCCCCTGAACTGAACTTTCGCGATTTTTGCAAACACTCCCTCAATGTTTAAAAACTCTCACATAGGTGTATCAAACTTTGGTTTTCTCTCACTTTGCCCCTTTCATACATAAAATCTCAATTTTACCCCTAACTCCAAAACTACACCGTTTCCAAAATGACGCATAGTTTTGGGGTAAAATTGACATTTCATTAAGATTTTATGTAAGGAATGGGCAAAGTGAGAAAACACCAAAGTTTGATACACCTAAGTGAGATGTTTTAAATGTTAGGGGAGTGTTTGTAAAAGTGGTCAAAGTTCAGGGAAGTAAGTGAAGTTTCCCCACTAAAAAATGTAAGTAGTCATAATCCCCTTCTTTCATTGGCAACGGAGGATGCTTGGTTAGTGAGGTCGACACCAAGTTTAGGTTATAGCCTTTGGGGGTGGCTGCCCCAAAAGATGTGGTCGCCCAACCGGCAGCCACCCCCTTTCCTTTTTTTTTTTTTTTTTTAATAAAAAACACTAACCTTTTAGTTTTTTTTTTTTTAGTTTTTAGTTTTACATATTTATATATACTTTTTTATTAAGAGTGACATATGTCATTATTTTATTGGCACTAATGTGGCACTTAACGAAATCCGTCAAATATTTTAATGAAATTTGACTTCAAGAACTAAATTGTTTTTTTGGCATACCTTAAGGAGCTTTAAGTTCATTTTTTGATACTAAATATAGTGATTTGTAATTTAAGCCAACCACAGAAACTAATTTTGCATTTATCTCTAAAAAAAAATCCCACAAACCATGGATGGTGATCCATTACAATTTTAAAGAAATTGTAAATTCTTAAATTACGAAATTTAAACCATCTTTTATATTGTAACGTTTGAAAAATGCTACATATTAAAAATGTGATATGATACAATATATTTTCATCTTGTTCGCGTTCTTTATGATGTAAAAATCTTTAAGCAAAAAAAATTTGTCTTTTGATTTTATGAAAAAAGCAGCTATGTAAAAGTGAATAAAAAGCCATTTGGAGAGGAAATTCTTTATGGTTGCCTTGATAAGATACCACCATTTTTTTTTTTGAAAAATATGATACCACCATTTTAATACATAGCATTTTTCAAGTTTTTAAATGCCTAAAAGCGGCTTAAATTCCGAAATTATAAGGGATTTTGATCCACAAAGGATACCCGATCTATCTCAATTTCATCACCCAAAATGAGAAGTCGTGCTTCAATTTCCTGAGGGCTTGGTGGGGAGTGAGGAAAACATTTAACATTAGGGAAGGATGATCTTTATTTCATATAATATTTATTTAGAGTAATTACCTTTTGCCCCTATGAACTACAATGTCATTTTATTGATCTGAAGTGAGGGCAAAAGGGGAAGAAAAAAAATTAAAATGACACATGCAAGTCACATGACCGTTGATCGTTAATTTTAACCATTTTGATTGACGGAAGGGGAAAAAGTGTCATAAAATAGTAGTTTGATGGGGAAAATGACAAGGTGTTGTAGTTCATGGGAAAAAAATGTGATTACCCCTATTTATTTCTTGGTCAATATTTAAAATTTATGTGTCTAATTGTATATATGATGAGAACTTAATTAATCAATGTATATGACTTAAGGTCATTAGATAATGTTTTGCTTGAAAGTAATGTTTTGCATTTGCTACATATTGTTCTTCTCACAACCTTTGAAAGAAGGATTTGCATGAAGCCTCTTTTATTAACGACATAAGAGGCTTCACATAGACAAAAATTAAAAAATATTCAGATTGTCTATAAAGGTCTACATTGAAAAGGTTCTAGGAGATTGAGGATGAAGTATTGTGCATCTTCAGTAGTACTTATTATTAAGGGAATAAATTCAATTAAGATCAATATCCACAATGTCTTAGAATAAGAGCAAATGTTGAAAAGTCTTATATACACATCTATAATAGGCAACCTTATGTATGTCCAGATTTGCATTAAACTTGACATTGGATTGACATTAGGACTACTAGGTCGATGAATAGTTGAAAATAAAGTATTGTGGTGTATGAAAGGAACTAAGAACTACAGTTTAACCTAAATATTATGTTTTTTGTTGGCCTATTCAATGTCCATGTATGGGGTTGTTTGAGAGTTTTTTAGCTGGATTTTTCTTTTTTTATTGGAACTTATTACTGTTGAGAAATGGGTTTTAGTTGTGATTAGCTGAAATGCAAGTTTTTCAAATGCTATTTAGTAGATTATTGTATGACTATTATATTTATAACTGAGATGCCGTGCTAGTGAATATCAACATTTAGATCAACAAGGACTTTTGAAAAGAATGATCATACAAAAATTGTATAACATTCTACAAAATAACATTTCTATAGAATTGGAGTGTACTACTTGCTTTTTTTGATGATGACAATCATAAACATAAAGTATTACAAGGAAATGATAGAAATAAGAAAAATGTTTTGTTTCGTTATGACGTTTATCTTGCGTCCATCTTTCTCTATTGAATTGGTATCTTTTATTCACCCTTAATTAAAAAAAAAGAAAAAGAAAAAGAAAAAGAAAAAGGAGAATAACTTCAATTAGGTCGTGGTGAAAACTGAGTGTTTTGCACAAATTCAAAAAGAAAGCCGACACCTAAGCTTGCAATACCAAAAAATAATATAACCCTTTATACCAAATAATTTTTCTTTTCTTGACAAAATGCATATCGACTTAGTAGGTTTTGGAGACGCCGATGTCGGGGGCTCAGAAGTGGGTGAGGAGGGTTCAATATTGATGGGTGTTGGGTTACAATGAATGAAAAAGTCTACGTGATTGATTTGAATTAAAGATAAAATGTTTTCATCTCTATTCAAAGCTATAAACTCTTTAAAAATTATAATTTTTTTTAAAAAAAATCAATGGTAAATGAAACATGCCAACTCAACAGCCGAGATGAACGTCATAATACAAAGAAACATGAAGAATAATTGATGAGATCTCCATGTTGTCTTCACTCACAACTCTTGAGCTAGATCTAGGCACGATCTCCTGTCTAAAAGTTATGATAATCTGCATGAGCCTTGGAGGGATGCAATTGGTTGCAATATAGAGACGTAGACAAAGCTGATATCCTCGTTCAGTTCTGAAGCGCAAGCAAGAGATTGCACACTTAGCCTTGCATTCTGGATCGTATGAATCATAGGATTCCATTGCAACTCCAACAATAAGTATAATCAATAGTATCATCATTCCCAGAAGCCTCTTCCAATTGGTTGTATTCATATCTTTTTCAACTTAATTTTCACTGATATTACAAATGTATGGGTTATATACAGTGGCGGAGCCAGGATATGGACTAATGGGGGGCATTTTTTTTTTTAATGAATAAAAAATTAAAAATAATTAAACATAAAAATTAATTTATTGCTCTCGTTTTGCACACTGCAATTTTTTTTTTTCCTCTCTTTCACCTTGTCTGTTCTTGAGCTCAGATTCTTATTCCTCGCCTTGATTTTTTTCTCTATCTTTTGAAGTTCTTCATTGAACTTCTCAAATTTCTGCTGAACCTCTTCATTGTCTGTCCACTCTGATGGCCTCTGACCCAAGTACAATTCATTTGATGTGTGCCGTGATAGGACCTCTGCTAATGCTACCCCAATGGTCATCTCGAATTTTTTAGGCAATATCTTAAGATGGTATTGGTCTGGATCCTTTAGGAACTCAGCAAATTTGAATGTTCCTTCCTCTGGAATGAACTTTCGACATAGTCCAGACGATTTAGCGAGTAGCTAGCATATGCGTATTGCCTGAAGATCACCACAACATGGAGGCCAAAGGTGATCGAGATGGACAAAAGAAAGAGAATTGCATTTAAAAAAAAAAAAAAACTCTTGTTATGTTAGTTTAAATTTTTTTTTTTGAATTCATTTATTTGACTTTCTACCACTTCTCTTTTTCAATTGGTTGCATGATTAAGAGCATTTTCACAGAACTCTTCATATTTAATATTTTTCTAAAATTTTAATAAATTCACAAAAAAAATATTATATATCAAATTCTTTATTCAAAGTTAATTTAATTCATTTTCAAATATATAAACACCAAAAAGGTTTTAAGCAAAACCTATTTATTTTTTTTAATATTATTTTGGTTGTTGAGAAATGCTAGAGTTAGAACCATTTTCACAAACAGAATTGCACAAGCTGAGTTGGCCACGTTGGTTTGTTTTTTGTTTATTCTTTCTTTTCTCATTCTTTTGTTTTCTTTCTTCCTTCTCTCTCTTTTCTCACCTGCTCTCATTTGCCTTTGTCCATTTGCAGAGAGAGTGACGGAGAGATTTGGTTAGGATTAAGAAAATTGACACAAAAATCCTTTACAGTTGAAACCTAGAATCAAATGCTCACAAGAATCCATGGCTACCAAAATCAACACAAGAAAACTCAACTATAACCAAGAATTAAAACAAAAAAGGAACAATTTATACCCTTGAAGAACCCATTTTTCTGAAACTTCTCTCTCCAGCTCTCTGTCCCTCTGTCTCTGCTCATTTTCTTCCTCCATGAAACTCTCAGCCCAGCTCTCTCTCTTCCCATCCTCCGCCATCTATGTTTTCTCTCAAATCCCACTCTCTCCTCAAGATCTCACTCTGCTCGCCTTACGCCCATTTCTCTGTCGCCATCTTTACTCCACTGATCATACAACTTTTAGTCAATGGGGCATTTGCCCTCAAGAGTTGCCCAGAGAAGGCATACTCATTGTTGAGGGCATTTTCACCTTGACTTAAGGCATGCCCCTTTGACTTTTTTGTTAATCGTTATAGTTTAAAGTTAATACTATAATTAAGCCTTCAAATATTTCCTAAATAAGTATTTCAACTTTGAAATTTCTTCCATATATATATAACCCATACATTTGTAATATCAGTGAAAATTAAGTTATCTCTCTTTGTTAAGGTCAAGAATTTTTCACAAGATTTAAGTTATAATTATTTAATACTTTTGGGAGGTATCATTTCTACTTCACAAGTTTTGTTTTGTTTTTCATTTTTCCATATCATTTTATTATTTCCATATATTATAACCCATACATTTGTAATATTAAGAAAATTAGTTATCTCTTTGTTAAGGTCAAGAATTTTTCAAGATTTAAGTTATAATTATTTAATACTTTTGGGGTTCGATCTAGTGTTTAGAGGATGAGTGATCCGGTTGAAGACCTCACACACCTGTGGGGCAGTTTCACGTTGATGATGAGAGTGATGTATTGGCAATAGGAGAAACAGCAATGGCCCCCTTACTCTCACGGGGGTCATCGTGCGTTGTGGGAAAGCTTTTGGTGGATTGAGTTGTAAGCAAAGAGATCATCAAGACATCGATGATCAAGGGTTGGCAGCCTTCGGGAGGGTTGACTTTCAAGAATTTAGGTGTGAACCTTTTTCTCATTGAGTTTCAATACCAGTGGGACAAGGCTCGCATAATGGAGCAAAGACCATAGACTTTTGATGGTCATCTTCTATCGCTGGTAGAATATGATGGAGTTACGCCTTTGGAGTAGGTGGAGTTCGATAGAGCGACGTTCTAGGTAAGGATGTTCCACCTACCTTTAGCATGTATGAGCAAGGAGGTGGGCCTCAGTATTGGGGCCACGGTAGGTGAGGTGGAAGAGGTTGATGTAAGGGATGATGGTGTTGGGTGGGGGAAATTTTTGAGGGTGCGGATAATTCTAGACCTTTCGAAACCTCTCCCTAGGGGTCGAACTATCAAAGTCAGAGACAAATCTTTATGGGTATCTTTTAAATATGAAAAAATACCCAAATTCTGTTTCAAGTATGGGGTGGTGCAACATGGGGAAAGGGTGTGAAGTGAGTGGTGGACGAAGGACAAATGGAGGGAGGGTCAAAGAATGAATATGGTCTTTGGTTAAGAGTCCCATCCCCGAACCATAGGCAGGGGAATACCAGGGGCGGGGTGCATGCGGAAAAGAATGAACGGCATGTAAGGAATGATTGGGAAGAGACAGGAAGAGAGCCCAAAAGAAAATTCGTTGATGATAAAGTCACTCCACACAAGCAGAAGAGGAGTGATGGGATGCAGCCAGTGTTCCTCCCTAGCCATGCCAAACAAAACCATAGGGATGGCAGCGAAGGTGGTTCCTCGGAGTTCTCAGCTGCTCCAGCAACGATGGGGAACAAATCTTGAAATTTTAGTGGATCATTTACTCACGATGATAGTGGAAATCAAGGGGCAATAAAAGACAATAATGGAATTGAAAGGGATGGAGGAAATCATGGAGAGAGATTCGGGGGAGGCATAAAGATGATGGATTCTGTTAAGAAAGGAAGCATTAAAAGGGGAGAGTTAAATGTGGAAAGCACAAATAAAGATGGGAGAATCTCAACGGCTGAAAAGGGAAAGAACATTTATGTAGGTCAATGGGACACAATAAAAGCTAAGATGGTATGGGAAGCAGTGGATCAAAATCTGCAGGGGATGTGTTCACCAATTGGGGGGCTAATGTGGGCCAGACGTGTGCTCATTCTAAAGGGCCAATTATTATGGTGCCATGCACGTTAACACCCAAAGGAAGGAAATTTTCGGGGGTTTCAGCTGGTGATGCAATTGAGAGCCCTCCTGTCTTCAAGTTCGATGCAACTAGGTTGAAGTTGACCAGAGTTTCACGTACAGAGGGTTCGGCCAAGAGAGGAAAATACATTACCTATACTGACAAGCAGAAAAAGGGGAGTTGGTGAGACAAAACCTGGGCAAGTGAAAAATTGAGGGTAGCGATAATGAAGTATGCATCATGGGGGGAAAGCAGAACAGAATGGATGCTAGTGAGCAAGAGTTTCAAGATGATACATCGGCTAAGGCTAGCGAACAGCCTTGTCGCTCACAATAAGTATAATAAGTTGAAACTGCCGAGGGCTTGGGAACCCTCGGGTAGTTTGAACCTTCACCACTTGGTGAGGGAGAAGAAGCCCAGTTTGGTTTTCATTATGGAGACCAAAATGCACCATAACCGTTTGGAGTTTTTGAAATCAAAATTGGGAATAGAAAATCTGTTTAGGGTGGATAGTCTAGGGAAAGGTGGAGGTTTGTGCCTTTTATGGAAAAACGGAGTTGACGTAAAAATTCAAAATTATAGTCGGCGTCATATTAACACTGAGGTGACATCGGAGGTAGGGGAAAGAGTGGAAATTAACCTGTTTTTATGGCAACCCCGAAGTTGCAAAAAGAAGGGAGTCTTAGGCCTTGTTGTGGCACCTATCTTTTTGCATTCCATCACCATGGCTCTGTGTAGGCAATGGTGTGATTATTTTACTCAAGAGCGACTCAAGAGCGACTTGATAGGGTGGTTGCAAACTCATAATGGTGTGATTATTTTAAGGGGGTGAATGTTGTAGTGTTAGCACGATGAAGTTCGGACCATAACCCCATTTTTATCTCCTTTGTGCGAAATAGTAGGGGATATGATAGAAGGGCACGAAGGTTTAGAGTGGAGGAAAGCTAGAAATTACTCCTTAATTACAAAGAGGTTGTAAAGGAAATATGGAGGGATAGGCCTGTTCGTGGGAGCCCATTATAAAAAATTATGGGTAAGCTACATTCATGCCAAAGACCCATTAAGAAATGGGTGGTGAAACAATCTCATGCCACTGATGAGACCATTGCGAATAAAACTTGGGAGTTGGAAATTATGCAAGTAGGGGAGGGTCCATTGAATCGACAGGCTGAAAGGGATTTTAAAGATGAAATTCATGTGTTTTTAGAGCAACAAGATTTAAAGTGGAGATAGAGTGCAAAGGAGGTTTGGTTGCAAAAAGGAGACCGAAACACTAAATTTTTTCATGCTTTTGCGTCTCAATGCAAGCGTGAGAACACTATAGTGTGTATAAAGGATGGCCTTGGACGAGTGTGTGAAACACAAGTAAAGATTGATGAGGCTTTTGTGTCTTATTATCAGAGTCTCTTTGAATCAAGGGGGGTCCACCAAGTTGAGCAGTGCACCTCCGCAGTTCAAGAGAAAATCTCGGCTGACATGAGAGATAGCTTGCTGACCCAATTCACAAGGGAGGAGATTTATGAAGCCATAAAAAATATGCCTTCCCAAAAGGCCCCCGGACCCGATGGCTATATGGTAGAATTTTACCAGCACCATTGGGAAACGGTAGGCGATGAGGTATGCAAAGTTGCACTCAACTTTTTTAATTTCGCTAATAAGGATGCTTCTATAATGCTACAAATATTGTTTTGATCCCAAAAAATAGTAATCCTTGTACTGTCTCTTATTTTCGGCCTATTAGTTTATGTAATGTGCTATATAAAATTATTTCTAAAGTGTTGGCCAATAGATTGAAGGGTGTGCTTCCTCATGTAATTTCTTCGAGTTAAAGTGCTTTTATACTAGGCCGGCTAATAACAGATAACATTCTAGCAGCTTATGAGACAATACAGTCTATGCATGCTCGTATGTGAAGTAAGGTGGGATTTATAGGTATAAAGCTAGACATGAGCAAGGCCTATGACAAGGTGGAGTGGGGTTTTCAAGGCAATCATGGCTAAATTGGGATTTCCTAATCGGTGGATAAAACTTACAATGGAATGTGTTAAAACTGTTTCTTATGCCATTATAGTGAATGGCCAACTGACGGGTTGTATCAAGCCGTTGAAAGGCCTTAGACAGTGAGACCTCCTCTCACCGTACCTGTTTCTCATTTGTGTGGAGGCTCTGAGTTTTATGCTTATACATGCAGAAAATAATGGGGTTATCACTAGTGTGCCCACTTTCAAAAAGGGCCTCAGAATTAGTCATTTGCTCTTTGCAGATGACAGTCTGCTTTTTTGCAAGGCTAATTATGTGGAGTGGAGGAGACTTACAAGAATTTTGGATAAATATGAAGCAACATCGGGACAGAAATTGAACCAAGACAAGACCTCCATCTTTTTTAGTCGGAATACAAGCATGGAGAAAAGGGATGAAATTATACACCTTTCGGGGCTAAAGGCAACGAATCATTTTGAAAAATATTTGGGGTTGCCTACATTTGTGGGGAAGTCACGTTTTAAGGAATTCAAAAGCATTAAGGATAGAGTTTGGAACCGACTACAAAGCTGAAAAGTTAAATTTTTATCATAGGCGGGAAGGAAATTTTGCTTAAAGTTGTGGTACAAGCAATCCCTACCTATAATATGAATGTGTTCCTCCTCCCCAAAAATCTCTACAAGGAGATAAATAGAATGATGCAAAAATTCAAGCGGGGACATAAGGAGAATTTTTCTAAGATTCATTAGATGAGTTGGGAGCGGATAGGGAGGTCAAAGAATAAAAGGGGTTTGGGTTTTTGGGATTTAATTTTGTTTAACAAGGCAGTCTTAGCAAAACAAGTATGAAGATTATTGCAAAATCCCGATTCCTTGGTTGCTAAGATTTTTAAGGCCAAATACCATGCTTCTTGCTCAATATTGGAGGCTGAGGTAGGAAAGAAACCATCTCTGGTATGGAGAAGTCTCATGTTAGCCCAAGAAGTTATAAAAAGGGGGGCAATATGGAGAGTTGGGGATGGCAAGAGTATCAAGGTGTGGGGAGATTGTTGGTTACCCGTTCTTGTGACCTATTCGGTCCAATCTCCACGCATAAACATGCAAGCCAACACCCATGTAGTTGAGTTCATTGATCATGCGAATAGGGGATGGAATGAGAACCTCATTGAAGCAACTTTTTCGAGAGAGGAGGCCGAGGTGATCAAAAACATACCTCTGAGTCTGCTTTTGCCCAGGGACAAACTAATTTGGAGAGGCACTCATAATGGAGTTTTCACGGTTAGTGGTGCATATCACGGGGAGGTTGAGAGACAGTCACTTGTGAAGGTAGATTGCTCAAATCCAGGGAAAAATGAGGAAGCTTGGAGGGTGTGTTGAAAACTAAACATTCCAAATGCTGCAAAAATGTTCCTATGGCGGGCATGTCATAATCTTTTGCCGACTAAAATGAATTTACTAAAGGAAGGGTAATAAAGGATAGTTCCTGCCTGATTTGTTTAAGGGAATAGGAGACCATCGAACATGTTTGGGAGTGCCCTTCAGCTTCAGTCTGGTTTGGTGGACTAGCTAGCCTACAAAAAAGCAGAAATCAAGGGGGAATTTTCTAAAGTTATTTATGGACGTACGAAGCAGGTGTACTAGGAGAGAAGAGAGAAGTGGAGCTGTTTGCTGTTACAGCTAGAAGAGTGTAGTTACGTCACAATAATATTGTGCACGGTGGTTCCCTGACTCACCCCCTACACGTACTGAGGGATGCCCAAAAGGTGTTGAAAGATTTTCAATGGGCAAATGCTATACCGAACATAGACGGGTCAAGTGACAGACATGACAAAGAGGAAAGATGGACACCACCATCGATGCAAATGCTAAAAATCAATTGGGACGCAGCTTTGGAAGTTCATAAAGGGGTGGTGGGGTTGGGAATCCTGGCACGAGATGACAAAGGCCAGTTCAAAGACGCCAACAGTGTGACTTTGAAGGTTTTGGCCTCGCTCCTGAAGCAGAAGCTTTAGCTGTGTTACACGCAGTACTATTCGCCATGGAGAGGGAGTATTTGGGGGTTGTTTTTAAGGAGATGCTCAAACCATTATCAATGCTGTGAACTCCCAACAACCTTGTAAGAGCAGTTTCAGACACTTTATTGATGATGCAAAACGAGGGCTTTTAGCCTTGGGTAACTTTAATTTTGTTCATGTAAAATGGGAGGCTAATGTCGCCGCCCATACTCTAGCAAAAGCTGCCTGTAACCATGCCATGGGATCCATTTCGTGGCATTGTATTCCATCTTGTTTAGATGGTGTTGTTAGGAAGGAGTCTATTTCTCCTCCTTTGTGATTTGCTCTTTTTGAGCCTAATAAGATTTCTCATAATTTCTCGAAAACAAAAACAATAAAAGAAAGATACACTAATCCAGTGGCGGAGCCAATCAATTCATATTGCACGGCACCCCCAAAGAAGTATAGATAATGAGAACTACAAACACTTCCTTAAGCTTAATTGAACCATATATAGCTTAACCCTAATGACAGAGCTAGGATTTCAATTACATGGGGCAAGATTAAGGGTCCATTTATGTTTGTAGTTACAAAAAGTAAGATTAAAAAATAATGATTTTAAAAAGTCAATTATGTATTTGGTCAAATTATGGTTTAGCCTTTAAAAAGTCGTCATCTATCCAAAATCTTATGGTGGTTATTTGTCCATGTGAAAAGTGTTATATACTTGTTAAAGCACACGTGGACTTATGTAGTGAGTATTAGAAGATAAAATCTAATCAAGTCAAGCATATCCAAGCAAGTCAACAATCTCATGATTTCTTCCTCCATGTTTCATGGGATTGCATATTACTTTCCATCAGCTGACCTACAGACTACAGTAGCCCTTTAATCCATGATTCACTCTATGATCTATGGAATATGTTCCCTTTATATGCCTATATATTGTTCTCTTTTGTAACATTCAAATCACCGAATCTAATGTGACAAATCAAATTTCCTGAAACACTTAACAAAAAACATCAAGGTATATGTGGAAAGGAAACAAAAACAAAAAAATAAAATAAAAATAAAAATAAAAAAAATTCATGATTAACCGATGAAGAATTGCATGTTATAACACAAGATCATGAAGAACGAAACTCCCCTAAAAAATACCAAACAATCAACAAGAACCATTTAAAAAATTTCTCCCCTCAAAAGTCAAGAAAACACAGGATGCATACATCACAAACTCATGATTTCAAGCAATGAATATTCCAATTTATCAAAAAATTTAAAATATACATGAGAGTTATATAAAAGCACAAACACTTTCTGTTTAACCCAAGCAATGCCAAGAATTCCATTCAACCCATGCTTGTGTTGTGTGTGTAAGCCAACCATTGAAATAAAACAAATTTATAAGTTGAGTAGGAGGTTTCACTACGATAAAGGTTTTAACAAGCAAATCAAATCAAAAGTCAAACCTTATCATACTAGGGCCTAGCCACTCTCATCCAATGCATTCCTCTTTTGAAACAAAGCAAGCTTGACACTGTGAATTTAATTCCTTTGGAATGTATTCTTTGAATATTTTATTTTATTTTATTTATTTATTTTTTTTTCATGAGAAGGTGTCTTGAAACATGTAATGCTTTGAGAAATGCAGGAATTTATAAGCCCTAGGTTCAACTAGCGTATGGTCAATTTGATAGATACAACTAGTCAAAACCCTCATATAGTTACCTCACACAACTCATAAAAAAAACTCAATTTAAGCTTAAGTGTGCACAAAAGTTTAAAGCATGAACAAAACGTACAATTTAAGCTTAAGCTTTAGGTAACCACAGAAAAAATGTCCATTGAAATAATATGACAACTCATGCATATTGAAAACTTTTTAAAACACAAGGAATTAAATCCATGGAAGAAACATGAGCACATAATGGACACTCAAGGTGCATCAGACAAGAGAAGGAAGAAATAAAAATAACCAAATTAGAATATTTTTGTCTTTTTGAAATTTTTCAAAAATAAAATGCACACACACAAAAAAATAAAATAAAATAAAAGACAAATTAAACAAAAAACAAAACAAAACAAAACATGCTCTAGGATATTCAAAATAAAACAAGACAACCAATCCTAGGCATGTGGGTGACTCACCTAATCCAAGGTGAGATCACCACCACTCCCCCTCAAGGGGTGAGTGGTATTTTCCTTCTTAACCCAAATTTTCTTCGTTTTGGGAACAGAAGTGTGACTCTTAGCCAAGTCATTTAACTGGGTGATAACACCCTTCACCATGTTAAATAATTCATCATGACTATTTCCAAAAGCGAAGATAGTCTCTTTTGACTCATGATTATTCAATTGAAAACAATTGAGGAATATGCCCAATCTTACCACAATGATGACATGTAGGAATGAACCTTTGAGTAGGTTGGTTCCTTGGCATATGAGCACGCGTCTCGGTGTAGAACGAGACACATAGAATCGATTAAATTTCCTTACCTTTCTTACCTCTTGAAACCTGGAGGAAGCATTTCCTTCTTCTTAGCCAAGTTTTCTTCTTTACACAGGTTTCACAAAAATCAACTTTGAAGGAGAAACAACATTAGTAGAAGAAACAAGCAGTTTATCAAAACCCAATCCATTCTATCAAATGAATGTTTACGATTATGCAACATGTGATTAAGTTTCTCATTAGAGAACGTGTTCAGATGATTTCTTGAATCATTAAGATCATTCTCTAAGGATTTCACTTTGGCAATCAAACAATCATTTTCAGATTTCAAGGTATCATGTATAGCATGTGAATCATTCAAGGTACTACAGTTTATCCTTTTCAAGATTAACTTCTTTAAGTTTCGCAAGGTTTGCTTATTCAACTTCTTCAAATTTTGTATTCCAAAATAGAGCATTATAAGCATTTTGTAGATCACCTTCCTCTTGATTCATTGTCACAAATACCATAATCACTATCTAGAGAGTTACACTCACTAGCCTCATGCTCACTCTCATAAGAAACCCCAAAGCTACATAATTAACAACATTTTCAGCTTTTTCTTCATTGTCCGACTCATCACTTTGAGTCACATTAAAAACCTTGTTTGAGTTTCTCAAATTTCCACAATTTGCGGATGTGTCCAATACCCCACATTCATGACACTTAGGACCACTAGGAAATTTATCCTTGATCAAGCTGTATTCCTATCTTGGAGGTTATCTCTACCATCATGCCTAGAATTTTCAGGATTTCTTGAATTTCTACCCTTAAAATTTCCATTTTTGGTTTGAAGAATTTTCGAAATTTCCTAACTATCATGGCAATTTCGCTCATCTCCTAATCCTCATCTGTTGAACCTCCAGTTTTTCCTTACCAGCAGTTTTGGTCTTAAGAGCAATATTTTTGAGTTCTTTGGTTGAGGCAACAAGAGCTCAAAAAAGTCTGAATTGACCTACAAGTTCCTCTACTCTCATAGTATCCAAGTCATTTCTACGGTTTATGGCAGCAATTTGGGGCAAGAACCTAGTAGGTAAGGACCTCAAAATTTTCTTGATTATTTTTGCATCGACATTTTCTTTCCAAGATTTATAGTATTATTTCTAATACTATTGAGCTTAGAATAGAATTCATCAAAGTCTCATCCTCTTGCATCCTAATCTCTTCAAACTTTGAAACTAACATCTGAAGTTTTGAAGCTCTAACAACCTCGGTTCCTTCATGAGTTATTTCTAAGGTTTCCCATGCTTCTTTAGCTACACATCGAGAAATTCTTGAGAATTCTTCCATGGTGACAGTGAAGATGGAGTGTAATGCTTTGTCATTTGCGGAGGACGATTTTCAAGAGTTGTCCATTCAGCATTTGTTTTATCCGGAATAGACCATCCAGATTCAACAATATGCCAAACATCAATAAATTTAAGATATGCCCTCATCGAATTTTCCAAAGCGTATAGTTTGATCCGTCAAAGACGGGTAGAGAATTAGGTGCAACGGTATAAGACATTTTGAGGCAGTCTGGGATCACACTCAAGAAATTAATCCTCTGAGTGAACCCGCTCGATACCAATTGAAAAACGCTAAGGACTCCAAACAATTGTTTATCACAATTTATGCGGAATTAAACTATGAAGCAATAAACAATTTAATCAACAAAATATCAAAAGCAATAAAGAAGCGGAACACAGATATTTTGGTTACGAAGAGAAACCAATTAGAGCACTTCTCTAATTGTAAAACCTCTCCTACCAAACCGAAATCAACTAAATCGGTAAAAAGAAAAAGGATTACAAGATGTTCATACTCACAAAACCTTTGCTGTGACACGATCTTGTATAAGACAAATGACCCACTCGTCTTCTACGCAGTAGCCCTTTCGAGACGGTGGCACAATCCTTCTCGTGATTTCCTTTCACGGAACTCCGGTTGACTTCACTTCAACAGACGGACGAACAATGATGAACATTAAACTAAACACTCCAAGAAACTTAAACTCTCAATATCAAAGGCTCTCTTGGCACACGACGGCAAATTCTAGATGTAGAATCCGTAACCTAAACAGATCTGTAGAGATCTATTTATAACACCTAAAGACTTCTAGTCTCAATAGAACTCAAATACAATGTATTTTAGACCTAGAAGCTACGGGCCGTCCGGACGGTAAGTGGGCTCGTCCGGACGGGCTATAAAAACACGGGAACATGAGTTCATTAATGGGCCGTCCGGACGGTAACACTGGCCGTCCGGACGGTGCTAGGGCAAATGCACTTTCTCCTTTCTTTTCGCGCGGCGCGTTCGGAGGCGTCTGGACGGGTTGCGAACGGACTTCGAACGGACTGCGAACGGAGCACTCGGGTTTTAATCGAGTTCTTAAGCGCATCACGTCCGGACGCCTATGAATCCCGTCAAGCCTTGGCTCTTTTTTTCCATTTTGCTCACGAACATTAGCCAATACTTCAAACTAACAGAAGAGATGATAATGTGGAAAATAATCTCACCAGGCAATTAATATTCACCTCCACAATATGTATATATAAAACCCCAGCTCAACACCCTTCCCTTCATCAGTTCATCTCTATCTCTTGTGCAACTCATGACGATAATTGAAAGGCCATCCATTTCCCTGCTCTTGGCTTTCATTTTAGTGCAGTCATGCATGCTTTTAATGGTCCAAACTTCCACCACCAACATTACCGATGAATTAGCTCTCCTTGCCTTCAAATCTAAACTCATGAGTTCCGGTACAAACGACACCATCTTGGCGGAAACTGGTCTACAACAAACAACTTTTGCGATTGGATTGGTGTCTCATGCAGTCGGCGTAGGCAAAGAGTCACAGCTTTGAACCTTTCCTACATGGGTCTTCAAGGCACCATTTCTCCTCATGTTGGTAACCTTTCCTTTCTAGTCTCGCTTGATCTTTCTAACAACAATTTTGTTGATTTTGTGCCCCATGAGATTGGTCGTTTGCATCGCTTGAGAACACTCCGACTGTCGTCCAACAGCCTTACTGGTCCACTTCCTTTTGCCATCTTTAATGCATCTTCTTTAACCGAAGTTTATCTTTCCAGAAATTTCATCTCAGGAACTCTTCCAATGGATCCTTGCAGCCATTGTCCTAATCTTCAAAGACTTCATCTTTCGTACAATGAGTTCAACGGTCGACTTCCTTCACAGATGAATTTCTGCAAAGAACTTGCATACTTAAAGCTAGAGAACAATAAGTTGGATGGGAGTATTCCGCAAAGTTTTGGGAGTTTAGAAAAGCTTGAAAGCCTATCTCTTGGAGGTAACAACTTAACTGGTACTATACCTGCTATCATAAGTAATTTGTCGATGTTATATGAGTTTGCAATTGAGAATAACTACATTAAAGGAAGTATTCCAAGTGATTTATGGCGTCTTCCAAATATTATGATATTGGAGCTTGAAGGGAATTCTCTCACGGGGGAAATACCCCAACAAATTTTCAATATTTCCTCTCTAATGGCAATCTCCTTGGCGTATAATTCCTTTTTTGGAAATCTTCCATTAGATACTGAGCTTTTCTGCCCTCAGCTTTTGTATCTAATTATTTCTTCCAACAAAATTAGTGGTCGAATCCCATCACATCTTTCAAATTGTTCCGAGCTCGTTGACTTGGGTCTTTCTGGAAACTTGCTCTCTGGACCAATACCCAAAAGTCTTGGAGACTTAAAACATCTCGAAAAACTTTTTCTCAATGATAATCAGCTGAGAGAGGAGCCTAGAGATCAAAAGCATAGTTTCCTTTCATCCTTATCTAATTGCAGATTTTTGGAAGAATTGCTGATATCTTACAATCCCTTGGATATTACTATTTCGGATTCCATTGGAAACTTTTCAGTTTCTCTTAACACCATTGATGCTTTTCAAAGCCAAATAAAGGGTCATATTCCTATGGGAATTGGTTCTTTAGAAGGCTTGACCTTTCTTAGTATGGGTAATAACAGTTTGATTGGAGACATACCCTCAACATTTGGGAGATTGAAGAACTTACAAAGACTGAATCTTGAAAATAACAATATTGAAGGATTCATTCCAGAAGAATTATGTCAGCTGAGGAATTTGGGAGAGTTATCTATCTCCAATAACAAAATCTCTGGATCCATCCCAAATTGCATTGGAAATCTTAGTCATCTGCAAAAGCTCAACCTTAGTTATAACAGATTGGAATCATCAATACCATTAAACTTGTGGAGCCTTGAAAGTATATCATCTTTGGATCTATCAATGAATTCTCTTGTTGGATATTTGTCTCCAAACATGAAAAAGTCAGATACTATTGAACATGTGGATTTGTCTCGAAACCAAATTGCTGGAAATATTCCAAGTATTATTGGAGATTTTCAAAGCCTAAGGTATCTTGACTTCTCAATGAACTCATTTCAAGGAAACATTCCACAATCTTTTGGAAATTTGAGAGGATTGGATTTGTTAAACCTTTCATACAATCATCTCTCTGGTGTAATTCCTAAGTCTCTTGAAAAACTTACATATCTCAAATATTTAAATGTTTCTTTCAATGAGTTATCAGGAGAGATTCCATCAAGTGGGCCTTTTGTGAACTTCACAGCTGAATCATTTTTAGAAAATAGTGCACTTTGTGGGAATCCAACTTTCAAAGTTCCACCTTGTCCAACTCCAAGCTCCAAAAGATCAACGGTGAAACAAATTTTGCTCAAATATTTTCTTCCTACCATTGCTTCAATTATAATCTTTGTAGCAATAATTTATATGCTGAGAAGACACCGAGAAAGTAATATGCGGGTTCCAAGTTTACTTCCTACATTGCCTGTGTTGGAGCATAGGATGATATCATATCAAGAGCTTCGTCAAGGGACAAACAATTTTTGCGAAAGTAACTTACTTGGAGTTGGAGGCTTTGGTTCTGTATACAAAGGAATACTATTTGACAGAAGAATTGTTGCTGTTAAAGTTTTAAATTTGCAATTGGTTGGTGCTTCTAAAAGTTTTGATACAGAATGCGAGGTATTGCGGGCAATCCGACATAGGAATCTTGTTAAAGTCATAAGTACTTGCTCTAATCCTGAATTTAGAGCTTTGGTACTTCAGTACATGTCGAATGGCAGCCTTGAAAAGTGGTTATACTCTTTTAATTATTGTTTGAATATTCTTCAAAGAGTAAACATTATGATTGATGTAGCATCAGCGCTGGATTATCTTCATCACTGTCATTTAGAATCTGTGGTGCACTGTGATTTGAAGCCTAACAATATCCTTCTAGACGAAGACATGGTTGCACATGTGGCTGACTTCGGCATTGCAAAGATTTTAGCCAAAAACAAGGATGGAACACAAACCAAAACTCTTGGTACACTTGGCTATATTGCACCAGGTATGTGGGTTAACTTTTATTTATTCCATTACTAAAAGGCTAACTATCCAATTGTGTTATATGCTTTTTTTGCTCACTTGGCTATTTTGCACCAGGTATATTTGGCTTTTATTTATTTATTTTTTTGGTTGGGTTATGTGGATTACTTTTTTCGATTACTAACTTAAGGCATTATTGAAAATTGCGAGTTTTGATAGAGTACGGTTCAGAAGGAAAAGTGTCTATCAAAGGTGACACTTACAGCTATGGTATAATATTGCTGGAGATAATCACGAGGAAGAAACCCACCGATGACATGTTTGCTGGAGGATTGACTTTGAGGCAATGGATAAATGCATCACTTGCCGACAAAATGATGGAAGTCATTGATAGCGGTTTACTAAGAATAGAATCTGGAAGAGATGTAATTCTCATGCAAAATATTCTTCTGTCCATCATAGAATTAGGCTTAAGATGCTCCGCGGAGTTACCAGATGAAAGAATTGGTATAAAAGAAGTGCTTGCTAAGCTCAACAAAATCAAATTAACATTGTTCGAAAATAGAAATAGGGGTATCTAATATCTTTGAACATGGTTTTGTATTGTTTTGTTCTTGTAGTTTCATAAATTACTTACAATTGGTATTTCATATATGCATGTAACGTGTCATGCTTCAAAATATTTGTTTGGAATTTTCCAGCATCTTCTACTTGAGCCCTTACATCTTCTATTTCCTTACTCTTTCATTGAGATCATGTCCTATATCATTCCACATATATAGGAATATTTCCCTGCCAAGGATCTATTCGAGAATTTTCTAGCCCTTTCTCTTGATGAAGAAAGGGGAAAAAAGTAAAATAGAAAATAGAAAATAAATAAATAAATAAATAAATAATGTTCGCCAATAAACTTCAATGGGCTGACTCAATTGACAAGGACTTTGGTCCTAATGCTACTCTCATCAAGTTTATGGTTTGAATCCTCTTTAGTACAACCAATTTTTTGGAGTCACGTCTATCGATGAAACTCGAGTCTTTACTCAATCCGTGTAGAGAAAACGTTTTGCATGGATTTGAAGTTTGTCTGATAAGGGTAGGTACACAAAGTGGAACTACCATAAAGGGGTTTCCCGTAAAAATTAATGTACACACCAATAACAATGAAAAAGCATATGACTAGACCTATCTATGGCCTTCTTATGTGCATGACATTTCCTTCTCTCTCAATATGTTTATACGTATAGTCATGCTCAACCAACAATACCTAATTATCATTCTTCGTATGGATCTCTTAAGAATCCCAATCCTTAGCTTTTATTATATTACACTACAAGAAATTGGACTTTTAGCGTCGACATTTTTTGGACACTAATAAGGTCGACACTAATCGTCCGACTCTAATGAGATCATTAACGTCAACCTTATTTGGATGCTGATAGTCGACTTTTAGTGTTGACATATCGTTGTAGTTTCATTGCTAATATTGGAATGAACGGAAGCCAAAGTCAACACTAATAGTTCACTATTAGCATCAACTAAATATGGACGCTAATACTTCACTTTTAGCGTTGACCAAATATGGACACTAATACTTCACTTTTAGCGTTAACCAAATATGGACGCTAATAATGAACTATTAGCGTCCACACAGTGTCGTCGCTAATAGTTTCACTATTAGCGTCCACTCAAGTCAACGCTAATAGTCTCAAAAAAATAAAAAAAATCATTAGCGTCCAAACCAAGTGGACGCTAAGGAGTGTTAAAAAAAATAATAATAATAACCATTAGCCTAACAAACTATAAAAAAAAATTAAAAAAAAATTAGGGCCAATCATGGCTCCCTGCTAATGCTTCCAGGTATTTTTCTCCATCCACATCATCAAAAAAAAAATAAATAAATAAAATAAAATAAAATTTCATTCTTCTAAAACTCCATTAATTTTTATAATCAAATTATTCATTATTATTTTGTTAAGAACATGCCATTAGATCCATGGGAGAGATAAGGACCAAGAAGTTGAACGTTAAGTTCTTTCTTCTTTCTTACTGCAATTAGCAAGTCATAGTTTATTATTGAAAAAGTTTTAAAGTTTAGATTTTTCCAAAAAATTTGATCCTATATCCTCTACTTAACCTCTAGCATAACCTCAGCCAGTCACAAGAAAGAGAACAAGGTATGAGGACCAACTACTGAAAAGTCCCCAAAAAGAGTAGGACATGGGCATGGGAAAACAAAAACATACACAAATGGCAACATATCTAACATTGAAAGAGGACAGTCATATATCAATCACAAGGAATCAAAGTGGCTCACTAATTAAAAACACAACTAATCATTTAAATTATATGGATATATGTATGTCTAAGTATATCATTTCTCACCTTTTCGATCCTGTAGGAACATTGGATATTGAAAGCTTGTCGATATTGCTAAATGTAAGAATCACTTAGCAATATCACCTTATAAATATTAACATCAGAATCACTTGTGTACCCAAAGTTGTCGGAACTTGAGCAAGAAAACACTGGATTCTGCATACTGTGGATTGCTTTCAACATACCTAAAATACACAGAGTTCAAATAATGATGGGTACTCATTTTTCATTACCTACAAATACAAATAATTCTCAGGCCAAACAACAAACTTGCATTGTTTTTACCTGAGTAATGTCAGAACCAAAGAATTACTGAAAAATATTTACTTTGAAAATCATCCACTTACAAAATGCAATCATCAAGCCGCTTGAGGAGGGGAAGAAAGTTCTCATTTCCAACATTCATATTTGGAGAATAAAAATTGGATGAAATCTGCACACAGTGCAATATATTATTGCAAATTGCTATTTTATAAAGCATAACTTGTATGTAATCTCTACATAAAACAAATAACCAAACTTGTAAAAATAACTCTATCTGAACAGAGTGTGTAAAGTTTATGTGTTTATACATACAGATAAATACAACCCATCCAGCCATAAGAGGTTCAACCCACAGCCTCACCCTCTAACCTTTCTTTATGAAAAGTGGAGAAGCCATTTGGTCAAAGACCACGGGCAAAGTATACAGGTGCTTCACATAAACTTCAAATGATATTCAATTTATTTCAAGCTTGATTGATACTAAAAGAAAACAAATAGTAAATAAAAAAGATGATATACTCAGAATCAGTTATACTAAAAATGCCAACAAAATAGAGACATTGAAATGGATTGTTCAAAAATGATATTAATGTTAGAAACAGAGACCAAAAGTAACTGAGAAAGGAAGACATTTTTAACAAATTAAGTTGTTCAGCATTAGCAGTTGAGGCTAACAAAAACTACATCATTTTACAGATGATCACAACTACCAATAAATGCTCACAATAGAGTTAGTGACATTAGCAATATTCAAAAATTAATGGTCAGTTAGACTATATGATTTTACAGGTGATCACGGCTACGAATAATACTCAGCTAAAAAAATAGGGTTAGGGATGTTATTGATATTGAGATTAAGCCAGTCAGCAGTAAGAAGTGAGGCTAACAAACACTACATGATATAACTCAACCATGTCAGCTAAAATAAAAGGCTTAGGGATGTCAGAGATGTTCAAAATTAAAGATGACTAATGTTATATACCAAGTCCTTAACAATCACAACTAGATATAAATAAAAACATCCTGAATAAGTGTAAAAACTAAAAGCCAAACTTCTTCCACTAATGAAAAAACAAACAGAAAATTAGCAACTACTTCCCCATCCTCTTTGGACATAAAACATCAGTTTACTAGAAAGTATTTCCGGTCAATCAAGTCTTCCCCACTAAGAATACAGCTTAAAGTAATGGTCAACCAAAAGAGCGTAACCCTAGATCAAGCACTAACTTCACATATACTCTTTCACAAGAATTGAACCTTCATCACCCCAGAACTCCTTACAAGAAGAAAACCTCAAAGGACGCCATACTTAATTTAAAGGATGTTATACTTTGTTTAAATGAACAGAACCTTCTAGAATTTCTTTGCACACAATTTTTCTAATAAATAGATACTTAATGAAGATGGTGCTTTCATTATTGATATTGTATGCACACAGCTACTACATATCTTGCCACAGAAGATACATGAATGACCAACCTAATTTGGAGATAACTCAAGAATCCAACATTTAGAGTAGTGTTTTTCTTTTAACCTTGTATAAGTTTGGATAAGCTAGAGTGACGTTTATAAGTAGGAAGCTGCTAGTTGCTATATATCAAAATAATGTTCCAAATCTTTTCCCATTACTTCAGTAATGTTTTCTATTGTGTTCTCTTCAACTAACAAAAAAAAAATCAAAACAAACTGAAACTCTTGTTAAGATTGCATTCAAACCTTACGTTCTCCAATTCCTCAAAGTACTTGAGCTTACTGTGAAGTGCTTCTGCAATTCAATCAGTCTTTGCTTCTCTATTACCTGCAACATGAGCAGAAAAGTGAGACAACAAGTCAACTGTATTAAACAAAGGTTACTGCCTCCAGTATTTCAAATTCGATCAGTCTTTGCTCATGTTTTTTGTTGAACTTCCTAAGAGTGCAGCAACACTATCAAAAGATTTGTAAACTTATGAAGTGACATTGAGATTTACTCGAGCCAACTCTATAGGCAAGTTAAACATCAAATAAGAAAGTATAGGAAATGGGAGAAAAACACACCAGCCGGTCACAGGCATCATGAAGAGTTTTTGTCTTTGTAGCTACTGTTTGATGCTGCAGCTGTAGTCCATCAAAGAAGTGTAAAGTGCCATCCACCTGCACAAAAGGGAACTCAGGCATATTAATAATCCAAATCCAAATCCAAACGGAAGAATTACAGCTTAGGAATCCAATAGATGTCAAAATAGACTAACCTGACCAAGTAAATCATCACATGGCTGTATGCGCTCTGTTAAAGAGTTTACATACCGTTGATATTTCTCCTCTGTCTAAGGAAAGAAAAGAATGAGGTGAAATAAGCATTTATTTATACATCCTATGCAGACAAATATGCTACAGTGAGAAATCGCCACTAACCTCTGACTTCATTGCCGATTCAAGATCATTAAACCACTTGTAAAACTGCAACATAAAGGAAAGGCAATTTCTCTAACAGAAATATCAAAGCACATTCACCCATCTCTCTGTATCTAAAGGGACATAAAGCACCAAAAATTTAATAAGCTAAACACCCAAAATCCAAACAGCCAACGAATCAACCCCACAAATTAAACGAGTCAAACACATCCCAAACCAAATCGAAACAGCCTTCAACAAAAATCACAAAATCAAAACTCATATGTAACGAAATCACCATAAATTAACACACCTGCCTTGGCGTTGCTCTGCCGCCCCCAACCGAATAAAGAGAGGGAGGTAACTAAGGAAAAGCCAAAAAAAAAAAAAACTCACCTTGCCTGGCTGTGAGTTCATCCCACCTTCATCTTCTTCCGTTACTGCACTGCCCATTCCAAAAATCAACCACAATTTACAGCCCTTTTGAGTAGGACTTAGCTGTGAGGATGGAAGCAGCTTATAAGGGAGAAGATGACACGTGTTATGAGTGGCAGCTTATGTGTGCAAGTTAAGAAGTGGACACGTGGACTGAGCTTGATAATAACTGATGAGCTTAGCTGGAGAGTAAACTGATCAAATGGGCTGAATTATGGGTCAACGCACGTGGGCCTTTAACAGTTGGGTTGGTTATAACAAAATGGGTTTTACTTCTCTGTGTATGAGCTCATGGTATTATTCTTTTTCATATAAAAGGCCAAGACCTACGCTTATAATAATGCATTCAGACTTTTGGCAAATACATTGTGATTGAGTAGGAGTAGACTCTCGTAGATTCTGTAGTTGAGTAGTTGTAGCAAGGAGACTGATTATCTCGAATGGATCATTGTTTGAATTTACCTATAATCTAAATAAAAGTTCTGAAATTCATTCCAAAAACTCACTAGTTTTCTTGTTTAAATTCTGTTGAGTGTTTGGAGTTTTAACAAAGTTACCAAAATCAAAAAAACAAGAAGAAAGCAAGAGAGAGATAACTAAGAGAAAGAGAGAGGGAGACGGAGATGACAGAATGACATATAAGGTCGTGGCGGGAGGGAGAAGTGAGAAAAAATTGGGGTTGAAATTTGGCGAAAAAATAAGCGCCAAAACATCCCGCATTTTGTTACTATACTTTTTAAAATCAGCATCGACTAAAGTCGACGCAAGTTATCAGCTAGTTTATGTATTAAATTTTTTAAAAAAATTTATTAAACATTTATATTATTATATTAAAATTAAGACCTATAGAAAAAGAAAAAAAAAGACACTTTAATTTTTTGGGTTACAATTATATATTTTTATATTTTTATTTAATATATATACACTATATATATAAAGTTCGATCGATCAATAATTTGTTTAAAGTATAATCGATCATTTGATCATATCATGATCGATCGAAAAAAATGCACTAGAATTAATCGGATGTCTAATCGAATATTCAATTTCAATTGTTTCAATCATTTGATCTTATCACAATCAATTGAACTAATTCACTAGGATCGATCAATATTCAATCAAACATTATATATATAACCTCCAACTTCAATTGTGTCAACTTTGATTAATCATTTGATTGTATCACAATCGATCAAACTAATGCACTTGAATCGATAGATTGAAATTATCACGATCAATCGGACTAATGATCGATCAATTGATCCTATTACAATCAATCGAACTAATTCACTTGGATTGATCGAACATTTGATCTATCATGATCAATCAAACTAATTCATTAGGATCAATTGAATTTTCATTGATCATTTGATCATATCACGATCAATTTAACTAATGATTGATCAATTGATTGATCATATCACAATCAATCAAATTAATTCATTAAGATCGATTGGATGTTTGATCAATCATTTGATCATATTATGATCATTCAAAGTAATTCACTAGGATCGATCAGATGTTCGATCAAACCATCAATTTTTTCAAGTTTGATTGATCATTTGATCATATCACAATTAATTCGAACCAATTTACTATGATTGATTAGGCTAGATTGATACTTCAATTTTATCACAATTGACCTAACTAATGCATTGTGATTGATCGGACATTCAATCGAACTTTCAATGTGTCAAGTGATCATTTGATCCTAGCACGATATATCATACTAATGCATTATGATCAATTGGACGATTAGTCGATTATTTATTTAAAAGAAATAAATAAATATTTATTTTTTATATAAAGTAAGATTAGAAAATAGAAAAATAAAAATAAAAAATTCACCAGTAATTTATATAAAAGAAATAATGACATATTATTGAAGGTAAAATTTTCCTATTCTATATGTATGGTCAACAGCATCGCCAAATTTATTTAATTTTTTTAAAAAAAATTCTCATGTCATTCTTTTTTTGTATTTAATTACTTTTGTTTAGTTTTATTTGTTTTTTATTTTTTTATTTTTCTACAAGAGCATTAGCGTTAGCTAAAGTGAACGCTAATGGTTCCTCATTAGTGTCCACTTTAAGTGGACATTGTTGAGCTTCTTCTTCTTCTTCTTTTTGGTACAAGAGCAGGTGGACACTAATGGTTCATCATCATCGTCCACTTTGTAAGTCAATGCTAATGGTTCTTATTAGCGTCCACTTTGTGTGGACGCTGTTGAGCTTTTAGGGTTTTTTTGTTTTGTTTTGTTTTTTTTTTTTTTGTTTTTTTGTACAAGAGCTTTAGCGTCCACTACTAAAGTGTTCATCATCAGTGTGGACGCTAATGGTTCATCATCAGTCTCAACTTCTAAAGTGGATGCTAATGGTAAGTGGACGCTATTGGTCGTTTAATTTTATCTGTTTTTTATTTTTTTATTTTTCTACAAGAGTATTAGTATCCACTAAAGTTGACACAAATGGTTCATCATCAGCATCTACTTTAAAAGTGGACGCTAATGATTTGTCATTAGCATCCACTTTAGTGGATGCTGTTGGTCATTTAATTTTAATTGTTTTTTATTTTTTTATTTTTATACAAAAGCATTAGCGTCCATTGAAGTGGATGTTAATGGTTCATCATCAGCGTCAACTTTATAAGTTGATGCTAATGGTTCCCTATTGAGCTTTTAGTTTAATTTTTAAAATTTTTTTTTTAATTTGTACAAGAGCTTTAGCATCCAAAGTGGATAAATGGTTCATTATCAGTGTCCACTTTGAAAGTGGACGCTATTGAGGACTATTGATTTTTTTTTATATATATATATAACTATTAGTGTCCACTTTTAGTGGACATTGATACTAAACTATTAGTGTCAACATTTCATTTAGTCGCTCCTAATAATTTTCCCACCTACATATTAGTGTAGACTTATTAGCATCCACTCTAATACTCATCTTTTGCGTTGACTATTAGCGTCCACTACATATTGGACGCTAATAATTACCTATTAGTGTCGACGTTAATACATGCTCATTAGCGTAAACTCTAATGAAGTCGCCGTTGATGGTGTAATTTCTTGTAGTGTTACATCGAGTCATCAAAAACATTATAAACTCTAAAAGATTAAACAAATCTTGATGTAGCTATGAGCATAGCTGGAGGACCGATAGATGGATCTGGTGGTGCCATGTTGAGCCCCTGCCAAGTCCGAAGGAAACAGACCCATAGATGGCGATGGCCATGTTGGCATGTTGAGTAGTGTCTCTGGTCACGCTGATTCAGGCATATTATGGTCGTGCTGTGCTGCTTGAGATTCAATCATATGCTTATCGATTGATGATTCTCTTACCTATAAGATAATATGCAAAATTAAAATTATTATGATGGTCAATTATTATTTTTGTTTATGATATCAATAATGTAGCTGGCCCATAATAAAATTTAATCATCATTGAAGAATATTAAATAAAACAAAACATTAGAAACAAAAGTTTTTAACATAGAGATATATAGAGATAATTGATAATTAGAGTAACCAATCACAATATATATGATGATTGATGAGAAAAGAGAGAGACTAACCGGTAAGGCTCTATGTGCAGGCATGAGAGACCCATTCTGTGAAATCCAATGGAAAACATCTTCGAGTGTCAGAAGAGAAACACCAAACACATATTCCAATTATAAATTAAACAAGTTTTCCATCAAATTAATGGATATGGCTATATATGTTAAAAGTATGCAATACTTATGAGAAGTAAGAGAAACATTAAAAGAAAGTTCACATATCTTTCAAACTACCACCCAATTGACAATATTTTCTCCAAACTTTTAAATTTTAATTTTAAAAATCACGATACTCTTCCTTTTAGGATTACATATTAATCAATACATGAAAATACAATGCTATGAAAATATAAAATGAAAATTGAATAAAAGAAAATAAAAACTAGATACGTTACAATGTTCGCTTTATTTATAGAGTTTTACACACATTTGAACAATTTGAGGTAATTACCTTAGTAGTTCATGCGGGTAAAGTGAAAATATGTTGTAATTCATAAGAAAAAAATGTAATTATCCCAAATAATTTTAAGGGTTATTACCTTTTTAGTATTTAGGCTTTCACGTTTTTATTTATTTTTTTCCTATTACATATGGTACTTGACTTCTTATAGTTTAGTACTATAGTCATTATTCCATCAATCAAACTAATAGACTACAATAAAGGTGGTTTTGGCTACTCTGCGATCTAAGGTGGTTTTGGCCACCCTTTTTAGCTATTGAAGGTGGCCAAACCACCCCAAAAGGGGTTATAAGTTCAGCCACCGAGTCTTAGGGGTAGCCAAAACCATCCCATAGTCGTTCATTGGTTTGGTTGACGGAATAATGACAATTTACCCAGAAGTCGATACAAATTTAAAATTAGGTAGAAAAAATGAAAACCTGAAAAGTTAGGTAGTAAAAAGGTAATTAACCCAAATTTTAAATACAAACTAAATATCTTAATTTACGTAATTAATCAAATCATATAAATTAGTATAATCAAATAATAATTAATTAAAATAGGAAGAAATAAAGCGATGAAATAAAGTAGATAGAGAGCTACTTGCCTGAGACGAATTTGGTGTACTACGGCACCCACATGCCTCCTGCATCACATTAATTATCTTCCGAACTCCGTCATAGCAAGCCCAGCAAATTACCCTTCTGCCACTCCCACTCTCCAACAAATTCTCTGGTTTACAAACATTGCACTCCATCTCTGTGTAATGGGTCTGCTGTACTTAGAGGGGGTGGCGAGTATTTATAGAGCAAAAGGAAGAAGTCCTTTCAGATGTCTGATTTTGGATTAATTATATATACTTGTGATTATTAGATAATTATAATTAATTAAAAAAACGAAGATAAAAGAGATAAGCTATTAAGCTCCTTTTTTGGCGGAAAATAAAGAAGATTGCATGTCATGTAGAGCACACGTGACATGTAGGTGGTTTGCCTACCATTTTCCATCTTTTTTTTGTCAAATTCTTATGCTTTTTTTTTTTTTAAATAAATAAAAAATTAATTAATTTTTTTAATTTTATTTTTTCAGGGTAGGTAAGAGAGAATATATATATATTTTTTTGGGAGTACTATGTGAAACTTGGGTAGAAAAACAGCACGGCACCATAAAACTTCAATTGGCTCCACTACTGGTTGGCGATATGGCAGTAAAAATTTGTCTTTGAATTAACATTTGTAAAAAACAAAAGTTGATTATTGATTTTCATTGTTGTATCATTTTTGTTATATAACAATCGTATAACAACTTATAAAATAAAATTATTTTAAAAAATATAATGGTATAACAGTTTATAAAATAAATTTATTTTTAAAAATATAAAGGTATAGTTATAAGTTAAAACTTTTATATCATCTATTTTTAATGTATCATTAAATTTAATTTATGATAAATTACTATATAATTATTATAAGTCAATAGAAAACATATAAAATTATTTACACCTAGCGATATTTGTTTTCTGTGCAAGAACAAGTTGGCGCCATACTTTCCGCTTATCTCTTGTAATCTCTACCCAAAAGCAAACCCATCGTTTGCCGCCTCTCTTTCTCTGTGACAGGTTTATCAGTCAGGTATTTTCTCTAACTTTATCTCAACCCATTTCTCATTACATCTCTCTTTAGTTATTCAGAATTTCATACTTTTTTTTTTCTTTTCTTTTCTTTTTTGTGAATCATGCATGGTTGTAATAAAGCGATGTTAAAATCATTATTTTGTATTATTATGGGGCATGGGGATGTTAAAATCAGCTGAAGACTGCAGTTTAAGATAATAATATAATACTAAACCCTAGTTTCTTTAGTTCCGTTTTTTTCTCAAATATGTTTGGATGTTTTTAAGTTGAAAGAGAAGGCAATGAAAATGTCTAACGTTATTGTTTTCTAAATGCACTTGAAATTAATTTCCTTTTCTGTAGAAAAAAAGGGGAAAGAGGGGGAGTAGTTAATAGGTCATTTTTTTTCGTTGTTTTCTAAATGTTCTTGTATGTTCTGTTTGGTTGTTGAGAAAATGCATTAGAGAAAAAGAGAACTTGGAACTTGGTCACTGGGGTTCTGAGTTTCCCTCTTTCTTTTTGTAATTGTATTTTATAATTTTTTTTTTGTTGTTTTGATAACCAAACTTATGATTAGGTAGACTTTGTGATATATTAAATTGTTTAAAGTAGATTTTGGTTTTTCCTATTCTGTTCGAGTTTCTTGCTATTACTTCCATGATTCAAGAAATGGGAAATTCATGCAAAGTACAAATCAAAGTTTTTTTATTCATGGGATTGATTTACTAGTGGACCTAGTTAAGTTATTGTAAATGAGCTGAACTTTTGTTGAGTTGATCTCAGGGTTAATTTGTTTAAGTTTTAATGCATTTTGGCCTCGTTTTTTAAAAGGATTTTTTTATTTAATTTTATTTTTGAGTGTTTGGTGTGGCATAAAGTATTGGTTAACTTGAAAATATTTTTATTTAACAAAGGAAAATAACCTTTTTGAGACATAAACCTTCTCATCTAAGGAAACAATTTTTCACTACTTTCTTAAACTTTGGGTCGAGTTATTATGAGAGGGTCTCTTATGGAGCCTACCTGCTCAAGTAGACAAAGGTCCTCTCACAATTGCAAATTAGACAGGCAATTGTATTGAATCTCAATTTCACTCTCAAGGTCTTTTATTTTCACTCTTTTTCTGTAGCTCTTCTTCGTTGTCTTTCTCTTTCTTGTAGCTACTCATACCATATGAATACACTTCCCAATAGAAAACGGAAACAAATGGGTGATGGAATTTACTTTGTGTTAAGGTTGTTGATTAATGCTTTAATCTAAATTTGGGTGGATAATCGATTAAAACTGTCAATATAAAAACTCACTGTAATTTGCTCTCTACTTACCTCCAACCTATGTTTATATATGTAATAGCCATGAAGAGAAAAGAACTTCAACGTATAGCCTCTGATTATGTAAGAGGGAAAAATGATAAGTCTTTAGCCTTCTCATAAAAAGGTTTGAGTAACGCTTAAACCTATTTTTTATTCCATAATTATCTCATAATATTAATTTGCCAGTTACAACCAACTTTTAGATCAATCATTATTAAAAGAAAAAAAGGTGTGTTTGGTGTCATTCTCCTACACTTCTTGTCATATTTTTTTTTCTTAGATTCAATGGTGAATTTGCACATCTCTTATACGGCCAAATCAACTTTATGAGATGGTTATGGAATAAGCATTTCCCAAAAAGTGCTATGTAGAGCCTTTTTGGCCAGGGTTTAGATGATGTGGCTAAGGTTTAGGAGGAAATTGGTTAGATGATGTGGTCAGTTACATGTATAAACGTGGAACTAGGGATAGATGTCTGCCTTACAGCTCATTTACATGGCGATGATGTGTAATTCCGTTAATTGGAACCGACAGAAACTAAAGAGGTATTGATTTTGTATTTTCCCCTAGGTGATGTACCAAATTTGACTATTTTGGAAACCTAGGGTGGAAAAAAAAAAAGTGCAAACCGAGGTACTCAAAAAGTATTTAACCCCTATATTTTTTTTTCATTGATTCAATGGTAGATTTGTACGTCTTTTATATTGCCACTTTGTGAGATAGCTAGTTATGGAATAAGCATTTCCCAAAAAGTCGTTATATTTCCTAAATAGCTTCTAATAATACAATATTATCTTATTAGCAAGAAAGTATTTGTTGTTAAGGAAATAATGACTTTTCTTAGCACTTGTTTGTTTTCCATACTAATTATTTTCTTGCGTTGTTTTTGTTACACCACTCCATGATAAGGCAACGTCAATGGAGAGGTCAACCTTTATTATTGTCCATACGAAAACGTCATTGGTGCAGTTGGTAGTGGCGTGTGGCCGAAAGCTTTAGCTTCAAAGATGGTATAACTAAGTGTTAATATAACTACCGAAACTCCGGCGCCCGAAGTGGAATGGAGCTTAATTGTGACTTGTGAGGGAGGGGAAGAATTTAATTCCTCCATTTCTAAAATTTAAAAATAAAATAAAAATAAATAAATAAATAAAGGTGAGAGGTAAATAGAGTGGCCATCCCATTATACCCCAGCATAGGGATGGATATGGGTGGCCTTCACCAGGAGAGGACTAGGGGAAGAGGAAATTTCCACACACATGACTAGCTAAATGGAAAGCAAATGCCATCATCAATGCACCCTTTTGACCATCATGCATCAGGAATTAGGATCTTTTTTCGATCATTTTAACTTGATAATATTCGGTTAGTTATATTAAAAGAGTATTTTTATCCCTTAAAATGTGAAAAGACAAAAATACCCTTTTAATATCACTAATTGAATATTATCTCGTTCAAATGAACTAAAGAGGATCGTGTTCAATTCCCATGCATCAGGGAAAGAAAAACAATTTTTGTGTAGAATTACTTAAATTCATTTTTCTCATTGTCAAAAATTATAAACTATAACTTCCTTTTCCTTTCTTTAGACAAGTTAACATTTTGAAAGAGGTGTTTTATTTTTTTCCCTGCATTTTAAGAAAAAATAGAGGATTTCTCAAATAATATATATATTTTCCAAATATTACTTAGGAGAACATTAAGAGCAGCTTATTTGGGATTGTATTTGAGAAATACAGTTTTTAAGTAAAAAAAAATTGGGCAAAAACACTTTTTTTTTTTTAAGTTTTTACCAAAAGTATGTTTTTGTTATTTTTAGGTGTTTTGAATCATTACAAGCACTTTTAATATTTTTATCAAACAAGTACTTTTTCTTCAAACTGATTTTTTTTTTTTTTTTTGTTAAAACTTAAAAGCACTTTTAAGTCCTAAAACTGAAAAACAAAGAAAAAAGAAAAAAAAAGGGCCGATAATGAAACACTTTGAACGTGCACTACGAGCACAACATAGTCAAGCCCCAGATTCCACGTTTCTCCCTTCAACGACTTGACCAGTTTTTCTCATTTATGTTGACAGGAGAGGAGAGGAATTTTGACCATGGAAGAGATGATAATGTGGAAAATAATCTCACAAGGCAATGATAGAAGAATACAAAGTAATTCTATTTGACAGAAGAATTGTTGCTGTCAAAGTTTTAAATTTGCAATTGGTTGGTGCTTTTAAAGTTTTGATACAAAATGCAAGGTATTGTGGATAGTTTGACATAGGAATCTTGTTAAAGTCATAAGTACTAGTTGTAATCCTGAATTTAGAGCTTTGGTACTTCAATACATGTCAAATGACAGCCTTGGAAAGAGTAAACTCTTTTAACTATTGTTTGAATCTTTTTCAAAGAGTAAACATTATGATTGATGTTGCATCAGCGATGTATTATCTCCATCACTGTCAATTAGAATCTGTGGTGCACTGTGATTTGAAGCCTAACAATATCCTTCTAGACAAAGACATGGTTGCACATGTGGCTGGCCTCGGCATTGCAAAGATTTTAGCCGAAAACATGGATGGAACACAAACCAAAACTCGTGGGTTAACTTCTATTTATTCCATGGCTAAAAGGCTAACCATCCAATAGTGGCTACAAAAACAATTGTGTTATATGCCTTTTTGCTCACTAGGTTAATGAGAATTAATTCAATATTATCAATTAGTGTAACTTTCAATTTTGTAATCGTAAATGCAAACATTGTTTTGCTTTGGCTTTTCTTATGTTCACTTAATTTATACAAATTCTTATGGCTAGTAAGAATCAGTTTCTCTAAAATTGATAGGAAAAGTTGATTAGTTGTCTTGATTTGCCTCCTCGGCCAATACAAATGAATTCAACTTCAAGCTATTTTTATTTATATACAAAATTATCAAGAAAAGAAAAGAAAATTGCCCTTGTGATGCTTTTGATAGGCCTAACAATTTGTCCCAACAACAAAGATCAACACTTAAAGCATATGGGACTCATAAAAAATTGTTCTTAACATAATTATAATTCTTCTTCAAAATGGTGTGTGTATGTATACATATAGGTATATTTGTCTGTGGGTATATTTAAAGCTTTTATTTATTTATTTATATTTTTGGTTGGGATATGGGGATTACTTTTTTTGATTACTAACTTAAGGTATTATTGAAAATTGCGAGTTTTGATAGAGTATGGTTCGAAAGGAAAAGTGTCCATCAAATGTGACATTTACAACTATGGTATAATATTGATGGAGATAATCACGGGGAAGAAACCCACCAAAGACATTTTTGCTGGAGGATTGACTTTGAGGTAATAGATAAATAAATCACTTCCGAACAAAATGATGGGAGTCGTTGATAGCGGTTTACTAAGAACAAAATCTGAAAGAGACGTAATTGTCATGCAAAGTATTCTTCTGTCTATCATGGAATTAGGCTTAAAATGCTCCAAGGAGTTACCAAATGAAAGTATTGCTATCAAAGAAGTGCTTGCTAAGCTCAACAAAATCAAATTGACATTGTTCGAAAATAGAAACAGGGGTATCTAATATCTTTGAACATAGTTTCGTATCATTTTGTTCTTGTAGTTTCATAAATTACTTACAATTGGTATTTCATATATCCATGTAACTTGTCATGCTTTAAACAATTTGTTTAGAACTTTCCAACATCTTCTACTTGAGCCCTTACATCTTCTTCCATTTCCTTACTCTTTTCATTGTGATCAGTTCCTATATCATCCCACATAGGAATATTTCCCCTAGCCAAGGATCTATTCGAGAATTTTCTAACCCTTTCTCATGAAGAAAGGGGAAAATAGTAAATAGAAAAAAAAATTAATTAATTAATGTTCGCCAATAAACTTCATCTGGTTGACTCAATTGGTAAGAGCTTTGGTCCTGATGGTACTCCCATGTTCGAATCCTCTTGAATGCAACCAATTCCTTGGAGTAACTTTTGTCGATGAAACTTGAGTTTTACTCGATCCATGTAGAGGGAATGTTTCGCATGGATATGAGGTTTGTCTGATAAAGGTAGGTACACGAAGTAGGACTGCCGTAAAAGAATTTCCCGTAAAAAATTAATGTACACCAATAACAATGAAAAATCACATGACTAGACCTATCTATTACCTTCTGATCGATGTGCATGACATTTCCTTTTGTCTCAATATGTTTATAGGCGTAGTCATGCCCAGGCAACCAACAATACCAAATCTTCATAATTATGGACAGCTCAAATAGATCCATTTCACTAATTATCATTGTTTGTATGGATCTCTTGAGAATCCCAATCCTTAGCTTTTATTATATTACCTCGAAATCATCTTTTACACTTAACTAGGATTTAAGAAAATAATTAAACAAATAACAAATTGAATTAAAAAAAATATATTAGAATAGGAAAAAAAGAATGGACTTGTAGAGTTCATTCACAAGAATCATGCAGGAATATAAGTTCTTTTTTACCCAACAATTGGTTAATGGTCATCAAAGAAGACCATCAAAGGCTAAATATTCCGTCAACAAATGGCTGAAAGATGGGAAACATGGGCCTAAACCCTAACCCCAATTAACCAACTTTTGGGTCAAGCCTGTTAACTCTATATATCTTAAGAATAATGTTAAAGTCACAACATAAACTCAATAAAGATCCAACTTTTCTTCTTATTAAAAATAAAAAGAACAAAATTGAATTAATTTTTGGTGTTTTGAATTTAATTTTGTTCTTATTTTATTTTATTTTTTTAAATGACACGGAGAAAAGTTGGGTCATTGTTGGATCTATGTTGTGGCTGTATTACATCTCATATCTTAACTCACTTTGAACTAATTAGCCAATTATTAAATTACAAAAATTATGAAAAATCTTAAAATATAAAACATCAATAAAACCAAAGAATGAATACTATTTCATTTTTCTGCATATCTATTCCAAAAGTTGGAACAATACCACAATGAAAGTGGATTAAATATTTAAAGTGTTATAATATAATATCAAAAACATTATAAACTCTAATAGTTTAAAACAAATCTCGATTTAGCTATGAGCAAAGCTAGCTAGAAGTGCTTCTTGGTATCTAACCAATAAGGCTACATCCTTGTTCAAGTCCAAAAGCAACAGGGCATTGGATTGGATGAATTCAAAGATTGCTACTCAGGTCACGCTTGCATGCCGAGCAGCGTCTTTGGCCCTCTTGTTACTAAATTAATGTTCAAAGGCAACCAAGCATTGGATGGCTCTGGTTGCATTGGCATGTTGCGCAGCGTCTCTAGTTGCGCTAGCACATTGAGTAGTGTCTCTCGTCGCACTTGCATAGTCTCTGGTTGCGTTGGCATAGTCTCTAGTTGTGCTAGCACGTTGAGCAGCCTCTCTCGTTGAGTTGGCATAGTCTCTAGTCGTGTTGGCATGTTGAATAGTAACTTTGGTTGCGGTGGCATGTTGTGCAGCCTCTCTTGCGCTAGCATGTTGTGCAGCCTCTCTTGCGCTAGAATGTTGTGCAGCGTGTCAAGCATCGTCGTCTCTTTTCGCACTGGCATGTTGTGCAGCCTTTCTTGCGTTAGCATGTTGTGCAGCGTGTCGAGCACCATTGTCTCTTGTCGCACTGGCATGGTGAACAGCGTCTCTCGCTTAAAGATCAATGATTCTCTTGCCTATAAGATAATATACATAAGTAAAAATTATTATGATGGTCAATTATTTTTTTATGATATCAATATATATTGCAGCTGGCCCATACAAAATTTAATCATCATTGAAGAATATTATATAAAAATATAAAATTTTTGAAACAAAAGTTTTTAATACATTTTAAAATAGAAATAAAGATAATTGATAGTTAGAGTAGCCAATCACAATATATGTGATGAGAAGAGAGAGAGACTAACCGGTAAGGCTCTATGTGCAGGCATTGGAGACCCAATTATGTGAAATCAAACTCGAAGAGAAACACCAAACACATATTCCACATATAAATTAAACAAGTTTTCCATCAAATTAATAGATATGGCTATATATATATATGTTAAGTATGCAATATATACGACACTCTCTTCCTTCTAGGATTAATCATTAATCAGTACATTAAAAATATAATGTTATGGAAATATAAAATGAAAAGCGGATAAAAGAAAATAAAAATGATATAGCTTTATTTATAGAGCATTACACATTTGAATAATTTTAAAGGTTATTCCCTTTTTAGTATCTAGGTTTTCACGTTTTTATTTTTGTTTTCCATCACATATATATGGTACTTGACTTCTTATAGTTTAATACTATAATCATAATTCAATTCCATCAATCAAACTAATGGACTACAACGGATGTGGTTTTGGGGTGGCTTTGACCACCCCTTTTTAGTCATTGGAAGCAGCCAAACCACCCAATAAATGGGGCCTTAGGAGTGTTTTAGCCACCGAGCCTCAAGGGTGCCCAAAATCATCCCATTGCCGTTTGTCAATTTGGTTGATAGAATAGTGACAGAGATATTAGATTTTATTTGTTTTTGGCAATATATTAGATTGTTATTTACTTATAAATCAAGTACCATCGGTGATATGAATTGAAATTAAGATAAAAATAAAAAATAAAAACCTGGAAACCTAGGTAATAAAAAGGTAATTAATCCAAATTTTAATACAAACTAAATATCTTAATTTACGGTAATTAATCAAATAATATAAATCGGATAATCAAATCAAGAAATCAAGAAGTAAATTTCATGAAAATAGGAAGAAATCAAGTGATGAAATAAAGTAGCTAGATAGAGCTGCTTGCCTGAGATGAATTTGGTGTACTACGACTTCCACTTGCCTCGTGCATCACATTGATTATCTTCCAAACTCCGTCATAGCAAGCACCACAAATTACCTTTCTGCCACTCCCATTCTCTGGCAGATTCTCTGGTTTACAGACACTATACTCCATGGATCTCCATGTAATGGGTCTGCTGTACGTAGAGGGGATGGCGAGTATTTATAGAGAGAAAGGAAGATGAAGTCCTTTTAGACGTCTGATTTTGGATTAATTATATATTAAATATACTTGTGGTAGATTTAGGATTGTGATTGGAATTGTGGTAGATTTAGGATTGTGAATAGTAGATAATTATAATTGATTAAAAAACGAAGAAAAAAGATAAGCTCCTTTTTTGGCGGAAAATAAAGAAGATTGCAAGTAATGTAGAGCACACGTGGGTGGTTAATTTGCCTACCCTTTTTCATCTTTTTTTGGTCGAATTCTTATGCTTCTTTTTTCTTTTTCTTTTTTAATCTAATTTTTTTTTCAATAATATTAAGGACTTCTACTTTTCTGTTCATTTTGACACCAATTCTTAATAAAGTGTCTAATTTGACATATGATAGTGGCATGAGGAGCCTCCGATAATGTGGTGGATCTCTTAGCTGGCTCTTTTTTATGTCAAAGGTAGCTCAATCAACTGAGACTACACCAAATAAAACAGAGGTCACTAGTTCGAATTCCTCTTCCCTCTTTTGTGGACATGTAAAAAAAAAAAAAATTGGACTTGTTATTGAGTTGATGTCTTGATGATATGATAGTAATTAGCATTTGTAAAAACACAAAATTAATTGTTGATTTTCATTGTTGCATCATTTCAGTTTAATAATAATCGTATAAGAGCATTCCCAATGGAGGAATCAAATGACACTTTTATCTAAAACGGCTATTTAAATTTGTAAAATACCATTTGCATTGGAAGAAAAAAAGGTAAAATAAATATTTTATTGAATGAGCTTAAAAAAAAAAGCAACATGTAGCAACACTTTTGAATGAGTCGTTTTATTCTTTTATTGTTTCTCTTACATGTTTTCTCTTTTTCTAAAATTTTCTCGTGCTATTTCTCTTCTGCATCTCTCATTTTCCAAATTTTTCTACTATTATTTCTCTCTTCACATACTTTTTCCCAAAAGTTAGGATATTTAGAAAAAATACAATCCTTATAAAAATATTTAAAAATTAAATGATACGGATAAAAATATAACTAATCAGTTGTAATATGCATTTAAAAATTCATTAGGTAAAGTGGATAAAGTAAGTTTTGAGGAGTCATTTTGAATAAAAATTTAGCTCCTTCATTAGAAATGCTCTAACAGTCCTCAAGAGGTAGTTTAATCGGTGACCACGCTTAATGAAGCAGAGGTCACTAGTTCAATTCCCCTATTGTGTAGATATGTAAAAAAAGTAATAATAAAAATAATAGTATAACAATTTATTGAATAAAATTTCTTTTAAAAATATAAAAGTATAGTTATAAGTTAAACTTTTATACCATCTCTCTCTATATATTTTTTGACATGTCCACACAAGAGAAGGAGGGAGATTCAAATTAGTAACATTCGCTTCATTAGATATAGTTTTAATCGATTGAGCTACCTCTTGTGGACTATATCATCTATTTTTAATGTATCATTAAATTTAACTTATAATAAATTACTTCTAATTTTTATAAGCCAGTAAAAAACTTACAAAATTACTCCTAACGTTATTTGTTTTCTGGGCAAGTACAAGTTGGCGCTATACTTTCCCGCTTAACTCTTGCAATCAGTACCCTAAAGCAAACCCATTGTTTGCCGCCTCTCTTTCTCTGTGACAGGTTTATCAGTCAGGTATTTTCTCTAATTTTATCTCTCCCCATTTCTTATTACATCTCTCTCTAGATATTCAGAATTTCACTCTTTTTTTTTTTTTTTTTGTGAATCGTGCATGGTTGTAATAAAGCGATGTTTTTGTCTCCTCTAATTATTTGATATTATTATGGGCCATGGGGATGTTAAAATCAGCTGAAGACTGCAGTTTAAGATAATAATATAATACTAAACCCCAGTTTCTTTAGTTCCATTTTTTTCTCAAATATGTGGATTTTTTAAGTTGAAATAGAAGGCAACGAAAATGTCTAACGTTATTGTTTTCTAAATGCACTTGAAATTGTTTAGAAAAAAAAAATGCACTTGAAATTAATTTCCTTTCCGGTAGAAAAAAAGGGGAAAGAGGGGGAGTAGTTAATGGGTCATTTTCTTTTTTTTCGTTGTTTTCTAAATGTACTTGTATGTTCTGTTTGGTTATTGAGAAAATGTATCAAAGAAAAAGAGAACTTGGAATTTGGTCACTAGGTTCTGAGTTTCTCTCTTTCTTTTTTTACTTATATTTTATATAATTTTTTTTTTTTGATAACCAAACTTATGATTAGGTGGACTTTGTGATATTTTAAATTGTTTAAAGTAGATTTTGGTTTTTCCTGCTCTGTTCAAGTTTCTTGCTGTTACTTCCATGATTCAAGAAATGGGAAATTCATGCTAAGTACAAATCAAAGTTTTTTTATTCACGGGATTGATTTACTAGTGGACCTAGTTAAGTTATTTCTGTGTAAATGAGCTGAAATTTTGTTGAATTGATCTCAGGGTTAATTTGATTAAGTATGATAATCATAGTAGGTGATAACATCACTGTTACCATCGCTATTTCAGAACCGTACATGAGATTTTCACCTCATACGGCTCCCTTAGGGCCATAAATAAATCTAAGGACCGAGTCGGTATTATTTATCTTGATATATTTATAGGATAAATAGGTTCCAAATCTAGCAAAGGTCCTGAATTAGACCGCTTAAATTCTGTCTGTTATATAATAATAATAAATAAAAAAAAAAACTACGTCTGAATCGATCTTATCCTTTATTTAATAAATTTAATAAATAATTTAAATTCTTATTTGTTAAGTAATAACCTTTAGTCTTCAATAAAATACTGCTTGTAGAAATATCAATAACCCGTCGTTTTCAATTATGAAAAATAATTAGACATTCTATTAGTTTAGTTGATGAATTATGACACTAATTCTATCTCCATGACTATGTATATAGGAAAGAAAGAATAAAATAAAAGAATAAAAAAAAGATCTCTCTTTTTTTTTTTGTAATTATATTTTTTCTATTTTTTTTTTTCATTCCTATTCTTCTTTCTTTTATTAAAAAGAAAGTGGGGATTCTAAGAAAAAGGGGGAGCTTACAAAATAAGGGATTATTTCGTTTCCGATAGTCATTTATTTTAATTGGTGGATAGGAGTATACTCTGGATCGGAATCGTGGGGAGTACTGCCTGATCATTTCTACTAACTTAAAGCCCCAATTAGTATTCTTTTTATATTATGTGTAAATGTCCTTTGGGATAAATTACATAATCGCTATTACTAATCCTTTGCGTAGTTTGGCATTTCTAACCATCCACTCATTTTTGCTAAACCCTTCGCTTTATGGTAATGCAAACAAATGTTAGTGAAAACCGAATAGGGTTGATTTTTTTGAACCCGCTTCAAGCTAGGATGACATGACTAATCAACCAATCTTGGGGTAAGGTCCGAGAGGGTCCTTTTGCCTTAATCCCCTTCCTCCAGCAAAGTAGCCATTAAGTTCCCATTCAAAGAGATGGAGAACTTAGGAGTTGTAATACATTCCTCAATCCAACGAACGATAGTTTCTGGGAAGCCTACAATCATAGAACAATCAAGAGAAAGTCCCATCGTGTCAAAAGCTTTCATCAGGTCTACTTTTAGTGCACAACGAGGCATACCTTTAGGTTTGTGATAATTTCTCATCAGCTACTAAGCCAATCAAATATTATCCCTAATTCTACGCCTCTGCACAAAGGCAATTTGCTGTCTTCCGGGTAAAGAGGCTTTAAAACAATTGGCAATAATTTGAGCAGAATCAAATCTTGTTCCACAAGATCCTATATCAGCTATGCATCCTCCTTGCATTTATGCCGGAGACGTCGCCAGTGCTGTGGGCTTTGGCTTATGTAGATAAAAAATGATGAATGGGATTGTGGCACTCCACTCGCCGCCAATGTGGAAGGATGCCGCCGAAAAGAATGGAACACTGCTTCGCTCTGCTGGATGCGTCGGATCCCATATAACAAGCGAGCTTTTTACCCTCAAATTCAAAGATGTGGGTGCAAAATGCTACCCATCACCTGAAGTCCTGTGATGAAGTTCCTCAGCCAAATAGCCTGGCATGTGGCCTCGTAGCAAGCAATATACTCAGCGTGTGTAGAGGAAGATTCTAACATTCATTCTCGAGTGGGGAGCGAGTTCAAGACCAAAGAAAGCCAGAGCATCTTTTCCTTAGCACAAGCGCTAAGCGATAATAATTCCTTTGAGTCTCAGTCTTCTTCTGTTAATGATGGACTCCTCCTTCGCTTGTGTCATTCTGTTGATTGCTTTATCAAACACTACTGGGAAGGACCTGCAAGTGCCCTTCTCTCGGAGGAAAGGGTAAGGAAATCAGTGAGATTGAAGCACTTTTGGTGCCCGGGCCCCAGCTTGATAGAGTAACACCACGACTCCTAGTTAGTCTTGGTAAGATGAGTCGGGGTATCCGGGGATTCCTATAGTAAAAAAATATTCAAATTTGGTAGTGAAATGGGCTCTTAGTTCTTATTTTAAGCACATTATTCCCCGTCGGGTTAAAAGCAATCTCAAGATCAAGATTAATTTCATTTTCCAATCTTTCAAAGCAACGATACATTTAAATAACAACCAAGATATAAGACAAAAATGCATAACCCTAGTGAAAGCATATCCGTTATGGACTGAGGAGTAATAGTGAGGGCATTTTAAAATTTAAATGGAGCCAAGCTAAGGCCCTGTCTCAAATAGGATAGTTCAAACAGTTGCTTCAAGTCGTAACTAGGATGTTCCCAATGTGGGTAACAGTTCAAGAGATCTAATCTCATTCATAGCTGCCTGCAAGTCATAGAGTAGTCTAGTAGTAGGCATTTCTAGGCCCCTTCCCCTTTACCACACGCCGGGCACTCACTCTTTGACTAAGGCTTGATAAACAGGGACCACGGCTTCTTGTAGCTCTTCTGTTTAGTTTCACCAATAGGATCGAAGAATATCAACCAAGAATGAGAGCTTCAATGCGCCTTTATTCATTAGATTAGAAAGGCTTGGTTGCAACAGGAGTATGTTCTTTCGTCCTAAACCAGTGGAGGAACTCATTCCCTAACCTTTGGACAACTGAGGTGTTCAGAGGGCCTAGGCCGGACATTGATCTTCGTCCAACATCTGATTGAGAGCCTGCCTGAAAAGGGAGCCGAAGGGATTTATCAAATGGTAATGAAGCTTGCCATTTTGTCTATTTGGCTGAAGCAGACTCTGGGTGTTCAACGCGTTGTTTCCAATCATACTTTTCTTTCTTCCCCTACTGATAAGGTTCCTCTTACTCCAAAGATCCACCGTGACCAAGCAGAGTTTTGGTCTGTATAGCCATAACACATTAGAAGCGCAAGCTCCGGCGGTGGTCTAACCTAGCCAGTTGCCTGAACCCTGCCCCCCCGACACGGCACAGAGTGCTAAAGCCTATCTCGGTCCATCTCTCGTTGCGCATTGAAGGCCTCTTCACTCTCCTTTCACATCACAGGCCGGCTTGGCTCTGATTGAGGGATTCTTCTTGCCAGTGGGGATAGATCTTTTGGACGCTGCGGGAACCATTTAAAGGGTTTCAACTTCCTACTCTTGAGTTTCTATCTCGATTCCAGGCTTTCGGCTTTGTTCTTCTCCTTATGAACTTGATCACTTGTGCCCGTGACATATAGGGACTGCATTTTGGCCTCGTTTTTTCAAAGGATATTTTTTTAAAATATATATATTTTTGAGTGTTTGATGCGGTATAAAATATTGGTTAGCTTGAAAATATTTTTATTTAACAAAGGAAAATAACCATTTTGAGGCATAAACCTCCTCATCTAAGTAAACAAATTTTCACCACTTTCCTGTACTTCAGGATGAGTTATTTTGAGACGGTCTCTTATGGGGCATTTTGGAAAAAAAAAGTCAGAATAGTCGAATTGCAACAATTTGAAAGTTTGGGGGATCAAGTGTCACGTTTTAAACATTAAAGGTCAAAGTGCAAATGAGTAGATAGTTTAGGATGGTAAAATGTATTTTCCCTTTGTTCTTTTGTTTTTTCTTATTAGAACAAAAATATTTTCAAACACAAAACACTCTTAAAAATACATGAAAATCTCACATGGCAAGAAATATCAAAAAATTGTCCACATGTGCAAATTATGAGGAACAAATAGAGACAATTCCTTAGAATAGGATTTGTGGATCAACATGGATGTAAAATTTATTTATTGTCTGGCTTTTTACTTGACAATGGCTTTCATAGCATGAGAGGACGCTTTGTTATTGCATAAAGCGAGCGATGCTCATGTTTACTTGCCCGTTCAATACACACTATTAAGTACGCTAGTATTTTTTATTAGAGTAATACAATTTAATAAATTGTTATATAACTATTCCATAATTAAAATGATATGAATCATATGATAGTGAAAATTAGTTTACAACATATCAAGCTAGTTGTATATGAGCATAATAAGAGTTAGTGGGTGTACAAATAAGGTGGTTATAACAATCCCAAAACTACTAAGCGCTAACCATATAATCGCTTTGGTAGGCAATCATAAAAAACGCTAACCACCTAGAGCGGGGCAATTAGTAATTTTAGGGGTAGGGAAAAGCAATTAATAACCGCTAACCATCTACACTTACATATAATAATATTAATATATATTTTTATATTTTATTCTAAAAATATAACATTAAAATGACGCAATTTTGGTGTTAAACTTCAAACCGGTGTTGTTTTAATTATAGTTTTGGATAGGTTTCATCATATATATTCATTTTTTTTTTTTGGAAAAATATAATTTAATTCCTCAAACTACCAGCTACTTTCATTTTAGCCCCCTAATTTTCAAAAAGTGATAAAGTAGCCCCCTAATCTTCATAATCATGGACATCTCTAATAGATCCATTTCACTAATTATCATTGTTTGTATGGATCTCTTAAGAACCCCAATCCTTAGCTTTTATTATATTACCTCGAATCATCTTTTACACTTAACTAGAATTTAAGAAAATAATTAAACAAATTGAATTAATATATATATATATATATATATATATATATTAGAATAGGGAAAAAAGAATGGACTTGTAAAGTCCATTCATAAGAATAATGCAGGAATATAAGTTCTTTTTACCCAACAATTGGTCAATGGTCATCAAAGAAGACCATCAAAGGCTAAATATTCCGTCAACAAATGGCTGAAAGATGGGCAACATGGGCCTAAGCTCTAACCCCAATTAACCGACTTTTGGGTCAAGCCTGTTAACCCTATCTTAACTCACTTTGAACTAATTAGCCCATTATTAAATTACAAAAATTATGAAAATCTTAAAATATAAAATGTCAATAAAACCAAAGAATGAATATTATTTCATTTTTCTGCATCATTATTTCGAAAGTTGGAGCAGTACAACAATGAAAGTGGATGAAATATTTAAAGTGTTATAATATAATATCAAACACATTATAAACTCTAAAAGTTTAAAACAAATCTCGATTTAGCAATGAGCAGAGTTAGAAGCGTGTTCTTGCATGAAAGTGCTTCTTGGTATCTGACCAATAATGCTATATATCCTTGTTCAAGTCCAAAAGTAACAGGGCATTGGATTGGACGAATTCAAAGACTGCTACTTAGGTCGCGCTTGCATGTTGAGTAGTGTCTTTGGCCCTCTTGTTACTAAATTAATGTTCAAAGGCAACCAAGCATGGCATGTTGTTGAGCGTCTCTAGGGCGATAGCACATTGAGTAGTGTCTCTCGTCGCACTTGCATAGTCTCTGGTTGCGTTGGCATAGTCTCTAGTTGTGCTAGCACATTGAGCAGCCTCTCTCGTCGAGTTGGCATAGTTTCTGGTCGCGTTGGCATGTTGAACAGTAACTCTGGTCGTGGTGGCATGTTGTGCAGCCTCTCTTGTGCTAGCTTGTTGTGCAGCCTCTCTTGTGCTAGCATGTTGTGTAGCGTGTCGAGCACTGTCGTCTTTTGTCGCACTGGCATGTTGTGCAGCCTCTCTTGTGCTAGTATGTTGTCTAGCCTCTCTTGTGCTAGCATGTTGTGCAGCCTTTCTTGCACTAGCATGTTGTGCAGCGTGTCAAGCATTGTCGTCTCTTGTCGCACTGGAATGTTTTGCAGCCTCTCTTCCGCTAGCATGTTGTTTAGCCTCTTTTGTGCTAGCATGTTGTGCAGCCTCTTTTGTGCTAGCATGTCGAGCATTGTCGTCTCTTGTTGCATTGGTATGGTGAATAGCACCTCTCGCTTAAAGATGGATGATTCTCTTACCTATAAGATAATATACAAAGGTAAAAATTATTATGATGGTCAATTATTTTTTTATGATATCAATATATATTGTAGTTGGCCCATACAAAATTTAATCATTATTGAAGAATATTATATAAAAATATAAAACCTTAGAAACAAAAGTTTTTTAATACATTTTAAAATGATAGAGATAATTGATGGTTAGAGTAGCCAATCACAATATATGTGATGAGAAGAGAGAGAGACTAATTAACCGGTAAGGCTCTATGTGCAGGCATTGGAGACCCATTATGTGAAATCAAACGGAAAACATCTTCGAGCTCTTGCACTCGAAGAGAAATACCAAACACATATTCCACATACAAATTAAACAAATTTTCCATCAAATTAATGGATATGGATATATATATATATGTTATGTATGCAATATATACGACACTCTCTTCCTTCTAGGATTAATCATTAATCAATACATTAAAAATATAATGCTATGAAAATATAAAATTAAAAGTGGATAAAAGAAAATAAAAGCGAGATAGTTTTATTTATAGAGCTTTACACATTTGAATAATTTTAAAGGTTATTCCCTTTTTACTATCTAGGTTTTCACTTTTTTATTTTTGTTTTCTATCACATATATATGGTACTTGACTTCTTATAGTTTAATACTATAGTCATCATTCAATTTCATCAATCAAACTAATGGATTACAATGGAGGTGATTTTGGGGTGGCTTTGACCACCCCTTTTTAGCCATTGGAAGCGGCCAAACCACCCAATGGGTGGTTTAGCCACCAAGCCTCAGAGGTGGCCATAACCATCCCATTGCCGTCCGTCAATTTGATTGACGGAATAGTGACAGAGATATATATTAGATTTTTTTTTTCTTGGAAACCTAGGTAATAAAAATGTAATTAATCCAAATTTTAATGCAAACTAAATATCTTAATTTACGGTAATTAATCAAATAATATAAATCCGGATAATCAAATCAAGAGTAAATTTCATGAAAATAGGAAGAAATCAAGTGATGAAATAAAGTAGCTAGATAGAGCTGCTTGCCTGAGATGAATTTGGTGTACTACGACTTCCAAATGCCTCGTGCATCACATTGATTATCTTCCAAACTCCATCATGCAAGCCTCACAAATTACCCTTCTGCCACTCTCACTCTCTAGCAGATTCTCTATTTTACAGACACTGTACTCCATCGATCTCTATGTAATGGGTCTGCTGTACATAGAGGGGATGGCGAGTATTTATAGAGCGAAAGGAAGATGAAGTCCTTTTAGACGTCTGATTTTGGATTAATTATATATTAAATATAATTGTGGTAGATTTAGGATTGTGATTGGAATTGTGGTAGATTTAGGATTGTGAATATTAGATAATTATAATTGATTAAAAAACGAAGATAAAAGATAAGCTCCTTTTTTGGCGGAAAATAAAGAAGATTGCAAGTAATGTAGAGCACACGTGGGTGGTTACTTTGCCTACCCTTTTTCATCTATTTTTTGTCGAATTCTTATGCTCTTTTTTTTTTTTTTTTTTAAAAAAATAATAATTAATTTTATTTTTTCAATAATATTAATTAAGGACTTCTACTTTTTTGTTCATTTTGATACCAATTCTTAATAAAGTGTCTAATTAGACATATGATAGTAGCATGAGGAGCCTCCGATAATGTGGTGGATCTCTTAGCTAGCTCTTTTTTTATGTCAAAGGTAGCTCAATTGGACCACACCAAATGAAGCAGAGGTGATTAGTTCAAATTCCTCTCCCTCCCTTTTGTGTGGACATGTTAAAAAAAAATTTATAACTTATTATTGAGTTGACGTATTGACTATCGATGTGACAGTAATTAGCATTTGTAAAAACACAAAATTAATTGTTGATTTTCATTGTCGCATATTTCAATTAAATAATAATAGTATAAGAGCATTCCCAATGGAAAAATCAAATGACACTTTTATTTAAAATGACTCTTTAAATTTGTAAAATACCATTTGCTTTGGAGAAGAAAAAAAGAAGGTAAAATAGATATTTTATTGAACGAGCTAAAAAAAAAAGCAACATGTAGCAACACTTTTAAATGAGTCATTTCATTCTTTTATTGTTTCTCTCACATATTTTGTCTTTTTCCAAAATTTTTTCTTACTATTTCTCTTCCATATTTCTCATTTTTCAAAATTTTCTCTTATTATTTCTCTTCACATTACTTTTTTTTCCCAAAAGTTATGATATTTAGGAAAAATACAATCCTTATAAAAAAAATTAAATAATATAGATAAAAATACTAAATAATCAATTGTAAGATGCATTTAAAAATTCATTAGGTAAAGTAGATAAAGTGAGTTTTGAATAAAAATTTAGCTCTTCCATTGAAAATGTTTTAACAGTTCTCAAGAGATAATTTAATCAGCTAAGACTACGCCTAATGAAACAGAGGTCAATAGTTCAATCACTTATTGTGTGGACATGTAAAAAAAAAGTAATAATAAAAATAATCGTATAACAATTTATTAAATAAAATTGCTTTTAAAAATATAAAAGTACAGTTATAAGGTAAACTTTTATATCCTCCCTCTCTATATACATATTTTTTGACATGTCCACACAAGAAGGGAAATGAAATTTGAACTAGTAACATCCGCTTCATTAGGCGTAGCTATACTCGATTGAACTACTTCTTGTGGACTATATCATCTATTTTTAATGTATCATTAAATTTAATTTATAATAAATCACTTTTAAGTTTTATAAGCCAATAATAAACTTACAAAATTACTCCTAGCGTTATTTATTTTCTAGGTAAGTTCAAATTGGCGCCATACTTTCCCGCTTATCTCTTGCAATCAGTACCCAAAAGCAAACCCATCGTTTGCCGCCTCTCTTTCTTTGCGACAGGTTTATCAGTCAGGTATTTTCTCTTATTTTATCTCAACCCATTTCTCATTACATCTCTCTCTAGATATTCAGAATTTCACACTTTTTTTCTCTTTTTTTTTGGTGAATCATGAGTGGTTGTAATAAAGCGATGTTTTTGGCTCATCTAATTATTTTGTATTATTATGGGCCATGGGGATGTTAAAATCAGCTGAAGACTGCAGTTTAAGATAATAATATAATACTAAACCCCAGTTTCTTTAGTTCCGTTTTTTCTCAAATATGTTTGGATTTTATAAGTTGAAAGAGAAGGCAATGAAAATGTCTAACGTTATTGTTTTCTAAATGCACTTGAAATTAATTTCCTTTTCGGTAGAAGAAAAGGGGAAAGAGGGGAAGTAGTTAATAGGTCAATTTTTATTTTCGTTGTTTTCTAAATTTACTTGTATGTTCTGTTTGGTTGCTGAGAAAATGTGTCAAAGAAAAAGAGAACTTGGAACTTGGTCACTGGGGTTCTGAGTTTCTCTTTTTTTTTTTTTAATTGTATTTTATAATTTTTTTTTTTGATAACCAAACTGATGATTAGGTGGGCTTTGTGATATATTAAATTGTTTGAAGTAGATTTTGGTTTTTGCTGCTCTGTTCGAGTTTCTTGCTGTTACTTCCATGATTCAAGAAATGGGAAATTCATGCAAAGTACAAATCAAAGTTTTTTTATTCATGGGATTGATTTACTAGCGGACCTAGTTAAGTTCTTTCTGTGTAAATGAGCTGAACTTTTGTTGAGTTGATCTCAGGGTTAATTTGTTTAAGTATTTATTGCATTTTGGCCTTGTTATTTAAAAGGATTTTTTATTTTATTTTATTTTTTAGTGTTTGGTGCGGCATAAAGTATTGGTTAACTTGAAAATATTTTTATTTAACAAAGGAAAATAACCTTTTTGAGACATAAACCTTCTCATCTAAGGAAACAAATTGTCACATTTTCCTAAACTTCAGGACGAGTTATTATGAGAGGGTCTCTTATGGAGCCTACCTGCTCAAGTAGACAAAGGCCCTCTCACAATTGCAAATTAGACGGGCAATTGTATTGAATCTCAATTTCACTCTCAAGGTCTTTTATTTTCACTCTTTTTCTGTAGCCTTTCTTTGCCGTCTTTCTCTTTCTTGTAGCTACGCATATCATATGAATACACTTCCGAATAGAAAACGGAAACAAATGGGTGATGGAATTTACTTTGTGTTAAGGTTGTTGATTAATGCTTTAATCTAAATTTGGGTGGATAATAGATTAAAACTATCAATATAAAAACTCAGTGTAATTTGTTCTCTACTTACCTCCAACCTATGTTCGTATGTAATAGCCATGGAGAGAAAAAGAACTTCAACGTACAACCTCTGATTATGTAAGAGGGAAAAATGATAAGTCTTTAACCTTCTCATAAAAAGGTTTGAGTAACGCTTAAACCTATATTTTTATTTCATAATTATCTCATAATATTAATTTGCCAGTTTACAACTAATTTTTAGATAAGTTATTATTAAAAAAAAAAAGAAAAAGAAATAGAAAAAAAGATGTGTTTGGTGTCATTCTCCTACGCATTTCTTGGAGGCCATTGGTTAGATGATGTGGTCAATTACATGTATAAACGTGGAACTAGGGATAGATGTTTGCCTTACAGCTCATTTATGTGGCGATGATGTGTAATTCTGTTAATTGGGACCGACAGAAACTAAAGAGGTATTGATTTTGTATTTTCCCCAGGGTGATGTACCAGATTTGACTATTTTGGAAATCTAGGGTGGAAAAAATAAAAAAGTGTAAACCGAGGTACTCAAAAAGTATTTAACCCTATATTTTTTTTTATAGATTTAATGGTAGATTTGTACATTTTTTATATTGCCATATCAACTTTGTGAGATAGCTAGTTATGGAATAAGCATTTGCCAAAAAGTCGTTATATTTCCTAAATAGCTTCTAATGATACAATATTATCTTATTAGCAAGAAAGTATTTGTTGTTAAGGAAATAATGACTTTTCTTAGCGCTTGTTTGTTTTCCATACTAATTATTTTCTTGCATTGTTTTTGTTACACCACTCCATGATAAGGCAACGTCAATGGAGAGGTCAACCTTTATTATTGTCCATACGAAAAAGTCATTGGTGTAGTTGGTAGTGGCGCGTGGCCGGAAAGCTTTAGCTTCAAAGACGGTATAACTAAGGCCCCGTTTACTTCGACGTAAAATAATTTTCAGAAAATGATTTATGTATTTTACGGTGTTTACTTTACCGTAAAATAATGGTCAAACTGAAAATGATTTCCGTTTGACCAAAATCCCTTTACAAATTTTGGAAAATGGTTTCCCTTTTTTATTTCCATAAACCATTTTCCCCTAACTCATTCGGACATCCTCCTTCACCAACCCGACTCCCGACTATTCTCTCGCTCAAACACACGCACCAGCATAGGTAATTCTCTCTCTCAGCCGATTCTCATCTTCTCCATCACGCCGGCCATTTTTTTTCTTCTCTCTTTCTCCTTCTCATCTCTCTCTCGGTCAATAACTGCTCTGACTCCTCATTTTCGTTTTCCAGAAAATCTCCAAAATCTTTGATCTTTCCTCTTGTCTGCTTCCGTGCTTTTCAAGCCCGATCTATTCTTATTGCTCGTTTTTCACAAGGTATGTAGGTTTCCTCCTTGTTTTATGGGTTTCATCCGATTAATGTGGACTTTATCTCACTTGTCTTTTGAAATTGATGTGGTTGAGCTTGGATTCACATTTATCCGTTTGTTTTGGTGGATATTGGTTGCTTTGTGTTGTGGTTGTGCTTCTATGCTTTGGGATGGGTCACATGCTAAATGTGGGTAGTATTTTGAGCTTCGATTCAAATGTCTTGTGTCTTTGAAGTTTCCCTGGTTTGATATTTTGAGCTTCTATGTTTGATTTGGCTCATATTGCTTTATTTTGGTTGGGAATTTTAAATACCTTGGTTTTTCCGGTTGAGCAAGTTAGATTTGTGGTTGTTATGTATTTTGGAATGTCCTTTTGTAATTGGAATTGAAACCCTAGTTCAGGATTAAGATGTTTAATTGTGGTATTTGGGTGTTGTAATTGTGATCTTATTAGCCCTTCACCCATGAGTGGAACCCCCTTAGAAGGATCCCCTTGCTAGAGCTATTTGGTGGAATAATGTTTGATCCACATGATAGTTTATTAGGAAGCAGATAGTTTGAAAGTAGTTAGTTTTAGTTTTTAAAAACTAAAACTCTGAGTCTCTTCTGTTTTGGTCTTGTTGGGATATGGAATTGAATTGAGAGATGTTTGAGTTTTTAACAGCTAGGAGGGTGGGGGGATTGGGGAATTGGGATAGCTAGAGATATAATGATTAAAGTGGGGGATCTTGAAGTTGGAATTTAGCAGAGAAGTTTAATTTTAAAAAACATAAATAGTGTGGGTGGGTATGGGAATCTGTAAAGCAAGTGTGAATGTAAAGCAAAAAACTTACAATTCCGTAAGATTTGTCAAAGAACCAAATGAACTTGAAAAAATTATTGTATGAGATCCTCGTTGAAAAGAGTTAGCATTATTTGCAAAAGGCGGTTATATGAATTTAATGATATCTGTTAAAATATTCTATATTTTGGCATCTCAACGCTTTACCATTCTCTCCATCGACAAACGCTCATAAAGATATTGAAAAGATGTGTGTTTGAATTGTTCATCATTTTCTTTTAGCAAAAACCCAAATTCAATTGTAACTGAACTTGTTTGTGTCCTATTGAATATTGTAAGTTGCAAGTTCCTTACTTTCTCTTCATTTCAAACGTCAAAAAAGGAAAAAAAACAAATTAGGTGAAAAACACATACAATACTCGAGATTCTCAGAAGCCAAGAACACATTGCCAATTGATCCATATAACAAATTGTGGCTTAGATTTCTGCAACAACAAAAAAAAAGGGGGGGGGGTGGTTTATGACTGAATAATCCTAAAACAAAGACAAGCCAGTAAAATAGGCACTCAGGGGAAAAGCAATTCACATATGGAGATATTTCATGGTCGGCAAAGAGAGGGAATACTTTGTGCAGATAGTTGTATGCCGATGTCTGATTCACTTAAAGATTAGAAGAATAAGCAAACATTTAAATTTAAATGATCACATACTCACATAATAGAATTTCAGCATACAATAATGACAACATGCAAAAGAGGGACCTTACATATGAGTGGCATTGGGGGGTAAGTTATATGGAAGTCACCCAGAATGTAATTGGAGCTAGCATCCCTAAAGAAGAAACAAGATTAAATAATTAAATAAACAGTTCAGCTTCAATAAATGCTTTTATAGCTTCTTCTTTTTGATAAGTAAATATAACAAATGTGGTATTATATATAAATGCTTTTATAGCTTCAGTAAATGCTTTTATAGCTTCTTCCCCGAGCTAGCATCCCTAAAGAAGAAACAAGGTTTTAAGCATTTTGGCAATGTGGTATTATATATAATAGAAATAGTTCACAAGCTAGATAGGTGCATTACAGGTATATAACAGATGACTGAAAACATGACACTCCTGTCCATGATTCCTCACATGCTTGTGATAGTTTGTCTCCTTTTGTGTTGTGTTATGAGAGAATGTTGTAATACCATAATCTTTGCTGTTTGTGTTGTCAAATGAATTGAAATTTATTGTTTCATTTTTATGTTGTTTGTAGATGGACAACACAATTCTTTCGGCAGCTATGACCACAGTTGCATCTGTTATTGCTGTTGGGCTTGTAATCTTAAATGATATTAGATCTAGGAGAGTATTACGTAGGGAACCTCATGTTAATCGAGAGTACTGTAGCAATGCTTAACAAGTTTCAATAATCTGCATTGTACTGGTTTGTTCGACTACTGTAGCAATGCTTAACAAGTTTGTCTGACTGACATAATAGGTCTCAGATGAGGGGGGTGGTATACCGAGAAGTGGCCTCTCCAAAATTTTCACATATCTTTACAGCACTGCAAGAAACCCACTGGATGAGGATTCAGATCTTGGTACTGCTGATTCACCACAATGGTCGGTATGGATATGGCTCCCAATAAGCCGCTTGTATGCTCGGTACTTTGGAGGAGATCTGCAAATTATCTCTATGGAAGGATATGGTGAGTTGAGTGATCTCCAAATATGTTGCATTCAGAATGATTTCATACATTATTTTCTATTGGATTAGCTCCTGGGGCTCAACATTCAAAATCTCACAATTTAAAAGTTTTAAGTAAGGTATATTTGAGTATCACATAGCAGAATTTGAGCTCATATTCCTTTTTAATTCATATTCAGTTAGCTTGGTGCACCTTAATATTTCTGTGTGGGTGTTTTTCATCTGGGCAATCATATTAGGTAAGAGATTTTACTTGTCATCATCTCCCCCGTCCATTGTGAGATTGAAATTATACCTGATAGATTCACCGCAAATAGAAACCCTTGTTGTCTAATGTGGCAAAAGTACTTGGTCCATCTCTTGAGGATATTAGGATGAACTTTGTTAAATGCTCTGCATTATATGGTGTATATCATGATAATCATATTTTTCTTGTACTATTTATTCGATCATCATTTTGCTGTCTCATGTTTTTTTCTTTCTTATGGCTTTCATCCAGTGAAGACTTTCCAACGTATCTCTGGAATTGTAGTGTGTTTATGCAGGGACTGATGCATATCTCCATTTGTCTCGTTTGGGAGATTCGCAAGAACCTCTCCCATGAACCAAAGCTGAAAGAGAACAAGAACAATGAATTGAAGATATTATGATTAATTCATGGAAATGTTAAAAGGAGGGGTTTTGCTTGTACCTTGAACTATCAAAAGGCACACCGCATGCTATCAAATTTTCAGTCTAATAAATTGTATAGTATTTATTTGTTCCTTAATTTCCTCTGAACAATTTGCAGCCATTTTTTCTGTCTAGTAAATTGTATATTATTTGTATGTTCCTTTATTTCTTGTATGTTCTTTATGGTAAAAAAATTTGTTAAATCAGTTCATGGGTTTGACCTTTGACACATACCTAGCGTTTTTTTTTTTTTAAGCAAGATGAATGTAACTTTCTTGCCCTTTCGTATATATTAATCTTCCTAGATGTCGAATATTCATAATATTGATGTATTGAAGTTCAATTTAACCTAGGTGTATGAACATTTTAGATATAGTACTTTCAAAATACATTTTCTATTTCTCTATTTTCAATTTTCTTTTTCTTTTTTTTCTAAAAAAATGAAAAATCCTAAAATATTCACAGATAGTGATTGTTTTTGTTGAATTTTAACAATCAAACATAAATTATTTTATATTAATATTTATATATTGTGAATAAAAATTACATTTTATAAGTTAATATAATTAAATTAAAATATGAAGAAAAAAAATTGATTTTCCGTGATCGCGGTAAACACTGTAAAATATTTTCGGCGGAAAACATTTTCAAGAAAAATAATTTCTCTGAAAATATTTTTCGACGGAAACCATTTTACGTCGAAGTAAACAGAACTTAAGTGTTAATATAACTACCAAAACTCCAGCGCCCGAAGTGGAATTGAGCTTGTGACTTGTGAGGGAGGGGAAGAATTTAATTCCTCCATTTCTAAAATTTAAAAATAAAATAAAAGTAAATAAATAAAAAGAGGTGAGAGGTAAATAGAGTGGCCATCCCATTATACCCAGCATAGGGATGGATATGGGTGGCCTTCACCAGGAGAGGACTAGGGGAAGAGGAAATTTCCACACACATGACTAGCTAAATGGAAAGCAAATGCCATCATCAATGCACCCTTTTGACCATCATGCATCAAGAATTAGGATATTTTTTCGATCATTTTAACTTGATAATATTCGGTTAGTTATATTGGAAGAGTATTTTTATCCATTAAATTGTGAAAAGATAAAAATACCCTTTTAATATCACTAATTGAATATTATCTCGTTCAAATGAACTAAAGAGGATCGTGTTCCCATGCATTAGGGAAAGAGAAGCAATTTTTGTGTAGAATTACTTAAATTCATTTTTCTCATTGTCAAAAATTATAAACTATAACTTCCTTTTCCTTTCTTTAGACAAATTAATTTCCTTTTTGGTAGAAAAAAAAGGGAAAGAGGGGGAGTAGTTAATAGGTCATTTTTTTTTCTTTGTTTTCTAAATGTTCTTATATGTTATGTTTGGTTGCTAAGAAAATGTATCAGAGAAAAAGAGAACTTGGAACTTGGTCACTAGGGTTCTGAGTTTCCCTCTTTCTTGTTTTAATTGTATTATATATATATTTATTTATTTATAACTAAACTTATGATTAGGTAGACTTTGTGATATATTAAATTGTTTAAAGTAGATTTTGGTTTTTCTTGCTCTCTTCGAGTTTCTTGCTGTTACTTCCATGATTCAAGAAATGGGAAATTCCTGCAAAGTACAAATCAAAGTTTTTTATTCATGAGATTGATTTAATAGTGGGCCTAGTTAAGTTATTTATGTGTAAATGAGCCAAAATTTTGTTGAGTTGATCTCAAGGTTAATTTGATTAAGTATTTACTGCATTTTGGCCACGTTTTTTCAAAGGAATTTTTTTTTTTTTATAAATATATATATTTTTGAGTGTTTGGTGTGGCATAAAATATTGGTTAACTTGAAAATATTTTTATTTAACAAAGGAAAATAACCTTTTTGAGGCATAAAACTTCTCATCTAAGTAAACAAATTTTCACCACTTTCCTATACTTCAGGACGAGTTATTATGAGAGGGTCTCTTATGGGGCATTTTGGGAAAAAAAAAAAAGTCAGAATAGTCGAATTGCAACAATTTGGAAGTTTTGGGGGATCAAGTGTCATGTTTTAAGCATTGGAAGCCAAAGTACAAATGAATGGATAGTTTAGGAGGGTAAAATGTATTTTTCCCTTATTCTTTTGTTTTCTCTTATCAGAACAAAAATATTTTCAAACACAAAACACTCTTAAAAATACATGAAAATCTCACATCACTACAAAAAAAAATTCAGTTTAATAACATTGGAATAGTGACACTTTTTATAAAATGTCACTAAAAATGACATGAGATTTGATCAATTACTTGGTTGTTAGCTAGAAATCAACATATTATAGGGTGGAAGTTTAGTGACATTTTTTTTTAAAAATGTCACTATTCAAATGCCATTAAACCTGATTTGTTTTTTTTTTTTTTTGGTAGTGCATGGCAAGAAATATCAAAAAATTGTCCACATGTGCAAATTATGAGGAACAAATAGAGACAATTCCTTAGAATAGGATTGTGGATCAACATGGATGTAAAATTTATTTATTGTCTGGCTTTTACTTGACAATGGCTTTCAATGCATGAGAAGAAGCTTTTGTTATTGCATAAAGTGAGCGATGTTCATGTTTACTTGCTTGTTCAATACACACTATTAAGTACGCTTCTATTTTTTATTAGAGTAATACTATTTAATAAATTGTTATATAAGTATCACATAATTAAAATGATATGAATCATATGATAGTGAAAATTAGTTTACAACATATCAGTCTAGTTGTATATGAGCATAATAAGAGTTAGAGGTGTACAAATAGGGTGGTTATAACCGTCCCACAACCGCTAAGTGCTAACCATATAATTGCTTTGGTAGACAGTTATAAAAAATCGCTAACCGCCTAGAGCAGGGCAATTAGTAGTTTTAGGGATAGAGAAAAGCGGTTAATATCCGCTAACCGTCTACCCTTACATATAATAATATTAATATATCTTTTTATATTTTATATTAAAAATATAACATTAAAATGACGCAATTTTGGTGTTAAACTTCAAACCAGTATCGTTTTAAATATGAGTTTTGGATAGGTTTCATCATATATATTCATTGTTTTTTTTTTTTTGGGAAAAATATAATTTAGCCTCCCAAACTATCAGCCATTTTTATTTTAACCCCCTAATTTTCAAAAAGTGATAAAATAGCCCCCTAATCTTTATAATCATGGACAGCTCAAATAGATCAATTTCACTAATTATCATTGTTTGTATGGATCTCTTAAGAATCCCAATCCTTAGCTTTTATTATATTACCCGAATCATCTTTTACACTTAACTAGAATTTAAGAAAATAATTAAACAAATAACAAATTGAATTAAAAAAAAAAATTATTAGAATAGGAAAAAAAGAACGGACTTGTAGTTGTAGAGTTCATTCACAAGAATAATGCAGGAATATAAGTTCTTTTTAGTTTTTACCCAACAATTGGTCAATGGTCATGAAAGAAGACCATCAAAGGCTAAATATTCCGTCAACAAATGGCTGAAAGATGGGAAACATGGGCCTAAACCCTAACCCCAATTAACCGACTTTTGGGTCAAGCCCGTTAACCCTATATGTCTTAACTCACATTGAACTAATTAGCCCATTATTAAATTACAAAAATTATGAAAATCTTAAAATATAAAACGTCAATAAAACCAAAAAATGAATATTATTTCATTTTTCTGCATCATTATTCAATTTATTCCGAAAGTTGGAACAGTACCACAATGAAAGTGGATGAAATATTTAAAGTGTTATATAATATCAAAAACATTATAAACTCTAAAAGTTTAAAACAAGTCTCGATTTAGCTATGAGCAGAGGTAGAAGTGCGTTCCTGCATGCAAGTGCTTCTTGTTATCTAACCAATAAGGCTATATATCCTTGTTCAAGTCCAGAAGCAACAGGGCATTGGATTGGATGAATTCAAAGACTGCTACTCAGGTCGCGCTTCCATGTTGAGCAGCGTCTTTGGCCCTCTTGTTACTAAATTAATGTTCAAAGGCAACCAAGCATTGGATGGCTCTGGTAGCGCTGGCAAGTTGCGCAATGTCTCTAGTTGCGCTAACACATTGAGCAGCGTCTCTCGTTGCACTTGCATAGTCTCTGGTTGCGTTGGCATAGTCTCTAGTTGCGCTAGCACATTGAGCAGCCTCTCTCGTCGAGTTGGCATAGTCTCTGGTCGCGTTGGCATGTTGAACAGTATCTCTGGTCGTGGTGGTATGTTGTGCAGCCTCTCTTGTGCTAGCATGTTGTGCAGCCTCTCTTGTGCTAGCACGTTGTCCAGCGTGTCGAGCACTGTCGTCTCTTGTCGCACTAGCATGTTGTGTAGCCTCTCTTGCACTAGCATGTTGTGCAGCCTCTCTTGCACTAGCATGTTGTGCAACATGTAGAGCACCGTCGTCTCTTGTCGCATTGGCATGTTGTGCAGCCTCTCTTGCTTAGCATGTTGTCCAGCCTCTTTTGTGCTAGAATGTTGTGCAGCCTCTTTTGTGCTAGCATGTTGTGCAGCGTGTCAAGCACCTCTCGCTTAAAGATGGATGATTCTCTTGCCTATAAGATAATATACAAAAGTAAAAATTATTATGATGGTCAATTTTTTTTATGATATCAATATATATTGTAGTTGGCCCATACAAAATTTAATCATCATTGAAGAATATTATATAAAAATATAAAACATTAGAAATAAAAGTTTTTTAATACATTTTAAAATAGAGATAGAGATAATTGATAGTTAGAGTAGCCAATCACAATATATGTGATGAGAAGAGAGAGAGACTAACCGGTAAGGCTCTATGTGCAGGCATTGGAGACCCATTATGTGAAATCAAACGGAAAACATATATCTTCGAGCGCCGGCGCTCGAAGAGAAACACCAAACACATATTCCACATATAAATTAAACAAGTTTTCCATCAAATTAATGGATATGGCTATATATATATATATGTTAAGTATGCAATATATACGTCACTCTCTTCCTTCTAGAATTAATCATTAATCAATACATAAAAAATATAATGCTATGGAAATATAAAATGAAAAGCGGATAAAAGAAAATAAAAACGAGATAGCTTTATTTATAGAGCTTTACACATTTGAGTAATTTTAAAGGTTATTCTCTTTTTAGTATCTAGGTTTTCACGTTTTTATTTTTGTTCTCTATCACATATATATATGGTACTTGACTTCTTATAGTTTAATACTATAGTCATAATTCAATTTCATCAATCAAACTTATAGATTACAACGGAGGTGGTTTTGGGGTGGCTTTGACCACCCTTTTTTAGCCATTGGAAGTGGCCAAACCACCCAATGAGGCCTTAGGAGTGGTTAAGCCATCGAGCCTTAGGGGTGGCCTAAACCATCCCATTGCCGTTTGTCAATTTGGTTGACGGAATAGTGACATAGATATTAGATTTTATTTTTTTTGGTAATATATTAGATTGTTATTTACCTATAAATTAAGTACCATGTGATATGAATTGAAATTCAAATAAAAATAAAAAATAAAAACCTGGAAACCTAGGTAATAAAAAGGTAATTAATCCAAATTTTAATACAAACTAAACATCTTGATTTACGGTAATTAATCAAATAATATAAATCCGGATAATCAAATCAAGAAGTAAATTTCATGAAAATAGGAAGAAATCAAGCGACGAAATAAAGTAGCTAGATAGAGCTGCTTGCCTGAGGCGAATTTGGTGTACTACGACTTCCACTGGCCTCGTGCATCACATTGATTGTCTTCCGAACTCCGTCATTGCAAGCCTCACAAATTACCCTTCTGCCACTCCCACTCTCTGGCAGATTCTCTAGTTTACAGACACTGTACTCCATTGATCTCTATGTAATGGGTCTGCTGTAGGTAGAGGGGACGGCGAGTATTTATAGAGCGAAAGGAAAATGAAGTCCTTTTAGACGTCTGATTTTGGATTAATTATATATTAAATATAATTGTGGTAGATTTAGGTTTGTGATTGGAATTGTGGTAGATTTAGGATTGTGATTGGAATTGTGGTAGATTTAGGATTGTGAATATTAGATAATTATAATTGATTAAAAAAAGAAGATAAAAGATAAGCTCCGATCCTTTTTTGGCGGAAAATAAAGAAGATTGCAAGTAATGTAGAGCACACGTGACACGTGGGTGGTTAATTTGCCTACCCTTTTTCATCTTTTTTTGGTCGAATTCTTATGCTTTTTTAAATAAAATAAAATAAATTTTATTTTTTTTCCATAATATTAAGGACTTCTACTTTTCTGTTCGTTTTGACAGCAATTCTTAATAAAGTGTCTAATTTGACATATGATAGTGGCATGAGGAGCCTCCCATAATGTGGTGGATTTCTTAGCCGGCTCTTTTTTATGTCAAAGGTAGCTTAATCCGACTATGTCAAATAAAGCAAAGGTCACTAGTTCAAATTCTTTTCCCCACTCTTATGTGTACATGTAAAAAAAATGACTTATTATTGAGTTGACGTCTTGACAATCGATATGACAGTAATTAGCATTTGTAAACACACAAAATTAATTGTTGACATTCATTGTCACATCATTTCAATTAAATAATAATCGTATAAAAGCATTCTCAATGGAGGAGTTAAATGACATTTTTATCTAAAATGGCTCTTCAAATTTGTTAAATACCATTTGCATTGCAGAAGAAAAAAAAAGGTAAAATAAATATTTTATTGAATGAGCTAAAAAAAAAAAATTACATGTAGCAGCACTTTTGAATGACCCATTTCATTCTTTTATTGTTTCTCTCACATGTTTTCTCCTTTTCCAAAATTTTCTCCTACTATTTCTCTTCCACATATCTTATTTTCTAAAATTTTCTCCTATTATTTCTCTCTATACATCACTTTTTTTCCAAAAATTAGGATATTTAGGAAAAATACAATCCTTATAAAAAAATAAAAAATAAAAAAAGTTAAATGATATATATAAAAATATAATTAATCAGATATAAGGTGCATTTAAAAATTCATTATGTAAAGTAGATAAAGTGAGTTTTAATGTGTCATTTTGAATAAAAATTCAGTTCCTCTACTGGAAATGCTCTAACAGTCCTCAAGAGGTAGTTTAATCAGCTGAGACTACGCCTAATGAAACATAGGTCACTAGATCAATTCCCCTCTTATGTGGACATGTAAAAAAAAAGTAATAATAAAAATAATTATATAACAATTTATTAAATAAAATTGCTTTTAAAAATATAAAAGTATGGTTATAAGTTAAACTTTTATATCCTCCCCCCCTCTCTCTCTCTCTCTCTCTATATATATATATATTGACATGCCCACACAAGAGGGGGAAGGAGATTCGAACTAGTGACCTCCGCTTCATTAAGCGTAGTTCTAATCGATTGAGCTATTTCTTGTGGACTATATCATCTATTTTTAACGTATCATTAAATTAAATTTATAATAAATTACTTTTAAGTTATATAAGCCAATAAAAAACTTACAAATTACTCCTAGCATTATTTATTTTCTGGGCAAGTACAAGTTGGCGCCATACTTTCCTGCTTATCTCTTGCAAACAGTACCCAAAAGCAAACCCATCGTTTGCCGCCTCTCTTTCTCTGTGACAGGTTTATTAGTCAGGTATTTTCTCTAATTTTATCTCAACCCATTTCTCATTACATCTCTCTCTAGATATTCAGAATTTCACACTTTTTTTTTTTGGTGAATCATGCATGGTTGTAATAAAGCGATGCTTTTGGCTCATCTAATTATTTTGTATTATTACGGGCCATGGGGATGTTAAAATCAGCTGAAGACTGCAGTTTAGGATAATAATATAATACTAAACCCTAGTTTCTTTAGTTCCGTTTTTTCTCAAATATGTTTGGATTTTTAAAGTTGAAAGAAAAGGCAATGAAAATGTCTAACGTTATTGTTTTCTAAATGCACTTGAAATTAATTTCCTTTTCGGTAGAAGAAAAGGAGAAAGAGGGGAAGTAGTTAATGGTCAATTTTTATTTTCGTTGTTTTCTAAATGTACTTGTATGTTTTGTTTGGTTGCTGGGAAAATGTATCAGAGAAAAAGAGAACTTGGAACTTGGTTTCTGAGTTTCTCTCTCTCTTTTGTTTTTTTTTTTTTTTTTGATACCAAACTGATGATTAGGTGGGGTTTGTGATATATTAAATTGTTTAAAGTAGATTTTGGTTTTTGCTGCTCTGTTCGAGTTTCTTGTTGTTACTTCCATGATTCAAGAAAGGGGAAATTCATGCTAAGTACAAATCAAAGTTTTTTTATTCATGGGATTGATTTACTAGTGGACCAAGCTAGTTAAGTTATTTCTGTGTAAATGAGCTGAACTTTTGTTGAGTACTCTCAGGGTTAATTTGTTTAAGTATTTACTGCATTTTGGCCTTGTTTTTTAAAAGGATTTTTTTTTATTTAATTTTATTTTTGAGTGTTTGGTGCGGCAGAAAGTATTGGTTAACTTCAAAAAAAATTTATTTAACGAAGGAAAATAACCTTTTTGAGACATAAACCTTCTCATCTAAGGAAACAAATTTTCACCACTTTCCTAAACTTCAGGACAAGTTATTATGAGAGGGTCTCTTATGAGCCTATCTGCTCAAGAAGACAGAGGCCCTCTCACAATTGCAAATTAGACGGGCAATTGTATTGAATCTCAATTATTTCACTCTCAAGGTCTTTTATTTTCACTCTTCTGTAGCTCTTCTTCGCTGTCTTTCTCTTTCATGTAGCTACTCATATCATATGAATACACTTCCCAATAGAAACCGGAAACAAATGGGTGATGGAATTTACTTTGTGTTAAGGTTGTTGATTAATGCTTTAATCTAAATTTGAGTGGATAATCGATTAAAACTGTCAATATAAAAACTCAGTGTAATTTGCTCTCTACTTACCTCCAACCTATGTTCGTATGTAATAGCCATGAAAAGAAAAAGAACTTCAATAGCCTCTAATTATGTAAGAGGGAAAAATGATAAGTCTTTAGCCTTCTCATAAAAAGGTTTGAGTAACGCTTAAACCTATATTTTTATTTCATAATTATCTCATAATATTAATTTGCCAGTTATATATATATAACTGGCAAATTAATATTATGAGATAATATAACCTATGCATTTCTAGTCCATATATATATATATATATTCACAGATTCAATGATGAATTTGCACATCTCTTATACGGCCAAATCAACTTTACAAGATAGTTATGGAACATTTCCCAGAAACTGCTATGTGAAAGCCTTTTTGGCCAGGGTTTAGATGATATGGCTAAGGTTTAGGAGGAAATTGGTTAGATGATGTGGTAAGTTACATGTATCAACATGGAACTAGGGATAAATGTCTGCCTTACAACTCATTTATGTGGCGATGATGTGTAATTCCGTTCATTGGGATTGACGGAAACTAAAGAGGTATTGATTTTGTATTTTTCCCTAGGTGATGTACCAAATTTGACTATTTTGGAAACCTAGGGTGAAAAAAATAAAAAAGTGCAAACCGAGGTACTCAAAAAGTATTTAACCCTATATATATTTTTTTCACAGATTCAATAGTAGATTTGTACATCTTTTATATTGCCATATCAACTTTGTGAGATAGCTAGTTAAGGAATAAGCATTTCCCAAAAAGTCATTATATTTCCTAAATAGCTTCTAATAATACAATATTATCTTATTAGCAAGAACGTATTTGTTGTTAAGGAAATAATGACTTTTCTTAGCGCTTGTTTGTTTTCCATACTAGTTATTTTCTTGCGTTGTTTTTGTTACACCACTCCATGATAAGGCAACATCAATGGAGAGGTCAACCTTTAATATTGTCCATACGCAAAAGTCATTGTTGTAGTTGGAAGTGGCGCGTGGCCGGAAAGCTTTAGCTTCAAAGACGGTATAAATGTTAATATAACTACCGAAACTCCGGCGGCCGAAGTGGAATGGAGCTTGTGACTTGTGAGGGAGGGGAAGAATTTAATTCCTCCGTTTCTAAAATTTAAAAATAAAATAATAATAAATAAATACAAAGAGGTGAGAGGTAAATAGAGTGGCCATCCCATTATCCCCCAGCATGGGGATGGATATGGGTGGCCCTCACCAGGAGAGGTCTAGGGGAAGAGGAAATTTCCACACACATGACTAGCAAAATTGAAAGCAAATGCCATCATCAATGCACCCTTTTGACCATCATGCATAAGGAATTAGGATCTTTTTTCGATCATTTTAACGGATAATATTTGGTTAGTTATATTGGAAGAGTATTTTTATCCCTTAAAATGTAAAAGGACAAAAATATCCTTTTAATATCATTAATTGAATATTATCTCGTTCAAATGAACTAAAGACGATCGTGTTTCCATGCATCAAGGAAAGAGAAGCAATTTTTGTGCAGAATTACTTAAATTCATTTTTGTCATTGTCAAAAATTATAAACTAAAACTTCCTTTTCCTTTCTTTAGACAAATTAACATTTTGAAAGAGGGGGTTTTTTTTTTCCTTGCATTTTAAGAAAAAATAGAGGATTTCTCAAATAATATATATATTTTTTCCAAATATTACTTGGGAGAACATTAAGAGCAGCTTGTTTGAGATTGTATTTGAAAAATAAAGTCTTTAAGTAAAAAAAAAGTTTTTGGGCAAAAGTTTTTTTTTTTAAGTTTTCACCAAAGTACGCTTTGACTATTTTTAGGCTTTTTATGTTGGAAGTCCCACATTGCTTGCGTATTAAGGAGATGGGCCATTTATAAGGTTGAGGGTAAACCTCAACTCTTGAGCTAGCTTTTGGGTTGAGTTAGGCCCAAACCCATTTCTAACATGGTATCAGAGCCAAGCCCAATTGGTTGTGGCCCACCGTCACCCATTTGTTGCACATGTTGGCTTGGATGTCCTCCCGCCACACGTGAGGGGGCGTGTTGGAAGTCCCACATTGCTTGCGTATTAAGGAGATGGGCCATTTATAAGGTTGAGGGTAAACCTCAACTCTTGAGCTAGCTTTTGGGTTGAGTTAGGCCCAAACCCATTTCTAACATTTTAGACCATTAAAAGCGCTTTTAATATTTTTACCAAACGAGTACTTTTTCTTCAAACTGATTTTTTAGTAAAAACTTAAAAGCACTTTTAGACAATTCCAAACAAGTCCTAAAACTAAAAAAAAGGGCTCATAATGAAACACTTTGAACGTGCACAACAAGCACAACATAGTCAAGCCCCAGATTCCACGTTTCTCCCTTCAACGACTTGACCAGTTTTTCTCATTTATGTTGACAGGAGAGGAGAGGAATTTTGGACCATGGAAGAGATGATAATGTGGAAAAAAAATCTCACAAGGCAATGATAGAAGAATTGATCAAGAATACAAAGTAATACTATTTGACAGAAGAATTGTTGCTGTCAAAGTTTTAAATTTGCAATTAGTTAGTGCTTTTAAAGTTTTGATAAAAAGCGAGGTATTGCGGATAGTCCGACACAGGAATCTTATTAAAGTTATAAGTACTTGTTGTAATCTTGAATTTAGAGCTTTGGTACTTTAGTACATGTCGAATGACAGCCTTGAAAAGTGGTTATACGCTTTTAATTATTGTTTGAATCTTCGTCAAAAAGTAAACATTATGATTGATGTTACATCAGCGATGTATTATCCCCATCACTATCAATCAGAATCTGTGGTGCATTGTGATTTGGAGCTTAACAATATCCTTCTAGACGAAGACATGGCTGCACATGTGGCTATCTTCGGCATTGCAAAGATTTTAGCCAAAAACATGGATGGAACACAAACTAGAACTCTTGGTACAATTGGCTATATTGCGGCAGGTACGTGGGTTAACTTCTATTTATTCCATGGCTAAAAGGCTAACTATCCAATAGCGGCTACAAAAACAATTGTGTTATATGCCTTTTTGCTCACTAGGTTAATGCAAATTAATTCAATATTATCAGTTAGTGTAACTTTCAATTTTGTAATCGTAAATGCAAACATTGTTTTGCTTTGGCTTTTCTTATGTTCACTTAATTTATACAAATTCTTATGGCTAGTGAGAATCAGTTTCTCTAAAATTGATAGGAAAAGTTGATTAGTTGTCTTGATTTGCCTCCTCGGCCAATACAAATGAATTCAACTTCAAGCTATTTTTATTTATATACAAAATTATCAAGAAAAGAAAAGAAAACTGCCCTTGTGATGCTTTTGATAGGCCTAACAATTTGTCCCAACAAAACAACAAAGATCAACACTTGAAGCATATGGGACTCATAAAAAATTGTTCGTAACATAATTATAGTTCTTCTTCAAAATGGTGTGTGTATGTATACATATAGGTATATTTGTCTTTGGGTATATTTAAAGCTTTTATTTATTTATTTTTTTGGTTGGGATATGGGGATTACTTTTTTCGATTACTAACTTAAGGCATTATTGAAAATTGCGAGTTTTCATAGAGTATGGTTCGGAAGGAAAAGTGTCCATCAAAGGTGACATTTACAGCTATGGTATAATACCACTGGAGATAATAACGAGGAAGAAACCCACCAAAGACATGTTTCTTGGAGGATTGACTTTGAGGCAATGAATAAATGCATCACTTCCCGACAAAAGATGTAACACCCCGGTCTCATATTGGGAAGATGAGAAGAAGCCCACATAGAGTGGGCAATTTATAAAGAGAGTCATGAGTGCTAAGTCCCACATTGCCTAGTTACTAGGTGAAACTGGGCTTTATAATAAATTATAGGAAAGCTCCAAATTGACTAGTCCTTTTGGGGTGACAGCGCAGATGTGGCTAGCGCTTTTACTAAATATTCCGTCAACAAATGGCTAAAAGATGGGCAACATGGGCCTAAACCCTAACTCCAATTAACCGACTTTTGGGTCAAGCCTATTAACCCTATCTTAACTCACTTTGAAGTAATTAGCCCATTATTAAATTATAAAAATTATGAAAATCTTAAAATATAAAACATCAATAAAATCAAAGAATGAATATTATTTCATTTTTCTGCATCATTATTCCGAAAGTTGGAACAGTACACAATGATAGTGGATGAAATATTTAAAGTGTTATATAATATCAAAAACATTATAAACTCTAAAAGTTTAAAACAAATCTCGATTTAGCTATGAGCAGAGGTAGAAGTGCGTTCTTGCATGCAAGTGCTTCTTGGTATCTAACCAATAAGGCTATATCCTTGTTCATGTCCAAAAGCAACAGGGCATTGGATTGGATGAATTCAAAGACTGCTACTCGGGTCGCGCTTGCATGTTAAGCAGCGTCTTTGGCCCTCTTGTTACTAAATTAATGTTCAAAGGCAACCAAGCATTGGATGGCTCTGGTTGCGCTGGCATGGTGCACAGCGTCTCTAGTCGCGCTAGCACCATCGTCTCTCGTCGCACTTGCATAGTCTCTGGTTGCGTTAGCATAGTCTCTAGTTGCGCTTGCACGTTGAGCAGCCTCTCTCGTAGAGTTGGCATAGTCTCTAGTTGGCATGTTGAACAGTATCTCTAGCTGCGGTGGCATGTTGTGCAGCCTCTCTTGCGCTAGCATGTTGTGCAGCGTGTCGAGCACCATCGTCTCTTGTCGCACTGGCATGTTGTGCAACCTCTCTTGTGCTAGCATGTTGTGTAGCGATTCAAGCACCGTCATCTCATGTCGCACTGGCATGGTGAACAACGTCTCTCGCTTAAAGATCAATGATTCTCTTGCCTATAAGATAATATACGAAAGTAAAAATTATTATGATGGTCAATTATTTTTTCAAGATATCAATATATATTGTAGTTGGCCCCATACAAAATTTAATCATCATTGAAGAATATTATATAAAAAATATAAAACATTAGAAACAAAAGTTTTTTTTAATACATTTTTTTAAAAATAGAGATAGAGATAATTGATAGTTAGAGTAGCCAATCACAATATATGTGATGAGAAGAGAGACAGAGAGACTAACCGGTAAGGCTCTATGTGCAGGCATTGGAGACCCATTATGTGAAATCAAACGGAAAACATCTTCGAGCGTCGACGCTTGAAGAGAAACACCAAACACATATTCCACATATAAATTAAACAAGTTTTCCATCAAATTAATGGATATGGCTATATATATATATGTTAAGTATGCAATATATACGACACTCTCTTCCTTCTAGGATTAATCATTAATCAATACATTAAAAATATAGTGCTATATAAAATGAAAAGCGGATAAAAGATAATAAAAACGAGATAGCTTTATTTATAGAGTTTACTCATTTGAATAATTTTAAAGGTCATTCCTTTTTTAGTATCTAGGTTTTCACGTTTTTTTTAATTTTTTTTATCACATATATGGTACTTTGACTTCTTATAGTTTAATACTATAGTCATCATTTTGGGGTGGCTTTGACCACCCCTTTTTAGCCATTGGAAGTGGCCAAACCACCTAGTAGGGCCTTAGGAGTGGTTCAACCACTGAGCCTCAGGGTGGCCAAAACCATCCCATTGCCATCCGTCAATTTGGTTGATGGAATAGTGATAGAGATATTAGATTTTTTTTGTTTTTGGCTAATATATTAGATTGTTATTTACCCATAAATCAAGTACCATTTATGGTACAAATTAAATTCACATGAAAAAAATAAAAACGTGGAAACCTAGGTAATAAAAAGGTAATTAATCCAAATTTTAATACAAACTAAATATCTTAATTTATGGTAATTAATCAAATAATATAAATCCGGATAATCAAATCAAGAAGTAAATTTCATGGAAATAGGAAGAAATCAAGCGATGAAATAAAGTAGATAGAGCTGCTTGCCTAGACAAATTTGGTGTACTACGACGACTTCCACTTGCCTCGTGCATCACATCGATTATCTTCCAAACTCCGTCATAGCAAGCCCCACAAATTACCCATACGCTGGGAGGGTAATTTGTGGGAGCTTGCTATGACGGAGTTTGAAGATAATCGATGTGATGCACGATGAAATGAAGTAATAGACCACATCTGCCCTCGAGCAATGAAAATGTCTAACGTTATTGTTTTCTAAATGGACTTGAAATTAATTTCCTTTTCGTAGAAAAAAAGGGGAAAGAGGGGGAGTAGTTAATATGTCAATTTTTTTCGTTGTTTTCTAAATGTACTTGCATGTTCTGTTTGGTTGTTGAGAAAATGTATCCGAGAAAAAGAGAACTTGGAACTTGGTCATTGGGGTTCTGAGTTTCTCTCTTTCTTTTTTTAATTGTATTTTATAATTTTTTTTTGATAACCAAACTTATGATTAGGTGGCTTTGGTGATATATTAAATTGTTTAAAGTTGATTTTGGTTTTTGCTGCTCTATTCTAGTTTCTTGCTATTACTTCCATGATTCAAGAAATATTGGGAAATTCATGCAAAGTACAAATCAAGTTTTTTTATTGATGGCATTGATTTACTAGTGGACCTAGTTAAGTTATTTCTGTGTAATTAAATGAGCTAAACTTTTGTTGAGTTGATCTCAAGGTTAATTTGATTTAGTATTTACTGTATTTTGGCCTCGTTTTTTGAAAGTTTTTTTAAAAAATTTAATTTTTTTTGAGTGTTTGGTGTGGCATAAAATATTGGTTAACTGGAAAATATTTTCATTTAACAAAGGAAAATAACCTTTTTGAGTCATAAACCTTCTCATCTAAGTAAACAAAATTTGACCACTTTCCTATACTTCAAAACGAGTTATTATGAGAGGGTCTCTTATGGGCCTAACTACTCTAGTAGACAAAGGTCATTTCACAATTGCAAATTAGATAGACAATTGTACTGGATCTCAATTTTACTCCCAAGGTCTTTTATTTATACACTCTTTTTCTATAGCTCTTCTTCGCTGTCTTTCTCTTCCATGTAGCTACTCATATCATATGAAAACACTTCCCAATAGAAAACGGAAACAAATGGGTGGTGTTAAGGCTGTTGATTAATTCTTTAGTCTATATTTAGGTGGATAATCGATTAAAACTGTCAATATAAAAACTTAGTGTAATTTGCTCTCTACTTACCTCCAAACTATGTTGGTATGTAATAGCCATGAAAAGAAAAGAACTTCAACGGCCACTGATGCCCAAAATGGTGACAAGGAAGTAGAGGAAGTTGCCAATGAAGAAATTGGATGCTGGGAAGATCTCCCAGAACCCATCTTTCTCACAATTCTGCTTCAAATTCCCTTGAAGACAATTCTCATTTGCAGGTGCGTATGCAAACCTTGGCACAATCATATATCCAGTTCCGAATTTGCTAAGTTATACTCTAGAAAAGCATGTGCTTGTCTCATGATTCAAACCAATGATCCTAAACTTGTTTCAAGAACCATCCACCTTGTTGATCTTGAACATGACAGTTTCGAGTTGGGGTGTTCCTTTTGTGATACCGGTTGCTCTGGGTGTGACCTTCATGTAAACATGAAACTTGACACTAAAGTTAAGCTTCCATTACGTGATGCCAAGATGGTACTCAACAGCAAAGATGATGCCTGTGAGAAGCTTAATCCCAAAGGGGGAGTCAGAAAGAAGTGCTTCATTGCCTCAAAAGATCTCAAAGACCACAAGTTTGGCATAATGAACATGTGTGAAGGGTTGCTTTGCTTGTCTGAACCTGTTGAAAAATTGGCTCATATTAGTCAACAAGGAAAGATTTTTTGTCAAAGTTGTCAAGCTCACCGAATGAAGCTGTTACTTATTCCTTTTGTCAAGCTTTGTCATTTATTGCAAAGGTGGAATAAGTCTTGTAGGTGAGCTGCTGCCATTACTCCCAAAGCTGCGCCCAATCCGAGAGATGGAAAGTCTAAGATTTTAGACTATTAATGACTTTTGTTTGTTACTTGATTGTCAACAAAAGAAGCTCTTCATTTATGTATGTGTGCTAGCTGGCGTAAGAAGAATTGAATGAACTCATTTTGTTCATTCATTTCAGATGCAACCTTTCTTCTATAAAGGGATGCAGGGAGCTGTGGATGAAAAACAAGAGAGACAGAGAGAAATACACCAGAGAGAAAAAAAAAAAAAAAGAAAAATAGGAGCTTGTGAGTGGGAAATTGGGTGTATTTGGGGATTTGGGTTTGTGAGTGTTTTATCACTCTTTTGTATTCTCCCCTTTTGAATTAGTGAAAAATCTCTCTACCGTTGCACCGTGGATGTAGGCAAATTGCCGAACCACGTAAATCTTGTGTCTTGTGTTCTTGTTGTCAATTTGTTTATTTTTCATTAAACACTAAATCCCGTTTGTTCCGCTTGTTTTGAGTGTGCGAGAGATTCGCGACCTTTTGCACAACAAATTGGTATCAGAGCTCTGGGTTTCGACCTAGGCAATTGTTTTGGGTGATTTAGTGTTTGCTGAAAAATTTGGAATACCACGATGGCGGAGTCAACTTCAAAATCTGGTGGACCTACACCGGTTGTGAGGTTAGTTGTTTCAAACGCAAAATTCGATGTTGAAAAATTGATGGACGGAATAACTTCGGCATGTGGCAATGTGAAGTTATGGATGTCTTGGCGCAACAAGAACTTGATGTGACTCGGAGGACAAGCCGGAGGAGATGTCGAGGCGATTGGAAAAAGCTTAATCGTCAAGCTTGTGGAACAATCAGGCTCTGTCTTGCAAAGGATCAAGTATTTTGTTATGAAGGAGTCTATGGCAAAGGAGTTGTGGAACAAGCTAGAGGACAAGTATATGACCAAGGGCATTGAAAATAAGCTCTATTTGAAGAGAAGTTTTGACGGTATGTTGAAGGTACTTCTATGCGAGCATTTGAATAATTTAAATAAAATACTTGCTGATTTGCAAAATTTAGATGTTAAAATTGATGATGAAGATAAAGTCAGAGTGTTAATTAATTCGCTCGATACATATGAACATCTTGCTACTACTTTAATGTATGGTAAAGATACGCTTAAATTTGATGATGTATCTAATGCACTAACAAATGATGAGTATCGGAGGAAGGATAAGCAAGCACACAGTGGATCGTCAGGGCATTGAGAAGAGGCAGATCTGAAAGTAAGAAACCCTCGGTAGGAACCGCTCGCTTCAAGGAAAAGAGGCACTTCATCAAACAGAAAATTTCCTGCAAAGGATGAATGTCGTTTGTCGCCGAAAGGCCATCGGAAGAAGGATTGTCCTAAGTTGCAAACTAAGGGCAAGGAGCATAAAGCTAATGTGGTGAGTACGGAACTCGAAGATTGATTCAGATGTTGCTTTGGGACATCTTCCATTGCCATTAGAGGATGGATTATGGATTCAACTGTACCTTCCATATTTGTCCAAACAAGGAATTGTTTTCTAGTTTGGATTTGATTGATGGTGGAGTAGTTCTTATGGAAGACGAAAGGGATAGGAAAAATCCGTTTGAAGTTGCATGATGGATCACTAGAGTTTTGAAAGAAGTTCGGTATGTACGACATGAAGAAAATATGATTTCTTTGGGTATTCTTGAATCGAAGGGCTACAAAATCACTATGGAGAATGGACTCATGAAAGTGATTTCTGGTGCATTGGTGGTGATGAAAGCTACTCGAAAAAATAATTTGTATCATCTGCAAGGGACTACCATTGTTGGAGCAGCTGCCACAATATCCGACAACTCTAAAAAGGTAATCCCTAATAATAATAAATTGTGGCATATGAAATTGGGTCATGGTGAGAAGGCTTTGCAAGGGCTAGCAAAGCAAGGTCTGTTGGATGGTGCCACAACAGGCAAATTTGGATTTTGTGAACATTGCATTACAGGCAAGGAGACACGAGTCAAGTTTGGCTGTGATTCACAACACAAAAGGACTCTTGATTATGTTCACACAGATGTTTGGGGACCTACAAAGGTTCCATCATTGGGAGGTAAACATTATTTTGTTACCTTTGTTGATGATTTTCCAGAAAATTTGGGTGTACAAGATGAAGCATAAAGATGAAGTCCCGGGAATTTTCTTGACATGGAAGAAAATGATCAAACTCAAACTGGCGAAAAATTAAAAGACTCAGGTCAGATAATGGCGGTGAGTACACATCGGATCCATTTTTGAAAATATGCCAGGATGAAGGGATTGTGAGACACTTCACGGTCGTGGACTCCATAGCGAATGGGGTGGCGAATGCATGAACCGTGCTATTCGGAGAAGGTACGATGTATGTTGTCCAGTGCCGGATTGGGCAAGAGTTTTTGGGCTGAGGCTGTGAATTATGCGTGTCACCTGATAAACAGGTTGCCAGCTGCTGCAATTGATGGAAAAACTCCTCCTGAGGTATGGTCAGGTAAACCGCTAATGATTATGATAAAGCGCATGTTTTTGGTTGTCCAGCATATTTCCATGTCAAAGATAGCAAGTTGGATCCACGAGCCAAGAAAGCTATATTCTTGGGATTTAGCATAGGTGTGAAGGGATACAGACTCTGGTGTCCCGAGTTGAAGAAAGTTATTCTCAGCCGAGATGTAACTTTTAATGATGATGAGATGGTCAGAAAATGCAAGGTGGAGAATTCTCAAATTGAAGAATGATCATTCTGGAGTGGAGCTAGAGGTTCCAAAAAGTATCTGCAACCCTAAGATAAACTTCGATTTGAAATTGAAGAGGAGATTACGATGAAGTTGAAGAAGAGGCCCCAACTCAAAGGTCTCTACAGCAAGACCTATTGCATTGAGACCAAGGCGAGAAATACGAAAGCCGCTCGATATCGACACGAGCTTATGCACTACCAATCAAGAAGATATTCCTTTAACCTAGAGAGGCAATTGGCAACTCAAAAAAGCTAGGTGGAAGGAAGCTATGGGTGAGGAGATGCGTCTCTTTACAAGAATCAAACTTGGAAGGTGGTTCAACTACCAAAGGGAAGAAGGCAATTGGGTGCAAGTGGCTATATACTAAGAAGGAGGGTTGCGAGAACAAGAGGCGTTCGTTTCAAAGCATTGGTAGCCAAGGGTTACACCTGGAAGGAAGGTATTGATTACAATGAGGTATTTTCTCAGGTTGTTAAACACTCTTCCATACGTGTTTTATTGGCTTTGGTTGCTTTGATCTAGAGTTAGTGTAGCTAGATGTGAAAACTACTTTCTTGCATGGGGACCTAGAAGAAGATATTTATATGACTCACCAGATGGGTTCAAAGTTCTGGTAAGGAAAATTTGGTTTGCAAACTAAATAGATCGCTATATGGTTTGAAGCAATCTCCTAGACAGGTGGTATGCGATTTGATCGATTCATGATGAGGCAAAAGTACACAAGAAGCCAATTTGATCACTGTGTATTTTCAAGCTACAAATGGTACTTTCATTTATTTACTTTTATATGTTGATGATATGTTAATTGCATGTAAAAGTATTGTGGAGATTGATAGGTTAAAACTCAATTGAAAATGAGTTTGAAATGAAAGACCTTGGTGAAGCTAAGAAGATTCTTGGCATGGAAATTACTCGAGAGGGCAAGAGGTATTGTTTGCTTAACTCAAGCAGCTTGAAGAAGGTGTTGAAGCGTTTTGGTATGGATCATAATACCAAACCTACAACTACCCGTTGCGCCGCACTTCAAGCTTAGTGCTTATGTCTCAGTCACAGATGAGGAAGCGATCACATGGCTCATGTTCCATATGCAAATTTGGTGGGTAGCTTGATGTATGATGAGGCCGATATTTGCAAAGATTATGGTGAGCGATATATGCATGATCCAGAAAAGGCACTGCAAGCCAAGTGGATTCTACGGTATATTCGGTATGAGATGTTGGTTTGAAATTTGAACGAGTTGATGATGGACTTGATCAAATTTTAGTTGGTTATGTGGATTCGGACTATGTCGGTGATTTGGATAAAAGACGCACTACAAAGTTATGTCTTTACACTAGCAGGAGGACCGATTAGTTGGAGGTCAACATTGCAAACTACAGCTGCTTTGCTTTATCGATCTTGAAGTGAATATATGGCGATTGATGCCATAAAGGAGGCAATTTGGTTACATGGTTTGATTGAGGACTTGGGTATTCTTCAAGAATGTGAAAGTTTTATGTGATAGTCGAGTGCTATTCATTTGGCGAAGAACCAAGTTCATCATGCTCGAACAAAACACATTGATGTCCGCTTTCCATTTTGTTCGTGAAATTATGGAAGAAGGAGACATTCTTCGGAAGATTGAACTGCAGATAATCCTGCAGACATGCTAACCAAAGTGGTTACTGGAGCTAAGTTCAAACATTGTTTGGGCTTAGCCAATATTTTGAAAATTTGAAGCAGATTGGAAGTGCAACGGTAAAGCAGAGAATATTCGCCAAGGTGGAGAATTGTTGAAAAATTGGCTCATATTAGTCAACAAGGAAAGATTTTTTGTCAAAGTTGTCAAGCTCACCGAATGAAGCTGTTACTTATTCCTTTTGTCAAGCTTTGTCATTTATTGCAAAGGTGGAATAAGTCTTGTAGGTGAGTTGCTGCCATTACTCCCAAAGCTGCGCCCAATCCGAGAGATGGAAAGTCTAAGATTTTAGACTATTAATGACTTTTGTTTGTTACTTGATTGTCAACAAAAGAAGCTCTTCATTTATGTATGTGTGCTGGCTGGCGTAAGAAGAATTGAATGAACTCATTTTGTTCATTCATTTTAGATGCAACCTTTCTTCTATAAAGGGATGCAGGGAGCTGTGGATGAAAAACACGAGAGGTAGAGAGAAATACACCAAGAGAAAAAAAAAAAAAAAAAAACTCAGCAGAAAAATATCAGAGCTTGTGAGTGGGAAATTAGGTGTATTTGGGGATTTGGGTTTGTGAGTGTTTTATCACTCTTTTGTATTCTCCCCTTTTGAATTAGTGAAAGATCTCTCTACCGTTGCACCGTGGATGTAGGCAAATTGCCGAACCACGTAAATCTTGTGTCTTGTGTTCTTGTTGTCAATATGTTTATTTTTCATTAAACACTAAATCCCGTTTGTTCCGCTTGTTTTGAGTGTGCGAGAGATTCGAACCTCTCGCACAACAGAACCAAAACAAAATAACCCTGTTGTTGTATGCAATCCAATGACTGGAGAATTTATCAAACTTCCAAAAGCAAGCAAGGTTGAGAAACCTAGAGAGAAGATTGATTGTGTAATGGGCTTTAGTCCAAGAACTAAACAATATAAGGTGATAAGAATTTTCACTCAACAAATTTGTGATCCCATTAGTGGCAGGAAAGAGTACGAAGATAAGGTGGTTGAGATACACACGCTTGGGACTAGGTCGTGGAGAAGGGTGGAATCCACTACCTTCATGCTATATGGAATAAAATTTCCCACCTACCTGAATGGACCAATTCATTGGTTTCGTCCTGATTTCTGGAAGGCGGATTCCAAAATTGTTTCTTTTGAAGTTTAAAATGAGCAATTCCAATTAATTCCAGCTCCCCCATATAAATATAACAGTTTTGGTCACAAGAACATAGATCTCATATGCATGGGTGTTTTAAATGGCCATCTCTGCATATGTGATGCTTCTATGTTAGGCCGTATTCGCATATGGGTGATGAAGGAGAATGGTGTCCCAGAATTTTGGACTAAAGTGTTTTCTATTGCTACTGAGAATGAACAACGATGGCCTCAAGATTTATATCTTCCATTGAGAAAGTTTAAGAATGGATCAATACTGATGTACCATGCATGCTCGCAACTGCCTGCTTTATTATGACCCATCAAGAAAAGAACATAAGTATTTTAAGGTTCGTGGAAGTGAATCAAACTTTGAGGTTGCTGATTGTATTCCAAGCTTCAGTTCGATCAAGAATGCTGTGATGGGAGACAATGTAGAGGTGTTGAATGTCAAATCAAGGTAATTTTGCTGTTTTGCATAACATATCTACTTTAAGCCCTGATTGATTTATTGAATGAAGTTACCATGCACTAATCATGATCATAATTACATGACATATTAAACTTTAAAGTGCATTTTGTTTTCTGATTTTGTATGCAATAAAACCAACTGTTGCTTTTCTGACTCATTATACTTTTCATGGTTTAAAAATTTGCATCTATAATTATATAATATGCATTTTCAACTTCGTAGCATTGATAGGGAAGTTGACTTGGAAAGCTAAACTATGTGCATGTGGGGTATGAAGTTATCATGATTGTGTGAAGGTGGAGTAGCTCTCACGAATTTCTTTTTTGCCTCAATGAAGAGGATTTTATATTTATACCTGTTGAGAATTATAAATCAAAATGCTTAGTAGAAGTTACCTGTAAGCTAGAAATGAAAACTCTGTTGATTAATGACAGAGGGTTCAGGAACATTGTTGCATTGGTGGAGGTTTATTGTGGAGACATGGGAAGTATAGGTTTGGGTACTCAGTTGATAGGAATTAGCAAAGCAGCTGATGGGGGTCAAGCCCTCTTATGTTCTTCTAACACAACTTTACACGTGTGCAAAATTCGAGTTACGAGAAAAAGTAAAACCTCTCTTTTTGGTGGAAGAAATTAGTGATTTGGGGTCAGATTTTTATTTGCTCAATGTTAGATACTTGCTATTGAATTTGCTCAATGTTAGATACTTGGAAGCTTTTGAACCTTAGAATAGCCAATTTTTGGTCCAAGGTTGTTATTTTGGGCACCTTTCCTTGTTTTGGGTCATTACAAAATGTTAACCTCCTGATGGTTTTTTTATACTGCATTGAAGGTTTGGCTAGTTGACTCTAAACAAAAGGCTCTTTTGTTAATCAATGAATTAAAGTTGCATGTTTGCTACTGTAAAGAGTTTATTCCTTAAATCTGTTTATATGATGTTAACCTATGTAGGGATTCGTTTGATAAATAATTTCATTTCGGTATCGGTTTCGCACTGTAACAAAAATTGAAAGATGTGAAAAAAAGTAAGATTTTTTTAAAAAAGAAAGTAAAAAGTAAGAATGTTTAGTATAGAAAAATGAAAAATGTTGTTTTGTAATAATGTTTTTATTTGAAAAAGTAGTAAAAAGTGATTGATGTGATATTAAAAATAAAAGAATGTTGGAAAAATGAAATAAATGTGGGGCCCCCAAACAGTGCAAAACCAAGTTTTTGCCTATAACGTTTATCAAGCACACCTAGGTGCTGTCAGGTTTATCTGTTTGTTATAGCAGCATAATCTTTTTTGATTGAATCCACTTAATATTTCATGTTTATTTATTTATTATGACAGAAGGAAAAGAATGAAAAATAGCAAGAATCTTTCTTTTTGTTTTGAGGAAATAGACAGATCCGCACTTAGCATGCAAAATTTATCAGCTTAGTTTCTTCGTGTAAAAAGTTGGTACTTTTATTATTATTAGTTTTGAAAATTCATATGATCAAAGTAGGGTTTCTTCTCGATCTATTTTCTTTCTAATGTAATGAGCTCTTTAATTATATGGTTATTTAATAGAAGTTAAAGTCCGTTGTTTTTGTTCTTTTGTTTTCTCTTATCAGAACAAAAATATTGTCAAACACAAAACACTCTTAAAAATACATGAAAATCTCACGTGGCAAGAAATATCAAAAAATCTCAAGAAGCATAAAGCAAGCGATGTTCATGTTTATACTTGTTCAGTACACACTATTAAGTACTCTTCTATTTTTTATTAGAGTAATACTTTTTAATAAATTCCTATATAACTATCACATAATTAAAATGATATGAATCATATGATAGTGAAAATCAGTTTACAGCATACTAGTCTATTGTATATGAGCATAATAAGAATTAAGGGTGTACAAACGGGGTGGTTATAACTGTCCAGCAACTACTAAGCGCTAACCACTTAGAGCGGGGCAGTTAATAGTTTTAGGGATAGGAAAAAACAGTTAATAACCGTTAACCGTCTACCCTTATATATAATAATAATATATATTTTATATTTTATATTAAAAATATAACATTTAAACGACCCAGTTTGCGACAGGTTTCATCATATTCATTGTTTTGTTTTGTTTTGTTTTGTTTTTTATGAACACTTTGATTAAAAAAATATATATATTGAAAATAAGCTCAAAAAATAGTCACAAAAAGGCTCAAAACACATCAAAAAGCCCAAAAGCCCATATAATTTTTGTTTGAAAAAAAAAAGTTATAAAACTACCGGTTATTTGGTTGAATAACCGCTAACCGTCTAATTGAGCAGTTTCGGTTATTAAAATCTAATAACCGCTTGTACACCTAATAAAAGTTAAGTATGAAGCATTATTTTTTTAAATTTTTAATAAAACCCTCCTGATCCAAAATTGAATATATGGTAAAATATTGCTAAAAATTGAAGATTTATTATTGCAAATCAAAAATTGAATATATGGTAAAATTGAATATATGACAAAATATCCATGACATTGCATGATGTAGCTAGCTCAACAGGATCCGAGACTAAAGCGATAAAAATAGCTACCAAATATTTCCAACCTCAAAAACCCATATCGGAGAAGTCAAATATTTCATCATCTTCTCCACAGGCCACGGCAGTACGAGCTTCAATGTCCAAGTCAGACAACTTGGTCGGCACCACTTTCTGGGTATTAATCTCCGGTGCGCCCTTCAACAAAGACTTCCACCACTCTGTCTGCTCTCTCTTGCTCAGCTGAACAGTAATTTCCCTCCGATCTTCCGAACTCCAAAAGCAAAAGCAATCGCTATCTTTCACCTCCCTATATAGCTCCCCGTCGATAATTGGCGGCTGACCCTTGAGCCCAATCTTCAAATAATTTGTCTTTATGTTGAACTTAACGGTGCTGAAATTTGTTCCCGGAGGGACTGGAAAGTTGATGGTGACCTTTTGGAGAGACTGACTCCACGAATAATTCTCCATATCAAGGCTGTTTCCTGTGTTTGGAACAAGTTTCTTCTTCTTCTCCTTCTCCTGTTCTTTATCATAAGCGGCCTTCTTCTCGGCGTCTTGTTTCAAACACATCTTTTGGGGAGACCGACCCCACGAATAATTCTTCATATCAAGGCCGTTTCCTGTGTTTGGAACAAGTTTCTTCTGCTTCTCCTTCTCCTGTTCTTTCTCATAAGTGGCATTCTTCTTGGCTTTTTGTTTCGAACGCTTCTTTTTGAGAGACTGACCCCACGAATAATTCTCCATATCAAGGCCGTTTCCTGTGTTTGGAACAAGTTTCTTCTGCTTCTCCTTTTCCTGTTCTTTCTCATAAGCGGCCTTCTTCTCAGCGTCTTGTTTCAAACGCTTCTTCTTCTTCTCAGCCTCTTCAGCCTCGATTCTTTCCTTGATTGAATGAGCCAACGACATGATTTGTTTTTCGGCAGACTCTGTCTTGAACAAATTGGAGTTTTCAGAGACAAAGTTGAAAGCAGATTCCAAAAACCCAAGAGGGTTTGAAGGATCAAGAACCGCATTGAAAGTGAAGAAGGAAGATTGTTGATCTTCTTGGTAATCGGAGAGGATGACCATGGCTGACAATTAATTTGCTGGGATTGCTGGGAAGTTAAAGGAGAGGCGTTGGGGTTTGCTATATATATAGACATAGAGAGAGGCGAAATGAAGAAAGGCGGTTACATGCATTCCAGCTTTAAAAATTAAAACTTTCTCTGATATTTGACCCGTTTAGCCATGGGCTTTAATTAGTCGGACTGGGTTTGAACCCACCAGTCTTGTTATGGAGCCATCCCAGTCCCACCAAGACATTTTTCTTTAAATTTTGAAAAACTATTTTTAATAGGGCTGTACAAAGCGGGTCATACCCACCCTGCAGCCCCCAACAGTTTATAACCGTATAACTGTTTTGATGGGAGGTTTTAAAAATTTCTAACCGCTTAGGACGGGACGGTTAACATACAGTTTTAGAGGTAAGAAAAAAGCAATTGCCTTGTTCATCATGTTGATTATCTTCCAAACTCCCTCATAGCAAGCTCCCCAAATTACCCTTGTACCACTCCCACTCTCCTATATGTAATGGGTCTACTGTAAAGAGGGTGGCGAGTATTTATAGAGTGAAAGGAAGATGAAATCCTTTTAGACGTCTGATTTTGGATTAATTATATATTTAATATAATTGTGGTTGATTTAGGATTGTGCTTATTAGATAATAATTGATTAAAATAGAAGATATAGAGATATATATAGCACACGTGGAAAATAAAGAAGATTGCATGTAGGCTCAGATAAGAGAAAGAAGACTGCATGTAGATCCCACGTGGGTGGTTTTGCCTACCTTTTTGCATCTTGGGTTGGTCGAATTCTTGAGGGTTTTTTTTTTTTAACTTTTCTTTTAGTTTAATTTTTAATTTATTTTTTTTTCAATAATATTAAGGATTTCTACTTTTCTGATTATTTTAACACCAATTCCTAATAAAGTGTCTAATATGATAGCATGAACCATATATGAAGGGCCAGAGGCGGAGCCCGTGAGGTTTTGGCTTTTTATTTTTTATTTTTTTTTACCCAAGTTTTACATGACACCTAAGAAAAAGAAAAAAAGAAATCTTTTCTTTTATTTACGCAAATTACCACTCGACACCTTAAAAAAAAAAAAATTGCATCATAATATAACAGCAGAATCCTATTTGATTGAATCCTCTTAATATTTCATGTTTATTTATTTATTGTGACAGAACTCAGAAGGAAAAGAATGAAAAATAGCAAGAATCTTTCTTTTTTCTTTTGAGTAAATAGACAGATCCACACTTAGCATGCAAAATTTATCAGCTTAGTCCTTTCTGCATGTAAAAGGTTGTACTTTTATTATTATTAGTTTTGAAAATTCATATGATCAAAGTAGGGTTTCTTCTCTCTTTTCTTTCTATGTAATGAACTCTTTTTCTACTTAATATAAGTTAAAACTCCATTTTTATTCGTTTGTTTTCTCTTCTCAAAACAAAAACATTTTCAAACACAAAACACTCTTAAAAATACATGAAAATTTCACGTGGCAAGAAATATCAAAAAATTGTTGCATGCACGAAAATCTCACATGGTGGGAAATATAAAGTTGTATATTCTCAATTCTTGGAACATAATTCTTAATTGAAAATCATACTTAGAGTTGAGAATGAAATGAAACCCATTATCATCTACCCCTGACAAAATGCACAACAAGCCGAGCCTGAGCGAGCTTCCCTTATTTGGGCTCAACTCGTTTAAATTTTACTTGAACTCGAGTTTGAATCGAGCTCAAGGATGAATCAAAAAGTCGAGTCAAGCTTGAGCTCCTAATAAGTTGAGCCGAGCGCGAGCTAGCTTTAATATTTAATTTAATTTACTTATTTTTAATTATAAAATTAAACTTCCAGTACTTTTAAAAGGCTCAAGAAGCCAGCTTGCATATGAGCATTTGCTTAATTAGCCTGGCTAATCGAGTATGTAGCCTAAGTAAATACAACAAGGCACTTGGTTTCGAATGGAGAGTATATCCATCATTTTATAATAAAATGATACTATTATAAAAATAAGAATCAAAATCATCAATTTTTAATATTAATTGAGCAACTATGTGAACAACTACCAATTTGAGTCTTATACAAGCTGCTCACGAGCCTAACCAAGTCGTGCCAAGCTTGTTTTGTTTAATATTCGAGCCAATATTTTCTTTAGGAAACGTCTCGTTTAATAATCAAGTTGAGCACGAGCCAATCTTATACAAGCTAATCTCGAGCTTGGAAGGGCTTCGCTCACTTAAAACCCTTGTGCACAATCCAATATTTTTTTTTGTTGGTGTAAGTTCAGAATCCAACTTCTCTATTCAAGAACTGTATGTTAGGAACTTAGGACTATGACATGTGCAAATTATGAGGTACAAATAGAGACAATTCCTTAGCATAGGATTTGTGGAACAACGTGATGTAAAATTTATTTATTGTCCGGCGATGTTCTTGTAATTGCATAAAGCGAGTGATGTTCTTGATTACTTACTTTGTTCAATACACACTACAAAGTAGTATTCCTGTGTTTTTTTATTAGAGTAATACTATTTAATAAATTGCTATATAACTATTACATAATTAAAATGATATGAATCATATGATAGTGAAAATTAGTTTATAGCATATCAGTCTAGTTATCTATGAGCATAATAAGATCAGTTAGGGGTGTACAAACATGGTGGTGACAACTGCACTGTAACCGTTAACCGCTTATAACGCTAAGCGCTAACCATATAACTGTTTTGGTAGGCGGTTATAAAAAATTGCTAACCGCCTAGGGTGGGGCAGTTAGCAGTTTATGGGTAGAAAAACGTGGTTAATAACTGCTAACCATTTACCTTTATATATAATAATATATATTTATATTTATATTTTATATTAAAAATATAACATTAAAACGACGTAGTTTTGGCGTTAAACTTCAAACCGGTGTCGTTTTAAATATGAGTTTGGGATAGCTTTCATCATATTCATTGTTTTTTTGAACACTTTGATCAAAACTATTTAAAATAAGCCTAAAAAATATGCACAAAAAGGACCAAAACATTTCAAAAAGCCTAAAAGCCCATATAAAAAAAAATTATAAAACTGCCGATTATTTGTTTGAATAACCGTTAACTACCTATGCAAAGCGGTTGCAGTTATTAAAATTCAATAACTACCTTACCGCTTATACACCCTAATAAGAGTTAAGTATGAAGCTTATTATTATTATTATTATTATTATTTGTGTAAAACACTGATGATCCAAAAATTGAATATATAGTAAAATATTGCTAAAAATTGAAGATTTACTATAGTGAATAAAAATTGAATATCTGGTAAAATATAGCAAAAACATCCATGACATTGCATGAGTAGCTCAACAAGATCTAGGATTGAGTGATAAAATAGCAACCAAATATTTCCAACCCATAATATTGGAGAAGTCCGTCATGGTTGGATTTTGAGCCATGAATTCCTTCAGTAGCTCTTGCTTTTGGATCTCATCGCTAGTCGGATGTCCTAATTGCATTTGTTTCTGATCGAACATCATCTTCTCCACAGGCCACGGCAATACGAGCTTTAATGTCCAAGTCAGACAACTTAGTCAGCACCACTTTCTGGGTATTAATCTCGGGACCGCCCTTTAACAAAGACTTCCACCACTCTATCTGCTCTTTCTTGCTCATCTTAACAGTAATTTCCCTATGATCTTCCGAACTCCAAAAGCAATTGTTAACTTTCACCGCCTTATATAGCTCCCTGTCGATAATTGGCGACTGCCCTTGAGCCCAATCTTCAAATAATTTGTCTTTGTGTCGCACAAAATAGCATTGGATTTTGCTCCGGGAGTGAATGGAACGTTGATGGTGACCTCTTGGAGAGACTAACACCACGAATAATTCTCCATATCAAGGCCGTTTCCTGTGTTTGGAACAAGTTTCATCTGCTTCTCCTTCTCCTGTTCTTTCTCATAAGCGGCCTTCTTCTCGGCATCTTGTTTCAAACGCTTCTTCTTCTCAGCCGCCTCTTCAGCCTCTATTCTTTCCTTCATTGAATGAGCCAACAACATGATTTGTTTTTCGGAAGATTCTGTCTTGAACAGATTGGAGTTTTCAAAGACAAAGTTGAAAGCAGATTCCAAGAGCCTTAGAGGGTTTGAAGGATCAAGAACCACATTGAAAGTGAAGGAGGAAGATTGTTGATCTTCTTGGTAATTGGAGAGGATGACCGTGGCTAACTATTAATTTGCTGTGATTGCTGGGATGTTAAAAGGGTTTGTTGTGGAGGGTGCAGGCATTGGGATTTTCTATATATATATATAGTGGTATACAAATGGGGTTATAACTACCCGCAACCTCTAACTGTTTATAACTATATAACTGTTTGATAGGCATTTTTAAAAAATCGATTATCGCCTAGACAAGACAATTAGCAATTTTAGGGGTAAAAAAAGTAGCTAATAACCATTAACCGTCCATCCTTCCACTTGCAAACGAATTTGGTGTACTACCACTTTCTCAGATGCAGAGTAACACTTCAGCTTTGATAATGCTCCAATATTTTTTGTAAAAGAGGGTTGTGAAGCCATCCAGGCCTGGAGCTTTTGTGGAGCTAAGGCTATTTAAAGCGTCAAAGACTTCCTCCTTAGGTGGGATTGAGCACAAAAAGATATTCTCCTCCTTAGTGTTGATTGGAGTTAATAAGTCCAGCATTTCAGCTGCAATAGGAGAGTTTGAAGAGGTGAATAGATTGGCAAAGTGTGAAGTGAAAGAACTACCAATATCTAGTCTAGAGGGCACCCAAATACCAGAATCCAGCTTGAGAATTTAATAGCATTAGTTATTCTCTTGATCAGAGTGGAGGTGTGAAAGTGCTTGATGTTGAGGTCCTTGCAAGTAAACCAGGTTTCTTTGGACTTTGATCTCCAGAGAATCTCTTCTTTACAAAGAAGGTTCTCCAAGTCCACCTATAAGCAAATTTCTTTGTCAAAGGAGAAAGGGAAGGGGGGATTGTTGGACAGAGTCTAGCTTGAGGAGAATGGCCTTTATATTCTTTTGAATGTTGCCAAAGTGCTGAGAATTCCAGTCAAGGAGAGCTAGCTTGGTGTTTTAGAGTCTTTTAGGGAGCCTTTTGGCAGGGAACAGAAACAGACTTCAGCCAGGTTGCTTCAATGATTTGACCACAGGAGGGGTCGTTGGACTATAATTCCTCAAATCTGAATGGTCTAGGTACGAAACAGGAAGAGACGTTTATGGTAAGTGAGATGGGGTTGTGGTCTGAGATAAGGGCAAAGAGATGGAGCAAGGAGTAGTCAAGGTGGAGATGAATCCAGTTTGGGGAAACTAGGCCTCTGTCCAATCTTTCCTTGATAGTGAGCAAGCCTTGTCTTTTATTACACCAAGTGTAAGGATTTCTAGCAAAACCTAGGTCAATCATTCCAAAAAGATCTATGAAACTTTTGAAGGGGCAGTTGGAGGAGCTAGAAACTGGTTTCCCACCCAGTTTCTTAGATTGATCCAAAACAGAAAAAAAATCTCCTATACACAGCCAAGAAGCTTCAAACATAGAACCAATAGATTCAAAAGAGTCCCAAAAAGCCAATCTATCTCTTCAGTCAGGAGGACCATAAACACATGAGAGGATCCAAGGAGAATGGGAGGGTCAGAGAAACACCATGCAGAGAAGTTGTTTTCGTTTGTGACAAAACATTCAAGGTCCACTCCAAGGCGCCAAGAGAGAACCAAACCACCACTAGTGCCAATTGGAGCAACTTGAGTCATGAGGAAAAACCCAAGTTTGTTCAGAGTAGCAGAGACTTGGGGGGGAGGATTTTGTTCTAGATAAGAACAGGATGTCATGAGATTGATCACGGATCAATCTCTTTAAGTTTTGAACTACAAGGCCTAAAGAGGCCTCTGCAGTTCCAAGACAGTATTTTCATTGGTTTTTGGAAGGTTTGATCAAGCCTCCCTTTTTCACAAAAATCATTTCAATATCCATAACTATTGAAATTAATTTGTTTTCCCTTTCCTGGCCGCTTACAACATGGATCTTACAGGTAGCTTCTCAGAGGAACCATGAGTGAACATAAGAATAATAGATTGAGTTGGGTTAGGTATCTCATTACTCTCAAGGGGAACACCAGCAACTTTTTTCGAAGGAGAGGCCAAATCAGAAGTGTTTGACCTTTTCCTAGTGATCTGTAGATGGGAAGGGTTATTTTGAGTACTTTGAGTGGGGGAGGTATGGGTTTCTGCAGGGGTTAATGAGGGTTTTTTGGGGGGTCTAGTATTGTAAGGGGATTGTCTTTTGATGTTTTCAGAGGAGTTTGGCAGGGAGTGGTTTTTCGAGGGTTTTGTAGTTTTGACGGGTGAATTGGGGGTTTGACAAGAGGAACTAGCTGTTGGTTTTGAATAAACATAAGAGGGCCTATTTGTTGGGGGAGTTGGGCTTTTTTAGATGTCATGGTACGGATGGGCCTATTTTAAGGATCCATATAGTTTGATTTTGAGGGGGAATTGGGAGCTGACTTTCAAAAAATAATTGAATTGGTTTCTGGAATATGGATAAGGCATTTAAAGTATACTCGAGGGGGGTGTCCAATCCTATAGCTGTGAGTGGGGTTTGGTTTAGGATATTTTGTGAAGGGGTTTCTCGTATAAGTGTATCTATAGGCTTGGGGTTATGGGACAAGAGAGAGAGATGGGGGGAGCTTGCCATGCATGGCTGAGTGGGGGTGATTCTGGGGGAGGATGAAAGGTTGGGTTGATTTTCTTTTTGTAGAGGCTTAAAAGGGGGTGAATTCATATTTGAAAAAATGTTAACATGAAGGAAATTTTTATACCTGGAAGGAAATCTGTTGGCTTGAGAAGCAAGGCAGGAGTTTTGCTTGTGAACAATCAGACCACAGTCTGAGCAGTACATATCCAACCTTTCATATTTCGTATTGATCCAAGTGGTGGAGCTATCCATCCTGGTGAAGAGAAAAACCAAGGTTGAGGGGTTTGCTGACATCAATTTCAACCAGTAGCCTAAGAAAGCTACGAAAGATGGAGTCAACACCAGTAGCAAAATCTATCTTAACAAGGTTTCCCAGTCCTTTCCTAATTGCTATAGAGTTTTTCAGAGACATGTTGTGCAGAGGTAGTCCGTGAACTTGAATCCAGAAAGGGACAATGTTTAGAGAAAGTTCACCAAGAGTGGCTTTGGGGGACCATGTTTACAGAGCTAACAAGCAACCATTAACATTCCAAACTTGGGAAAGGATTTTGGATATGTGCTCATTCTCTGAAAACTTAAATAGGAAAGTGTTTTGACCAAGAATAGCAAAGGAGAAGGGGTTTGCAAAAGACCAGGCTTTAGTCAAGGCAGCATTCACAGTTTGGTTGTTTTGGGTTTTTGAGAGATTATTTGACCTACTAAAGGTAACATCTCAGAGGTGACCTGTTCTTGAGGTAAGGTTTCAAGTTGTGAGGATGGATCCTCCCATGAGAGAGTAGCTGCTTGAACAATGAGGGGTGTAGTGGTGTAAAATAGAGAGGAAAAGGTGAAAATAGGTGGTAACTGGTTGAGAACACAATTGGAAAAGGTATGAAAAACAAAGAAGATAACAGGCTGAAAAGGATTTGATAGGGTGATATGATAAGGTGATAAGGGGGTGAAAGGAGAATCTGTGGAAGAGAAACAGCTAATAGAAAAAGATGGGGGCAACAAAGAAACAAAAGTAGAATGAAACAAAACAGAAGCAGAATGGCAGTAGCAAAACAAAAGAGAAAAGTCTGCTAGCAATTGTAGAACAGTAGCAAAAAGGAAGAAAAAGTTCAAAGAGAAGAAATTCTTAGAGGGAGTTATTTCGAGGAGAGAGAACTAGCTTTTTGATACGAATTTTTTTTTTCCCGTTATATCAGTACTTGTCCAATTCTTTAAGCAGATAGTTTTAGTTTCAAAGTTCAGATTAGATGCCAATTGCCAGGTCAGTTTATGCAAATCACAAGGAAAGGTTTAGTATCTTAACATTGTAGAACAATCCAAAAAGAAACTTTAACCATCAACATGCAATTGCACTTGGATTTTTTTTTTTTTTTTTAACAAACCGATATTTCATTAAAGTATGAGAAAGTTACATGATAGAAACATAAAGCTAAAAAGCTTAGATAGATAAACCCAATCCAACTACAAACTCCTAAAAGCATGTGAAGATGAAAATCATTTGTGAATGCAGCCCGATAAAACCTTTGCCATAGCGCAATATGATGGATACAATCGGCCATTGGGAGTACGAATACCCCTATCAAGCATCTAAACAGACTTCCAAAAAAGCCATAGAGATTTAGATGCACAATAACAGTGGAAAAAAGGTTTCCAAAAAGAAACCAAAAAGAAAAGAAAAAAAAGACCACTTCACTTAAGAAGTCCGAAGCCTAAACGGATTAAGTTTAATAGGAGGCAACATAAACACATTACAGAATAAAAACATAACAATATTACAAAATAAGAAAACAAGCTAAAAAGCAAAGTAAAATGTCCAAAAAAACAGCAATGTTGGAGTAGTCGAAGACACGTGGGCCACGGGCCAATGAGGGAACCAGAAGACTGGCGTGGGTGGTGGATGGTGGTGGCGTGGCGAGAAAAAGGCCTCATGTGCCAGCGTGTGGGGACACACGCCCACAAGTAAGATCTATTCATAGGTGCGTGTTGAGCACGTGTCAGCACGTGGTGATTGGATGAGTTGGTTGCTAGTGGTGGACGATGGCGGAGACAGCCTGGAACCCAGTGGAGAGGCTCGTGTGCATCCAATACTTCCTCAAATCATGAGAACAGATTTTGAAAAAAATATATCCAAAGATTTCAAAAAGAATGCGTAACCCATACTTGAAGTGGCTGAAGCTGGAGGAGGTCTGATGTTTTGCAGTGGAGTATGGGACGTTGTAATTTTTGGATAGGGATAAAACACCAAAAACATTAGATAAAGCTTCCAAGAAGGCAGATAGGTCTCCAAAGAGACGTTTTTGACCTCCAAAGAGGCAAGGGAGGGGGAGGGAGGAAAAAGGAAATAGAGAAAAATGGGAAGGAGGAACAGCTTCCTCCTCCATGGCTACCAGGTAGGAGGTTGAGAGATTTATGGAGGAGAGAGAAGAGAGCGTTTTGCTCTTTGGTGACATAGTTTGCACTTGGAAAATTTAAGTATGGTAACTTTTTGCCTTCCCAATGCATTACTAATGTTTTTTTTTTTTTTTGAATTGCAAAGCACTATTAATGTTAAGGATAACATGAAGATGTTGAAAAATAAATGAAATAATTGAAAATAATAATAATAATAATAATACCTCTATCCCTCATGAACTATCGGTGTTGGCCATTTGCCCAATGAACTTCTAAGTGCAATACGACTAAAACTACCTAACCTAGCTAACAGCCTTTCATCATGATCAACGTTATTATTCTTGTGTTCATGTTACTGTTCACCGATTATAACATTGACCATGAGTTTCAATGGAGTTGACTGACGGAAGGGGGTTGTTAACTAGGGTTAGGTAGTTTAAGGGGGTTGGGTATTGCACTTGGAAGTTCATGGGGGCAAATGGCTGACACTCGGTAGTTTATGGGGGCTAGAGGTAGTTTCCCATAATAATAATAATGCCAAAGTTCTTTCCTATTAAAAATAAAGTAGCAATAAGTCAATCTATGTTCAACTATATCAGTCACAATTGGCCTTCACATTCATGCCTTATCAGTATAAGGATAGGTTAGAAAGCATTTGATTGATATGTGGAATATATGAGCTTGTAAAGCAAGTTTGAATAAAATAACCAAGTTTGAATCCTCTATGCATGTCTTGTTTCTTTTTCTTTTTGTGCTTTTTTGTTACCAAGTACACCAACACATGCAAATGTATAAGCCTCTATAGATGAGAACCAAGCTCTCACACAGGAGAAAACTCACACACACTCTAAGATGGAAAAGGGAGAACCGAACGATGAGGTCCAAATGGCAAATGTAAACAATATATTGCATCTACAAGTTAGCAACCCGTAGTAGTAGTACACACTAACGTCTCAATTCTTCTCTTATAAAACATATCTTATGTCCTTTCACTACATTATATCTATGAAATCCTTTTGCTTATATACTAAATTACCCGGGTGAATAATTAAGGCATAACCATTGTATAACGCCCCAAGTTCTAGAGGTAGAGTGATTGGGAGCAATTCTAAGATATTCTTAATAAAATAAATTTTATAAGATCACCATAGAAACATATCATTACTAGAGTACTATTATCCCAAATACATAATGCGCTAGTGTACAACAATCTCATAAAAAATAAAGTGACACAATCTATGTTCGTCCCAAGCGGTCTGATCTATAAAATGGAGTCCCAAAAACTTTGACTGCTACTACTTTGCTAGTCTTCAAAGCAATATGTCCAAGTATCCCACCAGTACTATTGTCCTTAGTACTAATATAAAGAGCAATCTGAAAAAGATGTATAGGGAGAATGGGTGAGTTCGATAACTTAGTAAGTAACCACAACATCAAATGCTATAAAACATGCTATGTAGATTTTTATGTCATAATCTTTGTCATGTACAACAATAATTTATAAAGCATGATAGTTGCAAAATGAGTAATCAGCACTTCCTTTTCACTTTTATGCCAAAATAATGGCCGTTTTACCCTTGTGACCTGACATTGCCGTTTACCGTGAGTGGCACACGTTGGTGTGTCCCGAGAGACCTATATGCTCATCTTGTCATCACAGGGGAGAGCTACCGGGTTGGAAACTCCCCCTAGGTGAAGGCCACCCAGCCGGTAGCATACACCTTCTCGTAACCATCCTTCGGTGTGCTTGCCCTACTACCCTATGCGGTACCGAAACTATAATCATGTCTCGGCGTTAAACATTTATGAATGCACTATAACATTTCTGTAAGCTTATCTGTAACTGTATATTTCATTCATGTAAATTTATGTAATTGTACATTTATATAACATATCATAAGCTCTTTTATTCATAATCGTATCCATGCATAATTCATTGTAAAAATGTAACATTTCTGTAATCACGCAATATGATTGAATAACACTATGCATTAAAAATGGGAAGTGCAACTGTAAATCATGTAAGTGAATTCTTCATAAAATCCCCAACATTTTCATTTTCCAAAGATTCATAATAAAATGTTAGGGCTTTTGGTGTTGTGTCCCCTTACTTGGCATCACATGTCCTTAATTGGATTTTGCCTTCAACTCACAATTCCTACAATAGAGTAAAAAGTACCTTAATCATTAATTCTTTTATCCTTAAGATCAAACCTTACCCTGCTTGATTTATAGTCTCTCATAAAATTCTAATAATTAACCCAACTAAGACCTCAAAAATATCCAAAATCATCCAACCATAATTAACAGCTTAAGAAGTCGACTATAATATTGCTTTCTTCCTAAGCCATTTAATTTAGCAATTTACTCCCAATATCACAAGCATAGAAACACTTACACCAATTTCTCTAATTTTAACTAATCCCTCCAAATAGCAATTCAAATATTCATATGCTAAAAGTCCCAGTTCAATTCTATAAATTTAGCTTCATACTAAAAATACTATAAAAATATTACCTTAGAGTTCTCCTAATTTTCTTTCATCTTCCTCTCCTTCCTTTTTTTTTTTTTTTTTCTTTCTTTCTTTCCTCTTTGTTTTCTTCCTCTTTTTCTTTCCTCCTCTCTTTCTTTTCTCCCGATTCTCACCTCATCTCACGCTCACTTGGCTGTGAGCAAATGGGATGAAAGCTGGTCCCTTTTATACTTGCTGCGGTTTGTTATTTGAGAGACAAGTGTCCAACACCTGTCTTTGATTCTTTCCTTTCGTGGCGGCAACCAAGCCAGCCTCCCTTTCCCTCATGCCTAAGCTTGCCACATATTTGTCCCATGTACACATGCAGTCAATTCTTCTTAAACCACAAGGCATGTGTCCACCAAGTGTCTTATAAAGATTCCATCTTTTCTAAATCACAAGACGTGTCCACCAAATGTCTTACAAATAGCTCATCTTTTCTAAAGCGCAAGACATGTGTCCATGAGAGAATAAAGGAAACATGCTGTACAACACATGTGGCTCTAGGTGTCAAACAAACAGCTTAACTTGGTCTTCAAGCAACCTATCATGCAAGGCCATGTGTCAATTCTAGCTTAATGACTTGTTAAGCTTTAAAACAACTCCTCATGCATTTACATAAGAATGTGGTCATAAAAATATATAATTTATCCATTGTGAACCTAAACATGTCTACTACAATATATCCAAAATTTGTGGTCTAATGAAATCGTTAACCCATCCAATTAATCTTCCAAATCTCAAGTGCCTTAACTACTTGACAGATTAACCTATTAAACTTCAAAATTTCATAACTCTTTCAATTTAACTCCAAATGACACGAAATTTGTTTTAAAAATTTCCTTATTCAAAGATTCACAACATATCTAAAAATCATAGAAATCGATAACTTTTTGATACCTCAAAAAGTCCCTCAAAATTTAATGCCTCTGCTTGACCAAAATTCCAGTTTTGATGCTTGTAACTTCTAAAAATCATAACTCCTTCTACAAGCGTTCAAAAATCATGAAACCACTTTTAAAATCTTCATTTCTCATCATTATACAAGGTATTAAAACATTTTTATTTAAAGTCTCTCATTGAGTTTTTGGTGCTTAAAACAGTGTGACTTTTCTTCCAATAACTCACTAAAATTCAATTTCCACCATCTTTCACATTTAATCTTTCTAAAATTGCAAATCCTCATTATCCTTGATATTAAGATCAACTTTATTCTAGGGTATAAATTTTGGGGTATTACACATTGCTTCAGTCTCAAAAGGAGGGAAAGAATAAAGAACCCCGGCATTAGAAGAAATCAATACCCATTCATCCTGAACTCAGAAGTAATACTTATATACTAAATTACCCATTTTGTCACACGCATTTATAAAGATTCCCACCACTAAAAACTTACAAAACTCCTCATCAAAAACACAACTTGGTTCATGCAAAAGGCCACAAACCTCCAACAAAGTCTAATTGCTCTTTCTTTCAGTCATTTTGTCAAGCACGTAGCCAAATCGTTAAAACTTAATTCACTCATTTGCTAAAAGAGGGAAGAGAAACAGAGATCGAGAGACATGAAGGAAGATAAGGTGGTGGTGTTGGTGCTTTTACAAGTGCTGGTTCTAGTGATGGGTTTATGCGAGTCATCAATATCATCACCTCCTTATGTTGATCAGATGCACAGAGGAACTCTATGCTAGACGAACCGACGTCGTCACTGCCGGTCCACCGAGTTGGGTCCTCCATTGTGCTCCCGGTCTACGGGAACGTGTATCCTATTGGGTGCGTATCTACTTCTTCTTCCCCCACTCGATCGCATTGTTTATATATGGCCAAAAGGGGAAAAGGAATGATGTTTGATCCCCACCCCTCACGGCCCCTTTTTCCTGTTCTGGGGTGTTTTTGTTTTGTTTTGTTTTTGTTTTTTTTTCTTTTTTAGAAAAGAAAAGAAGACTTTCGGGTATCAGCCCATATATATATGATATGTCCAAATTCTAGAGCCACAAGAAAGAAAGACGGTGGCCGTTTGGTAAAGGATTGTGTAGTGAATCTTTGTTTGAATAGTTATTTATAGGATAGAAAGTAGAGAAAAGTTTTTTTTTTTTTTTTAATAGTAATAAAAAAAATAATTGATGTGATATAAAAGTAGGAATATTTTAAATTTACTTTTCAGAAAAAAACTTGGAATGATTGACAAACGAAGCTTCAGTTAGTATCTGTTGAATTTAACTTGCACATAATTTTCAGGTACTACAATGTCACCCTCAACATAGGACAACCACCAAAGCCCTACTATCTGGATCCTGACACCGGTAGTGACCTTACATGGCTCCAGTGTGACTGTGAATATGACGATTCTTGGCTTTGTTTGGTAATGGAGTTGGAGTTGGCTTTGTTACTATTTATCACCATTTCTCAAAAAAATCAACATCAAAGTATTCTAACTTTTTTACTTTTCATATCACATCATTCACTTTTTAGTACTATTCAAATAAAAAATTATTACAAAATAAAACCTTTTCACTTTTTCATACCAAACCCCTTTACCAAGTACCGAACATCTTATGTCAGCTGCACTGAGTTCGTTTTTCTTGTAAAAGTGAATGTTTATGACAAGTTTATTTATTAATGAGTGGAGCACTGGGGACTCAAATGTTTGCCGATTCCCCAGCCTCCCTCCAATGCATTATAATCTTATTGTAGAGTTTGTTTTGTTGGCAGGCACCTCATCCATATTACAGGCTCAACGACAACCTGGTAGTCTGTAGGGACCCACTTTGTGAAGCCTTGTACCGACCCGGGGAACCCCCATGTGAAAACCCAGAGCAATGTGACTATGAGGTTCAGTATGCAGATGGTGGTTCATCCTTTGGTGTCCTTGTCACGGATGTCTTTTCCATCAACCTTTCTAATGGGATGCAACTTAACCGTCATCTACCCCTTGGGTTGGTCACTTCATTTCATCATCCTACTTATTTTCCCTACCTATTAATATTCAATTCCTTGAGATTGCTGCAGTAAGCCTTTATTTAACTTTCTATAAGAGCCTTGTACAAAGTTGCAAACTATGACTTTAAAATGGTACCTAGAATGACTTGGAAGGAGCTTTTTATTATCTTTTGAGCTAAGGAAATCCAAGTCAAAACAAAGAGAGGAAAAGAAAGGCCTTTTTCAAAAACTAAAAAAGCAGGCAATTGCTTGAGGCTCGCATCTATAGAAAAAGAAATGTAATTTAGAAGTTAACTGCAGACAAGTCTGATTAATTGCTTAATTTCTTCCTTGTATTAAGAACCAGAAATGGTGAAGCTGAAAGAAAATTGCATTTCCAAGTATGCTGGCCGTGTGTCAACATAGTAAGCAAGTAGTAATGAACATTTGATTGAATTAGATTATTGATTTATCAAAGTACAGGTGTGGATATCATCAGATTCTTAATCCAGCACCTCATCCCTTTGACGGAGTACTTGGGCTTGGGAAGGGAGAGTCCAGCATTGTATCACATCTTAGCAGGCAGGGTTTGGTGAGAAATGTGATTGGCCATTGTCTAAGTGGTCGAGGCGGAGGATATCTCTTCTTTGGGGACGGCCCTTATGATTCTACACGTCTGCATTGGACATCCATGTCTGAAGATCATCCGTACGTAATCCGTCCATACTCTATTCAATTTCATTACCATATATATATAATTAATATATGTGTATTGATTAATATTTGTCAGCGAACATTACTCACCCGGCTTTGCGGAGCTCATATTTGGAGGGAAGACCACGGGAATTAAAAACTTGGTCCTAGTTTTTGACACTGGGAGCTCCTACACCTACTTCAATTCTCAAGCTTATGAAGCTCTTACTACTTTGGTGAGTGGCTATTGATCAAAACCCGTAAAACCTTCTACATTAATTAATGTTGTTAAAATATTGATTAAATTATTAGATTCACCTTTTCCTTCAAGCTTAAGCTTTTTGGACAACTGTTGATTTAACAATGTTGGCAAAAGCTTGAATTATTTGTGTTATGATGCATATTTGTAGGTGAAGAAAGAACTAAGTGGAAGGTACTTGAAAGAAGTATCAAATGACATGAGTCTGCCAATCTGTTGGAGAGGTAGAAAACCATTCAAAAGCCTGAAAGATGTAAAGAAATACTTCAGGCCCTTAGCATTGAGCTTCATCAATGATGGGAAAGCCAAAATTCAGTATGATCTCCCCCCTGAAGCTTATTTAATAATTTCGGTGAGTCCCACCATGCACCCTTATTTCTGTCTCATCAGTTGCCCAGTTTGTGTCGAAACTCACTGATATATAACAACATCATGATTCATGTTATGCATATATATGGCAGTCCAAGGGAAATGTTTGCTTGGGAATTCTAAATGGAACAGAAGCAGGGCAGGAGAGTTTGAACATCATCGGAGGTAATGATTGGTACTCGATAATATATAATGCAAACATAAAAAATGGAACATCTATCCCAAACTCAAAAGCTTCCTTTGTGTTTTTATAGACATATCAATGCAAGACAGGATGGTGATCTTCGATAATGAGAAGAAGTTGATTGGATGGATGCCTGCAAACTGTGATCGAGTTCCAAAGTCTAAAACTGATAGCATTTGATGAATCTTGACCGAGCCTGTGAATTGATCAGCTAGCTTGGGTATCATCAAAGAGCTAGACCCTTAGCTATGATATATAACGAAGAATAGTTGTTGTATCCTCATTAGTCAATACTTAAATAGATATATATATTATTCAAGTTAATATGCCAACACAAAGAATGCCTTTTAGGCTTCTGCTCCTATTAATTCCTTGTAAAAAAAATCTCCTTGTAAAAACGAAAAAAAAAAAAGAATGTAATATTGACTAGCATTACAAAACTGTGTTACAAGGATATTTTTTTTTTCTTCTTCTGTTTAGATGAATGAGGGAACCTATCATATATATGAGTAATGATATATGAATGAGTCCTCCAAAATGTGATGTGACTTTTAAAATTACCAATAGATTAAAATTTAATAATTACTATATCAAATTTACCATATACAACTAAATGTAAGTCACAGAACAACAATTTTAAAGCTCAATATTGCCAAGGCACTGAATAACCCACGTAGAAAGCAGTACACAGATCTTTATTTGAAGCTGCTCAAGTGTTCCTACCTACATAGATTCAACAAAAAAATTTTACCAAGGTAAAATTTCAACCTCATGTGCTCTTATGGGATGAGATTGACGTAGAATTATCAAGAGAGTACATAAGAGAGAGAGAGAGAGTGAGCAGGGAGAGTCCGAGAATAAGGAGAAGAGGGGGTTTGCAGGGGTGCATGTCTCGCGTCATGCAACCCTAGTGGGGTGACGTGTGGCACTGTTCACACATTGAACATTGATGTGGTGCCAACATTAAGTTGGTGCCATGTCAACATTGCCTTGTTGTCAAAACATTGACGACGTGGTACTGTTGAAACGACGTTCTCCGTATAAGGGGAAGGGACATCATTTCAACAATAAAACGACACCCATTCACTGTTAAAATGCCCAATTGTTCACACGTCACCAAATGTGTGTTTTTTTGTAATGGCCCTAGGGAAAAGGACAATATTCTTAATTAGAACTTATTATTAAGTTGACGACGTGACCGTAAAAATTTACCTTTGATTAGCACTTATAAGAAAAAAAAATTGCTAATTTTCACAATCACTTCATTCCAATTATATAACAATTGTGTTAGGTTTTTGAATTGGCTAATTTAGTGACAAAATATTTATGAATGCAAGTAGTTTTGGGGGATAGTTTGATCAAAGTATAGTTGTGAAGGACTTTCCGAGAAGATCATCTCTAATGACGTCTGAAGTGCGTACAAATGATATATGATTTTAGAAGTCTTTATTAATTTAACGATGTTGCAGTGAACTAGCACTTGTAAAAAAAATTGATTGTTAATTTTTATTGTCACGTCATTACAATTATATAATAATCGTATAATAATATACTAAATAAATAGTATTGCTTCAAAATATAAAGGTATTGTTATAAGTATGACTTTTATTATTATTATTTTTATTCATTTAGCTTTTAAAATTACTATTAAATTTAAAATACATCGCTATTAAAAAAAAAAAAAAGTCTTAGATTATGTGTGAGTCTTAGATTATGTGGGGGGTACAGTTCCTGCACCCATCGCTATTACTAGACCTAGTTAAGTTTGGCGCCACAGTTTCCCACACCCATCGCTATTACTAGACCTAGTTAAGTTATTTCTGTGTAAATGAGCTGAATTTTTGTCAAGTTTATCTCAGGGTCAATTTGATTAAGTATTTTGGCCTTGTTTGTTTAGCTTAAAATATTTTTTGGAAAATGTTAAACATTCACATTTACGTAAACAAATTTTCACCACTTTCCTGCACCTCTTTTTTTTTTTTTTTGACATGCTTTCCTGCACTTTTAAATAGACAAAGGCCCTCTCACAATTGCAAATTAGACGGATAATTAACCTCAATTTTACTCTCAAAGGTCTTTTATTTTCACACTCTTTTTCCATAGCTCTACCTCTCCGTCTTTTTCTTCCTTGTAGCTACTCACATCATATGAAAACACTTTCCAATAGAAAACGGAAACAAATGGGTGAGGGAATTTAGTTTGAGTTAAGGCTGTTGATTAATGCTTTAGTCTATATTCAGGTGGATAATCGATTAAAACTTTCAATATAAAAACTCAGTGTAATTTGCTCTCTACTTACCTCCAAACTATGTTGGTATGTAATAACCATGAAAAGAAAAAGAACTTCAACGGCCTCTGATGCCCAAAATGGTGACAAGGAAGAAGAGGAAGTTGCCAATGAAGAAATTGGAAGCTGGGAAGATCTCCCAGAACCCATCTTTCTCACAATTTTGCTTCAAATTCCCTTGAAGACAATTCTCATTTGCAGGTGCGTATGCAAACCTTGGCGCAGGCATATATCCAGTTCCGAATTTGCTAAGTCGTACTCTAGAAAAGCATGTGCTTGTCTCATGATTCGAACCAATGATCCTAAACTTGTTTCAAGAACCATCCACCTTATAGATCTTGAACATGACAGTTTCGATTTGGGGTGTTCCTTTTGTGATGCCGGTTGCCCTGGGTGTGACCTTCATGTAAACGTGAAATTTGACACCAAAGTTAAGCTTCCATTACGTGATGCCAAGATGGTACTCAACAGCAAAGATGATGCCTGTGAGAAGCTTAATCCTAAAGGGGGAGTCTAAAAGAAGTGTTTCATTGCCTCAAAAGATCTCAAAGACCACAAGTTCGGCATAGTGAACATGTGTGAAGGGTTGCTTTGCTTGTCAGAACCAAAACAAAATAACCCTGTTGTTGTATGCAATCCAATGACTGGAGAATTTATCAAACTTCCAGAAGCAAGCAAGGTTGAGAAACCTAGAGAGAAGATTGATTGTGTAATGGGCTTTAGTCTAAGAACTAAACAATATAAGGTGATAAGAATTTTCACTCGATAGATTTGTGATCCCATTAGTGGCAGGAAAGAGTATGAACATAAGGTGGTTGACATACACACGCTTGGGACTAGGTCGTGGAGAAGGGTGGAATCCACTACCTTTATGAACCATGCTATATGGAATAAAATTTCCCACCTACCTGAATAGAGCAGTTCTTTGGTTTCGTCCTGATTTCAGGAAGGCAGATTCCAAAATTGTTTCTTTTGACGTTTATAATGAGCAATTCCAATTAATTTCAGCTCCCCATATAAATATAAAATGGGATGTGGGACACCATAGTTGTTGGTAGAGTTCTGCCATGGGATGTGACAATGTGGCGTATGGTCGGGTTGATAAGCTTAGGAGCTTGAATTTTGTTTTTGATTGAATTTGTTTAATTTGAACCTTTGGCGCAATGGAGCGTGCTCAACTTATGCTTGGAACATGTTTCAGCCATTAAAGCTTTCCTTTTTTGAATTTGAATTCTCACAAGCTAGGACTCCTAGATTCTCAAGAACAACGATCACCAGTTGAATTCAATTTCCTTTCTTTGCACCTCCCAATGGAGACAATGATTACTTGTTCTCATGCCTTACAAACCTACTAGGAGGATAGGCTTACTTCCCAACCTACTAAGAAGGGCCTTGATCTTCAAAGAGCTTGCCCAATCTGCAAATGTGGGTGTTGGTTCCAGTGCTCTTAAACTAATCTGTTAAAGAATAATTTGTTTGTTTTAGTTTATTTTACAGAGGATCAGGCCCTCTTATGTTCCACTAACACAACTTTTAAAGGTTTGCAAAATTCGAGCTATAAGAAGAAGTAAAACCTCTCTTTTTGGTCGAAGAAATTAGTGATCTGGCGTCGGATTTTTATTCTTCGTCTGATGAAAGAAGCTGAATTTGCTCAGTGTTAGATACTTGGATGCTTTTGAACCTTAGAATAGCTAGTTTTTTGTCTGAGGTTGTTATTTTGGGCGCCTTTCCTTGTAGTTTTTGTATACTGCATCCGAGGTTTGGCCAGTTGACTCCTAAAAATCAAAAGGCTCTTTTGTTAATCAATGACTCATTTGAAAAGTTGCATGTTTGCTATTGTAAAGAGTTTATTCCTTAAATCTGTTTATCTGATGTCAACCTATGTAGGTGCTGTCAGGTTTATCTGTTTGTTATAGCAGCAGAATCCTATGTGATTGAATCCATTTAATATCATGTTTATTTATTTATTATGACATAAGGAAAAGAAAAATAGCAAGAATCATTCTTTTTCTTTTGAGGAAATTTACAGATCTGCACTTAGCATGCAAAATTTATCAGCTGAGTCCTTTCTTCATGTAAGAAGTTGGTACTTTTATTATTACTAGTTTTGAAAATTCATATGATCAAAGTAGGGTTTCTTCTCTATTTTCTTTCTAATGTAATGAGCTCTTTAATTATATGGTTATTTAATAGAAGTTAAAATCCATTGTTTTTGTTCTTTTGTTTTCTCTTATGCGGGAAATATAAAGTTGCATGTTCTCAATTCTTGGAACATAATTCTTAGACTCAGTTTGTTTCGATGTAAAATATTTTCCATTGTAAAATATTTTTAGGAAAATCATTTTACAGGAAAATGTTTTACAATGAAATCATCAAAACCATAAACCAAAACCCAAAATTCTACGCTAATTCGGTCAAAACAAAGCAACTGATTTAGCAAAATAATTTTTCAATTCAATCCAACAAATCAAGAAAAAGTACCTTAGATGTTTGGAGAGGTTGCAAAGAGACAAGAGAGAAGAGCTCTAGATCTATGCCAGCTGAGAGAGAAGATCTGGATGGGCATACATAGAAGATGAAGCTTGAGAGAGAGAGAGAGAGAGAGAGTTGTGTGAGAGAGGAAAGAAAAGTGGAGAGAGGTCGGGCGTCGGGTCTAGGCAAATTGAAAGGAGTTGGGTATGGGGAAATTGGATTACAGTTTTGAAAACCGTAAACCATTTTCCCAAAATTAATAAAGGATTTTTAGTCAAATGAAAAAAAAAATTATGTTGACTATTATTTTAGGGGAAAATACATTTTACGCCCTTGAACTATTCACTCATTTGCACTTTAACCTCCAATGTTTAAAATGTGACACTTAACCCTCACAAACTTCCAACTTGTTGCAAATTTTTTTTTTTTCCCCCAAAATGTCTCCATCCTAAGTTAAAAAACTAAATAAAAAGAAAATTAAAAAAAATTAAAAATCCAGGCCCTTGAATCTCATATCTTATCTAACGGTTTACAAGACGCCATGTGTCCCATGAATTATATTTTATTATTTAAAATAAATTCTTGTTTACTTACTTTGTTCAATACACACAATTAAGTACTCATGTTTTTTTATTAAAGTAATACTATTTAATAAATTGCTATATAACTATCACATAATTAAAATGATATGAATCATATGACAGTGAAAATTAATTTACAACATATCAGTCAAGTTGTATATGAGCAAAATAAGAGTTAGGGGTGTACAAACAAGGTAGTTATAACCGTCCCACAACCGCTAAGCGCTAATCATATAATCGCTTTGGTAGGTGGTTATAAAAAATCGTTAACCTCCTAGAGCGGGGCGGTTAGTAGTTTTAGGGGTAGAAAAAAGCAATTAATAACTGTTAATTGTCTATCCTTACATATAATAATATTAATATATATTTTTATATTTTATAATAAAAATATAACATTTAAACGACGCAGTTTTGGTGTTAAACTTCAAACCGGTGTCATTTTAAATACGTGTTTCGGATAGGTTTCAACATATTCTTTGTTTTTTTGTTTTGTTTTTTTTTTTGAAAAAATATAATTTAGCCTCTCAAACTACCAATCATTTTCATTTTATCCCTTTAAAATTTCAAAAAAGTGATAAAGTAGCCCACAAACTACCAAACAGTTGCAATTTGATTACTCCGTTAGTCATCACCATCAAATTGGATGGAAAATTCAATACTTTGTTGTTTTGACAAGGTTAAATTATTAAAATGCCTTCTTGGGAAAAAAATCATATTAAAAAAAAAGGTTATCAGAAAAATAAAAGAGAAAAATATAATTTAGCCCCTCAAACTACCAGGTATTTTCATTTTAGCCACATATGTTCTAAAAGTGATAAAGTAGCCCATAAACTATCAAACAGTTGCGAAAGGGCATTTTAGTAACTTAACCTTGTCAAAATGACGTATTATTGACTTTTTCATCCAATTTGATAGTAATGACTAGCATAGTGACCAAATTGCAATTGCTTGGTATATTGGGGGCTATTTTATTACTTTTTGAACATTAAGAGGCTAAAATGAAAATGACTGATAGTTTGAGGGGCTAAATTATATTTTTTTTTTTTTTTTGAACACTTTGAAAAAAAAAATTAAAAGGGAAAAATATAAAAATGCCTCCTCAACTACTAGCGATTTATGATTTAGCCCCTTGAAGTTTCAAAAGTCATAAAATGGCCCCCCAAACTATCAAACAATTGTATTTTGGCCCCATCTGTTAGTTGTTGCCGTGAAAGTGGATGAAAAAAATCAAAACAACGTTGTTTTGGAGATTGCAAGTTACCAAAATATCCTCCAATGGAAAAAATATATATATATAAAAGCATTAGCCAAAACGACGCTGTTTTGGCTAATGTTTAGGATTTTCCCTCTCTTCAGCTTGTTCACATTGCTTTGGTTTTCCTGCTTTCTCAGCGTGCAAGACGTACGGTGGTGATCTTGAAGTGCTGCTGAAGCTCAAGTCGGCCATGACTGGGCCCAAAGGTTCGGGCCTAAAGGACTGGAACTCTTCGTCGCCAACAGCCCATTGCTCCTTCTCCGGAGTTTCATGCGACAAGGACTCACGGGTTGTTTCTCTCACCATGACTTCCCCTCCTCTCTACGGTTTTCTGCCTCCGGAGATTGGGTTACTGGACAGGTTAGTGAACCTAACGATCTCCGGCTACAATCTCACGGGGAGACTTCCGAAGGAGATGGAAAACCTCATGTCGCTCAAAGTACTCAACATCTCTAACAACGTCTTCACCGGCAATTTTCCTGGAAAAATCATTGTTGGAATGATACAGCTCGAGGTTCTCGACACGTACAACAATAACATTTTTGGTCCTCTTCCTACGGAGCTTGTAAGCTTGAAAAGCCTGAGACACCTTTGTCTCGGAGGGAACTTCTTTTTCGGGTCCAATTCGGGAGAGTTACTCGGAGTTCCTTGGCTTGAACGGAAACGCACTTGTGGGCAAAGTTCCGGCTAGTTTAGCTCGGTCAAAGAATCTCAAACACATGTATTTAGGGTACTACAACTCTTTCGAAGGGGGTATTCCACCGGAGCTAGGATCGCTCAGCTCGCTTCAAATCCTCGACATGGCGAGCTGTAACCTCGAGGCGAGATTCTCATGACGCTCGGCTAGTTGAAGAACTTGGGCACGCTATTTCTACAAGTCAACTGCCTCAATAGTTATATTCCTCCAGGGCTTTTTGGTCTATACAGCTTGAAATCATTAGATCTCTCAATCAACGAACTCACCGGAGAGCTTCTCAGAGCTCAAGAACATCAAGCTACTCCACTTGTTCAAGAACAAGCTGTACGGTCCAAAAAATAAGTTCAAAAATAGGCACATAAAGGCTCAAAACACCTCAAAAAGTCCAATAGCCCATAAAAAAATAAAAAAATAAAAAAATAAAAGAGTAAAAAAATAAGGTTATAAAACTGCCAGTTATTTGGTTGAATAACCGCTAACCGCCTAATAGAGCAATAGCTGTTATTAAAATCTAATAACTGCTTGTATACAACTAATAAGAGCTAAGTATGAAGCGTAATTTTTATTTTTTTATTTTTTAATAAAACCCTGCTGATCCAAAATTGAATATATAGTAAAATATTGCTAAAAATTGAAGATTTATTATTGCGAATCAAAAATTGAATATATGGTAAAATACAGGCAAAGCATCCATGACATTGCATGATGTAGCTAGCTCAACAGGATCCGAGACTAAAGCGATAAAAACAGCAACCAAATCTTTCCAACCTCAAAAACCCATATTGGAGAAGTCCATGCATGGTTGGATTCTGAGCCATGAATTGCTTCAGCAGCTCTTGCTTTTGGATCTCATCTCTCATCTCTCATCATCTTCTCCACGGCAGAACGAGTTTCAATGTCCAAGTCAGACAACTTGCTCGGCTCCGGTTCCACTTTCTGGGTATCAATCTCCGGACCGCCCTTCAACAAAGACTTCCACCACTCTGTCTGGTCTCTCTTGCTCATCAGAACAGAAACTTCCCTCTGATCTTTCAACCACCAAAAGGATTTGTTAACTTCCACCGCCTTACATAGCTCCCCGTCGATAATTGGCGGCTGACCCTTAATCCCAATCTTCAAGTAATTTGTCTTTATGTCGCACAAAACGGCGCTGATATTTGTTCCCGGAGGGATTGGAAAGTTGATGGTGACCACTCGAAGAGACTGACCCCACGAATAATTCTCCATGTCCAGACCGTTTCGTCTGTTTTGAACAAGTTTCTTCTGCTTCTCCTTCTCCTTCTCTTGTTCTTTCTCATAAGGGGCCTTCTTCTCGGCTTGTTGTTTCGAACGCTTCTTCTTTGCAGCCGCCTCTTCAGGCTCGATTCTTTCCTTGATTGAATGAAACAACGACATGATTTCTTCTACGGCAGACTCTGTCTTGAACAAATTGGAGTTTTCAGAGACAAAGTTGAAAGCAGATTCCAAGAACCCAAGAGGGTTTGAAGGATCAATAACCGCATTGAAAGTGAAGGAGGAAGATTGTTGATCTTCTTGGTAATCGGAGAGGATGACCATGGCTGACAATTAATTTGCTGGGATTGCCGGGAAGTTAAAGGCGAGGCGTTGGGGTTTGCTATATATAGAGACACACAGAGAGGCGAAATGAAGTAAGAAAGGCGGTTACAAGCATTCCGGCTTTAAAAATTAGAACTTTCTCTGATATTTGACCCGTTTAGCCATGGGCTTTAGTCGGACTGGGTTTGAACCCACCAGTCTTGTTATGGAGCCATTTTTCTTTAAATTTTGAAAAACTATTTTTAAAAGGGGTCTACAAAACGGGTCATACGGTCATACCTGCCCCGCAGGCCCAATAGTTTATAACTGTATAACTGTTTTGATAGGAGGTTTTAAAAAATTCTAACCGCTTAGGACATAACAGTTAGCAGTTTTAGAGGTAAGTAAAAACACGTGCCTTATTCATCAGATTGATTATCTCGAACTCCATCATAGCAAGCTCCACAAATTACCCTTGTACCACTCCCACTCCCATATATACACCAGATACTGCACTCTAGCCATCTCTGTCTAATAGGTCTACTGTAGAGGGGGTGGCGATTATTTATAGAGTGAAAGGAACGAAGATGAAGTCCTTTTAGATGTCTGATTTTGGATTAATTATATATTTAATATAATTGAGGTTGATTTAGGATTGTGATTATTAGATAATTATAATTGATTAAAAAACGAAGATATATAGAGAGATATAGCACACGTGGAAAATAAAGAAGATTGCATGTAGGCTCAGATAAGAGAAAGAAGACTGCATGTAGATCCCACGTGGGTGGTTTTGCCTACCTTTTTTCATCTTGGGTGGTCAAATTCTTGAGTTTTTTTTTTAGTCAAATTTTTAATTTATTTTTTTCAACAATGTTAAGGATTTCTACTCTTCTGATTATTTTAAAACCAATTCCTAATAAAGTGTCTAATTTGATAGCATGAACTATGAAGGGCTTAGAGGCGGAGCCACGTGAGGCTTTGGCTTTTTCTTTTATTTATTTATTTATATTGTTTTTCTACCCAAGTTTTACATGACACCAAAGAAAAAAGAAAAAAAAAAATTCTCCTTCTTATGTAAATTCACTCCACACCTTAAAAAATTAAAAAAAAAAATTGCAGCAGAATATAACAGCAGAATCCTATTTGATTGAATCCTATCAATATTTCATATTTATTTATTTATTGTGACAGAAGGAAAAGAATGATAAATAGCAAGAATCTTTCTTTTTTCTTTTCAGGAAATAGACAGATCCGCACTTAGCATGCAAAATTTCTCAGCTTAGTCCTTTCTTTATTAAAAGGTTGTACTTTTGTTATTATTAGTTTTGAAAATTCATATGATCAAAGTAGGGTTAAATTTCTTCTGATCTCTTTTCTTTCTATGTAATGAACTATTTTTTCTACTTAATATAAGTTAAAACTCCATTTTTATTCTTTTGTTTTCTCTTCTCAAAACAAAACATTTTCAAACACAAAACACTCTTAAAAATACATTAAAATTTCACGTGGCAAGAAATATCAAAAAATTGTTGCATGCTCAAAAATCTCACATGGCGGGAAATATAAAGTTGCATGTTCTCAATTCTTGGAACATAATTCTTAATTGAAAATCATACTTAGAGTTGAGAATGAAATGAAATCTATTATTGTCTACTTGACAAAATGCACAATGAGCCGAGCCTGAGCGAGCTTCCCTTATTTGGGCTCGACTCATTTAAATTTTACTAGAAGTCGAGTTTGAATCAAGCTCAAGGACGAGCAAAAAAATTGAGCAGAGTGCGAGCTAGCTTTTATATTTAATTTAATTTATTTTTTTAATGATGAATTTAAATTTTAAGTACTCTAAAAATGCTTAAGAAGCCAGTTTACATATGAGCATTTGCTTAGCCTAACTAACTGAGTATGCAACTTAAGTCAATACAGCAACGCACTTGGTTTCGAAGATAGAGAATATCCATCTTATAATAAAAGGATACTATTATAAAAATAAAAATCATCAATTTTTTAATATTAATTGAGCAACTATATGAACAACTACCAATTCGAGCCTTATACAAACTGCTCACGAGCCTAACCAAGTTGAGTCGAGTTTGTTTTGTTTAATATTTGAGTCAGTGTTTTTCTTCACGAAATGCCTCATTTAATAATCTAGTCAATATGAGCCGAGCTTATACAAGCTAATCTCGAGCTTGCTTGCGAAGCTTCGCTCACTTAACACCCCTATGCACAATCCAATATTTTTTTTTGTTGCTGTAATTTCAAAATCCAATTTCTCTATTCAAGAATTGTATTTAAGGAACTTAGGACTATGGCATGTGCAAATTATGAGGAACAAATAGAGACATTCCTTAGGTAGGATTTGTGGAACAACATGGATGTAAAATTTATATTGTCTGGGACTCTGGCGATGTTCTTGTTATTGCATAAAGCGAGCGATGTTCTTGTTTACTTACTTTGTTCAATACACACTATTAAGTAGTACTCTTGTGTTTTATTAGAGTAACACTATTTAATAAAGAAAATTACATTAAAACACCTTGGGTCGTCCGCCGGATTTTTTTAAATCCCTCAGTTTTTTTTTTTCGACATTAATTTACTCCCTAAATAAATCGAAATCACAATAAAATCATTGTCATCAAAGTTTTGTTAATTGCCGTTAGTTTGGGTCAAAATGCATTGTTTTGACCCATTAAAATATTAATTTTTTAAAATTTAATTTTAAAAATTAAATTAAAAAAAGAGAGAAAGAGAGAGAATGCAGGGGTGGCCAAACCACCCCCAGGCCTAAGGGGGTGGTTCGGCCACCCCCAAAAGCCAAATCTTTTTTTTTTTGGCCTTTTAGGGGTGTGAGCAACCCCTTAGGCCAAAGGGGTGGCTCGGCCACCCCTATACACTAGTCGAGGTGGCGACCACCCCATGGCCATGGGGTGGTCACCCCTAAAAGGCCACCAAAAAAAGGAAAAGAAAAAGAATAATGGGTTTTGGCTTATGAGGGTGACCGGACCACCCCTTTAGGCTATGGGGGTGGCCAAGACTAGCCATATTGGGGGGTGGTTCAGCCACCCCCAAAAGGCCAAAAAAGCTCTTTGGGGTGGCAGCCACACCGTAGGGGGTGGTTCGGCCACCCCTGCATTTTCTCTTTCTTTTTTGTAAAAAAAATTATTTTAACACTTAATTTTTAAAATTTAACTTTAAAAAATTAATATTTTAATGGATCAAAACAATGCATTTTGACCAAGACTAACGGCAGTTAACAAAATTTGACGGATTGGATTTTATTGTGAATTCGATTTATTCAGGAAGTAAATTGTCGAAAAAAAAAACTTAAGGATTTAAAAAAATCCGGCGGCCAACCCAAGGTGTTTTAATGTTCTTTCCCTTTAATAAATTGCTATATGACTATCACATAATTAAAATGATATGAATCATATGATAGTAAAAATTAGTTTATAGCATATCAATCTAGTTGTATATGAGCATAATAAGGGTTAGGGGTGTACAAACAGGGTGGTTACAACCGCACTGCAACCACTAACCGCTAAGCACTAACTGTACGATTGTTTTGGTAGGCGGTTATAAAAAATCATTAACCACCTAGGACAGGGTAGTTAGCAGTTTTAGGGGTAGGAAAAAGCAATTAATAACTGATAACCATCTACCCTTATATATATATATATATATATTAAAATATAACATTAAAATGACGCAATTTTGGTGTCAAACTTCAAACCAGTGTCATTTTAAATACGAGTTTGCAATGCTAGCTTTCATCATATTCATTTTTTTTTTTTTTTAACACTTTGATCAAAAGCTATTTAAAATATGCATAAAAAGGCCCAAACACTTCAAAAAGCCTAAAAGCTCATATAAAAAAAAAATTATAAAACCGTCGGTTATTTGTTTGAATAACTGCTAACCGCCTAAGCAGAGCGGTTGTAGTTATTAAAATCCAATAACCGTCTTACCGCTTATACACCCTAATAAGAGTTAAGTATGAAACGTTACTTTTTTTTTTTTTTTGTAAAACCCTGCTGATCCAAAAATTGAATATATGGTAAAATATTGCTAAAAATTGAAGATTTAGTATTGTGAATCAAAAATTGAATATATGGTAAAATATAGCAAAAACATCCATGACATTGCATGATGTAGCTCAACAGGATCCGAGACTGAGCGACAAAAACAGCAACCAAATATTTCCAACCTCAAGAACCCATATTGGAGAAGTCCATCATGGTTGGTGTTGCTTCAGCAGCTCTTGCTTTTGGATCTCATCGCTAGTCGGGCGTCCCAACTGCATCTGTCTCTGATCGAACATCATCTTCTCCACGGCAGTACGAGCTTCAATGCCCAAGTCAGACAACTTGGTCGGCACTACTTTCTGGGTATTAATCTCCGGACCGCCCTTCAACAAAGACTTCCACCACTCTATCTGGCCTCTCTTGCTCATCTGAACAGTAATTTCCCTCCGATCTTCCAAACTCCAAAAGCAATCGTTAACTTTCACCGCCTTATATAGCTCCCCCTCGATAATTGGCAGCTGATCCTTGAGCCCAATCTTCAAATAATTTGTCTTTATGTCGCACAAGACGGCGCTGGATTTTGTTCCGGGAGGGATTGGAACGTTGATGATGACCTCTTGAAGAGACTGACCCCACGAATAATTCTCCATATCGAGGCCGTTTCCTGTGTTTGGAACAAGTTTCTTCTCCTTTTCTTTCTCCTTCTCTTGTTCTTTCTCATAAGCGGCCTTCTTCTCGGCGTCTTGTTTCAAACACTTCTTCTTCTCAGCCGCCTCTTCAGCCTCGATTCTTTCTTTGATTGAATGAGCCAATGACATGATTTGTTCTTCGGCAGACTCTGTCTTGAGCAAATTGGAGTTTTGAGAGACAAAGTTGAAAGCAGATTCCAAGAACCCAAGAGGGTTTGAAGGATCAAGAACTGCATTGAAAGTGAAGGAGGAAGATTGTTGATCTTCTTGGTAATCGGAGAGGATGACCATGGCTGACAAGTAATTTGCTGGGATTGCTGGGAAGTTTAAAGGGTTTGTCCTGGAGGGTGCGGGCGTTGGGATTTGTTATATATATATAGTGGTTTACAAATGGGGTTATAACCGTTCCGCAACCTCTAACCGTTTATAATTATAGACAATTAGTAATTATAGAAGTAAAAAAGTAATTAATAACCACTAATAGTCTATCTTTCTACTTGCAAATGAATTTGGTGTACTACCACTCTCTTATTTCTGAACTCCCTCATAGAAAGCCACATAAATTACCTTTTCTGCCACTCTCCGGCAGATTCTCTGGTTTACTGATACTGCAGTACTCCATCTCTGTGTAATAGGTCTGCTGTACGTAGAGGGGTGGCGAGTATTTTCAGAGTGAAAGGAAGATGAAGTCCTTCTAGACGTGGTTGATTTAGGATTGTGCTTATTAGATAATAATTGATTAAAAAAGAAGATATGGAGATATAGCACACGTGGAAAATAAAGAAGATTGCATGTACATGTAGGCTTAGAAAAGAGAAATAAGACTGCTAGTAGATCCCACGCGGGTGGTTTAATTTGCCTACCTTTTTTCATCTTGGGTTGATCGAATACTTGAGTTTTTTTTTTTTAATGTAATGAACTCTTTAATTATATGGTTATTTAATATAAGTTAAACTGCTACAGGATTTCAACAAATTATCCATTTCAAGCCCAGATTCTTAACATCCTTAACCATTTTCAAATTTGTATTTTTAAGCATAGAATTTTATTTTATTTTTCCATTAAATTGCTAAAGGATTTTTTTGGATATCACTAACCCTATTTTAACTCATTATCAAACACAGAATAAACATCTAATTGTTTAGAATCATCAGAATCATATGACACAACAAATGCTAAATAATTAGGAGATTCATTTAGGACTCCCTCACCAATGTCACTCAAGGTAATATTGAAGGCTTTTTGATCTTTTGGCTTATTACTCTTGAGGTTAGCACAATCCTTGCAAACATGACAATAGCCAGAACACTCATAACATTTTAAACCGTGTGGGTCTCTTTCATTTCTATCCTGAGTACTCTCTTTTTGTTTTCCAAATCTCTTACAAATTCTATGTTTATTCCTATAAAACTTTCTAGCCATCAAGACAAGTTCCTCATCATCTAGTGACTCATCAGAGTTCTTCTTAAAAGTTCTAAGGGCAATATCCTTATTTTTCCTGGTTGGGGCAAAGAAAACTCATAAGTCTAAAGGACACCAACTAACTCTTCCATCCTCATGGTTTTAAGATCAATGTATAACTCAATAGCAATAACCTTCATTCTGAATAATTTAGGAATTGAAGCAATCTCATAAACTTTCTAATAAGCCTAAGTTTACCAAAAAAAACCTCATTGAATGTCTCATCCTCTAATATTTTAATATCTTCAAACTGAGAAACTAACATTTGAAGTTTTGAAGCTTTGACTAGATTAGTTCCTTCATAAGTAGTTTCTAAGATTTCCCATGCATCTTTGGCACTGCCACAATTTGAAATTCTAGAGAACTCAATTTGTGAAATTGTCAAGCATAGAACATTCATAGCTTTATCATTCGTCATACGAGTTTATTTTTCAACATTAGACCATTTGGCCATCGGCTTTTCTAGAGCTTTAATCCAAATTCAATGATAGTCTAAACATCTATAGATTTTAGGAAAAATCTCATACAGAATTTCCAATAGCCATAATTTAATCCATCAAAATTAGGCACAGTGTTAAGGGTTTAAGGCATCTTAAACATGAAACAAAGATCACACTTAGAAAATTAATCTTTCAGAGTGAACCTACTCTCATACCAATTGAAAAACGCGATGCATGTGTATATCACACAATATACGAATTAACAGATAGAAATCTATAAATAGTCAACCACCAAAATAATCACAAATAGTAAATCAATCAAACACAATGATTTTGGTAACGAAAATGAAACATTTTAAAAAACGATCTAAAATTAAAATCTCTTCGGGGTAGCCAAACCCAGAAAATCATCAAAAGATGTTCAGAGACTACTGACATGGGGAACACTTATAACCCTTTACAAGTCTTTGGCTCCGTAAGATCGACAAGCCTCAAACTCATCTCCTCGCTCACAATTTTCTTCAACATGATTTTCCTTTACCGAATCCTTCCGATAGACTTCTAAATTGAAGCACACAATCAAACTTACCAGATCCTCTATGAGGAACAACTTGGCTCACAAAACTCTTCTCTCTAAGCACAACCTCTCACGAACTTTCTAGTGAAAATTCGTACATCTCTCTCTATATATAAAGATGTATTTATAATAGCCCTTTAAACCCTACACCTAGCACAAATTAAATAGGTTTTCTTGTTTTTCTATCTCGTTCAGATGGCTTGCACAAAGGTGCAGACAAGGCTCTCAGGAAAAATTGATTTCTTCGAGTGTCCGGATGACCTTACTTCCCATCTCGACGGCACTTGCATGGATATGAAATTTGGCTCTTGAAACGTTCGTTTTAATCACCGAAATTAGCCAACATAAAAACCAACAAAATCCATCTTGAAATATTCCTTTAGCTTTGTACTAGACTATTGTTGATATTATTTCATGAATATTATCATGTTTTGATCGGTTACCACTACTGCTTCAATATTTCCTATTATTATGTTATATGAGATAATGTTTTATCTAGTTTCAACCGGCTTCAAATGTTAGATTTTAAAATATCTGTAACCATTGAGAAAAATTTGCTTCTAAGATAATATGGAATTATATAGATATATTTTAATTTTCCAACAGTTTTATTATGTACAGATATTTTATTTCTCTCTTTTCTTCTCTTCTTACAAAATTACAGCTATTACAAGATTTTTATGTTCTAGATTGTGTTCAGAATTTGTAATCTGCACACATCATTAGACAATATTGTATCCTAAAGATAAGATTGATATGGTTCCCTTTTGCAAAACTTCATATACAAGTATGAGGCAAAATTTATCTAAGAGATATAGTCACAATCGTTATTGTCCAGATTTCAATTACTTCACATTCTGTTTTTGTTCTACGTTTATTTTTCCTTTAATTTCCACATCTTTATTTCCAATAATTCTTATATAACATTATGCATTCTTTCAATGGCACCTCCAACTATGAATTCTGCTATTACTTCTCTGAACATGATGCCACAAGATCTTTTTAAATTAAATCGTTTTGATGGCAACAACTACAAATGCTGAAGACTGCAATTTAAGATATATATATATATATATATATATATATATATATATATATATATAAGTCGAGTTTTGGCTTAAAGAGTACGTAGAATTGCGACACGTGCCTGAACTCATTTTTTGTGTGAGTGAACCGGTCCTATTAGAGAGTGCTTAGAAGAGCGACACGTGGCGTTTTAGATGTTAGCATTTTAGTGAGACAATTAAAGTATAGGAGTTTTACTTGTAATATATTTAATTGTCTTAATGAGAAAAACAAAATGTTCACAAATTCCCTTTTTCTTTATTTTTCTTTTTATCTTCTCGTGCTTTCTCTTTATATCTCAATGTGAGACAATTAAAATGTAAGAGTTTTATTTGTAATGCATTTAATTGATATCTTAAGTTCTGTTTGTTTCACCGTAAAATGATTTACGGAAAATGTTTTACGCATTTTCACGTGTTTGGTGTGATGTAAAATAATAGTCAACAGAAAATAATTTCCCTTTGACCAAAAATTCTCTTTTAATTTTAGGAAAATGGTTTATAGTTTCCGACATTGAATATCTCATTCTAAAATTGATGGACCATGCCAAGACCTGCCCAAGACCCAGCAGGAACTTGATCGGGAACTATTTGGGACCTGCCCAAGACCTGACCAGGATGACCTACCAAGGACCTTGCCAGATCCTGCCCGGGACTCGCCTAGGACCTACTTGGGACCCCATTGGGACCTCATTGGTATCGACCTGGGACCCCACCGGGACTTGACTGGAACCCGCCGAGACTTGTCCAAGACCCGCCGGGACTTGACTAAGTCCCACCTGGGACCCACTCGGGACCTTGCTGAGACTTGCTCTGGACCTGCCTAGGACCCCACCAAAACTTGATTGGGTCCAGCCCGAGACCTCGCTAGGACCTACCAGACGGTGACTGACTCGCAAGACCTCATTGGGACCTACCGAGACTCGCCAGACCACCACGAGACCCGCCCATGACTTGCCCAGGACCTTGTCGGGATCTGATCGGGTCCCGCTGGGTCCCAGTCAAGTCCAAGACAAGTCTCGAGCAAGACCCAATCCCGTTGGGGTCTTAAGAGGGTCCCGGTGGGGTCCCGAGTATGTCCAAGGCGGGTCCAGGCGAGGTCCTAGACAGATCCAAGTAACATCCCGAGCAGGTCCCGGGGTTGTGAATATAAAAAATATTTGTGATTTTCCATGCGCACGCCAAACAGTGAAAAATGTTTTCATCTTAAAATATTTTCCTGTAAAACGATTTCCCTAAAAATATTTTAGGACGGAAAATATGTTACGCCAAAACAAATGAAGCCTTAATATTGAAGAAAACAAAAAGTTCTCAAATTCTTTTTCTCTCTTTGTTTATTTTTCATTTTTCGTCTCTCGCTTTTTATTCATATCTCAATGTTCCTTTGTAAATTTCACACTCAATTCAGGAAAAAAGACGAGAGAGAGAGAGAGAGAGAGAGAGTTTCCAATCTTTGTTTCTCAATGAAAAATTTTAGTACAATTCTTTTCCTCTTTTCTTCTTCTTCTTCTTTTTTTTTTTGCTAGAGTAGATCTTTTCAATTTTCTAATCGTTATTTCTCAATGAAAAATTATACTACAATTCTTTTCTTTTCTTTTCTTTTTGCTAGAATAGTTATTTTCAATTATATCATTATTTTCATTTTATACATTTTTATCTTTATTTTGCTTATGTTCTTCCATTTTGGTTTTGTCCCATATATATATATATATATATATATATATATATATATATTATATTTCTATTTTATCTTTTCTTCTTTTATTTTCTATTTATATCTCAATGTTCCTTTGTTAATTTCACAATCAATTCCGGAAAAAGATGAGAGAGAGTTTTCACTCGTTGTTTCTTAAAGAAAAATTGTACTACAGTTCTTTTATAACTTTAATTTGTTTTCTTATAACATTTCTTTTTAATTTTACAATCATTATTTCTCAATGAAAAATTATACTAAAGTTTTTTTTTTTTTTTAAAAAAAAAAAAATTGCTAGAACAATATTTTCAATTTTTTTATCTTCATTTTTGGTGCTTATGTTCTTCCTTTTTTATCCTTTTATTTTTTCTAATTTATATATTATTTTTTATTCAAATGATTACTTTTCTTTTGTAAATTTTACTTTAAATTAAGGAAATAATAGTAAGAGAGATTTTCTTATCATTATTTTTTATTAATAATTTCTAGTTTGTGTTGTTTTTCATTAAGTAAATTGTTTATAGGTTTACATGCTTAATTAATGGACAAAATTGGTTTTCAAGGTTTCATTGGAATCAAGAAACGTATACAAAAGACAATTGTTGTAATTATATTAAAATTTTATTTTTAGTTTTTGTATATTTATTTAATGTGGTTATGTTCTTCCATTTTTATCCATTAAATTTTCTTATGATTTATATATTACTTATTCAAATTGATTATTATTATTTTGTAAATTTCACATTGAATTAAGGGATATGATAGTGAAAGAGTATTCTATCATTATTTTTGGTACGATATATTATAGTTTTTTAGATTATGTTAGTGTTTATTGAGTAGATTTTTTTTTCTTCTTTGTTTTTCCTGTATGTCTTAAAATTAGTTTTTTATTATTTTTTTATATACTTTATATATGTGAAGGATGGTGGAAAAAAAAAGTGGTTATATTCTTCCATTTTTCCCATTAAATTTTCTACTAATTTATATATTATTTATTCAAATTGATTAATTTTCTTTTGTAAATTTCACATTGAATTAATTAAGGAAATTGATAGTGAAAGAGTTTCCTATCATTATTTTTGGTATGATGTATGATGCTTTTTTAGATTATGTCAACATTCATTGAGTAGATTTTTTTCGTCTTTGTTTTCCTGTGTGTCTTAAAATTTGTTTATTTTACTTTATATATGTGAAGGATGGTTGAAAAAAAAATGTGGTTATGATCTTCCTTTTTTTCCTTAAATTTTTTACTAATTTATATATTATTTATTCAAAATGATTATTTTTCTTTTGTAAATTTCACATTGAATTAAGGGAAATTGTAGTGAAATAGTTTCTTATAATTATTTTTGATGATGTATGATGCTTTTCTAGATTATGTCAATGTTCATAGAGTAGAATTTTTTTTTCTTTGTTTTTGTGTATGTCTTAAAAATAGTTTCTTTTACTTTTATATATTTGAAGGATGGTTGAAAAAAAAAAAAAAAACCTATTTGTTCTTCTGTAAATTTAATTGATTTTTGTTCATTTTTGTTTTTGGATGTTTCAATATTCTTGCCACTGTTTTTTCTCTTTATTTTTTAAAAGAAAAATTAAACTACCAACTTTTTAGTTTACAAAATTAGTAAACATAACTGTAATAAATATCAACATATTCATATATTTTAGAACACTTCTTTATTTTTGTTAGTGTAATAGAAAAATTTCTTAAAAAGAACTTTTATGAGGAGATAAAAGTTTGCTTTAATGGATTGTGTAGTGGAGGAGAAATGGTATCATTGTTGAAATATAATGATTAATCAATCATTTTCTATAATTGATTAATCTAGGTTTTTATTTTGAATTTCTTTCCTTTATATTTCGTTTAAACTACATATATGAGAACAAATATTTAACATTTTAGTTTATAAGAACTAAAATTTATAAATTTATTGGATATGTGGGTCTATGTTATTGAGTAAAGGTTTAAAATGATCTTATGAACATTTTTCATTTTTTGTAGGTAATTAGTCAATCAAGAGAAGAAAATGAAATTTATTGTTGATATCTTTTAAAGACTTTTTGATTAAATTATATATATATGCACACAATTTAATACAGTAAAAATGTAGCTCTAAACTCTCATTATGTTTCCTCTTCTTCTCTCTTTCTTCAATATATTTAACATAAATAATTACTGTCTGAGATATTCTTCATAATGTATAATGAGAGCTGCTAATGCATTAATGATACTTGTCCAATTCTTTAAGCAGATAGTTTTAGTTTCAAAGTTCAGATTAGATGCCAAAATCACAAGGAAAGGTTTAGCATTCTCAACAATGCAGAACAATCCAAAAAGAAACTTTAACCATCAACATGCAATTGCAGTTGGAAAATTTAAGTATGGTAACTTTCTGCCTTACCAAAGCACTATTAATTTTAAGGATAACGTGAAGATGTTGAAAAATAAATGAAATAATTGAAAATAATCTTATCTTATATATATATATAAAAGCCGAGTTTTAACATAGAGATTGCTTAGAATTGCGACATGTGTCCATGCTTTTTAATACAAATATATGAAAATGTATGTTTAGATAATCTTTTAGTGAGACAATTACATAGGAGTTTTATTTTTAATGCATTGAATTTTCTTAATGAAGAAAACAAAAGCTTTTCAAATTCTCTCTTTATCTAATTTTCTTTTCATCTTCTCTTACTTTATGTTTAATTGTCTTAATAAAGAAAACAAAAGGTTCACAAATTATCTCTCTCTTTATTCTTCTTTTAATTTTCTCTTGCCTTTGCTTTATTTATAATTCATTGAAATGTCTAAATAAAGAAAACAAAGGCTTTTCAAATTCTCACTTTCTCTCTCTTTATCTAATTTTCTTTTCATCTTCTCTTACTTTTTTTTTTTTTTCTCTTACTTTATGCCTAGAATTGTGACACGTGGCGTTTTAGATGTTAACCTTTTAGTGAGACAATTAAAACATATGGGTTTTATTTATAATGCATTGAATTGTCTAAATGAAAAAAACAAAAGCTTTTCAAATTCTCTCTTTCAATCTCCCTAATTATCTAATTTTCTTTTCATCTTCTCTTACTTTATGTTTATATATCAATATGAGACAATTAAAACGTATAGGTTTTATTTGTAATATATTTAATTGTCTTAATGAAGAAAACAAAAGGTTCACAAATTCTCTCTTTATTTTTCTTTTTATTTTCTCTTGCTTTCTCTTTATATCTCAATGTGAGACAATTAAAATGTATGAGTTTTATTTGGAATGCATTTAGTTGATATATTAGTGAAGAAAACAAAAAGTACCCAAATTCTCTCGGTTTATTTTTCTTTTTTCTTCTCTTGCTTTCTATTTATATCTCAATATTCATTTGCAAATTTCACACTCAATTCAGGAAAAAGACAAGAGAGAGGGAGAGTTTCCAATCGTTGCTTCTCAATGAAAAATTGTACTACAGTTATTTTCTTTCTTTTATTATTATTATTTTTGTGCTAGAACATTTTTTTTTCCATTATATTAGTATTGTCATTTTATATGTTTTTTTTTTAATCTTTATTTTCGGTGTTCATGTTCTTCCATTTTTGTTTTTGTCCATTATTTTTTTTCTTCTTTTTTCTATTTTTCCTTCTTTTACTTTTTATTTATATCAATCAATTCTCAAAAAAGGCAGAGAGAGAGAATCTATTCGTTGTTTCTCAATGAAAAATTATACTACAGTTATTTTCGTTCTTTATTTACTTATTTTTCCTATAACAGTTAATATACTACAAATTAATATATTTAATTGTCTTAATGAAAAAAACAAAAGGTTCACAAATTCTTTCTGTCTCTGTCTCTCTTTATTTTTCTTTTTATTTTCTCTTACTTTCTCTTTATATCTCAATGTGCGACAATTACAATGTATGAGTTTTATTTGGAATGCATTTAATTGATATATTAATGAAGAAAACAAAAAGTTCCCAAATTCTCTCTATTTATTTTTCTTTTCTCTTCCCTTACTTTCTATTTATATCTCAATGTTTATTTGCAAATTTCACACTCAATTTAGGAAAAAGACAAGAAAGAGGGAGAGTTTCCAATCGTACATTGTTTCTCAATGAAAAAATATATTACAGTTATTTTCTTTCTTTTATTATTATTATTTTTGTGCTAGAACATTTTTTTCCATTATATTAGTATTGTCATTTTATATGTTTTTTTTCTTTTTATCTTTATTTTCGGTGATCATGTTCTTCCATTTTCTTTTTGTCCATTATATATATATATATATATATATATATATATATTCTATTTTCTATTTTTCTTCTTTTACTTTCTATTTATATCAATCAATTCTAAAAGACAGAGAGAGCTAGAGAGTATCTATTCGTTGTTTCTCAATGAAAATTATACTACGTTATTTTCGTTCTTTATTTATTTATTTTTCCTATAACGATTAATATACTATAATTAATATATTTAATTGTCTTAATAAAAAAGAAAAGGTTCACAAATTCTCTCTGTCTCTCTCTCTCTCTCTTTATTTTTCTTTTCATTTTCTCTTGCTTTCACTTTATATCTCAATGTGAGACAATTAAAATGTATGAGTTTTATTTGAAATGCATTTAATTGACATATTAATGAAGAAAACAAAAGTTTCCAAATTCTCTCTGTTTATTTTTCTTTTCTCTTCTCTTGCTTTTTATTTATATCTCATTGTTCCTTTGCAAATTTCAAACTCAACTCAAGAAAAAGATATGAGAGAGGGAGAGTTTTCAATCGTTGTTTCTCAATGAAAAATTATACTACAGTTATTTTCTTTCTTTTATTATTATTTTTTTTGCTAGACCATTTTTTTCATTATATTAGTATTGTCATTATATATATATATATCTCTTTATGGTGATCATGTTCTTCCATTTTGTTTTGTCCATTATATACAATTTTTTTTTTTCTATTTCCTATTTTCCTTCTTTTACTTTCTATTTATATCAATCAATTCCCGAAAAAAGAGAGAGAGAGAGAGTATCTATTCGTTGTTTTCAATGAAAAATTATACTACTGATTATTTTTTCGTTCTTTATTTATTTATTTTTCCTATATGATTCTTTTCAATTTTTCAATCGTTGCTTCTTAATGAAAAATTATACTACATTTTTTCTTTTCTTTTTTTTTTTTTTGGCTAGAATAGTTATTTTCAATTATATTAATTTTTCATTTTTTAATCTTTATTTTTGGTTCTTATGTTCTTCCATTTTTTTTGTTTTGGCCATTTTTTAATTGATATATTATTTTTTATTTAAATTATTATTTTCTTTTGTAAATTTTACATTGAATTCAAGAAATAATAGTTAGAGAGTTTCTTTTATAGAAACTCAATTTTTCAATATATTTCACTCAATTTTCAATCATAGATTTTTCCTTCTTTGTTTTCCTGTATGTCTTGAAATCAATTTCTTTACTTTTATATATGTGAAGGATGGTTGAAAAAAATAAAAATTCCATTATATTAGTATTGTTATTTTATATGTTTTTTTATCTTTATTTTTGGTGCTTATGATCTTTCATTTTGTTTTTTTTCCTTTATATTTTAGAGAGTTTTTATTCGTTATTTCTCAATGAAAAATTATACTACCATTTTTTCTTTGTTTTGTTTTGTTTTTTCTATAATAGTTATTTTAATTATATTACTTTTTCATTTTTATCTTTATTTACGGTGCTTATGTTTTCCATTTTTTGTTTTTGACCCTTATTTTTTCTTTCTAATTTATATATATTTTTAATTTAAATGATTACTTTTCTTTTTGTAAATTTTACATTGAATTTAAGAAATAATTATGAGTTTCTTTTCGTAGAAACTCAATTTTTCAATATATTTCACGCTCAATTTTTGATTGATGAGTTTTTTGTCTTTGTTTTCCTATATGTCTTAAAATTAGTTTCTTTTACTTTTATATATGTGAAGGATGGTTGAAAAAAAAATCTATTTGACAAAACCTTTTCTTATATTTGTGGATTTCATTGGAATTGAGAAAAATATTCAAAAAAGTTAGTTCTTCTTTATTATATTAGTATTTTTTATTTGTTTACTTTTTTTTTTTGTCCTTAATTTCTATTCTAATTTCTATATTATTTTTCATTGCAATTTTCTTAATTTTATTTAATACAAGTTACAAATTTTCTTTTGTAAATTTAATTGACTTTCGTTCATTTTTGCTTTTGGGTGTTTCTATATTCATGCCACTGTTTTTATCTCTTTCTTTTTTAAAAGAAAAATTTTGTTAACAAAATTAGTAAATATAACTGTAATCAGATATCAACATGATCATAAATTTTAGAACACTTATTTACTTTTGTCAGTGTAATAGTAAAATTTCTCAAAAAAAATTTGTTTATGATGAGGAAGTTCAACTCCTAAAAGACAAAAGTTGCCATATTGGATTGTATAGCTGAGGAGAAGTGATATCATTGTTGGAATATAATGATTAATCAATCATTTTCTATGATTGATTAATCTAGAATTTTTTTTCCTTTATATTCCATTTTAAACTACATATATGGGAACAAATATTTAACACGTTTCAATTTATAAGAAATAAAATTTCTGAATTTTTAAATTTATTAGGTAAGTGGGCTTATACTATTAAGTAAAATTATGGTTTAAAATGATCTTATGAACATTTGTCATTTTTGGAAATTAATTTGTTAATTAAGAGAAAAAAATAGAATTTGTTGTTGATAATCTTTTAAAGTCTTTTTGACTTAATTGTATATAAAAAAATAAAAAATAAAAAACCCGGCGCGCAACGCGGGCTCTAAGCTAGTAACAATAATGCCAAAGTTCTTTCCCTATTAAAAATAAAGTAGCAGCAAGTCAATCTATGTTCAACTATATCAGTCACAGTTGGCCTTCACATTCATGCCTTATCAGTATAAGGATAGGTTAGAAAGCATTTGATTGATATGTGGAATATATGTGCTTGTAAAGCAGGTTTGAATCAAATAACCAAGTTTGAATCCTCTGTGCATGTCTTGTCTCTTTTTCTTTTTGAGTTTTTTTGTTACCAGGTACACCAAACACACAAATGTATAAGCCTCTATAGATGAGAACCAAGTTCTCACACAGAAAAAAGCTCACACGCACACCAAGATGGAAAAGGGAGAACCGAAGGATGAGGTCCAAATGGCAATTGTAAACAATATATGCATGCATCTACAAGTTAGCAACCTGTAGTACACACTTACGTCTCAATTCTTCTCTTATAAACCATATCTTATGTTCTTTCACCACATTATATCTAGAGAAAAATATAATTTAGCCCCCAAAATGTTAGTCATTTTCATTTTAACTTCTTAATGTTCAAAAAGTGATAAAGTAGCACCCTAAACTATAAAACAGTTGCAATTTGGCCACTTTGTTAGTCATTACCGTCAAATTGGATGGAAAATTCAATACTACGTTATTTTGGCAATGTTAAGTTATTAAAATATCCTTATGCAACTGTTTGGTAGTTTATGGGTTACTTTATCACTATTAAAATATTAAGGGGCTAAAATAAAAATGACTGGTAATTTGGAGAGTTAAATTATATTTTTCACTTTTATTTTTCTGATAACCTAATATTTTTTTATGATTTTTTCCCCAAAATGGCATTTTAGTAACTTAACTTTGCCAAAACAACATAGTATTGAATTTTCTATCCAACTTGATAGTAATGACAAACGGAATAGTCAAATTCTAATATTTGGTAGTTTAGGAGTTACTTTATCACTTTTTGAACATTAAGGGGTTACAATGAAAATGACTAGTAGTTTGAGGGGCTAAATTATATTTTTCCCTTATATCTATGAAATCCTTTTGCTTGGGAACAATTGAATAATTAAGGCATAGCCATTGCTATTTATAAATAATTAATACAATCCTCCGGTCTCAAAAGGAGGGAAAGAATAAAGAACCCCAGCATTAGAAGAAATCTCATTTTCTTGAGTCCAAAAGCACAATAAACCCAACAGAAAATGAAAGCAAGGTAATTTAGAGGGATTTAGAGGTGGAAGCAAGGTAATCTCATTCATCCTGAACTCAGAAGTAATTCTTATATACTAAATTGCCCGTTTTGTCACACGCATCTATAAAGATTCCCACCCTAAAAACTAAAGAACTCCTCATCAAAAACACAACTTGGTTCATGCAAAAGGCCACAAACCTCCAACAAAGTCTAATTGCTCTTTCTTTAATTTCAGTCATTTTGTCAAGCACGTAGCAAAATCGTTAAAACTTATTCATTCATTTGCTAAAAGTGGGAAGAGAAAGAGATCGAGAGAGATATGAAGGAAGAGAAGGTGGTGGTGTTGGTGCTTCTACAAGTGCTGGTTCTGGTGATGGGTTTATGCGAGTCATCAATATCATCACCTCCTTATGTTGATCAGATGCACAACAGGAGGAAGTCTGTGCTATCCGAACCGACGTCGTCACTGGCGCTCCACCGAGTTGGGTCCTCCATTGTGCTCCCGGTCGACGGGAACGTGTATCCTATTGGGTGCGTATCTACGTCTTCCCCCACTCGATGTCATTGTTTATATATGGCCAAAAGGGAAAAAGAATGATGTTTGATCCCCACCCCCCACGGCCCCTTTTTTCTTGTTCTTTTCTTCTTCTTTTTTCAGAAAAAAAAAAAAGAAAAAAGAAAAGAAGAAGAAGAAGAAGACTTTCGTGTATCAGCCCATATGTATATATATATATATATATATATATATATATATATATATATATGTCCAAATTCTAGAACCACAACCAGAAAGACGGTGGCCGTAATTTGGTAAAGGATTGTGTAGTTAATCTTTGTTTGAATAGTTATTTATAGGATTTAAAGTAGAGAAAAGTTTTGTTTTTTTTTTTTTTCAATTTTTTTTCTTGAAAAGTAATAAAAACAATTGATGTAATATAAAAGTAGAAATATTTTAAAGTTTACTTTCAAAAAAAACTTAGACAAACGAAACTAAAGCTACTATCTATTGAATTTAACATACACATAATTTGCAGGTACTACAATCTCACCCTCAAGATAGGGGTGCCACCAAAGCCCTACTATCTGGATCCTGACACCGGTAGTGACCTTACATGGCTCCAGTGTGACTGTGACAAACCCAAGGCCAGATGCACTGAGGTTCTCTATTCGTTTTTCTTGTAAAAGTGATTGTTCATGACAAGTTTATTTATTAATGAGTGGAGCACTGGGGACGTACTCAAATGTTTGCCAATTCCCCAGCCTCCCTACAATGCTTTATAATCTTATTGTTAGAGTTTGTTTTGTTGGCAGACACTTCATCCATATTACAGGCTCAACAAGTACAACCTGGTAAGCTGTAGGGACCCTCTTTGTAAAGCCTTGCACACACCCAAGGAACCCCTATGTGAAAAGCCAGAGCGATGTGACTATTTTCTTCCGTATGGAGGTGGTGAGTCATCCGCTGGTGTCCTTGTCACGGATGTCTTTTCCATCAACCTTTCTAATGGGATGCAACTTAACCCTCGTCTACCCCTTGGGTTGGTCACTTCATTCATCATCTTACTTATTTTCACTACCTATTATTAATCTTCAATTCCTTGAGATTGCATCTATAGAAAATCCAAGGCAAAACAAAGAGGGGAAAAGAAAGGCTTTTTTCAAAAACTAAAAAAGGCAGGCAATTGCTTGATGCTTGCATCTGTAGAAAAAGAAATGTAATTTAGAAGTTAACTACAGACAAGTCTGATTAATTGCTTAATTTTTCCCTTGTATTAAGAACCAGAAATGGTGAAGCTAAAAGAAAATTGCATTTCCAAGTATGCTGGCCATGTGTCAACATAGTAAGCAAGCTAGCAGTAATGAACATTTGATTGAATTAGATTATTGATTTATCAAAGTACAGGTGTGGATATCGTCAGATTCCTAATAATCCAGATCTACCTCATCCCTTTGACGGAGTACTTGGGCTTGGGAAGGGAGAGCCCAGCATTGTATCAAATCTTAGAAGGCAGGGTTTGGTGAGAAATGTGATTGGCCATTGTCTAAGTGGTCGAGGTGGAGGATATCTCTTCATCGGGGACGGCCCATATGATCCTTCACGTGTTCTTTGGACACCCATCTCGTCGTCATCCGTACGTAATCCATCCATACTCTATTCAATTTCATTACCCCATATATATATATAGAGAGAGAGAGAGAGAGAGTGAGAGAGAATGTAATATTTTTCTTATTTATTGTTCTTCCAACTGTGATGTGGTTTCTAAAATTACCGTTGAATTTAAAATTATCATTATAAACTTTTAATTTATTGGCAATTATAAAAACTACATCACAGTTAGAAGGACACCAAAAAAAAATTAGAAGAACACCTAAGTAGTGTTTGTTAAACAACACCAAAACCCCACAATATTGTTCATTCCAGGACACTGTTCACCCTTCAAAAAATAATAATAAAATAATGATTGATATGAGAAAATGAAAATGTGGTATTGGAAAGTGAAAAAATTTATTTTATATTGATTTTTTATTTGAATAGTAATAAAGAGTAAATGATGTGATATAAAAAGTGAATGGTTTAATATGTTTTTCTTGAAAAAATGAAGTAAATAATATGGTGGAATGCGAGAGAATTTGGTGTTGTTTGTCAAACAAGACCCTAATACTTTATATATTTTGTGTATTGATTAATATTTGTCAGCGAACATTACTCACCTGGCTTTGCGGAGCTCATATTTGGAGGGAAGACCACGGGAATTAAAAACTTGGTCCTAACTTTTGACACTGGGAGCTCCTACACCTACTTCAATTCTCAAGCTTATGAAGCTCTTACTACTTTGGTGAGTGACAATTGATCAAAACCCATAAAACTTTCTACATTAATTAATATTATTAAAGTATTTACTAAATGATTAGATTTTTCTCTTCCTTCAAGCTTAAACTTTTTGGACAACTGTTGATTTAACAATCGTTGGCAAAAGCTTGAATTATTTGTGTTGTGATGCATATTTGTAGGTGAAGAAAGAACTAAGTGGAATGTCCTTAAGAGAAGCATCGGATGACATGAGTCTGCCAATCTGTTGGAGAGGTAGAGAACCATTCAAAAGCCTAAAAGACGTAAAGAAATACTTCAAGCCCTTAGCATTGAGCTTCATCAATGCATATGATAGGAAAGCCAAAATTCAGTATGATCTCCCCCAGGCTTATTTAATAATCTCGGTGAGTCTCATGCACCATGCACCCTCATTTCTGTCTCATCAGTTGCCCACTTTGTGTCAAAACTCACTGATATATAACGACATCATGATTCATGTTATGCATATATATGGCAGTCCAAGGGAAATGTTTGCTTGGGAATTCTAAATGGAACAGAAGCAGGGCAGGAGAGTTTGAACATCATCGGAGGTAATGATTGGTACTCGGTAATATATAATGCAAACATAAAAAATGGAACATCTATCCCAAACTCAAAAGCTTCCTTTGTGTTTTTACAGACATATCAATGCAAGACAAGATGGTGATCTTCGATAACGAGAAGAAGTTGATTGGATGGATGCCTGCAGATCACTGCGATCAGGTTCCAAAGTCTAAAACTGATAGCATTTGATGAATCTTGACTGAGCCTGTGAATTGATCAGCTAGCGTGGGTATCGTCAAAGAGCTAGCCCCTTAATTAGCTATGATATATATAACGGAGAATAGTTGTTGTATCCTCAATGGTCAACACATAAATAGATATATGTTATACAAGTTAATATGCCAACGCAAAGAATGCCTTGTAGGCTTCTGCTCCTATTAATTCCTTGTGTATATTGTAAAAACGAAAAAAGAATGTAATACTGACTAGCATTACAAAACTGTGTTACAAGGAGATTTTTTTTTTTTTTTCTTCTTCTTCTGTTTAGATGAGTGAGGGAACCTATCATATATATGAGCAATAATATAAAGATGAGTTCTCATAGAGTCCTCCAAAATGTGATGTGATTTTCAAAATTATCAATAGATTAAAATTAAAAAATTACCATATCAAATTTACCGTAGACAACTAAATGTAGTCACAGAACAACAATTTAAAGCTCAATATTGCCAAGGCACTAAATAAATAGAAAGCAATACACGGATCTTTATTCGAGCTGCTCAAGTGTTCCTACCTACACAAATTCAACAAAAAAGTTTTACCAGGGTAAAAATTCGACCTCATGTATTCATATGGGATGAGACTCACATAGAATTATCAAGAGAGTACATAAGAGAGAGTGAGCAAGGAGAGTCCAGAATAAGGAGAAGTGGAGGGGTTTGCGGGGTGCATGTCTCACGCCACGCAACCCCAGTGGGGTGACATGTGTCGCTATTTACATGTTGAACATTGGCATGGTGCCAACGTTAACATTGATGCCATGTCAACAGTGCCACCTCATCAAAACATTGACGATGTGGTAGTCGGTAGGGGTGTAAAGGCAATTGCGGTTAGCGATTATTGCCAACAACTACTAATCGTGACCGTCTTGACGGTTATTAAATTTCACTAACCGCATCCGCTAAGTGGTTAGCGGTTAGTAAAACATGTAATATACTACCAAAAAAAAAGGTCATTAGCGGCCACTAAAAGTGGCCGCTAATGACCTAAAAGTGACCGCTACTAATCCGACATTAAAGATAAATAGCAGCCACTTTAAGTGTGGCCGCTAATGACCTCTAAATAACAGCCACTTTAAGTGGTCGCTAATAACCATTTTTTTGGCTGCAAAAAAATTTTGGAATGTGTCGTGAGTGGCCGCTACTATGTTACAAATAGCGGCCACTTCAAAGTGGCCGCTAATGATATTTAAAAAAAAAATAAAAAAAATAAAAAAATAAAAACAGAGAGCATGTCTTCCTCCTCCTTCAGCATTTCAAGCAGACCAAATGCCTAAAAGTTTCACATGACAAAGATTCAATAAGATTTGAGGAGAAAAAAGAACTTGGCATATTATATTTAAGAAATAAAACCAAAGAGATGGTGGTAAGCCAGGCCTGCACAAGGAGAATAAAGAACTGCAATAGCTTTAAAAAATTATTTCTAAAGAAACTATGTCTTAAGGAAAACAACAAAAGTATTTCTAAAGCATAGTGTGGCATTTTCCAGTTTCTTAACACTACTCTCTCAGACATCTCCTAATTCTCCTAAAGCAATACAGACTTCCTTGATCCGAACTTCGACATCTTATAATTAATGTTATGTTTGGGGGAGCAAAAGATGAGGATGAACCTAGATGGGGGTTCTCATGATAACCAGAATGATCAGCAAGCAAGAGGAACACCAGCAAAATCGCTCCTAAGCACCCAACAAGCAAACCCCATTGCCTTCTACTCCAGGTGATTTCCTTCTCCATGCTGACCAAATCAGTTTCTTGAAAAACAAAGAACATGAACACTGTCTTATACAAACAACCTGAGCAATGCTTTTGGAAAGAAAACGATAAAAAAAAGGTAAGAAATATATATGCATGCATCAAAAAACTGCAATAGCCTTGCCATTCAAAAAATTGCAATAGCCTTGCCATTCAAAAAACTGCAATAGCTTTATGATTTCTGTCAAACTGCAATAGCTTCAAAAAACTGAATAAAGAAAACTATGTAATTGACAATTGACAGAATACGCTGGGCATAATTGGTTCATAAGTCAAATAAACTTTCTACTTTTTAGGCTCAAAGGGGAAAAATAAAAAATAAAAAACTCCATAATGTTCAGAATACATGATTACTGATCATATAAATTAGGTACTGAAACCGTAGATTAAAGAAACAAAACAACTTTTTGTACTAATATCTAAAGTCGTCTTTATTTAAAATGAAATCAAAATAACCATCACTCTTTTTTTTTTTTTTTTTTTTGACATGTCAATAACCATCACTCTTGAATATTAACAGAGGACAATACATTTTACATCACATTTGCAGGACCAATAAGTGCATTTCTCTAATACATAATTTGGTGCTTATATTATCTGCCGAAGGTAATCTAAAAAATTTTACCTTGCTCATAGCACACAATCCTATATAACAGAACTCATTGGAAGAAAAAATCACCCAAATGTCAGCAAATCTATCTGCATTTAAAAAACCTTGAGATCTACTTGACTGCAACAGAAATAAATTCAGATAAAATACAACTGGATTTCATGCAAATAGAAAGATAACCAACAAGGGCATAATTTGGCAACCATGGAACAAGACCCAATCAAGCAGAATTGCAAAAGAGCAGAGTAGATACCATAGAAATTAATCTACAGAAGTAAACGTTGTAAGGTCACAATTCTCTTACTTTGTTAATCGTATAGCCTCATCAATGGCACGGTCATATTCATCTGCATGTAATTTCCAAAATTGAAAGCAGTCTATTACCATAAAAGAAGTTAAATTCAAGGAAAAATAATTAAATAGCACCCATTTGAAAGGACCGAACATAATGAGGAAGATTGAACAGATGCTGAGAAAGAGAAATTCTCCAGACTAATTTATGATTCACTCCCTACATAGATTGAGTTTCATGGATATAAGACATTGAGAGCAAAACAGTCAAAAAGGTCTCGGTAATTCACAAATTTCTTGAAGAGTCGATGATTCCAAAAGAATATAAAAACAAAAGCAATAATATAGTATAAAAAAAACACTCCCTGTATTGGAGAAATGACAAACAACTGATGTACCAACACTTCATTATAAGGGCCAAATAAAGCACATGTTGGATTTAGATCGAGTAAGGAACTACTGATTGATGAAACTTCTTAATAGAGTGGATACAAGTTTTTTAGTTTCTCCACAATGACTTATTGTGGAGCTACTTTATGAAAGCTAAGAATCAAAACAAAGAATAATTCATGCAAGCTTTAAACCAACAATTAGAACCTTTTTTGGTAAGTACCACCAACCATATCAAATAAAAAAAAAAAATTAAAAGAGCTTCAAACTATTCTTCAGGTAATGAAGAGTATTCACCTTTAATTTTGCCTGGGAAGCCTTAAGAACCTGTATCCTATCATCTTGTGCAATTTTTTCAGTCAACTCAGCAAGATAAAATATTACCTGTAGGCAAGAATTCATTAAAGCCGACAATAATATAATGGAATCAAACTCATAGAAACCAAAAAAACCAAAATCCTTATAATAGATGTTAAAGAGCAATTATGGAAAATGCATCAAGACTATTCATAGTCAAATGAATTTAATTAAAACAAGTGGATTCAAGGATTCACTTCTATCATGGAACAAAAGTGAATCATATACATGTAAATAAATGCAACTTGGACTTAGCATAAGGAATTCAAATGCATTATAATCAAAGAACTTTGGAAAATTAAAACTAAAGCACCCAACTTGAGTAAGAATTCCACCATCCAAGAGTAGTGTAAGAAAAAGGGACTCAAATGCCCAAAGCCAAAGCTCATTTGGTAAACAAGAAGAACAAGATGACTGAAAACTGCCCCATTATTGGATATGTTCATTCATGCATAAGTAACTAAAACAATCAAAGATCCATTGACTTGGATCAAACTTACTTGAAGCATACATACACTAATCAGAAAGCTGGAACAACAAAGAAACACATGGTATTGCAAGCCACCCCAGGATGCAGAGTATTTCTGAAACTCCCATTGCCTGCTTTATAAGGTTAACTTATACTAATCAACAAAAAAAGTTGGTAGACACTAGACAATGATGTCCAAATTTTAGGTTATGCAACAAATTTGTTTAAAGGGTAACTAGAAAACATAAGACCAAAAGATCATGTCTTCTTCTCTTCTCAATAGCGGCCACATGAAAGTGGCCGCTATTGCGCCCTCATTAGCAGCCACTATGAGAGTGGCCGCTATTTGGCCATTCATTACTGGCCACCTAAAAGTGGCCGCTATTAGTGGGTCATTAGTGGCCAGTTTAAAAAGTGGCCGCTAATGGCCCACTATTAGTGGCCACTTTCAAGTGGCCGCTATTAGTTTGGTCGCTAATGAAGGTTTTTTTTGTAGTATAACCACTTGCTATAACTGCTTTTTTAAAAATTGGGCCTTTTTTTTTTTTTTTTGTTGCCTTTTTGGGCTTTCTCAAGATAAACATATAATCAATTTTTAGTTTTGAGCCTTTTTTTTTTCATTGTAACATTTTTTAACCTCATTTGTTTTTTGCTTTTTTAGTGCCTTCTTGGGCCAAATTGCTATAAACAGAGCCTATATTGAAAAATCAAAAATATTTGACCCCAAATCTACATTTACTTTTAAAAAAATTCCTTAAATATAAATCATAACATGTTAAAATTTAGTTTTAACATGTAAAAAGTCCATAAAAGAATATTTAGCTTTAACAAGGATTTGAATGGAGACTTCAACACAACATATTTTTAAAAATAAAAATAAAAATAAAAGTTCCACAATCCTAGTAGGTTAACTTTTTCACAATAAATGATACAAATAAAACTTCATCAATTTTTGTACATAACATACTCTCATATATAACATATATAGACTTACAAGTTTATAACATATATTGGAACTAAATCTCTAAATACTGAATTGTTGTATTAGCATGAATTGGTATACTTATGACCTATATCATATTATATATGTATAATTTTTTATTATAAAATCATATAAATTAGAATGATAATACATTAATATTTCAATTGTGGTTATAAGTAATCACATTGTTTAATCCAATGTCAATTACTTAATTTGATATTATATGAATCACATTATCATTATACATTAATAACATGATTAGCTTTAATAAGTATTTGAATTGTCATTGAATCATATGATTAAGTATTAATCTTATACATTTATATTATTCAATATATATAATGTATAATTTATAACATATATGGACTTATAAGTTTATAACATACATTGAACTAAATCTTTAAATACTTAATTGTTATATTAGTATGAATTTGCATATTTATGACTTATGAGTTATGTCATATTATATATGTATAATTTATTATTATATAATCAAATAATTTAATGATCAATTGATCATGTGATCTAATCATATACATTATAATGATAATATATTAATACTCAAATTGTGTTTTAATTATCCAAAAAAAAAAATTATGATCTAAAGATAAATATAAATATAATTATAAAAATATATTATATAAAAAGACGTTAACGGTTAACGGTTATGGTTAATAAACCCAATAACTGCTATTCTAACCACTAAGTGGTTATAGCGGTTAAGGCGGTTAAACAGATAACAATTAACGGTTAGCGGGTGGTTAAATAACTGCCTGCCTTTACACCCTACGATGTGGTACTGTTGGAACGACGTTCTCCATATGGGGGAAGGGACATCATTTCAACAATAGAACGACACTCGTTCACTATTAAAATGCCCAATTGTTCACACGTCACCAAGTGTGTGTTTTTTTGTAATGGCCCTAGGGAAAATGATAATATTCTTAATTAGAATTTATTATTAAGTTGATGATGACAATAAAAGTTTACCTTTGATTAGCACTTACAAGAAAAAAAAAATTGCAAATTTTCACTATCAAGTCATTCCAGTTATATAACTATAAGACACAAAATTAGCCTCGGCTAATTTGGTGGAGTCACTAGTAAATAACCCATTTAAGCCAACTTGTGACTAAACGGAAATCACCATTTTATAATCATCAGAGTAAATGTAAAGAAAGTGAATAAATTTGAGTTACTATAATTCATCAAGTAAGAACATGGAACCATTAAGTAATAAAGACAAATATGTAATCAAAAGCAAATTCTAACCAGATAGGCAATAGCAACAATTGCCACTCCCGGAGTAATGAATCAAATTACATATGGAATAATAACTACGTAAGTCTAATAACTTAGTAAGTAAACCTTACAACATATGGTATGACATGAACCCAATTAATGAAAATAAACGTGCATTTTGGGTAGGAATAAAAAGAGGCATTACCTCCGCTAATACACATTTTTAGTATGATTTAGATTTTCATAAAAAGGTTGTGGTGTACTATCAGCGATAACTACTTAATATTTTAATGCAAGAAGAAAGGTAATGCATTATAGGTAATAACTCTCATATATGGTCTACCCGAGATATTACTCTTTCTCAGGTTGACGCTATCCCGAGGGACCTATAGTACAATGTCGGTGCCCCACCCATTGCACAACATACCATACGTAATACTAGCGGCACAATCAAGTCCAACCTCAGTGGCCCACAACGCTAATGACTTTCATCCTATAGTGACCAAGTCAATGGGAATGGTTGCACCATGATCATGAAACCATTAGATCCAAAGCCCTCATATACACAAACATTTGACCATAATATAAAGTCTATATAGTATGCTCATGGCCGTTTATACTGCATGTACCGATGTACCATGTCATATGATACATCTTAATAGTTAATTGATAACATAGTTATCAAGTATTTACAGAAAGTAAGTATGCTCATATTATACTCGTGGTCAGTCAATTGACATATCTCACATTTTAAGTAAAAAGGTTGTAAATGTTTACTTACCTTGTGCACTCAAGCAAATCCTCCAACCAAGCTAAATCATGTTATAACGGATACAAGATACCGTTATTCTACACCTTACGAAACCTATAAATATGGCCAAGCTATAGCGTGCTTGTGCAAAACTCAAAAACTGGTGCTTTGTACTGACCGTACGTCCTGCCTCGATGGCGTGCATCCTCTTAGTAGATTAAGCACACCTTTAGGTTTTCGAATAGCACTTGATTCTTACATTATTTCTTGACCTTTAAACCTTTTCTAAGCTAATAAATAAGCACATACAACAAGGAATCAAAACACAATGAACTTTGAAACAATCTTTTGAAAACATCATCATCTTTAAAAAATGCTTAATGAACACTTTGGAAAACTCATCAAGCAGAACTAAGGGATAAAACAGTGCTAAATATAAAGGGAAACAAAGCTTACCCCGAAGCTAAGCATGGACATGATATCCCTTCCTTGGAAACTCCCTTTTTGAAGCTCATTCACTCAATTTCTCACTCAACAAGCAAAGAAAGGGTTCTGGCAACCTAGGAGCACACCAAAGGATAGGAATAAGCATGTGAAATGAGAGGAGGACAGGGGTATTTATAGGGAAAGATCACCACCAACTCCCTAACAAAGCGTCTACGTCCAACAATCCTAACATACGTTTGGTGGTCTTTGCACAGCGGTCCAAAGAGTGTTTCATACATCCATGCATTAACCAGAGGTATTTTAAAAAGTAGCATTTGTCCGTGTAGTCCCACGTACATCCGCTATACTATTTGCAGAGCGTACGTCCGGTAGTCCCCCCATATACATCTGCACTAGAGATAGAAGTGTACATCCGCCTAACCTAGCATACGTTTGCCTCCAGAGGGTTAGTGTTTGGCTTCTATTTTCTAAGGAGTCAAGGCGTGGTTAGGTTAATGATGAGGGTTTTGGGCCTTATTAAAACCACTTTCTTGAGAACCTTTGTTAATCACTCTTATGGACAAGATTTCGATTATTAATAATAGTTGTTTTTTATTGGGAATTACAATAACAATTGTGTTAAGTTTTTGAATTGGCTAATTTAGTGACAAAATAATTACAAATGCAAGTAGTTTTTGGGTACAGTTTGATCAAAGTATAGTTGTGAAGAACTTTCCAAGAAGATCATCTCTAATGATGTCTGAAGAGTATAAACAACATATGATTTAGAAGTCTTTATTAATTTAATGATGTTGTGGTGAATTAGCACTAGTAAAAAAAATTGATTGTTAATTTTCACTATCAAGTCATTACAATTATATAACAATCGTATAATAGTATATTAAATAAATAGTATTGGTCCTAAGGGGTAGCTCTAAAGCGGAGATCATTAGCTTGGATTCTCCCACTCTTCCTTTGTATGAACATATCAAAAAATAAATAAATAGTATTGCTTCAAAATATAAAGGTATTATTATAGTATAACTTTTATTTTTCTTTTATCCATCTAACTTTTAAAATTATAGTTAAATTAAAAAAAAAAAGTAAAAAATTCTTAGATATAAGAATTACTCAATTAAGCGTTTATTTGGTGGGAGAGGCAAAGTAATAGTTGGCGCCATAGTTTCCCGCGCCCACGCCCAACTTTCCCGCTTATCTATTGCAATCGCTACCCCACAAAACCTAACCATCGTTTTCAGCCTCTCTCTCTCTGTGACAGGTTTCTCACTCAGGTATTTTCTCTTGTTTATGTTTTCTCAACCCATTTGTCGTTCTCTCTCTCTCTCTCTCTCTCTCTCTCTCTCTCTATATATATATATTCAGAATTTCACCTTTTTTGTTTTTTGTTTTTGTGTGTCAATCATGCATGGTTGTACAAAGGCAATGTTTTTGGCCATTGAAATGTTAAAATAACCCCAGTTTCTTTAGTTCCGTTTTTTCTTTTCTCAGATTTGTTTGGATGTTTTGAAGTTGAAAGAGAAGGCAATGAAAATGTCTAACGTTATTGTTTTCTAAATGCACTTGAAATTAATTTCCTTTACGGCAGAAAAAAAAAAAGAGGGGGAAAGTAGTAAATAGGTCAAATTTTTTTGTTGTTTTCTAAATGTACTTGTATGTTCTGTTTGGTTGCTGAGAAAATGTATCAGAGAAAAAGAGAACTTGGAACTTGGTCACTGGGTCCAAGTTTCTCTTTTTTTCAATTAATTAATTTATTTTTTACAACCAAACTGATGATTAGGTGGGGTTTGTGATATATTGAATTGTTTAAAGACGATTTTGGTTCCTGCTGCTCTGTTTGAGTTTCTTGCTGTTACTCCCATGATTCAAGAAATGAGAAATTCATGCAAAGTACAAATCAAAGTTTTTTTATTCATGGGATTGATTTACTAGTGGACCTAGTTAAGTTATTTCTGTGTAAATGAGCTTAATTTTGTCGAGTTGATCTCAGAGTTAATTTGATTAAGTATTTTGGCCTTGTTTGTTTAGCTTAAAATATTTTTTGGAAAATGTTAAACATTCTCATTTACGTAAACAAATTTTCACCACTTTCCTACACTTTTAAATAGATAAAGGCCCTCTCACAATTGCAAATCAGACGGATAATTAATCTCAATTTTACTCCCAAAGGTCTTTTATTTTCACTCTTTTTTCCATAGCTCTACTTCTCCGTCTTTTTCTTCCATGTAGCTACTCACATCATATGAAAACACTTTCCAATAGAAAACGGAAACAAATGGGTGAGGGAATTTAGTTTGAGTTAAGGCTGTTGATTAATGCTTTAGTCTATATTCAGGTGGATAATCGATTAAAACTGTCAACATAAAAACTCAGTGTAATTTGCTCTCTACTTACCTCCAAACTATGTTGGTATGTAATAGCCATGAAAAGAAAAAGAACTTCAACGGCCTCTGATGCCCAAAATGGTGACAAGGAAGCAGAGGAAGTTGCCAATGAAGAAATTGGAAGCTGGGAAGATCTCCCTGAACCCATCTTTCTCACAATTCTGCTTCAAATCCTTGAAGACAATTCTCATTTGCAGGTGCGTATGCAAACCTTGGCGCAGGCATATATCCAGTTCCCAATTTGCTAAGTTGTACTCTAGAAAAGCACGTGCTTGTCTCATGATTCGAACCAATGATCCTAAACTTGTTTCAAGAAACATCCACCTCCTTGAGCTTGAACATAAAAAATTCGATTTGGGCCATGACCTTCGTGTAAACATGAAACTTGACACCAAACTCAAGCTTCCATTACGTGATGCGAAGATGGTACTCAACAGCAAAGATGATGCCAGTGAGAAGCTTAATCCTAAAGGGGGAGTAAGAAAGAAGTGTTTCATTGCCTCAAAAGACCTCAAAGACCACAAGTTTAGCATAGTGAACCCGTGTGAAGGGTTGCTTTGCTTGTCTGAACCAAAACAAAATAACCCTGTTGTTGTATGCAATCCAATGACTGGAGAATTTATCAAACTTCCAGAAGCGAGCAAGGCTGAGAAACCTAGAGAGAAGATTGATTCTGTTCTGAGCTTTAGTCCTAGAACTAAACAATATAAGGTGATAAGAATTTTAACTCAGCAGATTTGTGATCCCATTAGTGGCAGGAAAGAGTATGACGATAAGGTGGCTGAGATACACACACTTGGGACTAGATCATGGAGAAGGGTGGAATCCGCTACCTTCATGCTGTATGGAATAAAATTTCCCACCTACCTGAACGGAGCAGTTAATTGGTTTCATCCTGGATTTCAGAAGGCAGATTCCATTGTTTCTTTTGACGTTTATAATGAGCAATTCCAATTAATGCCAGCTCCCCCATATAAATGTAACAGTCATGATGGAGATGATAAAGATCTCATAAGCATGGGTGTTTTAAATGGCCATCTCTTCATATGTGATGCTTCTGAGTTTGGCTGTATTCGCATATGGGTGATGAAGTATGGTGTCCCAAAATCTTGGACTAAAGTGTTTTCTATTGATACTGAGAATGATCAACGATGGCCTCAAGGTTTATATCATCCATTGAGAAAGTTTAAGAATGGGGCAATACTGATGTACCATGCTCGCAACTGCCTGCTTTATTATGATCCAACAAGAAAAGAACACAAGTATTTTAAGGTTCGTGGAAGTGAATCAAACTTTGAGGTTGCTGTTTGGATTCCAAGCTTCAGTTCGATCAAGGATGCTGTGATGGGAGACAATGTAGAGGTGCTGAATGTCAAATCAAGGTAAATTTTGCTGTTTTGCATAATATATCTACTTTAACCCCTGATTGATTTATTGAATGAAGTTACCATGCACTAATCAAGATCATAATTACATGACATATCAAACTTTAAGGTGCATTTTTTTTCTTCCTATTTTGTATGCAATAAAACCAGCTGTTGCTTTTCTGTCTCATTATACTTTTCGTGTAGATAGGAATTAGCAAAGCAGCTGATGGAGGTCAAATAGTAAGATGTTTATGGAGTAGGGCAAGGTTGGAAAAGTGGGACACCATAGTTGTTGGTAGAGTTCTGCCATGGGAATGTGGCATATGGTCGGGTAGATAATCTTAGAAGCTTGAATTTTGTTTTTGATTGAATAGTGTTTTGGACCTTAGGCACAATGGAGCTTGCTCAACTTATGCTTGGAACATGTTTCAGCCATTAAAGCTTTCCTTTTTCGAATTTGAGTTCTCACAAGCTAGGACTCCTAGATTCTCAAGAACAACGATCCTAATTGCTTTAAGTAGCATCACCAGTTGAATTCAATTTCCTTTTCTAAACTCTCATCTTCTGTTTTCTTTCACTCTGAAACTCTCACATCTATTTTTCCCTTAGTTCAGAGTGAACTCCCTCTCCACCATCAGTCTGAACCACTAGGATTAAACTGACCCTAGGTCACGGTTGAAAATCTAGAAAAATAATCAAGCAACATGGACTGCTGGCTTCACTTGGGAAAAGGTTGGCTTAATGAATTGATTCAAATGAGCACTTACGCAATTCCTTTGATCGATCTGTAGCTTGGTTGATTGAAGACATGTGATTGCTTCATCTATTGTCCACATGTTGATATTGTTGCTGTTGCATCTAACATGCATATTTTAGGTGTTAACAATCCCAGACAAATAAGTTGCAGATTATCATTTAGTAGGTATAAATGGTCCATTTTCCTTTTTTGTAATTATTGGCTTGTGCAGAGCTAAGTTGGCTCTTTGCACCTCCCAGTGGAGACAACAACTACTTGTTCTCATGCCCTGCAAACCTACTAAGAAGGGCCATGATCTTCAAGGAGGATCAGTGCTCTTAAACTCATCTGTTAAAGAATAATTTGTTTTAGTTTATTTTACAGAGGATCAGGCCCTCAGTGTCCTTCTAACACAACTTTACAGGTGTGCGAAATTTGAGCTACGAGAAGAAGTAAAACCTCTCTTTTTGATGGAAGAAATTAGTGAGCTGGCGTCAGATTTTTGTACGTCATCCGAGGAAAGCTACTGAATTTGTTCAATGTCATGGAGTACAAAAAACATGGAGACTCTTGAGTTAGATACTTGGATGCTTTAGAACCTTAGAATAACCTGTTTTTTGGTCTAAGGTTTTTATTTTGGGCACCTTTTCTTGTTTTGGGCCATTACAAAAAGTTACCTCTTTGATGGTTTTTGTATATTGCATCCAAGGTATGGCCAGTTGACTCTAAACAAAAGGTTTTCTTTTGTCAATCAACGACTTCTTTTAAAATTTGACACTTTTGCTATTGTAAAGAGTTTATTCCTTAAATCTGTTAATCTGATGTTAAGTTGTTAACTTTTTACGGCAGCATAATGTTGTTTGATGGAATCCACTTAAAACGTCTTGTATATTTGTTTATTATGAAGGAAATAAGAGTAACATGAGAGCAGAAGGAAAATGATGATTAATATAAAGAATCCTCCTTTTTCTTTTGAGGAAATAGACAGATCCGCACTTAACATCAGCTTAGTCCTTTCTTCATGAAAAAGTTGTACTTTTATTACTATTAGTATTGAAAATTCTTGTGATAAAAATGGAGTTTCTTCTCTCGTCTTTCTAATGTAATGAACTCTTTAATTATATGGTTATTTAATATACATTAAACTTTGTCTTTAAAGTTTTTGTTATTTTGTTTTCTCTTCTCAAAACAAAAACATGTCCAAACACAACACTCTTAAAAACACAATTTTTGGTGGAAAACATAAACATATGGAAAAGTTGTTGCTAGCTATAGACCCGAGATCAGGGGTTCAGAGGTTGGTGAAGGAGAAAAAGAAAAGGGAAAAACCCAGCCTCATGGAAATCCCACAATCATGGTGGGAAATAAAAAGTTGCATATTCTCAGTTCTTGGAACATAATCTTCCACATGGCGTTATGAATGTACTAATCCTAAATTGAATATCATACACGAGTTGAAAAAGAAATTGAAACGGCATATAAAAGAGGAAATGAAAGCTAAGCGTATAGAGAAATGCTATTTTTTCATCTTTCATCCGTATTCTTTTTCAAATCCACAATTAGATATGTAATACCCACATATCTAATTGTAGATTTGAAAAAGGGATGAATGGAAGATGGAGGAATAATAGATCCCTTAAAATTATTATTCCTGGACATTAAGAGGGAACCATAATGGAAAAGAAAGACGTTGCAATTAAAGAGAAACACTATTTGAGAACGTCATACAATTAGTAATCCTAGTGTAGCACAAAAGTCATACAACAAAGCACAAAGAGATTCATGATGTTGCTTACTACATATACAGTCCTCAAAGGTTTTCATCTTCTTGTGTGTCATCTGCACTTAAAAGGTGACCGAGTGCAACTCGTGCCTTCTTTGGTTCGGATGAGGCTTCTTTCTCATCGTCTTCATCACCCTTCCTCTTCACCCTTTCACCATCTGCTCCATCATCGACAACTGAAGGGGCTTCATCACCAGTATTTTCTTCTTTTTCCTCCACAGCAGATGGCTTCGGATCAGATTCTTTAGCCTTCTCTCTACCATTCAGATCTCTTTTCATAGATGATAACCTTTCGCATTCCTCCAGAACAGAGCGAATTTCTTCTTTGGTAGAAAGATCCAGGGGAGTCTTCCCCGCTTTTGTCCTGGCACTAAGACTCGCACCTTTCTTTGCCAAGTACTTAACAAGTTCAAGGTGGGATCCTTGGACGGCATAGTGTAGAGGAGTCAGGCCCTTGCGGTTAGAAGCTTTAATGGAGACCCCAGATGAAAGCAGAGTCCGCACCACTTCTAAATGCCCCTTTTGGGCAGCAAAGTGTATTGCACCCATGTCATCCATGGCTGCGGCACCAACATCAGCCTTGTTCTTGCAGAGGTAACTCACCACCTCTGCTTGCCCAGACCATGCAGCTAAATGTAGTCTATGGTCAAGTTTCTTGTGTCAAGGAAACAAAATCTGAATGCGAGGATGCTGAATAACAGATACAGTTTCACAGACAAATTGAAAAGAGAATAATCGAACCAACTACTATCATCATAAATAAGAAGAAAACTATGAAAATAATTAAAAAGGAAAAACAAATAACTAGGCCACGCCCATTAGGAGTACTTAATAAACACAGATGCCATGAATGGTTATCTTCTAAGGTGCCTGTCCAGCATCAAATCCATCTTGAAATCCTTTAGCTTTGTACTGACCACATCCTTTTCTTTTTGTTTGTTTTTTATAACAGAATTAAGATGAGACAAAAATGAGAACATTCAAAAGGGAGTTTTTGGGGCTTCAAAGTCTGGATTTCAGAAGGGATTGTATTTCCTTGTGGTCTCAAAATGTCTCTAGGGGCCATTTGGATGTCCTATAGACATCAATAAATCACCAAGTAACTAGAAATGTAAAACGCCAAATACCAACAAATGTCACTTAAAAAACACAAAAGACACTAATAAAGTTGGCAAGTCCAGAAGGCATGTCACCCTTAGAGACTAATTTAATTTCCTGGATATCAACCCCAGGAAAATATGATTTAGAAACTAATCTTTTCATCAGAGTGACCTTTTAAGAATATACAGATCACAGCTAGGCCCCAAAGCTATACCCTGCTGACCCATAAAATAGTAACGAGATTTGAACCTGATAAATTTCCAATTGTGTCAAAGGTTTAAACTGATGAGAAATGGAGAATTTAATCACTTGACTATTATTCCCACATTCCCCCTTAAGCATAGATGTAGGCTCCCCTTCAATAAATGGGCTCAAATCTGAGAGTTTTTAAATTTAAATGGGAGGTAAAGTGGATTTAGGGTTTGAACTTTGGGCAACCTGGCCCTGAAAATCATGAGAATTACAAATTATCCCAAAATTTTGGAAAATTGTAAATTCAATCACTTAAATACTATTCTAATAAAACCCGAATGTTGAGAGTGTCCAGAATCACAATTCAAACTTAAGACAATTGGTTCTAATATTATGATAAACTACTCATTATCTAAAAAATTTAAACTAATAAAAAATAGTAAATTTACTCATGTTACCATTATTTAGCATAACCTATACACTGAGAGAGTCAAAACGCAAATACACTACTCATTCACCTACCAGGGTGTTGACTCAGGCTGATCAAGAATAACTTAATTTGACCAAGACCAAAAACATTCAAGGCTGAGGGAACTATATAACATTTTAGAGCAATTAGAAGTTTGTTTCCAACAAGGAGAGAGTATCAGTTATTAGAAATAAGGGCATTTCTGCAGTACTATTTATTTGGGGGTCTTTTGCAACTTTCAATTTTGGTCCACCCTTTATTTAGTTGGCCTTTTTTTTTCCCTTTTCTAAGGTAACTTTTGTGTTCATTTTGAGTCCAGGTTTGCTGAATTGGACAAACTTAATCCCCAAGTTTGGTTGATATTGATCTATATGTCATGAATTGGTCTTCTCTGGGAAATGTAAGGGAAAAAATAATAATAAAAGAAAGAAAGAAAGAAGAAAGTACCATATCAAGCCCCTCAATTGATTTGTTTCTTTTTCTTTCTTATCTGTCTTTTACATATCTCTTGTATACTTCTCTTGTGCTAGGAATACAGCTCTTCTATTTATGTTTCTCTTTATGAAGTTTAACAACCTAGCAAGAAAGGAAAATAAACCTCTTACAAGTCTATGATGATAAATCCCAATCTTGGATGTGATGTCCAGAACATAGGTATGATGCTTCCTCTTTTTTTCTCCATGTTTTCTGTCACCAACTTACATTGTTCGTGATTTCCAGCAAGTATAAACAGATCTAAATAAAACCTTACCAATACCCAATCAGTTTGAATCCCTAGGCCCTAATTTTCCGTGATCCTAAATTTTGTTGTTTATGTCCTACATCCATAAACAGCCCCAACAAATAGTTAACACTACCTAACTGATTAATGTTTAAGACCAGAGCTCTGACTTTAAAAGTAATTTCAAATGAAGTTGAGTCGTTAAAATGGGGCAGCCAAAGAAAAAGATCAAATAGTTGGATAAGAAAATCAGTAATTCAGGGTCAAATGAGAAATGAAAAAGAGAGAACACAGCTAGAATTTTCTCACAACCCTGTCATTCTCTAGCCTATTGTAGTTTTGGATTTTGTGATTGTCCATGGTTGTGGAGTGTTAGATATGGATAGATGTAGATAAATTAATTGAGGTTGTCAGCACCAACTCCAAAAATAGCCTTACAAGACAATATTGTCAGTCATTTGCCACTCCAAACGAATCCAAAGAGGTGTATGTTGCCACATTATACTCATATCAAACACTAATTCAGTTTCTTCATTCCTCAAAATAATCATCTTTTTACCCCGAACTTTACCAAAAGGATCAAAAATCAGAAGGACTAGCCCAATGCAAGAAGAATAAGTGAGAGCCTCACAAAGTTCAAAGGTCCCCCAACTGCAGAAAGTGCTTAGATTTAGAATGATCATATATGTGCTCAATATCTTTAAAATAATTTCATTTCGTACACTTGCAATGCCATCAGGCACTTTTTTTCTTACAAAGTGCAGATTTGTCGCATTTAAGTGAACAGAGCCAATGTATCCAGAACCTTGCTCAAAAAGCCTAACGTGCCGATGAAGAATACATGACAAGACCACACAACAGCCAAAACCCATGAATAGCATTTCGCAAATGAAAATACTCATTGAAAAATACATCTGAAAGTAAACCAATATCGAACAAAGAGATACGAAAAGCTAGAGAGACTAGGAGAGCGGCCCACAAATTTCAATCGCACTACGAATTAAAACCTGTAAGCTACTATATTATCCAATAAAACGAAAGTTACGAACTGGGTCATATCGAATTCTCTCTCTCCCAAATCATGGTCACTCATAAAAGAAAAGACAACAGCAACCAATCAGATAAACTTCAGAACTAAATTCGTCTAACTAATTTCAAAATTTAAGTTGTAAATTCTTTTTGTCATATTTTCCCGGGAACCAAACAAGGCACAAAAAAGAATGCTATTAAAGCAATGAAAAGGTAGAGAAGAGGATACGGTGTTCTAGAGTGCTTATCTCTAGAATTGACAGCCAAAGGGTTTGAAATCAAGATAGACTGCACCGTATTGAGGTCACCGGACCGAGCCGCCGTGTGAAGATCTTCCCCGGCGCTCGGTTTCTGAGGATTACCCATTTTCGCCTTTGCTCCGATCATTAGAAAGAAAGATACTTTATCGCGTTTAAATGCGCCTAACCCGCTCGTTCATACGGTTTTTTTTACAAACAGGTGATAGGCCTACTAAGAGGTGGGCTTTTCTCTTTTCTTTTCTCTTTTTTTAAGATAAGAGGTGGGCTTTCTCACACGAATGGTATCTAATCTTATATCTATTTGCATCGTCGTGCTGCAGACGCCAGCGGGCGGTCGTCGACGATTGGAATTCCATTTGATTTTTTAGTTTACTTATTAACTAAACACCTTTTTCTCCTTGTGATTTAATAAATTTTTTTTTTTTTTAGTTTATTTTTTTTATCACATTAGGTGCCTCAAGTATACATAAAGATAAAGATAGTACCTCTATCTAACATCCGTCCAAAATTTGACGGATATTTACATCAGTGGCCTAAAAACTCGATATGATGGATGCCTAATTAAAATTAAAAATAATATATTTTTTAAATTAAATAATTTAATTTAATTAATTTTAAAAATATATCTATATATTTGTGGGTGGTCGTAGTCACATCTTTGACCATTTGGGGGTCGCTGATTACCCCTTTTGCCCATGAAATGGCCAACCTATAAAGGTAGTTTGACTACTCTCATTTGACCTCTTGGGGATAGCCAAAACCACCCAAAAAGCCATTAGGGTAGCTCAGCCAACCCCTTGGCCATATGGAGAGTGGCTTGCAAATGGCTGGATTTGGGGTGATGAGTCAAACCTTATGGCCCATGGGGTGGTTCAGCCACCCTAAGAGGCCAAATTGGGTGGTCGAAACCACCCCCCAAATGGCTAGATTGGGGGTGGCAATCCATCCTCACACCCCATGTGGATGATTTGACTACCCCAAGGCCCCAATGAGGGCGGTGGTTTTAGCCACTCTATGGCCAAAGGGGATGGCCAACCACCTCCCAAATGGCCAAATGGTGGCTTCAATCACCCCCATTATATATATATATATATATATATATATTTAATTAAAATAATTTTTTTTAATTTAAAAATATATATATTTTTAAAATTAGGTATATGGATATGTGTCAAGTTTTTAGAGGTGCTGACATGGATTTTCATCAAATTTTGGACGAAAGTTAAACGGATGTACCATCTCTATCTTTATGTATACTCGAAGTACCATATATAATAAAAACTAAACCCTAAGAGACAAAAAAATAAAATTATTAAATCACATGAGACAAAAGAGTATTTAACCCTGAAACAAATTCATTTTATTCATTCAATTATAATTTTTTATAATATTTTATATTTAGAAATATCAAAAAATGTTATTTATAATGCCATGGATAATGGATATACCAATTTTAATACAAATATTTCATTTGATGATAAAATATTTGCAAATAAATAGTTGGTGGTTAATTTTTTATGCGTTTACTTATAAGTTTATGAGCTTACAGATAAACTTTATTTTTATTAACTTGAATGATAAAAATATATTTTTATTTAATTTAATTATTTTTAATTAACCAGTAATAACTATAGATTTATGAAAATATATTAACAATAGTTATTTTATTTGACAAAAGATTAAGTTGATCAAACAACTTGCGAAAAAGTTTGAATTCCTTAAAAAAAAAAAAAAAACCTAAACTTAAACTTTTAACAATTGGTTTGATTAGTAGCTATTTTTCAATTACATGAGTCTTATTGTGTTATTATTTTCTTATATTTCATTGTTGAATATCATATGATTACTAATTACAAACTCTACAAGACTATAACAAAATGAAGTTGTATTTTTTCTTAAACAGTAACAATTAGAAAGCAAGACATGTACTTTTTAATACAAAAATATTTTTTTAAAAAGAAAAAAAAAAAAATAGAGGTATGGTGGCTGGCGAGGCTCTATTAAAAGGAATTGTAGAGGATCAAATCCTGCGGGTAGCTGCCGTGTTGTACGTTTCTTGTGTCTACTATGAGTTGAGAATATACGTAGGATTACCATATAAAAGGATACAAGTGTCGCTGCCTCTCTAGTCTCTACAATATTATAATAGCATTTTAATCTGGAGAAAGAAACACATTGTCATAATGAAGTGAAAATCAGAGGTGCCCAACAGTAGTCTTTTGACTCTTTTCCATATCATCTCATCTGCTAATTGTAGTAGACCCTTTGGAATCCAGACTGATTTTTTTCCGTCGATCAATTCCTAGAAGACACTTTAACAGAAAATTATCAAAATTTGATTCCACCAGAAGGTATGAAAAGTATTTTCTCAACGTTTCATTAAATTATAACATCCAAGAACACACCAATAATGAAAGACGTCAAGCATCAAAGACGACTCACCTAAAAGCTTCTGTTACTGAGTGGCATGGACAAGTGAAGGCTATGTTGATGGAATCCCAAATTGGGTTCGGAGAACATCAACTGCTTTCTCACAGGATTGTGAAAGCTCAGTGATGGATGCTTTGCATGCTGAAAATTTTGAATGAAAACAATAGATGTATCAAAAGGAATGAGATGATGGTTTATAAACTGCTTAAACAGAATCAATGATATTTATGACTTCAACATACAAAATGCCGTATGAGATCTTTTTATGACAGTAATGCTATTTCAGTAGAAACTTTTTCATTACTATCAGTGTGAATTTGAAGAACATATCCTTTGTCTCATCAATAAGTACATGGTAATGCAACAGGATCATTAATCCCATCCAGAGTCTAGAAAAACAGTTTGATCATGAATTGAGTACATGCCCTTGTGCAAATGGCCGCACCCTCATAATAGATCCAACCTCCAGATATGGGATACACTAATCATAAAGAAGATGTAAACAGGTCATAAACTATTTTGGGATTTCTCTGTTTCTATTGTTTTGTTAGTTTGAGTAATGTTTTTTGTCACTCTTATCCTTCCTATATATCCCAACCCCATGATGCAGCAAAATAATCAGGTTTGGTTATCTTAACAAGGTCGCATAAGCAAAGTCATTGTAACATACCACGAGATGCGCTGCCCTGTGCATCTGCAATGAACTCTCCATATGAAGCCTGAAAAAGAATCATCCGGACTACTTTGAGAAATTACTAAAAGACATCAGAAAACTCAGCTAGTGTTTGTCACTGAGGAAACACCTTCATTGCTTCCCGACTTTCACTGATCCTTTCAGAAATCTTCTTGTATTCCTTCTCTGATTCATCCATCAATTGTTGGCATGATTGAGTCTGAATCTATGGAATTAGAAAATGGAAAACAGAGACAATAATTAGCTGAGAAAACCTTGCTAACATAGTAGTTTACACAGATTACAGCTTTCAGAAGTTGATCAACAACCGTGTAAATCATTCTGGCATTTGTTTCTACTTGTCTAGTCAACCAGGTGCACTTAACAAATAAATTACAGATATCGAAAGTAACCGAGGGGTCTAATTCAACCATAAAGAATGAAGAGCATCATGCATTCTTCACAATCACAACCAAAGAAAAAGAATGAAAAATATGCAACTGAAAGGTTTGGACCCTTGAAAGAAGATAGATCTACTCTTTTTACAGACTTTTTGAGTTGGACCTTTGAAAAGAATTTTTCACATGTAAGTGGAAGCTTAAAATGGTAAAAGCATACAAAATTGAAAAATCCAAATTCAAGAATTCAAGCTTAGTTCAACCATAGTTACGCTTGAAAGCTTGCAAAATTTTGTCAAGGCACTCATAATTCTAAGATAATTCTTTTACCGGAGGAAAAGACCGAAGATTTTTAAAATGCAGCAAACAGTCAAACACAGCTAGAGACACAATATGCATTAGTCAAGATAAAAGATGTAGATTGGACATAATTACAATTTACATCATATCATTTGGGAAATCCAACGCATGGTACTATTTGAACACTAAAAAAGATTCTGTGGTGAGTGATTCAGTAATGTAGGAACATAAAAAGCCACAAAATCCTTTGTTTTTGCATCAATCAACATGATTTTGAGAAAATGCATCTTTGAGCAATTGGTTAATCAACAATTCAACTATTTATTTACAGTTGCAGATCTAGATGGTTGCACATTGACGGAGTAACAAATAAAATCTTAAATATAGAAATCATGAAAATAATTGATCAAAAAGAGTGAAAATGATTAAGCAAGTTTTATTGATTAGATCCAGAACTTGCGATTGAACTAGACTTTGCATTGTCTTGTTGAAAATAAGTTTTTCGATTAATGGAATATTAGCCATTGTAACACAGTAAAACGATTTCATTAAGTGACATGTGGAAGTCAAGAAATTAGAGGGTTAATTAACATAGCCTATTAACAAAATCTAAAATGGAGTTTCAGGAAACAAAATGAATGGCGTAAAATCAGAATATTACTCTTAGATAGATCGCCTTTTACAATGATCCGTTTGGCAGCTCAGAAAATGAAAGAAAAGTAGAGACAAAATTTCAGATCTCAGAAAAAATCGCTGACATTGGACGCTCAAGAGCACAGCTCAACAGAGAACGTTAATAATTCCAGTTTTCTTTGACTATTTTCTCAGCAACCAAACAAGTCGTACTCAACAAAAATGAAAATGGCAATAAACGCTAACGCAATCTTACTCTAGAGAGAGAGAGAGAGAGCTTGTGGAGGCGAGACTGGGAAGAGTCGAGCTCCTTAAGGATCTCGGCGTGAGAGCGATCGATGTGGCGCTTGAGATCGTCGAGGCGTGAAGAGGCGAGGTCCTTAAGATCAGAGACGCTGCTTAGGGAATTCAGAGCAGTAGGCAGCGACTTTTCCTTCTTGATCTTCGAGGCAGAGAGCGTTTTCCTGCTGCTGATGAAGTTACCCGATTTCGGAGCATCGTTTGGAGGAGGAGGAGGAGAAGCCGCCTTCGGTAACGGCGTTTCTAGAAGCTCCGCTACTGAGGACCTGCGATTCCCTTTCTTCTTCATATCTCTCACTGCACTCAAAGTTTCTGGGGCAGAGTTCGGATTTTGGAATTGTGAGGGAGCGGCCAATTTATGTGGTCTGGATATTTATAGTGGCGGGTATTCTTCGTTTTAAATTTTGGGGTCATAACTAATAAGTTATTTTACTTTCGTCCCCAATCGTTTTATTTATCGGACTCAAATGACATGATTGTGAAAATTATCAATAAATTTTAGATGAATTATTATTAAATCTTAAATTCAATAATAATTTTCACTATCACATCAGCAAATAAGTTGCGTGTAACGTTTTAAAGATGAATTTGGTATTACGATTTTATGACAAAAAAAAAAAGATCTTAAACAAAATTGCAGAAAATGAATTATTTAAATTACGCTTTTAAAATTTGCAATTCGAATTCTGTGTTTTCAAATTAGAGGTAAGAAGGTGTTTTTTGAAAATACATCATTTGAAAGACTAAACTATGATTTTAAAAGTTAAACCGTAATTTTGTCAAAAGCTTAATTACATTTTTTAAACCATATATTTTAATATCGCAAACCCAAATAGACCCTAAATGGAAGAAATGACATCATTTCCAAACCATAACAGCACTAGTCTGATAGGACATATCAAATGAAAAATTCTTTTATCTTATTAATTCTTAACAAATTATATGGTATTTGGCTTCATGGATACTCTTTAATAACTCGTCATTTAATAAATAGATAATAAGTCTTATTCACATAGGCACAAGCTTAAAACCAGAAGCTTTGCCATAAATAAGCCATGCATAATCACCAATTAATTAGTTACTATTTTTAATAATAAAGCATGCACGGGATGTTGAAAACCCACAAAACCTACCGTATATATATATAAGCGCTAATTAACCACCACATGCATTGTCTTCTCTACTAGAAAGCACCACCGTCCTCCGTTGTCCTGCCATGGCGACAATGAGAACATTAGCATTTCTCAGCATCCTGTCAAACTTATTGCTGCTGGCATGTTGGGGAAACCCAGCGCCAATGGCTTGACTATCAAGCTCATCCACAGAGACTCACCAGCATCACCTCTTTACCCTGGAAACATTACTTCCATTGAAAGGATTCAAAGACTTGTAAACCAATCTAAAGCTCGTGCTGCTGCAGCTGCTGGTTACCTGTCCACACACCCAAATGAGGCTATTGGTGCGCCCATTGCTGTTCAAGCAAAGGCTATATATATATGGCGAGAATTGGCATTGGCACCGTCAATGCAACTTTCCCTGCTCGGCCATTCAAGGCATACCACTTGCACATGGACACTGGAAGCACCCTCCCATGGGCACAGTGTCAGGACTGTGCACTCCCTGGTAATCGTTGCTTCCCTTGTAGTGAACCCCCTTTCCCCAACAGGCTTTCCACAACTTATAGGCCTCTCCCTTGTAATCTGCACCCACTTTGCATACCCCATCAATGCATTGGGGACTAATGCTCCTACCAATCGAGGTACCTGGATGGTGCATACACAACTGGGATTCTTGCAAGCGAAGCTTTCACTTTCCTTTCCACTAGTGGCAGGCCTCAGACTATTCCAAACATAGTTTTTGGTTGCTCAATTGACATTGCTGATATGAACTATGGTGGGAACGACAATCAGGTAAATGGGATATTTGGGTTGGGATGGGGTATCCGTTCCTTTGTGAATCAAATAGAAGATAAGAGTCATGGAACATTCTCATACTGCCTCAAGTTCAATGATGGCCATGCCTTGGACACATACATAAGGTTCGGGGGAGATATACCTCAACCAACAACAGTTGTACAGACAACTAAACTAGTCCAATTTATAAGCTCCCAGCCCTACTTTATTGAGTTGCTAGGCATCAGCATTAATGGGACAAGGCTTGACATCAATCCAGAGCTATTTAGTTTACAATTTGATGGTTCTGGGGGAATTACAACTATCATCAAGTCTGCTTATGATGTAGTAATTAGAAAACTTCAGATTTATTTTTCGGGTTTCCCTAACATGACAAGGACTAGGATTTTTGAAGCATATTTTGATCTTTGCCATGAGCGCAGTGTGCCGGAAGGGTTCAGAGACCTTCCTGGTATAACCTTTCATTTAAGAAATGCAGAGCTTGACGTTGCACCACAAGGGACATTTATTGTGAAGCAGCTCGACTCTGGGGAAGAAGTCTTTTGTTTGGCGACAGTTGGGGGTGATCACGCTACTATATTGGGAGCATACCAGCAAACAAACCAACAGTTCATATATTATGACATTACAAGGAAGCAGTTCAAAATGCTTAGAGCCTCTATTATTCTTTTGTTTGAGTTATCACATAAATGAAATTATCCATTTGAATAAACTCTCTCTCTATTTAGCCTTTTTTCAACTTTCCCTCTTTTCACTTAGGCTCCGTTTGTTTCAACGTAAAAGGTTTTCTATTAGCAAATATTTTCAACGTAATCATTTATTAGGAAGAAAAAAAAATGATTTTCTTGAATACGGAATCCTGAATCTGATTGAAAAAAGAACTAAATTGCTGCTAGTTAAATTGTCTAGGGAAGAAATTAGAACTTATGATTTCCATTAATGAATTGAATTTCAGGAATCAAAAGTGCATTTAATTAAGAACTTGTAGCCAACTACAAGCTATTTAGACTATAATGTAAGGATGCTTCTCTAACATGTAAAAGTTTGTTTCAGAGATTACCAGAACCGCAATCCTTCATTCCAAGATTATGTCGATAACGAAATCGGGAATTAATTATAGAAGACACAATACTGAAATTTACTCTGGGCAAATTTACGGTTTCCTTGCACATTCAGTAATATCTAAATTTTAAATCATCCCTTCCATCTATCATCAATCTAAAACAAAGATGATACACAGCAAGTAACCACAGCATTGAAACAAGGCAACTGAGTAAATTAGTTACAATGCTACCTTTACATTCTTGTTTCAATGGAGACTCTGCCAACTTGATCAGTGAGGCATAAGGATTACTACCCAACAGCTTAGCACCAACATGGAATATTGTCTGCGCTTATTTTCAAGAAAGAGTGTGGAGAATAGGCTGCACGAACTGATTTATGTTTCCATTCGCCCCGCCGTCCACTCCCCTTCACTTTCTTTGCTGGATGGGAAAGCATTAATCTATTAACGGATCATTACTGTTCTGAATATTACCGTGAAGATCTGGGAGGTTAGAACTAGTGGAGAACTTGATCCATCTCTTTCTCTCCACATACTTGAGACTGGGCTGCATCACAAGGCCAATTACTACTGCAGCCATACTTACAAGAAATACTTTGAGTGTAGAAAGAGCCAATACAGCACAAATCAATATGGTTGGAAGAATACACATAAGAATGGCTCCAATTGTCCCCACGGGTATCTTATAAGGCCGAGATGCAGCAGGGTGTTTTATCCGTAACCATACAAAAGCCATGAACTCCAAAATCATTCCAAAACAGTACAAGAAATTCTCTGCAGCTACAATCTCTTGGAAGCTCAGCCACGATAGCAAGAGGACACCAGAAGCTGAGAATAAAATCCCTATCAGAGGTGTTCCATATCGAGACCTCTTAGCAAAGAATTCAGGCAGCATCCCTCGTTCAGCCATTCCCAGAAGTTGGAAAGAGTCACTGCTCATCTCAGCTACAAACATCCCCATATTCGACATTGCTGCAGCTCCTTGGATCCACCATCTCAACCAAACTCCCCCAAGAATTTTGGCAATATCCGAGAAATACCCATCAGTCCACAACTCACGGTTGACTGGAACAGCCCCGGTGCCAATTAAAAGAGGGAAGAAATACCCAAGCACTACCAATATCAAAGCATAAAGCAGAGCCTTTGGAAGAGTTCTCTTGGGTTGTCCACCTCACCAGCAAGTGTACTTATTGAGTCCCAATAATTTAGATTCCAAAACAAAGTGTTCAAATACAAATTCCAGTCCACATCATGTAGGTTTACCTCTAACCATCGGGAAGGCTTCAGTTTTGGAATTCCCACAAGTCCCATAACCACAAAAGGAAGAAGCGAGACTATCCCTAATAGAACAGCTAGCCATCCCACAATGGCCAAACCCCTATAGTTCATGTAAGTGAGGACAATGGTCAAAGCTAACACCGCTAGGACTCTTGGTAAACCGCCACCTAAAGCTGGGATTGCCGACTTCAAATAGTCAAGAAACAGAACCGGATAGAGAGCATTATCTATAACCCCACTAAGCCATTTCATCCAACCTTGCTGAAACCCCCAATAAGGACCCAAAGCAGCCGAAACCCAAACCACATAACCACCATTCTCAGGGAACATGGTACCCATCTCGGCTGTTATTAATGCCTCAGGAACACTCCATATGAACGGAAAGACCAAGAACCCTAGAAGGGCTAAAAGAGGACCAGCAGCACCAACAGCGTCCTCGACTCCAAACGGCCCCCCAGAAACTTCATAGAAGATTAGGAAGACAAGGGGCAGAACCGAAACTCTCTTCAAGTTATCTGGCCTAGGAAGAGGCACTTCACCGACTGACACATATTCATCACCATTATACTCTCCCATGTGTCCCATTGCAATAGAAGCTTGCCTATTTACTGTGTTCCTCAATTTCTGCATTCGGTATCATGTACCCGACAAAATAAAGACTGGGTTTTCTCTCAATATACCAAAAAAAGAAACTTCAAAGCAAAAACGTTTAATTACACAAGTGAACAATCAAACAGAGAAATTTATGTGCCCAGCTATCAAGTAATTATCAAAAGTAAATACATGCAAGTATAACCATAGAAGAGGAATCACACATAGCAATTAACGAAGACAGAAATTCAAAGAAATAGAAAGGCATCAGAAATAGAGATGGATCACTCACAAATTTGCAATTAAAAAATAAAGAAAAGGAGATAAAATTATACAAACAAAATCCAAATAGAGAGTGGAGGAAAGAGAGATCTGAAAATCATGGACATTAAACAATCGGTAATATGGAAATGAACAGGTAGGTTTTTCTAAGCGATAGAAGCGTAAAATAAGAGAAAATAAGAGATGGGAAATCCGACAAACCATGAAAGAAAAGGAATTCCTTATGGGTCGAGCAGATAACCTCCAGCATTGCAGAATAAAACCTTGAATTCAAAGCTCAGATCATATTACTACACTCCAGCTTCAACTCAGTAAGAGAGAAAGAGGGGAATCAGGTTCCGACATTCCTCAACCACCTCGCAATGTAGCACTTTTACATTTGTTTTTGATTTCTTTAGTGCTCTCGTGCGTTAAGATTCCAGGCAATTGGTCGGGAGACTCGGGACTCGCAGATCAGTGGACTGTAGCGAGATAATTATGGAATAAATAATTAAATAAATAGTTTTAAACATTACTCTTTAACTCTAAAAATTGTTCACGGCCATTTTTTAATAACTTTAAAATTTCTCCATCTCATTTAATAAAATATATTCCAACTTTTTTTTTTATAATTAATTTATACACATTTTGTCATACGTTAATGTTTTAACCCATAGCCTTTTCTGTTTGTGATTATTTTCCAACTTTAAAATAAAATTAGCTCATGTAATTTACTTGATTTGTAGTAAGCATATCAAAATGTTCTTGTAATCCTTGTGGTATGCATAAATAATAATTACACTTTCTCCAAACCAAATTTAATCTCTTCCAACCTAATCTATAAAATGACATTATATTTTTAATAATGTAGAGATCAATTTTAATATTATTTATTCCAACTTTTATCCTTGTTATTAAAAAATCTCACATGTTTATCGCTTTTTATAAATTGAAAACTTTGTCCCTATTCAAAAGCCTTATCTTTTATGGGTTGAAATTTTGCTTCCATCATTTCAAATATCAATTATAACATTTTATCTTTTCATAGTTGGAAAGCTTGAAAGGTTGTTATAAGTGTTAAGTTTAGAACACTCTTTAACTATAATGATCGTTTCCAATTTTTTGTTTAGAAGTGTTTTTAATTAGTCTTTTATTTTCTTTTCCATTAAGATTAGGAGTGAAAAATACCCCTTTTGTAACACCCCTATTTGGTCAAAATAGTGGCTCAGCTACCCAATAATTTTTTTTTAAAAAATTAATAAGAATATTTTTGTTTTATTGAAAAGTTTTTAAGTTTTTTTTTCAAAAAAAAAAAATGGCTTTGGAAAGACATAGACAAATTTTAATAGTTTGGGGGAAAGACTAGTAACATAGTAGTAATAAATAACGTAGTCCTTAATAGCTTAATTTTAATGAACTAGCTATGAAAGTAAAAATTCGAATCCCCCCTTCCCCTATTATTGTGTGGACATGTCAAAAAAAAAAAGTAATAAATAATGTAAAAATGTACTTTTTCTATTTAATGTAAATAAACATATATGAGAAGTAAAACTACAAGTCGCTCTTAAAAATATGTTTGGGATTACATTTGAGGGGTATGAAAGTGTTTTTAACACTCAAAAAACTCATTTGAAAAAACAATATTAGTTTGATAAAAAAAAGCGTTTTTAAAAAAGCTCTAAAAATAATTAAAAAAAAACATTTTTAATAAAAAGCTTAAAAATTAAACTTTCACTCAAAAGCTCTATTTCTCAAATATAATCTCAAATATGTTCTAAATCCTTTCAAGAATGATGTAACTATTAAAATCACTATTGAACTTATAATTGATAATTATTAAATTTTAATCAAATAATAATTTTAATAGTTATATTATTTTTAGAATGACTCAAAAAAGACAAATAAAATAGAAGAAACTTCTAAATTACTAGGAACAGTGGGACCATTTCTATCGCTTCTCTCGCTATCGCCACCAAAATCAACATGACAGGAATCAGGATCCACGTGGTGTTATATTCGTCGGACACAAGTTATCACCATGTTACAAGTGGACGCAACAGCCAGTAAAGCATATTCATTATTCATCAAACAAAAATGACACCAAAAATTAAAAAGAATCAACCATTATTAATTTATTATTGACGTGGGTTTGTCACCAAACCCATTTGGAATATCCGTTTCATACAAATTCAAGTCATTTTCAGTCTTAGAAAAAAACAAAAAATATATATCATCATCGTTGATATAATGCAAGACAGATTTTTAGAAATTTTATTATCCGCAATAGTTAGTAATTTAGGTAGAAAATGTCAGATAATTTTTATAGGATCATTTGCGACTTACAAAAATTTTGGTATTATTTACTGTCTAAATTACTAATTAATTGAATAATAAATTGTTAAAGATAAGAATTTCTAAGGATGCTTCCTAGCCTTGTTGTAATTTTTTTTTTCCTCCTATGAGAAAATTATTTTATGTAAAAATAAATTGCTCTTATTTCTATTACTTATTTTTTATAAAATAATTTACATTTCGTATGATGAAGGCATAGAGACGGAACCACGTTGAGCCTTGGGAGTCAAAATGGACCCAAAAGAACAAAATTTTAAAATTCCTATAAAATTTAATTTCTGACTCCTAAATTATTTTTTAAAAATTTTTCCCCCAAACATAAATCTCTAGTTCCTTCCCCCTAAAAGGGCACAAGAAAAACCTAGCATTTCCCACTTTTACTAAATAAGATTGGAAGCTTGAAGCAACCCCAAATTTATTTATTTTTATTATTATTATTTTTTTCAAAAAAGATAAGATTGGAGCACAAAAGTCCACACAAGTACAGCCTGTATGGGATATATATAAATTCATTATAATAGACAAATAGACAAGAAGTTTGGCTCCGCACAAATATGAATTAAGCAGCATCTCATTCTATTAAAATAATAAAAAATATTAGGTGTTCTTCTAATAATTTTTAGTTTTTTTAATTATGATATAATTTTTAAAATTATCAATAGATTAAAAGTTAATAATGATAATCTTAAATTTAACAGTAATTTTAAAATTTATATCACAATTGAAAGACTAAAAAACACACTAAAAGAGCCATCAGCATTTTCTTAAAGTTATTAATAAAGATTTGACCCACAGATTTTATCCCACCATTCACGTTTAAACTTCCATATCCCAACTCCGTGCACGCCACCAATTTTGGGCAGACTAGTCAAATGGGCGGTCGTAAACCAAACCAAACCACTCCAAATTCTTTTTTTTTTTTTTTCCTAATTTCCCTTAAACACGTGCAATTCTGCATGACCACACATTATATAAATATTTTATAAATTAATAAATTTGACGTGATAGGATTTAATTAGTAGTACATATTAATGGATTGCTGGTGCAAATATCAGCATTTTCTTTCAACTCCAAACAAAATAAAGAGGAAAATAATGAAGAATTGAAAAGGGAAAAGCTGTTAAAAAAAACAAAAAAAAGTATTCACTTGTCTAGTTATTGTTTCAACTGGCTTCCGGTTTTTTAGGAGAGCGACGACCAAAAAAAAATAAAAATAGTAAAAGAAGAGGAAGGAGTGTGTATTTGCAGTGAGAATAAGGTCCAGAGGGAGAGTGGCACTCACCTGATCCTCGTTGGAAGTATGCGATGGTGCTGGCTTACTGTTGGTGGTCTGCAAGGGAGGTGGATCTGCTACAACTATGCGGCTGCCGGCTGCTACTCCTCCGCCATCCAGAGCTCCCACGCCTGCCTGCATAGCCCTACTTTGAGATCCCAGTACTCCTCTCTTTCTTCCCAACCTCTAGCTTTCCACGCATAAGAACTGGAATCTCTCTCTCTCTCTATATATGTATATGTATGGATATGTATGTAGAGAGAGAGAGAGAGGGGGGGGGGGAATTATATATATATTTTTTAATTTAATATATTTATGATGATAATGATATACAATATCATCAGGAGTAGTGCAGTATTTTAGATGTGAAGTTTTATAATTAATGTATTAAAAAATGGTAGGCGGCCAGCTAGGAGTAAGGACATGAGGTCAAGAAATCACAGCTTGGTCAAACACGTTTACATCGTTCTACCCGGAAAAGGATTCCCTCCCATTTCAAAGAGAAATGGAGAGTATCTTTAATGTATTTAGAGAATAAATTTATCAAAAAAATTTACCTAGAAAAATAATAATATTAGTCTCCTAAATACGCTAAATAAATCATCTCCATCTCATTCCGTTTTCACATGGCAATTGCCAACACACTAGCTCCTAATGCCAAGTGACGTTGCAAAACGCTAGACCTCACTCCTCCCTTGCCTTTTTGTTTTTAATTATTGTATTTATTCTAATTAATTAGCAAGCCGTTTTTTTAAGACACTTTTGTTTTTATTTAAAAAAAAAAAATTCATTTGTAAAAAAGTTGTACCTATAAAAAAAATGTTTATTTGTAAAAAACTCAAAACACGCATTTTAACTTTTTTGCTCTAAAAATGCTTAAAATTGTGTTTTCCATAAAGCTTAAAAATGAGTAAACCTCTAGCCGGTGACTTCCATTTCACATCCCCCAAAGCTTTTGGTTTGAACATTTGATCTTTCGATGCCTGTTTTGCCGAGTTGAAAGCTTTTTGCCGTTCCTTTGCTCTTCTAACTTTGATCGATGGGGCCAAGAAGTCTCCTCCAAAAACGACCTCATTGTGCCTCAGCCATATTAGTCTCGCAGTGATGGCAATCAGTTGCATATCCTCTTCTCCAAGTTTATCGTGTAACTTCATAAATATATTCATGAAGGTATCATCGTCACTTGCATACTTTTGTATTCTTGGCGGGCATTCAAGCCAAACATCCTTGGCTGACGAGCACGTCCACAGAGAGTGCCTCATCGTCTCAGGTTCCATGCCGCAGATGGGACACATGGGTTCTTGATTGACGCCTCTTTTATGAAGCTTACCCTTTGTAGGTAATATGTTGTTACAAGCCTTCCACAAGAAGGATTTAACCACTCTAGGACATTTAACATTCCAGACCTTCTTCCAGATCAATGAGTTGACTTCCATATTTGAGCTGCATCCCTTACAAACTCTCCATCGTTCACTTTCCGCACAGAGAAGTCTCCATTCTTTCTCTTCCTACAATTGAATCTCATGAAGCTTTCATCAAATCTCTCGTCGTCCCAAGTGTTAACTCAGCCCCCCTCGAAGGAGTTGGTAGTTATGGTGTAAAAATGTTTATTTTTTATGGCAGATATTTTTTATTCGTCTAAAATGAATATATCAAATGAGTATCGTACGTAGTATGTTGTTGGTAGTTATGGTGTTTTTTTTTTTAAACAACAACCTACCAATTGGCACTTAGCCCCCCTCAAAGGAGTTCTTAGTCCTACCCTACCCCATACAATGCGGAGAAAACATTCATGATTAAAACCCATTTTTGGCTGCTCTATTTCACTAATACCATGTGCTTCTATTTATCAGTTTTCATAATAATTAAGTGTCCTCCTCCCCTTTGATCTTTCCTAGCGCTTTGTTGGTCCCACCAATTATGCTCATCAATTTGTGCTTTGTGTTTTTATTTGCAATCCTAAGTTCTTCCTCATGATATTATTTAGAGAGGGTCTACTCTCTCTAGAATTCATATCTTTCTCTTTTTCTACATAATGTCAAGAAGAATTTCAAGAGGAGGGAAGATCTAGATCCCCTCCTCCCCTTTAATGGTAGCAGTGCTCGGTGTCTTCTCTGTAAGCTCTTTCAGTCTCCGTTTCTGGTGGGTTGTTTTAGATCTAGTTTGTAAATTTAGATTTAGATCCAGATCTAGTCTCTTCAACCTTAGATTTGATCATCTTCTTCACCAAGAGTGTCTTCCGAAGGGATGTCTACGATGCTATGATCCTCCACTGCTACTTGTGGGCTTTTTGTTTTGTTTTTTATTTTTTTGTTTGTCCTAGTCTTCAAGTTAAGGATGGATTTGTTGTTCTAGCCTTCAGGTTGAGGATGAAATATATCAGTGTGGGGGCTTAACTCTCATTACTAGATTTTTAGTTTCTAGTTGTTTTTATTTTTGTTTTTGTATTTTGGTTACCCATATTTTAGATCTAGTCTGCACGAAACAGATATGTTCCTTAAATGTAATTATACATAGGTTAGCAAAAACTTAAAGTCATTTTATGACTTTATAATCTTCATAGCTTTTGACTATGATTTTTTAAAGTTGCTCAGTGATGTAATAGTGTTATACTTATGAAATTTTATCAATGGAAATTCCATATTTTTGAAAAAGTTATTCCTCACAAATTTAATCACAAATACAACCTATTTTTAGCTACTATTTTAGTCATAAACCCATCTTAATTCGCTTTCCTTGTGAATTTTGGGTTTGCCCATGCCATTATTGTGCTTTCATATTTTTTTCATAGCCACAAGCAAAGAACTTGTACAAGATTTCCTTTTGGCCCAAAATCTACTTTAGATCGATGATGTTAAACTATATGAAAGTGAAGTGCAGAGTTATACGGTTAGTGTAACAAGTATTAGCATGAGGATAAAATGGACTTAATGCCTTAACAGTCTAGAAGAAGAAGTCTGGTATTACATGGGAGGAATGACAACAGGGCAATAATAGAATTCAATTACAAGTAATAGTATTAAATTGCTTTATAGTCTAGCGATGGTTAGAGGGAATTCACACGTGCTCTTTGGGTGGTTCTAGCTGTTACAACTGATTGAAGGGTAGTAATAGCTTGTGGGTGTTTCTATGATAATAACAATAGTAGTATAAATAGAAGGTGTTCATTCTTGTTGAACTATGTAAGCTTTTGATATCTTTTTATTAGTTAGTTTAGCTCTATAGACTTCCTATTTAGCTAGACTCATTCTTGGTGTAAGAAGAACAATTACAGAGGCTTGATCAATAACAATTTGCAGTTTCTTTTCTCATTTTCTTAAGTAGTACACTTTGGAGTTTGTTTATCACTTTATGAGGGAATTAGAGTGTAACAAGTGATATCAAAGTATCTCTTTCTTGAGGAGGAATGGCAGATGGTATTCGTTTGAATCAGATGGCAGAGAATATAGCTACTATCAAGAAGCAAATGAAGAGGGATGACAAAGAGTTGGAAATGATTAAGAACCAAGGGAAATAGTTGAATGTTGAAGCAAAGCAATCTGTTGACAAGAGGTTTGATAAAGTGATGAACAAACTTTCTCATATGACAGAGGTGATGATGGTGCAGAAGAATCCAGAACAAAATAATCCAGATGCATCTCAACATGCAGCAAAGGCTATGGGATGTGAAGCAAAAGTTGAAGCAAGGAATGCTGGAGGTAAGGGTGTAAACGAGCCGAGCTTGGGCGAGCCTAGGCTATCCAGGCTCGACTCGTTTATTTTTTGGCCAGGCTCGAGCTTGAGCTCGAGTTCGAGTCGAGCCTGGGTTGGCTGCTCGAGCTTGGCTCAACAAGGTTTGAATCGAGCTCGGGCTTGAGCTCGAGTTGAGCCCTAAAGGCAGCCAGAGGAAAGATCGCGTCTCGGAGTTCTGATCTGCATGTAAAAAAAAAAGAATTATTATGAATAGATCTGAAGTAGCTGATTTGAGAAGCATATTGGTAATGACTAAAACCAGCAACAGCACCAACCAAATTTGAGAGAAATTCATTGCCAAAAAAAAAAAACATAAACGAACCTAAAGAAAGGAAGGCATCATTCCAAGAGGGCTTGGGAAGATTAAAGCTAGAAGGAGGAGGAGGTGGAGAAGAAGAAGCAGAAGATGGAAGCAAAAGGCATGTGATTCTGTTGTACAGCGTGAGGGACGTGAGAGAGAGTAGTTAAGGAAAAAAGGTAAAATTGGAAGAAGGCAGAAGGTTGCATGCAAGAGGAGAAGAGTTGTGAATTTTGTGAAAATATCTTGCACACGTGTATGGCTCATCATGGCTGGGTAGTTGGCCTTGTTATAGCTGGCAAGCATTCTTTTTTTTTTTTTTTGGTAACGGCATAAGAAAAATGATGAAAATATATATATTGCATTTGAAGCACGTCTATTAGTGTATAGCTTGGCTGTGGTTTGTAATATATATATATATAGCATTCTTAATAATATATATACTATATATATAATATATATATGAGCTTATATGAGCTGATTCACGAGCTTAGTCGAGTCGAGCCGAGCTTGCTTCGTTTAATATTCGAGCCAATATTTATGTTCACGAAGCGCTTCATTTAATATTCTAGTCAAACCCGAGCCAAGCTTATGCGAGCCGAGCCCGAGTTTGCTCGCGAAGCGCTTCACTCATTTAACACCCCTAGTTGGAGGCAAGAATAAGGACGCAGTAAGAGAGGAAGGGGAGTGGTTTGGTGGAGGTATGCTAGTACAGTGGCAGAAATGATCTCCTATGCAGCAACATTCCAATGATTGCCATCACACTGGACATGACGAATTTGTAGCAAGGCTTTGCTAATCCTTATTATCCAGTAATGCAAGAAGAGAGGATGGTGGGGAGAATTTAGCAACATGCTCAACAAAATTGGAGGAGGCCATACCAGGATGATCGTGGCTATGGAGGTGATCAACAAGGTGGTTATGGAGGTGATCAGCTAGGAGATGAGCAGCTGGCCATTATAACCAGGTCAGTTAGAGTTGAGTTTCCTAAATTTGATGGCAATGATCCCTCGAGGTTGATTTAAAAAGCCAATAAGTTTTTTAATGTTCTTAGAACTACATATAATCAAAAACTCTTGCTTGCATCTATTCATATGGAAGGCAAAGCACTAGTTTGGTTTCAAGATATGGAATTATCTGGTAGTTTGTATAATTGGCATGTATTAACTCAGGCTTTATTAGAAAGGTTTGGACCCTCCGGTTATGATGATCCTATGGAGGCACTTTCTAAATTGAAACAAATCACTAGTGTTGATGATTACAACGAAAGATTTGAGACATTATCAAATAGGGTGAGGGATGTAGATGATCATAATAGGGTGAACTGTTTCTTAGGAAGACTAAAGGATGAAATTTGATTACCTGTAAGAATATTTAAACCTTAAACTTTATTGACAGCCTATGGATTGGCTAAAGTGCAAGAGGAACATGTCTTAACAGGAATGAGGTATAGGAATGTAAGTGGGAATTTTACTACTATACCTAGGAGTGGGGTTTATAGTAACCAGAATTCTGCAATAGGAGCTCCTAAGGCCACAATTCTTGTTCAGAAAATTTCTCAAGCACAAATGGAGGATAAGAGAAAAAAAGTGTTGTGTTATAATTGTGATGCCAAGTGGCAATATGGGCATAAGTGTCAGAATCCTAAATTGTTTTTGTTAGAAGGATTAGAAGAGTTTGAAGATAATCCTACCTTAGAAATGGAAAATGAGGATTTGATGGATTTTAATTATGATGAGGAGAAGTTTGAAATCTCTTTACATGCTATTACTGGCAACAATCATCCGAATATCATGAGTTTGATAGGTTGGATTGGAAGTCATAAGATCATAGTGTTAGTGGACAATGGTAGTACCCATAATTTTCTGGATTCCTCCTCAGTTGGCAAGAAGTTGAAAGTGTCAATTTCTAGGGAACAAAGAATTAAAGTGAAGGTAACTAATGGGGAAGAGGTTGTGAGTGAAGGGAAGTGTATGCAAATAGAAGTACAGCTTCAAAAATTCTGTTTCACTACTGATGCATATATGATCATGTTAGCTGGTTATGATATGGTGCTAGGGATTCAATGGTTGGTGTCCTTAGGTTCAATCATATGGAACTTTAAGGTGCTTACTATGGAATTTACAATTGCTAATCATACTTTCTTGTCACAAGGCCTTATAACACCTTACTTACGGAAAGAATCAAAATTGGTGGGTTCTAAAAGGGAGAGTTCTAAAGGATTATTATTACAATTGTTAGATAATGTAAAAGAATCTGTGAGAGAACCTTTGGGGTTAGAAGTGGAGGGTTGTTGGAGACATTTGAGGATGTTTTGGTTGAACCTAAAGGATTGCCACCTAATCGTTCACATGATCATGCAATCACTCTTAAATCAACCTGTATATGTGAGGCCTTATAAGTATCCTTACTTTCAAAATGAGGAGATTGAGAAAATTGTGGGAGAATTGCTAGCTACAGGTGTCATTAAACCTTCTTAAAGCCCTTTTTCATCACATGTTTTGCTGGTTAGAAAAGTTGATGGGTCATGGCATATGTGCATGGATTATAGAGCACTAAATAAGGAGACAATCAAGGATAAGTTTCCTATTCTTGTGATTGATGAATTGCTAAATGAGTTGCATGAATCTAGGATTTTTTTTCTAAGTTGGATTTGAGGTCTGGATAGCACAAGATTTGGGTTAAGGTTGAGGACATTCCTAAAACTGCATTTAGGACACATGAAGGGCACTATGAATTCTTAATAATGCCTTTTGGATTAACTAATGCACCATCTACTTTCTAAAGTTTGATGAATGATATTTTTAGGCCTTATTTGAGGAAATTTATTTTGGTATTTTTTGATGACATTTTGGTTTATAGTTTCAACATTCAAGATCATTTGAGTCATCTTAAAGTTACCTTAGAAGTATTGGGAGCTTGCCAATTGTTTGCTAAGAAGAGTAAGTGTAGGTTTGGTTGCTTTGAAATCGATTACTTGGGGCATTTAATCTTTGTCAAAGGTGTGAAGGCTGATGGAAAGAAGCTGTGTGCTATGGTGGAGTGGCCAAAACCTAAGTCCTTGAAAGCTTTGAGGGGTTTCTTAGGGCTAACAGGGTACTATAGGAAGTTTATAAGAGGATATGGAGCTATTGCAGCACCTTTGACTGATTTGTTGAAAAAAAAAATGCTTTTGTTTGGAGTGAAAGGGCTGAATCAACTTTTGAAGAATTGAAGTCAACAGTGACTAAACCTCTAGTGTTAGCATTACCTAATTTCAGTTTACCCTTTGTTATTGAGTGTGATGCTTCTAGTAGGGGTATTGGGGCAGTATTGATGCAACAACAATGACCTTTGGCTTTTTTTAGTCAAGTCTTGAAAGGGAGCTTCTTGTTGATGTCAACATATGAGAAGAAGTTGTTGGATTTAGTGGCAGCAGTTAAGAAGTGGAGGCCTTATCTCTTAGGTCATTTCTTTACTATAAGAACTGATCATCAAAGTTTAAAGTTCTTATTAGAACATAAAATTGGTACTCCTATGCAACAAAGGTGGGTGTCTAAATTGTTGGGTTATGAGTTTGTGGTTGAATACAAGACGGGGCAAGAGAACAAGATGGCTGATGCTTTGTCTAGAAGGAATGAAGATAAATTGCAGATTGCTTCCTTGGCAATAATTTCTTACCCTTCTTTGGAATGGTTATTGGAAGTAAATGATAGCTATGCTAATGACCCTACATTATTGTCCTTAGTGAAGAAGGTTGAAAATGGGTTAATGGCAAACACAAAGTACTGTGTTCGACAGGGTATCTTACTGTATAAAAAGAGATTGTATATTTCAAACACTTTGTAGGAAAAGGTGTTACAATTTGTTCATTCCAGCTCTTTGGCAGGTCATGCTGGTTATGACAAGACCAATCCATAAAGCTAGGAAAGACTTATTTTGGCCAAGAATGAAAGCTAATGTTAAGAGGTTTATGAGGGAATGTGACATTTTTCAAAGAGTGAAGGCAGAAAACTTGTCTCCTGCTGGATTGTTGCAACCCTGCCTATTCTAGAGAGGCCTTGGTTAAGTATATCCATGGATTTTATTGAGGGCCTTCCATTCTCTCAAGGTTATCGTGTTATTTGGGTTATGTAGATTGGTTGACCAAATATGCACATTTTATACCTCTTAAGCATCTTTATACAGCTGAAAAACTAGCTCAAGTTTTCAAGAATCAGCTATTTAAATTGCATGGAATGCCCAGTCGATTATATTTGATAGGGATTCAACCTTTACCAGTAAGTTTTGAACTAAAGTCTTTAAGCTTCAAGGAGTTTTCTTATCCTTTAGCACTGCCTACCATTCTCAGTCAAATGGCCAATCTGAAGCTATTAATAAGTATATGGAAAACTACTTGAGATGTATGGTTGGTGATAAGCTAAGAATGGGTGACTTGGCTGCATTTATCAGAGTACTACTACAATACTTCTTTTCACCATTCTACCAAGTTAATACCTTTTGAAGCAATGTATGGTTACTCATCACCTAGGCTACTGCCTTTTATGCCTAGGACTACAAGATTGGCTACTATTGAGAACTAGTTGCAGTCTAGTGATCAACTATTACAGCTTTTTAAAGAGAACCTTCAAAAGAGCTAGAATCGCATGAAGAAGTATGTTGACTAGAAGCGCACTGAAAGGGTTTTTAAGGAAGGAGATTGGGAGTATCTAAGGCTACAACCTTACAAACAAATGTCAATTTGTTGGAGGTGTAATTTGAAGCTATCTCCTAAGTTTGATGGCCCTTTTCTAGATCTTGAGAAAGGTTGGAATAGTAGCTTATCAATTGGACTTACCAATAAGGTCTCAAATTCACCTTGTATTCCATGTTTCTTAGTTGAAGTTGAAGTTGGGAAGGATTGTCCTTCCAATTTCTCAATTGCCCTTAGTCACTCAGTAGGGGGTAATTCAGCCTGAACCTGAAGAAGTGTCAGAGAGAAGATCTAGGAAAGTGCACAACAAGGCTTTGCTGGAGTTGCTGATTCGTTGGCAGGGACAACTACTAGAGGAGGCAACTTGGGAAACTTTCCATCATTTGAAAGCTTCTTACCCACACCTTTTGGGCAAGGTGTTTTGAACAGGAGGGTATTTGTAACAAGTATTAGCGTAAGGATAAAATGGACTTAATACCTTAATAGTCTAGAAGAAGAAGTTTGGTATTACATGGGAGGAATGATAGCAGGGGCAATAACAGAATTCAACTACAAGTAACAGTATTAAACTGCTTTACAACCTGGCGATGGTTTGAGAGAATTCACATGTGCTCTTTGAGTGGTTCTAGATGTTACAACTGATTGAAGGGTAGTAATAGCCTACGGGTGTTTCTATGATAATAACAACAGTAGTATAAATAGAAGAGGTTCATTCTTGTTGAACTATGCAAGCTTTTGATATCCTGTAATTAGTAAGTTTAGCTCTATAGACTTCTTGTTTAGCTAGACTCATTCTTGGTGTAAGAAGAACAATTACATAGGCTTAATCAATAACAATTTGTAGTTTTTTTTTTTCTCATTTTCTTGAGTAATATACTTTGGAGTTGGTTTATCACTCTGTGAGGGAATCAGAGTGTAACAATTAGTTTGTTCATGAAAGAATAATTAATGGAAAAAAAAATTTGGGAATATGCCAAATTATTTATTATTCTTTCACCTTTTATCTAGAAGCTGATTGTACTTTTAGTTTTATCGAATAGATCTTTGAATACTTTATGAAATACATGTACTTTCTTCTATATGCAATGAATTTTTCTAACAAAATACTTATAAAATATTAATTATACTAAAAAAAATTATTAAGAAAACTATTTCCGGTCGTGGAGGGCCATGGAGTCCTAGTTGTTTAGGCCTAAAGCACTTTTAAATATGCCCTCTCTTGGCCCAAGTTTAAGGTTTTAAATAAAGTCCGGGGCTACTACGCCCTAAATGAAGGAAAATGATTTTCTTTATTTCAAATTTCTTTCATTTTCTTTATTTAGTGTATTTTGAAGAGAAAGATGATCATCTCCATTTCAAATTCTTTCAATTTCTTCCATTTAGTGCATTGTAAAGTAGTATGTCCAAAATTTTTAATGATGGTATTGCACTCCTTTTCCTTAAATGGAAGCTTGACTTGGCCTGGGCTATCACTCCATCAATGAAAGTCGGACTTGTCCAGTTAGGACTTTCAATTTATAAATAAATAAAAGTCTATTAACTACAAAAATAGGAATAATCATAAAAAAAAAAATTAAATAGTTTTAGAGAATTAGAAATTAATATAAGGAGAATATGTGAAATGGTATCATATAGCAGCTGAAGCGAGGAAAATGATGGAGTAATTAAGGAGAATCATCTAACCGGGAAACAATGGATCTCCTTCTGGAGGAAGAAATTTCCATTGCATACAACCAAAGAGCCTCACATAAATTGAAGTCTAGATTTCCGATAAAAAAAAAAAAAATGAAGTCTAGGTCATGGAGTCCCTCACGCCAATTTTAATTATGAACCTAAACCAAACCCAGGCTTCAAAAATCCGCTTGCAAGCTTTTGCTTGAAGCCTTGGTTGGTTGTTGGTCTGCTGAATTGTTGGAACCCAAACCCACCGGACCAACCCCAGCCCAAAACGTTGAGTTATATTTTGCTCTGGCCTGTCTTTTAAGACTAAATTTCTCAAGGCATGCAACCAGAATACTTGTACCGCCCTTCCTCTAACAATCCTAATATATATAATTTGGAGTTTAAATTTATGGGCTTTTTTACTTCAATTGATCCTTGAGCAGAATAGTCTATGATTTATGAAGGATTTTTTTTTTTTTTAGAGAGAATTTATGAAGGTTTACTCCCTAATTAGGTGTGATGGTATAATTCAACTCCATTACATGGACTCCATTCAAAGGAACACTCTAATTAGTAGATGTAGTACATCTAATTATATAATTTAAGGTCCAAATTGTGATAATTTATGATATTTTTAAGGGAAAATTATGCTTTATCCCCCTAAACTATCAATCCATTTGCACTTTTACCTTCAAAATTTTAAATGTGACACTTAACCCTCCCCTCCCCAAAAAACTTTCAAATTGTGATAATTTGACCACTTTGACCTTTTTTTTTTTCAAAAATACCCCTATCACATATTTTATTTTAAAAAAAATCCAAAAAAAAAAAGAAATATGTGATGGGGGCATTTTGGGAAAAAAAAATCAAAGTGATCGAATTGCCACAATTTGAGAGTCTGGGGGGTGGGGTTAAGTGTCACATTTAAAACTTTGGGGGTAAAAGTGTAAATTGATGGATAGTTCAGAGGGGTAAAGTGTAATTTTTCTATTTTTAATATTGAAAATATGCCACAACAGCTTGTATGAATTTTTTTTTTGACATGTCCGCACAAGAGGGGGGAGGAGAGATTCGAACTAGTGACCACCACTTCATTAAGTAGTCACAGTCGATTGAACTACCTCTTGGGGACCAGCCTATATGAACTAAGTGTGATAAATGGACGTGAAATGTAGTAATACTTGTCAACTAAACCAACCATTGTTTGTTATGAATGATGAACTCCTCCGGCGATAAGAATACCTCCTGTCTTGCCCTTCAAGTCTCCAAGGTTTCCTCTATTCTTTTTTCTTTTGTCACAGAGGTGTTATGGCTATATTATTTCATGGTTTCACCTTTGAACTTTGCCGAGAAAAAGAAGAAAAAAGAAAAGAAAAGGCAATATATTATTCTATGTTTCTCTCATGAGAGTTGTTCACGTGAGCAGTGTCTACATTGTGCTTCTCTTCGTTCTCTTTTCTTTTGTTACGGTGGTGTTATGGCTATATATTATTCCATGTTTCTCCTATGTGAGTTGTTCACATAAGTAGAGCGGCACTCTTATACCTTAATAATCCCCATCTTAACATGACGTTCCCACAACTTGAGTCTCATACTTATCTTAAAAATTTAAGTTAATAGGAAAAAATAAATTAAATTATTTAATCAATAACACAGTCCTAACAAACCCATACCCACATATGAATCAGAAAGAGCTCCATCTAGCTAGTGAACGTCCATATGAGATTTTCTATACAATATGTTGTGGTTCTTCTCTCATTTTCCTATTTTAAAATTATCATTAGATCTTTGAGGTCTATATAGGTCTAACTCATAGATCCCACATATTTAATTTAGTTTACAAAATGAGGGTCCCTTCAATTAGGATGCGGTGTAAAACCTCTTTTTGCAGCTTTTAATAAAAATTTTACACATCATGTAAAAACACCAAATATAATAGAGACAAAAACACCGTGTCTTTAATTCAAATCAATTTCATGGATTTTTTCATTCATTCTAACCCAATGCCTACCACCCCACAATCAAACCCCCTCCCACCTGACCACCTCTAAGCCTCTCAAAATTGAAATCTTCAAAACTAACCAAGATAGTGGTTCTAGTGGTTTCATATGTGGTCTTGTCAATTGATATTTTGTCTCTGAGTATTTTATTAAGAGAAGAAAATTGTTGAGCTCCAACGAGTTTGAGTTAAACTATTAAATTTTTTAATGTATGATTGGAGCAAAGTTCAAACTCGAATTTTAAAACAACTTCTAAATATTTGTATATAGTATAAATTAATATAACTAATTTTAGTAATATATATATATAAGAAATATGAACAAACTAACTAACTAGTTAGTATGTTAATTAATACATACACATATAAATATTAAATAACCTATATAACATATATTACTTAAGTATTAATATACAAATTTATATAACTCTTTTTTGTAATATATATAGAAGATCTATGAATGAGCTAACGAGTTGGACTAACGAGGCAGGCAAGTTGGACGAACTCGACTTAAACGAGTTGAACTTGCGAGCCTTCACCAAGCTTAATCAAGCGAGGCAAGTATATGTTACTAACTAATTAAATGAGTTTCAACAATAACAAACGAACTTGTATAGTGTTGAGTTCGAGTTTAGGTTGAACTTAGCCAAATAAGTATCGAGTGAGTTGTCAAGTGTATCGACTCATTAGGGCCATTTAAATGGCCCTAATGACATTTTAAAGTTATTACGTACCTTACAGAATAAGATCGAAGATGGGAGAACGGCACACAAACAATTATTTTCTTAATTTACACTTATTGTCTGCAAACAACGTTAAACACGGTGGTTGAGTGATGGTGCGTAGATGTGATCATCCAAATCCTGTAAATACAGTGCTGCATGTACGGCCAATCTTCTAATCATTTAAAGCCATTTCCTTTAACTGTCTATCTATTGATTCGGATGGGATGCAAACACTTTATTATAGGAATACAAGTTGTGCTCTCCGCTCAAGATTTCCAGAGCTTCTCAAAATTGTGTTTCCCTCGCGCGCTGATCATCCTCTTTACCCTAATATCACGCCCATCTCTCTCTCTTTCTCTCATCCTCTCTCTCTCTCTCTCTCGGTCGTCTGTCGACTCCAGCTCAGACGTCCATCTCCATCTCCGGCCTTAAAAAAAAAAAAACCTTGTCACCTCTATCCTAGTGAGGCAGGAATTTTAGACTTTCATTAGTATCTTATTGTTTACTTCGTTAGAGGCATGGCAACGTTTGTTTTTAACTAGTAAATTTTGGTTCAATCGGGATTGCTTCCAGATTGTCTGCCGAGTAACATATTGAACATAGCTTGCAAATGTATGGATTGCATTGGTTTTTTATTTTTATTTTCGTAATGATCTCTACAGCTTTTTTCAAATGCGAATCATCAAAATTGATGCATCAGGAGACTAAGCGTGTTTTTTTTTTCCAGATTGCAGAAGAGGAAAATCTAGAAGCTGATTCAAAATTCCGTGCTTTAGTTGCCATTGGATCTGATCACTGGTATTCATTTTTTTTTTGCCTGGTGGTGGGTTGTTGATCACTGCTATTCATTGATTACTCTGTTTATAATTATGCATGAAAGTAGTGGTTGATTTATTGAAGATCTGGCCATCTTTTATATATTTTTAAAGGGTTTGCTTTTGCTTTCGACATATAAACATTATGTATGAAATGATTGACCCAAAGACAATTGTGTCAATCATATTGCTCAACCTGGAGATAGCATTAAGCTGAATTTGGACAAAATTACTAGTCTTTTACCAATGCAACTGGGTTTGCATCAAATAGTGACTATATTGTGTTAACTGTTCTAACATGTTACTGAAAGGAGCAAATTAAGTGCCTCACTTGACAATTAAATTTTTTCTTCCTTTTTTTTTTTTTATTTTGGGAAATAAAAAAGAAATTAGGGTGGGGAAGAGAAACATGAGAATAGAGATGCTTGGTTTTCATAGCCTATTTACTTAAAGTACCATGTTGCTCCCTAGCAAATTGATGACCAATTTTTGGGAAGGCTTTTGGAGCTCTCAGTCCTTGAGGTTAGGCCTGCAGAAATCCTTGTGGACCATATGAGACATGTGCCATATTCCCATAAGCTTTTAGAGCTCTCAGTCACATCAAACATAAGATATACACCTTATGCCCTTATTTTTATGCACATACAGCCATCTTATGTTTGATGCAAACTGTGGGTCTGAAAATTGTGCAAGGCTAACACCTTGCTGTTTTTTGTAGTTTGGTCTCAATACTGATTTTTCAAGATGTTCTAGATGAGTTTTCTTCAAAATTTAAATTGAATTTATCATTTATTTTACCAATTGGAAAAAGAAAGAAATATATGTTTGTATGGCCAAAGGGTCAATCACTACTTAGTTCATGTGCATATATGCACCCACCTTTAGCACAGTATTTGTTTGCAGGTTTGTGCTGACTTGCACCAGTTGAAAAATGATAGGAATGTTTCTAACTTGAACGGAATTAAATGGTAATCATTGTGAATTAGTCAATAAGAGGGCTAAAAGGCCTAAAAACACAGGCCACCTAGGACTTCTATTTTCTTGATTGCAGGTCTGAGTTTATTTTGAAGTATATAATGCTGTTGTCTTGGATTTGAATTTAAGCATCATTATAAATTTGCCTTCTCTTTGTAGCCAAGTTTAGCTGAATACAAAAATATACAAGTTCTTGTAGATATTGATAGGAAATTGTCTTAGAATATTTGTTCATGTTCTGCAGATGCTGACGATCCACTGAAGATACTGATCAGACCAGACGCATAGGCCTTATAGTATGTTCTCTTCCATCACATGTATCTAGTTAAATAGTTCATGAATATGGGTGTCTAGCATATCACCGTTGTAACTGAAAGCATGAATCATCCTTTGAAGTTAGAGAATATAATATGAAAAAATGATTGCCCTTTTTCATTTTTTTACAAGAAGTTTTAAATTGGTTTAAATGACAGTGAAATTTCTTAGAGCTGTCCAAAACGATTGAATCAACCAAATCACTTTTATGTTGATATTTTTATTGATAAGCTAGTTGCATAAGATGGTTAATACATTTGTTCTGATGCTGCTTGAAGCCACTTTTCTTGTGAAACCCTACTAACTAAAGGTTGCACAAGTTATTAGCATAATGTGTAATTATTTGTTGACTCTGGCATTAATTGGTACTAGACAAGACATCTTTAAAGAAAATGAAGCTGAATTTGGACAAAATTACTGAGGTTTAAATAAAATCCAATATGCATAGTCAAATTTCAAAATTTACCCAGATGATGATCTGCAGAAACAGGCATTAATTGAAGCTGAATCACTCTTTCTTTGCATCTTTAAGCTGTAAAGTTCAAAAAGATCACATACTTTTGATTTATTTATTTATTTTGCTTTTTTCTAGGAAAAAAATACTTATAACATCTGAGTATTGGGCAATTTTTTTTGTTCTCGGACATGAGAAAGTGGCAGGACAATTTCCTTTTTTCACTCCATTGGCATTAAAGTCCAAGAGTTAGCAGAATTGGTTGTCAATCAGATTGGTAAGGCATTCTCATACATAGGTTGAATAATTGATTTAGATATGTGTAGAAAATAATTTGGTAGATTTAATATCACTATTTGCTTCATTTGTAACATGAACTACTCGCCAGATTAATGCCTAAGTATGTAGTTGCAAAAGTGTTAATTGGCTTAGCATATGGTACATATACTTTAGTTTTGTCCAGATAATTTCTTAACTTTCTGTTACTTGTTCATCAGGCAAGATTATCCAGCGAGGTGAATGTAAATACAAGCAACCAGACAATTGTCCACCATGATTGCTACCTGGGGGTGAGCTTTTCTTCACTGTATTGCAGACTCTACCGAATTGCTGCTTCTGTTGCACACTTAAGAAAGCCATTATTTGATACTAAACCTGAACATTGGTTTGGGTTGAAAATTTTGGTGCTCACCAAGAGTAAACATAGTAGTCTGGCTGAAAATACATACATAGTTTATAAATTTTGTCAACAGGATAAGTCCAGTTTGCCATCTGGTTTGGTTCTCTATGGAGGGCACACCCATCCTTTCCAAAAAGAAAGGGTGGTATTTACATAATATTCTGCCTATGTTATGCTGTGGTTTCCTGTACACTCTGAGTGGAAACTGAGCAAGCAGAGATGGAATACGAGGGTTGGCGTAACTTGTGCCAATTCTGTCTCTCGAGTTGGTGCTGTTTTTCTTTTCTTGTTAGTCCCTGTTTTCTCACAAATAAACCACAAAAAAAGCTGCTCTGAAGCATCGAAATACTACAATATATCTAATTGTTATTTAATAACTATAATAGTTTTTAGTCCCTAATAAACAATAATACAAATTAAATTAAAAAGACAAAACTTGATAAATTGTAACTTCATATAGATGTAGAAATCTGCTTGCTCATATCATCAACTGTCAAATCACAAACAAATGCACTAACTCAGGATTCCAATAGCATATTGTATATTACTTTGTTCTAACCTTCAACATGTTTGGTTGATGTTTTATTCATTAGTACCTCTTATATGCTTTTGAAGTACTATTTATACACTTCTTCTCAATGGCCTTAATCACATGATTACAGGCAAGACAGGCTTTGAGAGCAGTGGTGAGGCTTCAAGCTATATTTCGAGGCAGGCAGGTTCGGAAACAAGCTGCTGTTACACTGAGGTGCTTGCATACTCTTGCAGTCAATTCAATGTATTGTCATATATTGTTTTGCATGCCTTTGTGTTAACTATGACATTGATGTTGTGGTTGTTGTGCGGTTGACAATAAATTGACAACCAATTTCTCACAGCCTTCTATGCGAAAACCAAGTTTGGAATAAAAAACCACAAGAGAATACACACCAGTGCGGTAAATAGTATTTTACCAAAGATATTGCTCGGTATGTTCCTAGGTAAGATTAAAGGAGTCACACCGGTCTCACTTAAAACCCAATCTTTCCTAGACAGAACATACACGTGTACTTTTAGTACTATAAACATGCACAAATACACACAAGATCACAAGACAAGAAATTGATACGTGGTTTGGCCAACACTGCCTACATCCACAGAGCACACCAGATATATTCTCTATATCACAAGAATGAACAAAATCTCACACTGTGTATCTCTCACACTCTCAGAAAAATTACACTCAGAAAAATTACATTCTCAGTGTTTTTGATCACTCTCAAAATAATGCTACACTTGTATTTTTCGTGCTCTCTTCTTTGAAATTTTGAAATAACTCTCTTTCTTTTTCTCAAACCTTTCTTCTCTTGCTCTCAAACGTTTTTTGTGTTTAAGCAAATGAAAGGCACGGCTATTTATAGCCATCTGAGGCCCACATTAAATGTGCCATCTTCCTTCTACCCTCATTAAATGGGCTTGCTCCATTCTTGCATTTAATGCACCGATTGTGGGCTATCAAAATAGCCCACAATATTTGACAAAAAACAAGCTTCCTTTAATAAGTCTTCTGGAAGGATCATGACTAAAAGAGAGAGAGGAACAACCAAGGCTCCTTTCGGAGCTCTTCTTGGTGCCAGCACCATGCATGCAGCAACTAATATCCAGCACCCATTAATGAAACAATTCGGCCAGCCATCCTATAGCATAGCCCACAATTCCCTTTCACATGAGCTTTCTTCCTTCATCCATTTTGTCAACAAAATTGGCTTCCTTTAGCCCATGTGGTGCCAGCTCCAAGAAACTCATTATGATGCAATTAATATGGCCATCAACATTGACTTGTGGAATTCCAAGTCATCTACAACAATGGTACGAGACAATGTGTATAAGTCTCAGTGAGGCATTGTTTAGTAGTCTTAATGGGCTTCATTTGAAAATATAGTGATCAATATTTGCGTTATTTGTGCCTTAGTTTCTATTTTTTTGGATCAAGTGATTGTAAGTACTTGTTATATGTCGTGCATCTTATCAATGAAGATATATATATATATCGTTGAGGGTTTATAACATCTTGAATTTTGCATAATTCAGGCTATGGAAAAGAGATTGGTGCTAAAGCTTGTCATGTACACACTGATTTTAATAATTTGCTTGATATCTTTGGACCTTAGCATTCCTTAGGTGTGAGTCAATCTTATGATTTCAAAGCTTTAATTATTGGCTTTGCTCATCTGGTTAAGTTGTCATTTCTTTGTTTATATCAATAGTTAATTCCATTTCTTGACATTCTTGTATGTAGTTCCCATAACTGCTCTCTAACACCCTCTGTTATAAGCTTTTATTTTATTTTATTTATTTATTTTTAAATATATATTTTAAAAAGAGCTTATAACAGAGGTTGTTAGAGAACAGTTATGGGAACTACATACAAGAAATGGAATTTAGGGTTTAGGTATATGTATATATATATATTTTATCATTAGCGGCAACTCTAGGTCACCGCTATTGACTTTTTATTTTTAAAATTTTCTCATATTATTAGCAGCAACATCTAGGTCATTGCTAATGATAGAGAAATAGTGGCGACTCTAGGTTGCCACTAACGATAGAGGAATAGCAGCAACTTTAGGTCGCTGCAATTGACTTTTTATTTTTTTATTTTAAAATTTTTCTTATATCATTATTGGCGACGCCAAAGTTGCTGCTAATGACATACCATTAGCGGCAATTTAGTGGTCACCGCTAATGATATACCAGTAGCGGTGAGCCAGTGACTCTAGTGTTGTTTCAAACCCTTTTTATTTGGCAAAAACAAAATTTATTAGCAGTGACCTGGAGTGGCTACTAATGAAAGCTTTAATTATTGGCTTTGCTCATTTGGTTAACATCTGGTTAAGTTGTCATTTCTTTGTTTATATCAGTAGTTAATTCCATTTCTTGTATGTAGTTCCCATAATTGCTCTCTAACAACCTCTATTATAGGCTTCTTTTATTTGTTATTTTTTTAAATATATATATATAGGGTTAAATAATCAATTAATCCTTAGGGTTTGGAAACTTTATTTTTTCTTTCTTAGGTTTGGAAAGTAACCAAATTAGTCATTTTGTCAGTTGACTATTAGTTGACTTAATGGATTGACATGTGGACCAATTAGAAGTTGATACGTGGCCACCTAATAAAATTTAAAAAAATAAAAAAATATTTTTTTTGAAAAAAAAAAGAAAGACAAAAAGAGAAAAAACTTGTAGCCACCCCGTTGGCCACCCCCAATGGGTACTAGGGGTGGCTCGGCCACCCTCATAGGCCCAAGGGGGTACCCAAAACCCCCCCTAGTGGGTATTGGGGATGGGGCCCAAGTGGCAAAACCACTCCCAAACCTCCATTGGGGGTGGTTTTGGCCACTCCCTTGGGTGGCTCTAATTTTTTCTTTTGTTTTTCCGATTTTTTTTTTTAAAAATAAAAAATTAATTAGGTGTCCACATGTCAACTTCTAATTGGTCTACGTGTCAGTCTGTTAAGTCAACTAACGGTCAACTGGTGGAATAACTAATTTGGTCACTTTTCAAACCCTAAAGAGGAAAAAATAAAGTTTTCAAACCCTATGGACTAATGGAGTATTTAACCTATATTTTACCGCTATTGACTTTTTTTATTTTATTATTATTTTAAATTTTCTCATTATTAGCGACAACCTCTAGGTTGCTGCTAATGATAGAGAAATAGCGGCGACTTTAGGTTGCCACTAACGATAGAGGAATAGCAGTAACTCTAGGTCACCGCAATTGACTCTTTAATTTTAATTTTAATTTTTTTAAAATTTTTCTCATATCATTAGTGGCGACATCAAAGTCGCTGCTAATGACATACCATTAGCAGCAACTCGGTGGTCGCCGTTAATGACATACCATTAGCAGCAATTTAGTGATCGCTGCTAATGATATACTTATAGCGGCGACTCTTGTGTTATTTTGAACCTTTCTTTGGGCAAAAAAATATATATATATTAGCGGCGACATGGAGTGGCTGCTAATGAGGGGTCATTAGCGGCCATCCTGAAAGTCGCTGCTATTTAGCATTACCATCGAATTATTACCCACCACCAAATAACGGCCACATGTTGCCGCTATTTGTAAATAGCGGCCACTTTTTGCTCATTTGCGGCGACTTTGGGTTGCTACTAATGACCATGATTTTTGTCGTGTCTGGATTCCTATAGGCATATTGATATGTTTGTTTGTGTAGCATTTAAATTTTGAAATTATCTTAGATCTCAGTGCCACCTTTTTGTGGATGTAGATCTAGAAGGTGTTAGAAAAATGATTTGTCTTATTTGTATCGTCTGAAAATTAATATGATTTTTAAAATTATTATTAGACATGTGATAGATGATTATTGAATTTTGATCTTTGTTGAAATAGCGCTTTTTTTTTTTTTTTTTTTTAAGGGAAAACATTTCATATTCATTCATTGATGAAAAAATCGTTAGTAAAAGCTCTTACAAACAGAGCAAAAAGCTCTGAAGTAAATCAAAGTCGAAGCTACGAGATTGCAGACGTCAAAGATACATATAATACAATATAACATTCAAGACCTATCAATGGCATCAACATCCACTAACTCATGACTAGTTTTCAATTTTAACAACAGATTTGCACCAGACAGATAGACTCAATCCAATGCATATATAGCTCCTATTCATCGGCCATGAGAGCAGAAAACTCCCACGCCGAAACTCATCATCCTCGACCTAAAAGCCAGGATACTGTTCATATCCACGACCCAAGGTTTTGGACCAAAAGCAAATACCCCACAGATGATCAGGCGGGTAGATCAAGAGAGAGGATAGAGCTTTATTACAAGCAATAAAAATAGGAACAAAAACCATAGGAAAATTGGAAATAGAAATAAAAGGGAAAGAGAGACAAAAGCCAAAAAACCATAAAAATAGAAAGCCAAGAAAAAAAAGAAAAAAAGGCCTCGAGTGAGGCTGCCAAAAAGCGACACAAGGAGGCGATGGATGGAGAGCCATGGGGAAGAGCGATGAATTGGGTTTAAAGGGGGACGGTAGATCGGTTTTAAACTGATATGATCCAAGAGCCAAGCTAGAAACTAGAAAATGACTCAGCGGAGCTAAAACAAAAATGGGACAAAGGAAGGGAAAGAGGCGGAAAGGAAGGGGAAAAAACACCACACAAGGAGCTAGGGGGCATCAGGTGAATAGTCTAGCTCACAAGGTGAAGAGGGGGAGGGGAGGCAGCAAAGGTAAATAGTCTAGAGAATCTTCTTAATCCTATTTCCTTTACATTTGACAAATTTTGAGTATGTTCATTCTAAACTTGTTCCTCATGAGTTGACTATTCTGAAACCGATTGTGGTTTAAGATAATCCATTTGATTTTTCCCAAGCACAATCAAACACCCTTCATGTGAAGGAGCTTTAGTCAACTCTTGTGCTTCCTCTAATTCAATCCTTTGAGGATAAGCACTCCCATTAGGTTTTGCATCCTCTAGAAATTTTGCATTTCTAAACTCAACAATTCTAAGATTGAATGAAGGACATTAAAAACTAAACTCCTTGGAGTTTACTGCATAGCCTATAAAATTCCGTTAGTTGTCCTTGAGTCTAATTTCCTTAGGTGTGGATTATAAATCCTCACTTTAGTAGGACAACCCCATATGTGTAAACAATTTGAACTTGGTTCCATTCATTCCTTAATTTAGGTGTCTTAGGGATAACCCTGAATGGAACCCAATTAAATGTATGCACAACGGTTTTCAAGGCTTCACTCCATTAGGAGAATAGAATCTTAATATTACCTTTCATGTCTCATTTTTCATGTATCTACCATAATACTATCTGCTTCTATCAGATCTTACGATCTTAACTTCCCTTTTGTTTGTTTCTCTACTTCTACCTTATAGGTAATGAAAGCATTTAATGCCCAACCTTATAGAGATACAAAAATAAACCTTGTATAGTTATTACCAAAAGAGATAAGATATCTCTAACTATTTAGGCAAGAAGTAAAAAGGTCTACACTTGTACATGATCTCAAGAATCTCATAAACCCTTTGTTGGCACCTTAGAGTATATAGTTGGCTGCTTTTCCTTAATGCAATCCCATAAATACCAAAGATAATAAAATTCAAGAGTTGTAAAAACTCTATCATTTATCGATCTTTTATTCTTTATAGAGATATATTTCAATCTCAATGCCATAACATAGAGATTTTCTCATTTATAAAGACTCTACTTTATGTCAACATTTATATGCAAGGATTAGTTTTTCAAAAATTGGGATCTAGATCAATTTTAAATAGACTATAAATTTAATATTCCACCAAAAATAATATTCAAACTTGATTTAATAAATTTCTAAAAATTGTGGAATATATAAAACATTATTAATAAAAATTGTGAATTTATAAAATTAATCTATAGGTCCCAACAACCTTCAATTGTAAACAAGTATTATTTAGAAAACCTGCATTATGTTGACAACATGGATTGCTAGACCAAATTTAATCCACAAGAGAGTCAATAAAAGAGATTCATGACATAGTAGATATGTGAGTTTACCTTTATTTCAAGTCATTTATGATACTTTATGCAATCATACTTTATATGCCCGTACTTCTCCTTATTTCATGAGAAACAAGTATCTTAATTGCCATAACACTTTGTTTGCACATTGTTCTCATTCTTTAACTATTGGGCATGATTGCTTATCAAGGTCTTTCCCTTAAGATGAGTAACTTCTAGATTCTCATGTCTTACTCTCTCATCTTCTTGAACACACATGATCAGAAGTTCATTTATTGATCAGATTTTCTTATGTGTGCCACCAGATATTTGGAAAAATGCCATATTGAGATGAGAAAATTAAAAATAAAATTGACCAAAATGACTCAAAAACTCAACCTTTAGGGACTTAATATGCGTCGTTATGTCCTTCATTTCCATAATATACATAGACATGATTTTGAAATTGTAAAAGGTTTTGCTTTAATAGCTTTTCTATTAGGGTGCTAGCCAAAGCCTTATTAGAACTCACTAAATGTTCCACAATGACCTTTCTTTGGCCCTAAAACATTAAGAAATAAAACCCTAATGCTTTCCTTGATATGAGATTTCATGAACGTTGAAATTTAAGTGATTTAAATCACTACAATTGTTCATGTTTAATAATCTCATGTGGTGTGTACTTGATTCCACGGGAGAAGGTGATTCATCCACATGAAACGCCAATTCAACCTCCAAACACCCTAAAGTGAAAAGTACATTTTCTTTTCAATCAGAAAAAATTACTAGTTGAAATTATTGGAACATAAAATACTAATAATTAAAGTAGTAGGAATACATAAATTGACCAAGGAAAGAAATAACTTTATTTAAATTAACCAATGCTAATTTCGTAGTAAATTTCAACCTACTTGTGGGCAAAGATTGCATCACACATAAAATTTACTCTTTATTAATAGGACTAATAAATTTAAAACTTTAATAAATAAAATTTTTCGTATTTGTGGGCTTAAAAGAAATTTTATTTTCAATATTAAATTTACTATCTTATTCTAATTAAGTCATAAAAATAAAAACATCTATGCGGAGATTATTAATTAAATTTATGAATTAATTACAACATGATGTTAATTTTTTATTTTTTATAAAGTTCACATATATATATTTTGATGCAATCATCATTATAAAATTGGGATGTTGTGGTTCTCCCAAAATTATTATGATAATCATAACTTCATTAACATCTAATAACTATACATATGCCAAAATAAAGTTCCCAAGAATAGAAGACCAAACCAACATGGAAGTGGGTAAATAGTATTTTCCAAGGTACAATCGGATAAGTTCTCAGGTAAGTAAGGGGGCACACAATGGCACACTTAAATCCCAAGACTTTTCCTTGTCAGAACTTTCCTAGACATTGTAATTTTGGATAATACCATAAACATTCACTAACATATGTGGCATAGTTAATTATTCGCAGGTCTAGGCACCAAACAATTTTTATTTAAACAATAAAAATAAAAATAATAGATTTAATCTTAAGTCCATGAATTAAAGAAATAATAATTTCAATGCTAAACAATTTAATTATAAAATATATTTAATTGTTATATCGAAGCATATGAAAGTGCATGGCCTAATGGTTAATAAAGGTGGCCTTGGATCTTTGTACATTGAGGACCCAAAAAATAAAAAAAAAATAAAAAAAAAACCCTAGCCCCTATACTATATGGGTTTGAAAACCCTACCTGAAAAAACTTAACTCTCTACTTGTAAACCCTAGCCCCTTGCGCCACCGCCGCCTTCCCCTTCCCCATGCGCCACCATTGCCGCCCCTTCACCTTCCTCATGTGCCGGCCACCCACCCACCATTGATCAATTGCCCCAAACAATGCTGACAGGTAGAAAGCCATGGCACCATCCACGACTTTGAGTTGGGCTGCTGCTCACTTATACAGCCAACGCTGCTTCTGGTAAGGGGAAGACTGGCGCTTTATGCGGCCAATGCTGCTGCCAAGTGGGGAAAAATCGGAGCAGAATGAACAACCAAAGTCACTGTCATTTCCAATGCACTAATGGCAGCTATTTGCTTATCAGAATAGGCGGTCTTGGCCTGCTGCTGCTTCCTCTATGCGGCGAAACGCCTCTGGTTTGCAGCCAAGCAGTGGGTCACGACAGCCAAGGCAGTGGTGTTAGAAATAAAAAAGAATAGATGCACAAGCAATAGTCTTCTCTCAACAACTGTTAGGATGAGAGAGGTAAACAAAGTGAGTTCAGATATATTCTGGATAAATTGATTTTATAATTCATTAAGTAAAACATTTAAATAGATCGACTACAACTGAACCACTTACTCCTAAAAACAAGGAGCCACTCAACCACAACTAGAATAACATGGAGCACTAAATAACTAAACTCCTAGACTCAACGTGCATACAATAAAGATAATGTTGAAACAAATAATAAGCTATTTAATAGGTACCACTAACCCACTACTCAACTAACAAGCTAAGAAATATGAACACATTTTGCATTATTTCTAACACTCCCTTTAATGCAGAATGTTTACAACTTCTAACAAATCTCTAAATTGAATGAATTTATTTGAAAGATATTTGCAAGCTCCTCATTTGTAGCTTCTTGTTGATGTTGCTTTAATTCTTCTAAAATTCTTCTTAGTCAAACAACTTCACAAGTTGTTGAAATTACAGCAATATACTCAGCTTCAGCAAATAATAATGCAGTAGATGATTGCTTCTTTGAACTCTAAACAATTTTTTCCGAACCAAGGCTGAAAACGCACCCATTTGTAGCATCATAATGTCTTTGAAAAAGATCACTTCCAATCAAACTTTGATAAATCCAAGCATCAACCTTAGCTTCTTCAAAATTCAAACTGAATTTCTGATTGGTGTTCATAGGAGTCTTCATTGGGTTGCAATCATGCATCCCATGCATTTCAAAAGAATCACTTCCATACTCCATTCGAGACGTATAAATTCCTTCATCACTTTGTTGAATTGAAGGCAAACCATTCACCTTAAGTGCTTGCTTTTCCCTAACAAGATTGAGAGGAAATATTTTGTTTTTAACCTTAGGGATATGGACTAACAATTTCTACTTGGTTTTGTTTTCATACACATAACATGATAAATCTTTAAACACAAGAGAATAACCTTCTTCTATAAATCACCCCACACTTAACAGATTTGCATCCAAATCAGGAACATACAAAATATTGTATGTGAAGTCCATTCCACATGAGTTCAGCTTTACATTACATTTTCCATGTGCTGAACATATGGTTCCATCACCCATCTTCACTTTGCTTGTCACAAATTTATCCAAGTTAATGAAGGCTTCCAAATTGGGTGTCATGTGATTACTACACCCATTATCAATATACCAATCATCTAGCACAAATTCTTTAATAGAATAACATGCAAGAAACAAGCTTTCTGTTTCATCTTTCTCTTTTTCTTCAGCAAAGTTTGCTTGTTTTTCTTTGAACCTACAATACCGCTCTATATGGCCATAATTCTTACAATAATAACATTGGGGCTTTCAATAAGAATTTTCACCTTCATCACCAGCATCAACTTTTTTTTTTTTTCCATTATGACATTGGTAGTTGTTACTTGAACATCCACCACCTCGACTGCCTCTTCTTCCACGAAAAAACTAGCCTCCATGCCTACTTGTGGTTGAACTCTCATAGGTAGACTCATTAGTCTCACCACTTGTTTTGCCTTTAGAAAACTGTAATTTTGTATAAAATGCAATTTCTATAGAATTTTTTCTTTATATATTTTCATCCTATCTTCATGAGATTGCAAGGAACCAAATAATTCATCAACAGTTAGCACACTTAAATCCTTAGACTCTTCTATGGCAGCCACTACATGCTCATACTTCATAGGCATACTTCTCAAAAAAATTTCAGCAACTTTCTAATTAGATAAATTCTCACCAAATTTTCTGATTTGATTCACAATGTCTAGTATATTAGAGAAATAATCATGCATAGACTCACATTCTTTCATCATCAAACTTTCAAAATTTCTACGAAAAGTTTGAAGTTTTATGGTCAATACCTTGTTATTACCTTGATATCTATTCTGTAATGCATCCCAAGCATCCTTCGACTTTGTTGTAGTAGCAATTCAGGGAAAGATGGATTCAACCACAACTTGTTGAATTAAAAATAACGCCTTGGCATATTTCTTCTGAAACTCTTTGAGTGTGTATGTGGAAACACTCGTTTTTGAATAACCTTTCTCTACTAAATCCTATAGGTCTTGGGAAATAAATAGTCTTCTTTGTACTCCAAATGTCATACCCAACTCCTTGAAAGAGTGGGAGTGATGGCTATGAGGGGTTAACACCGTTGCTTGTCATGAATATAGCTATGATACTACTGGATGTTAGAAATAAAAAAGAATAGATGCACAAGCAATAGTCTTCTCTCTACAACTGTTAGGATGAGAGAGGTAAAAAAAGTGAGATCAAATATATTTTGGATAAATTGATATAATAATTTATTAAGTAAAACATTTAAATAGACTACAATTGAACCACTTACTCCTAAAAACAAGAACCAACTTAATCACTACTAGAATAACATGGAGCACTAAGTAATTAAACTCCTAGACTCAACATGCATACAATAAAGATAATGTTGAAACAAATAATAAGCTATTTAATAGGTACCACAAACCCATTACTCAATTAACAAGCTAAGAAATAGGAACACATTTTGCATTATTTATAACAAGCGGATCATCTCTGGGTTAGCCATGAATGTCCGTGCATTTCAATTTGTTTCTTGTACTCATGGTCGTGGGTTTAGCTCGTTTCTACAATATAGAAACAAGAAATAAAAATATTATTGAAACAAATAAAATATTAACAGCAGACATAAAAAATAAAAAAAAGGGGAAATTACCTTTTACCCCCCTGAAGTATCTACCCATTTTCACTTTTGCCTCCAAAGTTTAAAAAGTGACACTTAACCCCTCCAAACTTTCAAATTGTGGCAATTTAACCCATTTGGCATTTTTATTCCCAAAATGCCCTCATCACATTTTTTAAAAAAAAAAACAAAAATTCAAACGGGGTGGCCAGCCATCACCTATGGGGTGGTTTGGCCACCCCAGCTTATATTTATATATTTTTTTTGGGTTTTTCTTATTTTTTAGGATTTTTTTTGTTTTTTAAGAAAAAATGTGATGGGGGCATTTTGGGAATAATAAGGTCAAATGGGTTAAATTGCCACAATTTGAAACTTTAGGGGGTTTGTCACTTTAAACTTTGGAGGCAAAGTGAAAATCGGTGGATACTTCGTAAAATGTAATTTCCCAAAAAAAAAAAAAATGACTGAGCAAATATAGCCTAGAGAAGGCTCTGGTACCACATGTAATAATTTTATATATAATTAAATGCTAATTAACAATAAAATTAGCAGCGGAATAATTAATTATATAAATACCTCTAGCTATTATTTGCTCAAGTGAAGTGAAAAAAACTCCTCAAAGAACAAAGAATCCAAAATAGTAGAAATACAAAATATAGAAAGGTTTTTCTGACCTATGCTTACCAGTGCAATACCGTGTAAAATGATGGAATACACATCTTATTTATAGGTAGGTCAGGGACCCTCAATCACAACTGTTACCTTATTTATTCCTCCCATCAAGGAATAAAAATCAAATCAATAATTAATTCGGATTATTTGATTCCACAATATAAAATCAATAATGAATTCAAATATTTGTTTCCGTAAGAATCAAATTAATAATTTAATTCAAAATACTTGATTTCACAAAATAATCTTTAATTGGAATAAGTCACTAAACACAGTAATTATATATACTTTATAATCACAATAAATATATGTGACATAAGAGACATACATCAAATGAAATTTCTTACTAAGTAATCATGGATGAATCCTCTTGCTAGCAACTCCCTGTTTTTAGTAGTCAGTGCTTTGCTACAACATCATTTTGCATAATAATCTATCTCCATTCTCTTCCCATGGACTCTTGTTAGTCTTTATTGCTTCATACCCATGATTCTCCTCCATTAATAAACGTTGGTGGTGAAGTTTGTCTTGCTTTTGTGGCTTCTAATTGTCACTTTGTTCAAGATCCATAAAGAACTTGTATGGGGTCCTTCTGGCCCAAAATTTACATTGGGAGGGTGTTTGTTAAACACTAGCACACTCCCCTAAGTTTTTTTTACAATGCATTGTTCACAAATAATTAAAAAAAAAAAATGATTTATATGGAAAAATGAAAAAGTGGGATTGGAAAGTGGAAAAAATTTTTGTAGCGATTTTTTTTTTATTTGAATAGGAAATGATGTGATATAAAAAATGAATGATTTGATATGTTTTTTTTTTTTTGAAAAAATGAAGTGAATAATATGGTAGAATGTGGGGGAATGTGCTATAATAGGGTGTTATTTGACAAACAAGGCCTGGATCGGTGATATTAGACTACATGAAAGTGAGGTGTGAGCTAAGTAGTTGGTTATCTAGCCCGTTCATGAAAGAAGAATTCATGGAAAAAATTAGGGAAAGTATCAAAAATATTTCCCATGAATTCACCTTTTATCAAGAAGCTTATTGTATTTAATTTCAGCTTTATCAAATTTCTATCTGTAATTGAAGACTTCATCAAATAGATAATTTCTTTTATATTTTGTCTCTTCTTCTAACAAAATAGTTACAACATTAATTATACTCCAAAAAAAAAAATTATACATCATAAAAGCTTTTGTAGTTGTGGATGGCAATGGAGGTTGGTAAGAAATTGAAGGAAAATGAATTAAGAAAATGCTTGGTAGTTGGTTGAACTGTTCAAGCATAAGCATTTTCTCCGTCGGGCCTTGATTTAAAAAGAGCCTCGCTTGATTGATATTATTCTTGAGCATGAGGGTGTCAAGTGGAAGCAATGAGCCAAACAAAGTTGGTATAATCATGGAGATTACAACACCCCTTTTTTTCCATACTTGGGCAAATCATAGGCTGAGAGTTAACAAGATTGTGACAATTATTGATGAAGGAGGAAGGGAAAGGAAGAAACAAAATGATATTGGCAAGGCTTTAAGCTGCTTATTTCCAGCAGCTGTTTTCGGCTGGTGATGTGAATGGGGTGGATGATTGTGTTGCTAGTTTGGAGGCTAGAGTCTCGGGGGAAATGAATACAAGTTTCACACGAGATTTCACGATGTTGGAGGTGGAGACAGCCCCTAGCCAAATGCACACACTCAAATCTCATGGACATGATGGATTTTCAGCTTGTTTCTATTAAAATGCGTGGCCCACGGTGAAAGAGGAGGTATGTTAGGCTGTTTTAGGTTTCCTCAATCATGACATTTTTTATGTTGATCTTAATACTACGTATATTGCACTTATTCCTAAGATTAAGAGTCATGTTAAAGTAATTGACTATAGACCGATTAGTCTTTGTAATGTTCTTTATAAACTCATATATAAGGTTCTTGCTAATCGGTTAAAGAAAGTGCTACCTATTGTAATTTCTCCTACTCAAAGTCGTTCATTCCTGGGTGATTGATTACGAATAATATTTTAGTAGCATTTGAAGCCATGCACACTATGAAAGGGAGGATGAAGGGTCGGGAGGGTTATATGGCACTTAAACTAGATATGAGTAAGACTTATGATAGAGTTGAATGAGACTTTTTAGAGGTTGCAATGCGGAGATTGGGGTTTGTGGAAAGATGGATTCATTTGATTATGACTTGTGTTAAAACCGTTACTTATTCTATGTTGATCCATGACAAGCCTTACGGAAGAATCATACCTACAAGGGGATCCTCTGTCTCCATACCTCTTCATTTTGTGTGCGGAGGGTTTGAGTTCTCTTTTACAAAGGGCTGAAGCAAACAGGTGTATTACAGGATTACCTATTACGCGTCGGGGTGGGGAACAAGACTAAATCATTTGTTCTTTGTAGATGATAGTTTCCATTTCTGCAAAGCAACTACTTTGGAATGGTTGCATATTCAACAGATTCTTGAAATATATGAGAATGCATCGGGGTAGAAATTAAATAAGGAAAAAACCTCCATCTTTTTTAGTAAAAACACTCAAAGAGAGGCTAAGGAGCACATACTTTCTATCGTAGGAGTTAGTTCTACTAGAAGGTATGAGAAGTATCTTGGGCTTACATCACTGGTTGGCAAATCATGGGTAAAGGCTTTTATGGGTATTAAGAATTGTATTTGGGAGTGTATTAATGGTTGGAAGGTGAGGTTTCTCTTTCAAGCCGGAAAGGAGGTACTTCTCAAAGCTGTCATTCAATCCATTCCTACTTATACAATGAGTGTTTTTCAATTACCTAAGACATTGTGTAAGGACATAAATTCCATGATGGCTATTGGATGAGTTGGGAGCAGATGGGAAGAGCAAAGGAGAAAGGGGGTATGGGGTATAGGGACTTGGAGAATTTTAATATGGCATTATTGGCAAAAGAAGGGTGGCGGTTATTACAAAATCCTAATTCTTTGGTGTCCAACGTTTTAAAAGAGAAGTATCATACAGGTGAATCTTCCCTTGAATCTGGTTTGGGACATAGACCCTTCTTAGCTTGGCGTAGCATTAGGAATGCAAAGAAGCTACTTAAACAGGGGTTGATCTGGAGGGTGGGGGATGGATCTTCAATTCACATTTGGCATGATCGCTGGATTCCTATGCCATCAACCTATACTATTCAATCTCTGATAAGGTGCCTGGATAGTGAAGCTATAGTTAATGAGCTTATAGATGCAGACACTATGTGGTTGAATATTCCAATTATTCAAGAAATTTTCTTAAAGGAGGAGGCATATATGATTTGTAGTATTCCAACATGTCCTAGGAGGTAGTGTGATAGATTGGCTTGGGAAGGTACCAAGAATGGAGTTTTTTCGGTTAGAAGTGCATATCATTTGGCTAGAGAAAGTGGAGAAGCAGCTAGAGGTAGTTGTTCAGACTCAACAATTGCTACCCTATAGTGGAAGAATGCATGGCATATAAAGGGACCTCCAATGGTAAAGACTTTCTTATGGCAAGCCTGTAATGACATATTGCTTACTCGAGCAAATCTCTATAGGAAATGTATTATTTCCAATCCTTTGTGCCCCATATGTGGTCTGGTAAGTGAGACAGTTGGGCATATTCTCTGGAGTTGCCCTTCGGCCAATGATGTATGGGTTGCATGCCTGACGACCATTCAAAAATGCTCTTTGACAAAAGATACATTTGCTAATATTTTGGAGATGTTACAATGCCGATTGGAGGATGATCAATTGCAACGTGTAGCTGTGATAGCGTGACTGCTGTGGCTGGGTAGAAACAAATTCGTATTTGAAGGTGTTTTTTAGTCTCCTACAGTACTTTCTCCGTTAGTACAAGAGCAAGTGGAGTCTTTTAATGAAGCTAAACTCGGTAGACATGGGTATAGAAACTGTTCACCATCTGCAGAAATGGAACAAACCTCCCTCTGGTGTGGTTAACCTCAATTGGGATGCTGCAGTTAACGTGGGGGAACAAAAGATGGGGTTGGGCATTATAGCACGTGATCACTCTGGTCAAGTGCTTGCTGTTTAATTTTGTGGTGTCAAGGCAATATATTACAGATCCTATTACTGCTAAAGCTTTGGCTGCTTGAAAAATGACTAGAGTTTGTGTGCTCATGGAATTTCAAGAGGTTCATTTAGAAGGTGATTCGCTTGAAGTGGTACAAGTGCTATGTAGGGAGGAATGTACATGGGGGAGGTACGGAACTTTGATTAATGATGCTAATTAAAATCCTGCTACAGCAAGTTCATAGATGGAAAGTTTCTCATGTTAGACGTACCGCAAATGAGGCAACCCATATACTTGCAAAGTTGGCTCTTTCTACTAGTTTTTTTGAAGGAATATTGTGAATATTCATTATCTCAAAAAATCCAAACGGATTACACAAGCAGAAGAGGTTGTTCTCTTCTTACAATATCACCTACACTAAGTGGGGCATACCCCAACCAAGTGGACAGAGTGACATGGGCGGTAGCCAACTGTGCCAGCAAATGAGCTGCACTATTGGCTTCCCTACGAACATGAATAAATCTGGCTTGCTCCAATGTTCGTAACTCAGTATGAATACAGTCAATCAGATGACCAAAGTTATTAAAACATGGGCCTTCTTCTCCAATAGCTTTTATAACTTGCAGGGCGTCACCTTCAAATAATATGTTAGAATAACCCAACTCTTTGCAAAACAAAATAGCATGGACTGTTGCAAGTGACTCTGCCGTGGCTGCTTCAGTGTGTATATTCAAAGACAAGCTTCGTGCAGCAAGGCAGAAACCAGTAGAGTCTCTGACGATGAGTCCAATGCCTACCCTCCTTTCAGACTTATTTATCCTTGCATCCCAGTTCAGCTTGAGCATATTCTCTGGCGGGGTTCCATTTCACTTCCACTTTTGTCCCTTGGCACTTCATCCAGAATGCGTTGGAACTCTTCAAGGGAATTTTGGGCTTCCCGTAGCAGCTGTGTTGGGTGAGAGAAACATTCCCCATGGATCACAGAGTTCCTTCTAAGCCAAATTTTTCTGGCCGTGACAGCAAAGAACTCCAACTCCTCTTTGGTGCACCTTCCCATTAGTACTTCGAAAAATTCTAAAAATCTGCCTTCAATTGTTCCAAGCTTTTGTAGACTTCTTGGGCCTCCCCCCCACACATCCTTTGAGGATGGGCAGCTCCAAAGAATGTGCTCCACGGTCTCATCCTCATTTTCACAGATGGGGCAGCCTGTATCATTAATGACCCCTTTTCTGGTGAGATTGGTTCTTGTCGGTAGTAGGTTGTGCAAAGCCTTCCATAGAAAATGTTTGACCACGTTTGGTACCTTTAAATTCCATATTTCTTTCCAGTTCCTCCCCTCATCTGGTTTGGACATGCTCCCTTGTAGATTGGCAATATTTTCCATCTCCATGTAATAAGCACTGCGGACTGAAAAAATACCATTTTTTGTTCCTCGCCAAATGATTCTATCCTTAGCTGGTAAAGGACTAAGGGGTATGTTCCTGATCATCTCAGCTTCCTCCTCTAAGAAGATCTCCGAAATAAGTTCAACATTCCACGTCCTTGTAGCCTGGTCAATAAGTTCCGATACACGTGCTTGGTGGTCAAGAATTCTTCTCGGTGAGATGGTCTTATAAGTGGTGGGTCTTGGCAGCCATTTGTCATTCCAAACATAAATGTTGTTTCGATTCCCAACCCTCCATAGCAGCCCATTATTGAGGACCGGTTGAGCACTCATGAAGCTCCTCCATAAGTATGACGGACGGTTACCCAATTTAGCTTCCAAAATGGAGCTAGATGGGTAGTATTTTGCTTTAAGTATTTTTGCCGCTAGGGAGTCCGGAGCTTGCAACAATCTCCAAAGCTGTTTTGAAAGTAAAGCTTTATTAAACACTTCCAAATCCCGGAATCCAAAACCACCTTTTGCTTTTGACGTTCCCATTTTTGCCCAACTCATCCAATGAATTCGGGAAGTATTGTCTTTATGGCCCCACCAAAACCGTTGCATCATTCCTTGTATCTCCTTGCACAATGTTTTTGGAAGCAAAAAAACACTCATACAATATGTAGGTATCGCTTATAGCGCTTTGATAAGAATCTCCTTCCGCTTGTCAAGAATTTTGTCTTCCAATTATTGAGGCAATTCCAAATTCTATCCTTAATGCTTGCAAAGGCTTGTGTCGAGACTTGCCCACTAGTCGGAGCCCTAGATATTTATCGTAGCTTTGAATGGCTTGCAATCCCGAGAGTTGTGATATTTCCAGTCTTTTTTCATTGCTTGTGTTGCGACTGAAGAAAATGGAGGTTTTATCCTTATTTAATTTTTGCCCCGATGCTGCTTCATATTTCTCCAGAATTTTTGTTAATTTCCTCCACTCAACTGAATTTGCCTTGCAAAAAATTAAGCTGTCATCTACGAAAAAAAGATGGCTCAAAGTGGCCCTTTTTTGGAGGTAGGCACCCCAGTCAACACCCCTTTCCTTTCTGCTCTTGTCAGCAATGCACTTAGAGCCTCCGCACACAAAAGAAACAAATAAGGGGATAACGGGTCCCCTTGACGAATCCCTCTTGTAGGCTTTATGTTTCCAACCGGCTGCCCATTAACAATAACTGAGTAAGAGACAGATTTTACACAACCCATAATTAAAGCTATCCATACTTCCGGGAACTCCATTTTCCGCATGACCGCCTCCAAAAAATTCCACTCGACTCTGTCGTAGGCCTTACTTATGTCAAGCTTTATGCCCATATAACCCACTTTGCCCCACATTCTAGATTGCATGGAATGTAAAGTCTCGTATGCCGCTATAATATTGTCTGTGATAAGTCTTCCCGGTATGAAGGCACTTTGATTAGCCGAAATGAGGTGTGGGAGAGTCACCTTGAGTCGATTTGCCAAAACTTTAGCAATAATTTTGTAACTGACATTACAGAGGCTAATCGGTCTGAAATCAAAGACACTCATAGGGGCTGTTTTTTTTGGTATCAGAGCTATGTGTGTAGTATTAATATTTTCTTCCATTCTAGCTCCATTCAAAAAATGTAAAACAACTTTGCATACCTCCGGACCAACTGTACTCCATTGTTGTTGGTAGAAATCAGCCGAAAAACCGTCTGGACCTGGAGCCTTGACTGGAGCCATCTGCATTAGAGCTTGGTGAACTTCATCCTCCGTGTAATTAGCTACCAGTCCAGCTTTCATTGATTCTGTCAACCGCCCTTCAATAGCATCTGTGCAATCGGCAGTGTCATGGCCATTGGATGATGTAAATAAAAATTGGCTCTTTCTACTAGTGAGGAGAGGTAATGGACGAAGAATTTTCCTTCATGTGTCCGAGATATTGTAATTGCTTAAGCATATTTTGATTAATGATATTTGATATCCTTTCCAAAAAAAAAAAGCCTTGCTTCGCCCAAGCTGCTAGGCCATAAATAAAGGCATGGGTTGAAATGAAATATATTAAAAGGTTAAATACTAAAATCTCTATATGGTTTAAACTCTTTATTTTTTGTCTCTTAGGTTTTCATTTTTATTATAGGAGTTGCATGTGATTTTCATAAAGACAAAAATAGTACATCTGTTAAAATTTCGTTTAAAACTTAATGGAACGTCACGTTAACACCTATTGAATTGCGCCATGTGACCTATAATGAATTTTTTGATTTGTTCGTTAAAAAAATATTAATTTTTTTTCAAAAACAAAAATAGAAAAAGAAAATTAAAAAAATTTGGGTTGGCTAAAACCATCTACCACCCCTAAACTGGTCAATACATCCAAATCTCACTATCATACAAAAGAAAATTAGACAAAAGAGAAAATACTCTAAATTCTCTAAGTCACCGTGTCGCCAAAACAAATGGTGAGAACTTTGCTAAGCATACATAATTCACATATCCATATAATTTATTTATTATATCTCTCCCCCTCTCTCTTTCTTTAATATTTCCTTCTCTTTTTTTTAATGTTTATTCTTTCCCTTCAACAGTTTTTGCCACTCTCTCGTTCTTTCAAGCAACGATTTTTGTCATTGACTAACATACTTGTGTCGAGATACACATCCTTGCACACTGCACCTTAATATATTAGCTTAAGAAGGAACTAGAAAGTAATTCCTTCACTATGGCTGCATACAGTGGTGGAGCCAGGATATTCATCTATAAGGGGCATAAAAATTTTGATAATAAAAAAATAAAATTGAATACAAAATACAACTAACGGAAGAATAAAATAATTCAACAAAATTTTCAATTATATTATAAAACATATAAATATAACTTATAATTTGTTTTGTCACGATTAGCACTACTTCAATTGATCTTTAATCTTTTTGGATTAGAAAGATAAAAACAAAATATGGCTTAAAAAGTTAGAAACAACATCATGAAAAAAATTAATTTACATGAACAATTTAAATTTAAATCTAAAAAATTATATACCTCGTTGAAGTTGAAAATTGGAAAGTGAAAAAAACAAAACACAAAGTTGCCAAGTGATAAGTCCTCATGAGTCAAGATTCCAGAAGAAAATGCAGGAGATTGGAATCTTCAAGAAGACAAGAACTAGAAGAAAATAAAAAAGATTAAGGAGAAACTGTAGTAGGGCAAACGGTAGCAAAAGAAACAAAACAAAACTTCTTTTTTTTTAGGTTAAAAATGTATCACACTAGGCCCACTTTTTTTTTTTTTTATTCTTTTCTTTTTTGGCCCATGGGACGTGTATCACTCTTTTTTTTTTTTTTTTGGCATGCTGTACAGCTTTGCTGCACATGTACCTTTTTTATTTTTTTATTTTGGTTCATTTTGGCATGCTTTAGAGCCTATACTGCTATACACATGTACTTTTTTTTTTCTTTAATGAAACGGTGTGCATTAGTATCTCAACTGTTCATCTTCCTCCTTCCACGAAACTGTTTCCAGCGTCAACCATGGCTCATAAAAAAAAAATTAAAAAAAAAAACTTATATAAAAAAAACTGTCAAATTCATGGCTAAAGGTCAAGGACTCAAGGTCTAGGGGGCATCATTTATAACTGAAAGGGGTATAATTTTTTTTACAAAGGCAATAATAAAATTCTTAAGAGTTGAAGGGGGCATATGCCCCCTTCAACCCCCCCTCCCTCCGCCACTGCCTGCATACGAATTTGTTATTATCAGTTTTTGTTGTTTGTCTAAGTTACATTACATCCACATGCATTTTGTATTGAGAGTTTATTGCGTTAGAAACATATATAACTATTTTTAAAAAATGACCGTTAAAAAAAAAAAAACTAATTGGAAGAAATATGGTCGAAAAAATACAATCCTAAAAAAAAAAATAAAGAAAGATTAAAAAAAAATAACAATAAAAAATTTTAAATGATATAAAAAAAGGATAGATAATGGATGTATGGTGCCTTTCAAAACCCAGTCATTAGCCAAATTAAATAAAATAGGTTTTAACTAGCTATTTTGCATAAAATTTTAGATAAACCAGTGCTAAATACTTTATTAATTTTTCATGGTCTATATATCGTGCACAATGGGACAAACTTCAAACCCCAAAGTGGAAGACTAATGTAAATAGCAGATGTGATTTCTTTTTATTGTTCGTGGTCTATGTCTCTTCGGATTTATTTTGTAGTAGGTACTCCAAGAGTCGTCGGGGTTGTCATGTCACAACGTTGGTACAAAATATTATGAAAGTTTGGTGTGAATTTTTTGTTTAAATAGTAATAAATATTGGTTGATGGAATATAAATGTGAAATGAAATCTGTTTTTTTTTTTTTTTAGAGTAAAGTGAAAAGTGACCAACACAAATTGAATTTGATATGTCGTGTAGGTAAGAATAGGTGCAAATGAGAGGTAATGTTTCAACCCCCTATCAAAATAAATGATTAGAAGAAGAAACAATATATGCATATTAGAAGAAATTAAAAATCACAGGATTTCTCATGGGCATATGTTTAAGAGAAAATAAAAATCAAACGTGAAGAGTGGGGACTGAAGAGACACAGGCCCACAAGTATGGTGTAATCAGTAAAATATGGTGAGTGTCATATCAAATAGTAATGACAAAAAAAAAAAAAAAAGAAGCATAAATATAAAATCATTCAATTTAAATTAATTAGTTTAAACTTTCAAGATAAAATATTAAAATTGTTCACTTTTTTGACATGGAAAAAAAATGTTCACTTTTTTGAAATAAAATAAAATAAAAATGTTACATCTTCTTTTTATCTTTCATGGGCTATGTTTCTTTAGATTTACTTATTCTTAATCAGTAAAGAGAGTTGGTATACTTATTTAAAAGAAGGGAAAATATATAATAACACCTTAGGTCTGTCTTCCGAAATTTTAAAATGTTTAGATTTTTTTTTTTTCAAAAATTTACTCCCTAGATGTAAGAAAACTAAAATAAAATCCCTGCCGTTACATTTTTGGTAACGGCCGTTAAGAGATCCAAAACACACCGTTTTGATTGATTAAAATATTAATTTTTGAGAATTTAATTTTAAATTTTTTAATCTAAAAATTAAAAAGAAAAAGAAGAAGAAGAAGAAGAAGAAGAAGAAACTAAAATAAAATCCCTGCCGTTACACTTTTGGTAACGGCCATTAAGGGATCCAAAACGCACCGTTTTGATTGATTAAAATATTAATTTTTGAGAATTTAATTTTAAAAGAAGAAGAAGAAGAAACTAAAATAAAATCTCTGCCGTCACACTTTTGGTAACGGCTGTTAAGGGATCCAAAACGCACCGTTTTTTATTGATTAAAATATTAATTTTTGAGAATTTAATTTTAAAAGAAGAAGAAGAAGAAGAAGCTGGTGGCCGATCCACCCACATGGCCTAAGGAAAATCCCTGCCGTTACACTTTTGGTAACGGCCGTTAAGGGATCCAAAACGCACCGTTTGGATTGATTAAAATATTAATTTTTGAGAATTTAATTTTAAAAGAAGAAGAAGAAGAAGAAGCTGGTAGCCGATCCACCCACATGGCCTAAGGGGGTGGTTTCGGCCACCCTGTTAAAGGAAAAAAAAAAAAAAAGAAATGAAAGAAGAAGAAGAAATCGTTTATGGAAGCCTGAGACTTGGTGATGGCATTTCTTGATCGCCTGAAGACCTATTTGAACTCACCAGAAGGCTCACTAAAGGAGCCCGTAGCTGGGCTCGTGAAGATGCCGGTTGACCGGTGGTGGTCGAGCCACCCCAATGGCCTAAGGGGTGGTTTCAGCCACCCTGTTAAAGGAAAAAAAATAATAATAACGGCGAACCAGCATCTTCACGAGCCCAGCTATGAACTCCTCTAGCGAGCCTTCTAGTGAGTTCAAATTGGTCTTCAGGCAATCAAGAAATGCCATCACCAAGTCTCAGGCTTCCATAAACGGTCTGGTGGTGGCCGAGCCACCCCAATGGCCTAAGGGGTGGTTTCGGCCACCCTGTTAAAGAAAAAATAATAATAATAACGGCGAATCAGAATCTTCATGAGCCCAGCTACGAGCTCCTCTAGCGAGCTTTCTGGTGAGTTCAAATAGGTCTTTAGGCGATCAAGAAATGTCATCACCAAGTCTTAAGCTTCCATAAACGATTTCTTCTTCTTCTTTCATTTTTTTCTTTCTTGAGGTGGAAACCACCTTAAACATGTGGGGTGGATCGACCTGATTCTTCTTCCTCTTCTTCCAGGTTACCACCCCCTTAGGCCATGTGGGTGGATCGGCCACCAGGTTCTTCTTCTTCTTCTTCTTCTTTTATTTATTTTTATATAATTTTTAGATTAAAAAATTTAAAATTAAATTCTCAAAAATTAATATTTTAATCAATCAAAACGGTGTTGTTGGGTCCAAAACGGTGCGTTTGGATCCTTTAATGGTCTACTAAAATGCAGAGATTTTATTTTAGTTTTACATCCGTGAGTAAATTTTGAAAAAACCTAAACATTTTAAAATTTTAGAAGGCAGACCCAAGGTATTATTACATATTTTCCTTTAAAAGAAAAAAGAAAAAAAGAAAAAACAGTAAAAAACAAAAAGAGAGTAGGTACTCGAGTAAAGTCTTCTCTGATTTTGCCTTATACATGAATAAAGTATTAGATACTCTAAAGATCACTCATATGAATTTTTATTTTTATTTTTATTTTTTAATTTTATTTAATTTTATTTAAATACACTTGGGCAGTCCCATTAATAAAGCAAACGTTGCTTCTTTTTTTCTTTCACATGTTCTATTTTCTTGGATATCCACAAAGTCACGTCACAATGTAAAATAAAATGTTAGCAATTTCATATTGAGATACAATTTTAATATATCTCAATATGAAAGTACCTATATTTTATTTTAGGGAAAATTACATTTTATCTCATGAACTATCTATCAATTTACATTTTTATCTCTAAAGTTTCAAATGTGACACTTAATCCCCCAAATTTTTAAATTGTTGTAATTCGACCATTTTAACTTCTTTTTTTTCAAAATGCCCCCATCACATATTTTATTTTAAAAAAAATCCAAAAAACAAAATACCAAAAGGAAATATGCCCCCATTATATATCTGTATAGTGAATCTTTTTTTTTTTTTTTGAATTTTTTTAAAATAAAATATGTGATGAGGGTATTTAGGAAAAAAAAAAAAAGAAAGTCAAAATGGTCGAATTTCAACAATTTGAAAATTTGTGGGGGTCAAATGTCACGTTTGAAACTTTGGAGGTAAAAGTACAAATGGATGGATAGTTCAGGAGGATAAAGTATAATTTCTCCTTTACTCGAGCAAAAAGTTGTGGTTAAAATATTGAGACATATGCTAGGTCTTCTTAAAGTGTACATTAAACCCAAAATCAATGATTTTTCTTATATGCTAAGGAGTTAACATATATTAGTTAAGAAGCTTGAATGTATAACATTCAGCGCTTATCAGTATCAAAGCCAGGGTTATGGGTTCGTGTCGTGGGAGTGTCATGTTGAGGGAGGGATTGTTAAGGTTTAACAATATCACTCTGCTCACTTTGACGGTTCTGAAAACATGTCTTACAGGGTGCGATTTCAAATGGCATAAAAAGATTTGGCTTCCTTTACTAGACACCAATTGATTGTTAGATGAGATGGTCAAAGCCCCTGATCCAACATATGTGAATGTAACACTTAGACAAAAATGTTAAAAAATGACAATAATGTTAAGGAACATTTCTCTTAAAAACATATATTTTAACAGTAATTAAAGAGAGTAAATATATAGAGTTAATCCAAAAATCTGACTTTGGTCAAAGCAGCATGCCATCTACCGACAACCGAAGGAGTTAGGTTTGAAGCATCAACGACATTGTAACAAGGAAGGAGGACGACGCTGGATTTTCTTGGTCTTTTTTTATTTAATTCAAGTCCTCGGATTTTCTTGGTCTTTCTTTATTTAATTCAGGTCCTTGATGTAGTATTTTCTTGGTCTTTCTTTATTTAACTCAAGTCCTCGACCCCGGATTTTCTTGGTCTTTTTTTTTTTTTAAATTTAATTCGAGTCCTCGGATTTTCTTGGTCTTTTCTTTATTTAATTCAAGTCCTCTACTGATTGCCAATAAAAAAATAAATTAAAAAAATTAAAAAAAAAAGGTCCTCTAGGATCCTTTACAATTTTAAAGAAATTGTAAATTTTTATATTGTAATTTCTAAGCATCTAAATGTTTGAAAAATAAAACATATTAAAAAATGTGGCATATTATTAAGGCGGCTAGAAAGAACTTGTTTCTCAAAAGTCTTCTTCTTCTTCACTTTTATAGAAATACTTATTCTTCAGAAAATTAAAATATAATTTTTGGCTAAAGTTTTTTTACAACTTATAAAACAAAAACCTGATGAAAATATAATCAATTCTTAGCTGAACTAACATTTCACATTTTTAATATGTGATATTTTTTAGGTGTTTCAATAAATAAAAATTTCTTAACTTTCATAATTTGAAAATCTACGATTTTTCGTAAAAGTAAAAGAAATCCTAATCCATTCACCTACTCTAATCAGGAGAAGGGGAGAGTGAAAATGCTTTAGAAGATAAAAGCCTCTTTAAATAAAATATTGCATCTATTTTTAAATATTACGTTCAAAATCTACTCTAATCAGATTTGGTCGTCTTGCCAGCAAAGGAGGTCCAAAGTAGTCATCATGAGACTATTTTTTGCAATTTAGCCCCCAGATGGGCCTGAGATATGCATCTCTCCAAATAATGTTATGAGAAATATTAGAGTTATCTTTGACTCATCTCATCTAAAATAACTTTTAAAATTACTAATGGATCAAAATTTGATAGTAATTATCTCAAATTGAATGATAATTTTAAAAATCACATCACATTTAAGAAAATTCAAGAAAGACTCTACTCCTCCTCGTTATAGTATATTACTCACATGTCTAACTGTAAAACTTAGAACTATAAGGAAGGCTGTTAGTCCAGCTTTTCACACACGTCCTAACCTTTATTGCTGTAGTGTGATCGCTAAAGACCATTTTTCCACTGGTGAGACTAAATTCAGTAAATTGTTCAGAAAATGTTTCTAATTCTTTTCTAGTATTTTTTTTTTTCTCTTTCCATTTGAGTTTTAAGTCTTATATCATTACATAATGTTTATCCTATTCTATTAATAATTTCTCCATAGGTTAGAGTAGTCTAATCTGAATCTCTAACCTTTTGTCCAATCACCACAACATTTGTCAGCAAAAAATAATTTGCTAGTTTGTATATGTATAATCTTATAACGTCTGAATGAGAAGATTGAAAAAAGATGGAAATCTTTTTTTCTTTCCCAGTGAAGGAGACTTCGGATCCTCTGAACAAAGTATTTTATAAGGCTATGCTATTTATTGAAAAAGAAATGATTCAAAGATGGTTATTTAATATACTTAAAAAAAGAATTATTTTTCATTCTCATGTTATCCCCATTATATGTCACACAATTTTTTATTTTATATTCTCTTCAATATAACATTCTATATATATATATATAACTGTTGACACTCATGCAGCACATAAAAGACACCTTTTTAAGAAAAAGACTCCCCCACCCAAACCCATTAGAACTCCATTGGTTTATCCATACAAATATGTCTAATTGGCTTGTGTAATCTTTAATTTAAATGGGGTGAATTAATGGAGTCAATATTCTAATTTAAGATTTTTTGCTCTAATATTATGAAAAATCACCACTTATCTTAAAAACTTAAGTTTATAAGAAGTTGTAAATTTAATCATTTAATCAATACCTTAACAAATGTTTTACAAGTCCATACATACAACAATGAAAGAAGAGAACCTCTAAAGGACATTAAAATTTTCTAAAATTTAGATAATCAAATTACATTTTACTTCCTTATTTAAATAAATTTTACAATAACTTCCTTATTATTTTTATATATGGTTCAAATATTATTTCAAAAAAGATAAATTTTTTTATATTAAAATAATATTAAGGGAAGGCCATCCTAAAATGTTAGGGTAGCATGCAATTTTGGTCCTCTTGGTGTTCTCAAAAGATAAACTCTTGCTCGTTTTTCCACAAGATCAAACTTCTTTTTTCTTTTTGGATCCTCACAAACATAAATTATTCTAACTTTTGTGTTCTTTGAAATGAAGAAGAAAATATAGGATTTTTTTCCACAAGATCAAAATTTCTTTTTTTTTTCTTTTTGGATCCTTACAAACATAATTTATTCTAACTTTCTGTGTTCTTTGAAAGAACAAGAAGAAAATATAAGACATTTTTTTCCACAAGATCAAACTTCTTTTTTCTTTCACCAAAGGTGTTGAGTAAATTCATTTGCATAGCCAGTTAGAATACTTTATGTCTGTGAGGCTCAAAATGAAAAGAAGGTTGATCTTTGTGAGACAATGTCCTATGTGACACAAAAAGTTAAAAATAATTTTTCTTTGTGAGGATCCAAAAAGAAAAAGAAGTTTGATCTTGTGGAAAAAAATGTCCTATATTTTCTTCGTCTGTACAAAGAAGACAAAATGTTAGAATAATTTATGTTTGTAAGGATCCAAAAAGAAAAAAGAAGTTTGATCCTATGGAAAAAATGTCCTATATTTTCTTCTTCTTTTTAAAGAGCATAGAAAGTTAGAATAAATTATGTTTGTAAGGATCAAAAGCAAAACAGAAGTTTGATCTTGTGGAAAAAATGTCCTATATTTTCTTCTTCTTTTCAAAGAACACAAAAAGTTAGAATAAATTATGGATCCAAAAAGAAAGAAAGAAAGAAAGAAAAATCTTTGAAATTGATAAGCGCTGAATGTTGCACATTCAAGCCCCTTAACTTGTATATGCTAACTCCTTATAATTGTTATTTATTTGATTTTGTTTTGTTTCTGTGTTTCAGGCCAAATGCAAGAATTCCATTGAAAATTGGGCTTAAAATGACAAATTGCAGCCATGTGCCTAGGATCAAGTGCACTGCACTCACGCAGCTAGCTTGGCGCACTTGTGCTGGCGCATGCTAGGCTCGAGCACACTCAGGCATGCACAGTACGGCAGGCGCCCTTTTGACAGCATGGACTAGGTTTTCAGTCTCCCACTTGAGCTAGGAGATTGACCTACAAATTATTTAAGGCTTTTAGGGTTTCTAGGGTTTTCCTACTCCCTATAAATATGCCTCTTACCTTGTAAAAAAGGGAGACCACTTCCTAGAGTTAAAAATCAGAAAACTATCTTGGGAGCTGAGAGGATCATGAGCGACTAAAACTCTTTTTGGGGTATTGATGTAACTCTTTTCCAAACACAATGGTTTGATTGTATTTTATTTCTAGTTTTTTAATTTATGCATGTTGATTGTATAACTATGAGAATTGCAACTATTGATTTTTGTTCTTAATTTTAAATGCAATTGTTCTTAATTTCAAATCAATATTAGTGAAATTCTTATCTTAGAAAATCTTTTACTTCTATTGAATTGAAATCATTTTTATTTTCTGTGATTATAAGATTGATGATTATACAATGGTTTTTAATTGACATATGATCAATAAGATTAGATAAGCCATGCCTTAGAAAAACGGATCGTACTACACCCTAATTTAGTGTAATTTAGGTAGACGATCCATGCCAATCAAAGATGGGTTATGCTATTCCATTGATTGTATGAAATTTGTTAAAGAGTTAAATAATTCATATTTAGGAAATACAGGCTGTACTGTATCTTAGTGGTTAGATGAACGATCCGTGCTAAACAAATATGAATTATTCACATTCTTTAATAAGATGTTATCTTGTTTATTTATAACATGCATAAAATGAATTTTTAGAATTAAATATAGTTAATCATTGATGTGCGGATCATGATGAAGTCAATACCTTACTCTTTCTCTCTTATATTCACTCTTTCTTTTTACATTTATTTTATGCACTTTAAATTTACGCAAACAAATCAATCTCCTTTTTATTAAGTTAACTTTAATTCTTACAAATATGATAACAAAACCCTTGCAATCTTTGAGATTCGACACCCTCAATATAGCCCTATCCTACGGGATTCGTATTATTGCAAGTGTTAGTTTTTATAATTGATATTTTTTGTCACAAAAATACCACTTCAGAGACAATAATGTCCTTTATTTAATTCTTCTTCTCAAAACGTGTATGTTTGTGATGACATAGATATCCAAAAACAAAACAAACAAACAAAACAAAACAAAACAAAAGTTAGTTAATGTGGACAAGCCCATAATAAGATTCCAAGATGTAAACAAATAAATCACAGTACCACGCACTGGCCTACCAAACATTACAAGCCCTAGCGCAATTGCAAATTTGATCCAATCCTATAAATAGAGGACCGCCCAATCTCGCCATTTAAACTTTAAAGCCTATATTAACTTTTAACTTTCTCACTCACTATCACCTCTCCTATATATAATGGATTAGAGTTTGAGGGATGCTACTCAGCAAGGAAGCATTGATGACTTGTGCGCATTGATACTTAGGGATGCAAAAATTCTGGATAAGATCAACGAGATTCCATTTGTTGATACTCCTTTACATGACGCTGCATATGCAGGACACACCCAATTTGCCATGGAGATCAGGAGATTAAAGCCATCATTTGCTAGGAAGCTTAATCAACATGGCTTCTCCCCATGCACCTTGCTTTGCAAAACAACCAAACTCAAGTGGTACTCCAGCTACTTGATATGGATGAAGACCTTGTTCGTGTCCAAGGAAGAGAGGGTAGGACTCCTTTGCATTATGTAGCTCAAACAGGAAACCTCCATCTTTTGACCGAATTTCGCAAAATTTGCCCTGTGTTTATTAAAGATGTAACAATTCAAGGAGAGACGGCTTTCCATATTGCACTGAATAACGACCAACTAGATGCTTTTCATCTCCTTGTAGGATGGCTTCAACAGATAATGTTTGCAGATGCCTCGTCAGTTTGGGAAAAGAAATTGCTAAACTGGAAGGATGAGGAAGGCAAAACTCTTTTCCACATCGCAATAATGAAAACTTTACCCCAGGCAAGTTATCTCCACTCATGGTTTTTTTGTTAAAGTATAGATTGTTTTTTTTTTTTTTTTTTCGTATGAGTTTATTAAGCTTTTAGGACAAATAGTAATTAAATATGATATCAGAGTTTGAATCATGTCTCCATCAATTCACCTTTAATTTAATTAAATATTTCACATGTTGGACATCACCTACTACAATAGAGTTTGAGCCCACATGTAAGGAAAATTATTGAAATATTAATTAAATTTACTTATTTTTATGAGCTTAAACTTTTAGGTCAAATGGTAATTTAGCATTTCTAATATCGAAAATTGAGTCAGCATCTTAGGGTCTATCTTGTTGCTTGAAAGGATGATACTAAGGATTTAATTTCAGGAACATGCTCCAAATGATTTCACTTGAGCTCATAATAATGATATTTATGTTCTCTCTTCTTTCTTTTTTTTTTTCATTAATTTGTAACATTATCTTATCCTTGTCTATTTGTAAACTATTTTAAATAGATGGGATCGATAATAGTGCATCACTATATCATACAGGTTGTGAGACGGTTATTGGATGCTAGAGTTGATACAAACGCTAAGAATTTACAGGGTGTTACAGCTTTGGACATTTTAGAAGGGCAAGCGTTGGTCGGCAACAATAATGATGAGATCTGGGATATGTTAGCTTCTTCTGATCTTCCAAGGGTTAGATCTCATATCATGAAGTTTAACTCATACCTCTCGTCTTGTTTTGCATCAAGTTAGAGATAATATTTAATGAACATGATAAATTAAATGTGTTGTTAGAGGTTGTTGTACTGCTTGTAACAACCACTTAGCTATAAAACGACACTAATGCCCAGAGGAGTTTGGCAAGATAACTACAATCTTCTCATAGATTAAATGATTAAATTTATTTATTTTATTCGCTTAAACAAGCAGAAGTATTAAATATTAATTAATTAATTAAATTTATCCTTTCTACTTTAGCTTTATCATTGTTGACTCAGCAATCCTATAAATGATGAGCTAATTATCTCATTTGCCCCATAACTAACAACTCTACTCATATTAGCTGCATTAGTCCATAGTTTTGATATTTTACTGCTTAACGCATTTTATTTGATTGCTTGACTCTCTTTATTTGATTGCATGACTCTCTCTAAATTGATTAATTAGAATATGGAGAATAATGCTGCTGATTTAAGGGATGCTGCTCAACAAGGAACCATTGATGCCTTGTACAGATTGATACATAGTGATGCAAATGTTTTGGATAGGATCGATGACATTCCATTTGTTGAGACTCCTTTACACATAACTGTATCTGCAGGGCACACCTATTTTGCCTTGGAGGTTATGAAGTTAAAGTCGTCATTTGCCAAGAAGCTTAATAAAGATGGCTTCACCCTTGTGCACCTTGCTCTGCAAAATAAACAAACCCAATTAGTGCTCCGACTAGTTGATGTTGATAAGGAACTTGTCCGTGTTAAAGGAAGGGATTGTGTGACTCCTTTGCATTCCACAGCTCAACTAGGAAACCTTGATCTTTTGGCTAAATTTCTAGAAGTTTGTCCCGAGTCTATTAAGGATGTAACAATTCGAAAAGGGACTGCCCCACATATTTCCCTCAAATATGACATGTTCGATGCTTTTCAGCTCATTTTAAAATGGCTTAAGCAAGCTTTGTTTAAAGATGCCTCATTGTGGGAGAAGAAATTGCTATATTGGGAGGATGAAGAGGGCAACACTTTGATGCACGTTGCTGTAAACAAAAATCAAACCAAGGTAAGTCCTTTGCACTCAAGTAGTCTAGTAAAGGAGAATAAAGTTACTATAATAATGGAGGTCTATCATGTTGTGCAAAGAGGTGGCTCTTTAGGATTCAATCTCCAAAAATTGACCTCAAAATGTCACATAAGCTTTTCGGTGTGTATTTGCTTTGGACGCAAATTTCTTTCAAATTGATTTGAAAGATGTTTCTTTCAACATACTTTAATAAGTAAAACAAGTGTCCTTTACCATGTTTGAGTTTCTCAAAAATTAATGTTTGGATTCTTTAGGCTAGTAGATTGACAATAATTGTCAAGAATATTAAAGAAAACTTGTGAAAAATGACATTTGGCACTTATTAGATTATGTTGGAGGAAATTTTATTCAAACAATTTGGATGAAATTTTTGTCCATTTTATTTTTATTTTTGTGGGTTCTAAACTTTTGTTTATCAATATTTGGATATTATTATTTTCTTGAGGGGAGTGTTTGGCTGAGTAATTATGGATCTCTACTTCTCTACATCTTTCAGGTAGTGCAGTGGTTACTGGATAGTGAACCACTGAAGATATTGTCCATGGATATGATACGGGATTTAGGATTATTATATGGCAAGTTAAGAATTTAGGGGTGATCTGGCGTTTGACATCTTGGAACGCCATCGGTGGTGGACAACCACGGAGATATATGCTACGACAAAATCGTTTTGTACGTAGACTTGTATATTACTTAATATTTCCTAATCAATTTTTGATGATGCGGGGCTTAGAAATATGTCGTCAGCAAACGAGTATAACAAATGAGAGGCGGAATGCGTTGTTGGTTGTTCTGTGTACTACTTGTATGACCACCTACCCAGAAGACTCCCCCATCAGCCCCATCAAGATTGACCACGATCGATGGGATCAAACCCAATCAGTTCAACTGCATAGCCAGCCAGTTCAACGCTTCCGGCGCCAATCACTTCGACTGCATAGCCAGCCAGTTCAACGCTAGCCAAACTGAAGTAATTCATAATCTACTTTTGCTAGCTCAGAATCAGTACTTTTACTTTTTAAATAGTGTAACCTATTTCCTAACAAACGCTGCACTTCTCTTCCTCCTTCCTCCTGATTTTACTGGAACTGTGCTCTCCTTCCTCCTTTTTCTCCTCTTTCATTGCTATGGGGCTTCAAAACCGATATTGGTTGAACCTGACGATCCTACTGCGTTGTTGGTTTTTTTCTTTTCATTTTGTTTTTACGTAGGATCCGAAACGCCTGTTTTTTACTTCTGCTTCTTTTGGTAGTTTGTTTATGCCTCTTTTTTTCGGTTTTTAAGTTCTTCATTTTCCTCTATTTTAGCCATCCATTGGATCCTTCGTCTAATTATTATTGTTGCTTTCTTTCTACACAAATATATATCTTACCGCCCTTCACCTCCGCACAAATAAACCTTCCTCCCGCCTTCTCTCTACATTAATCCTCTCATACCCAGTCAAAGGAGTGCCTGAATTCGCTTCTAAAATCAGTGACAACTCTCATTTGATTGCCTATTAAAGGAGACACCCAGGTGGTCCTATCCTATATATTATGCGTCATAAGCTAAGCAGTATTTGGTATTCGATCTAGCGATATATATATATATATATATATATATATATTTGTGAAAGTCGATTTTTTTTTGGCAATAGATTACTATGATCGATGATGTAGCTGTCTTTTAGTGAGATTTGTGTGATGTACAATTTTTTTTCTAAGCAGCTAGTGACCTAGTGTGCTGTATTAAATGTATCGACAGAGGTTTTTTTTTAAAGTTATTATGTGTTTTAGGTAGAATCGCATTTTTTTTTAAAACAAACCATGTTAACTCATAAAGTTTCCGTATAAAACATCAACTGGGACACGTCTCCCCCTTGGTCGACTCCCTCAATTGACTTAGGTGTCTTATAGTTTGAAAGTTCATTTCCTCGTGAAAATACTGCAGCATCTGAAAAAAATAAATAAATAAAAAAGACGAACAATAAAAAAGGTTTATCCGATCGCTTCCTAGACCATGTGTATATCTAGCTAGTTTCATAGGAAAAAAAAAAAAGAAGTCATATGTTCATTATGTTGGTAACTATAATATGTTTTTCAAAAAAAAAAAAAGTCAAAACTCATTTCTTCAAATAACTTTATTCATTTGGTGCATGTACGTGTAATTCCCTTTACCATCGATTTGGGATATAACTTTGAATGAGAGACAGGACAATCATCCTATTTAAAATGATAGGGTTTTCATAAAACAAATATAACATAAATAAGAATATTTAATATTTCAATTCATCCTCTTTCTTTTCCCATTTCGATATATGAGCAAACAAATTAAGAATTGGTGCATATAGTATATATGCTTATGTACTTTTGGGAAGGAGCCGTTCCATGTTGACACATTTCTTATGATTCCCATTTACATTTGATTTTTAAGTCTTATATCATTACATAATGTTAATCATGTTCTATTAATGGTTTCTCCATAAGTTAGAGTCATATTTTTATGGGTATTTCCATATTAGGCTATCCGTATTAGTTTATGTATTAGATTTATATTATGTTAGCATAAGTTGGCTAACCTTAGTCATATTAGGGTTATGATATTATTTCAATAAGAGTCTCATGATGACTCAGTCCTAGTTTATATTCCAATAAAAGCAAGCATAAAATTATTCTCAAACATTGTGTTTGAAAGTGATGTTATCTTAGAATTTAAAGTTTAGGTTCCCTTAAAACCTAGTTTATTCCATTACGAACTTAGATTCCTAACACATATAATATGTATATATATGTTGTGCCAAATGCAAATCTCAAGATCACAAAAGAAGCAGAAAAGTCCACACCAACCATCAAAATTTAAATGGTTCAGCTTAACAGTCTTATATCCATTGGTAGAGACAATCCAAGATAAATTAACTAATATAAGAGTGGAGTACAAATATTAATACAAACAAAAACACTCAAACTCAAATGTCCAATACACAAATCTCACTTTCACACAAAAGAGAATTAGACGGAAAAAAAAAAACCTCTAAATTCTCTAAACCACCGTCTGGCCAAAACAAATTGTGAAAACTTTTCTTAAGTGAGATCAAATTCCAAATGGTATATTTCTGCAGCTCTATCTCTCTCTACCCGTTGTGCTTCCCTTTTAAAGTTCAGCACACACTTGCTTTCATCTTATCTCACCAACCTTCCCACTTATTTAACAAAAAGTGTTTCCACCTTGCCAACACAACAGAATGACTTGAGTACAAAAAACAAAAGCAATGCATAATCGTGATAACAAAACATAATCATGAATGGACAACAACATGTGTAAGAATAAAAAACAACTAATGATGCATGGTGAGTCATAATTATGCGTCGCCACCGTCCGGACAAAACAAATTGTGAAAACTTTTCTTAAGTGAGATCAAATTCCAAATGGTATATTTCTGCATCTCTATCTCTCTCTACTCGTTGTGCTTCCCTTTTTCCCTTTTAAAGTTCAGCACACACTTGCTTTCATCTTTTCTCACGAACCTTCCCACTTATTTAACAGAAAGTGTTTCCACCTTGCCAACACAACAGAATGACTTGAGTACAAAAAACAAAAGCAAAGCATAATCGTGATAACAAAACATAATCATGAATGGACAACAAGTAGTGTAAGAATAAAAAACAACTAATGATGCATGGTGAGTCATAATTATGCGTCGCCACCGTCCGGACAAAACAAATTGTGAAAACTTTTCTTAAGTGAGATCAAATTCCAAATGGTATATTTCTGCATCTCTATCTCTCTCTACCCGTTGTGCTTCCGTTTCTCCCTTTTAAAGTTCAGCACACACTTGCTTTCATCTTATCTCACCAACCTTCCCACTTATTCAACAAAAAGTGCTGCCACCTTGCCAACACAACCGAATGACTTGAGTACAAAAAACAAAAGCAAAGCATAATCATGATAACAAAACATAATCATGAATGGACAACAACATGTGTAAGAATAAAAAACAATTGATGATGCATGATAAGTCATAATTATGCATCATGGTTTGTGGTCCACCATTAAGACTTGTTAAATGCAAGTCACGTACTACACAGTTTATACTTCACCACATAAATGCTCTCTAACCTTTTGTCCCAAATATTTAGGCAATCCTACAATAAATATTTCTTTCAAATATGGTTGCTTACTAGCATCCCTAATCATTACTTTTAAGGGGAATACATCTTAATAATGTCTAAAATCTGATAATTTAGGGTATCTAAGATTTATTTACCATCGATCATTGAACCAATTTCACCTCAACATATCAAATACCTGGAAAGCCATCCTCCTACATGTTTAAGACTTCATGTCATCCTTCTGTGCATTTCATTGATTATCACTTAACAAACATCACGGATCCAATGTAAGAGCAATCACATTGGAATAGTCATATTGCACTTTTAAGCAAAATAGCTAAGTAATTGAGTAAAACTGCCCCAACATCAGATTACACATCTTGCATTTTAGATGCATTTGTGCAGTGTCATGCTACATGTAGCATACACCATTCCATATCCATATAGTTTATTTACTGTATCTCTCTTTAATATTTTCTTCTCTTTTTTTGTTGTTATTCTTTCCCTCCAACTATTTTTGCCTCTCCCGCCTCTCTCTCTCATTCTTTCACTGCACCTTAATATATTAGCTTAAGAATGAACTAGAAAGTAAATCCTTCACTGTGGCTGCTTATGTATTATCAGTTTTTGTCATTTGTCTAGATTACATTACATACACATACATTTTGTATTGAGAGTTTATTGCGTTAGAAAAACAATTTGATCTCACTTAGAAAAGTTTTCACAATTTGTTTTGGCCATATGGTGGCTGAGAGAATTTAGAGTATTTTTTATTTTGTATAATTTTCTTTTGTGTGAGACTGAGATTTGGATGTATTAGGCACTTGAGTTTAAGTGTTTTTGTTTGTATTAATATTTGTACTCCACTCTTATGTTAGTTAATTTCTCTTGAATTGTTCTACTAGTAGATGTAAGCTTGTTAAACTGAACCACTTAAATATTAATGTTTGGTGTGGCTATGTTATTTTTCTATTTTGCAATTCTTTGCTTCTTTTGTGATCTTGGGATTTGTATTTGGCACAACATATTATATATACATGTTATGTGTGTTAGGATCCTAAGTTCATAACGGGATAAATTAGGTTCTAAGGGAACCAAAATCTTAAATTCTAAGAGAACCTAACACTTTCAAATACGATGTTAGAGAATAATTTTATGCTTGCTTTATTAATTACATATTGGCATTTAAATAAGCAAACTATTACAATATTTTCCAAGGCTAAATCATTAGCTTTTATTAGAATATAAACTAGGGTTGAGTCATCATGAGACTCTTATTGAAATAATATCATAACCCTAATACGACTAGGGTTAGCCGACTTATGCTAAAATACTATAAATCTAATACATAAACTAATACGGACAACCTAATATGGAAATACCCATAACAATATGACTCTAACTTATGGAGAAACCATTAATAGAACATGATTAACATTATGTAATGATATGAGACTTAAAAATCAAATGGGAATGGGAATCATAAGAAATGTGTCAACATGGAACGGCTCCTTCCCAAAAGTACATCGTGCATATATATATATATATATATATATATATATATATATATATATATGCACCAATTCTTAATTTGTTTGCTCACATATCGAAATGGGAAAAGACAGCGGATGAATTGAAATGTTAAATATTCTTATTTATGTTATATTTGTTTTATGAAAACCCTATCATTTTAAATAGGATGATTGTCCTGTCTCTCATTCAAAGTTATATCCCAAATTGATGGTAAAGGAAATACGATATCTTAATATTCTTATACAAAGGTTTGAAAAAGTGTTTTAATGTCATATATAAAGATAAAATTATTTTTATTTATTTAAAAAAATATTTTGTGCGGTCAATTATTTATTTTTCAAAGGAGAAAACAACTAGCAACATGATTTATGCATGTTTCACCGTCAAACATTAGTTTTATAGGTTTATAACGACTCCTGCTTTTATCTTTCTTTCCCCGAAGGTGTTGACTGTTGAGTAATTTCGTTGCATAGCTGGTTAGAATACTTTATGTCTGAGGCTCAAAAAGAAAAAGAAGGTTGATCTTTGTGAGACAATATCCTATATGATGCAAAAAGTTAAAAATAATTTTGCTTTGTGAGGATCCAAAAAGAAAAAGAAGTTTGATCTTGTGGAAAAAATGTCCTATATTTTCTTCTTCTTTTCAAAGAACACAGAAAGTTAGAATAAATTATGTTTGTGAGGATCCAAAAAGAAAGAAAGAAAGAAAGAAATCTTTGAGACAATAATATTCTTTATTTAATTCTTCTTCTCAAAACGTGTATGTTTGTGATGACAAAGATACCCAAAAAAAAAAAAAGTTAATTAATGTGGCCTACCAGACATTGCAAGCCCTAGCGCAATTGCAGATCTGATCCAATCCTACAAATAGAGGATCGCCCAATCTCATCATTTAAACTTTAAAGCCTTTATTTCCTTTGAACTGTCTCACTCACTATCACCTCTCCTATATATAATGGATCAAAGTTTGAGGGATGCTGCTCAGCAAGGAAGCGTTGATGCCTTGTATGCATTGATACAAAGGGATGCAAAAGTTTTGGATAGGATCGACGAGATTCCATTTGTTGATACTCCTCTACATGATGCTGCATATGCAGGACACACCCGATTTGCCATGGAGATCGTGCGGTTAAAGCCGTCATTTATTAGGAAGCTTAATCAAAATGGCTTCACCCCTGTTCACCTTGCTTTGCAAAATGACCAAATCCAATTGCTGCACCGACTACTTGATGTTGATGATGACCTTGTTCGTGTCCAAGGAAGGAGGGTGTGACTCCTTTGCATTATGTAGCTCAAATAGGAAACCTCAATCTTTTGGCCGAATTTCAAAAAGTTTGCCCCATGTCTATTAAAGATGTAACAATTCGAGGAGAGACGGCTCTTCACATTGCTCTGAATAACGACCAAATAGATGCTTTTCATCTCCTTATAGGATGGCTTCAGCAGATAACGCTTGCAGATGCCTCGTCATTGTGGGAAAAGAAATTGCTAAACTGGAAGGATGAGGAAGGAAAACTCTTTTCCACATCGCAATAATGAAAACTCTACCCCAGGCAAGTTACCTCTACTCCTAGTTTTTTGTTAAAGTATTGATTAAATTTATTTTTTCTTATAAGTTTAAGCTTTTAGGACAAATGATGATTAAATATGATATCAGAGTTTGAATCATGCCTCCATCAATTCACCCTTAATTTAATTAAGAGTAATGCTATAAGGCTTCGTAGAGGCTTCCTCGAGTCATCCCAAATGTGATATGGCTTTTAAAATCATTAATAGAACAAAAGTCAATAAATCATATTTCAAATTCAACAATAATTTTAAAAACAACATCACATTTGAGATAACTCTGAGAAGACTTTAGGAAGCCTTATAACATTACTCTATATTCCACATGTTGGCCATCACCTATTAAAATGGAGTTGGAACCTGCATGTGAGGAAAATTGTTGAAGTATTAATTAAATTTACCTATTTTTATGAGCTCAAACTTTTAAGACAAATGGTAATTATCATTTTTATTATCGAAAATTGAGTCAAAGTCTTGGTGTCTATCTTGTTGCTTGAAAGGATGATACAAATGATTTAATTTCAGGAACATGCTCCAAATGATTTCACCTGAGCTCATGATAATGATATTTATGTTCTCTCTTCTTTTTTCTTTAATTTGTAACATTGTCCTTGTCTATTTGTAAACTATTTTAAATGGATGGGATTGGTAATAGTGCATCACTATATCATATAGGTCGTGAGACGGTTATTGGATGCTAGAGTTGATACAAACGCTAAGAATTTACGAGGTGTTACAGCTTTGGACATCTTAGAAGGGCAAGCGTTGGTTGGCAACAATAATGATGAGATCTGGGATATGTTAGCTTCTTCTGATCTTCCAAGGGTTAGATCTCATGAAGTTTACCTCATATCTCTCATCTTGTTTTGTATCAAGTTAGAGATAATATTTAATTGTGCTTCATCTAAGAATGAATATGATAAATTAAATGTGTTGTTAGAGGTTGTTGTACTGCTTGTAACAACCACTTAGCTACCAAACGACACCCATGCTCAGAGGAGTTTGGCAAGATAACTACAATCTTCTCACAGATTAAATGATTAAATTTATTTATTTTATTTGCTTAAACAAGTAGAAGTATTAAAATATTAATTATTAATTAAATTTATCCTTTCTACTTTAGCTTTGTCATTGTTGTCTCAGCAATCCTATAAATGATGAGCTAATTATCTCATTTGCCCAATAACTAACAACTCTACTCATATTAGCTGCATTAGTCCATAGTCTCGATATTTTACTGCCTAACACATTTTATTTGATTGCATGACTATTACTCTTTTCTCTAAATTGATTAGAATATGGAGAATAATGCTGCTGATTTGAGGGATGCTGCTCAACAAGGAAGCGTTGATGCCTTGTACAGATTGATACATAGTGATGCAAATGTTTTGGATAGGATCGATGACATTCCATTTGTTGAAACTCCTTTACACATAGCTGTATCTGCAGGGCACACCTATTTTGCCCTGGAAATTATGAAGTTAAAGCCATCATTTGCCAAGAAGCTTAACAAAGATGGCTTCACCCCTGTGCACCTTGCTCTGCAAAATAAACAAACCCAATTAGTGCTCCGACTAGTTGATGTTGATAAGGAACTTGTCCGTGTTAAAGGAAGGGATTGTGTGACTCCTTTGCATTCCACAGCTCAACTAGGAAACCTTGATCTTTTGACTAAATTTCTAAAAGTTTGTCCTGAGTCTATTAAGGATGTAACAATTCGAAAAGAGACTGTCCTACATATTGCCCTCAAAAATGACACGTTCGATGCTTTTCAGCTCATTTTAAAATGGCTTAAGCAAGCTTTGTTTAAAGATGCCTCACTGTGGGAGAAGAAACTACTATATTGGGAGGATGAGGAAGGCAACACTTTGATGCACGTTGCAGTAGCCAAAAATCAAACCAAGGTAAGTCCTCTGCACTCAAGTAGTCTAGTAAAGGAGAATAAAGTTACTATAATAATGGAGGTCTATCATGTTGTGCAAAGAGGTGGCTCTTTAGGATTCAATCTCCAAAAATTGTCTTCATAAATGTTACATAAGCTTTCGGTGTGTATTTGCTTTGGATGCAAATTTCTTTCAAATTGATTTGAAAGATGTTTCTTTCAACATACTCTAATAAGTAACAAGTATCCTTCACCATGTTTGAGTTTCTCAAAAACTAATGTTTGGATTCTTTAGGTTAGTAGAATGACAATAATTGTCAAGAATATTAAAGAAAACTTGTGAAAAATGACATTTGGCATTTATTAGATTATGTTGGAGGAAATTTTATTCAAGCAATTTGGATGAAATTTCTGTCCATTTTATTTTTGTTTGTGTGGGTTCTAAAATTTTGTTTAGCAATATTTGGGTATTATTATTTTCTTGAGAGGAGTGTTTGGATGAGTAATTATGCATCTCTACTTCTCTACATCTTTCAGGTAGTGCAGTGGTTACTGGATAGTGAACCACTGAAGATATTGTTCGTGGATAGAGGATTATTATATGGCAAGCGCAAGAATTTAGAGGGTGATACGGCGTTTGACATCTTGGAACGCCAAACACTGGTGGTGGACAACCAACGGATCAGATATATGCTACGACAAAATCGTTTTGTACGTAGACTTGTATATTACTTAATATTCCCTAATCAATTTTTTATGATGTTGGTCGTAGAAATAGGTCGTCAGCAAACAAGTATAACAGATGAGAGGCGGAATGCGCTGTTGGTTGTTGCTGTACTACTTGTAACGGTCACTTACCAAGCAGCACTCCTCGATCAGCCACCCGATCACGATCAAAAACCCAATCAGTTCAACTGCACAGTCCCCCCGATCAACGCTACCGGTGCCAATCACTTCAACTGCACAGCCGGCCAGTTCAACGCTAGCCAAACTAAAGTAATTCATAATCTACTTTTGCCAACTCAGAATCACTTATTTTACTTTTTAAATGGTCTAACCTATTTCCTAACAAACATTGCACTTCTCTTCCTCCTCCCTCCTGATTTTACTGGAATTATGCTCTCCTTCCTCCTTTTTCTCCTCCTTCTCTGCTATAGGGCTTCAAAACCGATATTGGTTGAACCTGACGATCCTACTGCGTGGTTGGTTTTTATATTTCTTTCCATTGTGTGGGCACGTAGGTTCCGAAGCTCTTTTTTTTTAGTTCTGCTTTATTTTGTATTTCTTTTAATGCTTCTTTTTTTCGGGCCATCCAATATTTGATCCTTCGTCTAATTATTATTGTTGCTTTCTTTCTACACAAATATATATCTTACCGCCCTTCACCTCCCTACAAACAAACCTTCCTCGCGCCATCTCTCTACACTAATCTTCTCATACCCACTCAACGGAGTGCCTGGATTCGATGATGTAGTTGTCTTTTAGTGAGATTTGTGTGATGTACAATTTTTTTTTTCAAAGCAGCTAGTGACCTAGTGTGCTGTACATGTGTGTTGTATTAAATGTATCGATAGAGGTCCCTAAGAGGTAGCTTAATCGATTAGGACCACGCTTAATGAAGTAGAAGTTATTAGTTTAAATCTCTCTCCCCCTTCTTGTGTGAACATATAAAAAAAAGACATGTATCGACAGAGTTTTTTTTTAAACTTAATTTTTAAAGTTATTATGTGTTTCAAGTAGAATCACATTTTTTTAAAAAAAACAAACCATGTTAACTCATAAAGTTTCCGTATAAGACATCAACTGGGACACGTCTCCCCCTTGGTCGTCTCCCTCAATTGACTTAGGAGTCTTATAGTTTGAAACTTCATTTCCTCGTGAAAATACTGCAGCATCTAAAAAAAAAAAAATTGAAAAGACAAACAATAAAAAAAAAAGTTTATTCGCTAACTAGAACAAGTGTATATCTAGCTAGTTTCATTAAAAAAAAAAAAAAGGAAGTCATATGTTGGTAACTATAATATGTTTTTCAAAAAAAAGTCAAACTCATTTCTTCGATCAAATTACCAGACAACTTTATTCATTTGGTGCATGTACGTGTTCCTCAATTTCTACATTCGGTATCATGTACTCAATAAAATAAAGACTGGGTTTTTTCTCAATATACCAAAAAAAAAAAAATCAAAGAAAAACGTTTAATTACCCAAGTGAACAATCGAATAGAGAAATTTATGTACACAGCTATCAAGTAATTGTCAAAGTAAATACATGCTGGTATAACCATAGAAGAGGAATCGCACATAGCAATTAACGAAGACAGACGTTGAAATCATCACTCCAGCAGGAAAGGAACCAAGTTCCAGACTTAGCCCCAGCTTCTCACTACACTGAAATTGTACAAACAATTAGATAATAGCCACATGCTTAGGGTCAAAATATAGTATAAGCAAGAAGTACAAGATCATGACTAACAAGGTATTTTCAACAAAATAAAATGTTTTTCTGCAGCAATCTCAACTCTACTAGCAAACAAGTAGACTCCAATTATAGCCTTTTATGCAGTGTCCGATGTAAGTTTATTCTAAACTTTCACATTTCCAGGTGCCATCTACATGATTATGTAGTATTGTAGCCATAAGGGGCCATCAAGTCACTTCAAAACCCTTTTGCTAAATGCTAAGTAGCAAAAACACATCTTCTAAGGAGTCATTTCCATATCAGACACACTGACACTTCTCAGACAAAGAGAAAGGAGGTTCGAAACTTGGAGAGTTTCGCAAGTTCATTACTTACAGTTTAGTCATGGACATCACTCCTTGAAGAACACCAGAAGTCCCCCCCAGTACTGGAAGCAAAGCAAACAGTAAACCCACGGCACAGTCCTGTTGGGCAAAAACTTATAAAGAGTATAAGAGCATTTGAAAGTAGAAATTTAGTGTTCACATCAATCATTCGAGTAGTGGAAAGAAAACATCTAAAGAAGATTTTTTTTTTTTAAAAGGAAATAGAAAAAAGAAAAGAAAGAACAATCAGCTAAATACCTGCAGAATAAGGATGCCAATGGTAACTTGGCCATGAAGGGCATTAGTAGAGTTCTTTTCCATCAAAAACTTCAATACCTGTGTCCCAAAGAAAAAAAACTTCACCATTACAGACAATATTCATTATAGGACCAGGTAGATACAGAACTGCAAGCACATCCACACATAAGACAGATTCAAAATAAAGTTTTATCACTGCTGTTGAAGACATAGAAAGGAATGCACCAACAAATACCCCCTCAGAAGCTTTACCACCACATAACTGCAAAAGGAATCCACTCAAACTTGCAGCATTGAGAATGAGAATCATCATTACTTTTGAAAAAGATATTCGAAACTTAGAAGGTTGGCATCAAAATCAATGCATTAATATTTTCCATTCAAAGTGCACCAGTACTATACAGTAAGCCTTTTTTCCCCTTTTATTTGTTAATATACAAACCTAAGACCCACCCAACCCCACCATAGTCCTCTAACACTAGAGCCAAGCCCTAGGGACTCTATGCAAACAAAATATAATTAATGTATAGGGTCAGATGGATGAGTCAAAACTTCACTCGAAATAATAAAAACCTTAAGGCTAGAGCTAAAGAGCCTCAGTGCAAAGCTTAACAAAAAAAATTACAAAATACAATAGCAAGAGGTGTAACTTTAAAGCGTGTTTGCGCTTGCAAAAAAAAAAAAAAAATCCTCTTCACTAGGTGGAATCGAAGTTGATATGATACAAGAATCCTCCATAAATTTGTCTTCTACTTCCAATTGTTCTTATTACTTTGAAAATTGCAGCTCTCAAGTGTCTGCAATATTCCCAATTCAGTTAAACTTTTCTATGTCATATCCTCAAATGCATGTAGTTTTCACAAGTAGAAAGGGAAAAACTTCCATGAAAGTTCTGTTATAATTTGCAGGCATACCCAGGCTGTAATACCACACAAGCACATAAATAGGAAAATCTGAAGCAGGCCCCCCAGAATAGCAACTGCTCGAACAAATCGAAGCTACAATCACGCAGAAATAAAGTTTGAATCACAATTTCACTACAGTCATCTGGCCTTATTTTACTGAATGACAATACCACACAGCAAAAGCAAGAACAACATATTTATCCAAAGAACGCACAGATGGCAAGACAAAAGATACATATAAGATACTAATACCTTCTCCCCGCAGATATATTAGTTTGTCCCTCAGCCTCTCTAGCAGAAAGAGACCCAATGGCAGTTGATGGCAAGACTGCAGAAAATATAATACAATCATCAGCATCCTATGATGCTATAAACTTTTTAGTACATCTTTATGGATTTCAAGGGAACCAAAGGTTCCTGCGAAAGAAAATGACCAAGCTATACAAAAATAGCTTCGAATAGCAAGTTAAAAGCTCTAAGACTTGTGAAGAACACAATATACGGAAGAGAAGTAAGAAGTAAAATGCTAGCTTTATTCTAATTTCCTAGAGTTTCCAGATTTGTGTTCTTTTTCTTCCTAATTGGGTCTCTTTTGTGTACTCCATTTGTACTTGGGTAGCACCCCGCTACACCTTCTAATAAGATTGAATTACTTATAAAAAAAAAAGTATTGAAATGCTAGCCAAATCTATAAAGCTGGAGCTTCTAATAAATTAGCTGCAAGATGACATACAATTAAAAGACAAACACCATGGAAACAACTCCAGTCATTGTTAGAACTTGTAGATTATTAAAACACCTTGATGATTCTAATATCAACATACTTGACGTTTTATGTTCTTGGCTCTGTACATTTAGCAATATAGAGAAAAAAGGTATTGACTCAAGCAGCCAGGAGGCAGGTTTAATTTAATAATTTCACGAGACCAAAAAAAAAAAATTCCATTAGCCCCACAAGATTCCCCTTCTTCACATTCGCATCTCATGCTAAAATCCTAAACTGCAAAACTCTCATGAAATTAGGAAGGAAATCTGTACCCCCTGGGGGCAGTTTCCAAACTCATTTGCAGCAATATATCCTACATTAGTAGACACATAACATCGAAGGTTGTATATGTAGGCAGAATTTTTGAAAACAGTTAGTATGTGCTACAATCATTGTAATGAAAAGAACCAGTGATTTAAAGTTTGACAGCTACCAGTAATTAATAATGATGAGGATGTTTTCCTGTTTTCATAGCTATGGCAGTGCACTTGATGATAACTACTAAATCATTGGCATGAATTAAACTGTATAAGTGAAAGTACCCATCACAGTTCTAGTGGAGAGAACATTGAAAGTGATAGCAACAAAAATATACCAATACTGACCTATCAAAATGCATAGAAATTCTTAGTGAGTGTATCGAATTCTGTCCCTCCATATTATACATCCATTATTAATCCCATTAAATGATATTTTATAACACTGCAAAACATCTAATTTTATACTTTGTTCAAACAACTGCATAGCCGAGTTATTACAACTCAACCATTGAATTAGAATACAAGCCCATTTGTATTACTCAAGAAACTCAAGTCTCACATCCAGAGGCACAAGTGGTAAAAATAATCAATTTTCATAGTAAACAAAACATTAAACAGAGTGACCATGTGATTATCCTTTCTTTCCCGCTGAGAATCCTCACAAACAAAATCTGTTATGGATAAAATCCCCCCAAAACAGTTTATTAAACAAATTAGCAAGCAATAGAGCCAACAATCACTAAACATTCATTAGCCACTTGCACGCATGTCACAACATATCAATCAACCATAACCCTATACAATAAATAAACAAAACCTCAACAAAGAGAGAGAAACCTAGAGACCAAGATCTGAGCCTGCTGTATGTTTTGTAATTTTTTTGCTCTCTTCTTTTTTTTTTTTTTTTTTGGAGATGCAGAGCAGAGAGCTGAGAGAGAGACGATTTGTAATTTTTTTGCTTTTTTTTTTTTTGGTTCTGTGGAGACAGAGAGCTAAGAGAGACGATTTGTAATTTTTTTTTTCCTGTGGAGACAGAGAACTGAGAGAGACGAAAAGAAAAGTCGACGGTGAAGAAACTAAAAACAGATCACTCGGGATGAGAGACGCGGGGGATTCAATTTTTTCAAAAAGGTGTCAGGTTCAACGGTAATCGACACTTTTATCGATTTTAACAAAACCGACGCCTCCTTAAAAATAAGCGTTAGTTTTATAACTGACATTTCTCGATTTCATTCAAATCGACACTATTTGGCATATATTAGTATCGATTTCTTAAAACGATACTAAAAAGAATTGTCACTATTCTTCAATTTTTTTTTTTATAGTGGACATTCAAACAAATAGAAAGGCATAAAAAATAGAGATGGGCCAATCACAAATTTGCAATCAAAAAATAAAGAAAAGGAGATAAAATTATATAAACTAAACCCAAATAGAGGGTGGAGGAAAGAGAGATCTGAAAATCATGGACACTAACAGTCGGTAATATGGCAAAGAACAGGTAGGTTTTTCTAAGCAATAGACGGCTAAAATAATTAAGAGAAAAGAAGAGATGGAAAATCGGACAAACCATGGAAGAAAAGGAATTCCTTATGGGATCGAGCAGATATAACCTCCGGCATTGCAGAATAAAACCTTGAATTCAAAGCTCAGATAATATTACTACACCCCAGCTTCAACTCAGTGAGAGAGAAAGAGGGGAATCAGATTCCGACATTCCTCAACCAACTCGCAAAGTTGCACTTTTACATTTGTTTTTTATTTCTTTAGTGCTCGTGCGTTAAGATTTCAGGCAATTGGACGGGCCGGGACTTGCAGGTCAGGACTGTGGCGAGATAATTATGGAATAAATAATTAAATAAATAGTTTTAAACATTAATCTTTAAAAATTGTTCACGTGGCCATTTGTGACCGACAAGAAGTCAAGAAGATTATTTTAATACATAAAAAAGTTGTACCTATAAAAATAAAATAATAATAAATAATTAAAAAAAATGTTCATTAATTTGTAAAGGACTTAAAACACGGATTTTAATTTTTTTTTGCTCTAAAAATGCTTAAAATTGTGTTTTCCATAAAGCTTAAAAATGAGTGAAAACCCCTAGCCGGTGGCTTCCATTTCACCTCCCCAAAGCTTTTGGTTTGAACATTTGATGTCTCGGTGCCTGTTTTGCCGAGTTGAAAGCTTTTTGTTGTTCCTTTGCTCTTCTAACTTTGATCGATGGGGCAAGAAGTCTCCTCCAAAAACAACCTCATTGTGCCTCAGCCATATTAGTCTTGCAGTGATGGCAATCAATTGCATATCCTCTTCTCCAAGTTTATCGTGTAACTTCATAATATACGGTATCATCGTCACTTGCACACTTATGTATTCTTGGCGGGCATTCAAGCCAAACATACCTGGCTGACGAGCACATCCACAGGGAGTGCCCCATCGTCTCAGGTTCCATGCCGCAGATGGGACACACGGGTTCTTGAGTGACGCCTCTTTTATGAAGCTTACCCTTTGTAGGTAATATGTTGTTACAAGCCTTCCACAAGAAGGATTTAACCACTCTAGGACACTTAACATTCCAGACCTTCTTCCAGATCAATGAGCTGGCTTCCATATTTGAGCTGCATCCCTTACAACTCTCTACCATTCCTTTCTCGAAGTGATAAGCACTCTGCACAGAGAAGTCTCCGATCTCGCCCACACTAGTTGATCACTTTATTGTCTAGGACAGATAGTCATATTGCATATGAGGTTCGCCTTTTCCTTCCTAAAAATAGCATGAACCAACTGTGTATTCCACCATTTGGTCTCAGCGTCTATAAGGGAGCAAACCCAAGCTTCACGGTCTAGGAGTTAATGGGAGATTGTATAGCATAGGTAGATGGTGAGGGGACCTGCCGGTCTTGCCAAATTTTTATTTCTTTCCCGTCACCCACCCGCCACATCATGCCCGCCTACAGCAGTTTTTTGGATGTCTAGATACTCTCCACGCATATGAAGGTCTTCTTCCGAGGTTGGAAGTTAGGAAGCTTGCCTCAAGGTAGTATTTTCTTTAAACATCCTTGCCACTAGAGTTTCAGTCTTTTGTACTAGTCTTCATCCTTCCCTTGCAAGCAAAACTAAATTGAAGCACTCCAAATCTCTGAACCCATGCCTTCCCGCTCTTTGCCCCTACCAAGATTCTTCCAACTCATCCATGCCATCATTTTATCATTATCCTTATCCTATCCTCCCACCAAAATCTAGACATCATTAAATTAATGTCCTTACACAGGGTTTTGGGCATTAGGAACACACTCATTGTATAGGTTGGAATAGCCTAAACAACTACTTTCAAGAGGATTTGTTTCCAAGCTTGAGACAAAAACTTCTCTTTCCATATGTTTATTTGATCTTATATTCCCCCTTTGATGCTAGTGAGAGCACTTACTTTGTATCTTCCGATTAGAGTAGGGAACCCTAAGTACTTTTTTTCATATCTTTGGGTTGAGGATACCCCTACTAAGGATAGTATGAGAACCTTAGCTTCAGCCTTTGTGTTCTTGCTAAAAAAGAGAAGTTTTTTCCCTATTAAGTTGTTGCCCCAAGACTTTCTCATACAACTCAAGAACTTCCTGAATGCACAACCACTCAAAGATACTTGCTTTACAAAAAAGCAAGTTTTCATCAGCAAAGAACAAGTGGTTTAATCATGTACCCCCTAGTTATGGGTAAGCCAATAGTCCTCCTTTCATGCTCCACTTTTTGGAGGAGAGAATTCAACCCCTCTATACATGAGATAAAGAAATATGGCGAAAGAGGATCACTGTGTTTGATTCTCCTAGATGGAATAATTTTGCCATGGGGCTGGCTAGGGCTGTGTAGATCGGCCGCCTGCTGCCCACCGGCCGCATACTGTTCATCACCACGTCGACGCCAACTCATCACCGCTACTAGCGGCCAGTAGACAGCAAAAAATCTCCCTACCGACATCAGGTCGATCGGTAGGCGAGATGTTTTTGTTGGAATCGGTTTTCAAACCGAACCGCATATGTGGTAATTTTTGAAATATATATAATAAAAAAATGACACCATTTTGTGTTAAACAAATGAACTCTGTAGATTCTAGATCTCTTAAAACAAAAGAGGAAAAAAAAAAAACCTAACTTAACTAGAAACACAAAAAATAAAACCCTAACTTAACTGGAAAAGGCTGAAACCTACTTCCTTTTGTCATTGTCGCTGCCGTTCAAAAAGTGCAATAAGGTCTCTTGCAATTGCTGACATTCTCTCAGGCTCCAAAACTCTCGTTCTCTACTCTCTCTTGTCCAAGACTCCAAGTGACCAATTTTTCTTTTGTGTTTATGTTTTTGGTCTTTTTTTTTTTTCTTTTTTTTTTTTCATCTACACTTTTTCTTAAAGTACTTCTTATCTTATTTCTTCTTTCCTGTATGCAAGTCTAACTATTTTGTTTGGCTCAATGCATGTGTATCTTCTTTTCTGATGATTTGACTACTTTTACTTTTGCTTGGCTCAATACATGTGTATTAGTGCATTAGTTTTTTATTTATTTTGCTTGGTTCAATGCGTGTGAATTCAAGCAACACTCCTATTTTTTATTTATTTATATAAAAAATTATTTTAAAAATTTAGTAATTTTTAGTTCTTAATAAATTAAAAATGAATTCACCTCAAATGACACATTTATAAGGTAGTGCGCATTGTCATCCATCTTTGCCTATGGACACTCCAATGACTCCTATAGAAATTGATGATGTAGAAATATCTAGTGCTAGTTCTATGCCAATTGATGGTCGAGGTGGTAGTGGACAACCACCACTCCCTAGGAAAAGAAGAAATGTGATGAAAATATATGCTAAATAGGACTGATGTGGTGATTTTACGACCAAAATTTATCAATAATAAAAATAAACCACTCGCAATAGAACGAATCCTGTAGGATAGGGCTATATTGAGGGTGTCGAACCTCAAGGACCGTGGGGTTTCGTTACTAAATTGAAAGACTAAATTTAACCTAATTAAAAAAGAGAATTGTTTTGATTTTATTTTCTAAAACTAAATGCATAAAATAAAGATAATTAAAATAAAAGGAGTGTAGGGTATTGACTTCACCTCTATCCGCACAACAATGGTCAATCGATTTAATCCAAATTCATTCTATGCATGTTATAATTAAACAAGAAACTACTTTATTAAAGAGTAAGGATAATCTATCTTTGGTTGCACGGATCGTCCACTAACCACTAAGATGCGGCACGACCCATCTTTCCTAGGCATAAACTATAAAACCCTTTAATAAGTTTCATACAATTAATGGAATAGCATAACCCATCTTGGTTGTACGGATCGTCCACCTAACCACTAAGATGCGATGCGACCCGTCTTCCCTAAACATGGCCTATCTTAATCCTATTAATCATATGCCTATTAAACCCATTATATAACCATCATCCCATAATCACAGAAAATAAGAATGATTTGAGTTCAATAAAAGTAAAATACTTTCTAAGACAAGATAAGAATTTCACAAACATTGATTTGGAATTTAAGAACAATTGCATCTAATAATTAATAACAAAATCCATACGTAGCAATTCTCACAGTTATATAATTAACATACATAAATTGAAAGTCTGAAAATTAAATACAATCAAACCATTGTACTTGGATAAGGTTACATCAACACCCCACAAAGGGGTTAGCTCATGACTGCTAAGCCTCCAAGAATTATTTTCTACCTAAAACTAAGTCTAAAACTAAGTATCCCTTCTCTTGAAGCATAGAGGCTTATTTATAGGGAGTAACAAGTCCCAGAAGCCCTAGTAAACCTAGAAAATTCGGAATTCATTCTCCCAGTTGAATTAGGAGTCAATCCATGTACAAGTGGGAAAAGGATTCAGATTTACCTCCTTCACTTATGGGCGATTTTAAGAAGGAGTCCGATTTAGGAAAATCCTATTTCAGCATGATTTGCATTTGTATTTAATTTCCAAACTTTCAATTTATGTATGTTGATTATATAACTGTGAGAATTGCTACATATGGATTTTGTTCTTAATTATTAGATGCAATTGTTCTTAAATTCCAAATCAATATTTGTGAAATTCCTATCTTGTCTTAGAAAGTATTTTACTTTATTGAACTCAAATCATTCTTATTTTCTGTGATTATGGGGATGATGGTTATATAATGGGTTTAATAGGCATATAATTAATAGGATTAGGATAGGCCATGCTTAGGGAAGACGGGTCGTACCGCATCTTAGTGGTTAGGTAGACGATCTGTGCCAACCGAAGATGGGTTATGCTATTCCATTAATTGTATAAAACTTATTAAAGGGTTTTATAGTTTATGCCTAAGGAAGACGAGTCATGCCGCATCTTAGTGGTTAGGTGGACGATCCGTGCCAACCGAAGATAGATTATCCTTACTCTTTAATAAAGTAGTTTCTTGTTTAATTATAACATGCATAGAATGAATTTCTAGATTAAATCTGATTGACCATTGTTGTGCAGATAGAGGTGAAGTCAATACCCTACACTCCTTTTTATTTTTATTTTATTTTCTTTTATTATTTTATTTAGTTTAGTTCATGGGGAAACATTTCAACACCCCATGGACCATGTTCATATTGCAATAGTCCTTACCATCATGTTAGAAATTGTCCCATCAAGGGTACAATTTTCTAATTATTCTTTGAGCATATGAACAGCCGTTTTCTAGACCGGGAATGACTTTTATTTTGATTCTTATAACTGGCATGGAGCAACCAGTCTAACTTCTCATGGCAAGCTCAAGATCATGGAATGTATGCTCCACAAGGTCATGAACTGCACCATTAGTCATATTCGCAGCTCAATGATCAATCCTATTACTCTCAATATCAAGCGCCTCCTCAAAAGATTATGATTTGAATTTTGAAGACCGGATGTTGCAATTGATTGGTGAGATGACTGACAAGTTTGATAAGTTGAACGACAAGTTTGGCGAGATGACTCAGACAATAAATTCTCACTCTCAATCCATTTCCAGTCTAGAGGCTCAGGCAGAACTAATAGTTGATATCCTGGATAGAGAAGAAGAAGAGCTTCAAAGTCAGCCGATGGCCAATCCTAATGAACACTACATGGTATATAAGAGTACTTATCCTGAGCAAGCTATCACCACACTGAGGAGTGAAGAAGTGGTCGAAAACCACGTGGAAGAGAAAAATGAGGAGGAAATTGAGGCCCCACAGGATCTACTTCGGGAAAAATGCAAGGAAGTGAGCGTTGAGGCTTCTTCACCATCAATTCTTATTCCCAAGGTGCCATATGAGCTCCAGGCCCTTATTCTGTAATCTAAAATTTCATTTTTAGATATAGGTGACACTCTCCATCATTAGTTTTTATGACTTACCAATAGGCCAAGAGAGTAGACCATTAGGTCATTAGAAGAGCAAAAGAGACCATCGAGGTAGAAAAATTCCCTGAGTATTCTCCTCATTTTACTCCAGTTCATGATTCCCTACCGGATGAGAAACTGTTTGAGAATACTCGAGGGATCTACCTCAATATACAAAAATTCAAAATTACCTGCCTATAGGTAAAATCCATTCTTTGTGGTCCAAGAGAAGAAAAGATTGGTGTTTCAAATTTAAACTTATGGGTCCGAGAACACCGAAGATCAAGGATGTGGATTCCGCTGATTTGGCGGATTCCATATATTTCACTACATGAGTCAGCCTTCATAGGATCAAGCGTGAAACCCCGTGGCGCTTGACTCCTCACTTCACCAGGTACATGATCTCCATCCGTATTTTATCCATTGTTGTTCATTCTTTGTTAATTTCGTGGTTCACTCAAGTGGGAATGGCATTCGAGGAAGCGAACAATCGCACCTCCCCGGGCGATCGTTCACTCCCTCGCTAGGCGCATAAGGGCGCACGGTCTCCCAGCCCCCACACCAACACTCTCAAGTGCGACGTTAGCCTCGAGGAGAATGTCTCACATGACTTATTTAGGTCACTTTTTCCCCTTTCCCCATCACTTTTACAACAATGTTGCACTTGATTGTTCTTGGTTGGAGTATCAATTTTTTTTAGGACATGTGTTTTGGATACAAGTTTGGGGTATGATATACCCACATCACTCACTCAGTACTCCTATACCCTTCACCTCATTTTTCAGTTCTGTACATACATTGGGGACAATGTATGATTCAAGTTTGGGGTATGAGAGACACATTTACATACACTTGTCTTGTTTTGAGAAAAAAATGCATGTTCATGTTGTCCTTAAATTTTGGTTGACCTAAAATTTGTGATTTGATTTCATCGTGAGCTTAAAAGTTTGAACACATGATCGATGTTGGATTTTTTTAGTTTGTTACTTGCTTTAGGCAATTGAGAATTCACATGTTTGATCTGCTCGACACAAACACATTAGCACATGATTGGTGGGGTATGACATGTGGGTTTAACGTGTATGTTTCTATGTTTTGGGTGACACTGGGTGACTTATTGGTTGGATACATTGGCATAAATGAAAAAATTAAATAAAATAAAATTTGACATTGATAAACTCTTCATTAAGTAACGGGCCTCTTGCCTCAAAGCGTGAGTGTTCATGTCAAAAGATGAAGAGCTTTGATGTGGTTAAATTTATAAAAAAAAAAATGAAATGATGATAATCATTGATGAATTGTTCACTAAATGCTGGACCTCTTGCCTCATTAAGCATTGGCGTTCACGTCAAAAGGTGAGGAGTTTTGATGTGGTTAACATTATGGCTAGTTTAGTTTCAGTAGCCTTTTGACTTGAGTTAATAAGTCCTTAGGGTGTCTCTACACCTAATGCCCTAAAACCATCTGGTTTAGGAATCATTGACTCAACACTGCTACATAGGTCAATTAGAAAGCTTAAGGGAACTAAGCATTGCGAGCCTAATAAAAACAAATAAATAAATAAAATAAGAAAAGTATGCCATTGTCGTTCATTACGATAGGACTTCTAGTGAATCTTGAGATATTGAGACTTTGCACATTGAATTTGTTTGGAAGCTTCATAGTCTTGTGCTAGCTCACTTTACCTTTGTTTAACTTGTGATGCCTCGGTTTGCTTGTTGTAAGTAATTAGACTTTAATTTCCAATTCATTGTGAAGATGGAGTTTAATCTTTTAAGCTTGTTAATGAATGAAAATCATGGTTTTGAGTGATGCTTTAATTTTTAGATAACATGAACTGTGCATAATGTTTGTGGGTATCATTTTGGAAAACCCTCACGAGACTCCACTCGTCCTCTAAGGAGTTCCTAGGGGTTTAAAAGGCTTGTTGCATATGCTAAATGCAACCGTACATCCCACGAAAGCTGGATTTATCTTTATGTTTTTCAGTTTATTTTCTGTTTTGTATTGCTAAGGGACTAGCAATATGTAAGTTTAGAGTGTGATAAGCGGAATGTTGCACATTCAAGCCCTTAACTCACATTTGTTAATTCCTTAGCATTGTTATTGTTTGATTTTGTGTTGTTTTGTGTTTCGGTATTTAATAAAGATGCAAGAAAAACCATTAAATTTGGGTTTAAAGCACAATTTGAGTGGACCTAGAAGATATGATTAAGCAACCAATCACAATAGAGGATAGATATGATGTGGTTAAGTTTAATCATAACAAAAAAGGATAAAATCGGAATTTCTCCACTTTGAGTCAAAATCGGATCGGATAGAATTTCAGATTTTGAACACGTATTTTGGCCATAACTTTCAGCTCAAATATCGGATTGAGGTGATTCCAGCGGCATTGGAAAGATAATTCAATTTTATACAAATCATGCTGAAATAGGATTTTCCTAAATCGGACTCCCGCTACGCCAAAATCACCCCTCAAGTGAAGGAGGCAAATCTGGACGAATCCTTTTCCCACTTGTACATGGTTTGACTTCTAATTCAACTAGGAGAATGAATTCCGAATTTTCTAGTTTTACTAGGGCTTCTAGGACTTGTTACTCCCTATAAATAAGCCTCTATGCTTCAAGAGAAAGGATACTTAGTTTTAGACTTAGTTTTAGGTAGAAAATAATTCTTGGAGGCTTAGCGGAGTCATGAGCGACTAACCCCTTTATGGGGTGTTGATGTAACCTTATCCAAACACAATAGTTTGATTGTATTTAATTTCCAGACTTTCAATTTATGTATGTTGATTATATAAATGTGAGAATTACTACATATGAATTTTGTTCTTTTTATGATTAAACTTAACCACATCATATCTATCCTCTATTGTGATTGGTTAGCGCAGATGTGGAGCTTCCCTAGAATTCATTATAAAGCCCAGTTTCACCTAGTAACTAGGCAATGTGGAACTCAGCATTCATGACTATCTTTATAAACCACCCACTTTATGTGGGCTTCTTCTCATCTTTTCCAATATGGGACTAGGGTGTTACAAACTCCTCTTAAATTTCTGACATCCTCATTAGGCCACGTCATGCAGTGCTCCAGTACTATATGACCTAATGTTACTAGGTGGCTCTGATACCATTTGTAACTACCCAAGGAAAAGCGCTAACCACATCTACGCTATCACCCCAAAAGGACTAGTCAATTTGAAGCTTCCCTAGAATTCATTATAAAGCCCAATTTCACCTAGTAACTAGGCAATATGAGACTTAATACTCATGACTCTCTTTATAAATCACCTACTCTATATGAGCTTTTTCTTATCTTCTCAATATGGGACCAGGTGTTACAAATTTTGTAACGACCTAGGAAAAAGCGCTAGCCACATCTGCGCTATCACCCCAAAAGGACTAGTCAATTTGAAGCTTCCCTATAATTCATTATAAAGCTAAGTTTCACCTAGTTACTAGGCAATGTGGGACTTAACACTCTTGACTCTCTTTATAAATCATCCACTTTATATGGGTTTTTTCTCTTATCTTCTCAATATGGGATCGGGGTGTTATAAACTTTCCCTCTTAAATTCTTAACGTCCTTGTTAGGGCTATATCATGTAGTGCTTCAATACCACATGACCTGGCGTTACTAGGTGGTTCTGATACCATTTGTAACAACCTAGGGAAAAGAGCTAGCCACATCTGCGCTGTCACCCCAAAAGAACTAGTCAATTTGATCCTCGTCAGGGCTACGTCATGTAGTGCTCCAATACCACATGACCTAGCGTTACTAGGTGGCTCTGATACCATTTGTAACGACTCAGAGAAAAGCGCTAGCCACATCTGCACTATCACCCCAAAAGGACTAGTCAATTTGAAGCTTTCTTAGAATTCATTATAAAGCCCAGTTTTACCTAGTAACTAGGTAATGTAAGACTTAATACTTATGACTCTCTTTATAAATCACCCACTCTATATGGGCTTTTTCTCTTATCTTCTCAATATGGGACTGGGGTGTTACACAATTACTGTGGAGCTTCCTATAAATGTCATCCAAAAAATAATAGCACATCATCCATATTGTATCATGTGACCGCATGCCAAAAGCACAAGAGCCTACAGGCTAAACAAGATAGGAATCAATCTAAGTTCACTTTTGGGGCCAAGCAGGATGGTATTGGTAACAACCTAATGATTGCCAATTTTTCTGAGAAAGTTATTAGGAAAAAACTTTGCGAAATGATCATTGTCGACAAAATGCCATTTATGACGGTGGAGGGAAAGGGATTTCTAAATTTTGTCAAAGCTCTTGAGCCTCGATTTAAGGTTCCTTCTCGCTATACAGTGATAAAAGATTGTCTCAAGCTATATATAAAGGATGAAAACATATTAAATAATACATTTTTGATAACTGGTCAAAGGGTTTGCTTGACTACCGACACATGGACTTTAATTCAAAATATGAGTTATATGTGTGTCACTAGACATTTCATTGATCTTAATTGGACATATCATAAAAGAATATTAGCATTTCGTCGAGTGTCGGATCATAAAGGGCAAACAATTGCGAAAGAATTAGAAGAGTGTTTGGTTGAATGGGGATTCATAGGATGTTGACAATATCAATTGACAATGCAAGTGCTAATGAAATTGCAATTGATTGGTTTTTAAAAAATAAAAAAACACTATGTCCAATAAGGAAGTTGTTTGTCGTCATGAGTTTATTTATGTGAGATGTTCTGCACATATTCTTAATATAATTGTGCATGAGGGTTTGAAGGATGTTGACAATTCAATCATAAAGATCCGAAAAATAGTGAAGTATGTTAAGTCATCCCCCCAAAGATTGGCTCTCTTTAAGTCTTGTGCAGAAAGAAAAAGCGTTAAGTGTAATGCTTTATTGAAACTTGATGTTTTCACTAGATGGAACTCTACTTATATCATATTGGAGGTGGCAAAAAAATACCAAAGGGCCTTTGAGCTTATGCTAGATGAAGATGGACATTTTATGAACTATTTGTATGATGATGATGTAGGAAAAAAGGGGTTGGGAACTCAATCGATGATAAGATTGGTACAATATCCGTCAATTTATTAAGTTCTTACAAGTATTTTATGATGTCTCACTAAAAATATTTTGTTCTTTGTATTCAACTTCCAACTTATTTTTTGACATATTATGTTCTGTTCATTCATGTTTGACAGAGTATTCTGAAAGTAGTGATCCTTTGTTGAGTACAATGGCGAACAGAATGAAAGTGAAATATGATAAATATTGGGGAGATGTTGAGAAGATTAACCCATTGTTGTTTGTGGCTAGTTTGCTTGATCCACGTTACAAGATGATTGCTTTGGAATATTGGTTTCGGCTTAGTTTTGGGGTTGATAAAGCAAAATGAATGGACACTCAACTAAAATGGGTATTGGGTCGGTTATATGAGCATTATTCTAATGGTTATAAAAATGTTGGAAATGGGTCTATTTTGTCAAATAATGAAGAGGTGAGAAGTGGTACAACATCTGTGGGTAGTTCCAAGTCTAAAACTACTTTCATACAGAATTTTCATTCTATTCAAAGGCCTCAAATTCAATGCAATGTAAGATGTAGATAGAACAGTATTTTTTGGAGGATGTTGAGACACTAAGTGAAAACTTTAATATTTTAATGTGGTGGAAGGTAAATTCGACAAAGTTTTCGATCCTCGCCAAGATAGCCCGAGATGTATTGGCAATCCCAATTACCACGGTTGCTTCTAAGTTAGCATTTAGCACTGAGGGTTGCATGATAGATTCTTTTCGAAGTTCTTTGGCTGCAAAAACAGTGGAGGCTCTTGTATGTACTCAAAATTGGTTGAGATCTTCTCCCATTAGTGCACATGAGTTATACTTGTCTAATGTTGAAGATGAAGAGAGCTATAAACTTGAGTCAGGTAATAATAGTAAAATAAATTTCATAATTTTTTAATTATTCTAATTATTCATTGTTTTGATTTTACTAATTTTGTCTAATTTTTATTGTGGTAGAATATATGTCCAATTCCATCACAGATGACGTGGAGTAAGGCTTCAAGGATAAACTCTGTTGAATGATGTTTCTTTGGTTGAAGGAATCAAATGAAGCTATTTACTATTTAATTTTTTTAAAAACAAAAATTTTAAGTTGGGTTGTGAATTAATAATTTGCACTAATTGTTTTAGTGAGGTATGATATCAACACTAAAGTATTTTGGGATTTGTGAAATATGGATAATAAGGTTAAATTTAATTGTTGTTGTGTTATTTAAAATATATTTGTGATTTATTTTTTAGGTGATGTGTTTGTGGTTTGAAGTTTGAATTTTTTTTAAGTAATGTATAAATTATTGCAACAAAAAGCTTTTTGGAGTGCAACTAGTTTTCTAAGTTAATATGCAACCAAAGAGCATTTTTTTTCTTATCCTTTCTACACAATTTAGTTAGCTTGGCACGCCTTATCTTCCTTTTTTCTTAGGGTGCTAAACCTGCTGCACTCCTTTTTTTCCTTTGAGTCCTCTCAGAACCGATTTGAATCCTCCCAAAACCGAGGCAGAGAAAGCGCCCATGTTTTCTTTCTTTTCCTTTGGTTAAAAGCCTGAAAGAAACCAACCACAAGGAAATAGTGAATCTTGATGATTGAACCCTTCATCTATCCAGAACTAAGTCCACAAGCATAGGAAGGAAGGGAAGATATTACTAATAATAAAATAAGAAATACCATCTAATCAATAGCAAGATAGAAGAAGCTCGTACCTATATCTCTCTCTCACTATCTATGCAAGTTACTTTGTCTCATTCCCCACCTAATGTCATTATCACGTGCTGCTATCTCTCCCCCTTTTACTCAAATAAACTCTCTCTCTCTCTCTTTCTCTCGTCATACATCATCTTGACTCATTTCTCACAATGCAACTAGATTTGGGATTTTTTTTTAGTGATCTATCCGTTATGGTGATGTAGTTGGAGAAACAACTAAGGGTTGGAGATTTGGAGAGGGAAGGGGAAATGGGGCCAAGTGGAAGCAAAGCAGTGACGAAGCTCTCTCTCTCTCAAAGCTCTCTCCCTCTAACCAGAGCTCTCTCTCAAAACGATTACTGACCAATACCGTCACCGATTATTTGGTGACGGTAACTGTCAAAATCAACTTTAGTAGCGGCGAAGTTGGTGAAATTACCATTTTCACCGCCAAAGTCGGGACATTAGGTGGAAAACCCCCTACCGTCATCGTTTCCCCTGATACCCAGCTATAGGGCTAGCCATTAATCAATACCGAGTAAGATATGGTACGAACACAAGTCATGGTCAGGTGGACCCAATGAGCTCCAATCCTAATTTTCACATCATGGCCTTCAGATAATCTCATTTCACCTTATCATAGGCTTTACTCATGCCTAATTTTAGGGCCATAAACCCTTCCTTCCCATTCACCTGTTCATCCATTATGTGAAGTGCCTCAAATGCCACAAGGATATTGTCTTTGATCAATCTACTAGGAATAAAAGCACTCTATGTAGGGGAGATGATATAGGGTAACATGACATCTTCTTCATTCTATTCGCTAGCACTTTAGCAATTAGCTTATAAATGACATTGCATAAGCTTATAGGTCTATAATCATAAAGTCTAGTAGGGTTTTCTTTTTGGGAATGAGAACAATATTAATGACATTGATATCCACATCAAATACATCATGATTCAGAAATTTAAGTATTGCATTACATACCTAATACCTCCCCTTTTACCATGGCCCATGACTACTAGTAAAAGCATGCAGAGAATCCATCTGGCCATTGTGATATCAATGGATGGATCTGAAACAATGAAGTTTCAACGTCAACCATCGTAAACAGTCTCAGCAAATCTGTGTTCATTTCATCTATCACATGAGCCTCCACGTCCACTAGACAGTCGTGCACCCTTTGTGATCTCATATCCCCCCCCTCCTCACCCTATTCTCCTTGTAAGCTAGTCTATTTACCTGATGATCCCTAGCTACTTGGGTAGTGTTTTTTCCCTTTTTCTCCGCCTATTTCCCTTTTTTTTTCTTTTCTTATTTTAAGGCTCTTGGATTGGCCTGGTTAGAGCCCGATCTACCATTCTTTGTCAAACCCATGTCATCACGCTCCCCACCACCAATTTCTCCGGCTCTGTCTGGGTCCAATGCCACCTATCGTGGCTGTGTCCTTGCGTTCCCCCGGCAACTTTCCTTTCCAACGTGGCTTCCGCTTTAGGGGTTTTTGTTTTTGTTTTGTTTTATTAATTTTTTACATGTAATCTTTCTATTTCTTGTCTAGTTGTTTTCTTTTCCAATTTTTTTCCTGTCCGTTTTTCTACTTATGTTTCTTGCTAAGGCTCTATCCTCTCTCTCTTGATCTGCCCATGTGGTGTTCTATGGGGTATCTGCTATTTGTCTTGACCCTTGGGTTGTGGATGTGAACGGTATCCTAACTTTCAAGTCGAGGAGGAAGAGTTTCAGCATAGAGATTTTCTGGTTTCAAGGCCAAGGAATAAAAGCTACCTATGCATTAATTGAATTTGTCTGGAGCATAGATCTATTAATAAAACTGAAGAGTAGTCATGGGTTAGTGAATGCTGATGTTATTGATATATCTTGATTGTTAGATTGTAATGTTTGTATCTTTGACATTAGTAACCTCATAGCTTCGGCTATGATTTGCTTTAGAGCTTTTTGCTCTGTTTGAAAGAACTTTTGCTCGCAATCTTTTCATCAATGAATGAGTATAGAATGTTTTCCCCCACAAAAAAAAAAAAAAAGGTTGATATTTAGAAAAAGAAATTTCAAAAAGTGATAAGGAATGACAATAATGACAAACACTCTTACATGTTGCCCTAAGATATATCAAGAGAAGTACTAAAGATGAGATAAAAAGTTATAAAATAAAGGCACATGTATAGAGGAGACTACTTTTGGCCCCAAGAGAAATAAGAAAGAACAGAGTTTGGTACCAATACCTTTTTTTTTTTTTTTTTTTTTAAAAGGGGGAATATACCATTCTCATTCATAAAAAGGTCCCAAAGCAAGCTCTTACAAACAGAGCAAAAAGCTCTAAAGCAAATTGTAGCCGAAGCTAAAGTTCCAATCAAACCATTACAAATAAGATTCACTAACCTATGACTAATCATTAGGTTTAATATCGATCTACACCAAACAAACATAATCCAATGCATAGTTAGCAATTATTCCTCAACCCTGAGAACAAAGAACCCTCAAGTCGAAACTCATCTTCCTTAACCCAAAAGTCAGGATATTGTTCACATCCACAACCCAAAGGTCTAGACCAAGAGCAAATACCCCGCATAATATCAAGATATAAATGAGCAGACTAAAGAGAGAGGATCAAGCCTTATTACGAGCAAAAAAAAAAAGTAAGGAAAAAAAACAAAAAACAAAACAGAATCAAACTAAAGCCGAAGCAATATATCCAGAGCAAAAGGTGGGATGGACATGGATGGATCTAAAGGGTAGGATGGTAGGGCACACAACAAGGTGTATCAGACGGAGGATGATAGATCGAGTAGAGACAAATCGATCAACAACCAAGCCCAACCCAGAGAAGACGCAGCAGAGATTGGTGGCGATGGGAATAGGTGACACAACGGCATGGTGGAGAAATGACGACGAGACAAAGAGAGAAATGGGCGGCTAATGAGAGCTAAGGTCATCAAATAAATAGGCTAGTTCACCAAGGGGAGAGGGCACAAGGAGGAGGGAGGCAGCCAAACGGCCGTCCTTCCTCCCCAACGTAGGGAAAACCTACATGTGCACTCTAAAGGGAGAAAGCTAGGGTTTTTGGGTCGTGGTGGCTTAGTTCCATACCGATACTCAAATGGATTAGGTGAAACCACTTAAGGAGATTATGCCAGAAGGTGGTATTCCATCAACAATCTACTAAGTGCACCCAAAGTTAAAATTGGTGGACGGGAATGGCTGTGGCCGCAGTTCAATGCCATGGTCACAAGGACCTGCAACCCTCGTACACAGGGGTAACAATGTACATGGGCTCTAGTATGAGAAAACTAGCCTATAAATATATAATGATTTACATTATTATCATAAGTCTTGCTTGATTCGATTCCAAGAAGAAAACTTATATATATATATATATATATATATATATATATTACCTTTTGAACTTGTTCTTTGCATCTTGTGTAATCTCTCTACTTTCTCTTTAACCTTTCTCACCATACTCTTTTGTCCGGTTCAATCCTACCACCGTCAGTTTTATCTGAGGTACATAAGTCCCGCTTTGCCGGTGTTTGGCGTTGAGAAAGATAAGTGTCTTGACCTGTGGTATGTGTAGTTAGGAGTCTCACAGCCTAGTATGTCTAGAAAGTTTAATTTGTGAGTTGTTTGGTTGCCACCATGTGGAGATCAAATTCATCTTAGTTCTAGGTCCTCGTGGCTTCCCCTGATATCATTAATAGTGAAAATGTTTCTTTTGAAAGCAATGAATCTTTTAATTTTCATAAATGGAATATCCCAAAGATAAAATATACTGATATTTATACGATTCCTCTTGGACTCAGAATATTTTCAAGTTCGAGTATGCAAGACTGTTGAATGACTTATGCAATTTGGAAAAATTGTACTTTTCAATTGTTTGGCAAAAGTTTCTCGAAGGAGCTAAAGCCAAAAAATATAAATTTTTGCATATTGGATCTGTGCAAGTTCTTGTCAAGCCTCTAACAAGGCTTGGAATTGATGCTTCATATTACTCTGTTAGAGATGCTAGATTTTGCATTTTAAACCCAGTGTTCTTGGAATGATTCAATCTTCTGCTTATCTGGTCCTGTACATTTTGATGTTTTTCCTAACATGTCTGCTTTCTTTGGATGATGTCAATTTCCTTAAATCTCGACTTTGAATATTAGACCAAAGGATATGAAATGGAAGAAGGTAGCAGGCCCCTTGCTATCATCTACCGTATATATTACAGATTGATGAAAACTAGCTTAAATCCCCAAGCTATTTTCAAAGATCCCAAAGGATCTACTTTATTGATTGAAAGCTCCACTCAAAATGCTGCTATAAGTACACCAAAAATGATTCACGGGATAAACTGAATTTACCCAATGAATGGATTTTGGAAAGTATTTCAAAACCAACCACTTTTGCGTCTAGATCTTCTGATGTAGACATTATAGAGCAGTATATGAATGGAGATGTTAAGATCAATTTTGCAGATCTCAATCTTTCTGGTCATGTTCAAAGACCTCTTCCTATTGATAATAGGAGGAATTCCTTTCGGTTCTTCTACCACCTGAAGGAATTAGGAACAGAGATAAAGAAATTGATGCTTTGCTTGCTGAAGCTGCTAGAATGAAAGGGAAAACTGTGAAAGGAATTGGGGATGATCTGCAAATTCCCAAATTTCTCAAGCATTTTATTCAACTAGATCTCATCCTCCTAAAGGAGACGAGGATGACAGTGGATCTCTTTCCCTTCTCGCTTCAGATGTAAATGGTCCTCTTCCTCCTCAAGCTCCTCCTCCTCCTCATCAAATTCCCAATGAATTGTTTGTTTTAAATGCTGAAACCCCTACTTGGAATTTCTTTGACCAAATTGATTGGACGGCTTTGCATAAAGATTTTTCTTCAAAAGAAAATCAAATTTTAGACATGCTTACCGTGCCAAATTTTACGAAAAGAGAGAGATCAAATCAAAGTCCAATGGACTGAAAAAATGATTTCTTCGAAGACATATTTTGTTTTTGACTTTTGCAAAAATATTTCCTCTTGATGACAACACGTTGAATGTTGTCAAAAGAAATTTATAAAAGAAGACAAAACTGTTGTCAATGCTTCTCATCCTCCTCTTGAAAAATTCTCGATAGATGTTAAAGGAGTCACTGTTAAAGCTTCTCCTTTCAAAATGACAAGAAAATTATCCTGATTATTCTAAGGCAATGATTGAACAAAATAATTTTGTCAACCAATCCCTTCATACTATTGGGCAACAGCTTGATCGTATTGAAGAAAAATTTTCTCGCTTCTCCAAAAGAAGATCCTTTGATTTCTCTTCCGATAATAGAAAATCTCTTGGTTTGAAACCAAAGTCTGCAAAGACTATGGAAAAATTGAAGAAATGCTTTCGATTTAAAAATTTCCCAAGCGTTCTTCAGGGAAAATGATTTCTCCTCTTTCCTTTCCCTACATGATTCTCGATTCCTCTACCTCAGATAGTTCCAGATCTTGATATTAAGATGCTTGAAGAAACTTTTGGGAAAGTTGATCCGAACCAAAAGTTCAAAGAATTTATAATAATCCTAAATCATTGGTTTTACAAAAATTGGTATTCCGACCAACTCCTCCAAATTTGCAGTTTGAAGAAAGATTCCTTCAAACACAATTTTCTGTTCTTCCGATAAAATATATGAATGGAATATTGATGGTTTGTCCGAACAAGAATTGTTGAATAAGATGAATCATATGTCTATGGTTGCTATTGCTTATGATACAAATCAAAATTTGTCTCAACCTGAAATTGTTGATCTTCTTGCCTGGTTTTTGGTACCCTTCGCTCTTGGTGGGATAAACATCTCCAAGAAACTAGAGAAGGAATTAGGAAAGCATTAAAAAGGGTGACGACGGTTTCCTATTTTCAATGAACGGGTTGGCATGGGCGAACCGATGTCAGAATACTTTGATATATACAATTATTAAGCATTTTATTGGCACTCCTTCTAATATCACGCAAGGATTTCGATGTTTTGAATAACCTTAGATGTCCTACTATGTCGATTATAGATGGTATCAAGATGTTTTTCATTCTCGTGTTATGCTTAAAGTTGATAGTAATAAACCTTATTGGAAGGAAAAATTTATTGATGGATTACCTTCATTATTTGCTCATAAGGTTAAAGAAGAATTGCTAGACCCTACTACGGGATGATTGACTATGAAAACCTCACTTATGGTGAAATGTTTTCTCTGATCAAGAAACTCGTATTAGGATGTGTATTGATCAAAAGTTGCTTAGACAACAATTAAAAAATTCTAAAAGATGAAATATGAAATGGGTAACCACGTGAACGGTTTGATTAGTCCTATTGCCCCATCAAAGGCAAAAGGAAAAAATCTAAAAAGTTCTCCCGAAGAGAACCTACTCCATATTACAATACTTATAAGAAAAGAAAATTTAATAAGCCTTCTACTTCAAAGAATTTTCCTAAAAAATTCAAGAAAGATAAAAGAAAGAAACACGAATCTAAATTTGAAAAATATTTTCTAAAGGAAAATGTTTTAATCGGAGAAACAGACACTTTCTTGACAAATGTCCTAAACCTCCCAAAAGATTAAACAAGAAATTAATGCTTTAAATATTTACGAAGACGAAAAACATAACATTTTCAAATTCTTCAAAATAATACTTTTTCTGATTATACTTTGATGAAGACATATTAACCCGGATGATACCGATTATCATTCGCAAGTTCTTATTCTTGATGAAGAGGTAAAATTGGTTGTTTTGATTCTTGCGCAACAAGAAAGTTTTTGTTTTAACTAAAACCTGAAGAACATGAAGATATGTTATTAAAACTTATATCTCAAATTGAGAATCCTGAGTTAAAGAAGAATATCTTCAAAACTCAAGAAACTCATGACTAAAAAGAAAAACTCCTTCCACGTCAAAATATCTCTTGAAGAAACTTTGGAAAGGTTTTCTAAACCCAAAACCAAAGTTGTTACTATATCGATTTGCGAAAATTAATATCAAGAATGATATTGTTGAGTTAAAGAAGGAAATAAATATTTTGAAAACTAATAATAAAGCCTTAGAACAAGAAATTGTTCTTACAAAACTAAAATCAAGTTTTCCGAATGCAATTTCGATAATGAAGATGAAAAACTGCAAATTCTGAATCTTCCGAGCATACTAATGAAGTACAATCGACAATATGTTTCCTAATGATTTTCAGCTATTAGTTTGTTAAACAAAGTATTTCCTCCTAAATGGTATACTAAAGTTCATATTATTGTTGCAAAAGATTATTCTTTTGATGCAATTGCTTTGGTTGATACTGTGTCGATTTAAATTGTATCCAAGAAGGATTAGTCCCAGAGATATTTTGAGAAATCTATGGAAACTCTTTCTTATGCGATGGAAATAAAATGCAAATTAATTTTGAATTAAATAATGCTCATGTTTGTCAAAATAAAACTTGTTTCCACACTCCTTCTGTTCTTATAAAAAATATGTTAGTTATACTTGGTATGCCTTTTATTGCCATGATATACCCTTTCAATCTTGATGTGCATGGTATAAAACCAATGTTATGGGAGTTCCCATACATTTTCAATTTGCTTCTAAATTTGAGGTTGATGTTTGTCATCGATCTATGAATTTGATTTCTGCAAAACATCTTAATTTTCTCAAACAAGATGTTATGTATAAAAAATTTCTACAGATTTATAAGTTGCTTCAATCAAAATTGTTGCTTTTCGAATAAAATTGTTGATTCTGTTTGTTACGATTTACCTAATGCATTTTGGCATAGAAAAAACACATAGTTTCTCTTCCTTATGTCAAAGATTTTTGAAAAGAAAATCCCCACTAAGGCTCGTCCCATTCAAATGAATGCCGAGCTCTTAGATTTTGTCAAAAAGAAATATCTCGATTTGCTTGCTAAGGGAATAATTGTAGAGTAAATCCCTTGGTCTTGTGCTGCTTTTATGTTAGAAAAATGCAGAGATTGAGAGAGGTGTCCCCAGATTGGTCATCAATTACAAACCCCTCAATGATGTGCTTGAATGGATTAGGTACCCTATCCCAAATAGGAAAGACCTGGTTAGCCGTTTGAGTGATGCATTAGTTTTTTCCAATTTGACATGAAATGGATTTTGGCAAATTCAGATATGTAATGAAGATAGGTATAAGACTGCCTTCACCACTCCTTTTGGTCATTATGAGTGGAATGTCATGCCTTTTGGTTTGAAGAATGCACCCAGTGAATTCCAAAATATCATGAATGACATCTTCAACCCTTTCTCCCATTTTACCATTGTTTATATTGGCGATGTTTTTGATCTTCTCCAAAAGTATTGAAGAACATTGGAAACATCTGAATGCCTTCCTTGAAACTATAAAACACAATGGTCTTGTATGTATGCCTTAAAATTAAATTATTCCAAACCAAGATTAGATTCCTTGGTTTTGACATTTCAAGGAAAAATCGACCCATTGATAGAGCCATTCAATTTGCTGATAAATTTCCTGATGTCATCATAGAAAAAACTCAGCTCCAAAGATTCCTTGGCTCCCTCAATTATATTGCTGATTTCTACAAAGACTTGCGAAAATATTGTAAGCCTTTGTTTGACAGATTGAAGGGCAATCCGTCTCCTTGGACTGATGCTCACACTGCTATTGTTAAACAGATCAAAATCCATGTCAAGACTCTCCCTTGTCTTGGCATTCCTTCTGATCATGCATTTAAAATTGTTGAAACTGACGCCTCTGAAATTGGCTTTGGAGGTATTCTGAAACAGCGTGTTTCACCAGGATCTCCTGAACAAATTGTTCGTTTCCATTCTGGATCCTGGAATACTGCGCAATCTAATTACAGTACTATTAAGAAAGAAATTCTTTCTATTGTACTATGTATTACTAAATTTCAATCTGATTTACTAAATCAAAAATTTCTCCTAAGAATTGATTGTAAATCAGCAAAATATATTTTGAAAAAGGATGTTGAAAATATTGCATCTAAACAGATTTTTGCAAGATGGCAAGCCATTTTGAGTGCATTTGATTTTGATATTGAATATATTAAAGGATCCGAGAACTCTATTCTGATTTCCTTACTGTGAATTTTGCGGTCTCATGATGGGTCCTAAGAAAGACAAAGGAAAATCCCAGCTCGTAATTTCATCATGAGTCCAAAACTCTTACCCCACCTATATCTGCCACTGAGTTGGCAAATAGATTTGCTCCCTTAGGGAATGAAATTTCTTCTGCATCCTACTCCAGCACTTTGGTCACTCCTTTTGACCCTTTTGCTGATGTTTCTTTGAAGCCTTGGCTATGTTTCTGCCAAGTTTTCAAAAACTTCGCTATGTAATCCTTCCTTTTGTCAATATCTTTTCTCAATAGAGCTTGAACGCTCTAATGCAAAATCTGCCAATCTTGCTCTCTCCTATTTTCCCGGAGGTTTTCACCGGATTTATGAACATCCTTTAAAATCTCTTTCTTTTATTCAATATCCTACTCCAAACTCGTCAATTGCAAATTGGCCCTATATTTGATGAAATGATTCTTCAAAGATCATTTTCCACGAATTAAGTTTTTTAAAGTTATCTGAAAAGAATGGGAGATCATCCTTCCTCTGAAAAGAACTCCATGGATTTAGCATTAAATATAATTATTATGATTACATTGAAGCACGGTCAAAGTTTTCCTTTTCGGCCTTGATGGATCATTCTGGTTCATCGCTTTTGATAAAAACTTTACCATAATTCTTCCTGCGGTTCTCTCATTGGTGGTCTCATTATGGTTTAATCCCTGATGTTCTACCATTGAATTTTGTTGGAACCTTTGAATTATTTAAATCTTGCTACAAGGTTGATGCCTATGGATCCAATTTTCCTATAATCTTTCATTTTGCCAAAATGTTCAACATCTCCTGGATTCTTAAATGGCAATATGTTATTGTGGGAAATCGTGTTGAAAGACACTGGTTTTGTAAATGGTGGGATAAATTCCCATATGGATTTTATTATTGAAGAAGTTAAGCGAATGGCTCAGGCTCCCAAAGCCCAAAATGTTCCATTGCCTTCTACAATTTCTCCAAAGCCTATTGGTAATACTTCCACCAAAGCTTTGACTACCACCTCTCCTGCATCTTCCTCCAATTCTTTATCAAAGAAAGAAATGAAGAAAGTATTATTGCAACAAATGATTGCTCTGGAAAAAGAAGAAGATAGTGATGAAGAAGACTCTGCTTTCAAAGACCTATCTATGATCCTCAGCGAGATTTATTTGGAAATTCTGGTTTTGGTGATGATTTCCCGTGACTAGAAGACTTGTAAGGACTTAAGTCCTATGCTTCTTGATAACAAGGACCTTTGTCCTATGCAGTTTTGGTGCTCCTCCACGAAATCCTATGGAAATGGCTCCAAAATACCAAAGTCTAAAGGTGAAATGATGAATCATTATGGATTTTTGACTCTTTCAAAGAGTCATGATGCCCCCCTTGTCCTTGTGACTTGTATAATTGCTGCAAAGGGTTCCTACCCTATGAAAGAAAGATTCTTCACTCTGCAAAGGGTTCCTACCCTATGAAATAAAGATTCCTCACCGAAAGAAATTTTGGATGTTATACTTTTACCTTGTCTCGCATGTGAATTGCTCGTGCTTCGCCGACACTACATGATGTATCTTTTCTTTTACTTTTACTTTTGTAATAATGTAATTTTGAAAACGAAGGGATGCCTTCGCCTATAAATGTAACTCTCCTTTCTCCTCTGGGGAAGAAGCTTACATCCATCTAAGCCTTCACCTCAAACATCTACTCTTGTATTCTGTAACCATTTTGCTCTCTGTACTTTGTCTTCCATTCCAAAGCTTCAAAGCTTATGTTTGATTGTAAGTTTTCTTATATATATATATATTTGGCAAGTTTTCAAAATGTATTTAACTCAACTATTTACGGTTTAGAATTTACTTACTAGACCCGTTTGGCTCATTCATTTTTACTTTTATTTCATAGGTAGTGAGCTAACAGGACTAAGGAAGCAGGAATGGAGACGGGAATAATTAGTCTTCTCTTAGTATTGTATTTTTCACATGAGTTGTGCAATAAATTATTGCAAGAAATGTTGTCATTATTTGACTTTCCATAACTAAAGTACTCTTTTTTTTTTTTTTTTTTTAATTCCATAAGTTATTACATTTCTTATGTTATATTCATTGTATTTTTATATTAAAGTACTCTAATAGACCTTATAGATCTTTACAATATTATTTTTATTAATGAAAGAAAAATTAACAAACTTGTTCCCTATTGAGTCGGGGGTGTTACTGAAACACCCCAAGTTCTAGAGGTAGAGCGACTAGAGCAATTGTAACATTATTCTTAATAAAAAACAAAAATTCTTACTATATAATCACCACAAAAACATAACATCACCAGAGTACTATAAACTCTTATTATGAAATCACAAACACATAATGTGTTATTATTCAATAATCTCATAAGCAATACAGTTACACAGTCTATGCTTGTCTCAAGTGGTCTACTCTACAAAATAGAATCTCAGACACTTCTACTCCTGTCAGTCTACAAAGCCCATGTGTCTCAATCATTAGGCCATATGATCGGGTCTTTAACTACTAAGAGGCTCACCGGTATTCCTGTCCTTAATACTACGATATATAGGACAATCTGAAAAATATATATAAGGAGAAGGGGTGAGTTTGACAACTTAATAAGTAACAACAACACCAAATGCTATAAAACAAGCTATGCATAATTTTATGTCATAATCTTAGTTATACACAACAACAATTTATGCAGAATAACATAATTAACAAATAAAGCATGATCATTGAAAAAAGAGTAAGCACTTCCTTTTACTTTTTCTTTTTTTCAAAATAATTGTTTTACCTTTTGACCCACAATCACAATTTTATCATGAGCAGCACACGTTAGCTTGTCCCGAAAGACCCATCAGCTCATCTTGTCGTCATAGGGAAAAGCTACCAGGTTAGGAACTCCCCTAGGTGAAGGCCACTTGGCTGATAGCACATACTTTCTCATAATTGTCATTCGGTGTGCTTGTCAAGCTACTCATGTGATCCGGTATCGATCGTTCCTTTAGGGCCTCAGGGTTAAACATTTATAAATATAAATGCACATGTAACATTTCATATGATCTTATAAGCTCATCTATAACTTTATAATATTCCATGAAACTTTGTGAGCTCCTTTCATTCACAATCATATTTTTGCATAATTCATAAAAATGAGGTAATTGTAATACGTAACATTCTTAAACAATGATATATGATTGAATAAAACTTGGCATTAAAAATATGAAAGGAAGTGCAATTGAAAATCATGTAAGTGGATTATTTATAAAATCCCCAAATATTTTTCCAAAAATTTATAATAAAATCTATTTGGGTTTTGGTATTGTGTCCCCTTATATGGCATCGCATGTCCTCGGTAGTTTAAAGGGGGCACCACAGGCGGTGCCCTAGTAAAAATAATAAAAAAAAAATCAAGCAAAAATCAAGCAAAAAAAAAAAAAAACTGGAATTGACCCCCGGTAAGAAAATTTTTTTGAGATTAACCCCCGGTAAAATGGATTCCTAGATCCGCCACTGCATGTCCTTAATATGATTCTGCATTTAACTCACAATTCCTACAATAGAGGTAAAAAAAAAGTACCTTAGTCATCAATTCATTTATCCTTAGCCAAAAAACATTACAATGATATCAAACCCCACCATACATGATTTATATGTCTCCCATAAAATTCTAATAATCAATTCAACTAAGACCTCAGTAAAACATCCAAGGTTATAATATTCTTATTACCTTCAAATCATCCGACTACAATTAACAGCTTAAGAAGTCTACTTAGCCATAATATCACTCTCTTCCTAAGCCATTTAATTTAGCTACTCCCAGTATCAAAAGTTTATAAACATTTACAACAATCACTCTAATTATAACTAATCCCTCCAAATAGCAATTCAAATGTCCCCAATTTAATTTTAAAAATTTAGCTTCATACTAAAATACCATAAAATATATGAAAATATTATCTTGAAATTCTCATATTTTTTTCTTCTTCCTCCCATTTCTTTCTCTTTCCTCTTTCTTTCTCTTCTCTCTTTCTTTTCTTTTCTTCTCTTTTCTCTTCCTCTTCTTTTCTCCTCTCTTTCCTTTTTTTTATCTTCCTCTTTCTTTCTTCTTTTCTTCCAGTTTTCTCCCTCATCTCACACTCACTTCAGCTGTGAGCATTTGAGGGGAAAAGCTCTCCTTAAATATTTGTCGCATGTGGTAGTGACACCTTAAATGTTTGCCACATGCACTCATTACCATAAGACAAATGTCCAGGAATGTCTCAAGAAAATGACACTTTAGAACCCCAGATGTCCACCGAGAAAGTAAGGGTAACATGTCATATAACACCTGTAGTTTTAGGTGTCAACCAAGCAACTCAAACTTGGTCATAAAAATATACAATTAATCCCCAACGAACCTAAACCTTTTGACTACCACAGACCAAAAAATCGTGGCTTATGGACATGATTAACCCATCCAATTAATTTCCCAAATCGTAGGTACTTCAACTACTCGACAACTTAACCTATTAAACTTTGAAAAATCATAACTTTTCAATTTAACTCCAAATGGCACAAAATTTAGCTTGAAATTTTTCTCATTCAAAGGCTCACAATATATACAAAAATCATAGCAACACATACTTTTTTGGTACCTCAAAAGTCCCTCGAAATTCAGTGCCTCTGTTTGACTGAAATTCTTGTTTTGACACTTGCAACTTCTAAAAATCATAACTTTTTCTACAAGCATCCAAAAATCATGAAACCACTTTTAAAATCTTCCTTTTGCATCATTATACAATTTTTTGACAGTTTTATTTAAGGTCACTAATTGAATTTTTGACATCCAAAACAATGTGTCTTTTCTTTCAATAACCCACTAAAATTCTAACTAGCAATTTCCATAATCTTTCACATTAAGTCTATTTACCTATAAAATTGCTAATCCTCTTTATCCTTGATATTAAGATCACCTTTATTTTATGGTATAAATTTCGGGGTATTACAGTTACACAATCTCCTTTGGTGTTTTCCACATGCCCCAGCCGCATCCACTACTTGTCAAATGTGATTTGTTTTCCTCCTATGATTTGCCCATGCATGGAAAAAGGAGTGTTGCGGTTGCCATATTGATACCAATTTTGCTTTGCGCACTGTTTTCATTTGAAGTCCTCTTGCTCCAAAATAAAATCAATTTCAGAATGCAGCAACTTAATATTCTCCCAATTTTCAAGCCCTTCATCTCGTTGTAAAGCCTCCAATTGTTTGGTTTTCTGCTTGAGTTTCTTTGTTGTGTTACCGAATTTCCATGAGCTCCAAGTGGAAAGATCAACTTGGAAATTGGTCAATTTTTGTTGGACCCTCTACATCATAGTGCTGCCAATTCCTCCTTCCTCCCAAGCTTCCCTAACAACCTTATTTTAGTCTTCATAAACCATCCGAGAAGTTTTGACTTTGAAGTTTTTTGAAAATACTTCCGCCATCTAGTACATCACACACCAGCCACTATTAGCTATAACTTGATGTAACCGTTCTTTTGTGAAATCGTTCCCATCTTTACAATTAGTCCATGTAAACTTTAGCCCTTTGTAACCTAGGTCAATCAAAAAAATAGTCTTCAAGAGCTCCTCGAAACATTTCCATTTGCCCTGCCCTTCCCTTCCCAAAGCCGCCCCCGAGTTTTCTTCTTCGTCACAATCTCGTTAAAATCTCCTATGCATAGCCACGATTCGGGTTGAACAGCTTTAGATGTCTCAATAATGCCCATGATTCATGCCTCTTGACCAATCAAGGTGTCCATAGAATCCAATAAGTTTCCATGGAGTGCCACTATGATGTTTTATTATGACATTAATGTGCCTTCTAGAGAAGTTTTGGATTTCCAACATGTCCTCTTCCTTCCAAAGTAAAGCAAGGCCCCAACTACTCCCAACCGGATCCACTACAAAGAGACCTGTGTACCCTAGCTTTACATGCAAACCTTCCAGCTTAACCTTATTGCACTTTGTTTCCATAAGAAACAAATTTTTGGGATTATTCTCCTTTACCAACAAGCAAAGGTTACAAATTGTATGGGGGTTCCCAAGTCCCCGGTAGTTCTAGCTTAATAGATTCATTGCTCTTGGCGAGGCTAGTCACCAGCCTCCTCATGGATATAGTCAACCAGATATTGCTCCACCTCCTTCCTTTTACACGGGGTGGGTGGTCCAGGTCCAACAGCTTCCTCAGGACCTTTTTTGCTCCACGCATGTTTCTTCTAGGTCCTCAAGTTAGAACCCCTCCTTGATTTTGCATAGTTTGGCGTCCCATGTGGAGGTACCATCCTCTCCATTTTTGCCTCTTGATCATATATATGCTATGCATGCATCGGGTCCCCCAAAGTCATGTATGGGCTTTGTACAACATCCATTCCTATAGACTCGTCTTCTAGTACCTTGTGGGCCACGAGATTGGTTGATATGTATACTTACACCATTCATGACAACAATGTATTTTAAAGCCATGATAGTTATGATCTATCAAAACTCTATAGTTAAGTGAGCTTATGCGAGAGTAGTATCTGGATGGGTGATATCCTAGGAAGTTTTGTTCGGAGGAGCTAAAAGCAGAAAATATTGTGTCATTGGGGGTGGGGTGTTACAAATGGTATTAAAACTCGCATTGAATTTGTGATATGTCTTTATTGGATTTTAATCTAATAGTGGTTTTAAAATCCACCTATGAATGTAGAAAAATAGGTGTGAAAAAGTGAGAGTTTGTCGCATTACTCTTAATTTAATTGGCACTCATGTAATAGCTTGAATAAAGGGTATTGTTGTTAGGTATACTAGAGTTTTTACTAACAAAATCTCTTATAAACTAAGGTGACAATTATTACGTCAACCACTAAACAATTAAATTTATATGTCAAATCTTTTTATTTAATTTTCCACACATGTTGTGGCATGTAGTACTCATGTATAGACTGCCACATGAGCTTGTAAAAAAATTGTAGTGAAATATGTAGTACCCAAAGCATGCATTTTCATCACACAAATTGTAGTATCTTTTATCCTTATTTTTGTCTCAAATTTATTCTCATTGTTTAGGATAATTACTTTTTACAAGTAGTTCTTAGATTTATATTTTGCTTTTAGTGGTGTTAGGAGAGTTAATAAAATTACATAAGGGTAAATAGGGTGATCAGCAATCAATTTTTCATCAGATTCCACAAAGCAGTGCCTAGACAACTAACACTCCAAGAGATACTAAAGAAGGAAAATCATAGCACACACCAAATATTTTTCAGGAGCAACACAACCACTTGGGCTTTGCAACATATATAAACAACATTTACAATCTTATAGCACTTTGTGTTTTCTCACAGCCCTAGCAGAATTTTGGCTGATGAGGGGCAAAATATAAATAAATAAAAATAACAAAAAAATTAAATATTATAACTATAAAATAAATAAACAATTCAACAAAATTTTATTATCAGTAAAAATATATAAATATAATTTGTAATTTATTTTTCATGAATAATTAATTTAAGAGGATAATCTAAATGTAAAAACATTATGAAACAAATATCATAAATTCAATCATAATTGTTCTAAAAAAATTGTGAATGCTATTGTGTTGAAAACTTTTTTTAATTTTTAATTTTTAATTTTTATTATTGGTTTGAAATAAATTGTTATTAAATTTGGATCTAATGACAAATTTAAAAGCTACCTCTCAAAACACGCATACGTACATAAGAAGGCAAGAAGTTGATCATGGGCCCTGGCCCATTCACCATTGAGCCGAGGTCCCCTTTTGGGCAGCTTCATCGCGTCCGGGCTTTATGGGCCCCATTTGAATCTAGGGTTTCCAAAGCACACAATTTCAAGCACCACCAATTTGGTCCAATGGTTGATCTAATCTGAGCCGTCCAATTTAGGAGATCTGAGCTTGGCACATCGTTTAAAACCCTACCTCAAAAGTCCTCCAGGACTATTGCCTCCGTCGCCGCGTTGCAGAGGTCTCAGCGAGTCCCAGGAGGTAAATTCTTTTGCAATTTGATTTTCTCTTAGTCGTTGGATATGCGAGCCATGTGATGAGATTTTTCTTTTTGGGTTCATCTAAACTTATGGCCTGTTTGGTTGCCAAGAAAGCTGAGAAAATGATGAGAATGAGATCTCAATATTGAATTATGAAATCTCTTTGTTTCTGGGTCATGCAAAATGCAAGATACAGAACGTTTTCTTTTATTTTCGTGCTTTTTCTCCGGCACCAAATGGATTATTGGTATGATTTTCACTACCACGATTGAAGTTACCCATGGGACTAGTTAGATGTTTTCATATTTGAAGTTACAGAGACCTTGATCTAATTACACTGATGTGTGCAATGGTTTGTGTAGCTGTGGTATAATGACTTCTAGGTCTATTCGTGCCTGAAAATGTAGTTGTCTGCTCAGCTATTTAGATATTAAAATAAAATAGAATTGGGATAGTTGACTAGATTGCTATTATTGTTGTAGCGGCATATGTTATCATTGTACCACAGTGAATGATGATTTAAGAGATGCTTCTTTTAATTTTTCTGCAAGTCCTTGCAGTAAAAAATGAGGGGTTGATTCGAATTTTGATGCGGTCACCTAAAATTAGCTTTTGCATTAATATTTATTGAAGCTTTATTAAATTCTAACATAGCAATATCTGGAAATCCCCAAAGTTTTGGCGTAATACATTTTCCAAAGTTTTGGCCTCTCATAGTCACTTCCCTCTAAGAATGCTACAAGAATATCTTTTTGTTCTGCCTACCAAATCGGACCTCAGAAAAGCCATGGTAGGGGACGAGTTGATTCGGCTAGGGTGAGAGAGTGAGAGAAACGATTTTTGTTTTCTAATAGGAAGCTGCGGTTTTCATTCTACATGACAATTTTTTACATTGAGCCGCATTTTTGATTGCATGAAATATCAGAAAAATGTAGGAAAAAAAAATTATGGAAAGTGTTTTACGCTGAACCAAACACAACCCAAGATCTAGTGATCAAGTAAGCATATTTCTCATTGTGACTTGCTGGGTAGATATCCAAGATTATGTGTGAGATTTGGGGATTAGTGTGGGTTAGGTTAGGATTTGGGTTTTTTAATGGCCTGGAGTATGCCCTTAATTACTTGGAATGGTGGGAGATAGAAAATGACATTTTCTTTGTGGTCCAAGTTTTAGTATTCCAAATGAATTACAAAGTGAAAATTGCTGTGTAAATCAACCGGATCTCCTGCTGAAGTCTATTTGTTATTTCAATGTCAAATGCATAATTAAAGCATTTTGGAAGAGAAGCATTTCCTTTATTAATTTTGGGGGAAAGCATTTTGGTGTTATTTGCTGAAAATAGGATTTAATTTTCGGTTTATTCACCACTTTAAAAATGTCCTTTACATCCATTGCAATTTGAAAGCTGTGTTCTAAAATTGATGTCCTGTTTTCATTAAGATGTTGGAGCCATTTTGCTTTCTAAGCACTGACCTTTGCAATATAGATCATGTACACTTGATGCCTGATGGTTTTAAACAAGTCTTTTGCTTCCTACTGATTGCAGGTAGGCCATGGTGAAGCATAATAATGTTATTCCTAATGGGCACTTTAAAAAGGGTTGGCAGAACTATGTCAAAACATGGTTCAATCAACCAGCGCGAAAGACACGCAGACGGAATGGTAATAATATATTCTAAAAAAGTTCATTGTTTTCCCTTGATGCTTTCTTTACCATTATTCTTTATTTTGTTTGTATTGCTTCTTAAATTGTTTTTTTGAGACGTGGAATGTTTCAATCTCCAGCTCGGCAAAAGAAGGCTGTGAAGATTTTTCCTAGGCCTACATCTGGACGTCTGAGACCTATTGTTCATGGACAAACTTTGAAGTACAATATGAAGGTTAGAGCTGGCAGAGGATTTTCTCTCGAGGAACTGAAGGTGAGACTTTTTTTTCATGCCAGTTGTGCTTTAAAGTGGTAATTGGTTCAGCAATATAGAAACTGATGTTATAACTATGTGTGTATATCAGTTTCTAGTTAAAGAAGGATTTTTTTTTTAAAAAAATTGGTTTAGGATCATTACTTTTGTCGCTGTAATGGTGTTTTGTATCACTGTATAAATATACGTTGAGAAAAGTATTTGCTCTTTCAACAGTTCTGTACCCCTTTTTATGTTAGTTTTCATTTCCCTTCTGGAACAAATACACATACCTGCAATTTTGCACACATACAGCATTTTCTAATTAGAAAGTCTGCACTCTTCCAACAGTTTTGTAACCTTCTTTCTTGTCTTGATCTCTTCTTTCTCTGCTAGAACAAATATAGTACTGCAATTCTGCACCTGCAAATTGCACAAATAATCTGATCAGTAATTGGTTCTTGCGGGTTAAGCCTTCTCTCTTTTATTTCCATATTTTCAGATCTATGGTAATGCATGTTCATTAAGATAGTTGAGCGTTGTTATGTGTATTATCTGATCAGTTGCATTGCCAGAAGGTTTCTTGGGCTCATTAATGTCTGGTTTAGTATTTTTGCATTTCACGTAAAATGGTGCTACATTTGTTTAGTTTTGCTTCCCCAGAAGATAAAGAAATAGTGACTAAGCCTTTATATTTCATTGGAAATCTTAATCTGCAAGATGATTGAAGCAACCAATGCAGCTCACGTGATATCCATTCTGCTGTTTCTACTTTTTTTCTTCATTTGAGCAAGTAATATGTGTTGGTCCTCTTTTTTTGTTCTTAATATAATACCCCTAGAGCATTTCAGGCTGCTGCTATACCCAAAAAACTTGCTCCAACAATTGGCATTGCTGTTGATCATCGCCGCAGAAACCGTTCCTTGGAAAGTCTCCAAGTTAATGTCCAGAGGCTTAAGACATACAAGGCCAAGCTAGTTGTTTTCCCAAGGCATGCTCGGAAAATCAAGGTAAGACAATCAGTTAATATGTTTTAAAGTGGAATTTTTTCCTACTGTTTTCTGTGTTCCAAATTCTGATTAGACTGTTTCTGCATAAACTTTGTTGCAGGCTGGCGATTCTACTCACGAGGAACTTGCAAGTGCCACACAAGTTCAAGGCGCTTACATGCCCATCGTGAGAGAGAAGCCAACCGTTGAGCTTGTGAAGGTCACAGATGAGATGAGGACATTTAAGGCTTATGACAAGCTACGTATTGAGCGTACAAACAAGCGTCATGTTGGTGCCCGGATGAAGAAGGCTGCCGAGGCCGAGAAAGAGGAGAAGAAATAGTGTGAAGAGTCAATTTAATCAGTCTGCTGATTGAAGATGTTGAAATTTTTGTTTTGAATCTAGCAACTAAAAAGTGTCATGTGATCCATTTCTTCAGACCACCCTAGTTTTAACATTTGGAATCTGCTGCTGTTGTTTCAACCCTTGCTTGAAATATTTCTTCTATTTATATACTTGTCATCTTCTTCATTGTGATTATAATGTTGGGCTGCATGACATCCATCTGCTGGGTTTTGCAAATTTGGCACCTCTTTATGCCTGTGGTTAGTGTGGTGCTCCGTACGCCTTAGATTTTCGATTGCTTGAGTTCTGTTGATTAAACCGATCGTATCATGTATTCTGAAAAGTCCCATTGCGTTGCTTAATAATCATATGAGAATCCAGCTTCTTGTGATTTATTAGTCTTTATAATTATGGACTTTAAGCTAATTTGTAGAGTTACTGGAATCTGGACCTGCAATCCTAGCCCAATATTCTGTAGAGTTACTAAAACGAAAAAGTTTGGGCCATTTTCAGTGGATCATAAATTGCTGGAAATTTCGAGTAGTAAGAGCATCGCATCAAATTCTTTATTTTTATCACTTTTTAAAATTTTAAAAAAATCTACAAAGGACCGCATCAAACATTATCACATGTTAAATATAACATTTGTCAAACTCATCGTCAAATCTAAAGATACAAAAAGCAAATATTATTTATTTTATCATATTATTTTATTTGATTGCAGGTCATCTTGAAAACTAAACTTTTGTGAACTTAATGTTAATTTGTTTCATATTAATATGAGTGCTATTTTGATGATGGGGACAAAAAATAATTTAGTTTCACAATAAATAATTCCATGTATGTAAGCATGAAAGTAACTTTCATTAGTTAAAGTAATTTGGTTTCACAATAAATTTTTTTTTTTTAAAGTAGAAAAATATTTAAACAATTTGATATTTGGTAGTCTTAAAAAGTGATTAACTATATATAAAAAAATACATTTTAAAAGTTAAAATTAACTAAACTTTTGAGAGCTTAATGTGGATGCTCTAATGTATCAAATGCTACAGTTAGCAATGGTTACAGCAAGAGAGAGGTTTGAAGGTGGGAGCAAGATAAAGGTCTGAAGGTGGGTGCAATAAATTACAGACAACAGCAACATAATAGCTAAAAGACAACTCCCACCCCTAAGTGGTGAAGGTCTTAGTCTTGAAAGTTTACTCACTTCAAGGTCTAAGGTTCAACATCCCTTTTTAGTGTAAACAATCTTTTAGGGGCTATATTCCTAATGAAAAGTTAATGATTTATCCAATTTCGTATAAAAAACTTTAAAAATTCGTGCACAAAACCAAGATATACTCTAAAGGGTAAGTCCAAAGGGTCTTGCATTGTAAAGATTTTCCAATATATATATATATATAACAACAGTTAAGATAGGTGGTTGTACCATAAAGAAAGAAATAGGTGGCGGTTGATATTGAGAATTGAATGTTGATGGTGATGCTAATTGCTATGGGTAAATTGAGTGTACCCATCCAATGGCAGTTGGTAACCAGTTTTTTGTACCGATCAATTTACTATCCAATCAAATCCACCCGTCAGATTACTCCAAAGTTAGGTTACCCACTAACCAAACCGAGTTTTTTTTTTTTTAATAATAGAAAAAAATTATTAGGTTATCTCTTTTGGATTTTAGATCACTTCAGTTATGGGCCTCAATGTTTTAACCGATATGATTTATGTTCATACTGAATTTAAGTTGACTAAGTCTTTCTTCTTCTTCTTCTTCTTTTTTTTTTTCTTTTAATCTTTTATATTTATTTATTAAAAAAAAATCAAAAACATAAAGCTCTTACATCAGATTATGCATTCTGATAAATCATAAACAAAGTTACGAAATTACAACGTCATAAAGACAAACATAAAAAACTTATAATAAAATCTTATATATGACTTCAACATCTGCTAACTTATGTTAATTTTAATTATAGAACAAATATATTTTAGACAGACTCAATCTATTATATAAATAGTCCATATTTTCAATTTTTATTTTGTGGACCATAAGAATAAAACTCTCGCACCGAATCTAATACCGATTCTTGTTAGTATATTAGTCATGATCAAATCAAATGTCTGAAAAATTTTAAATTCTGTAACTCTTGACACTCACGACACGTCACACTTCCTTGTCAAATGATAAAAGAAGCTTCAGCATCACAACTCTAAACACTTTTAATATAGTAGGTTGTGCACATGCCACAAGACATCTTTTGAAAGGTTGAAAATTAGGATTAGATTGCAGAAGTTGATGCTCTTATTTTGCCATTCACTACCTTTTTAAAGTCTCATTTTCATTTATACCCTTTCGTACTATAACATGAAATTAAAATTTTAGGTTAAAAGCATTGAACTTGAATATTAAGGGCCAGTTGGGGATTGCGTTTAAGAGACTTAAAAGTATTTTTAACACTCAAAAAATCCGTTTGAAGAAAAAAAATACTTGTTTAGTAAAAAAATAAAAGCGCTTTTTAAGATCCAAAAAACCTAAAACGCACTACCTTTTGTCCAAAAGCTATTTTTGACTTAAAAGCTTTATTTCTCAAACACACAAGCTCTAAGTCCGTTGCAGGGTAATTTGAAGGTTCTAGAAGAAAATTATACTTCCTTCAAACATAAGTTTGGAAATAACGCTCTTAATATAAGGTAACTTATAGTCAAACACTGTACTTGTACTCCACAAAAACATCTAAGAAAACGGCCTTTATTTTACAACTACTAAAACCTATTCAACTAAAATACTTTACACCCATTAAAATTCTACTATTTTGTTGAAGACACCCATTATCCATTCTAAAACATCTTAGAAAACAGCCTTTATTTTACAACTACTAAAACCTACTCAACTAAAATACTTTACACCCATTAAAATTCTACTTTTTTGTTGAAGACACCCATTATCCATTCTTGATAAGGGATGACATGGATTCGTCACAAAATTATTTAAGTAGACCGTTATATAATTAAAATTATGTGACAGTAAAAATTTATTTTTAATTATTTTCTTATAAATATTGATCTAAGATCTAAGTAAGATGCACGTGCGGGACCCTACAAGAAAAGAAAAGCAGGGTGAATACTTAATGCAACCCACATGCCCATCAATCTCATGGAAAAATGGATGGGCTAAAGAGTGGCTGGCCCCCATTTGGGAACATGATTTTTTTTCATTTCAAAGATAAACTATTTTATTGACTGCATTAGATTTTACAACATTTATATTCTATTTATGTTGGGACGTTATTTGAAATTTTTAAATGATGCGACACTAATATGTCTAAAGTTTGAATTTTTTTTTAGTGTAAATAATTTATTGTAGCTACACACCTGTAGCGAAATTGAGTCTAACCTGATCCGTTTACCTTTCACGAGTGAGTGTAATATACGGAAGGAGGGGAGGATTGGCATAGGCCATGGCCCTCCTTAGTTCTTAAGAACAAAAATTTATAAGGTACTCACTCTTAGTAGTAAAATTTTGAAGAGGTAGCTCAATCGGGCCTTATGAGCAGGGTCACGAAGTTGAATCACCCCACCCTTGTGTGGACATGTCAAAAAAAAAAAAAAAATTTGATCTCTGCCCATAATAATTTATAGCTCCGTCTTGTATGTACACAAAGTAACTCTATTTTGAAGGAATTCCTATATATATATATATATATATATATATATATAACCTAAATTGTCAGCTAATGGCTACTCTCTCTCCTTTCCAATATTTAGGGGGTATTTTTTCAGTCTTTAAAGTGGCTGATCTAGGCAATTATTTGCAAAACTTTTGGGGAGGGCTCGGGGTCCATGAAAATAAAACGGAAAACGAATATTTATGAGTGAGCGATAAGGTCGGTACCTGAGAATCTGAGATCAACAGGACCACACGGCTCCGCATTATATAAACACCCAGCGGCAGCGAGGCCAAAACACCAACTCTCCTTACGTTGCGTTTTCGTTATTATCTAGAAGCCAAGGAGAGATCGTAATATGGGTTTGAAGGTATGCCTCAATCTCTCCCTTTTTCGATCGCAATTATTGCTATTCTTTGTTTTATTCTTCTTCATATAATAATGTTTCTTTGATTTACTAGTCTTTCTTGTTTAATCCGTACACCGGATTGATTAATATGATTCTTCTCGCGCTTAAATATGTGTTGGAAATCTCGTTTTTAGTGTTTTGTTTGCTCGGATCTGTTCTTTTCATGGAAATGATTTCCCAGAAGAACCTTCTGGTTCTGTTTGTTCGTGGGCAAAGATGGATTTGCAAAATTATCAAACATCTATCGCCATCGACGTCTTGAAATAAAAGATATAGTATTGGGTTTTTTTTTTATACTGGTTGAGTTAGATTCAATTTGTCCCATTGAATGATAGCAATGAGTGTGGTAGGGATTTTGTTCAGATCTGTATGTTATCAGAGGCAGTGACACTAAATCCCAAGTCCTAAAGTCGTGCCTTGTGCTTCTGTTTTGGATTTTAGAACATGAAATTTGAAAATGAAGTTAAGTGTTTGGTAAAATTACAGTTTGGCGTTTGAAATCATAGTTTAGTGTTGAAAATCATGAGTTTTTAAAAATGCACCTTCTACCTATAATTTGAAAAAACATATTTTTCTTCATTTTCAAGTTGTAATTTTTTAGAAATGCACTTTCAAACCATTCATTTTCTATGATTTGGTATAAAATCGCATTTTTTGTATGTGAAATCCTAATGTCAAACGCACTCTTCATTTTTACATTATTTAGGGATCTAGCGGTGACGTTTTGTATTGCACTTAGTAGGGTATGTTGACCTGTTGCAGATTCAGTACAATTTTTGTAATTTTAGTGAGGCACTGTATAATTTATTTGATGATGCCTCCCAGATCTGCAGTTGGTTCTGATCTTCTTGATTGCTTTAGGTTTGGGAACAATAAATTCGTATCCAGTCTTTGAATTTCTGTTTTTTCATTATTCTTGGCATCATTAGTGGGTGGACTTCTTTTTGAGGATTGGACTAGTTCTTGATATTTCTTTGAAAAATTCAGAAAAATGCGTGAGAATAAACTCATTTGTTTCAGAGCTTTGATCTGATATATAGCTCGCTTGACATTTGTCATGCAAATACATGTGTTAACACAGTTCGACTGTGCTGGGTTTGTTGCAGGAGGATTTCGAGGAGCATGCTGAGAAAGCCAAGACCCTGCCAGAGACAACCACAAATGAAAACAAGCTTATACTCTATGGGCTATTCAAGCAGTCCACTGTTGGACCTGTGAACACCAGTAAGCATCGGGCTCAAATTACAAGCTCATTTTAACTTGTTGTCTGTCTTTGTTTTCCCTGCTTCTCCATCGACAAAATGTTCATTTTTGAGAATATAACTCCCAACATAGCAGTAAAAGCAAGACATGTAAGAGTACCAGCAACACTTCCCTTTGATTTTCCTAAGTTAAGGAATAAAACCACTTTTTGCTTCCCTGTGAAATATATTTCACAATATCTTCCCTTACCTTTCCTTGTACTATTAAAATATAATTTTTTTACAAAATATAATTTCCCTATCTGCTCTCACTTTTTTCACAAAATCTCAATACAATCCTTAATTAAAAACAAAAAGATGAAAGAAGAGAGATGAAAGAAAAATGTTTATATTAAAATAATGTATAAGAAACCACTTTTGATTCTCTACACATTAGAAACACCGTTGCTATCCTTGAGAATTGGTTAAATATAAAGAATCTGATATGAGTAAGTTTTTGTGGTTTTTTTGAAATTTTTCCTAAACATAAGGAAAAAAAATGGCATATAGGGCATATGTTACTAGTGCTCTAAGCATATCTCAACAAGTTATTGAAAATTGTTTTTCTCTAAGAATTAAGTTCTGGGAACAAGTTGAGTTTTACCCTTACATGGCTTTTGTATCCGATTTGCAGGCCGTCCTGGAATGTTCAACATGAGGGAGAGAGCAAAGTGGGATGCATGGAAGGCTGTTGAAGGTAATGTTTTTTATTGGTTAGAGCTTGTTTGGAATTGTGTTGAAAAGAAAGTTTTTGTCTATTAAAAAAAGAAAGCTTGAAAGAGCTTTTTAGCAAAAACTTCATTTCGAACTTCCCCACAACGCAGTTTTGTGTTTTTTAGAACAAAAAAGTACTTTTAAAATCTTTTACCAAACCGACATCTTTTTTTGTTTGAAAATCTCTTTTTACTTAACTCAATTCCAAATAAATTCTTAGAACAATGCAGTTTGCTCTTTGTCGTTCATTGGTCTATGTAAGAAGTATCTTTCTTTTCTAATCTGGCAGGGAAATCCAAGGACGAAGCAATGAATGATTACATAACCAAAGTGAAACAGTTGCTGGAAGAAGCTGGGGCATCTGCTTGATGTCTTCTTGTCGATGCCTGATGCCATTTGGTTGTGTGTTTTAGAACCTTAAATGGAATTGAAAATAATCATCTATAGCTTTCGAACCGGTAATGTGTCTGAATGGTATGGAAGTGCATATGGCAAATTGTACTGGTATTAAATATATTTTTAGTTTCTTCTGATTATAAACCAGAGTTGGCCAAAATCCTTTAACCCAGTAAGCTTGGCTTCAGCCTGATCCCCCTGTTTCTGCTCGAATATATTCATTGCTTCGTTCTCTTGAGTTGTGAAGCTTAATCGTCATTTACATCATGCTGCCCAGTAGAATCCAAACATGAATCAATGGCGTGTTGTGTTGTGTTTTGATTGTGCTTTTCTACTATTAAAGCAAGGAGAATTTCCTTGTGGATCCTCCGCTGGTAAGTGTAACTTTCTCATTATAACTTATTTTAGTACAAAACTATAAACTCTGGGGATTATTAGGGGTGGTCCGATTGCAGCCACCGACTATGCACTGACTGCCGATAGTCGGTAGTTGGAATAAAAAAACTGTTTTGACGTCAGTTCAATTGGCGGTAAAAAAATTTTATTTTTCATCGGTTAATCGAACCAATATAAACAACTTCAGCCCTCAATATTTTTCGCATAACTTGTTTAACCAAAAAACACGTCCAATGAATACTTGTTTAGCCCAAAAAATCTATTTATGCCAAAATACAATCCTATTTGGCCCATAAAAATAGGCTTGGCCCAATATAAAAAGCCAATGACCAACTGACTTAATCGACTGACATTTAAGCAACTTTATCAAGTTAATTGACTTAACCAAAATAGTCAAAATTTATTTTTGTTGGTATGAAGTTGGTTAATTTAACTGACTTTTTCGATTCGGCGGACAAAAATACTTCTACCATCCCCGATTTAACCTAGACCTAGCCTTAGGCATGATGTATTCATTTAGGCCCATTTTTTTATTTTTTAGGAACATAAAATGTATTACTTCATAAAAACTAGTTATTTTATGCTGTTTGCTTGCAACCTTCAAAATGGTCTAGAAAATATCTTATGACGTTTAACAAACTGAAGGTTATTTTTCATAAAACCCCACGAACTAACATGTGTGACTCAAAGGTCCATTAAATCAGTTTGTTGTAACTAAGCTTCTTTGTTAGCATTGACCATCTATTTGGATAAAGAATTCATATTTGACCAAAGTCATCCGAAAATAACACCGTTTTGACACTTAAAAAATCAGTTTTACCCCTTATCATCATATATATATATATATATAAGCCGAGTTTTGACGTAGAAAGTGTTTAGAATTGCAACACGTGTCCATGTTTTCTAATATCTTAACCTTCTTCTTTTTTTTTTTTTTGTCTTAACTCTCTTTTCCTTTATTTCCATTAAATGTCTTAAATCTCTCTCTCTCTCCCATAATTTATGTTTGAACCGGTTTTTTATAAATTAATTATGTTAACTCTTTTTATTTAATTTTATTTTTATCTTCTCTTAGTTCCTATTTATATATCAATGCATTTAATTGTTTTAATAAAAAAACAAAAGTTTCCAAATTTTATCTTTATCTCTATTTTTCTTTTTATCTTCTACTGGTTTTCGTTTATATCCTCAATTTAAGACAATTAAAAGTAGGACTTTTATTTGGAATAAATTCAATTGATGTCTTAATAAAAAAACAAAAGCTTCTCAAATTCACCCTTTATCTTTTTGTTTATTTTTATTTTTTCTTCTCTTACTTTCTATTTATATTCCAATGTTATTTTGTAAATTTTACACTCAATTTAGGAAATAGACAAGAGAGATTCCAATTGTTTTTCTAGATAAAAATATATATACTACAGTTTTCTTTTTGCTATAACAATTCTTTTCATATGGTTATGTTCTTAATTTAAATTTTTAATTTTTAATTTTTAAATATTTTTTTAACTTTATCATATGGTTATGTTCTTCCATTTTTTGTTTGTGTCCCTTATATTTTTTTTCAAATTTATATATATATATATATATTTTCAAATTGATTACTTCTCTTTTGTAAATTTTACATTAAATTCAGTAAATTTTACAATTAAAACATAAGGATTTTATTTATAACATATTTAATTGTGTTAACTCTCTCTATTTAATTTTCTTTTTATCTTCTCTTAGTTTCTGTTTATATATCAATGCATTTAATTGTCTTAATGAAGAAAACAGAGGGCTTCCAAATTTTAACTTTCTTTCTATTTTTCTTTTTATCTTCTATTGCTTTCCGTTTATATCTTCAATTTAAGACAATTAAAACGTATGTGTTTTATTTGGAATGCATTCAATTGATGTATTAATAAAAAATAAATAAATAAAGCTTTATTTGGAATGCATTCAATTGATGTCTTAATAGAATTTGAGAAGCTTTTTATTTATTTATTTTTTTTATAAAAAATAAATAAATAAAAAAGCTTCTCAAATTCTCCCTTTATCTTTTTGTTTATTTTTATTTTTTCTTATCTTGCTTTCTATATATATTCCAATGTTATTTTGTAAATTTTACACTCAATTTAAGAAAAAGACGAGTGATTCCAATCCTTTTTCCTATATGAAAAAAATATACTACAATTCTTATTTTTTGCTATAACAGTTCTTTTCGCCTATATTTGTATTTTAACTTTTAATTTTTAATTTTTAATTTTTTTTAATCTTTATCATATGGTTATTTTCTTCCATTTTTTGTTTGTGTCCCTTATATTTTTCTATTTTTCAAATTTATTGTTTTTCCTAGATGAAAAAAAATACTACAATTCTCCTTTTTTTTTTTTTGCTATAACAGTTCTTTTTAACTATATTAGTATTTTAATTTTTTATCCTTTTTTTTTTTTAATCTTTATCATGTGGTTATGTTCTTCCATTTTTCGTTTGTGTCCCTTATTTTTTTAAAAAAATTTATATATATATATTTTTTCTCAAACTAATTACTTTTCTTTTGTAAATTTTACATTTAATTCGGAAAATTCTACAATTAAAACCTTACACATTTCCATGAGACAGTATTTTCATTTCTAAGCCAAATTCGTTGCTTTTCCTTGGTCTCATAAAAAGTCACACATATCTTGTTAATTAAGTGTGAGAATGCTCTAGAACCCTTCCTTGACCCTTATGTATACCCTAGGCATGTTTTCTAGCCTTTCATTCCATCATATCACAACAAAACCTTCTCCTACCCTATGCAAGTGTGGTCCAACCCTAGTTTTTCCATTGTTGTAATATTTCATAAATAAGAAGTATATTTTTACCATATAGTTTTTATATCTTTCTTCTACTTTTGGTCGTGAGTCCTTGAGCTAGTGTAATTTTGTTGCACAACTTGAAAATCGGTTGTTCCTAATTTTATGAGTTTTATTTGTAACATATTTAATTGTCTTAATGAAGAAAACAAAATTTTCCTAAAATTTGTCTTTCTGTCTCCATTTTTCTTTATAGCTGATCTCTTGTTTTCTCTTTATATCCTACAACTAAAACGTATGAGTTTTATTTAGAATGCATTTAATTGATGTCTTAGTAAAGAAAACAAAAGGTTCCCAAATTCTCTTTCTTTTTTCTTTTCTTCTCTTGCTTTCTATTTATATCTCAATGTTATTTTGTAAATTTTACACTTAATTTAGGGAAGAAAAAAAAGGAGAGAGAGAGAGTTTTCAATTGTAGTTTCTAAATGAAAAAAATATACTTAAGTTCTTTTCTTTCTTTTGGTTTTTGATTTTTGTTTTTTCTATAACAGTTTTTTTCAATTATATTAGTATTTTCTTTTCTTTTTTTCTTTATCCTGTGGTTATATTCTTCTATTTTTGTTTTTGTTCCCTATATATATATTTTCTAATGTATACATTATTTTATACAAATTGATTACTTTTCTTTTGTAAACTTTAGATTAAATTCAGGAAATGATAGTAAGAGATGGTTCTCTTATTTCGGCTAACGATTTTTTAGTTTGTGTTGTTGTTCATTGCGTAATTCATTTTTCTGTTTTCATTCTTAATTAATGGATAACATTGATTTTTAAGATTTCATTGGAATTAGGAAAGATATACTGGAGAAGAAAACAATTCTTTCAATTATATTAAAAATTTTAATATTAGTTTTTTTTTTCTTAAATTTTATACTAATTTATATATATTATTTCTTATTCAAATTTATTATTTTTCTTTAGTAAATTTTACATTGAATTGAATTTAGAAAAATGATAGTGAGAAAGAGTTTCCTATCATTATTTTACTACGAGGTATGACTTTTTTTATTACATTGATGTTTTGTGAGTAGATTTTTTTTTTTTTTTCCTTCCTATGTGTCCTAAAAATAGTTCTTTTTACGTTATATATGTTGTTATGTTATTTCATTCTCTCTTTTTTTCCTTATATTTTGTTTTAATATATATATTATTCAAATTGATAGCACATATTTTTCTTTTGTAAATTTTACGTTGAATTCAAGAAAATGACAATGAAAATGAGGTATGAATTTTTAGGTTATGTTAATGTTCATTGAGTTTTTTTTTTCCTCTTTGGTTTGTAACAAAATTAGCTCCTTTTAGGTTATATACATGAAGGATAGTTGAAATAGAAAAGAAATGAAAAATATTTGTAATACATTTTCCTATACCTCTGAAACTAGGACAAATACAGTTCTAATTTATATATTATTTTTCATTCAAATTCCTTATTTTTCTTTTGTAAATTTAATTGACTTTGTTGTTATTATTATTATTATTATTTTGTGTTTCAATATTCCTTCCACAATTTTTATCTTTCTTTTGTGAAAGAGATAAGACTACTCCTATGAAATAAATATTTTAATATTTTTTATGGGTCTTATGTTTTAACTCATTTCAAAATTGTGTTTTTGTTTTGTTTGTTTACATGATTTACTATTATTTTTTAATGTGCTTAAATTAAAATTAATTAAGGGTCTTATGTTTTAACTCATACGAGGTTTTCTTTTTGCTGTTTTTTTTTTCTTTACACTTTTTTCCATTTTAAATTACACATATGAGAATTTTTTAATATGTTTTCATTTATATGCATTAAAACTAAAATTATATATGGTTCTTATGATTGTATATTTTTATGCAATTTATATATCCATACAATCTTATGTGTAATTGTGTTAGTATGTTCATCAATATATTGTTGTATAACCTTTTTTAATATGTTTTATTTATTTATTTATTATTATTGAAATAGGCATAATAGATTTTTTTACCTATAATAAAAATATAAAATAAAGATGTGTTTTAAGTTTTAAAACACAACTTTTTTGTCCATGTTTTTTAATACAATGTATAAAAATGTATGTTTCTATAGTCTTTTAGTAAAACTACGATTTAAAATAATCTTATGAACATTTGTCATTTTTTGTAGCTAATTTATTAATTAAGAGAAGAAAATAAAATTTGTTGTTGATAATATTTTAAAAACTTTTTGACTTAATTATATATATATAAAATAAAAATAAAAAACCGGCATAACGCGGGCTCTAAGCTAGTCATTATTAATCAACAAAAAGGATTAATAAGAAGAAAAAAAGGGTGGCTACCCCCAGTATGTTTGGGGTGGCTGTGAACCAACTTGAGCCACCTCTGGAGGTGGCTTGTTGGCCAGCCCCTTGACCACCCCACCTTAAATTTTGAGTGGTGGGGGTGGTTCAATTGCCGAAGCTGCTATTTTTTGGGTTTTTATTTTTTTTATTATTTTATTTTTATTGGTTTGTGTCTTTTGTTCATTGGGTTCTTGTAGTGGTATCTAGAGTGATCTTTTCTTTACAGATCTTGATGATTTCATTGTGCTTTTTCTTTAGAAACCTCCTCCTCATGGTTACCTTTAACTTGCAAGTTTTTTGTTAAGGTTGAAGGGTATTTCGAGGGTCATGCCCATATTTGTCTCTTTTGGAGACTCAGGTAGAATTGATGGATCTCTAGAAAATCATGCTTTTACGCGCTTATTCTGTTTTTGGTGCTTAAAACACTTTTTGCGGCCCTTACTAAGAGGACCGAGTCATTTTATGACTCATTTCCTACTTTTTACTTGTATTTCTTGCATGTAATTTTTTATTTTCTGTCTTTTGTTAGAGGGTCTATCCATTTTAATATTTTAATCCATGTAACCCTTTCCTTATTTGCTATAAAAATAAAAATAAAATATAAAAAAGAAGAAAATTTTAGGCTTTTTCCCTGAAAATCATGCATGTCAAAATGGTCCCTCTCTTTTCCAAGAAAGTTCATTTTATATTTTACCCTTATGTTCATTTTGTCATTTGGAGTGTGGTAAGTGGTTGATGCAACAACTTACCACTTGGGACAAGTATGTGCAGCTTTAAGCAAAAACAAAGGAGATCTGCCCAGAACCAGTCATTGCTGAAGCTATGGGAGCCTCATGTGCGATGGAATTCTATCTGGATCTGGATATGCTGGACATTATTTTTGAAGGAGATTATAAGCTAGTAGTACAAGTCATAAATCAGACTGGGACATAGTGAGGCTGCTATGGCCAAATTTGGGATGTTGAGCATGTGAAACGGGAAGCGAACACGACAGCCCATGCATTAGCAAAGCTGGCGGTAAATGCTTTAACTGATGTTATTTGGATGGAAGAGATCCCCGTAGAATTTATGATATTGTTATTTTAGAGCAATCTGCTCTTGTTGTTTAGAGCTTTCATGTTCTAAATTTTTTGCTAGAATGATTAAAGTCGATCATTTAAAAAAATAAAAAAAAGGTGGTTGATATGACAATTTTCTTCCACTAATCCTATCTCCCCTATTTTAATATGTGCCAGAGTCTTATGTTTAGACCTTGTGCTTTTGAAGTTGCCACGTCATTGAAAAAAAAAACTCTAATTACAGAATATGATTTTCTATAATTTTAAAAAAATTGTAGATTCTAAAATTATAAAATTTATGACGTCTCTTGCATCAAATGGCTTGAAAATGCTACCTATTAAAATGGTGACATGTTTTACAAAAGAGCCAAAAAAGATATACATATACATTTCCTTTTTAAAAGCTTCTTCATTTTTAAAAAGTTTTTTTTTTTTTTTGGGTCAAAAAATCAAAAGACAACTTTTGATTCAAAAACTTTCCTACAACATAAAGAGTAAAAACATGATAAAAAATATATGCAATTCTCATCGATAACATGTCATATTTTTAATAGATATTATTTTCTAAATGTTCAATGCAAAATAGGCATGAATTTCATAATTTTAAAACCTACAATTTTAAGAACCTATAAACGATGCAGGAGAAAACAAGCTAAATATTACTCTTTGACGAACACAAAAACCAATTCAACATGCAAAACTGTGGGACAAATTTAAAACTTGGATGAATTTTCAAGGACGAAACATATATATATTTTAACAAAAGCAAATAAAAAATAGAGTAAAGCAAAGATCTTGCAGGAAAGGGCAAGAAAAACTTACCAAAAGAGGATACTAGTCAACACTTATAGTCCTTTCGTAGGTGTAGAAGTGTAGTCTCACCCTCATTACCTTTTAAAAAGAAAGCTACAATGTGATTCCATTGTTGGCTGTGGAGCTTCGTTTCTAACCTAGTAATGCTGTTTAGTAACTACCATATGAATGCCACACAACTGGGATGACGTAGCAGTAAAGATCAAACCAATGACTTATTATTTTTTTTGTTAATTTTTATTGCAACATCATCACGTGACTCTCTTTTGACTGTTTCCATTATGCACTACATTAAGAAGCTACCATAAAACAAAGTGGAACCATATCATTTACATTAGGCGTCTAACTGCCACTTTATATGGCTTAGAGCATTTGATAACAAAAGAGCATATATGTTAGTTGGATTTCATGGAGATTCTATTGAACAAAAGGGTATCTAGAAATATAATATTCTCTTACGCGAGAAGCGCCATCTCTTGCTAGAATCCCTTCAAGATCTCCTATAATTCTGGCCAACCATATCTCCAAATTTCTCTGGATTTCCTTTAAGTTGTTTCTGATGGAGTCCAAAGATCTCCTTGTGGTCAGTTTGGCCTGGCTCCCCAGCTCCTCCCCATAATAACTCTTCCCAACTTCAGCATGTAAAGCCATCAGCTTCTGTCCTGTTTCTGATGCACGCTGCTGAAGTCTAAATGCTTCAAGCAAAAACTCTGTTTGCCTTTGCATTCGAAACTCTGGACTGACGGTTGGTTCACAGGGTTCACTAGCCTGCTGTAAAAATGAGAAAAGAAACTTTTAAGCAACATAACCTACAACAGATCCATATGTAGGAAACAGCATAATTATAATTTCACATATAACATAAGCACAAGTTGTTGCAGGGGCAGGCTGAAGGGCGGGATATGTGTAGGGAAGGGAGTTATTTCAACCACCAACTTACATGAATTTGGCTCAGCCTCATGCATATTTCACCAATAATCAGAGTAAATCAAGTAAGTGTGCAGTGCACCCATAGAAGGGAAAAGTGCAAAAGGAGAGGGCAAGAAAGAAAAGAAATAAATTATCAAGTTGTAACTGGCACATATTGAAATTTCTTTTAGATAGCAGATTAAGATGGTCACAGACAAATAAAAAAAATGGTCTCAGGATCATCCATGCAATTTTCAATTTGTGATTGTTCATAAATCTAACTGACAGGAGAAGAGAAACAGATATGATTTCAGCAACAGGACCAAGAAAATTTCTAGAGTCAAAATACTAGTCACAGGACTTTCAGTAGGAACCCCTTCTTGAGTTTCCAAAATTTTGGGCTTCAACAGCAAATGTTTGATACTCTTCCACATCAAGATACAAACTTCTAAATAACTGAGTAGTTGCATTGCATAGGATTATGGCTTCAATTCTTTCGCCAGGGTAAAAGGGCACATTATTTTACCTCAATTGGTCACCATAACGAGCAGGAACACCGTCATGCATATAGTTTCCATGGACCATGAAACCAATGGGTCCCACATCTTACATGGAGTAATAGGAACTAAAAGCACTGAACCAGCATGGCCTTTCATATTTGAGGAAAAAAAAAGTGTCTTAATATAATGCTTCATTTTAATTGATATGGTATCTAAAAGCATCAAATGATGAATGGGACTATCATGATCATATGAAACCATAAAAGCAATAAACCATCAGCAGTTGAGCATTACCATTTTTTGGCATAGATCATCAATCTTCCCTGCAAGTGCTTGATATCTTTTTGCCTGCTTCCTCATTAGAGATGGTAATTTTGATTCATCACTCCTACCAACTTTTACCAAATTCAGTAGTTCCTGTTCAAGCAATTTTAGTTTAGAGGAAACTCCTGTTGAGTCACCATCAACCTTCCAAGGGGATTCCCTTCTAGGAAAGAAAAACGTGGATTAGTTGTAGAGTATTAACAATACATACTTCAGAAATTATGGTATAAAATTTTTAAAATTTACCTGGGTACAAAATGCTTCATATGATACACAGATTCAAGGGATTCATACTGTACATCCTGTAAGATAAACTTTTTAAACTTAGAATCCATAAGAAATACCTTCATTTTCTTCACAAAAGGGCTTTAATATGTCAGTCACAAAGTTAAATGCCTCACCAATTTTGTCAAACTTAGGACAATGGGCAAAGAAAATGGTTGATGTTCCTCAATAACAGAGTTGACTAAACTGAATCAACTTTTTTTTTCTATCTATAACGTTGATAATTTTAACTGATAAATGGTCAAATAAAACCACACAGAATGGATAGTTGCCAATCACAATTGAAGGCCCAAATGATTCATATGTTTTGCTAATTCTCAGGGACACAGTATCATCAGAGCAAGTTTCTGCCACGAGACAGCATAGGCATGCTTATGGCAAGTGCACAAAGGTGCCATGTTTCAATAACCCTGAGGAGCAGTTGAAGGATGGAGGCAAAGAAGACAGAAAACAAAAGGTTGAAACAAAGAAATGAAAGAGCAAAATAAAATATCTATTAATTTCACAAAACTATAACAGTCTATTATAACAGTGGCCAGTGAAGATCAGTTTGGTATCGATTTATTACTGCCTAGTGCCAAGAGTAGCATATCTAGTCTGAAAATGGAAAGGGTAGATGCCAGAATGCAAATTGTCTGTTAGTGATAAAGACAATAAACCTTTATCTTACAAGGATAAGATGTGTATCTTTATTAGTACAGATTTATTAATGCAATTAATGGCTATAGAGTTATGGGTTGATGTATTACTTTTACTCTGATAATATATGCTTTAGGTGGCGACCTGTCCTGTCCAATCAACAACATTAAACAAGGTAATGTAAGAAGATGAAGCCCTAAGTGGTAAACTACAAAAAACCAGTACCCCAGCAGCTGATTTTGAGAATGGTGGCACCAAGTATCAACATACTTTCAGATTATTGTTAAGGAAAACAAGCCAATCAAGGAAAACAAAGGCATAGACAGATGGGCTTGTTTTAGAGTGGTCAACTACCAAAGGCTATCTAATGGACCCCATGTGAGGTTAAGAGTAATACTACTTTTCATACCTATTTATTTATCCATTTCACATTGACCAACATGACAAGTTTTAAGTGGCTTCCATATTAACCACTTTTTTTTTTTTTTTTTTTTTTTTTTAATTTTAAAAAAAAAATCCACTTAAAATACGCCATGTCAATCAGTGTGAAATAAATATGATAAATGGATATGAAGAGTAGGATTACCCATGAGGTTAATGAATGATTTAATTTTCCATTTGTTTCTGCCAGGTTGTGCATACTCTCCAAATGTAAGGAAGAGGTCTGATTCCTAACACAAGGATTCTTCTAAAATCTGTGATCTTACCCAAAAAAAAAAACCTTATACGACACTACTAGTAAAATGATGTCCAAAGCGGAGGCACTAATTTAAGAAATTTGACTTCATTTTAAGATTGAAACAACTAATATATTATACACAGATTATTATCGATAAAAATAATGTTTTCAGCATATTTTTTATGTAACTTCTAATTCAAATAAGGTTTCTAAATGTCACAACTTAATAAAGCAAGAATATTATATCAATAACTACTTGCACATCATGTACTTTCTTAATATTTTTCAGCAGTTTTTCTTCTTCTTCTTCTTCTCTAAAATCTATTCCAGAAACAAAAAGCAAGTGCTTGTTGCTAAAATAAATTATTAGAAAACCAAGGAATTTGAAACCATAGGAAATCACCACTATTCCTTCAATAACAAACAAAAACATTCGCAGTTTCTACTTCTCTGGTCATAACCAGCAATCAAAGTTTGAGAAGAAAAATCTGCACTCCTAATTTAAGTGGTTTTCCCTCCATTTCTCAGCAACCAAACAGAGCATTAGAAAAGAAGATGAAGAAATTTGGGCAGATGATGCTAATGTAAAATAAATAAACTTTGTACTACAGATAAACCCAAAATTTTGCAGTTTGGGGTTGTTTGATGATCAAAAATAGGTTTGAAGTCTTAAAAAAAAATCAGCAACTAAAGCTGAGCTTGGGCTTTTGAAATCATTCTGAGAGAGCTATACAAGCCAACCATGAAGGTTGATTTTCAGCTGAATTGCTTAAGGAGCCAGGCTTGAGCAATGGTAGGATTGGGTTAGGCTTGATCGCTTGTTAGGCAATTCAATCATGTTTGGTAGCTTTAAAAATAGCTCTTAGACAATATCCATTATTAGCTTGTCTTAGTAACATTATATCTGGTTATCAAAAAAAAAAAAAAAAAGTAACATTATATCTTCAATTTATGCCTCTGCAAAAACAAAATCAATAACACTATATACATATCCTCCAATTAATACTCACATGAAAGCATGATTTCTGGAGGTAAGATACTCAAAAAGTTCCGAGTAAAAATGCTAATAAACAAGGGAGCCCCAAAGTTAAGCTTGTCAACTCAAGCACTAGCTAGCCTTAAGTTTCCAACTGTTGAGCCTAACTCTGACTTACACTTTCTTTTCAATCTAGGTTAGATCCTATAGCAACCTTCAATAGTTTGTCAACCGAAAAGACTAGTGCTGCTATACATAGAAGTCATGCCAAACTAACTCCATGCATGTACACAAACACTTCTATCTCTCTCCAATCAGCTTGCGACTATGCATAAAGATGGCTGGCAAATTGGATAGTAGATGGTGACAATTACTATATAGAAGAGTGGGAGCCTAAGAATTTTAGTATATAAAATTGACTGAATCGCCTAATTTGAGGATGACTTCTACATCCTCCATAAAGTTGAGAATTGATTATGATGTAAAAACTGGTCGGGTTGGCTTAAAACAGCATTCACTATAGTACCTAAGCAATACCTTCATAATCCTCAATCAAAGGGCCAATTAGTGGAAAATGGTTTTCGTAGAACAGCATTCAAAGTAGCACCTCAGCAATATCATCATAAACCTCAATCAAAGGGTTAATTCATGGAAATGGCTTTAGGCAAGTAGTTGCATTTGCATGACAAAGTAATGCCAAGTTAAAGAATTTAAACATGAGTTGTAAAACTTCTTATGTTAAATACTGAAATTAAACATTATTACTTCACTCTCAAGCTAAATTTATACTATCAAAAGAACTACTTATTTTAAACTTCAAATATTAGACCTCGTAATTGCAAGGAGAAATTGAAGTAAAAGTATTCTGCTAATGATTATTAGCTGAAATGCATCCAACAGAACTACCTTTTTTTAAATTTGTAATTATGTTCTATACACTTCTTCTAAGGTAGTAAACTTGGAAAGTTTAATCATCCTAGATCCAGATGTTTTCTTCTAATGTCTCATGAACAATCAAGGACTTTCTGAATTGACTCAAGAAAGTCGTAATTTCACTTAACTGCAGTGGAAAATAGAGCTTTTAAAGCCGAAAATACCTTTTTAGAAAAAGCGTTGTTTTAAGCTTTTTCTAAAAGTAAGTTTTGGCCATTTAATAGTAAAAAAAGTCAAATAAATACTTTTTGAGTTTTTGTTTTACCAAACGGAACAGCTTTTTGTTTGGTTCATCTTTTTAAGTACTAAAAGTCCTTTTGAAGCTCCTAAAGCATTCCTATAAGATAGACTAATTGAATCATTTTCCTTTCCTTCTCTTTTTCTCTTTTGTTTTTTGTCATCAGCTCTAACTAAAGATACATCCTCCATCAGATGATTGGCAGTTATATACTCCACCCTCTTTATACATATGCTTTATGATCTTCACTTTATCTACTTGGTGCTTTTATCTTGAACTAGAGACTTCTTTAACCTGTCCCATTCGGTTCCCACCCATCAGTTTTCATTACACAAAATCGAACCGCATCTTAGATTACTTTTTCTCATCTACTACTAAACAAAGACGGCGGCTACTTTCTTATGGAAAACGAGTTCCATCAAAATTAAAACTATGCTGCACGAGGAAGGAGATTCACCCCATAAGAACTCACCCACTACTCCCTTCAATAGCAAACCAAATCGTCCTCAATTTCTATTTCTCTCCGGTCTTAATCACTCCCAGAAATCTAATTTATATTATTCTCCCACCATTTTTCAGAACCAAAAGGAGCCCTATAAAAGAAGAAGAATACCTGGCACAGACTAGCTCTTTCCGCCCAAAACTTGGAAGCCGAGGACGCCACCAACTCCGAATCAAACCCATTGTTGTGCTGCTGATGTGGGTCCGCATCGGCACCACCATAAACAACATTCACATCACCGGAGCTCTCTTCCTCGTACTCACCAAACTCGTGACGAGCAACCCTGGCGGTCCTGGAGATGAAGCTAATCATCTCGTCCCTCTCGGACACCTCCCTCTCCAGCTCCTCCACGCGCGCCTTGTAGTCGGCCTCCCTCTTCTCCAGCTCCGCCATCCTCTCCCCCAGCTCCTGGATCCGCTGCAGCAGCCGCCTCTCCTCCCCCTGCCACGCGTTCCTGTGGCTGGCAAAGATCTCCACCACCCGCGCGTTGGCCTTGGAGTCCTCCTTCCTCCGGGACTTCATCTGCCTCAGCTGCTCCTCCGCCTGCAAGAGCCTCCACGACAGGTCGCGGGCCCGGGTTTCCAGGGAAAGCGAGTTCCTGGGAAGCAATGCCAGCGAGAGTGAAAAGCTCAGCCCAAGGTAGGTACACAAAACCTTCTTCACTTCCTCTTCTTGTCGTTGTTCTTCTTCTTCCTCCTCCTCTTCTTTTTCCGCCATTACTGCTCTCGAGGGAGATAGAGGGGGAAAGGTTTTGTTGGGTGTCCGTCGTCTTTCTGTTCTGCTGTGGCTCTGAGCTTACCTTTGGAGTACCTTTTTCTTGTGGGGTAGCCTTCCGAGGGGTGGAATTACGGAAATGGGTCTTGCAGGGCCTGGAATTTACTGTTCTTTTGTGGACGCTGACAGACGGTGTCTGCCTCTGGTTGCAGCTTTCGACCTTTGCTTTTTTTCTTAAATGTTTTTGTCGAATCTCATTCGTTGACTTCTATTAGTTGTGAGATGATAAGAGTAATTTTGGTCCGTTTGATAAAGTTTTTTAAAAAAAAAATTTATTTTTTATATTTAATTAAAAAAAATAAAAATATTTTAATATGACATAAAAACAAAAATAATTTTAAATATTTTATGAGAAAAGTTGTAAAAGCATAAAAAAACAAGTCAGTTATTTTTTACGTTCATTTATAATACTCATTTTATATTGATTAATGTATTGTAAAAGCGTATGCTAGCCGATGTAAAATAATAGCAATTTTCTCCAATTTAGAGGAAATTTATTTCAACCCACTCTAATAAATGTTAACATGTGAGAGTTACATTTTTTTTTTTAAAAAAAAAAACATTTTAACCATCCAACTCTCCTCATCCTACAACTTAAGAACTCAAATATAAGTTTTTGAGGAACTCAAACATGTTAGAGAACACTTCGCATTTATTATAATCGGTTAAAATAAATTTATATCCGACGTTAGAATATGCATGAAAAATAACATTACTAAAAAGATAAAAATATTTTAGAGTACTCTTTGCAGCATCACCAATTTTTTTTTTATCTTTTTTGGTTATTTTGGTGAGGTAATTTAACTTTTTTGTTTTTTTGAAAAAGATACAATTTAACTAAAATGGCTTAAATGTCAACTTTTCACTTTTCAGCATCATTATTTTAACAAAAAAAAGTATGAGGTAATACTTACTAAATTTAAAATTCACTATTTATTCACATATTTATTAAATAACTCATTTATCTCTCTTTCTTTAATAGTTAAAAAAAAAGATTAAATAAATTTTTGAAAAATAATATTTAAATAAAATAATAAAAATAAATTATTAAAATAGTGAGATTGTTGGGATGTTCTAAAAAAATAAATTATTAAAATAATTAAAAATATATTTTTAATTATTTTAATAAATAAAATTTAATAAGATTGCTATAAATGTTTATTATCTTTGTAAATTGGGTGATGCAATCCACCTCTTTTAAAAATTCCTTGAAAAACCAACCTCAACAATCGACAGGAAGCTGTGCCCATAAATTTAGGATGATTTTGTGATGTCGTGGAGGAGACCCACTGAATTATGTTGTCCAATTTTCCTAGAAAAACTCAAAAACCATACAAAAATAGTCCCTGATAAAAAAGATAGTTCATTTTTTAGCTATTTTCAGATTGAAATGATTAGCAACCTTTTTCATCTTTTGTCTCTGTCTCACTCTCTCACTCTCTCTGACTCAGTACGTACCAAGTGGTTGGCTTTATTATTATTGTTTGGAGGGAGAGAAAATGAAAAAGGAAGCAACATCACATCCAAAGGATAAAAAGTTTTTTTTTTTTTTTAAATGCCCTGCAGAGATTCTTCCATGCAGAAGAGGTTAAAAAACAATGCAGAAAATATATTTTTGGATGCTTTTTTTATTTCACCAGAATAGTGTTCAGTGTTTACATGCTTCTCTTCATAACTAACCTTCGTTCTGCTTTGTCTTTTTGCAGTCTTCTCTCCTGCATGTGATGGCAAGAACATAATAAATGTTTTGGTTATTTTCTTACTCTTTTTACCATCCATTTTCATAAGAAATTCATTACAGTTAGTAAGGCAATGCGGTAATTAACTGCATTCCTTCTCTCAACATAAGAAAAATATCAAAAAAATCATTTGCAGCAATTAATTTGACTAGTTTCTAAACATTGACGGCAAGTTTGAGATATGTTTGAGGAGTTTAAAAATATTTTTAACATTTAAAAAGTTCGTTTGAAAAAAAAAAAAGTATTTGTTTGGTAAAAAAATTAAAAACATTTGTAAGGGTCCAAAAAACTAAAAAATGACCGAAATGCACTTTTAACAAAAGCTTAAAAATTGAGCTTTTGCCTAAAAATTTTTTTTGACTTAAAAATTCTATTTATCAAACGCAATCTTAAATAAGTTCTGAGTATGCTACAATGTTACCCAAGAGCTTTAGTATCAATTTTATATCCATAATTTTAGCGCAACCTATTTCTATGTTCTATTGTCTCTACTTTTTTCTTTTTTCTTTTTCGTCTTTTATTAAAGATTGTGTTGAGATTTTATAAAAATGTGAGGTTTTCTTTTTTGTAAAGAAAGAATATTTATGTGGTATATAGAACTATAAGTGAAGTTATTGTATAAGAAATAAAAAATGGTTTGATTCCATATTTTTTTTTAACAAAAAAATAAAATAAAAAGCAAAAGAAAGTTGCCATTAGTGTTATACTACATTCTTGTTTCCATTTCTTCCATAACAAAAAGTCACTATAAGAGCACTCATTGTAGTTGCACTAAAATTATTTTTTGGTGAGATAATTTAATCAAAATGGTCTAAATGTCCATTTTTCAGCTTCACTACTTTAACAAAAAAAAAAAGTAGTGAGGTGAACAATACTCACCAAATTTAAAAATTAGGAGAAAGTCCACTTAACCCCCTCAAATTATCACCACAGTAACAATCTACCCCATAAACTATCAATTACAATAATTTACCATCTAAACTATCAAAACAATAACAATATATCTCTTAACGCTAGAAAATTGATGAAATTACCCTTATAGAATTTTTAATAAGACAAAAATGCCCTTAAAATTTTGAAAAAATAATAATATTTTTTATTTTAGTAAGGGTAATTTTGTCATTTTGTTAAAATTAGGTGTAAATTGTCATTGTTTTGATAGTTTTAAGGGTAAATTGTCGTAATTGATAGTTTATGATGGTAGATTGTCATTGGGGTGGTAATTTGAGAGAGTTAAGTGAACTTTACCTTAAAAATTACTATTTATTCACCAATTGATTAAATAACTCATTTCTCTCTCTTCCTTTTTGCTCTTTTCATTTAATAGTTAAACAAATATTTGAAAAATAATATTTAAATGGGATAGTGAAAATAGATTGTTAAAATAATGAGGCTGGGCGCTCTAAAAATGTGAGTTGTCAAAATAACTAAAAGTATACTTTTAATTATTTTGGTAAATAAAGTTTTGGTAAAATTGCTAGGAATGTTATAAGAGTTTTACTTTTTATCATGGGCTTCCGATTTAGTTTTCAAATCTCTACATAAATAACATGCCCGAAGGCCACGAAAGGTGAATCTTTCTTGCAGGCTAGCTATTATTAAAGTATGAACTTTTTGGGTCCATGCATCTGGAATGTGATTGGAAAAGATGATCCAATTGAATCAAATTCAGAATATTTACAGAGATGAAATATTGAGAATAGTTGATAGTATTGGTAATTTTTTTTAAAAATACACAACATTTTTTTTCCTATAATTATTATAAGATATTGATGTGGCAGTATCATTAAGGAGAGAAACAATAATGGAGAGAAACACCAATGGAGCCAAACAAGATTACATTAATATACTACATATTTGGATATCATTCTAACTCAAAAGCTTAAGTTGATAGGTTTAGGTTCACTTAAATATATTAATTACTACCTTTTTTTTTTTACTTTATTAATGTAGGACAAAAAAAAAAATCATATGTGCATTCACAACAAATCCCCCCTCACTTATGAGTTTCTCCTATATTGACCAAACTCTCATTCACTTGTGAGTCCTTTACACAAAAGTGTCAAGCATACTCTAAGAGCGAAGCCAAACTCTTTTTTCCAGTGTCAAATCAAATGCATCAAACCATGACACTTGCATTAGCAATAGAAGCTAACAATGGCTTTAATACCATTTGTTAGGGAGGAAGACATTAAAGAAGTCAAATAAAAGTAAATTAATATACATATTTGGACACCACTTATAAGACTTGTGAATATAATGTGCTTGCTGCGTTATCAAACCGTTGGTATAGGCTTTTGTATTTATAGAGTAACAATCTACATGAGGTTACAATATAAGATGTAAACACTATAGGATAAGATATACAAGAGATAAGATTAACTAGAACTATGTTATCTAATAATCTGTTGCAAGCTTTATCTAGAGATATTGTTGAACGTAAGATTATCTTGTGTAGAGTTATTATTGGAAGAGATGTCTCTAACATGCCCTATCAAGCTCAACAGTGTGGAATGAACGTTGAGCTTGTCTCTAAGAAATCCAAACCGAGATGAAGATAGCGGTTTGGTGAAGACATCGGTTAGTTGATCCTTGGTAGATATAAACTTGATGTTGAGCATCTTTTTGGCAACCATGTTGCGAACAAAGTGGAAGCCGATTTCAACATGTTTGGTTCTTGCATCAAAAACTGGATCGAGTAGAGGATAGGTACGTAACTCCAAAGTTGTTGCACCATAGTCTAGGGGTTGTAGAGAGATGTAATCCCAGTTCAAAGCATAAGGATAAGATCCATGATAGCTCTACAACAATGTTTGCAAGTACTTTGTATTCGGCTTCCGTATTCGAACGAGCAATAGTTTTTGGTTTTTGGCAACTCCAAGAAATTAGGTTTTTACCAAGAAAAATGTAGTAGCCAACCCAATGTTGTCCAGGCTTGGTGCAAGGTGGACTAGGTGGTGCAACGAGTGACATGAATCAACAATTTTCCAGAGATTGCTAAATTAATTGCTCTCAAGATACTCTGATCTTGCATTTGCCAAGTTTGATAGGCAGGGTTGGGTGTCTTAGTGACAACGTAATCTTTGGTGGTAGTGATGGTTGGGGAAGGGCAAGTAATTGAGCCATCTACATAATCGTAGACGTTCGCACCTTTGAGATGAGGAACAATTTGAGGCAGCCATATTGGATTGTTGTCCCTAATCAATTTAATAGGGTTGAAGTTGGTTAAAGTGACTATGATGAAAGTGACAACATTTGAAGTTTGGGTAGTCATGGAAAAAGAAAAAGCGAAAGAGAGAAACAAAGGATCAAGTGACATGAGTCAATGATGCTCTGAGAGAATCTCTAGCAGTAAGAGATATTCTACATAGTCAAAAAGTACAATTATTTATTTTAGCTACTCATTTTTTAATGCCAACTCTAACAGATTTTTTATTTCATTCTCTACTTTTTTTAAAAAAAATATATTATTTTTTAATCTTTTTTTTTCCTAGTATTCGTTCATCATCGATTGAAACATTTCTCAATTCTCATCTATTATATGAACCCCTTCCTCCTCTCCTGGATATGATTTTTACTACCCGCCATGCCCTTTTGGGTCAAAACAGTCGAGAAATCCATGCCCTCTTGAGTCATGCTCTCTTGGTTTCAAATTCATTGGGGGCGTAAATGATATCATCAAAACAATAACAATTTCAATAATGTTGAGGAATGAGAATGAATCACGATAACAATGGGAACCAATATTGCCGTCATCTCAACAAAAACGGAGTGTAGATGAACTTTCTTGTTGGAGAAGGTGAGTCTCCAAAGGACCAAGGAACGTTGTGCTAAACGAGGTTGTTGAAAGAAGAGATAAAAGTTGAGGGAGATAGAAAAAAAAAAAAATTGAACATTGTGATATAATGAATATCAAGAAGTAGCTATTCACTATAGCAAAATTTGTAGTTTACTTACTCTATAACTAATTTGTTGGAGACGAAAAAGTGCTCATAATAGCTAAATATAACTATTATGAGCCATTTAGCTATTCTGCTAGAGATGCTCTAATACCATTTAAGATACGAATATATATGTTTGCTGCCTTACCTAACCGTTGGTATAGGCTTTTGTATTTATAGAGTAACCGTTTACATGAGGTTACAATATGAGATGTAAACACTATAGGATAAGCTATACAAGAGATAAGATTAACTAGAACTATTTTATCTAATAATCTGTTGCAAGCTTATCTAGAGATATTGTTAAACGTGAGATTATCTTGTGTAGGGTTATTATTGTAAGAGATGTCTCTAATACCATTCTAACCCAAAAGTCTAAACTAATACTCTTATGTCCATTTAGGTATACTAATTACTCTTTCTCTATACTTTATTAATGTGTGACACAATACTTACAAGTGCACTCACAACTATATAATCAATTAACTTTTATTATTATTATTTTATTATTTTATTTTTAACAATGATTGATTAAAAGGATTGGTCAAAATTGCTATGTCAGTATTGTGGAATAAAAATATGATTTATAACATTACTTAATATTTAAACATTATTTTAGTAATGATTGATTCGAGGGTTGTTTGTGTAAAATTGCTCATTCAAGACTTCAGCGGTGGTCTGGTGAACCTTAGCAGTAGTATGACGACTTTCAATGGTAGTGCTGTAAAATGGTAGTCCATTGATGGTTCGATGTCTGGCCATTTGAGAAATAGAAGTTCAAACTTGAAAAATGGTTTACTTTTTTTAAAAAATGAAACAATTTTATGAAAATTGAAGAAAGTTTTTGTCAACAACCAAAAATATTTTCAATTTGACCACAATTTTTGGTTGTACCAAACATCGGAAAATAAGAAAAATGTTTTTCATAAAATATTTTATATCAAAACAAACAAAACCTAAAATGCAAAATGAAAATAGAAATACATATTTACTAGTGGTTTCATATGACTTATAAACTTGAGCTAGAAAGACGAATAGAGGTGATTGAAATTTTTGACTTATAGTTTAAAATATATGTGAAGATTTAATATTTTGGGTAGGTTAGGTGGTTGTAACCCAATCTGTTCATGAGCTGGGCCAGGATTAGTTTCAGTTTAACTATTAAGACTATTTATTGAAGCCCAATCTTAGCCGAAGGCGCCCATCACATTTCCATTCCCAACCTAAATCCAAAAAAAAAAATTATTTTCACTTTTTTTTTTTTTGGAAAAAAAATTATTCTCACTTATAAAGTTGTGTTTGTTTCGGAATAAAACAGTTTTTTAAAACCATTTTGGGCATGCTCTTATATTTTTTTTTCCTAACCGCCCCAAAAGAAACACGTATTTCATAGAAATGACATAAGAGTAAGTTAAAATAAAGTTTTTAAGGTAAAAATGATGAATTTTGAACCAAAAAATATGCTCAACAGGCTTAGCCTATTAATCATGGTGTGCGAATCAAAATAGATTTCCGAATTTAAGGTTTCAATATTAACCGCTCTAATGGCCTAGCTAGGCTTAATTAGCGCCAAATCATGGATAATCATTAATTCTTACATTTAAAAAAAGAAAAAAAGGATGAAAAAGCCTAACCCCCTACGTATGTGAAAATCTTTGAACGTATGCAAGTCATCGAGCAACATCAAGACGGGTAAGCAGTCCCATCAGGATGCCTCGATCTAGGGTTTTAAGTGTCTCAACAACAATTTATTAAAGGGTAATTATCATTTTCCTTACGAACTACTATGCGATTACCATTTACCTCAATGAACTACCATTTCGTTATCAAAGACCTCCTACCGTTAATTAAAGACATTAAACATGACGGTCAACATGTCACATGCTTGAACAGTACCATTGACTGACGGAGTAGTATAATTGAATGTTCGACTTAACGTTTTTGACTGATGGTATGAGGTCTTTAGTAACGAAATGGTAGTTTATGGGGAATGTAATTGAAAATTGATAATTCATGGGGGCAAATAGTAATCGCGTGGTAGTTCGTAAGGAGAAATGATAATTACCCTATTTATTAAAGGCTTCTAGACGTTTAGCTGATAGCTTTGCTAACACCATTCTCGGTAAGTCCCCAGAAACCAATCAAGTCAAGATGTTCGAGGGTGAATTTGCTGATGAGGTAGCTACTGACGCCACTCTCTCTCTCTATGTATATATATATGAATATTGTGACCTTAATTTGAACCCTTCTTATTTAGTTGGAAAAAGGCACACATAGTAGCTCGCCAGTGACCTCTAATTGTTACTTAGCAAGAAACCTTGATTCCCAAACATGTTGGCATGCAATTAATTTCTAATTTGAAGAAGCATGAAATCATTTCACATAGAATATTGTGACCTTAATTCGAACCCTTCTTATTTAGTTGGAAAAAGGCACACATAGTAGCTAGCCAGTGACCTCTAATTGTTACTTAGCAAGAAACCTTGATTCCCAAATTAACATGTTGGCATGCAATTAATTTTTAATTTGAAGAAGCATGAAATCATTTCACATATATAGAATGGCTTCATGCCTATTCATAAACAAAAAGGGTGAAGGGAGACAAAAGGGAGGAAAAAGTATATAACAACGCAAGTTTGGTATTTGCTTTCTAAGCATAAAGTAGCCGAGATTAATTCCTACACACAAGCCAGCCACCAACACAAATGCTTTCGGACAAGGAAAAGAAGATACCAAAACCTTGCCCACCAATTACACCCAAGAACCCCACCAAATTCTTTACCTTAAACCCAAAACATAAAATACCAAAAACATCGTCAACATTCTTGCCGAATGTTGTCTCTCTCCGGGCACCAATCCACATGCAGCCGCCAAGATTTTCTCCAGCTGGTCGGCGAACCAACCCCTTGATTTGGATTTTAGCCATAATCTGTGCCATTTTATCATCGGCAGTGATCATCGCTGGCGTCGCCGTGTTCGTCGTATACTTGGTCATCCACCCAAGGGTGCCGTTCATCAGCGTCACCTCCGCCCACCTAGACAACATACAATATGATCAAGCCGGTCAGCTTGAAACCCAGGTGGCGATTTACATAAGGGCGGAGAATGACAACGCGAAAGCGCACTCGAGCTTTTCCGACACCAGCTTCATCCTCAGCTTTCAGGGTCTGCAAATCGCAAAACTCGTCGCCGGGCCGTTTGATGTGAGCAAAAATAGTTCCGTTGAGTTTGAGTACGTGGTGCAGTCGTCTCAGATACCGTTGGATCGTCTTCGAATGGAGGAAGTCGACCAGTCGTTGAAGCGAGATCAGATTACGTTCGATTTGAAAGGCAGCTCCAGGGCTCGCTGGAGAGTCTTGCTGCTTGGCTCGGTTAAGTTCGGCTGCTGGCTCAATTGTCAGCTCAAGTTCCGTCCATCAAACGGAACTTACACCAGCTCACGTTGCACCTCCAAATCAAAGTGACTTCTTTTTTCTTTCTTTGTTGGTAATTATGTACACAAATTAGCTTCTACTCATTTCTCTCTCCCTCTCCATCTCGGATAAGGATTCATGGCAAATTGTTGTCTGTATTGTTAGCAATCCGACAACTAATTTAAGAGAATTTATATGCAATTTCACCGGTTAGACAGATGATCGAACAGTTCAAAATTTATTTGAATAAGTGATCTATATATATAGGCTTTCTCACATTAGCTACTCAAATTACTAATCATTCAGTCTCGTCCCAATTGTTTAGGCTTTATTTTTTGTTCGACCATGTTGAAAACTTATAAATTTAAATTGTATACTGAATAATTTCTGTTGTGAAGGAAAATCAGCCATTTTTCACACCTTCAGATTCATGCGGGCTGGACCGGCTGGTACTACCTAGAGCTCTCTACATATACCTTCCTTTCTTGCTTGCTTGCTTTTTTTCTTTCTTTCTTTTTCTTTTTTCTGATCAAATGCAGATGAGATAAGCACCTTTTTTTTTTTTTTCTTTTATTTTTATATATGCCTTTTCTCACACTTCTAGTAATAGCCTAGCTAATAGGTGTCTGGTTGCTTCGAGAAGATGATACACTAGTTCTCCTGTGTTACAATAATGGATGATGACCTCTGAGTTGTAATGTGTAAATTTCCTTCTTTTTTTTTTTCCTAACTTTTTTATTAGAGGGGTATAGTCATATTTCACACCTATCTCAATTAAAATTTAAGGTCTAAAGTCAAAATAGCAAAAAGAGATCATGGTGTCTCCAAGAGGTAGCTCAATCGCCTATGGATCACATCTCATGAAATGAATATCAATACTTCGAATCCTCATTTATCCTTTTCTTATATGAACATGTCAAAAAATAATAAATAAAAAAAGATCGTGGTCAGTGACATATTGCCTTTTTTTCTTAGGGGAAAACAAAAAAAAAAAGCCACAATTACTTTTGAACGTTCCCCTAATTCATTGAATGTTGCATTTTATCAGAAAGCAATTCTGCCCTATTAACAAATGACATTTGGAGGTTACGTACAAGGACCAAAATAAGTGCATCTTTTACACAAGTGATTTTGACCTAGAATCTAATAAACTAGCCCTTACACTATGGTTGGATGTATAAAGGGGTTGGAAAGGCAAAAGGCAAATGGAAAATTAGGTCTTAAAGTCAAAATGACCCAAAAGTATTGGGATTGGTGGCCTTTTTTTTTCTTTTTTCTTTTTAAAAAAATAGAAAAAAGAAAGAAAAGTTTGTGATCAAAACTATATACATTGGGGACTCAACTTGGGCAGGCAAAGCTAGGAAGAAAGAGGTGAAATAAAGTATAAGTTAATGACATATTAATTGACATTTAAAAAGATGATTTATTTAAGAAAAAGAAAAAAAGACACGTCCCAAAAGATAGCTTAATCAGCTGGGACCACGCTTAATAAAACGAAGGTCACTAATTTAAATCCTCCTGCACCTCTTGTATGAACATGCCAAAAAAAAAAAAACACCTATGAAAATTCACAATTATATCCCCTCAAAATATCTAATCAAACTTTGCTATATATATCTTTATTTAATTCATGCATTCCTTTTTATACACATGACTGCATGTTGCATTTGTTGAGTACGTGGCATCTGTACTGCTGCAGAAGTGATTTGATTGGTCACACCCAGTTGACAGTCTGTAGACGCTCTAAAGCTTCTATATATTATGCATATTTCATTAATATAATCTATAGATGCTTTAAATCTTATATATATATATATATAATCTTTTCGTTATTTAAAATACATATTTTACTTTAAAGTAAGTACTACTTTTTAATATCATTACGCTCTCTTCTTTCTTAGTGGTTTAAGAAAATAATAAAACAATATTTAAATAAAATAGAGAAGAAATAAGAAAATATGTTGAAGTTTGTATACATTTAAAAAGTAGAAGGACATTGTCGGTTGCTTAATTATCGCCGATTGGGGACGTGTTGGCATGATATATTGTGCTTGGGCGGAGGCTACAACTCATGGATTTGGCTTTAATACTGTAAAATAAAGAACTATAATGTCTAGTTTTTTCAACCACCAAGGTTTAATTTTAATATTTTTATGAGAAAGAGAGAAAAAGTGAAATTAAATCTGCACCGTTAAATACTATAATATAAATATTATAGTTTTGTATTTTTTATTTTTTTTACAGCACTGAAACCAAATCTTTTTATTTTTTAATTTTTGGATGGAGCTCTTCCTTTTCACTTATTCAATTCAATGCGAGGGAGAGGTTGATTTGAGCAGAGTATATAGGATTTTTGAGATGTGAAATATGAGTTTGGGAAAGTAAAGAGCAAGAGTGGAAGGGAGCATGAGAGAAACATGGTGACTGTTTGGGACTTCTCTTATTGCCATTTGTTGAGCAACCTTTTATAAGGATGAGAGTGTATGCTTGGTTTCCATTAGACATTGAGAGAGTTTTTATTGTCTTTACTAGGTTATTTATTTATTTATTATTTTTGATAAATTTAGTTCATAGAACCGAGAAAGTAACAACAATATACCTTGTCCCGGTGGATTAGTATTATATGTTTCAGTAATACTCCAAACATTCGATAGGGTTAAGTACGCATTAATTATAACTTAAGAATGCTAGAATTAACTCTCAGATTGTAAAGTATTAAGATCTTTGACTTTTTAAGAATTTCTTGTGTGGGCCGAAACATTCGAAGCTGGATCTGAACATTTGATGTTAGATCTCAAACAATCAAGTTGGATTTCAAATGTTTGAAGTTCGTTGTACCTTGAATGTTTGATACTTAGCTAGAATTTATTTATTTATTTTTTAGATATGAACACCTTAGCCCTTTTGAACAACCATTGGAAGTCTATAAATTCACACTTATGTGCAGTCCTCTTATTTTGATCGTCCTCTTTACCTCAAAATCCTTGAGTGAGAAAGTACAAGTTTAGAGAGAGAAGAAGTTTGTTTTTGGTATCATACTAGACTTAAACTTGTTTGGTTTGATGTAATCCACTTTCTGATAGCATTGCTTTTGTGGTTTAGACAACGCTATCTTGTAGATCTAGGTTGTGGGTTTGATGTTATTCAGTGAGTTTTAACAAGAGTTTAATGGTGATTAGTTTGTCATTAATGTTGGATATACTTTATTATGCATGAAGGTGTTATTGTGGATTAGGGCCGTGGTTAGTATCTTAGAAGAGTCAAAGCGTGGACCTTTGTTGAAAATGGAGGTTCAGCACGATTACCAAATGTTTGTTAAGGTTATCGAACGATTGAGGTAGAGGTCGAACAACCAAGATTGAACTACTAAAAAGGTAAATGATGTTCGATGATTAGACAAAATTGCAATTTTGCCCTTAGTCTATATTTAATGGTATATTTTTTTAGATGAGGGATTGATATTTAGATGCTTTCATAAATTTTGAGGACAATGAGCACCAATTAAGAGGGTTGTTTGGAAGATTTACACAATAAAGACGAGGAAAACTCGTACGGGTATTTGTTATTACAATTTTTTTCATGACATGATTATTTTATATATAAAATAATATGCATAATTACAACTCAAATGATATATATTTTAGAATAATGTAATCTCCATTTTTGTGCCAATGAGTAATGAAAAACGGAGTAACGTAAGATATGAATTTTGTAAATGCATAAATGTATTGAATAGTTGTGTCGTATGATATGGTAGATTGTATAAAAGGCAATAAATAGTTGTGTGCTAGGACTGCACAAACAAAGTCTACTGTAGGGATCGATAAGGATTCAACTATGAGTGATCTTTTCAAATCTGATTAATTATTTTAAATAAAAATAGGGAAAAATTCACTTTACCTTTCTGAAATTTTAAGGGTTTTTCAATTTTAATCTTAAAGTTTCAAAATTGGCAATGTACCTCCCTAAAGTTTCAAAAAGTGACAATTTAAACCCTCAATTAACTTTTTCCGTCTAAATTGAAATAAATTAAAAAAAAAAAGAGGGAAAAATACAAAATTAGTCCATGTGGTTTACTTGATTTACAATTTACTCCTTGTGGTATCAAAACGAACTCAAAAGTCCATGTGATATGCAAAAAAAAAACAATTTAGTCCCTACAGTTAAATTCCATCCATTAACTTAACGGATTTCGTTAGTATGCCATGTCACATTCAATTAAATTATGACATGTGTCATGTTTTATTTATGATTTTTAAAAATCACACTTGGATTTTCCACATCATATTATTATGCCAACTAATATTCTCACCTCAGTTTTTTTATTTTTATTGTTTTTTTATATATATATTAAACACATCAAGTAAAATATTTTTAAAAATCCCAATTCTACTAAATTATTGATCTGAAAACCCAATTCAAAAGAAAACAAATTATTATTCTTCTTCCCTCCTCTTCTTCTTCGTCTCTTTTTCTCTGTCTTCTTCTTCTCCTTCTCTTTTTCTCCCTTTTTTTCTTCTTCTCCTTCTGCTTCTCTCCTTCTCCTTCTCATTTTCCATCTTCTTCTTCTTCTTCTTCTTCTTCTGCATTGTACACAATAACACAAAAGTATATATAGTTGACATTGGAAAACCAACAAAAACTTCAAATTGCTGTTTTGATTTATTCAATTCGTTTGTCTTTTCTTTTTTTGATGGAATTAGTGAATTCTTTTCAATGGAGTTTGGGTTAGAAAAAATCTTATTTTGAGATTTAATTATTGTAAAAAAAAAATTGCTTTGTCCATAGATAAATTAATTTATAAGAACTCTGTAAACTTTTTGGTAATCAATTATTTTAAATTGTTAAAGATATTGTGAGAAGTAACAAAGGAAGTGAGAATATATACAAACTATACTGAAAGTCTATAATTAAATTTCTATATCTTATCAGGGGTGTCGGCAAAATATTTTTTTTTTCTCTGTCTCTGTATTGCCCTCTTGAATGTTGCCAAGAAAAAGAGGAATTTCAACATAGGAGAAGAGCATAAGAGAAAAAATAGAAGATAGGAAGAGACGGAGAAAAAAAATATAGGACAAGAAAAAAACGTAGAAGAAGAGATGGAAAAAAAAACCATGACAAGAAAAAAATTGAGAAAAAGAGAAGGAGAAGGAGAAGAAGAAGAAAAAAAGGGAGAAAAAGAGAAGAAGAAGAAGATAAAGAAAAAGAGACGAAGAAGAAGAGGAGGGAAGAAGAAGAATAATTTGTTTTCTTTTGAATCGGTTTTCAGATCAATAATTTGTTAGAATTAGGTTTTTTAAAAATATTTTACCTGATGTGTTTAACGTAAAAAAAAAAAAAAAAATGCTGAGGTGGAAATATTAGTTGGCATAATAATATGACATAGAAAATCCAAGTGTGATTTTTAAAAGTCATAAATAAAACATGACAATGTCATAATTTAATTGGATGTGACATGGCACGCTAACAGAATCAGTTAAGTCAATTGATGGAATTTAATTGTAGGGATTAAATTGTTTTTTTTTACATACCACATGGACTTTTGAGTTCGTTTTTTTTTTTGTTTTGACATGTCTACACAAGGGAAGGGAGAGGGGGGATTCGAACTTGTGACATCCGCTTCATTAGACGTGGTTCACAGCCGATTGAGCTACCCCTTGGGGACACTTTTGAGTTCGTTTTTGATACCACAATAAGTAAATTGTAAATTAAGTAAATCACAGGGACAAATTTTGTATTTTTCTCAAAAAAAGGAAGAAGCCTAATAGTAATTACGTAATTTCACAGATTTCCGTCTAATTTGATAAAAAATATTAATGAATGGTTTAAATTGTCATTTTTTAAAACTTTAGGAAGTAAATTACTAATTTTAATACTTTAAAGATAAAATTGAAAAACCTCAAACTTAGGGGTAAATAAATCGTCCCCATAAAAAAATCATTTAGCTACTTGATTGTAATTAAACCGCTGATGGGTCGTTACACCTGGGCCTCTCTCGCGTGAAAATCTTCTACTGCTTTCTCGAACTTTGAAAATACCTCTAAAATAAAAAAAAAAAATTGAAAATTCCTTTTAGCCATTGCGGTTATCTATTTCATTTATAAATACTTTTTGCGTTTTATGTTAATCTTCATTCGTATGCCATAACGTGTCAGCCATGGCGATGGTCTTGCTGCCACCTCTTAACATCACAACTGCTCTTTCATTTCGTGTCAACGCGCCGACAAATTCTGTGTGTGTCTACACAAGCTCACTCTCTCTGCTCCGCTTTTGCTCGAAGGGTTTTGGTCACACTCTCTCTCTTTGCTTCCCTCTGTAAGAATTTCAATGAACTTGTTTTTGTGGTCATTTGTTTCTGATTACGTCTCGCTGCATGGACTTTTTTTTCTCTCTCTCTTTTTTTTTTTTCCCTGTCTTTTTCTAATGATTTGGGTGCCTCTGACGGTTAAATAGTGTCTTATTAATTTGTATGGAATTCAAGGTTTGAGGCATATGGGATTGGTGGGTTTGTATGTCATTCTATTTGGGTTGCTTGTATATCTGCTGCTGTTGGTTCCTCTATAGTATTTGGTCTTAGAAATGGTTTTTATTGGTAACTATTGGGTTAAATAGTGTCTTATTATGGAATTCAGGGTTTAATGCATAAGGTATAGGTGGGTTTGTATGTCATTCTAGTTGGGCTGCTTGTTTCTGCTGCTGTTGGTTCTTCTATAGTATTTGGTCTTGGAAATGGTTTTTATTGTTGGCTATATTATAGAAAGAAGAAGAAGGAGAAAAAAATGACCCCAGTTGATTACAGATTGCCTAATTTTCTGCTAGATCAATGGCAAAACTTTGTGTGGATTGGAGTGAAATGACATCGTCATATTTTCCTTTTCAATTAAAGGATTTTTTCTACCTCACCCGCACATGTTGCTTGAAACTCAATTTTTAGCCCTCAGCTGACCCTCAATGGAATTCTAAGCTTAACGGAAGAGCCAGCAGAACAACCCTGTTCTTGCATTTGGAAACAGAACTGAAATGCTATATTGTCTTCCAACTTGAAGGCTGACTGAGAGCTAATTTGATGTTTCATGCAACTCGGGCTATATTTTGGTAATTCCCTCTACAGATTTCATCTTTTGGTTCCTCCATAGTGGTAGTTTGCTATTTGGATTATTTGTGGAATGTCTTTGCGTTCCAATTCCTTTTCTTTTTCATGTGGGATCTCTCCTCTGCCTCTATTGCTTTAGCTGTTGGACTAATAATTTGGGCAGCAGTAATGTTTAAGTCTTAGTTATCCTTGCACATTTTCGCATGACTATTCTTCTTATATATTCTGCATTTTGAAATTCTTCTCCGCAATTATGAGATACTTTGCTTCCGTATAGTTGGTGTTAGAATAAAAATTAAATAATTAAATTCATCTGTCTAAATTTTTAGAATAAGTGATAGTTTAACATGGTAGCAAAGCATAGATGCTGAGTTCGCCTCCCATTTATATTCCACATATTGAGTCTCACATATTAAGAGAGACTTGGCCCATACGTAGGGTGTGTTAGAATATAAATTAAATTAAATTCATCTCTTTGCATAAGCATTTGGAATAAGCGGTTGTTTAACAGTTGTTTTGTATGTTTTCAAATGATCTTGGTTCCAGATAGCAGCCTCTAAGCTGTCTTCATATGCATTGTGCTGTCAAGCTCTCTTAGGACTGGACATGTTGATGGTGGTATATGGTACCATGCCAGGCCACCTGAAGCACTAATTTAGTATTTGTCTTATGTGCATAGAAATAACTCCTAATTTGTGAAGATGTTTGCTAAGTATGTGCTCAATTCTTTTGACTTTATAGCTGCAACTTGCATTTTCATATTCTTTCTTATTTTATTGCCGTATATTTAATTTAATTAATTAATTAATTAATTTATTTTTCCTTTTGAAAGGTGTCATCTATTTCCTGGATTTGGGAACTCAAATATTTTGGCTACAACTTTATTCAACCTGTTCACATGTAGTTGAGCAGGAAGGCATCGATAGCGATGGATCTGATGACACTGTTTTATGAGTTAATGACCAACATAATAATTTTTGTGACAAGGCCTTTCTGGCTTTTCAAAGTGGCATGCTTATTTGGCATGAAAACTGTTTTCGTTATTATTAACACTTCAATAGAGTTGGTAAGCGCTGCAATCTGCTTCCACCTGAGTCTACTCTCCAGAGCTGTAATTTTGATAGTGGCTCTTATGTCTCTGCCAGTACGGATTTTGAATGCCTTACAGAGAGAGAGGCAGGTCAGTATTATATTTGGTTAGTAATTTCTAGTCTAATGCTTTTTGATTATTGGATATGAGCTTTTGATTTTCTTCTAAATGTCTATTTGCTGGAATACGCCATATTGAGCCATTATAAAAAAATTTAAGTAGTGATGAAATGAGCATGCTGACAGTATACAGTGGCAGGCTGTAAATAAAGGAAAATCATTGGCATTTGGCTGTTTGTCTATTGTCTATTTCTATACTTCTATCCATGATTCATCCAACAAGAGACAAGCTTTTTGTTCACATATGTTTCAGAATAGTAGAACACAGTATCCCAAATTACTTATAGTAATATGTTGGGTTGAGGTCCTAATTTTACAGCTGACTATGAATATATGAGAACTAGCTGCTAGTTGAAATTTTCACAATGATTTTTCCCCCCTTAAAGTATTGGGAATTCAAGAAATTTCTTGGACCGTTTGATTGCAGATATACACAATAAATAGATAATTTGGGTTGCGTTAAAGACAGTAAAACTGTGGAGGCTGGTGGAGCCTTGAAGCTTATTGGGAGGAGCAGTCCACATTCAAGGAATTACACATTGGATTTAATTAAATTGTTGACATTCATGGAAACTGTTGTTAGTCTCTGAGATGCTTGTTACTAAGTTCAATAAATCTCATTTTGGGTATTTCCAGAGCATAAGAGCATTTTATGAATGGGATCTTCATAGAATGGTGCGACTATTGTAGCACTCAACTTCTTTAGATAAATATGTCACATAAGAATGCTGATAAAACTATTACTGGGGTGGCCATTAATATTCCTCCAAAACAGTTCTTATTGTCATTTGATAATTTCTCAATGTAGCCCTCAATATCTACAATATTAAATTTGCCATTGGATGAGTAGCCTATCAAAAGTTATGTTTCGTCTGGCCTGAAATAGATTGCCAGGCAAATTTTTTGAGTAATTTTTCCTTTTCTGCACTTGATTTCTTCATTATTTTGATAATAATACTGCACAGATATCCTTAAGCTGGCCTCCAAATTGCTTTAAATGAAAGCAGTGGTTAGTTGGATTTACTTGCCACCTAGACACTAAGATAAAGGATTACATTGTTTTTTTTGCCTGCTTTTGCTTCTGTTAAGGTGTATCTGTGAGTTTTGAACTCTCAGCTTGTTGCGTCTCCTACCAATCCGTCAGCAATTCTCATTTTAATACTATTACACATTTTCCTATGCATGAAATTTTTCGAGCTCCCAATATGTTCTAGATATGAAATGGTTGTTATTCTGTGCAGCTTGAACTGTATCTGCATGATATGCAGATAGAGTTGGAGAATCTTGTGTGGGATAGGAAGGAAATGCAAGAACATCTTCAAACAGCCATTAAAGAGCGTAAAATGATGGATTTGATATTAGCAGAGCTTGAAGAGGAATATGACAAGGCCATTGCCAAAACTGAACAATTAGAGGGTGAGGTACTGTTGAATGTTTTTTAAGAAATTTTACTTGCTAGTTCCAGTGGCTATTTTCTGTAAATGTCAGAGGTTATCTAAGGTTTAAATTCTAACTTTCTTAGTTGTTATTATGGTCAATCATGTGGTACTGCCTTGTAAGCTAAGATACATCTTAGGTTGTGTTTTTGAGTGTGTCATCTCTTTGAAGTGTTCAAACAATAAGCATGGAGCCATATCCTCTGTGAGACTTCTGCCATTGATAACTTATACTCGATTTGCAATTTTAGTTTTTGTCTTCTAATAATTTTTCATTGTAATAGAAGCTGTCTCTTTTAATAAGATTATGAACCCAAACTAAGTAACATTTTGGATGTGTGCATTAAGACACTTTGTTATCTATTTGTTGAGAACAAAGTTATATATTGAATCACATAGAATAATGTACAGAATGGGCCTATATACAGGCTAATAATATAGACATCATATAGAACACAAACACTAGTAGGACACTACTACATAAACTCTAACAGCCCCCTCTCAAGCTAAAGGTGGAGTTCTAGAGACCAACTTGAGTTTGGACACAAGATCATGAAAACACCCTAAAGGATGTGACTTTGTAAAGATGTCCGCAAGCTGATCATGGGACGTGACAGAATGAAGCCGTAGTGAGCCCTGAAGAAGATGATGATGGACCAAATGACAATCAATCTCAATATGTTTGGTCTGTTCATGAAAAATATCATTATGAGCAATTTGAATAGCACTCTTGTTGTCACAGTATATAGGAGAGCAGAAGAAAGAGAGACACCCATATCCCGCAACAGCCATCACAACCAAAGAAGCTCCGCGGTAGTGTTAGCTAGAGCATGATATTCTACCTCAGTACTAGATCGAGCAACAATAGTTTGTTTCTTACTTCGCCAAGAGATAAGTGAGGTGCCAAGTAGGAAATAGTAACCAATGGTAGAGCGACGATTTGTTGGATCACCCGCCCAATCAGCATCAGTATAAGCATGCAGCTGAAGAGGAGACTGAGAAGAGAAATAGAGCCTATGAAATAATGTCCCCTTCAGGTACCGAAGGATGCGGAGGACAGTTGAGAAATGAGTGGAGTGAAGAGCAACCATAAACTGACTCGCTTGATGGACAGCATACGAGATATCAAGTTGAGTGACAGTAAGGTAGACAAGACTGCTGACTAAATGTTGATATAAGATAAAATCGCGAAGAGGCTCACCATCATGAGGAGTGAGACGAGTATTGAGCTCAGTCGGTGTGTCGACAATCTTATTATTTGTGAGATTGGCCTGGGAAAGCAGGTTAGAGATATACTTGGCCTATGTCAAATAATAACCATAAGAAGAAGAGGAGATCTCAAGACCAAGAAAATAGTTGAGAAGGCCAAGATCTTTCATCTCAAAGTACTGACTGAGAAACTGTTTAAGTTCTTGAATACTAGTGATATCATCTCCAGTGATAATCATGTCATCAACATATAGTAGAAGAAATATGGTACCACGGTCTGTGCGGTGAATAAACAATACTGAATCATAAGAGCTGATGGAATAGCCAAGGTGAGAGATAGTGGCGCTAAACTTAGCAAACCATGCTCGAGGAGCCTGCTTAAGTCCATATATAGTTTGACGGAGACGACAAACCTTGTTTGTAGAATGAGATAATCCAGGAGGTAACTGCATATAGACTTCTTCACTTAAATCATCATTAAGGAATGCATTTTTGATATCCATTTGACAAAGTGACTAATGTCGAGAGGCTGAAACAGCCAATAGAGCATGCACAAAAGTGAGGCGAGCAACTGGAGCAAAAGTCTCCTCATAATCCATACCGTATTCCTGAGTAAAACCTCTGGCCACAAGTTGAGCCTTGTATCTATCAACAGTACCATCGAAACAAGTCTTAATTTTGTAAACCCACTTACACCCTACCACAGACTCTTCAGGAGGTAAGTCAACCATATCCCATATATTATTCTTGTGTAAAGCATCAAGTTCTTCTTTCATCGCAGCCTGTCAAAGAGGGTTAGTGGAGGTTTCACGAAAAGTGAGGCTCATGCAAGGTAGCTAAGGCATGAAAGCAATGAAAATCCTGTAAATGGGATGGGAGAGATCTTACTCGGGTGGATCGGCGAAGGTCAAGTGGTGGAGTGCAGACCGAATCTTCGGATGGAACAGAACCTGGGGACGCAGGCGAAGTAGCGTCAAGGGCATCAGGTGACGGATGTTCGAGCGAGAGTGACTATAGGGCATCAGATGACTGATGTTCGAGCGGGAGTGACTGGCAAGACATTGCTAGTTGGAGTTGGAGAAAGGGGAATCCCAAGGAGGGTAGTAAAGGGAGGGAAGGATGGCATATTGAATTTACCAATCTCGTGGAATGATCGATGCTCCCAAAAAACTACATTATGGGAGATGCGAAGACGACAAGACACAGGATCATAACACCGGTAGCCCTTTTGTTCCACTCCATATCCAAGAAAAACAACATAACCGAGAACGAAGCTCGAGTTTGGTGCGTTCATGAACAAAACAAGTAGAACCAAAGACACGAAGATGGTGATATGAAGGGATAGAGCCAAACAACCGCTCATGAGGAGTGCAATTATCAAGGATAGGGGTAAGCAACTTATTGATCGTGTAGATAGCCGTGAGAGTGGTTTCACCCCAAAACGGGGTAAGAGTAGATGTGGAAATGAGAAGCGCACGGACAATGTCTAAAATGTGCGTAAGTTTTCGTTTAGCTCGACCATTTTGTTGTGAGGTGCCTGGACACGACAAGTGAGGAATAGTGCCATAATGTTTGAGGATGGCTTGAAAATCATGTTGAGTATATTTTAAAGCATTATTAGAACGAAAAGCTTTAATGGGTTTTGAAAATTGGGTTTGAACCATTTTGGCAATAGTGCAATAAATATCCAACAATTCAAAACGAGATTTCATTAAAAACACTTAAGTGTAACGAGAGAAATCATCAACAAAAATAACAAAATAACGTGATCCACTCATACTAACAACATGAGAAGGTCCCCAAACATCAGAATGAATTAAATCAAAAGAAGCAGTAGCACGAGGCTCACTATTATTAAAAGGCAAAGCCGGTTGTTTACCAAGTTGACATGAAATACAGTGAAAAGAATTATTGGACACTGAACCTAACAAACCCTTAGAAGCTAAAGGTTGAACGCGAGAGGCAGATGCATGACTAAGACACGAATGCCAAAATGCAAGAGGTGGCGATGACGAAGAGATAGCAGCAGAGACGCTAGTGGTGGGGAGATGTAAGGATGAGAGTTCGAACATATGCCCAATTCTATGCCTGGTCCCAATGGTCTGACTCGTACGAGGATCCTGCACATGCACACCAAAAAAGTCAAAAACAAGTTTATATCCAAGTTCACACAGTTGCCTTGCAGAAAGAAGATTGAAGGACAATTCAGGTACATGAAAAACTTTTGGAATAGAAAGGGAAGGTGTATTGATAGTGCCTATATTATTAATAGTCATAATGGAGCCATCAACTGTGCGAATCAATGAGGAATGAGGTGAAGGTACATATGTGGTAGATGAAGAAGGGTGAGGTGTCATGTGATTGCAACAAGCAGAGTCAAAGAGCCAAGGGGAATAGGTACCTGGCAAGACTGAGAGGGCAGAGGAAGATGCATTACCAGAATGAGATAAAACGACCTGGTTGACTATTGTCTCGAAGTCAGCTACAGATAAGGTGATATTGGATCCTGATGCGTGGCCAGAAGGAGCAACTGAAGAGGAAGAAACTTGAGATGAATTACTCTTAGTATGAGCAGTAGCTGCTATGGGTGCATTAGATCTTCTCTTACTCCACCTATCCATAGTGTCCTCGACATCAACAAAATTGACAGTAATAGTTATTGGTGGGAGACTTAGGAGGGAGTCGAGGAGTATTCGACCTATCAAATTGCTCTCGCTGAAATGACGAAGAACCAGATGATGACGCAGCCAACACTGTATGACTAGGCTGAGAGTGTATAGTCTACGATCTATTCTCGGCACGAACAAGTTCAAAGATGGCAGTGTCTGAAGTGGGAAGAGAAGAATGATGTAAAAGTTGCACACGAACAGGCTTGAAATCATCACGCAAGGCCATCAAAAATTGGTCAAGGCGATGTTGATTTCTACGTGTAACATACATCTCAACATCAGCAAGATCCTTCCAAATAGGGTCAGAAACATCAATTTGGTTCCATAAAAATTGCATGTGAGCAAGAAAATCATTAATACTTTGACCAGATTCCTGCCTCAGATGGAAAAGCTCAAACAGAAGCTGATACTTGTGAGCACTATCCACAGAAGAATAGCGAGAAGCAAGCATATTCCAAGCATCCTTTGCTTCATCAAAACTGCCAAAGAGCGCAGAAATAGATGGGATAGTAGTGTTATGAAATCACGTAAGAATCTTGTGATGATTACTATCCCAATCAATAAGACAGTGGTGAAAGCCTCATCTATTTCAGAAGCCCCTTTAACTGACTTTTTTAACCTCCCCAATCACATAAAGCCAAAGTTTGCGGCTTTTAAGAAAGCTACGCATAGATGGGGACTAGACCATATAGTTTGTGCCATCCAATATAGTATGAACATGATGAATAATCTCATTTTGTGCCATCTAGAATGGTCAAATGCAAAAACAAACCACAAAAATGGAATCAGAATGAAAAAATAGAGTAGAAAGCACTTGGTCAACTATGAAAGTCAAGGTCAACGATCAATGTACACGGTCAACGGTCAGCGTGGCAGTAGGGTTGATGTGGCACATATGACGTGGTGGTAGGGTTGACGCGGCACATATGACATGGTGGTAGGGTTGACGTGCTGGCGCGTGTGGTGCACACGCGAAGGAGGGGCGGTTCTTGGCGCGTGGAACTTGGGGCGGCATGTGGGAGCACGTGCAGTGGTTTGTGGACAATTTGGCGCTTGTTCTGGAATCACAAGAATGAGATCTATGGAATGGGCCAAAGACCAAATAGAACGGACCATCGTGGAGGCTTGTGGCAGTGGCAAAGCGGCTGGAACTTCAAGCGGTGTGTGAGGGAGCATGAGACTTCTGATGGGGATGTGTGCGGCAGCTCTGGAACGGTCATCTTCCGAGGTTTCTAGTGGTATATTGATCCACTGAAAAATACAAGAGGGGAAAAAAAGCCAAAAAGGACAGAAAAATATTTGCCGGAAAACACTAGCAGCGCTGGAAGAAAAATAATAATAATAATATGCCCAAAAAAAAAAAAAAAAAAATTAAAGGTGATTCAAAACCTATGCTCTGATACCATGTTGAGAACAAAGTTATATATTGAATCACATAGAATAATGTACAGAAGGGACCTATATATAGGCTAATAATATAGACACCATATAGAACACAAACACTAGTAGGACACTACTACATAAACTCTAACACTATTAATTGTTATTGGTATTTCTTAAATTGAAAGTTGTGTCATGTTTCAATACATATTTACCAAAAGTATCCTTGTTTAATACTTTGCTGACCGTTGTATGCCTTCTGGACAGTTTCAGGATCTGAAAAATGAGAATCTTTGGCTGAAAGAAATTCAGGTTAAGGCCGGCAATGGCCAAAACAGTAGCCTTTCTGACAACTATGGCATTCCCTATGGGATCCCATCATTGAAATCCAGTAGTGGTATCCTTCTCCAAGACCTGATGATGCCCAAAGACTCTTGGGGGGATGAGAGCAAAACGAAAACACAGTATCTCAGTTTCTTAAAAGCAAGATCAAAATCTAGTGGGTCTATTATCCCACCAATCAACCCTGAAATCATCACAAGAGAGCGCAGGGAGGTTGCACTTTCACAGAGCCTTTTCAGTGCGGTATTATCGCTTTTGGTTGGAATGATTGTCTGGGAAGCTGAAGACCCTTGCATGCCCCTTGTGGTGGCTCTTTTCACAGTAGTCGGCATGTCATTGAAGAGTGTGGTTGAGTTCTTCTTCACCATAAAGAACAAACCTGCATCCGACGCGGTCGCGCTCTTAAGCTTCAACTGCTTTATTCTTGGCATGCTAACCTACCCAGCAATGCCAATAGTTGCCAGAATGTTGGCTCCTGTATCTGTGACAATTATGGACCAAATGTGGGGCTGGCTATGGTCTCTGCTTTCCCTCTCTTGAAACTGCTTTGCTCTTTTTTGCTCTCTACTTGGACCATGAAGTTTGTTTATTGTGGCAATGCTCTTTATAGCTTGTACTATAGAAGTTTTTTTTTTCCCTAGTATCTATATAAGCCACAACTTTCTTAAGACCTTGAGGCAATTTTTCATTGTTCTGGGAGAAGTTCCTAAACATCTAGGTCTTTAACAATTTATTTCTTCCCCTTGATTTTTATCAGTCAAACTATATAAAAATTTCAACTACCAGAGTTCTTGGTTATTGTAGTGGACATGGTTTGTTTTTGAAGGTAATTCCTGCATAAGAAGGTTTAGGAGTTCTGAAGTCACTATGGTGAGAAGTGAACGTGTCGCTCGGTGAGAAGAGTGAACGTGTCATATTTCTAGATTCTCTAGATTACGAATTAAGTGTTTAGAGGTACAAATGTTTTGTAAGTACACTAATCTTCTTGTAGTCTTGAGGATGAGTTGAATGCTTGTAATTGGAACACTAAGGGGCTACTTGCAATTTTTGTAGCTTTTCCATGAGAGTTCAAAAGAATACCTATGTGTGAAACTATTAAATATGCATGGGATATTTTAAAGGGAACACATGAAGGTACTAAGATTGAAAAATTATAAAATTTAGATGTTTACCTCTTAAGTTTGAAAGACGAAAGGTTTGAAGAGTGTTACGAATAATTGAACGACATTGCATGTGAACAATAGTTTCAACTATTTACCGACTGCGAATTTTATATTTTTAAGTTATAAGAATTATGGACTAAGACTTTGTGTAATAACCACGTTACTTACACCTATAGTCATATTCAATGTAATTTTAGCGCATTTCACATGCATTATAAATATGATTTTTATAACAAGTATGTAAAAGATATTTTATATGTCGTATGCTCAAAATGATTTAATCAATAAATAAAATTGATATTCATTACTAACATTAAATGTCAACATAGATATAAAATAATTGGGATTTAGGGCACAATCCCCAACATGATACCCCTCCATAATAATGGTGTTAATTAAGGCATACAAAGAAAATGGTGTTAATTAAGGCATACAAAGGGTTAGACAATGATACCAGTACGTACGATAGTGCTAAGGATATTATGGCCACGTTTGCTAACTCCTCCTCCACGCCCCCCTTTTTAAACTAAAAAAACTAAATAAAATAAAACACAGATACAAAATATTTACAAGAAATTTTATGTCATATAAAAACACTTTTTTAACCCAAAAAAAAAAAAAAATCACATTCTAAAAAAGTTCTCAAACAAGCCTATAACTTTATTAGAAAGGTTTTTTTTTTAACAAACCGATAGAATAGTCTCTAATTATTATTTAGGAGAAAACCTAGAGAGAAAAAACTTGTGAGGAGCTCCCTCCTTCTTTCCCCTCCTCCCCTACTCCCCTCTTCTTTCCTCCCACTCCCCTTCTTTCTTTAATTTTTTTTTTCTAGTTTATTTTTTTGGTTTTTCTGACCAGTCTAGTTGCTCAGGCCATCCCTTTACTTAGCACTACCTTCGTCAGCTCTACACCGTGCTATACTGCTCTTCGCCTCCCCAGAATTGGTTGGGCTTTAGATTTAGTTTTTTAAATCTAGATCTAGTTTGCTCAACTAATTTCGCTCAACCACGTGTCGGCCCACCATGCTCCCCGATTCCTCGGCTACCCATCTGCGCAAAATGGATCCATCTTGTCCACCACGTGCCGGCCAATGCGCTTCGTCTCCATCACCCTGACTGTTGTAGCTATTTGCTAGCTTTTTAGTTGTGTTTTAGTTTTTTTTTTGTTTTTAAATAAGGGGTTGGCTTCTCCTTAGATCTACTTTCATGAGTGATCTTTGGGGTAAATATTTTTATCTTGGCCTTTGGTTCAATGGGGATTAATGTTAGTGTGAGGGTTTTACTAAAAGTTGGGAATATAAGCTACCTATATATTAGATTGAATCTGTCTGAAGCAAATATGTTTTATAACTGAAGTTTGGACATGGGATAGCAAATGTTGAAGTCAGAGTATCTCCAACAGTAAGAGGTATTTTACCTATTCAAAAAGTACAATTCTTTATTTTAGCTACACATTTTTTAATGCCAATTCTAACAGATTCTGTATTCCATTAGCTACTTGTTTTAAAATATTATTTCTCATATGTTTTTCTTATATTATTGCCAACACTTAATTAGAGGAAAAAACAATCAAATATATGGAAATCATTAATAAAAACAAAAATAAACACATATGAGGAACATTCATTTCACATGCATGCACTAATTTTTAAAATCAATAACAAAAATAAATATATGCAATATAACTAATAATTCTTAAGATTGGCTATGCAATTCCCACATGTGTTCCACCGGGTCGGATTGTAGCTGATAATGAATTTGACGATTTCTAATGCTCAAATGCCTTTGAATGAACTCAAGAAATCCAGGGGTATGCTCGTGAGAAACTTGTTCGCTAAGGGGAAGAGAAGAAATAAATGTAGAGAAAGAAGAAAAGGGTTTGAGGGTATTGAAAATAATATTATATTATATTGAAAATAAAATAAAATAAAATTATATTATATTCAATCTAGTCTGCTATAATAAATAGCTATTTATAGCTTCACTATAGCAGTTAATGTATAATAGTTAATATGAAGCTAATCTATTGGAGCCAAAAAAAAAAAGAGGCAAAAATAGCTAAATATAGCTAATATATCCCTTTTAGCTACACTGCTGAAGATGTTTTCATAGATTCTTAATTATAAGATTTATTTATTTATTTATTTTTTACATGTCTACACAAGAGGGGGGATGAGGGATTCGAACTAGTGACCTTCGCTTCATAAGGCGTGGTCCCAACCGATTGAGCTATCTCTTAGGAACATAATTATAAGATTTTTATGTTTGCCTCTATAACGTTGTAACCTCATAACTTTAGCTATGATTTATTATAACTTTATGCTCTCTGATGTTATAGTTTTACACTTTTGATCTTAATTTTTTCATGTAATGAATATGAAAGATTCGTCTAAAAAAAAGTCTATGATTATTCAAATAATTATAATAACTAACTTGTTAATTATACATTTTTAATTATTTTATCAATTATAAATTAACACATAAGTTTATGAATAATTTTGTAATAAAAATTATACTACCCCAATCATTTTCCACTAACATTACTAAGCTTTAAATTTGGAGCACATGAACTAGCATTTGATATTTATTTTTCTCTTGAATTAATAGAGCATTCACCTTAAATCATAAAATAATTTGTAATGCTCACACCAACTTATAACTTTTTATAATCTATACCTTGATTTGGAATTAATTTGTAAATATTATCATATAAAATAATAAATTAATAGATACACAAATACTTTTTAAAATTCTGTATTTTTCGGTTTCTATTGTTTTTTTCCCTATTAATTATATGTTCCTTATTTTATATTTCCTATTGTTTTATTGCTTGTAATAAGACTCTGTTCTCTTGTTGATCCGTGAGGTGTTTGTTTATGATCTAGACCCTTGGATTGCGGATGAAATCTATATCGTGGCTTTAGGGTCAAGGAGGAAGAGCATTGGCATGGGAGAGAAATAAGAGCTACTTATGCATTAAAATGAGTCTGTCTAGAGTAGATTTGTTGTTATATCTGAAGATTAGTCATGAGTTAACGAATCTTATTTGAAATTGTGATGGTTGTATCTTTGATGTCATCTTTAACGTTTATAACCTCGTAGCTTCAATTATATATGGTTGCTTTAGAACTTTTTGCTCTGTATTGTAAAAGCTTTATGCTCGTATTATTTTTGAATGAATGTGACTGGAATGTTTTCCTCTTAAAAAAAATATATTTTTTAAAATTAAAAGACAAGGATATATATATATGTGTATATATTAATTTTATAATGTCCATCCTATCCAACCCTATTAATTTGTTGATTTGAACAATGAGGCGTGTATTGCAACTGCCTTAAGATTGATTAATTATTACAATAAATCCTTTTTAAGAGACAAAAACTAGAAAGCATGCCATGCATATATATAAGCATATAAAGTTTATAAACCACAGACGCGTGCATATATGCATGAAAGCATGCCATGCATATATATATATATATATATATATATATATATATACATAAAACTTCTCCTGTTATGAACCTAAATCAAACTTACCCTAAATTTTTTTTAAAAAAAAATGCAACCTTATCCAACTATGAGGGACCCTGTTGGTGGCCTCCATGGATCAATAATGTTCAAGTGAAAAGGACAAGTGATAATTGATTTGTAAAAAGTTATGGCATGCATGGGATCATAGGATGGGGCCTATTGCTTTAAGACTCTCCTTAAATCCTATTAAGGAGAGTGTACTACTTAAATATCATATTATTACATATGTATCTATAATATTATAATCTCATAACTTTGGTTATAATTTTTTAAGAGTTTTAGTTCTATGATGTAAAAGTTTTATACTTACGATAATTCATCAATTAATGAGACTGAACTGATTTGCCCTTAAAAAAAATAAAAATAAAAAACAAAAATCCAATTAATTATTACATGTCTCTTATTGCAGTAGCTGCATGTATACGAGTGAGAGTATACCTAATTCATTAGACATAGCTACCAAATAATCAGTTTTTCTTCAAGCATTCTTGAAGCACATTTTATCGTGAAATTGGCAATAAACCCACTTTTTTTTTTTTTTTCTTTTTTTTTTTTTTAATGAGTGAGCAATAAAATCACCTGTCTCAATATATATGTTGGAAAAGTACTTTGGATATCTATTCTCTCACCCTTTTTTCCCTCTCTCACACACATTCACTTTCATATGTTTTTGGTTGTAAGATATAGATAAAGATCTAGACAGATTAAAATAACTTTTAATTTTTTGATTCCAGCATCAGATGGAAAAATTCAAACAAAACATTAGATGAAGAAAAATTTGGTGGCGTTTAGAGAGCTAATTATGAAAAAATTTGTATTTCATGAAGATTTTTCAATTCTAATGTTTATTGGGTCAAAATGAGTTCTCAATAGAAGTATAAAAATCTTAACAGATTAACATGTTCAAAAACTTTTTCCCACCTGCCTCATCAAGTAGTGTTATAAGGATCTCGAGAGAGAGATTTGTTCGCACGTGTCTAGATGAGTCATTTATTTGAAGCTCTAGAGAGATTTGGTTGCACGCGTATGGACGATTCATTTTATTTGAATATCCAAAGAGCCTCGTATGGACGCTGAATGTGAAAAAGCTGTAAAACCCAACGATTTCCAAACATTTAGAGAGGTTATTTTTTATCAGTATTGGAGAGGTTTCATGATGTTATTCTTGAGCCTAAACAGTTCCAAATCTTCTGCTTATTAAATAAAATTGATAATAAACAACTTCATACGTGAATCACTCACAAAATATTCAATCAGATCATAATATTTTCTCAAAAAAGAAAAAAGAAAAAAGTACTATATAAAAAGTGTTTGTCAAATGAAACCATAGAGTACCAGGGTTACGACAGATATAAAATTATTTTGTTGCTGTTACCTTTTGATAAATAATAAGAAATTAAAAAGTTAATCAATTAGAGGGGAGATGGGAGCAGGCAAGCAGACCTCATTGCTGACATGACATGATTTTAGAATTATGACGTAATTAAAGAAATTAATTAAAACGCCCACACATTTTGAATTGCAAAGAAATTCAGAAGCATGTGGGGGCATGAGCGGGTACCCGTTGCAAACAAAATTCTATACCCAAAACCTGACCCAACTCGCATGGGTTGGATATCCAACCTGTATCTGCTAAAAAAAAAACAGCTAAATCCAGCGGGGCGGAGCGGTTTGGGTGGGTTTTGCCCACCCCTACGTGAGGTATTTGTTTATGGTCTAGACTCTTAGGTTGTGGATAAGATCTATATCTTACCTTTAGGGTCGAGGATGAAGAGTATCGGCGTGAAGGAGAAATAAGAGCTACCTATGCATTAGAATGAGTCTGGCTAGAGCAAATCTACTGTTATATTGAAGATTAGCGGATCTTGTTTGAGATTGGGATAGTTGTATCTTTGATGTTTATAACCTCGTAACTTCGACTATATATGGTTGCTTTAGAGCTTTTTGTTCTGTATTGTAAGAGTTTTATGTTTGTATTATCTTTGAATGAATGTGATTGGAATGTTTTCCTCTTAAGAAAAAAATATTTTTTAAAATTAAAAGACAAGGATATATATATATATATATATATATATATATGTCCATCCTATCCAACCCTATCCTTTCCTGTCCTATTAATTTGTTGATTTGAACAATGAGGCGTGTATTACAACTGCCTTAAGATTGTTTAATTATTACAATAAATCCTTTTTAAGAGACAAAAACCATGCATGCATGCATATATATACAAAACCAATGAGGCGTGTATTACAAATGCCTCAACTTGTAAGCATGCCATGCATATATATATATAAGCATATAATTACACATGCCTGCGTACGTATATGCATGAAAGCATGCCATGCATATATTTAAGCATATAATTACACATGCCTGCGTACGTACGTATATGCATGAAAGCATGCCATGCATATATATATTAAACTTCCCCTGTTATGAACCTAAATCAACCTTACCCTAAATTAAAATAAAAAAAAAATAAAAATAAAGCAACCTTATCCAACTATGAGGGACCTTGTTGGTGGCCTCCATGGATCAATAATGTTCAAGTGAAAAGGACAAGTGATAACTGATTTGTAAAAAGCTGTGGCATGCATGGGATCATAGGATGGGACCTATGGCTTTAAGACTCTCCTTAAATCCTATTAAGGAGAGTGTATGACTTGAATGTTAAATTATTATGTATGTATTTATAATTTATAACTTTGTAACTTCGGTTATGATTTTCTAAGAACTTTTATTTTGTAATATAAAAGCTTTATGTTTGTAATCCTTCACCAATTAATATGACTAGAATAATATTTTCTTAAAAAAAATTATATTAATTATATGTCTTTTGGCAGTAGCTGCATGCATGTATACGAATGAGTATACCTAATTCATTAGACATAGCTAACAAATAATCATTTTTTCTTCAAACATTCTGAAAGCACATTTTATCTTGAAATTGGCAATAAACCCACTTTTTTTTTTTTTTTAATGAGTGAGCAATAAAATCACCTGTTTTAATATATATGTTGGAAAAGTACTTTGGATATCTATTCTCTCTCTCTCTCTCTCTCTCTCTCTCTCTCTCTCTCTCACACACACACACATTCACTTTCATATGTTTGGATGCATGTAAGGTATAGATAAAGATCTAGTCAGTTTAAAATAACTTTTAATTTTTTATTCCAGCTTCAGATGAAAAAATTCAAGAAAAATTTGGTAGCATTGGAGAGCTAATTATTCAAAGGACTATAATTTTATATTTCATGAAGAATTTTTAATTCTAATGTTTACTAGCTAGGTCAAAATGAGTTTTCAATAAGAGTGAAAATCTTGACAGATTAACATGTTCATAAACGTTTTCCCATTTGTCTCGTCAAGCAGTGTCATAAGGATCTCGAGAGAGATTTGTTCGCACGTAGATTCTAGATGAGTTATTTTATTTGAAGCCCCAGAGAGCTTTGTGCTGTAAAACCCTAACTGACTCAGTATAAAAAGCTTTGTTTTCTCCTCCATATATAAGCCTCATAACCAATGATTTCCAAATTAAACATTTAGAGAGGTTATTTTTTTATCAGTATTGGAGAGGTTTCACATTATTCTTGAGCCTAAACAGTTCCAAACCTTCTCCTTATTAAATAAAATTAATGACAAAAAACTTCAAACACAAATCACTCACAAAATACTCAATTATATCATACTATTTTTTCAAAAAAGAAAAAAGAAAAAATTACTGTATAAAAAGTGTTTGTCAAATGAAACCATAGAGTACTAGAGTTAGGAAAGATACAAAATTATTTTGTTGCTGTTACCTTTTGATAAATAATACGAAATTAAAAAGTTAATGAATTATTAGAGATGAGATGGGAGCAGGCAAGATGCCCTCATTGCTGACATGACATGATTTTAGAATTATGACGTAATTAAAGGGATTAATTAAAACGCCCACACATTTTGAATTGCATAGAAATTCAGAAGCATGTGGGGGCATGAGACCCTAAAGTCCATAACATGTTAACAACAGCTTTAGTTGTTTAAGAGAATCAGAGCACAAAGTCCTCAAATTTCGTCATTTTTGACAACGTTAAGCTAATTCTAATGTTTATTAAATCAAAATGGGCCATAAAGAAAAGACTACAGAATGGCTCGTGTGCAATCTCGTTCGAACAAGATTGCACACGGCCATGTGTTAAAAACATGTTCTACCTGTGTTTTGTTGCCTCGTCGGACAGCACATGTTCCAGTCCGAACGCCGCATACCTTTAACAGTTTTAACTAAATTTAAATTGTTTCCTAGGTTTAGGGATGATAGAGCTATTATAAATACACTTTTATAGAAAGAGAAATGTACGAATTTTCATCTCAAAGAGTTCATCAGAGGTTGTGCTAAGAGAGATCATATGTGGTGAGCGTTAAATTGAATTTTTTAGAATTTTATTTGATAAATCTACAGTTGAAATGTCTATCAGAAGGGTTCGGTAAAGGAAAATCACATTAAAGAAAATTGTGAGTAAGAAGACGAGTTGTAGGCTTTGTCGATCTTACAGAGACAAGGTCTTGCAAAAGGTTGTAAGTGTTTCTAGTGTCTATAATTTCCAAATAATCATTTGATAGTGATTTCTTGGGTTTAACTGCCTTAGAGAGGTTTTACTTTTAGATTTATTTTTAAAATGTTTCCTTTTCATAACCAAAATATACATGTCTACTTTTTATTGTTTTATATATTTTGATGATGGAATTGTTTATCATTTTATAATATTAATTTCGTATAAATTATAGTAAACAAATTTTAAGAGTCGGCATAACGTTTTTCAATACCAAATTAAAAAGTTAATCAATTATAGAGAGGAGATGGAAATAGGCAAGCAACGTAACCCTCATTACTGACATGACATGATTTTGGAATTATGACGTAAGTAAAGGGATTAATTAAAATGCCCACACATTTTTTTTTTTTTGTGGTAAACAAATGCCCACACATTTTGAATTGTTGACATGACATGATTTTGGAATTATGACGTAATTAAAGGGATTAATTAAAACGCCCACACATTTTGAATTGCATAGAAATTCAGAAGCATGTGGGGGGCATGAGACCCTAAAGTCCATAACATATTAACGACAGCTTTAGTTGTTTCAGAGAATCAGCGCACAAAGTCCTCAAATTTCGTCATGTTCTACCATTATTTTAGAGGACTTTTGTCATGCTCTTTGTCTCTCTCTACCCACTGACTTCCAAAAATCCCAACACCTTTTGTGGCCAGCTAGCATTTACATTTAGATAATGCCCTTATCCCAACACATGGGTTTTTTCACAAATTTTTTTAATTTTAAATAATTCTGATGCTTATCGGTGTTCGAGAAGCTTGATCTGGTGGGCGTTAAGTTTTTGACCGAACAAAAACAGAAGAACTAATTTTGATAGAATAATACTAAAAATTTATATTGTTAAACTATTTCAAAATATTTATGAGGCAGTTTCAATCAATTGTTGGATCACAAATATTGGTTGAGGTTGTTATGTCAGCTTTATAGAATAGTTTTTAAATGAAAATATAATTTCTAACATTTTTTTTTTGTTTGTTTTATTAATTTTTTTTTTTACATGTCCACAAAAAGAACGAAAGGAGGAATTCGAATTAGTGACGTCCGCTTTATTAGGTGTGATTCTCAACTTTTTACATTTTTTAATTAAAATGGAAGTGAGGCACAGTTCATTAACATTTTCAAAATCACTTCCACGTGCTTCAATAAAATTTTGTAAAAACTATACGTTCGGATATATTGAAAATCATTCACCAAAAAAATGACCAAGTAAAAAAAGTTTAAGTTCTACAATTTGTTATATATATACACACACACGTGTTTATCTTTTCTAATCCAACCCATGTGGATACTTCATTTAAGGGGCATATCTGTTCTAGGCAGATTATATCTAAATACATGAGTAGATCTTTCCTAAAGAAATAAGCTTTATTGATCCGGCCATGAGACAAACTCCTAATATCGAAACTATATATCCTCCCTTAACTCAAACGCCAGGATAACACAACAAAACAAGAACAAAACAAAGAAAACCAACATTAATGGCAAGATCTAGCAAGAAAAGGGCAGAGGAAAACTGGCCGTTGAGGCTCACACGCAAAGTGCGTGATATTTGCACTCTAGTTCGCACAAACCATATCTAGCGCATGCCAAAAAGAAGAGAAAAAGTCTAGTGTCTACAAGGCACAATGGCACTAGGGAGAAGCTTGTAGTGGCGTGTACAGGTTTGGCCCAACATCAAAAGAGTATATCGGCAACACAAGAAGCCATCTAAGTTTCACAGTAAAATATCAACGAAACCAAGCGCAAGGAGAAGCTAAAGGTAAGAACGTTGCAGCATATTGCTGTCTTTGTTAGGTTCCAAAATCAAACCATCACAAAGAAAATGAAAGAAAGAACAAAAGAAAGGGGGAGGAGGAGGGATGGATTTTTAGGGTCTCACCAGAGATGGACTAAAGAGATGCTAGGGTTTTTCGCCTTTCAGGCAATTACTTTTTATTTAGTAGTATCAAAATACAAATACAACAATTTGATAAGTTATAGTACTTGAATGTGATTGACATCTCATCAACTCACTAAACCAAGGGAAACATGCACCGTGGCTTGTTTACACGTCACTCTTGTCCCCACCAAGGCCATTTCTTATTGAGAGATTAAAGTAGTTATGGAGTTTTTATCAAGAGTATATTAATATATATAATTGAACACAACTCTAATCCAAAAGTCTAAGATAATGAGGTAAAGTCCTTTTATGTATATTAAACACTTTTTCTTTTATATTTTTCAATATAGACATAACATTCATAAGTGCATAGGAAAGTAAGAGATTAGCCATCATAACAACATTCAATGCTCTGTCTTTATGTAAATCATACTACGAGATTGGTATAAAGATCTTTTGGCAATTTAACATCTGAAGTACACATATATTGGCATTATCCATCTTCAAGGTAATAACTGATTTAGGCACGCATCGAAGCTTTTTTTTGCAAGCCTTTTGACAAGTTCTTTGCCTTACCTTTACCTCTTTCGTAAGGACTTAATCAACAGTGATCAGTGAAGGCTCTTGTGATGAGGCCCACATCATCCTAACTGAAAACTATCCAAACAATATATATTCAAATGATTGCACAATAATTTATTTACAACACGGCCATAACAATTAGATGAGAGAGGAGAAAGGGTACAATACAAGTGAGACTTACATATAGAAGCAAAACTTTAGTTTAATCTTTGCTGTGTTGCGATCTTATTCATTTATAGGCAATTTACACAAGTCTTTGAGATTTATAAAAGGCTTTTTTGGAATAAAAGGCCACAATTACAAACCTTTCAAGCAATTGCTGACTAATATTGAGTCCGTATACAATGCACATGCTTATGTATGCAGTGTTTAAAAAAATGAGCCTGGCATGGACCATATAGGGGCCTAGGCCGACGCCCTACATAAATACGCCATCAATCTAATCATGCATTTTTTTTTGCTTCCTTTTTCCTTTTTCTCTTTACATATTCACGGAAAGAAAGAGAAGAGGAGATTCAAATTAAAAAATTATATTTTATGAGACATAATTTATAATTGATTGAATTATTCTTTAAAGATCATATATTTTACTTTTTGGTAACGTCTATATATAGTTACGCCACATGATTTTAAATTATTTTGGCTTTTATTTTCAATAGAGAGGAGAGATCGATGCTACTCAAGTATTTTTGTCTAAATGGTACATTTACATTCATTAATTTTTTATATAAAAGAAAAGAAAAGAAAAAGATAGATATTTGCTAATATATATAGAGAGAGAGAGAGAGCGCATCCATCTTGCATAGATTTTCGCTGAATTAGTATGCTCCATTCACAATTTATTGTTTTTTTTTTTTTTTTTCTTTTTTAATTTAGGGTGGAAGGTGCATTCCGCTGAAACATGCGAACTCAGTGAAAATGTAGGGTAATTTTTCACAATCGTAAGGGAGGGGTGAGAAACTTTAAAAATATCCCAGTATTTTTCTCATTTTTTAAAATTAATTAATCATAATTTAAGAGTAAATTTGAAATTTCATAAAGTTATAGGGGTATAATGGTCATTTTACCTTTTAACCTTCTAATTTGACCACAAACCTTAATGGGATTGAGATTGCAAATTTTTTAAAATTCGATACACTAGATCAAAAGTTTTTGAACTTTAAAAAGGATGAAAGTTGAGGGAGATTAAATAAAATTTTTCCTATTTTTTTTTCTTTTTGAAAACATCTAGAGCTTTCATTAAAAATCAATAACAAGAGCACATCTTTCTGCCAATACAATCCTCCATCTAAACTTTATCATGCGTTTGAAGAACTGCCAACTTTTCCCTATGAGCTATTGAGTTTGTTTCACTTCTTATATGTAACCATATGTTTCATTTATCAGCCTTTGAAACTATTCAAAAAAGTTTTGGACCAGAGCCTCCACAATGTTGCTTTCTACGACCGCTCTAAAGACAGGTCTATTGAGTGCGATGTCAAGGTTCATAAAAGAATTGAGTTTGTACATTTTAACACAAATTTATTTTAGGTAGAGCTCACACTGTGACAATAATATCAGAGCCAAAAAGCCATGAGATCAACTTGCGAGAGCCTCATGATGAGGGAGGGCATGTTGGGACACGATGCCGCTATCTACGACCGCTCATGATCCCTCACTATTGTGTTTATTCTCATTCTATGTTGGATTATCCACTACGTCTACATCATCCCAATTTACTTTAAACATCTCAATCGGTGGAGCTTTCCATAATTGTTGCCTGTATTGGACCTTGAACATCTTCATGCTACATTGCTACTCTCGACTTATTCTAATGAAATTGATACTTTATATTTGCAATTTTGGCCACACCCACACACCTCCTCTTGAACTAATTCTTTCTTGGTGATTATCAAGACCCAATCAAAATGGAATCAATTGCTACATTAACCAAAACATGGATTATAACATCCTATCCCCACTGAATAGGATGGTAAGATATAGCTGGGATTGGGAAATCTAGGGGTTTGAATTGTTTAAATAAAAAGAAAATGTTTGGAGTACTATATTTTTTATTATGATTTTTTTTTTTACCTGTACACAAGAGAAGAAAAAATGGAGATTCAAATTAGTGACATTCACTTCATGAGGCGTGCTCCTTAACCAATTAAATTACCCATTTGAGACTTTTATTATGATTTTCGTACATATTGACATGTGGTACCCGTAACACTTTTTTGAACGAATTATCTCTTTATTGTTATAACAATTAAATGGGGCAAAATGATTCGTACAATGGCAAAGATATAATTTGAATCTTCACAACTCAAACATTATCTATGACATACATAATAGCCTTTCAAGCTATTATAAGACAATATCTATAAAAAGTCATCGCCTCAAACAATTTCATATATAAAGCAAATTTCAACAAATCATGTCTCTATCCACTGCTAGGTCATTGATTCCCTAGCCTTTTTTTTTTTTTTTTTTAGTGGTTTATCAATTGTAATCATCTTCGCTACCTTTACCATAGTGATAATTCTTCTTTATGCTTAATAATATTCCTCTGTCATTAGTATATGATTTGCTCTCATAAAATGACCCATAAGAAAACAAAAGACCAACTTGAAGCCAATTCTATTATTCTTAAGGATTGTAAAAACAAAACCTAAGAAAACAAATAAAACTTCACCCTATAAATTGCTATTAAAAGTATATCTAGTACGAATACATTTTTATTTAAAAACAACGAAAATACAATTAACAAAACCCAACAATCCTTCACGTGTCCCAAGCGCTACCACTAGCTAGCCATGCATCATTAGAAAGCACCATGAGTACCATTGACACACATGCCATGGTTGATCTATAGTGGAGGCGGGAAAAATGAAAGGCAAGGGGGAAGGAGAAAGGGGTGGGGAGGAGGAAGTCGTAACTCCATCCTCCCAGTCCAGTAACACTTACCTCATAGTCATAATCAAATTTTATTGTTTGTTGACTAACATGGTAAGTAATAAGTGAAATTGCATGCTGGCGTGATAATTCACATAACATTTATTACTCTAGGCACAATCAAATCATAAGGAGTAAATTACTTTAGAGCACTTGCAATAACTTTTCTTATATATTTTTTAAGGGTAAAATCTACTTAACCCTCTCAAACTGCTACCCTAATGACAATTTACCTCCCAAATTATCAATTATGACAATTTACCCCACAAATTAACAAAACAATGACAATGTACCACCTAATGTTAGCAAAATGACGAAATTACCCCTATAAAATTTTCAATAAAACAAAAATACCTTAAAAATTTGAAAATTAAATTAAATTTTAGTATTTTTGTTTTTATTTTGGTAAGGGTAATTTCATCATTTTTTTAAAAAATTGGGAGTACATCATCATTGCTTTAGTAGTTTGGGGGGTAAATTGTTACAATTGATAGTTTTGAGGGTAGATTGTTATTAAATGATAGTTTTAGGGGGTTAAGTGGACTTTACTCATTTTTAAAATTTAAAGAATAGAGATAGAGGAAAGAGAGTACTTTATCTTATATAAATTTACCCTATATTTAGAGAATGAGAATAAAATTTTAAATGAGCTATGCTAGAGATATGTTAAGGAATAATCCCACATTCCTCTTGGATAGGATCTTGAGCATATTTATAAAGAATATGCCACCCTATTTTATTGAATTGGTTTTATGAAATAAGTTAGGTTCATAAATTTTTTCATTGTATTAAAGTCTACCACAAGATGAATGAGACCTATACTACTTACCACGTGACAGGGATAAAAAAAAAATACAAACATAAACGTGAGGAGAGAGTGTTAAGAAATAATCTTACATTCTTTGTATACAAAATTTTAGACATATTTATAAAAAAGGAACAACCCTTTTATTCTTATTAAATCAATTTTATGAGAAAAATTAGATCGATAAATGTAGGGATAACTTCACTAACCCCCTTGAAGTTTGACCATTTTTTCAAACACCCCCTAACATTCAAAAATTTCACTTATCCCCATGAACTTTCAATTGCTCTCAAGTTGACCCATCTGTGCCCTAATTTTTTAAAAAAGATCAAAATACTCTTGTTTTTTATTTTAAAAAATATATATATATTTGGAAGTTGAAATTTTATACAAAAGTCACCATTTAAAATTCACTATTTAAAATGTTAACTTTCAAAATGTTTTTTTATTTTTTTAAAAAATAAAATCATGAGTATTTTAGTCTTTTTTTAAAATTTTATGCCTTAATTTATACATATAAAGGTAAGTAAAAATTTTTAAAAGTTTAAAGACAATAAATAAAAAAATTTTAAATATTATAAAGATATTTAAAAAATGATCAAACTTAAAAAGAAGTAAATAAAGTCATCTCATAAATTTATTTGATATCGAGGTAATAAAAGTAGCAAAAGAGTAAAGAGGAAGGGAAGAAGAGTAGTCAAAGCTTCATTGGTGGGTCCCAATATATAATAATATCTGTGGGCCGAACCCTATTTATAGACTTAGACCACTAGCCTAGCCCCTCTCCCCAGGACCCCAACCAACCTGCCGCTACTTTATTCATTTATGTTTTTTTTTCGAACATTTTTGCTTGAATTTTTGTACATCTTAAAAACTAAACCAGTTTAAACTTTAAACAAAACAAAAACACACCCAACGTCTCTGACCACGTTGCAGTGGCAGCACACGCGCACGTGCACTCACTGTTCCAACCCCAATATCACAACTGGCACATCCTATCATTATTCCCCCCAAATCCATGCCTGATTTGAGAATATGCTGCGTCACCCGCTTTTTTATTAATAAAATTAATAATTATCAGTTTGTCTAAATATTTATTCCGTCACTGAATTGTTTGACAGTGACTTTAATTATTATTATTATTATTATTTTTATAAGAAAAGAAAATAACCAGACGCTCCGACATCAGCTCGACTTCCTCACAGCCACGTCACCGTCTCTTTCCTGCCTTCCTCTTTTTGAACAAACAATACAAAAAGACTTTTTTTTTTTTCATAAATCCCCGTCTTTCTTTCTTTCTTTCTTTCTTTCATCACTTGGGGCCGTTTCTTCTTCTACAGGTGGCTGACTGCTGTACACGTGTCGGAATATGGTTCGTCTGTTTCCAATATAAATAACCCCCAAACCTCAACTAAAGCCCAACCCACTTCACTCATATCATAGGGTTAGAGCCTATTTCTTAGTCGCGTGCTACGTTTCCCTGGCAGGGCGGGGGGGCGCGGAGGAGGGAGTTTGATTCGCTTACCGGCGGTCTCTAATTCGCTTGGTGCAGGTCGGGAACTGCTTCGCTTTTGCCCTTAGAACACATACGTGTTTGGGAGTACTGTTTTATTTTTTAGCCAGCTGGCGCGTTGCGATTGGCTGGCTGGCTGGCTGTGCTCGTGTTGGGGGGCAATATAGGCGAATTGGATCCCGCCTTGCATCAACTGAATCGGAGACCGCGGTGAAGAGTGGTTGCATGGATCTCGCGTTTTACGGTGGGTGATGTTCAGATCTCAGGTCTGGATTTCTATTTCTAGTAAATATGCATGTTCCCGAGAATCATAATCATTCAGATCCGAAGCCTCTAGATTTAGGAGATTCCAGTTATAGAAAGTTTGGATTTTGTACAATCTCAGGTTTTTATTTATTTTTATTCTTATGGATCTTATAATTTGATTGTTCGTATAGTCTTTTCCGGTAATTCTTTTTTTAAAATTCTCTGTTGTAGGTGGCGAATTGTGCTGATTTTAATTTTATTGAGGTTATAATTGGGAAAAAGGCATTGGTGCATTCAGATCCGTTTGGATATTACTTTGTCGATTGGATTTAGGTTTACAAAACAATTAAATTGATTCATAACAAGAATACAAAAATCGAATTGACATCTCCCTTCATTTTATTTATTCATTTCTTGTTAAATTTTTGTGTTTTTGAATTCTGAAAATAAAAATTTTGGAGGCACGGATGAGAACATGTTTAGTAAAAGCATGTTTATGTATATTTGCGTTTGCATGATTTTATGTTTCACGAATTCTAGGAAAAGTCTGCGACTTGGATTTAGTTTTTCAAGATTGGACATTCTGCTTGGATTTCAAGTTCAAAATGCGAATCTCTGATTTTCAATTTTTTTTTGTTAATTTGCTGATTTATTCTGTTGATAAAACTGAGTTTTTCACCTAATGGTGCAAATCAAGATGCATGTGTCATCTTCTGGGGAAAGTTTTTCTTTTGTTGAAGAAAGCTTTGTACTTTTCACTCAGCATGGTAGTGCTTCTCTCCTTATCTAATTTTCATGTTATAAAATCCCAATACTCGAATCCCCCATCAAAAAAAGACCCATCAGAAATACTGTTTATTTTCTGCACGAATTTAAGGGAGGATAGCATATGTTGTTTGCGGACGCTTTTCCGTATAGAGAGGATGGTAATCCATCTATAATTCATCCACTAAGAAAAAACTTGAAAACTGAGAAGTGGCAGGCATAGGTTTGATACATACACATGTTTTTCTTGGGTACTTTGGGCTTGTGCTGGAAAGCAATTCAAATCTGAAAATTTGTTCTTGGTATGGTTCAGGGTTGTATTATGTTCTGCATTGCAGTGGCTAAATTATCTATGTCTTATTATATCTTCTTATTCTGATTTTCTATCTCTATGTGAACCTTTCTTTTCTCCCCATCCCCCAATTCATGGGATGTCTGGTCAAGTTTGGTATCCAGATCACTGGTTTTTTTCTTGGGACTTGTTCCATTGAGTCCTTTGAATTGGGCATCTGACTAATACAATTATATTGCCGTTCCAATGGGAAAGTGTACATTGTTTGTATAGTTATTGGGCGATCTCTAAATTCAGAGGTTGCTGAAGGGTGTTCATTTTAAACATTTTGTAACTGGTAGAGGAAAGAGGATAAGGAACTTCTCATTTATAACCATTAACCCACTGTTAAAATGAGCTGATTTCACCTTCTTTTTTTATACCTACCGTGCAAGCTTGATATTTTTTTATCCATTAATGGAGCTTAGCAATGATGGTCTTTTGCACCTAATGAAACCGAAAAAGGTATATTATATTGCATTCATATCAATGCCTTTCTTTATGTAATTACGCACCTTACAGTTGCAGGTATTGCAGTTACAGCCCATTTCCATGTCCACCCTCTAGTTTTTCTACGCATCTTCTGTAATGCACTTTATATTGTTCAGTAGTGTTTGGTACACACTTCCCATCAATTGATGCAGAGATGGCGCTGTAGGTGGCAGAATCGCAGAGATGTTTTAGTTTATGTTTTTGGTAAGTTCTAGATCTGTTGGTTTTGGATTTCTTGTTTTGTCTAAAGCATATGGCGTAGCCCTGATATGGATATATGATCTTTCTTGATAATTCCATACACTGAAGGTTTAATCTATATCTCATCCATTGTGGAACTGCTTGCTGTATTTATATATATATATATATGCAGCTTTGCTCAGCTTAGTGATTCTTATAATTGAGTCTAATGTGGTTTGTGGTCTTTCCTTGTCTTATGCATATATCTTTCTCTTATATATATGTGTGCGCGTATTTGTTTACCACATTCTTCTTGAAAATAAATTGCATAACTTTTATAATCTAATGATTTTATGAGCTACAGAGCAGATTTTATCAAGAACTTTACAATGTTTAGATTGTTCTCTTTTATTAAATGGCACACAAACATACCCCATGTTCATGTCAGTACATGCTAATTCGTAGTACTGCAGTGATAAATCTGTAGGAATATATTTCTATTTGTATGTATATGACTGAATCAATATTTCGTTTTTCCTTTTTTTTTTTTGCTATAAATTTCACAATTTGAACAGGTAATTCCGTAATTGCTGTAGATTGCTTATCCCGACCAATGATTTGTGCCTAGAGTTTGTTGTTAGATTTCTCTTGAAAGCTACACAGGCAAAAACAGCAATCATGATTTGACCTGGGCTTACCCTGGTCATCATCTTTTTTTCCCGACAAAGGAACCCTGTCTCCTTTTTTCCCTGTTCTGTCAATATCTAGTGGAAGGTGCCCTTTTTTAGTCAATTTTGCCTAATCATCACTCCAGAACAAAGCCGTTTTAGTCAATTTTGCTTAATCAGCACTCAAGAACTCTTGCCTAAATTGTCAATGCTTACTTTCTTTCTTCTTATCTAAGTCTCCTTTTGGGTTCAATTTGTCAACTAAACTTTGTTTCTTTTTCTTTTTCCCGTGATAACCGTGCTGGTAAGTTTTTTGCCCATTATTTTAGTGGCTTTATTTGGTTTTTCCTTTTCTTAAGGATGTTCAATATTTCTTTCTTTTTTTTCAAACTGGCTAGGGGGGATGATTGAATATGGTGGAATAGGAATTTTTGTAATGGAGTGTAAGATTTTGTGGGATTTATTCAAAAGCCTCAGGCCTGTCAAATCATACCCTATTGAAGTTCTTAAAAATTGTGGGACATCGTAACTCTGGTTAGATTAAGCTTGACTAATATGCTAGCTGTAAATTATTAAAAAGTAAGCGACAAAATTCGGCGCAAAATATATTTTAGATTTTTTTTTTTTAATTTTTTTGTTTTTGTATTTTGGGTGTTGCTAGGGGTGAAAATATATATGTATCTGGAAAATGCAGATAATGGTTTTCAATATCTGTATCCATGCAGTTAACGCGGATAGTAATTGTAGATATTATCTGTTATCCGCATTAACACAAAAAAGAAGACATTATTTGTATTTGAACATTGTTATTCAGATCACACTTGCTAATTATTTAGCAATAAATTTTTATCACATATTATCTAATATTTAGCTTCTAGTAGGATATGTTTGGAAGTGAGTTTTTAAAAAAATAATCTGAGTTTTTAAATCAAATCACAGTTTTATGCGATTTTAAAAAAAAAAAAGAATGGTGCTTATTTGAAAAAAATGTGAATTTAAACAAAAATCACGATTTCACTTAACAAAATATTTGGGATAATATTTTCCTATTTAGCCTGAAATTGCAATTATATTCTAATTTTACTCAAACACTCAACTAATAAAAAAATATTTTTTAACATATTTTACCAAACGTCTGTGCGATTTTTTAAAAAGTAATGTTTTCAAAAATATAAATTTTTAAAACGTGATTTTTAAAATTGCATTTTCAAACGGACCCTAAATATATAGTTGGTGATGTGAAAAAAATTTAAATAATAATAAAAGAATAACATATTAGAAAAGTTTAAATAAATAACAAATCAAAACAAATTTCTTAAATTGAAATCCAACAACATTACAAATCTAGCCAATATAAGAAATATAAATTAAAAAATATTATATATATAAATAATGGAATACAAATGCAGATGATATTTATATTTGCTTATTCACATCAGCATTTGTGAATATTAGTTTTTGCTATCTATTTTATATATGCAAATAATAGTGGATACGGACAGTTGTCCGCATTTTCACCCTTATTTGGTGCGAATGAAAAATATATTGATTTAACAATGTGGAAGAAATCTTAGGCCGGAGATCATAGCACATGATTTGGGATTTTGGGTTTGTTTGGTGTAAAAGTTATCAACCGTAAATGAATTGACATTAAAACAGGGTTGGCCCACGTGTCTTTATCTATAGGAAAAAATGGAGGGGGGGCCGCACAAATATTACTTTTAGTGCCTCTCCTGGTTTTTGTTTTTGCCAAGGTGGGTCTTGTTACACGTGCCTATTGGTTCTTAGGATCCTAAGTCTGAAGATATTTAGTATAGTGACGTAGGCGCTTGTGAAGAATTTTCGTGCTAGTTCCTTAGCCATGACGAAAAAGAAAAACGTGTGAGTTGAAGATATTTGGGCCCTTGTGATGTAGGAGTGGGCCCATGTGAAGAATATATGACGATTATGTTTTAGGGTATGTAGTATCTTCTAGAATTCTAGGGTTTTCTATCATTCTCAAATATTAATCATTATTTACAAATGAGAAATATAAATACTACTCTTATTTCTTAGGACATAAATTTCCTTCGAACCGGTTTGGATGAAATTTTATCCAACTCATATAAAATGATGCAAAGTGTCTAAATATTTAATACGCACATTAAATATTAAAGGTTATTAATAGCAATTTACTAACTAAGATTAACCTTTTTAAATAATAAGTCATTGAAAAACTTCAAATGGCCTTTAATATTTAATGTACATATTAAATGCTTAGACACTTGACATAATTTTATGTGGGTTGGACAAAATTTCCTCCAAACCGGTTTGGAGGAAATTTCTGTCCTATTTCTTATTTCATTAGGCTGGCTGATGTGGCAATGTTCATTTGTTAAATAGGTGCTTAATAATAAGACAAAGATACTGCATGAGATCTTTATACCAGGCAAGGTGATGATGGCAGCTATGAGATTACGTTTGAGAAATAAAACTTTTAAGTTAACAATCACTTTTAAACAAAAGTTTTATTTTTAAACTTTTGACAAAAGTACGGTTTGGTCATTTTTAGGCTTTTTAAACCCTTAAAAACACTTTTAATTTTTTTTTTATCAAATGAGTATTTTTTTCTTTAATCAGATTTTTGAATATTAAACGTATTTTTAGACCCCTTAAATGTAATTTCAAGTATACCCTAAGACTTGAGGGAATTTAGAGATGACTTATATGTTGGTATGACTGCAATAGTGGAAACTGAAATTATTAGGGTGGAGACATGGATGTTGATTCACGAGAATGTGCTTGTTGGCTTCTGTTCATGGTCGTACATTATAGAGTCATAGTCTCATACAGAGCACCATTTTCAAACACAAGTGGAGGTTGTTCACCAATATTTGAATTCATTTCTATTCTGTGAGATTTATAGATTTTTAAACGGACAAAGTTGGAATAAATATTATTAAAACTCATATCTCATATATTATTAAAAAAAAGAGATATAGTACTTTTCTATAGTGTTGACCAATAAATTCTCTAACCTGTGAGGAAAACTTTGTCAAAAATTATATACTTTACATAAACACGGGCACACATATCAAGGGAGTAAGGGACTATATATTTATTTATTTATGTTGGTTCGAACTTGCACTCAAAAAATATTGATTCCACTCTTGGAGAATGGTGAACTAAAGTGCACCTTTGGTTTAGGGTTTTCGTTTTCTTATATATAAGGTAAGTTGGTCAGGCCTGAAACGTATTCAAGGTCAAGAGTTTAATATGGAAGGCGGTGACTATTACAAAGATCTTTCATTTTGGGTTTTCCTCGTTGATCCCCTTCCTTATAGGGTTGATCTTTTCTGCTTTGATTCCATATCTTGAATAGACAAGATAATCAAAGGGAATGATGTTTTTCCTTATATAGTTGAATTCCAATACAATCTCTAATTGAACTATCGACATAAAATTATTGTTATAAATTTTTTGTATTCATATGCTATTTTTATCTGTTGGACCTGAATGACTTGTATGAAGTCCCTTTATAAAGTTTGTTTTAGCAATAAAGTACTCATTTAAGGAGTACTATACATTTGTAATGCATGGAAGAAGTGACTCATTATGTAATGGTTTTATGGTCAATTCATATTTAGTATTCTTTTTGTGAGTGGGAACATTTTATAAATAGATTGGAATAAATAAAGTTGAGAATATCTTCCGTTCGGATGTGGCAAAAAGGGTAGATTTTTTGCCTACCACTTACAAGCTAACACCTCAGCTAAAGGGAAAAAAAATGCAAAAAAAAAAACTCTACATCCTGCAGCATGAGACCCACGTCCATCCTAAAGTAGAAAGAAAAGAAAGAAGGAGAAGGAAGAAGGAAGCACAGCTGACCCATGGTGCTGCGGTGCAGAGCCGACCCACAGTCGGCCTGGATTTGGCCGACCACCGATGTTCGCCACCACACCACCATCCTCGGCGGACCATCGTGGGTCAGTGTGACCCACGTTCATCTTCTCCGGTGAATCCCAAACCCCTTTAGGGTTAATTTCAAAATCTAGGTTTTAGTTTTGAATCAAAAACAATTTTTAAGGCATTAGAAATGGAGTTTGATGCATTGGAATCAATTTTTGAGGTTGGGTTTGTGTTTTTTGGTGTTTTCCGATTGGGTTTGGCCGGAAATGAAGAACGTTGCCGAAGATGGTTTGGCCGGAGATGGTGGGTCACGGCTGGGTCAGCCGTCGCCAGTGAGTGCCATCGCCATAGAGGTGAGGGAGAAGAAGAAAAAAAGAAAAAACCAAGGGCGTGCGTGGGTGTTTTGTTCTTGTTTTAGTTTGTACATTTTTTTTTAGAATGTTGAGGTGTTAGCTTGTGAGTGGAGGGTAGAAAATCTTCCCTTTTTGCACCAACCGTATTGTAGTTGCTCTTAATAAAGTTATAGCCGATATTGAAGTACATAATACCATAATGAAATTTATGCATCATTAGGAACAAGTTGGAGAATGTATGAAATTCTCTAATTATATTAAAGGGAAAATGTATAATAAGGTCCCCAAGAAGTAGGTCAATCGGTTGGGACTACGCTTAATTAAGCGGAGGTTATTAGTTTGAATTTCTCTCCCCATCTTATGTGGACATGTCAAAAAAAAACTATAATAAGTCATTGAATCAACCTTCTAAAATTTAAGATTTCTTAAGTTTTTTTTTTTTTGAAAATTTACTCTTTAAATCAATCAAAGTCATAATAAATTTTCTGCATCAAAATTTTTTAACAGTCGTTAGTGTGGGTCAAAACACTCAATTTTACCTTATTAAAATATGATTTTTTAAATTTAAATTTAAAAATAATTAAAAATAAAATAAAAAGCAGGGGTCAAAACTCCCTAAATTTTGCTGCTTTGCCTGCTATTGGCTCACTTCCCCAGGTTCTCTGCCAGATCACAGACCAACAGAGGTACACAACATGTTAATTAGATAAGTATATCCATGATCAAAAAATAATGCTTGATAGGGGGAAAACAAAGGCAACTATAACAGATAGAACTCTCCCTTTCTCCATGGTTCAACGGTCAATAGGATTAGTTTTACTTCTTCAGCATTTCAGAAGCCTTTTCCATGGATTGCATTAAGGTTTCCATGAACACCCAGCAAATCCATCGAAACAACCATAACTCAAAACAGTAGAATTTGGACTCAACAAGATATTGGTATTGTTTAGACTTTCACCACAGCCTGCATATCAGAGAAGCATAAAATTGAGATGGATAAGATGAACTTGTTTAAAGAAAGATTCTTGACTCAAGCTAAACGTAGAAATTAAACCTTACTACCATTTTTCTATATTTACTATCCTATAGTTACCATCAACTGCAGTAAGATAAAAATGCGAGCAAAAAAAAAAAAAAATCAAGGGGGATACAAAGAAAACCAGCAACAACGCCATGTGGCCAAATACATAAAGAGACGCAGTGGTAGAAGGAGGGTAATTGGAAATGGGAAGTTCTTTAGTTCTTTGATTCCCTGATCCTCAAAAGAACAAGTGTTCTCTCTATCTTCCCTAACAAATTTAGGAACTTTTTAATGACCACAAAACATGCCTGTAAATCTAGATAACCTTGGTTTAGTTTTACACCCCAGTAGATTAATCAACAAAAGATTGCCCGTTTCACTAGACTGCATTTGTCGTGGTATCAACTACAGTCAGGATGATAATCAAATATACAACATAAAATTCAGGAGCAGAGGACACACCGATTGACATCTCAAAAACATGGACTAAAAGCGGAATGATTGGCATTATTAAAAAAGTGCAATGAACTGTAACAAATAAATATAATCGTTTAATTCATTTCCAATTCATAGAGCAGGTAGAATTCAATTGGGTTAGTTTTTCAGGTACAATCCTCCTTCCAAGAGCAACAAAATCATTTCATGAAAGAGGTAGTTGGCCTGGTTGCATTTCTTGGTACAGTTCACATCAATAATCTTGGCAGGTTGTTTCCCCTTTGATTCTTGTTCTTTTTTCTGGTTGTCTCTTCTCCCTTCTTGAGCAAAAGGGTTCATTGTCAATCCTTCTTTTCTTATTTATTTTAATTTGTGCCTTTCTGGATTGGTATATATGCAGGGTATTAGCAGAGTACTTGGGCGAAGATCAAATGCTTGCTGTTGTCTGTAGATCCTTTTCTATGCACAAGAGCTGCTGCAGGCCATGGTCTTCTGGAGACATTATTCTACTGTCTTCTAGGAGAGGTTCAAGTATATGAAACCTGGGAATACATGTTAGAAGCCTGCCATTGTATAAAGCATGGTGCTGTATCTCTGGATGGTGGGATTTTAAGAGACAATGGAGTCGTTTCTCTCGGATTTGGGTATCTTTCTCTTGCCGCTTGTTTGCATGTTGATGTGTGTAGCTCTTTTCTTTCTTTCTTTTTTTCTTTTCTTTTTTTTTTTTTTTGCATGGCATGATTTCAATCATGAAGTTTTTGTTGGTTTGAGCCTAATACCTCAAGGGGCTGGTTCCTTGCATGGATGTGGCAAGTTTCTAGCTGGTATGGTGATTCCAATTGATAATGTGTGCACAAACCTGAAGAGCTGACACATATATACTCTTTGGAAACTACCAAGTCCTGAAAAAAATTCATCACTTACATTTTCCATTACAATTATTGAATGCTTTCTTTACTGGGAACCATCTCCTAGTCTTTGGAGAGTAGTTAATTATGTGGAAAATATCGAGTGTAGTAAGTGGGAATATGCAATGGTTGAACAATCCCCTATCTCCTTCTCTTTCTCCAAGCCAAGCAGTAACAGAAACAAAGAAATAAGAAAGGAGGATGATTTTGGAGATCTAATGATTTACATTGCCATTTCAATAGGCAGGTCTACTAGCCTCAGTTACTCGAGTTGAACTTACATTTAACCTAATTGTACCTTGTGTTAAGTCAATCTTACTAAGAAATTAATTGTAATTGGCCAAGGATGTTATTCCTAATCAATCATCTCCACAAAAATTGTTACCACTAATCTAACCAGCTTCTGTTTCCCCCAATAGAATAAGTTCAAAACAGATATTCAATTTTACTTATAGAATCACCAAACTTTATTTCCTTATTCTTCTGCTCACAAACCCTAAAAACTCTGCAGTCCAAGAAGAAACTATCAATGTCCCGTGAACAACCAAGTATTTAGCATTTTTAAATTATGTCCACTTTTACGCACAACATGACCAAATAAGACTGCTTCTATCAATTTACATCCCAACTTCACAAGTCTCGCAATACCACTTTACTCCAAACATCCTAAAGATCAAATTCTGCAAGTCTCGCAATATCATAGGAAAAAGGAGGTGATCTGAAGTTTTTCCTACTCTTTTTGAATATATAACACCAATCTATCACTATGAGGAACAACTCACACAACTCGCAGAGATTATCCATTGTAAGAATTTTTATTTATTTGTAGACTTAAATCAAAGTTTATTCTTTGTGAATCTCCTTAATTTGACCAATGATAGAACTTATGCTTTAGTATTCACTATTTTCAAATAAAAAACAAGAGCTAAATCCAAAGGTGCACACGAATTTAGTCCTATAAACCACAAAGAATTGACTAAAGCACAATGCTCCAATTCATAGAATAGTTGTAAGCAAACTCTGCTTAGAACAACTTCTGATTCCCAGACTTGAGAAGATCATCTTGCGAACTTTGTAAAAAATCTCTACTCAATTGACTACCTCACCTTATGCTTGGCAGTAGAATCTTGCAAAAGCTAAATAATAACTTTGTGAATCTCCTTAATTTTGACCAATGAGATCTTATGCTTTAGAATTCCCCATTTTCAAATAAGAAATGGGAGCTAAATCCAAAGGTGCACGCGAATTAGTCCTATAAACCACAAAGAATGGACTAAAGCACACAATGCTCCAATTCATAGAACAGTTGTAAGCAAACTCAACTTTGACCAACTTCTTATTCCAAGACTTGAGAAGATCACCCACCAAACTCTGTAGAAAATCTCTGATCGAACAATTGACTACATCCTTTTGAAGATGATAAGTACTACTAACATCAAGCTTGATAGAGTAACCCATTATCGGAGAGCCTGTTAAGCCCAACCAAAGGTCCTTTTGGGCCAAAACAAATCAACAACTCTTAGAATAATTCCAGTATGAAAATTTGATTGCAAGTAAACAAAAGATTTCTAATTAGGGGTGTTAATTAGTGAGCGAAGCCCCTCGCGAGTAATTTGGACTTGACTCGTATAAGCTCGGCTCATACTTAACTCGATTAAAAAAAATGAGACGTTTCATGAACACAAATATTGGCTTGAATATTAAACAAAGCAAGTTCAGCTCAACTCAAGATTAGGCTCGTGAGCAACTCATATAATGCTCGAATTGGTAGTTCACATAGTTGCTCATATTAATATTAAAAATTGATGATTTTTTTTTTCTAATAGCATTCTTTTATTATAAAAGAATGCATGTCCTCTCTGTTCGAAACCAAGTGCTTTGTTGTATTGACTGAAACTCTATACTCGCCTAACCATACTAAGCAAATATTCATATGCAAACCGGCTTTTGAACGGTCTAAGAGTACTTGAAGTTTAAATTTATAATAAAAATTTAAATTAAATTAAATATAAAAACCAGCTCACGAACTGGCTCGACTCAGCTTAACTTATTATGAGCTCGAACTCAATTTTTTGACTCGTCCTCAAGCTCAAGTAAAATTTAAACAACTTGAGAAATGAGGTTTGGGCTCTAGAGGGGTTTGGCGAGCTTCATGTAAAGCTCAAATAAGGAAAACTTGCTCAAGCTTGGCTTGTTTACACCTCTATTTCTAATAGTCAACCAGCTGGATTAGTAGTCCATGGAAATGTGGGGCTACTGAAGTACCAAGTTATCAAAGGGCCTGTTAAGCCCAACCAAATGCATTTTGGACCCGAGTAAGCCTATGATTTTAGTCCACCACAAGTCTAAGAAGGCCCAGATTCGCTGTATGCCTCATTGACTTATGCATCGGAGGAAATGCCACCGTTACACTTGCCATTCTGAGCTATCATTTTTGCAAGGGGTACTCCGGTCGCCAGTCAGGCTGTCCAAAATTAATGTTGTATCAACCGTTGGTGCTGTTGTGGGAACCAACGGTTGGAATGGAATGGACTGATGAGTCTCCTTCTCTTTCTCCTTCCCCATATTCTTGTTCATCGTCTTCTTCGAATCTGCATGCAGCCATGGCAGATTCTTGCTACACGGATCTGCCTCCGATCCTCTCATTGTACCTTCGCAATTACTTCTCCCTTACTTAATTTCAAAACAGATTCACACTTCTCTCTCGCTGTTTCCAAAACAAACATGAAAAACAAAACAAACCAAACCAAACCTTGGATCGTACGTGTTAATTTGTGTTGCACATGGTTGTCGATTGTGAAGGGTCCACTCTGTTGATGTTGTAGCCTTAAATTTCTTCTTCCAGCGTACGTACAGCTGGACGAAGATATTTAAGGGAAACCAAAAAAAAAATAGCAGAGACTCTAAACATGATCACTTCTTAAAATCTAAACATTAAAAGTGTGGGGTTGCGATCTTAAAGACAAAAATCATAAAAAATAAATTGTTTAAAATTGTATTTTTAAAAATTTATGATTTAAAAACACAAATTTTACAATTTTAAGGATTAAATCATAATTTTACTAAATACTTAACTACTTAACTACGTTTTCAGAAATTACATTTTCAAATCATATATTTTAAAATCGTAATTTTTGAATTTGCAAATCCAAACCGACTATGAGAAGGGCAAATACATTATTATGTTGGGGACAGATACATCAGTATGTTGGGCTCCACAGCTAGTTTCAATGTTTTGCCCAATGATATGACACATTAGTTCGTCACTCATTACGTCACCCCCACCCCAAAACACACACGCATATATATATATTACTAATTTTTAATTTTTTAATTTTTTCCTTATTTCTTAAGACAAGCTTTGGTTCCAGATCTGCATGAAACATGCTTGTACGTACCATCGATAAAACGACGAAAACAAATATGGGAAAAGAAAAAGGCAAAAAGAATGTGGGTTAATTAGTTAATTAGTTAATTATGTGATCTCTTCATTTTGTTTTTCTTTTTTTTTTTTATTTTGATAGTTTCATTCAATTCCTAGGGTAACTATCCTATGCGTATTTTTCCTTTAAATCACTCATATGTCGTAGAAAAATCAAGATCCTAACACGTTATCAATCTAAAATTATGTTTAAGAGTATTATTTTTTTTAAAAAAAACACCTACTTTAATGGGGCTTGAAAGACTCTTTTCTCGGTGAAAGAAACATGTCCTTTCGCATTAAAAAAAAAAAAAATCCAGCCTTGTTTGGAAGTGAGCTCAATTCAGATTTTTATCTAAAGTTTAAAAAATTCATACAATTGTGTATGGTTTTTTTGGGTGTTTGGGTAGATTTTTTCATGACCACCAAAAAAAAAAAAAACTCTTGAGTTTGTTTGGCAAAGGAATTGAAAAAGAGAGTGGACTAAAACTTTAATTAAATTAAATTAATGTGAGAAAAAAAAAATAAGAATGTTTTGCATGAAAAAGTGAAAAAAAAATTATTTTGTAGTGATTTTTTTTTTATTTGAATAATAATAAAAAGTAATTGATGTAATGTAAAAAGTAAGAATATTATAATTGATTTTGAGATGAATTTTGTAGGTCTTTAGATCTGGTCCAGTCTAGTCCTTTTGCAAACATACTCCTTGTAAGAATCATATTTTTTAATGGATAATTTTAAGAATCATAATCGATCAATTAATTAACTCGTCCAGAAAATTTTGGTGTTTTTTATATTATAAGATGAAAGATGTTTCGCCGGCTGAATCAATGCCCATTTTCTTCTTGCTAATGCTATCATGAACAATGATGACCTAATTAACAAAAATCAGGTGGATTCTCTTTTGACAAATTTCCCTTTTGCTTGAAACTCTTCTCTAAAAGGATTTAATGTATTCTTTAAATTATTGAAAAGTATATGTTATTAAAAAAAAATTGTATTTCTCACATATTATGAGAGACATACGTGTCACTTAAAAAGTAAGGTTGCATTCTTTTTCCTCGTTAGATCACTTGTCAGTCTGTCACACTGTGAAAATAGAGTTAACTCCGACCTTAGTAATAATCCAAACATAGGATTTTGAGAAAAACATATATATTATACATGTTTTTCTATTAAAACGGCTCAAAATGAAAATTTGATTTAGAAATATAACATAAAAAGGCAAAGGGGATATGTATATATTTAGGAGTAGAACTACAGCTAGTAGCATCTTAATACATAAGCTTATACGCCTAGCTATGCAGAAAGAAAAGGTTACTCTTTAAACAGAAGGGGATATGTTTTTAAATTCTATGACGGCTAGGAGATGAAATTAAGGGTAGTAATTTGTGTTCATATGTCGAGTTTCGGCCATGCGAAAGCATGAGTATTAAACTATATAGATTAATCATAATCTAACCATTATTTAATTAAACTTAGAGCCCGCGCTATGCGCCAGATTTTTATTTTATTTTTATTTTTTTATAATTAAGTCAAAAAGTCTTTAAAATATTATTAACAACAAATTTTATTTTCTTCTCTTAATTAACAAATTAGCTACAAAAATAACAAATGTTCATGAGATCATTTTAAACCATAGTTTTACTTAATAGCATAAATCCACATATCCAATAAATTTAAAATTTTATAAATTTTAGTTCTTATAAATTGAAACGTGTTAATTATTTGTTCCCATATATGTAGTTTAAAATGAAATATAAAGGAAAAAAAATCGAAATAAAAACCTAGATTAATCAATTATAGAAAATGATTGATTAATCATTATATTCCAACAATGATACCATTTCTCCTCCACTACACAATGTCACAATCCATTATGGTAAACTTGTCTTTCAGGAGTTGAACTTTCTCCTCATAAACAATTTTTTTGAGCAATTTTACTATTACATTGACAAAAATAAAGAAGTGTTTTAAAATATATGAGCATGTTGATATCTTATTACAGTTATGTTTTCTAATTTTGTAAACAAAAAAATGTTGGTAGTTTAATTTTTCTTTTAAAAAAGAAAATGATAAAAAAACAGTGGTAGGAATATTGGAACACCCAAAAACAAAAATGAACAACAAAAGTCAATTAAATTTACAAAAGAAAATTTGTAACTTATATTAATAAAATTAAGAAAATTTGAATGAAAAATAATATATAAATTAGAATAGAAATTAAGGACAAAAAAAAAGTAAACAAATAAAAAATACTAATATAATAAAAAAGAATTATCTTTTTATATTTTTCTCAGTTCCAATGAAATCCACAAATATAAGAAAAGGTTTTGTCAAATAGATTTTTTTTTTCAACCATCATTCATATATATAAAAGTAAAAGAAACTAATTTTAAGATATACAGGAAAACAAACACAAAAAAATTCTAACAATTGGAAAATTGAGTTAAATATATTGGAAAATTTGAGTTTCTACAAAAAGAAACTCTCACTATTATTTCTTGAATTCAATGTACAATTTACAAAAAAAAAAAAAAAAAGGGGTAAAAAACAAAAAATGGAAGAACATAAGTGCTGGAAATAAAGATTAAAAAAAAATGAAAATATTAATATAATTGAAAATAACTATTCTAGCAAAACAAAGAAAAAAAAACTGTAGTCTAATTTTTCATTGAGAAATAATGATTGAAAAATTAAAAAGAACTGTTATAGAAATATATATATATATATATAAAGAAAAAAAAAATCTGTATATAATTTTTCATTGAGAAACAACTAATAGAAACTCTCTCTCTTATATTTTTCTGGAATTGATTAATATAAATAGAAAGTAAAAGAAGAAAAATAAAATAAAATAGAAAAAATATAAGTGACAAAAAATGGAAGAAAATAAGCAATGAAAAAAAAGGAAAAAAAACATATAAATATAAAATGACAATACTAATACAATGAAAAATAAATGTGTTTTTTTTTTTTTTTAAACCATCCTTCACATAGATAAAAGTAAAAGAAACTAATTTTAAGATATACAGGGAAAAAAAAATCTACAATTGAAAAATTGAGTGTGAAATATATTGGAAAAATTGAGTTTCTACGAAATGAAACAATCTCACTATTATTTCTTGAATTTAATGTAAAATTTACAAAAGAAAGGTAATCATTTGAAAAAATATATATAAATTAGAAGAAAAAAAAATAAGGGTCAAAAACCAGAAATTGAAGAACATAAGCATAGGAAATAAAGATTAAAAAGAACAAGAAAATATGAAGAAAAAAAAAACTGTAGTATAATTTTTTATTGAGAAACAATGATTGAAAATTTGAAAATAACTGTTATTGGAAAAAGAAATAAAGAAAGAAAATTATTTAGTATAATTTTTCATTGAAAAACAACAAATAGAAACTCTCTCTCTTGTCTTTTTCCAAAATTGATTGATATAAATAGAAAGAAAAAAATAAAAAAAATAGAAAAAAATATAAGGGACAAAAAAAAATGGAAGAATATAAGCACAAAAAATAAAGATAAAAAAACATATAAAATGACAATACTAATATAATGGAAAATAAATGTTCTAGCAAAAAAAATAAAATAATAATAATAGAAAGAAAAGAACTGTAGTATAATTTTTCGTTGAGAAATAACAATTGGAAACTTTCTCTTTCTCCCTCTCTCTCGTCTTTCTCCTGAATTGAGTGTAAAATTTACAAAGTAACATTGAAATATAAATAGAAAGCAAGAAAAGAAAAAATAAAAATAAAAGAGAGAAAGTGAGATTTTGGGAACCTTTTGTTTCATCATTAAGATATCAATTAAATTCATTTCAAATAAAACCCCTATGTTACAATTGTTTCATGTTGAGATATAAAGAGAAAGCAAGAAAAGATAAAAAGAAAAATAAAGAGAGAAAGAATTTGTGAACCTTTTGTTTTTTTTATTAAGATAATTAAATATATTACAAATAAAACATATACGTTTTAATTGTCTCACATTGAGATATAAACATAAAGTAGGAGAAGATGAAAAGAAAATTAGATAAAGAAAGAGAAATAGAGAATTTGAAATCATTTTGTTTTCTTCATTTAGACAATTCAATTCATTACAAATAAAACCCTTAGGTTTTAATTGTTTCACTAAAAGACTAACATCTAAAACGTTAGGTGTCGCAATTTTAGGTACTTTCTAATGGGGTCAGTTTTAATTGTTTCACATTGAGATATAAACATAAAGCAAAAGAAAATTCGATAAAGAGAGAAAAAGATAGAGTTTGAAAACTTTTTTTTTTCTTCATTAAGACAATTCAATACATTACAAATAAACCCCCTATGTTTTAATTGTCTCACTAAAAGGCCAACATCTAAAACACCACGTGTTGAAATTCTAGGTACTTTTTAATATGACCAGTCTTAATTGTTTCACATTGAGATGTAAGCATAAAGCAAAAGAAAATGAAAAGAAAATTAGATAAAGAGATAACCTAGACAATTCAATGCATTACAAATAAAACTCCTATGTTTTAATTGTCTCACTAAAAAAGTATCTAAACATACATTTTCATATATTTGTATTGAAAACATGAAAATGTATCTCAATTTTAAGAATTTGAAATTCTTAATTTTGTTTTCTTCATTTAGACAATTCAATACATTACAAATAAAACCCTTAGGTTTTAATTGTCTCACTAAAAGGCTAACATCTAAAATGTTAGGTGTTGCAATTCGATCTAGGTATTTTCTAATAAAGTCGGTTTTAATTGTTTCACATTGAGATATAAACATAAAACAAGAGAAGATGAAAAAAAATTAGATAAAAAGAGAGAAATAGAAAATTTGAAAACCTTTTGTTTTTTCCATTAAGACAATTCAATGTATTAATTACAAATAAAACCCATATGTTTTAATTGTCTTACTAAAAATTTTCATATATTTGTATTAAAAAATATGGACACGTGTTGTAATTCTAAGCACTCTTCACATCAAAACTCGGCTTATATATATATGACAAGTGTAACTCTTTAAACAGCTTAATTCGATTCAACGTACAACATGCATGGCGGTGGTTCTATGGTCAAATGATATTTGTGGTCGCAAGGAATACGGTGCTAGCACGGCATTCCTTGTGACCATAAATATAATTTGAACATAGAGCCACCGGCCATCTAAGCTGCAATCATAGCCGAAGTACTCTACCAAAAGTTTTCCAAGCATGGATGAAGTAACGGTTGAAGATGGCGACCACCACCACATGGAATCACATCACATATATGGCTCATCGACGACCATACAATTACATGCTTAATAATTATCTCATCCGGCCCCCACGAGTAATATCACGCCATGCATGCAGAGTTGCTTTCTCCAAGTTTGAATAATTTATCAGTAAATTGTCAAACTCGTTATTTAGATCACCTGCATCTCTCTCTGTATGTCAATGCAACATATATTGAATTTGAGATATTGGCTCATCACTTTAATCCCACTCAAGCTAGACTTCATCTCCATAAGATTTTGAGAAATGACAGAAATTTCCTCCAACTTAGTTCAGCAAATGTCAAGTGTGATCTTTCACTTTTTTTTTTAAATATTTTTGACAGTCATTTTATTAATCTGGGAATCCAAATATTGATTTTTGAGAAATTTAAATATGTTAAACGACACTTGTCACTTATTATAGTTGGTTGAAAAAAATTTCCTCCAAACTGGTTTAGAGGAAATTTGTGTAATTTCAGAACATTTAACTATTTTTTTATTTTAAAAACTAAAAAAATTGATATTTCTTAGCAAGTTTTTAATGATTTTTTTTAATAAAAAAAATGGCCTTATGTTTTGGAAGCTTTAGATGCCTACCCATTGAGCCAATGATTTAAAAATCGAGTAATGTTATAAATTTTTCTTGCGTCACTTTTATATTCATGTAAGAATGATATGACTTTTAAAATCATTATTAAACTTGTAATTGATCATTATTGAATTTTGATCAAACGATAATTTTAAAAGGTACATCATTTTTATAGAAAAATAATGCTACGGAGCATTACTCTTTTTAGAATCACACTCTTTAAAAAGACACGTGAAAAAGCTGGAAAACTAGGTTTCTTGGACAACGATCAAATTTGTTGGCCCATGAGCATCACATGCCACATTTTGTTTTTAATTTGTCATCTTGGCCGGCTATGCGGCTGGGTTAAATTCAAATTGAAGCACGTTTTTTTTTTTGTTTGCATCACTTCCAATCTTTTGCTTCTTTAGTGGTCCATGAAACGAGTGGATCGGAGCAAAGCTGAACACTGTACCTCGTAAATTTGAGTACTCCCACGTGAAAATCGTTTTCACAAACCTAGAAAGATCTCTATATATATCGACACTCACGACGACAGACATGTATTAATATGGCACCTTCTTCCGCCCCTATAGCTTTCTCAGTGAGACGTAGCCCGCCGGAGTTGGTGGCTCCGGCTGAGAAAACACCAAATGAATTAAAGCTACTGTCGGACATAGACGACCAAGAAGGCCTCCGTTTTCAGCTTCCATTTGTTATGTTTTACTCAAACGTTAATGATCCATTATTGATGGTGCAGAAAGAGAAAGACCCTGTGAAGGTCATAAGAGAAGCTTTAGGTAAAGCACTGGTGTACTACTATCCTTTCGCCGGCAGGCTTAGAGAAGGAGGTAACCGGAAACTGACGGTGGATTGCACCGGGGAAGGCATCTTGTTCGTTGAAGCTGAGGCTGACATCACACTCGAGCAGCTTGGTGACACCATTCAACCGCCATGCCCATATATTGAAGAGCTTCTGCATGACGTTCCTGGCTCTAACGCTATCCTTGGATGCCCATTGCTACTCATTCAGGTATACAATTAATGTTAGGTACCAAAATGAATTACGAGGAATGCCAAAAAAAATAATTACTCTCTACAACCAAATTTCGTCCACACGTTTAGAGGTCAATAGCAATTCATTCTTTTTAAAAAATTAAAAATTAAAAATGGCCAAATTACTAATAATAACATTTCTTTATAATAGTAAAATAACTAACATTATCTATAAGCCTCCATTTTTAACATCTCTACAAACAAAAGTATGACTTATAATTTTAAATTAACTTTGAGTTTTCTATTTAGGTTTTATTACTTGTTTCTATATGCTTTTTTGTTTTACTTTTGTTTTTGTGTTTTATTATTTTCTTACCTTCCTTCTCTCTTCCCCTCTCTCTCCCTCGACGCTTGTTCGTTCTCTCCATTTTTTAGCTTAAGTGGAGTGGACGACGCCTGTGAGGCCTGGGCGTTGAGTACCCTCTCAGAACCACATCAACCTCATCATCAAAACCGCACCTCCACCAAGCCATGGGTACTGTTCACCATGAGCATGAAAATGGAGTTCAAGAGAGATGAAGGCTTGGTTTTGTAGCCCATATCTCCAACCCATCACGCCAAGAGAGACGAGAGATGGTCTAATCTAATTTTGATCCCCACATTTTGTAGTCCAATCTGATTTCCAGTGCCGATTTGTCGGTTTGGTTTTGCCAAGAGAGAAGAGAGAAAGAGGGGAAGATTTGATTTCCAGTTGTTGATTGTTTTGTTGAGAGAGAGAGACAAGAGAGGGGGAAGATCTTCCCTGGTTTGCGAGAGACGAGAGATATTTTCTCTGGCTTGCTGGTTTGCCGAGAGAGAGAGACAAGAGAGGGGGAAGATGTTAATTCCCTAGTTTGCGGAGAGAGACGAGAGAGAAGTTTCTTGGTTTAGAGCGAGAAAGGATAAAAGGTTGGATAAAAAATAATGAAAATAATACTTGAAAAAATAAATAGCTAAAAAGGAAAAAATATAAAAAAGTCCCAAACTAATAGCCGTTTTTTAAAGAATCTCACGATGTTAAAAATGTGTTAAAGCAGCTCATCAAACTATCAAAGTGTGTCAAAAATGTCACATATTTTTTTATTTTCCAATAATACCCTTATTCTTTTAAAAACTAATAAAACAAAAAACTATTTTTTTTAAAAAAGTTTAATATATATATATATTAAGAATGGCACGTATCGCTATTTTTTTGGCGTTGACGTCACATTTAACAGAATTAGTCACATTTTTTTTAACAGAATTTGACTCCCAAGACTAAATTATTTCTTTTGAATGTCTTACGAACCTTTGATTTTACTTTCATATGACATGAAGTGATTTGTAATTTAGGTCAATTACAGTAACTAATTATATATTTATTCTAAAAAACTTTTTTTTTATTTATTCTCCTTTTAAAAAAAAAATTTTTTTCTTAATTATTTTTTTTCAAAAGAATATGGGTATTATAGGAATATAAAAAAATATGTGGCATTTTTGATACTTTAGTACCTTTTAAATATTGTGAAGCTCTATATTAATTGTTAGTTTGAGGAGTTTTTTTTTATATTTTTTCCTACTTAAAATATATATTTTAGGGAGAGATGATGGTGAAAAACTAATTCCCTCAAAAACAATAGATTTAATTGATCCATTAACATCTGTAACTCCTACACATTTGAATATATATATATTCTGTAATTCTTGTTTAATTGCCTAATTACTTGTTCTCCAACTCATGTATGCATGCAGGTGACCCGTCTGCAATGTGGAGGATTTATCTTAGCAGTACGACTAAACCACACAATTAGCGATTCTCTTGGGTTGTTAAAGTTCCTAAACACCGTTGCAGAGATGGCAGGTGGCGCGTCTGCACCATCGCATCAGCCAGTGTGGCAAAGAGACATCTTTAGTGCACGAGACCCACCACGGATAACCTGCGTGCATCACGAGTACGATGAGCAAGCGATTGACAACAACAGCTCAACAGCAACATTAATGGAGGACAGCAGCAATATGGTCCATTGGTCTTTCTTTTTTGGTCCCAAAGAGATGAGATCAATACGGATGCATCTTCCATCACACCTTCAGACATCCTCCATCTTTGAGATACTCAGCGCTTGTTTATGGAGATGCCGCACGATTGCCCTTCAGTTGGATCAGAATGAGGTAATTGCAATATTGAAATATTTCATCAAAATTAAAGTTTTTTTCTAATTATTTATTAAATAAAATAAAAAAGAAGAAGATTTTTCTCTAATTTAAAATTGTCAACTTTTTCTCCCTTCGTCTCACATTAAAAAGTTTTAAAGAATATTTTGTGCTTTATAAATGATTGTTTTTATCTTATTTTACAATGGATTTTTAATAGATATATACATGCTAGTGGTGTCATCCAATGCGTACGTTAGCACATGCCGCATTTGACAACGCACTTTACCCAAGTCACATGCTTATTATTTTCATGTGCGTGCATTTTTTGACATGTACAATTACTATTCCAACTGTCAAATGTTTTGTTCGGATTTTACATAAATTACTGTTATAAACTTCTATTTCAATGGTTATAAACTGCTCTTATTAAGGGTGTACACAAAATATGCATATGCAGTTATTTGCAATATTCACAGCTACATCCACAAAATATGAATATTATTTTCAGATATCTGCATTCGCATCATGTTTTTACTAATTGCATCTACACGGTTATAGAAGCTATTACATGCGATTATGTTGCTTAAATTTTTTTTAAGCCCTAATATTTTGAAAATATATTGATATCACATTACTTTTGCCTTTTGCCCTAATAAATAAGTGAATTGTGAAGAAAAAAAAACTAAAACAACGTAAACATAACATATACCTAATCCAAAATGACATTGTTTTGGTGAATTTATTAAATATAATATATAAAATTATTATATATAAAGAATATGCGGATGCAATTACTAACCGCATTTGCATATCCTAAAACCACTATTCGCATATGGAGATTGTGAATTTTGCTAATAACATTTGCATTCACATGTGCAAATAGTAAATAGTTACAGATAATAAGTGTAGGCAATTAATATCCACCCATATGTCCAAAGCAGATAGTTGCGGATAATAAGTACGGTTGGTTAATATCTACCTGCATGTCTAGAGTGGAGCCATTTTAATACAGTTTCATATTCTGCTTTCTATAATTTTGAAATTCCCACTTCTTTCTTTCCGAACAGGTTGTTCGTCTATCATGCATGATCAATGCACGTGGTAAGCAAGGGCTACACGTGCCTGATGGATATTACGGCAATGCATTTGCTTTCCCAACTGCAGTAACAAAGGCAGGATCACTCTGCGAAAATCCTTTAGGATATGCACTGGAGATAGTGAAAAAGATTAAGTTAGAAATGAGTGAAGAGTACATCAGATCAGTGGCAGATCTCATGGTGATCAAAGGACGTCCACAATACACAACAGCAGGGAACTATCTTGTTGCCGACACAACACGTGTCGGCTTCGGAGGGGTCGATTTCGGGTGGGGGAAGCCAATTTATGGAGGTCCAAGTGGGGCCATACCATTTGTTAGCTTCTTTGCAAGGTTCAGAAACAGCAAAGGTGAGGATGGGGTTGTAGTGCCAATATGGTTGCCATTGCCTGTAATGGAAAGATTTCAGCAAGAGTTGCTGAAAATAACTGATCAAAAGCCTGTTAATCAATCCCATGTAGTAATGCCAAAAAGAATTTTGTCTATGCTCTAAAGCAAATGTTGAAGGAGAAAGTCCTTTTTATTAGCTTTAGATTACTACTAATTATTTCAAGTGATATATTGTTATGATAATATATCATGTAGGATATGTGATGTCGACAGTTATTTATTTTAGTTAAGAGTTTGAGCCTGTAGCACTACGGTGCAGTGTTTTAGGACAATAAGTCTCTATTGTCTTTATTAGAAGTTGAAGTTTTACTTTATCTCATAGTAAGGTTAGAATTAGTCATGTAGTTTCCTATTTAAATGGTGATCAATTAATAAACAGTAAGTAGAATTAATCTTGTGTTTGAAAAAGCTTTTTAGATTTTCTTAAGAATCTAACTCAAAACTTAATATATATCCATATTACATGTTTACAAAATCATTCACGTAACAAATAGTGATGGTTTAAGAAAAGCATCATTTGATCAATTATGATAGAGTTAACTACGTTGTATGCAATGGCGTGGCAAAGCCATGAATTTATCTTTAGTAGGGACAGAACTAAAATAATAAAATGTTATAATAAGATTGTTGGAACTAGTTTCCAAAACTCTAATTGGTTGGATATTGTTTTAAATATAATAGAATAAATGTTTATTCTCTTATTATTATTCTTGAACAATGAGCATATATATTCATATTCTTACATTATATATAAATGTGCAAGAATATGATACAAAATGATAATGATATGCCATTGTAATTGAAAAACGCTTAACCGACTCCAAATACTTGTTTATCACAATTTATGCAGAATAAATACTATGAAGTAATAAACAATTCAAGCTCCAAAGTATGTAAAGCAATAAAGCAATTAGACACAAATATTTTAGTGAGTAAAACATCTGAAATCACTAAGAACACTTGCAACCCTTTACAAGACCTTGGCTCAGTAAGATCGACAAGCCTACAACTCATCTCCTTGCTCACAATCTTCTTCAACGTGATCCTCCTTTACCAGATCCTTCCGATAGACTTATCAATCAAAGTACAATGAAACTAACAATAATCCTCTAAGAGGAATAATCAGGCTCACATGGATTTTCTTTCTAAGCACAACCTCTCACGAAACTTGGGGTAGAATTTCGTCCATCTCTCTTTCTATAATGATGTATATATACCCCCGACAAAACCCTAGACCTAACACACTTCAAATCACGTTTTGGGGAGTAAAACTTACAGAGTGTCCGGATAGGTTAGTAGGTTGTTTGGATAGGGCACGCAGTGGGTGAGACCTGCATTTTGGAAATGCTGTCCAACCTTAATCAACAGCTCTAATCGATTTGCGTTTGTGGTCCGATTGAGTTAAAACTTTGTAGGGATGTTACGACACATGAATTCTCATTGTGAACGGTGAAGATTGGATTCTGAGCATTCTATATCAGTGTTTGAGCCCGTGGACAGTAGCCTTTGCATTTTAGAACCGAATTAAGCCAACAAAAATAATAACAGTAATGTGATCTAGAACCAGTTTGGGATTGCATTTGAAGGGTTTAAAAGTGCTTTTAACACTAAAAAATTCTATTTAAAAAAAAAAATCATTTGCTAAAAAAATGAAAAATGTTTTTAAGGGTCCAAAAATTTTTAAAATAGTCAAAATGTACTTTTAGGCAAAAGCTTCATTTAACAAAAGCTTAAAAATGAAGCTTTTGCCTAAAAGTTATTTTTTACTTAAAAGCTCTATTTCTCAAATGCAATCTCAAACAAGTTCCTAATTGATTACAACCTCCACCATCAATATAACAAGTAGCAAATAAAATATTTTGTAGTTAATTAAACTGGCGAAGCAAGAACTTTTGTTCATGAAGGGCAAAATATAACTAACGAAATAAATAAATAAATATATTTATATATATTATAAATTTTAATTATATATTTCAATAGTAAGTGATTGCGTTCAATCTAATTAGGGTAGTAAGATAAATTTCAAAATTTATTTACGGGATGAGATGTCTTGCAGTTAGAAATCACTTTACATTACAGAATTACTTCTTTCCATCTAAATCAATAAATTAAATCTATTGAGAGCTTCATAACCATCCAAGTATCATCTTATGAGTCAGAGTTTTTAGAGGGACAATGATCATCCATTTTTTAATGCAGTATGCATGCTGAAAATGATTTTTTATTTTTATTTTTTTAAAACAAAGAATTTTTTCCAAATAACATCTAAAAAATCAAGTTTGCTTAATTTACTTTGATAGAGATCCAAAACAATTAATTATACAATGCAAAAGCTATTCATGCAAATGTGTTTTAAACACTTTAAAGTTTAAAATGTGTATATCCAACAATTAACTATGAAGTAGTGATCGATGTCAAATATTGTTTATTGGACCCCCCTTAACTTATGTTTGTTACGCTCTTAGCTGTGTTAATATCTCATGTTTTGTGTTATTTTAGTATTTTAGTGTGTTGTAGGTCATTGGTGAAAATTGTGGTTCAAAGGGGCGAATTTAAGCAAAGATGGAATTTCGGCCAAGTATGCTCGATGACTTGGTGCGTTCAACGCATCATGGTCGAACGCATAAGTCACGTTCGAGCGCACTCCACGTAGGCCGTATCTCGCGCGTTGCCCTAGCCGGCCCTATGCTCCATCGCTTTCTCCTTACGCTGTGGGCAATTAAGTGCGTTCGACCGCATGTAGTACGTTTGAATGTAATCACGGTCGAACGCAACGCCTACACACGAACGCATGCAGCATTGTGATGCACTTGCGTCGCAAGCATAACGTCGATGCGCAAGGCGCGTTAAACGCAATTCCTTGCTCGAATGCACTCGACACTGGCAAAGACGATTTATTTTGCTTATAAATAGGACCCTTTGTATTTTCGTATTTGTCATGTTTGGAGGCGCCCTTGGAGGCCAAAAACCTCCCTGTTTATCATTGTAAACCCTCTAAACTTGTCATTTATTTGTTTAATGCTTTATTTTACTTTTATTTAGTCTCTTATTCCCTTCACTATAGATTTATTTATATATATTTATGTTTAGTTCGTATTATTCATCTATTTAATTTATGTCTATTCGTTTCAATACATTTTAGTGACAAAATGTATTGTTGTTGTTTGCAAATCGTTAAACGCCGATTTCATTGCAATAGGAGATACATCGGATGATTCTTCGGACCAATATCCGCTAGTGACCTCTTATAAACAGTGTTTGCATTGGTTAGTTTGACAAGATTGTGTAACAACAATAAGATATACATATGTGCTTTATCGATAGACGAAAATATGAACAATGTGTTAACACTCAGTATGCCTAGTAGCATAATCGTATTAAGTATAAGTTAAGCATGTTTATATGTTAATTAATTTGTTGTGAGGTGGATTAGGGACCTTAGCATTTTTATTTATTTTTTTTATTGTATTTTAATTAGTTTAATTTTCTGACGCCTACATGCTCGATTTGGGACTAGGTTAAGATATGATTAGTTTAGGCATTTTAAATTTTGCACATCCACTCATTACAATCGACTGCATTGATTTGAGTACAATTAAATTGTACATCAAGTAGCTTTAATTAATTATGATGCGCATTTATCCATCTTTGAAAAAACAAAAAGTGGGTGATTTAATTTAATTTAATTTAATTTTTTTTAAAAAAATGCCAAATTTTGAATTATGATATGTATGGTAGGGTTGCCGTGGAAGTTTTGGCTTCCATTTTTTATTTATTTATTTTTTTTTAAGTTTGGCTTTCATTTCTAAGAGTAATACTACAAGTTCATGTTGTGTTTATTTTAAATCTATCCAAGAATGAATATGGCTATTAAAAGGAATTGGATCCTCTCTGTTCAAAATGACTGGAGAGTATCAAATTCATGGTGAGGATCTTTTTAAAGAGATCTAATAATCATAAAGATGCAACATGTCATATTTATTAAAAAATTAAAAAATATATTATTTAATATTTTAAAAAATAAAATAACTTTTCTTTTTTTTTTAGATGGCCCTTGGGTGGCCAGACCACCCCCAAGGGCCACCGTTTGGCCATGGGGGTGGCTTCGGCCACCCCAGGCCGGCCACCCCAAGGGCCATCTCAAAAACAACAAAAAAAAAAATTTATTTTATTTTTTATTTTTTTAAATATTAAAAATAATATATTTTTTTATTAAATAAAATATGTGGCATCTTTGTAGTCATTGGATCTCTTTAAAGAGATCCTCACCATAAACTAGATACCCTTTAGTCCAAATCATTTGGACCGGAGAGGATCTATTTCCTATTAAAATCACTATTGAGTTTGTAATTGATCATTATTAAATTATTATTGGGTTAGTGATTAATCATTATTGAATTTTGATCAAATAATAATTTTAATAATCACATCATTTTTAGATGAACTTTAAATAAATATAAGACGACTTATAAAATTACTCAATTTTCAAAATAAAAGACTAGCCACAAATAAGTCTGTGATGTCTTGTGAACTGTAAACAATGTCTCATCACTTAAAAATATATATATATATATATATATATATATATATATATATATCTTGATGACTTTAAGACATCCCAAACACACTCTTCCTTCTTGTTCTTTATTCTTGAAGTTGAAGACTAAAGTAAGTTTCTCTTTCTTTGTTCTATAATTTTCTTTCTTCTTCTTTTTGAGCTTGTTCTTGAAAGACTTGAAGGCTGATCTTTCTTCTTTGTTCAATTATTTATCTAAGTTTTAATTTATAAATGGCTCTAAAGAGTAAAGATTGAAATAGCATAAACAAATTTGATGGTCTAATGCGTCAATAGCTGCAAGGAGATCCTAGAAGGAGTTCTACCAGGGGTGCCCCTGAATTAGTTCAAGACAAACAAAAAAAATTTACCCGTTAAAAAAGTTTTTGGGGGTTGAGAAGGAAATAGCCAATGGTAACATTAGAAAATTTTGCGCCAAAAGATTATAATAATTTCGTAATGAGGCTGAAAAATTATCTTTATATATAAATATAATATAGATTACATAGAAAATTAAAAAAAAAATCCCCGACTGAAGGCCCGGACCAAATAATAAAGCTACAGGCCATTCAAAAGGATCACATAAAGAAAATGGATACCACGGCCATCCTTATGGGCCTTGCCATCGTCTCTCTCAATGAAAAGTTCGGGCTTAAAATATTTATACACCAGCCCCCAGGGCCAGGCTAACATCTTAATTATTACTAATTTACTCATTGCAATAATTATAAATTATGTTTACTACCATTATTTTTTTTTTTGACATGTCTACACAAAAGAGGAGAGAAGATTCAAACTAGTACATCCACTTTATTAGGCATGGTCACCGATTAAACTATCTTTTGGAGACCATTTCACTACCATTATTTACTTATGATTTTCCTCAAATTATATTTATTTGCAAATTTTTAGGTAATGGAAATACTGTATACCATATTATGTAAACTTTGTTTATAAACAAGTCTAAATAAATGAAAAGAGAATAAAAGGAAATTATTCATTAATTTAGTGCATTTAGGAATTTATGGTGAATGTGGAAAAATATTGTAAAATCCCATAATTTAAGACATTGAGTTAATTGCTCAAATATAAAACTTTAGTAATAAAATCGCAATCGCACACCAAGTTCTTTGATCAAAGAGCACCTGCAATATAAGGATGGAAGAAAAATTAAAGTGACCTACAAGAGCCAGTGATCCAATACCATCCAGGGGAATCACTCCAACACCTAAGTAAATTAACTTGATAAGGAAAGTAAGTGCAAATTAAGGGGAATGTGTTGGGCTAGAATTATGGGTGTCCTTATAAATGTCCCAGCTTCTTCTCTTTTAAGGAGTGTTTCGTGTATAATGGGTTGAGGACGAGGCTTAAGGGCTAACCAACCTAATGGGCGTCCTTGCAAATGCCCCCGTGTGCTTGTTTATTTAAGTTGAACCAGGCCGGGCCCATGAACCTAATTGAGTTAGGTCAGGTTGGCCTGGCTAGATCAAGTAGAGTGGATAATGTCCTACAAACTTGTAGGCTTCATTGCCATGTGAACTACTAGAGGCAGTTGAACTATTAGGAGAGAGGCCCACTTCCAAGATGTTTCTATGTGATTACACCACATATATATATATATATATACATATAAATGGGAAACCTATTGGCTTTGTTTGGCAAGAGGCTGAACTTCATGACCCAAAACTCAAAAAATATTTTATACTTTTTCTCTCAAAATCAATTCCAATATTTTTACTTTTTACATAAAATCAATCACTTTTTTTTATTACTATTTAAATAAAAAAAATCACTACAAAACAAATTTTTTTATTTTTTTATACAAAACATTCTTACTTTTTTTTTTTTTTTTTTTTCTTTCATATTAATCAAATTTACTATTATAGCAGCCATTCCATTTTTCAGGTCTCTTCCCAAACACAGATATTCTGCTAACCCCATAAACAAAAAAAAACACCCAAGATCAGCCTAGCTACCCCAAATCTAGAGGCACAAGTCCCTTGGAAAAGGGGAAACAAAGGAGAGCCACAGAATGCAGTTGTTTCCGACCTTCTATTCCCCTGCCTACAAACGCCACGACAAACAAGTTGTACTGTACTCTAGCTATAATTGTGATGCCTTTGCCCCATGCACAAAGATATGACGAAATGGGGACAAAGGTTGGTGGTGGTGCGTGGGGGCATCTGCCTGCATGCATGGACAAGTGTTTCCCACTTTTCTAAGCTTTAATTTGATCACCAGGAGCCAGCCGCGAAGGTGCGGATTTCAAATGGAGACAAAACGGGCACAGAGAGGCTCCTACCTGCTGCTTCGACCAATGATGGGAACTTAACATCGTGACACGACATCCGACAGCACCCCCCACCCTCCGGCGCCTTTCTTGGCCCATCAAACCTGGAACGAGGCTCTTCCTCATGCCATGTAATAATAATATTAATAGGTTTCTGATAATTATTATATATGAACACCATATGCTGTTTCAAATCCCAATAATATGCTTTGTTCTATCTTTTTTTGTTCTCCAAGCATAATCTTATTCTCATCTAGTCATGATCTTGTTTTTAGTGAGTAAATTTATTCACTGAAGATTAAATTCACCCGTGAATGTAAATCTATATACAATAGATTAGCTAGGCATATAGCTAGCTACAGTCAGGCATAGGTTGAACTTTTTTGTTTTTAATTTTTAATTTTGATATGAAACTTTGTTTGAGTTAGGGCTCAATATGAAATTAGTGATTTAAAGTTGATGGGTCTTATCCATTTACTTAAATAGGTCAGCTTAGATTAACCTATATATAAATGACATTTAAGAATGACAATTTTTTTTTTAGATGACTCACAAATTCGATGTGAACCCAACACAAAATTAACGTGCTATAGTTAAAGGTCAAATTAAAGTTAACATATATAATCTTTTGTTCATTCTTCCACACGTGAAGACAAATTATTACCATAAGTATGAGTTCTTCTACAGTATACTGATCATGACATGGTCTCTTGCTATACATGTAACTTGATCATCATATACAGTATTCTTTGTACACATTGGTAGTTCAAAATATAAATGTCTCCGGCCCCATGATTTGATTTGGAAATAGAATCTAGCATTGTAGTTGGAATAAAGGCACTTTAATAGAGGTCCCCAATCTACATTTAGACCTGCATAGTGTAAATTTGTACCAAATTTAAATCTTCAATTTCCAATATGAACAACAGCTCTTGGTATATATGTAGATCTTCCATTTTCACCCAACTTTTCTGCAACACTGACTTCTTTAAAACTCCCTGCTCATTGTGCTTAAATCCCCTTCTGAGCTTGATCAGCAGTACTTCATGAGACTTAAATGGTCATACCTAACCTTGACTAAGATATATTTTTATCTTTTACTTCCTTCATACGTGATCAGATGCTAGAAGCCTGTAGAAGTGGAAGCAATAAGATATATGTCTCCCTCACAATATATATATGTGTGTGTGTAGAGGTCCATTTCACGTACGTGGAACTCATTTCCTTGTAACGTGTCCTTAAAACGTGTCCTTAAATACTGCGTTATCCATGAATAAAATATTATATATTCAATTATTCTATCAAACCTCTTGCTCTTTGTAAACCCATTTGGATCTATAAGAAATTTCAAATCCAGATTTAGACCTAAAAAATATTCCATTTTGGTAGTTTTCTGCCTCACTTCTCACCTCCACCACCGTACAACTACCTTTTAGCTTCATTGGAGCTAAGTTAAAATAGGTTTTGTTCATTGACACCCACCATGGACCGTTACAACTTGCTTTGTTGACGGCATTTTCGATTGTCTTTTTTGGCTTTGAGGATACTCTATAGAGTTAGGCTAGATCATGGTCAAAATTAAATTTTCTTTCCCCCTTTTTTTTTTAATTATTTGGATTATGTTATTTTCTGTTTTTGTAATTGTGCTATTCGTTTGTACTTGTTTTACTCATCTAAAACCAAAAAAAAAAAAAACAAGGGAAGTGAGAGATATTAACCATATTCAAAAAGAGTAACAAATTACCCCTAAAACTTTTCACCCATTAATTACTACCAAATTAGGGACCCGTGTTCATGTTCATGTGTACGTCTCTAGCCATGGCCGAAGAGACCGACCATGACCACGGGTCCAAGGAGGTACCTTCGAAGGTAGAGAGTGCAATCTCAACACATGCATTGATTAAAGTGTCGTTTGAACCCTGTTTGACCACCACTATGCAAAATTTGTGGAACCCTAAATCTTGTTCAACCATGACTCAATCCCCATTTGAAAGAGACTACGACAAGTTATTTTAAACCTAACTAACTTAGTCTAAAAACTAAAGTTTTCTCTCCATCTATATAAGACTTATAGGCATGACTTTAATTCATATATAGGGCATGCGATGCTATATTTTAGTGTTATTGGAAAGGTTTACCTTTGTTATTGAGCCTAAATAGTTTCCAACCTTTTCATTAATTGTTTCATCATCATCATTTCTAGCAATTTTAAACAAGTTCTAAAGATTCCAGTGAACACCTAATTTCCATTCAAGGTTCGCTCATATGTAGTTCATAGGTGAACGTGACTAGGTGCTTACATATATTCTTTGTAAAATATTATCAGGATTGTTACTCGTAAGTTTAACTGTTCATTTTTTTATAATAGTAGTAAAAATTACAATTAAATGAAATAATAAATAAAAATATATGTTATTTATTTGTGATTTTTATTACTACGCCAAAAAATAAACACTTTAAAAATGTACACTTTTATATTATGCTTAGCATTTTTCAAATTTCATATATCTTTGGGGAGACATGGCTCAAGATCCCATGCGTTGTGCTTTATGTTTGTAAAACTAAAACGGATGAAAAGTGGGACTGCGAAAGTCAATTTAAACAATTTCCTCCTTAACGGCTGTCAATAGAAAATTCGAAAATTGATGTGAGTGCCAAAGAAGTCAAGCTTAAGCACATGGACGTGCAGGCCACAATTCATTTTAAATATTGCAAGCCCTAATGCTATCATAATTTTTGTATATTTCTTCATTTCTTCTGATTTTATCAAGGTCTGTATCTTAGCATACATCACATCAAATACTACATTGATTTTTTTTAAAAAAAATATTTTAAGGATTCAATTAAAACCATCAATAATCTAGAACTAACAATCTTTTATGTAAAACGTAGTCAAGCTGGTCTTAGAGAGAACCTCTGACTTCTCTTTAGTATTTCTTCTCCAACGAGTTCCTTTAAGGAAGAGGGATAGTTTTCCCTCCCCCCTCCTCTATTCTTTTGCTTTTATGCATTTTTTTTTTAATTTTTAATTGTGTCTCTTATTTTTGGTCCCAATCATCAATTTCAGCAGCAGCAATGCAACCCCCTCCACCTTATTGACTCGTTGTCTCATTTGGCCGTCGTCTTTTCCTTGTTTTGGTTGCCTTGGGGATTTTAGATCTAGTCTAATCTAAGCTAAATCTATTCTTTTCAGGGTTGCTAGGCTAACGATGGACCTCTCCCCTGTCTTCTCCACTCTTTGCCACCTATTGTTGCCCTCCTTGTTGCAACATTGCCACCACGCTCCAATGCGTGGCCTACACGCGCTAATGTGAGAGCTTCACTTTCCTGCACGTGCTCCACATGCGCGGTTGTTGCTTTGCCTCCATTGATGCTGCTGTCTTTTAGTTTAGTGTTTTTTTTTTGTATTTTAATTTGTTTTTTGTAGTTTTCTTGTAACTTGTTTGAATAAAGACTGTCCAGACCATTGGGTTGAGGATGTAAACAGTTTCCTGACTTTCGAGTTAAAGAGGATTAGTTTCGACATTGGGTTTTCTACTTAGAGTTGAGGAATATGAGTTATCTATACATTGAGTTGAGTTTGTCTTGAACATATATGTTGTTATAATTGAAGATTAGCCATAAGTTAACGGATATTGATAGATTAGTCATAGGTTAACGGATATTGATGTCATAAATAGGTCTTGAATATTGTCAGATTTGTATATATATCGATGACTTGTAATGGCATAACTTCAGTTATGATTTTCTAATAACTTTTCTTATATGATGTATCATTCATTAGTTAAAAAAAAGTAATAATCTTTTATGTCCCATAATCTCACGCCTCATGGCTTCCTTTGTTTTGTTGTCGTTGTTTTTTTTCTTTTTTTTGTTTAAACAAACAAAACTAATAAACAATTTAAATTAAAAATAAAAATAATTATAACAATGCATTAAAAACATACATATTTTATAAAATAAGCAATGCTACATTCTATATCTCATCTCAACAAACTCATACGATAATGTTTATCTGTCCTTAAAATGAATCTCATTTAAAAAAAGTTAAAATAAATATTTAACCTTTCTCCTTTTAATTTCACACATTTTAATTTTAATTTTGTATTCTCACACAAAATTTTTGAAATCGGTGCTTTGATGGTGATTTTTGAAATGAGATGAGAAATCGGTGCTTTTATAGTGATTTTTGAAATAAGAAATCGGCGCTGCCCACCATTTTAGTGGGCCCAAACCCACATCAGACAGAAAAGAAAAGAGCCTTCTCAAATCTCGACCGTCAATCCCTCTACAGCACCCGCAGAAACTACGAAACGCACGTGTAGGAACAGTCCTGATGCGTTTAGAAAGTAGGACCCACTTATCAAACGACCAGGATGCAGTTGGGGTTCGGATACTGGAGAGGAGCCTCCCAAGCGCTCATATCCATTCTCTCTCTCTCTCTCTCTCTTCCTCCTTAAATGCATTCCTCTGTACTCTTCTCTCACCAACTCCATTGCCTTCTCTCTCTCTCTCTCTCAGAGGGTCTGATCGAAATCAATAGCTTTTATATTGCACATTCAAGTTCACGGGAAAACATTCTGATTCCACACTCCAAAAATTGCAGCTCTGAAGATGAAATGCCTTGGCTTCTGAGGATTCTGCTTCCCTTCACAAAGGTCTGTTCCCATTTTCCATTTGTTCTTCTGTCCTTTTCCATTTTCCCATTTCCTTCGATAAATGTTTGTTTGTGTACTTTTCCTTTTGTCAGTTTCTTCAATCTTTTATATCTGATTACTAAAATCTTCAAATAATTTAGATTTTACTGAATTAAAGTTGATCATAAACGTGTATTGGTGATGGTTTAGCAGAGAAAAGTGTAATTTCTCTTTGTTTTTTGTTTTCAAAAAATGTTTTGAAAATGCTAATTTGCAAAGCGTTCGGGAGAGTGTGTTCAGATCTCTGTCCTTTGCGCCGATACCTTTTGGTTGGATCAAAATAATCCTCCTTTTTCTTAAACTTTACCTGCAACTTTTCGTACGCTATTGTTTTATATCAAAGGCAGAATCTAAATTATATTCTCACTGACAAATGGTAAATTTTTTTTTTTTTCTAATTTCTTTTGATTTGACCGTCGGTCCAAAAAGCTTACACAATCATTTTTTTTTACGAACTTTTTTTATTATTCATTAGATAAAACTTTTTAATTATTTCCTTTTGTTTCACAATGATATCAGGCAAAAGATACTGAACTTCAACTCGTCTTTTTGGTCTTGGCTTCATATTGAGGTTCAACTAGACCACTCTGATTCTCCAAAAAACTAAAAACATTTAAATGACTTAAAGGGTTTTTAAAATAACTATTGAGTAGGCTAGTTGTCCTTCAAGTGCTTGGTAGAAATCAACTTGAAATAGAAGGGTTCTCAAAAAGTTTTGTACTTCATTTACGTGGGACGCTTACGATGGTAACATGTTGTCGATACTAACCCAATTTTTTTTTTTTTTTACACTTGACTCATTTAAGTTAGTATTCAATGACGACTTAACCTATGAAGACATTTTCATGGGGCCTATAGGTTGCACCCTTTGAGATTTGGCCACAAAGTTGCAACTCATTCGATCTCGTACTCTACTAGTTTCATCCGGTCTTATACTCGACATGATGTAGTTTTGATATCAAATGATATATATCTTAAGTAGAACTCACCCTTAACAAAAATCCTTGCAAGGGTTCATGTGGTTTGTTAAAAAAAAACATTGTGGTTCATGTGGTCCGAGCATTTATTTTATCTGAAAGAAAAATTCAAATTATAGTCTTGATGGAACATCTCTCATGTTGTTGAGAATATATATATTTTAATAAGATAACATAATTACTGTAAGTATATAATGGTTCTTAATTGATGTAGGGCGTGGAGCACAGCTGTGGGATTGTCTGCGTGTTCTAAAAGTTAGTGTTTTTTTTTCCAATCCAAAAGACATAGACAAAAAGGTGTTAAAAAATAAGAGCTAAGATGATGGGGATGAGGAGAAGGCTTGCTTGCTGCACCCGAGACAGAGAGATTAGCATCGACTTTGATGAGCAAGAGAGTAAGGCCCCCCTCATTTTTTTTTTCCTTCTCTTCCTCACTGTTATAATTTCTTGGTAATAAAACAAGAAGAAATAGTTCATTAGTGTTAACAAATATTAATTAAATTGGATCCTCCGTGATTTATGCTTATTAGTCTCACGTGAGTCATAGCTGATTAACTAATTTAGCAGTCTTATCTTGACCATCCGGTGCTTTTGGTTGGATAACGAACCTACCACATGGGGTGACTGTTGGAAAAGAAATATAAATATAGGGGCTTAGACTTTGTCAGATGGGGCAACGAATTTTCATGGGTGGTGGTGCTGCTCAAATATAAAAGTTGAAATATCATTTCCCTTTTCAATTTGTTTGTTCTTTTGAATAAAGAACGAAGATGGATTTGGTGAATTGAAGGGCTGAGTTTGATATAAGGGGATGATGGATGGGGCTCATAAAAGTGGGGATTGAGATGTGTAAGAGAGCCCATCAATCCTTCTTAGCGTGATAGCTATGGCCCCATGACTGCCATGCATCTATGGTGCCTCTGTTCAATTTCTGAGCAGAATATTAATGGTGGTGTACCATTAAAATAGATTTCAAAAATTTTCTTGAAAATCATCTTCGAGTTAAACACCAAAACATTCAATATAAAGGCCTAGTCCCCCAAACCACTCAAAATTTAATTTTAACATATCTTGAAATTTAGTTTGACAACCAAAAATTTTTCAATCCTATGTGTAAAACACCAGAAATTTTAAATTTGGTCTTTAAAAACCCATTTTATGTTTCCCATCTAAACATAGAACATTAGAGTAAATCAATAACATTGGATACAAAATTAAGCGATAAGGACACAATTTTTAAATGTAAACCACAAATAGAAAAGTATGCAGTTTTGGAAATTGTGGATTTATAAGGTATCTAATCCTTCAAGGTCTTTTTCTTTTTTTCCCTGAGCCTAATTCTTTATGGTCTATTTTTTTTTTTTTTAAACAAGTAATCCTTTATGATCTATTTTGTAGGGAATATTGCTACTCATAACATTCATTTATTACACTTATTTTATATTGACCGACATGGTGTACTTTAAGTGATTTTTCATGTTGATCATTAAAAAAAAAAAACACTTCAAATTTGTCACATCAAACAATATAAAATGAATGTGATAAATAAATATGAAGAGTAGCATTACTCTTTTGTATGTGGCTATGTGCAACCCACTAGATGGGGTATCCCATTCCATAACTTGACCATATTGACTAAAATAATAAATCATATGAGATGGTGACACATCATCTAAAAACTAAATTTTAATTTTTGAATTTCTTTTTTGAAAAACCTAGTACTCTAAATGTAATGTTATGCTTCAACACAAATTCTAAGCCCTTTTTAACTCCATCTGCAACATGTGATTGAGATTGATTTTGCAAAGTGTATGGGACAGAGCTTGCAGAAATTGCATAGCTCTCACAATTTATTTTGATTGACATTTGTGGGCCCTTATTCCCAACTAAATGAGACAATGAAGTAACTGGGTGGGGACACAAAGTCACTGTTTAATTTAACCTTTTTTTCTTTGAAAGTTAATTTAAGTTATTATTTTATCAGCTGCACTGTGTGGATTCCCTCTTAAGGTTCATTCCTTTCCATTTTGTGTCGTTCCTGTGTCTACTTGTTGTGACTTGTTGTCTTGTGCTTTCTGTATTTGCAATGGAAGTGCAACCACGTTCTAAAGATGAAACTGCATGACCTTTTTCTGTAGTTTCTTGGAAAGTTCCCTCTTGCTTTGGTCCAATCTGCATGGCCATGGAAACATATACTTTCTATTCAACACTTTATTCTAACCAAATTGTCATGGGCTTCTACCAAAATAGAGAAAAAAGAAAAAAGGATTTTTTTTTAAAAAAATTAATTAATTTATTTTTTCTCTTGTGTATTTGCGAAAACATCCTTAATTTTGGGGCTATTAGCCAGGTCTCAAACTTTTGATCCTCTCGACATGCATTAAAAAAAAATCTTAGTCCAAATATTTGGGATTATTAACACATAATCTAAATGTTGCTAGATGGATGTCGATGGTCTTATAGTCCAATGCTTTACTGTCAAAATTAGGAAAAGGAAAACTAACTTAGATGTTGAACCAACAGCTATCATCTGAAATGATGTAATTATGAGCTGTGTCCTTGTATGTCATGTGCTTTCATCTATCTTGTGACAAATTTTGAGTGATAACCTACCTCACATTCTGGTGCGAACCTTGTTGGACTGTTGCAGCAATATCTGTAATGGTTTATAGACTGTATTTATTAAACAATTATATATTTTATCCTTTTTCCTGTTCAAAAGATGAGTTTTTATTAACAATTTATCCTCTAAATATGCACATGTGCCTCAAAATAATGAGAGCATAAACATGTAAATAAAAGGCAGCATTGCGTTTTAAGATGTAAACTTCTTTTGAGGGCCTGTGAGTATTAAATATGCTATGATGACTAAGAGACAGTCAAAACAGTGAAAGAGGCAGACAATTTGAAAATTTAATCAATGCTTTGTGATGCCAACCAATGCTTACTGATAGAATCTCCAGCAAAAAGTCTCTAGAATTAAAATTTTTATATTCAAGTGTTTTTATTGTGATGTATATAGTTGGAAGTTAGCATTTTATTTTACTAATCATTTTTTTTTAGTATGCCTTGTTTAGTTGCTGGAGCATCATTTATATGTTGAGAACAAATGAGCATTTGTATGTCCTGTTCCAAAGTGGTCAACCTTGTTATATTAAATTTGTTCTTTTTGTTTTTGGTCTTTATTGTTTGGTAAACTAAAACAACTTTTTCACCTTCCATTTGAGATCTGACAGAATAAAAACTATAATGGAATCTTTCAGGAATAATGACATACAATGGCCTTGAGAGTTGCATTCTCAATAATCAATCTTATGAAAATGAAAGCAGAACAAGCAGAGGGGATGAATGTGTAACCGACTCCTTGGACGATGGTGGCTCGAGCTGCTCTTCCAGCAAAGATGCTTTTGGATCATTTTCTTCAAAGTGGCTAACAATGAAGAGGGATGAACAGAGTTATGATGAATGGGAGCTCTCACAAAGTCCCCAACATTTTTATGTGAAAGAGAAACCTTCTTATGCCATTCAGTTTTCAGATGTGGAGGCAATGAAAGAAAAGTTTGCAAAGCTGTTGTTAGGTGAAGATGTTACAGGTGGATGCAAGGGCCAAACCACTGCTTTAGCTTTGTCTAATGGAATCACAAATCTAGCAGGTATGAAAAAGTTCTCTTTGCTTAATATAAATAATTAATTGGATATGCTTTTTCCCTTGCTATATTTTCTGGATTTGCTTTTAAGTATTTTTATATTTACAAGTGTGAGATACTTATACTGCATTACGTTTCTCTGTGTCATATTGAGGTATCAAATTCCTAAGATTAGAATTCTGAATGCACGTTTTGGGGGTATTGATATGTGGGAATTAACAGCATATAATTTTCAACATTTGTGAACACAGTGTAATTAATCATTGAGGTTCATATGTTTTGCAAGTGAATGTATCAGTAAGTAAATGTTAGAAAAATAAACAAGCCTTTGCTTGAACAGAAATTTGTTATACTAAATACACATATTCTTTCCTATTCAAACTCATTCAAAGTAGTTTTTTTAATTTAATTTAATTTATTTTTTTTATATGATTTTCAGCGACAGTTTTTGGAGAGTTGTGGAAATTAGAACCACTCCCTGAAGAAAGTAAGAGCAAATGGCGAAAAGAAATGGACTGGTTACTCTCCCCTACCAACTATATGGTTGAGTTAGTTCCTGCTAAGCAAAATGGTGCAAATGGCCGGACCTTGGAGGTATTTTCTATTTCAATTGGACAGAAGAGTAAAGCAGTATGGATTTTACTTATGGTGTAAGTTGGATTCAACATTTATTTTGCAGATAATGACACCAAAAGCCCGTGCTGACATTCACATGAATTTACCTGCACTTCAAAAATTGGATTCTATGCTTATTGTAGGTGATCTCTTCATTCCCATTATAATCTAGAGAACTTTTTATGCATCAATGTATTGCTCAAATTAATCTTATTGGTTTTTCATGTGATAGGAGACGTTAGATTCAATGGTGAATACTGAGTTTTGGTATGCAGAAGGAGGTAGCCGGGCAGAAGGAAGAAATAATAGCGGCCGGCAAAGCAAAGATGGTGGCTCCCATCACCTCATGTACCAAAGACGGGGCTCTCTGACAGTGAAAGGAAGAAATTGCTTCATCAAGGAAGAGTGGTACATCAAGTCTTCAAGGCTGCCAAATCAATCAATGAAAATGTTTTGCATGAGATGCCTGTGCCGACCATTATTAAAGATGCGCTTCCCAAGGTAATTAAACTCTCTCCCGTTTAAAACATTAATAATTAATCTACCTTTCTGATACTAAGCTATGATGAGAGAGCATGGGAAATCCTCATCTTTGATCCTTGCCAAAAGGGGGTACACATGCAAAGCTAAAGTAGACTGAAGCTTTTAGATTGAGCCAGCTAACCTTGACACATCAAAATGAAGTGGGACTTACTGTGCATGCGTCTGACTTGAAAACTGTCTACATCATCTGATGATCATTGCTTATGATTAAACTTACAGATGAAATTTCAAAATTGTAATCCTCGTTGTAGTATTGTTACTTATAACTACATTTGTATTTGTGTACTTACAGTCTGGGAAGGCAAGCCTTGGTGAGGAACTCTACAAGATGTTGTTTGCAGAATCAAGCTCATCTGACGAGATACTCAATTCTCTTAATTTGAAATTTGAACATCGTGCTCTCGAGATCATTAATAGGTTGGAAGCTGCTATATTTGCTTGGAAAGTGAAAGTTACAGAACATGATAGTGGTAAATCCCCAGTTCGAACATCATGGTCCTTCATAAAGGATTCAATGTCTGAGATGGATAAAATGGAGTTATTGTTGGACCGAGCAGAAGCCCTTTTACATCAGCTCAAGATCAGATATCCAAACCTTCCCCATACATTTCTTAATGTTACAAAAATTCAGTATGGCAAGGTGAGTTATCATGTTTTCATGTCCATTCTGCCAATTTTCTCAAAACATCCCTCTTCATTACCATTTTTTTTTGGCTTTCATTGTTGTTCATTGAGATATTTTGGTTTCCGCCATATCAGATTGATTTCTCTTCTATCATATGTACGTATTGGTTGTCATTATAGTGGTACTCATATTTACACTGACTATCATCAGAGTTATCTAGTTCATACTCTAGCAGCAGTGGACATCTACTTCTATCTACAAAAAAGAGGAAAAAGAACAAAAAGAAAAGTAGTTGCATTTGTTTTTATTTATTTATTTAATTTTTTATATCCATGTTTACCCTAGAAAATTCTTTTGACATGGATAAACTGTCTTAATCAAAAGTGACCTATACAAATATATTTTTGTAGAGATTTGGCAATAATTTTCCTTATCAATTCTTGTAGGACGTTGGGCATTCAATTCTAGAAGCATATTCCCGTGTTCTTGGAAACTTGGCCTATAGCATATTGTCTAGGATAAGAGATATTTTAGAAGAAGATGGTTTGAGCAATCCAAATTCACCGGTGGCAATGCCTTACTTTTCTGGTATAAATCATTGTGAAACTTCAGCAGTTGATGTAGATGTAAGGCACTCGTTGATTGATCAGATGAACAAGGTGCATGGGCATTATTGTGACTCTAATTCAAGCACTTCTTGTGATTTGGAATCTTCATTTAGTGATGCCAAAGCAAGTTCGGTGGCTACAACACCAAGTTGGAATAGACTATGGTGCATCGACAGAGAAGTTTGTGTAAGTGTGTCCCCTAAAAGCTCACCTTGATTAAAAAAAGAAAAAGAAAAGAGCATGGTTTTCAATAGCTTCTTTTTGTAAAGATAAATTTGGTTCGCCTCTTAAAAACGTGCAGTTGAGATCATGGCAAACTTTGGATGTGCTGTAGGAAATATATAGCAAAGTATTAACCATGTATATGGTGATGACAACCATAGTTCAATGGGCAACATTCCTACCAAAATCTAAACTAAGCTAATATGATTTCAAATGCTTTAAGGTGCGACATATCTCAAAGGATATATAACATATTTATTGATGATAAGCATTACTCTGAAGTCCAAATATGTTTTCTACTTCCATTACAAAGTTGGCTGTGAATCACCAATACTTAGAAAGCATTTCGAAACATGACCCAATGTATCTATCCACAGCTCTAAAATAGATATGCCTCCAATTCTTGTTAATGATTAGATCCCAAAGAAAACCCAAAATCCAAATGCATAAGAGACAGCAACAAATGCGTAGAAGAATAGGACTATCAATTATTCTAGTCTCTTCCTTTTCATCCTCATGTTCAGGTTCAAGCTTGTTTATGGTTGAACAATTTCTTAGAGGATTCCACAAAGATCTGGATTGTCATCATAGGATTGTGTCCCGAAAGTTGAGAACTGCCTCAAATGGGATTCTTCTGAAAGATGGTTATTTGCAACACTAAATGTAGATAGAAGTGAGTCTAACCAATTCATAAGGATTCCCCACTCAACTTGTTGTGGGAAAGATCCAAGCTCTCCATGTTTTCAAGTTCTGAAAAGAATTTGGAATGGGTCCAGTTAGAAAATTATTTGACAAGTTCAAGGATCGAAGGTAACAGTTCTCCCATTTCGGAAGGAATGCTACCTGAATTGGTTAGATGACATGTCAATCGTAATCAACAAGAGTGGGATACCTTGGAAATTATATACATGATATTTTATTCGTAAAGACGTTTTAATTTCCAATTGAATCTCTCTTAAACCTAGATCTACCAACTCTTTCAGTTTACTCTTGTATGGGTAATCGTAGTCATTAGTGTTTGGAGATGTAATGTTATTAAGGCATGAGGGAATATCTCCTGAGATATGATTATTAGAGATATCAAAAACTTGCAAACTTTCCATTCCACACATTCTACGGAGTAGGTGACCTTCAAATCGATTTCCACTTAAAAAAATTGCCACCAAGTAAGGATGATCATACAGCCACTTTGGAATATTACCAGACAAGTGATTATTTCGAATATCTAGGATTACCAAACGGGGACTGTTTGATATCGTGGGCGAGATCATTCCTTCAAATTGATTGCCGCTGAGTTGTAAGCATTCCAAATTTGTCATGTTGGAGTCCCTTGGGAGCATTTCTCCTTTCAATTTATTGTTTGATAGATTTAAATATACCAGCTGCCGGGTGCCATCTCTGGTCAAACTTGGCGGTATTGTCCCTGAGAGCTTGTTGTTAGAAAGGTCTAATAATAGTAAATCAGACAAATTACCAAAAGACCAAGGAATGATGCCTTCTAATGCATTCGAAGACATGTCAACATGCTGTAAGTTTGGAAGAAGATTTCCGATATTTTTAGGAAGAGAACCTGTGACATTGTTATCTGATATGTCAAAGGCTAAGTGATGAAGTTTGATTAGCAAAGCATCGACCAAAAGAAAGGGAGCCATCAATTTTGTTACTTGCCAATGATAAATCTTAGATACTCGTGTTGAATAGTAGCTGACAAGGTACGCTTCCCTCAATTAAGTTGTGAGACAAGTCTAGCCAGTACAAGTCTACTTGGGAGGAGATGAAGCTTGGGAAAACGTGACCATTCTTCTTGTTGAGGCTGCAATTCACCAATCCCAGATAATAAGCTGAAAGGTTGGAACCCATGAGGGAGACTCGGTTTCAATTTCCAAATCTTTGTTGTTCGAAAGATCAAGGTCGTTGAGTCTTGAAGCATTGGCAAAAGTAGAAAATGATAGCTGATTACCTTGAAAGAGATTATCCGAAAGATCAAGCACTTGAGATGTGAAGTATTGGCAAAAGTAGAAGATGATAAAACCCCATCTAACTGGTTGTTCGAAACAATAAAACCTTCAATCTTGCTTTGTTTGGAGAATATTGATGGAGGTATATTACCATGAAGGCGATTATATGATAGATAAATGGATTGAATGTTTTCAATCATCCCAAGACAAGAGAATAACGCCTTCAGTCTATTAAACCAAGATCCAGCAACCATAGACGTTTTAATCCTTCAGTTGGCAAAAGCTACAGCAAAGTGAGTTTGAGAAATGAGTTATGATGTGGGTACATATATGCTTATAAGGTATAAAATTAAAATAGAAATAAAAATGGCAGGAGGGATTAGTGAGTAAATAGTTTTTGAAAATAAATTCAAAGTCTAACTAGTTTTAATTGAACTTTACCACTTCTAGTTACATCTTGTTGTATGAGATTTTATGGCATGCAATCAAATTTGAGAATTATGTGAACTTGTTTGAAATTTGAGAATTATGTGAACTTGTTTGTTTAATGAGAATATTGAGGAAAGAGAATAATAATGACTTGTTTTCAATAATTTAAATTCAGAAAAACTATGCCCCAATTTTTTTAATTTTTTTTAAAGTATTAGAATTCTCTTTTGAAACCAAACAATGTATTAGGCCATGTAATATAAAATTAAATGAAACCTAATTGTAGTGAGTGAGAACGTACCATTCTATCATAACATGTCATTTGGAATTTCAGGAATTCGCCAATATGAATTAAATGAGTTGGAAGTGAGAGAGCAAATAAAATTGAATAAAGCTAAATAAATTATGAGATTAGACGAGAACAAAAAATGAGGAAGAAATCAAGTAAGAGTTCTCACGTTCAAGCCCTCCTCCAATTTGCATGTCAAAAGATTAGTAGTTCCAGATCATCAAATAAGGTGAACAACGTAACATTTGGATACCATGTAATATTTGATGGAGCTCTGCCAAAAAAATTCATGTAACTCTCCCATTTTCGCCGTCACACCAGATTCCATGCGCTTGACAACAGTCTCTTCCGTCCCAGCCGGCAAAGGCAAAACCATTTGTGGAGTTTCTGATCTCCAAGAGAGCTCTCGTCTGTTCTTTGCTGCATCCATCACCACAAGCCAAAGGGGAAAAAGTGATGGCCACAACCCAAAGCAAAAAGACAATAAAAGCAAGAGAACTCTTCATCTTTCTAAGAGATTCTCAAAGGCAGCTTACGATTTTTAGTTGGAAGTGAAAGGTCATGAGCATGTTTATATATATCAGAGAATGTCTTTGGTGGAAATAGCGTGGAAATTCTACCAACTGCCTAAACTTTCGCCAGCCAGATATAATTTAATTGAGAAATGCTAGAATAAATAAATTACTCATATTTGGCTCACAAAAGTCTATGTAGCATTTTAAAAAAACATTTTAGAATATCTTGTGATAAAAAACTACAATCTGATAAATGAAGGATGTCATATAAACTTTTAAAAAATTTAATTTGAGCATTTTTCTTCCTTTCCTTGCTCTTTCTTTTTTAAAATTGCAGCTGCTTTTAGAGCTACCATCTTATTATATATTAATGTCCTCCTAAATTCCAACTATTGTTGAGTGAATTTCCCCTAATCACAAAAATACTATTCATAAATTTTATTTTAAAAAATCAAATAACAAATCATAATTTAATTTTTAAATTAAATGAGGGGTTTGAGGGTCAGCCCATTTAGCCAATTCCAATGATCTTGTTGTGACAAGAAATTCTTGTCGTTAAATATGTTTTTCTTTGCAAGCAATTATAAGCACCAAGCTAAAAACATAATTGCACCGTATTGCAGATTCTATGTTGACGAGAAATAACATTTTGAACGAATTTTATTGAGATGAAACAATGTCATTTTGTTTATGTGGACGGCTCATAAAACATACATTACATAATGTGATTTCAAATGTCATAAATTTTTTTGACTTAAACCAATTAATTTTCGGTCTTTATTTATTGATTGACTAGGACTAGATTAATTTATAGAGAGAAAGTTTAAATGTACATGTTTATTTTACTTCTACATTAATAATTCTTGTAATTTTTTAATTCTTATAACTCTTTTCTCAATGCTAACGGTAGACTTGAGGTTTGATCATAAGAATAAAAAAAGTCTACTATAAATGGCCTTAATTGCTTTTCTCGAACATCACAATATTAACGAATAACTTTTCTTAATAAAAAAAAAAAAATTCAAAATTTCCTTCGCACATTTAGATGACGTCTAAACACTTTTTGAACTAAAACACAAAATAAGTTAATTGCCAAACACCACTCCGCCAATCTTAGTTTCCAAATTAGAAGCCCAGAGAAAAGTCACGATACGCACGATACGCACTTAAATGCCAGAGGCCAAGAGAAAAGTCAATAGCAAGTAGTCTAGCTCTCATGCCCAACCACATGTATTATTGAGACCAGTTTGTATTGGAAATTTCGTGGAATTGAAAGCACTGGAATTTTCCACGCTCAATTAATTCAATGCAATTATTGTGGAAGAATAGGTCTGAAACTGACAACTGACAACCATTTGGTGTCATTTTCCTCTTTAATTTGACATTTGACAAGTAAGTCTTTGTTTTCTCTAAACCAAGAAACACTTCAAACTTTGCTCAAAAGTAGTTAATAAAGGTGTTTGGTAAAGTTCTTGGCTTAGACACGATGATTAATGTAAATTAATATAAAAAAAAAAAGTAAAAATATTTTATATAAAAAAATAACAAAGTGGTATAAAAAATGAAAATATTTTATTTTGTAGTGATTTTTTATTTAAATAATAATAAAAACAAATGATATGATAGAAAAAGTAAAAAAATTAAAATGTTTTAATGTTGATTTTTTTGAAAAATTGTGATGAATAGTGACAAAGCAACTCCAACCCTTTTTACCGAACAAAGCCTTAGGTTTTCAAGCTTATGCGTAAAACACCAAATATATTAGAAAATTTGTTCGTTGAAAACCCATTTTATTTTTTTCCATGTAAAGGAAGAACATTAGAGTTAATTCAATATGTTTAATAACAAAAACTAATTTGTAAATCAATAACATTTGATAAAAAATAATAATAATAATTTGAAACATTAATGAACTACTTGAATGATCTACTTGAAAATTAATGAACTACTTGAATGGTTTGGATAAAACGAAGTGGGGCCTAATTCTACCAACTGCATAAACTTTCACCAGCTAGATATAATTTAATTTTAGCATTTTTCTTCAATTCCTTGTTCTTTCTTTTTTAAAATTGCAGCTGCTTTTAAGGCTATATATATATATATATATATATATAAAAGCTGAGTTTTGGTTTTGAAGTAATATTTCAAATCAGTTATAACTTTAATAAGCGAGAGGTTATAAGTTCGAATTCCTCCTCCCCTTTTTCTTATGTGGACATGTCAAAAAAAAAAAAAAATCCCAAGTTTTGGCTTAGAGAGTGCGTAAAATTGTGACACGCGGCGTCTTAGATTTTAGCCTTTTAGTGAGACAATTAAAACATATGAGTCTTATTTGTAATGCATTGAATTATCTAGATAAAGATAACAAAATGTTTTCAAATTCTCTCTTTCTCCATCTTTATCTGATTTTATTTTCATCTTCTATAGCTTTATGTTTATATCTCAATGTGAGACAATTAAAACGTATATCTTCTCTCATTAATTGATTGACTAGCTCTATTAATTTATAGAGAAAAAAGTTTGAAGATTATAAGTCTATTTTACTTCAACATTAACAATTCTTGTAACTTTTGAATTCTTATAACTATTGTCTCAATCCAATCCTAACGGTAGACTTGAGGTGTGATCATAAACACCAAAGAACTAAAAGAAGAAAGAAAGGCTACTGTAAATGGCCTAAATTGCTTTTCTTAAACATCACAATATTAACAAATAACTTTTCTTTAAAAAAAAAAAAAATTCAAAATTTCCTTCACACATTTAGATGACGTCTAAACAGAACAGAGACTTGCTTCTTAGAAAACCAAGAAGCACTCCGAGCTTTATGTTGTGGATGACTTGGAATTCCACAAGTCAATATTGATGGCCATATTAATTGCACCGAATGAGCTCCTTGGAGCTGGCACCACATGGGCTAAAGTAAGCCATTTTTGTTGACAAAAAGGATAAAAGAAGAAAGTTGGTGGGGGATAGAAGTTACTGCATCAATATGCATGCCCAAGTAATGTGGGAAGGTGATTGTTGGTAACTTTGTTGTCCATGGCATGAAGCATGAAGCTTGGCCTATAAAAGGCAGTCCTCCGTAAGCTTGAAGAGACACACCAAAAGTTTGAGAGCAAGAGAAGAAAAGCTTGAGAAAATAAAGAGAGTTTTTTGTTTTTTTTCAAGGAGAGAGCACAAAAATACAAGTGTTGTAATTTTTCTTAGTGAGCAAAACAGAGTGTAATTTTTTCTGAGAGTGTGAAAGATACACAGTATGAGATTTTGTTCATTCTTGTGATATAGTGAATATATCTAGTGTGCTCTGTGGATGTAGGTAGTATTGGTCGAACTACGTATCAATTTCTTGTCTTGTAATCTTGTGTATATTTGTGCATGTTTATAGTATTAAAAGTACATGTGTATGTTCTGTTTAGGAAAGATTGGGTTTTAAGTGAGACTAGTGTGACTCCTCCAATCTTACTTGGAAACATATCGTGCTGTATCTTTGGTAAAATACTATTTACCGTAGTAGTGTGTGTTTTTTTTTGTGTATTTTTCAATTTAAACTTGTCTTTCGTATAAAGGGCTCTCGGAAAATTGGTTGCCAATTTATTGTCAATTTCCCAACACTTTACTCCAAAATAAGAGTGTTAGAATATATTATGGAGTTTAAGAATAATAGTCATAGTTAAAGACTATTATTGACTTATAGTTAAAGAATATTATTGAGTCATACTTGAAGATTATCACATAGTTACAGGTGAAGTCTAGGCTGTCTAGCTATAGTTGAAGATCATCACCTAACTAACCTAGCTATAGTAAAAGCCTATTTGTGTATGAAAATTATAAACGACACCTAAAAGTTATTGAATAGGCTGTGTATGCAAATAATACACCAAATTAAAAGCAATGAATCATACAACCAATCATTCACCAAAATATGTAAAGTAGTGACATATATTTTAATGACAAAGAGGAAACCTTTTAGAAAACTCTCTAAAAGTAAAACCTCTTTGTTGCAACTAAATTCAAGAAATTAATCAATTACAAAACCTTTGCAATTGACACTCCCTTGTATAAGACAAGAGACTTATTTGACTTCTACCTAGTAGCCATCTCCTTTACCGGAACTCTGATAAACTTCGGTTGTTTATGATCTATGATGTAGGCATTGAAGAAGAATAATATCCATAACTTCCTTGTAACTATCATTGAAACCAAACGATATATCAGGCTTAAATTAGAGATTATGTACTTAATGATTGAGTTTTTGGTGGATTATGAAGTTGTTGATACCATAGTAGCTGGAACTTTGAATGTAGGATCTCAAGTCTAAGCATAAGAGTCAAAATTGTTGACTACGAAATATAAAAACCAAGTGCAAATTTAAAGAGTAACGATAGAAATATATTTTTATCTTACAATTTTCACATGACACTCTCAACCAATTGTTGAATTAGTCCTCTTTTTTTTTTTCTAAAAAAAATCTAAGGATTGGTTGAAACTGTTACATCAATATTGTGATGTAATTATAGGATAAAAAAAGTGGTTTAGACATTTCTCAAAATTAAATGAAGCCTAATTTGTAGTAGAGTAATTTTAGAAACCACATTTCTTTCTTACACTATCTCACAATAATGCTGACATAACAGTCTTCACCAACCATTGCAATTTTTCACTTTTTTTTTTTTTTTATAAAAAAAAAAAGACTAATCCAAGGGTTGGTTAATACTACCACATTAACATTGTAAGATAGAAATGTAATTTATAGTATTACTTTTTGTTGTAACTCATGATCATTCTATTGTAACATGCATGCGAGGCGGACCCAGAATTTGCTCGGGGGACCTCATCCAAATTTTTTTCCATGGCTTGTATATATATAACAAGAAAGACATTTTTATATATAAGTAAAACAAATTAACAATAAAGAGTCAAAGACAATTGCAAACCTTAAACTTAGTTCCATACTAAGTCATAAGTCATAATTAAATACAAAAGTTACATGTTGATCTATAGAATCATCTTCAAAAGAACTTCCTTCTTAATACAAAAGTATTACAATTTATATAAACATGCACAAAAAAGAAATTCCACAAAAGAACTTTGTATGTCTTTGAAATCATGCTCAACGACGATCTTTCACAGAATAAAATTCATCCATTATCATCTCTGTAGTGAAATCCTTAGCAATTTCTTTCTCAATGTAAATGACCAAATTATCTGCTAGAAACTCATCCTCCATTCTACTACGCAATCTAGTTTTTACAAGTTTCATTGCAGAAAATGCCCCTTCAGTGGTGGCGGTAGAAACAGGTAGAGTCAACACTAGGCGAATCAACCTATCAATCAAATTATAAATCTTTGACTTTCCTGAAATTGTCAATCCTCTGCATAACTCAGATAAAGTGGACATATTCTGAAAATCTGAATGTTTTGGCACATCAAACTGATAATGATGCAATTGAAATCTCAAAGAAATTTTTTCCTGCTCAGTGAAATCTTCAGGATAAAACTTCTCAACTAAGTTGCATATATCATCAATCTTAAATGATTTGTATGCATCTTTTGGGCTTAAAGCAACACTAAGAATAAGAAGTTCCATTGCATGCTCATTGAATCTACTATCAAGTTCTTGCAATTGAAAATCTATTGCAGCAGTAAATATATCAATTCTAAAGTGATGCTCCATTGTTATCAAAGATTCTTCATCTTGGCGACGGAATCTGCCTCGAGCTCTAGTGTAACAAGCATTCATATCAGGAACTTCAATTTCATTTCTTTCACAAAATGACTTAACAATGCCAAGAAAAAGTTCCCACTCTTCATTTCTCAACTTCTGAAGAAGTAATTTTGTAGTTGAAACTACAGTCATAGCATTTAAAATATCTTGAGAATTTTGTTGCAAAACTTGGCAAAGAGAATTAGTAAATCCCATAACTTGTTTCATCAAATGCAAGATCAAAACAAATTCAAATGAGGTTAATACCATATAAGACGCCTCAGCATCACCACGTTGAGCATAATTGATTCCCTCCTTTGAGATTATCTCAAGAACTGAGCAAGCTGGACGAAATAATCTTATCAAGCTACAAACAGATTGAAAATGAGAAGACCATCTAGTATCTCCAGGTCGTTGCAAAGTACCAATTTGGTTTGCCCCCCTTCCTGTCTCAATTTCATTAGAAGCAGTCATATTTTCAATCTCAACAACTTGAAAAGCCTGAAATTCAGCGTGGCGTTTTGAGGAACCAACAACAATATTGATAATAGAAGTCAAATGGATAAAGAACTGATGAACAGATTTTGCTTCTCTAGATGCGGCAACTAAAGCTAATTGTAGCTTATGAGCAAAACAATGCACGTAATATGCATACGGACATTCTCTAAGAAATAAAGCTTGTAGTCCATTCCATTCACCACGCATATTACTTGCTCCATCATATCCTTGACCTCGAATATTCTCAATTGGGAGGTCATAACGAGAAAGGACACTACATATCTCATTTTTTAAAGTTAATGCACTAGTATCTTTGACATGGACAATATGAAAGAACCTCTCCCTAATAAAACCATCTTCGTCAACAAACCTCAAAATAATTGCCATTTGTTCCTTTTTTGACTCATCCCGAGCCTCATCAACAAGAATACAAAATTTGGCATCCCCAATTTCTTTACGAATCGCATCTCGCACTTTACTTGCAAGGATATGCAAAATTTCTTTTTGAATTTTGGGTGATGTATATTTTGCATTCCGTGGAGCATTTTCCAAAACAACTTCATTAACATTTTCATTATAACTTGCTAAGAACTTTATCAATTCAATGCAGTTACCTTGATTCTTTGAGTTGGAGCTTTCATCGTGACCTCTGAATGCACATGCTTGGAATGTGAGCCATCGAACACTATCAATTGTTGTTTTGAGCCGCAACCGATTATTCTCCATTTCTTGTAATGATTGTTTTTCAATTAACTTGCCAATATGACGTGAATTATTCTTGAGATCATCACAACATCTCACAGCAATTTTATGTGGTGAATTTGGATCTTTCCCCACATGTCTCATCAAAGGACAATTTACTCCATCATTTACCTTTTTCCAATTGTTAAAACCTTTTACTGTAAATGCATCTGATCCCGGACGACCTGTTGCTTGCTTAGCAAAAATATAACATGGATGGCAAAATATTGCATTCTTTGAAGGTGAATATTCTAGCCAAGTTGAGTATGTCTTGAACCAAGAAGCTTGAAATCGGCGACGATGATTTTCCGGTCCTGAAGCTGGATATTCTTTACGCTTGGGTTGATATGGACCAGCTTTAAGATAAGCACACCGCATTTCATATTGTAAGTTAACTGGAAATTCTCTTATTTGGGGACGTAATCCTGGATCACGTTCCAAAGATGTAGTACTAATTTCTTCAAGTTGGATTCTTGGCACTTTAGAAGGCCGCTCTTGATCCAAGTGTTAACCTCTGAACCACCCACATCTCTTTTCTTAAAGAATGAATTGATTGTTTTTGGTTTGCCCATATTTTTCCAAGCTGTAAGAAAAATTTATGAATTAATAATTAGCATCAACTCAAAATAATTCTTATTAGCATCAACAACCAAAATAGTAACAAATAAATTAATCAAATTAGACTCATCAAATTACCAAACAACTAGCGAAATAAACTAAGCACACTTCATTGTGTTTAATAAAAATGAGTACCTTTCGGTGAATCAGTTATCTTGAAAGGTTTCTTGAAAACAAATCAACCACAATAACTAGAAGGAGTTAGCCGAATAACTGCAAACCAATAAAAACAAATAATTAATTTGAAGAAGAAATAATGGAACACAATAAAAAAAATAAATAAATAAATAAAACTTATCTTCCAGATTATTTTCTAAATTGATTACTTATTTTAAAGACATTTATTATTTTAATAGAATAAATTTAAAAGATACAATTTAATTTGGAGGAGTTTTATCTATATAAAACTGAAAATTACATCTAGTTATTTCAACTGAAAATTACATGTTTAATTCTCACATTACACTAAAGTCACTAATACTTTAAATACAACTACATTAATGAATTATTTGTAAAAGTATTAAATAATTAGATTATTTATTGTTAACAATTAAATTCAATTACATTACTAGTGCAAATCTTGATTGAATTCTAATGGACAACTAGATATTTCCATAATTCTACCTAATCCACCAAGTGCCCAACAAAGTGATGCCAATTAGACCAGGATATTTCGTGTGGGAAGGATTGTAGCTCAGATGTTTTTTTTTTTTTTTTTTTTTAATTGTACATGTGCCGTGGTTGTGTGTGGTGTAACAATCTCTTGGTTTTGGCTTTGAGTTACACTAAAACAAGGGCTTGCTTGCTTTAAAAAAAAAATACATCTACATTACTTGGGGAGGGTTTGGTAATTTTATTTCAAAGGTAATTGTGTGACTTAAGTCTCTCCTTCATTTGTCCTCTATCCAAATGAAGAGAACATCTTGCCGACAAGGAACCAAAAGTTTCATTCTTATCTAATTATTTTAACCTTTTAGATTTTTTTAGTCTCTTTCTCTGACTATTTGACAGAGATTCTCTGTCTCTTTATTGAGTCTTGTAGATTGAATTTCATCGAACATTCACCGAATCACATTCATTATTCAAGAAAAAAAATAAGTTTCACTCATTTCAAACTTTCCTTACTCGGTTACTCCTCACCCTCAGTCCTTAGTGTTTCTCTTAGTCTTCTAGACACAAATCTCAAAAGCAAACCAACATTTTCTCATTTTTCCCCTTTCCCTTCACATTTAGAAAAGCCATTTTTCCCCTTCCGGCCTTCCCCTTTACATTTAGAAAAGCCCAAATCAACAAATCTCAAATCATAAATCAGATTATAGTCTACAAAAAGAGCAATGAAACTCACAAGTCACAAATCACAATGCATTGCTGGACCGCTGGTGGTGGTGCTTGAACGGCCGACACGGTGGTCGCCGGTCGGTGGTCAAGAACCAAGTGTTGTGTTTGCAAAGGGGAAGGGGAAATGCGCTGGGTTGTCTATGGATTGTCTCTCGTCCATCTCTGGAATGGCGTTCACCTTTTTTTCTCTATGGATTCATTGGATTATCTATTTGTCTCTCGTCCCACTGTCCCAGACTCCCAGTCTCACGCCCTCACCATTGGTCTGGTAAAGAACTGAAGATATTTTTTGAGTTATGATTTTTTTTTTTTTTAACTTGGCTCTTGGGGTTGGGTGAAACAGTAGAATTGAAATAAATTGTTCTTTGTGCAGTGTGTGTATTTTGATTGACAGGCGACAGCATCAGTTTTTTTTTTTTATTTAATATATATTATTATTTTAGGAAAAAAATTATTTTTAGGGGGGAAAATTTTTGGGGAAATTTTTTTTTTGGGGGGGTTTTTGGGAAATATTTGTAAGGGCCAACTTGTATAATTTTTTTTTTTTTTTTTTTTCAAAGGACTTAAAAATGTTTGGGGTTGCCAGGGACCCCCCACCCTTCAACGTGGGTCCTTCCCTGGTAACATGTGATTTAAATGTTATTAGTTTAAGTTATTGAGACAAGTAGTGATTTAACATATATAGTATAAGAGTCAAATGTTTTTAGTTTGAACCTTAACTCAAGAAAGACTCTACTAATTTTACCTTTTCTGGTGAATGTCAAAGAATTTGATTAATTTATATATTTTTATTGAGATAAATTGTGATTTAACAAGAAAGATTTAAATAATCCACACATTTTTTTAGATAGCAGTCTCCATTGGAAATAGCATGGAAATTACATGTTAGCTTTGGAAGCACTACAATTTCCACGCTCAATCAATTCAATTCAATGCGAAGGAATCGGTCTAATTTGAGAAGTTACAAGCAAATCTCCGTTTTCTCCAAACCAAGAAGCACTAATAATGAGAGGCCTAGAAAAAAAAAAAAACGAAGCACTAATAAGAGAGCACTTGGTATTGACTTGGTGACAAGACTGAAGGTAGCGCCTTATTTGTGGGCCTCTCTGCCTTTTATTTTTTATTTTTTTTAGAAGAGCAATTCTGTCTATTCTATAAGGTAGTACTAGACGTGTTATGACTTTTTCTGATTTCTTGGAAAGTTCCTCTTGCTGTGTACAACCTACATGTGGTCCATGGAAGAAAGCAAATGCTTTCTGTTCAACTGTCCGTGTGCTTTTTCGGCCGAAATAAAATTATGCTTTCTAACGTATTTAGGAAAACATCCTTAATTTGGTTTTGGTGGAGGATAAAAGAAAAAAGAAAAAAGAAAAAAGAAAAAAGAAAAGAGTTAAATACCTAATATTTCTTTAAACTTTAAAACTTTTTTTTTTTTCTCTAGAGTTTAAAAAGTGATCAAATTAATCTTTGTAATTTTGAAAAGTGACTAAATTAGTCTTTGTAATTTTAAAAAGTCGTGAATTAGTGTTTTATCGATTCTTATTAGTTAACTTAATCTGATGACCGACACGAACTAATTAAAAGTTGTACTTGACACCTAATTAAATATTTTATTTATTTTTAAATAAATTCAAAAAAATATTTTTTTTTTAAAAAGACAAAAAAAATTGGGGTGGGCACCAAATGGTGGCTCGACCACCTCCTTGTCACCCATGGGGGTGGCCGAAACCACCCCCAGTGGGTACAGAGCCACTCCCATGGAACCCAACTCCATGAAAAAATAAATCCTGCTGGTTTTTTTTTTTCCTGTCTGTCGGTGAAGGGCCACAGGCACCACCGCCACCACTAAATCCAAAAGTCTCTCAGAGTGCGAAAAGACTCAAAACAACATGCATCCCTCTCAGTCTATGTCTGTGCACGACGAAGCCCACTGTAATTTATAGGCACTCTGTGTCTCTCTCTCTCTCTCACACACACTAACGTCAAAGAGTCGAACAAAAAAACAGGGCAACCGAAGTCCTGTGTGGAGGACGAACAGGGGAATTAAGAAAATGGATTTTGTGGCATTTCTAATTGGGCTTCTTTCAATGGAAGGGGACTCTGAGAGTTGGATCGCACGCCCGTAGCCACCCCAAAATTTTTTTTCTTTTCTTTTCTTTTTTTTTTTAAAGGATGTTTTTTTTAATATATTTTTTAAAAAAATAAAAAATTTAATTAGATGTCAAGTGTCAACTTTTAATTGGTCCATATGTTAATTCGTTAAATCAACTAACAGTCAACTGATGGAATGATTAATTTAGTTATTTTTCAAAACCACAAGGATTAATTTGATCACTTTTTTAATCTTAAAAAGAAAAAAAATAAGGTTCTTAAACCCTAAAGGGATATTAGGTATCTAACTAAACTGATCGAAGTCAATGGTTTTGGTCCTTGGATGATGAAAAGTTATTGATAGTCCAAATGAGGAAAAAGAACTAACTTAGATATTATTGAAATTGAGATAATCAACTCCATAATCGTTGGTCAACCAACTGCTATCATCTGAATTGGTGTAATTTTGAACTATTTGTCTTTGTATGTCGTGTAAGTAATCCATGGATCATTTTGTTTTTCATTTCTATTTCTTCTTCTTTTTTGATTTTGCTTCTTTATTTTTATTTTTATTTTTTTTGTTTGTATGTCTTTCCTTATCCTTCAGTCTTTAACTTTTTTCATATATTTATTTGGAATGAGACTTAATGATGAAAATTACATAAAGTGATAATCTAAAGACATGAAAGATATAACAGCGTGAAAGAAAGAAGTAAAATTAAAGTGATTTGGCCTTTTTTTTTTTTTTTATACCAATAGTGATTTGGCCTTTGGCTTACATTCACATGTCAAAATCCTCTCTTGGCTACGTATTTTCTTTATTAATTGATTGCATATAAGACTTTATTTATAGAGACAAAATGTAAACATTACACGTCTGTTTTGCTTCTATACTAACAACAATAAATTTAATTTACACCACTATCGTGTCACTCTTGAGTTCTCATGTCAACACTTGATCTTGATCATCAAATTACTGAAGAAAAAAGAAGCTACTATGGTCTGAATTGCTTTTCTTAAACATCAAAATATTAACAAATAACTTTTCTTAAAAAAAAAATCAAAATTTCTTTCACATTTAGACATATCAAGTCTAAACACTTTTTGAACTAAAACTCACGTAACTCCCAACTAAAACAAGTTATCAAACACCGCCAATTAATTAGCGTCCACGCACCAATTCGATTTTTCAACCTATTCCGTGGTTCGTCGAAAATGGGAGACGACTTGCTTGTCAGTCATCAAGTTAAAGAGGAAATGACACAGATTGGTTTTAGACCTATTAATCCTTCATCCATCTTCCATTCAATTAATTGAGCCTGGAAAATTGCCAACCTATATCCATTACAGGCTGGCTGCTCGGATTCAAGACTTGAAAGCAAGGGTCGTCGAGTGTGGCTGGCCGCGCCAATTCCGGTCTTAAATATCAAATATCAGTCAAACGGACCATTTTATTGGTTAAGATTTTTGAAGCCATAAGGCAAATTAAAGACATTGATCCACCGTCCACGATGAGTTGCTGCTAATATTGTGAAACCATGCACATATTGAATTTTAGTCAGTAGAAATGTGAAAACTACGTACACACTATCAAAAAATAGTAAATTTGTAATAGAACATTAGTAACGTGTCAAGACCATTGACACGTTACTAAAGTTTAGTAACGTGTCAATGATAACGTGTGTGACAGGTTAACAAACTGCAAGTTACTACTGGGAATTTAGTAACATGTCACTTTTTAACACGTTACTATTTAATAACGTGTTTACTATTGACACGTTATTAAAAATATGGTAACGTGGTAGATTCTAACACGTTACCAAATAGTAACATGTTACTAGTTGGTAACGTGCGAGTTTACGGTACACACGTCACTTATACGCGCTTTTTTTTTTTGTAATGACACCATTTGTATAACAACGTGAAAACTACAAATTTCAATTGACATCTTTATTGTAAGTACCAAGAAATTGACTCCAAACCTATTGCACATCATCCCTTTTGGCTATTTTAGCGGATGCTAATGGTTGCACTTTCAGCGTCCGCTTTAAGTGGACGCTCATAGTGGAGCACAAGCATCTAGTCCATCTTTCATTCTAGCTTGGAATAGCATCCAACATACAAGACTTTTAGCCTCAAAGTGGAGCACTAGCGTCTAGTCCATCTTTCGTTCTAGCTTGGTACAACGTCCAACATACAAGACTGTTAGCATTGACATAGTGGATGCTAAAAGGTCATCATTAGCATCCACTTCCAAGTCTACAATGATGATCAAGCAATTGATCATCAATGTCAGACTAGTAGCGTCCACTCATTGACTTTTAGTGTCCAAAATCAGTCGCCCATAAAAGTCAATTTTCTTGTAGTGTACCAAGAAATTGACTCCAAACCTACCGCACATCATCCCTTTTGGTTACTGTTGGCTAATTTATATTTTTATACTAGCATTTGATTGCAATATAATAAATTATTCTGATATTATTATTCACATGAGAAGATGCGGATTGTTCTCTCTCAAGTTCACACTAATGTATTTAGGATGCATTGCCATTTCCTTTGATGAAGTGAATGTGATAGATGTAAATTTAGAAACAAATTGCCATGTATTTGGCAAAGTCTTGATGAATCTCACTCTCTCATGCCTAACCACACGTTTTCTAGAGATCAGTCTGTATTGGAAATTTCTTGGAATTGAAAGCACTGCAATTTTCCACGCTCTATTAATTCAATGCAATTAAGGTGGAGGAATAGGTCTAAAACTGAACTGACAAGAATGTCTCCGTTTTCTCTGAACCAAGGAGCATCCAATCTTTGCTCAAAAGTAGTTCATTAAGGTTTTTCAAGCTCAAGCGTAAAACAATAGATTTTTTAGAAAATTTGTTCGTTGAAACCCCCTTTTTTTTCCATCTAAAGGAAGAACATTAGAGTGAATTCAATATGTCTAACAACAAAAACTAATTTGAAAATCAATTACATTTGACAAAAATAAAAATAAAAATAAAAATTGATAAGAGGTACACACAATTTTAAATTGTAAACCAAAATAGAAAAGTATTTTTGAAAGAGTTGTGAAATCCGTTTTGGTTGCTTGAACAAAGCACTGTATTTCATTCATATTTATAACCAAAACTCAATACAAGAGAATTACAAAGAGTGTAAAGATAGCAATGCTAAAAGAGTCACGGCCATGTACGTGTGTGTGTGATACAAATTAAGATGGAATTGTGTAAAAGGACTTCTATCCTAGACCAGCTCGGCTGTTGCATAAAAGCTGAAAGAGATGAGCAGGAAACATGAAAATAGCTCTGTTTATTCTGAATCACCAGTAGTTCTTCCACCACAAAGTTGGCTGTGAATCACCAATACTTGGAGAGCATTTCGAAACATGACTCAATATATCTGTCCACAGCTCTAAAATAGATATGCCTCCAATTCTTGTTAATGATTAGAATCCCAAAAAAAACCCAAAATCCGAATGCATAAGAGACAAAAACAAATGCATAGAAGAATAAAGGGCTATCAATTATTCTAGTCTCTTCCTTTGCATCCTCATGTTCATGTTCAAGCTGGTTTGTGGTTAAACAATTTCTTGGTATAGGGACTCCACAAAGATTGGGATTGCCATCATAGGATAGCATCTTGAAAGTTGAGAATGTCGCTCAAATGGGACTCTTCCTGAAAGATTGTTATTGGCCACACTAAATGTAGATAGAGAAGTGAGTCCAACCAATTCATAAGGGATCTTCCCACTCAACTTGTTGTTGGAAAGATCCAAGCTCTCCACGTTTTTCAAATTCTGAAAAGAATTTGGAATGGGGCCCGTTAGAAAATTATTCGACAAGTTCAAGGACCGAAGTTGTGACAATTCTCCCATTTTAAAAGGAATGCTACATGTCAACTTGTTAGAAGACATGTCAATTACAGTCATCAACGAGAGTGGGATACCTTTGAAAGTATATTCCTCATATTTTATTTGCAAGGATGTTTTAATTTCAAATTTAATATCCAGTGCACTTAGATGCCCAAGGTAAACCAATCGATCGCTTCTTATGAAATAGTTTGAGTCGGTAGAGCTTGGAGAACGCTTCCAAAATGTAATGTTATCAAGGCAGGAGGGAATACCTCCTGAAAGAAGATAATGAGAAATATCGAAAACTTGCAAACTTTCCATTTGACACATATTTGGGAGTATGTGACCTTTAAAGCGATTTCCTCTTAAAAGAATTGCCACCAAGCGAGGATGATCATAAAACCACTTTGGAATATTACCGGACAAATGATTGTTTCGAATCTCAAGGATTATTAAATAGGGACTATTTGATATCATCGGTGAGATCATTCCTTCAAGATTGATTGCGCTCAGTTGCAAGCACTCCAAACTTGTCATTTTGGAGTCCCTTGGGAGCATTTCTCCTTTCAATGTATTGTTGGATAGATTTAGATATACTAGTGGGGTGCCATCTCTAGTCAAATATTGTGGAATCATCCCTAAAAGCCTGTTATTAGAAAGATCTAATATTTCAAAAGACAAATTACCAAAAGACGAAGGAATGATGCCCTCTAATGCATTTGAGGACATGTCAACATGATATAAGTTTGGAAGAAGATGTCCAATATTTTCGGAAGAGAGCATATGACATTATTATCTGATATGTCAAAGGATTTAGCGATGAAGTTTGATTAGCAAAGCAACCAAAAGAAAGAGAATCATCAATTTCATTACTTCTCAAGGATAAAACTCTCATACTTGTGTTGAATAACAGTGACAAGGTATGCTTCCAACTATTAAGTTGTGAGACAAGTCTAGCCATCTCAAATCAAGTTAGGTGGAGATGAAGTTTGGGACAATGTGACCATTCTTCTTGTTGAGGTTGCAGTTTGCCAAGTTTAGATATAACAACTGAAAGGTTGAAACCCATGAAGGAGACTCAGTCTCAACTTCCAAATCATAGTTATTGGAAAGATCGAGGTAAATGAGTCTTGAAGCATTGGCAAAAATAGAAAATGATAAAACGCCATCTAATTGATTGCCCGTGTTGGAAGTCCCACATTGCTTGGGTATTAAGTAGACGGGCCATTTATAAGGGTGAGGGGAAACCTCAACTTTTAAGCTAGCTTTTGGGTTGAGTTAGACCCAAACCCATTTCTAATATGGTATTAGAGCCATTTCCATATAGCCCACCGTCTCCCATTTGTTGCATGTGTTGGTTTGGATGTCCTCCCGCCACACATGAGGGGGCGTGTTGAAAGTCCCACATTGCTTGGGTATTAAGGAGATGGGCTATTTATAAGGGTGAGGAGAAACCTCAACTCTTGAGCTAGCTTTTGGGTTGAGTTAGGCCCAAACCCGTTTCTAACATGGTATCATAGCCATTTCCATATGGCCGCCAAAAAACATCAAAGATGTTTTTCAGTGCTCCTTTCGGCCACCTTTTAGTTGTTGGCGCACCAAGCGGGTTTTTTTTGCAAATATTTCGGTGCTCCTTCCGGCAACTGCCCAACTCCGATCATCCGCGCACTGTCAAGTAGTATACCCGCTTAAGATCCGGTGCTCCCTCCGTTGACCATCCAGCTCTAGTAGCAGGTGTGCCACCAGCTCCTCTGGCAGTTTCTGCCCAAGCCAATGAGTCGCCTATGCCCCTGTCAAAGCAACACGCTCCACCCCTAGTGACAAATCAGACGTTGCCTACTCCAAATCCAAAGAGATCTTAGCCGTCCAAGCTTCCACGCGCCCACACATGCCTCCAGAAGGATCTGTCCATTTGCCAACACGCTCATGCGCTTTCACGTGCTGCCATTGTGGTCCATTCGTTTCCACACACCGGGAGGTTCAATTCACATGCTGGCAGCATCCCCCATGTGCATCCACGCACTGATCACCTTTTGGCGTGTGAAATTCACGCGCCTCATGTGGCCGCCAACCTTGGCGAGTGTACCACGCCTGACATCTCTTCTCTTCTTCTCACGCCATGTGTAGTTTTTAATAGTCTTATTTTTTATATATTTATTTGATAACATTATTCAATTATTTTCTTTAAGAAGTTTATGGTATTATGGAGGGTGGTAATTAGATAATGGTAGTTATTGAATAATGTGATAGTAAATGGTAGATGAAATAAGTAATGTTGGTAGGTGTATAGTAAAGTGTGAAATAGTATGGGTAGGTGTAATAATAGTAATGGGTAGGTGAAATAGTAAAATGAGGGTAGAATTGTAAATGAAAGGTAGAATAGTATCTTAAAATTTTCCTATAAATAGAGCTTCTCCTTCACAATTTCACCACTCCTCTCCCTTCTCTTCTTATTATATTCTTCCTTCTTCCGCTTTCTACTGGTCTTTCTTCTTTCGGAAGTGTTTTACGAAAAAAGAGAGAAAGGCGAGACAAGTGCAAGAAAGGAAGAACATGAGAGAAAGCGGTCTTAAGAAATTAGTTCAAATAAAGTAGTGGGTGATAGTCAAATTGGACTAGATTCTTTGGAAACTTAAGCCTTGGTCTAAAGGTAAGTACATTCACTACCCTTCTAAAGTTATCATGTCATGCAATTTATGTACAATTGTAAATGTTTATGTATTTTATTTACATATTATAAAGTTATGTGGCATGCATGAAAGATTGAGAAAGATGAATTTCTTTGTGAACATGATGATTATAAAATGATAATAAAACCCTCATACATGTTGCCCTAAGATGCATCAAAAGAAGTACAATGAAAGTATAAGAAATGTTATGAATGTTTATGAAATGAGGGCACATGTATAGAGGAGTATTTTGGCCCAAGAAAGAAAGAATGAGAGGAGTTGATGATACTTGGATGAAGCGAAACCACTAAAGAAGGCTATATAAGTGGTATTCCATCAGCAGACCGTTGAGTGCACCAAGTAAAAGAGTTAATTGGCCGATCGGGCATGGTTGAGGCCACGATTCGATGCCATGGTCACAAGGACCGCAACCCTGTGCATAGGGGTAATAGTGTACATGGGCCTTAAAATGAGAAAATGACAAAATAATTGCATCAATGATTTACTATGGTGATTTACAAAGATGATTTATAATGATGATTTATGACGATGTTTTACAATGATGATTTATGATGACGTTTTACAATGATGATTTATGATGACGTTTTACAATGATGATTTATGATGATGTTTTACAATGATGATTTATGATACAAGAATGATTTATGACGATTATTATTACTAGATGATATATTATTTATTTGTAAAATAGTTTTTAAAACTATTTATGGTTGTGGATTTACTTATGGGCCCCTTTGGACTCATTCAGTTTTATTTCTTGTTTTCAGGTAGAGAGCTTGCTGGAATAGGAGGCCGGAATGGGGGCAGGGATAACTATTAAATTTTCATAGTCTTTTTAAGTTAGTTATTGTAATAAAATAATCTTCCGCAATTGAAGTTTATGTTTTCTAATTTTGCTTGTAATAAAAGCTCTTGATAAATGTTTTATACATTTATCGTACTCTTTGAAAAATCAAGTACTCTGATAGACCTTATGGATCTTTGCAAAGATTTTATTGTAAAAGAAGAAAGGTGACAAACCTAGCCTTAACGGGTTGGGGGTGTTACAATTTTGGTATCAGAGCAAAGGTTATAAGGTTCTGCAGACTTTTCAAAATATATATATACTTATCATTAAATTTGGGGATAATGGGAAGCCACATTCCCAAGTAGAGTATGTATTTAGTAGATGATACATGAACATTTTTCTAATGGTTAATTTTGTTATGATAAAATACAATCAAGTTAGTGTGAGTAGTATAGAGAATTTTAATATTATGGTTAGGTTGATGATGAATATGAAATTTCAAGAATGATAGGCAATTTTTATCTATAGTACCTGCCTATTTGGAATGGCAACAATTTTTGGAGTATTGGTTGGTAAAAATATATTTTGAGATATCTAGAGGATTTAGAGATTACTGATTATGAGTGTTAAAAAAAAAAATCGTATTATGAATTTAGGTGGTGAGATGATTGGCGTAATCAACTTGGTGACAAAGTGATTTTGTGGATTTTAGGTTATGAAGTGAGTTGTGTAAATGACTTGGTGACACAATGATCTAGGGATGTAAGTTGTGAAATGATTCTTGTAAGTAAATTGGTGATATAAGAGTTTAAATAAGTTTTTATCATGGTTAAGGTTTGATTGATAACAATAATGATACAGTGATCTAGATTGTAATATATGGATTGGTGAATAAGGATTTCGTAGTGACATGAAGTGAATACCTAAGTATTGTGTGGATAAACAAAATGAGGGATACCTAGATCTATAAGATATTTTGATAATTTCAATTATGATTTAAGGATTTCGATAATTTGGATGATTGTGAAGACTTTAAGGTATAATTCATGATATCTTGGAGGTGATTCCTAGAATTGAGGTGATAAGTTTCTATACTTGAGCTAAACTATATTGAGGTGGCGTTTCAAGTTTTGAAGATGAATTGGTGTTCCTAGGTTGTGAATATATTTAAATTTTGAGGCGTTAGTAAATACGATATTATGAGCATTTTGTTATATGCCAAGGATCTTAATATGATTTTCTTTCACTAAGTAATAATGATTGATGCTTATCTTTGAGGTAATTTGAAGTATGGAAGAAACAATTGGACAACGGAATATATAGTAATATGATCTAAATCTCCTTACAAAATATATATGTGATGATATTGAGGTATTTTAAAGGATAACATCATGTGTTGATACATGCTTAAATGTCCCATTAAATGATAGGAAATCTATTGATATGGTTGATGTGTTAAACATGTTGTCGTTTAAAAGAAATCATTGCGATGACAAGATGATTATAAGATATTATGAGTACTGAACAAGTACATAATGACTACAGAATGAAATGCTCGAAGTGCAAACTCCTCATGATATTAAGGACATATGTTCATGGCATTTTTAGATATATGATTGTGTACTTTGATGCCTTGTTGAAATGTTATTTATCGATGATTAACATGATGAATAGAGAGTATGCATGAAGTTACTACGATTATGGAATGAATCAAAATCATGAGAATGTTTGGAGATGAAACTCCTTATATATTACAGACCAAAATGTTCATTAATCTGAATAAAAAAAAATGTTTGCATAAGAGTACATAAGGGTGAGCGGATGTGCTATTCCAAAGATTACTTCTGCACAAAGAAAGCTTAGTATGAGTAGAATCATAAATAGTATGCGATAGTGGAGTTATCTAAAGGAAGCACTAGTTCAAATAAAGTACTGGCTAGAGCTTGGGCGGAGAGATGTGATATTTATGAACATCGACTTGGAGTTTTTCGTACTCTCGATGGAGGCTTGGTATCATTCTCCATTTCTTGTATCTTTGGTCCCAAGTTATCGTGATGATAATACCAACTTTTCTGAATATTTTCTGCTTCAATTCCATGTGCTTTTGCTTGTAGTATTTGAGCAATCGTTGTAATACCACAATTTGATTTCTCAAGAACTTCATCTCTTCATTTCGAACAGAAGATGTCGTGCCAAATCGGAGGTTGAAAAGCATCCTTAATATGACGCCAATGAATCGTGTTGACGTCGATATCGGTTATCAATCAACGATTGCTCGGTCACGTGGTAGTATGAAACCTTTAGCTACGCCCGCAGCGGTAGAATCATGTAACGGAGAATCATGAAGTGTGATAGGACGGTTGTCAAAAGTGAGTGATAGGTTAGGGCGTATAGCAGGCACTGCAGGGTGGGCATCATGCACGTCAAGCCGTACACTGGGCATAACATTAGATTGGGCTGTAAGAGCTAAGTTTAAGTCGAGATTAACAGATGGAGATGAGGTTACCATATTCGTAGGGTAAGGAAAATATTTGAGAATACAAAGAGTTGGGAGAGATGAAGTTTTTAGGAACAAGTGTCTTTGAGAGGCGAGCGTCATAAGGAGGATGGATCACTAAGCTTCTTGAAGCGGTAGATTTCTAGCTTTTAAAGGAAAATTTTCACTTCAATTAAAGCTACGGTAAACAACAAACGACAAAAAGACCTCGGGCGACGATTGGTTAGAGTCAAAAGTTTTCGAAATTTTCGGATCTTGTTTCCCTCATAATGACGGCTGACAACACTCTTGACTTTTGCAACGCTCGGTTGTCAAACTTCTGTTCAATCAATGACTTTGAAATCCACATGTGAGCGGTCGAATGAATCATCATGCCAACGCAGCTTTGCCAGCGCTTGTCTATCTCTCCCAAAGCCTGTCCTATAAATTCATGCCTCTTCGTTATTGGACGCAAGCCTTGATCAAAATTTTTTCATGTTTTCACCTTAATATTTTCTCATAACTCAAATTTTCTTCGAGTTTGATCTCACTTATAGAAATGCAGCATCACAAATTGATTCATGAAACCCAACCTTCTATACTTTCTATACTAAACCATTGAAGCAAGATTATCGTTGATCATGTCACGAGGAAGCAAGATTATCATTGATCATGCTTTCCGGACTAATAGCTTTCTCTTTGGCAGCAACCCCACGAGGAGAGAGAGCACTTGGTATGTATGCACCCGAAGTGGTAGGGAGAAGGTGCATACATATCATGTCTTGAGTTGTTCACCATGCACTTATGGTAGCACTCAGAATACTTTTCTCTTCTCTTCCTTCTATTGGCCTTGAAACCTCGAAAAGATTTTATAATCTAAGCGTTTTGGGCCTTCTAGCTTAGAAACTTACCCATGTCGCTTAGATCTTTTATCAATTATCCATTTTGCAACTCATCAAGACGCACATGAGTCCTAATAGTGAATGAGAATCTTACTCTTATAAAATAGTGTATTTTAGATTGTCGGAAATGATCGTTATGAATTTCTTTTGGCAAGTTATGATTAAAGATGTAATGCGAAAAGTTTTCACTAATATCTTGGTACCGACACAAGATTTGAGGCAAGGAAATAAACATGATTGTATATTTAGAGTGAAGTGATTTATGATGTTACTTTTGAGGTATATTGATGTAATGAAATTTTGGTGGAGATATAAATTGTAAGACATTGATGCTATTCACTTTTGCAGATTTACGATGATAATGTAGATAATTAATTAATGCATTTTATTAATATTTTCTATATGATTTGAAATATGGGGTTACTAAAGGAAATATATGCAGAGATGATTTTTTTTCTACACTCTTTGATAAGAACAATTAATTCAGATCAAGGAAACTATTGTGATCTTACAAAGAAGAAGATGATATTTTGATATATGAAATAGTGAGCTGATAATTGTTATCCAGATGTTTAGGACTTATTAAGAAAGTTAAGACATGAGGCGCACAAGGAACAATTTCTGGAAAATATTTGGAGATAAGCTTTCGATAGTAATTGAGGATAAGTAGGATTATCATAAAACTTGAAATATTAGGAATCGTACAACTACATGGAGTTCCTTATCCATTGTGTCGATCGAGATACAAAATTTACCTCAAGTTTTTTATGGAGTTTATAAGAGGCAATGGATATAAGGTTAACTTTCAACACACCACTTCATCCTCAAACTGACAGTCAAATGGAACAAATTATTCAAACTTTGGAAGACATGCTGCGATTGTTTGTCTTGGATTTTAAAGGAAGCTAAATCCAATATCTTCCGTTGATAGAATTTTCTTATAACAATAATTAGTATGCGAGTCTCTTCAGATTCAACCCAATATGACATATGAGGAGACACCAATGAGAATCTTAGATAGAAAGGATCAAGTCCTTAAAAACAAGAGTATCTCATTGGTGAAAGTTTTATGGAACAATCACTCAGTAGAAGAGGTTTCATGGGAACTGGAAGGAAGCATGCGTAACAAATACCCCCATCTATTTGTGTAAGTTTATGATAGAAGTTTATTTATGGTTGTAGTATATATGATAACGTAGTATGAAGAATTATATTTCTTATTATGTGATAATGCATGCAAAGGTATAAAGGGTGCAACCATATTGCATAGGGAATATACAAATAATGCTTAAGAGATTATGTTGAACAACATTATTTTCTTAAGGTATATGGGCTATGATGAATAATTGATATCTATTATAGAATCTGAATTCAAGGATGAGTTATAATTGAAACTTTAAATTTCGAGGAAATTCAATAAGGAGGAAGATTGTAGCGCCCCAGATTTTAATAGTCTTATTTTTATATATTTATTTGATAACATTATTCAATTATTTTCTTTAAGGAGTTTATGGTATTATGGAGGGTGGTAATTAGATAATGGTAGTTATTGAATAATGTGATAGTAAATGGTAGATGAAATAGTAATGTTGGTAGGTGTATGGGTAGGTGTAATAGTATGGATAGGTGTATGGGTAGGTGTAATAGTAGGTAGGTGTAATAGTATGGGTAGGTGAAATAGTAAAATGAGGGTAGAATTGTAAATGAAAGGTAGAATAGTATCTTAAAATTTTCCTATAAATAGAGCTTCTCCTTCACAAATTTCACCACTCCTCTCTCCTTCTCTTCTTATTATATTCTTCCTTCTTCCGCTTTCTCTCTTTCTTCTTTCGGAAGTGTTTACGAAAAAGAAAGAGAAAGGGGAAGATAAGCTGCAAGAAAGGAAGAACATAAGAGAAAGCGGTCTTAAGAAATTAGTTCAAATAAAGTAGTGGGTGATAGTCAAATTGGAGCAGCTAGATTCTTTTAAACTTAAGCCTTGGTCTAAAGGTAAGTACATTCACTACCCTTCTAAAGTTATCATGTCATGCAATTTATGTACAATTGTAAATGTTTATGTATTTTTATTTACATATTATAAAGTTATGTGGCATGCATGAAAGATTGAGAAAGATGAATTTCTTTGTGAACATGATGATTATAAAATGATAATAAAACCCTCATACATGTTGCCCTAAGATGCATCAAAAGAAGTACAATGAAAGTATAAGAAATGTTATGAATGTTTATGAAATGAGGGCACATGTATAGAGGAGTATTTTGGCCCCAAGAAAGAAAGAATGAGAGAGGTTCGATGCGATACTGGATGGAGGCGAAACCACTAAGAAGGCTATATAGAAAGTGGTATTCCATCAACAGACCGTTGAGTGCACCAAGTAAAAGAGTTAATTGATGTCGGGCATGGCTGAGGCCACGATTCAGTGCCATGGTCACAGGACCCGCAACCCTCGTGCACGGGGTAATAGTGTACATAGGCCATAAAATGAGAAAACAACAAAGATAATTGCATCAATGATTTACTATGATGATTTACATGATTTTACATGATGATGATGATTTACAATGATGATGATTTATGATGATGTTTTACAATGATGATTTATGACGATGTTTTACAAGAATGATTTATGATTATTATTATTACTAGATGATATATTATTTATTTACGAAAATAGTTTTCAAAATGAGAACAAGGAGTAAAACTATTTATGGTTGTGGATTTACTTGGGGCCCCTTTGGCTCATTCAGCTTTTATTTTTGTTTTCGTGTAGAGAGCTTATCGAATAGAGGCCGGAATGGGGTGGATAACTATTAAATTTTCATAGTCTTTTTAAGTTATTGTAATAAAATAATCTTCCGCAATTGAAGTTTATGTTTTTCTAATTTTGCTTGTAATAAAAGCTCTTGATAAATGTTTTATACATTTATCGTACTCTTTGAAAAAATCAAGTACTCTGATAGACCTTATGGATCTTTGCAAAGATTTTATTGTAAAAGAAGGAAGGTGACAAACCTAGCCTTAACGGGTTGGGGGTGTTACAACGTGTCCTTCAGACAACCTGCCACATCAGCCCTAGCTCCTCAGCCACATGTCAGCTCCTGAAAAGACCAAAAAAAAAAATCAAAATTACCAAATCCAATCATTTTCGACCCAATCTAACGGATTAGAACCAGATCATCTCATTGAGTCAAACCTTTTTCAATCGGTCCATGAGTTTTTGGTCTTTTAGGCCCATTCAAACTGTTCAACTCGTCTTTTCAGATCCAAATCAGCCCTAGCCATGTTAGCAGGCGCTCCAACCCGGTCCAAAACCGGTTTCTAAACTAAGTCATCGAGTTCAAATCGGATCTATCCAAGGCTTCCAAAACCATTTTCTAAGTCGGGTTTTAAATCAGTCCAAACCGGTTTCCATTTTGGTTTAAAACCGATCCAAAACCATTGACCTAGTCTAGTGGGTTAGACCTAGATCCACCGATCTGGCAATCCAATCCATCAACTCGACCAAGTAGGTCTCATTTCGGTTCGATTTCATTACCCGAAGCGGCCTAATATTTGTTCCAAGCCAGTCCAATGCAATTAACCTGGTTCAATCGGTTAGACTCAACTCACTCAAATTTGAAACAAATTGGATCCTACCCAGTTTAGCCGAATATACCAACCAGGTCAATTCTTACAATCCGATCCAAATAGTCAACCCAATTGAGTGGGTTAGACTCGGGTCATATCATTGTGGGTCAACCATTTAAAATGATCCATGGGTTATTGCCAAAATATTGGCCCATTTAACCTGCCCAATACAAGTCTCAAGTCCAAATATGTTGAGTCCATTAGCCACCTCCAGCCTTCAACTACCACTGCCAGCCGCCGTCCACCGCCTTCGACAGCCCACTTTGGCCCTCCTCCAGCAACTTTTCCAATGAACTTTATAAAAAAAAAACAAAACCATTTCTTTTTCCCAGACCTGGAGTTTGAGGAGGGATATTTGGATTATTTGTGAAAAGAACCGGATCCAAGATCTTTCGACCCTACGGGTTAAAACCAGGTTCTACCGCTTGCTGCTCCGCCGCCAACCACCGTCCACCACCTCCGGCTGCCCAACTCCAGCCACCAAAAAAAATCATAATTTCCCTTTCTTTTTCCCAAACTCAATTTTGCACATTAAGTTTGAGGGGGATGTTAGAATATTTGATATTATTCTAGGTTAATTATGTTTTCTTATATATTCTAAGTTTAGTTTAGGTTACTTGTTTATCACTCATAGCCTCTCTATTTATTGAGGCCTTTGTATTCATAACATATGTTACTCAATACAATGTAATCCTTACTTATGCTTCCGCTCTCTCTCTTTCTTTGCTCTATTTCATTCTTCAGCTTTATAATATATTCAACATGGTATCAGAGCCTAACCCAATTGGCTGTGGCCCACTGTCTCCCATTTTGTTGCACGTGTTAGCTTGGATGTCCTCCCATTTTGTTGCACGTGTTGGAAGTCTCACATTGCTTGGGTATTAAGTAGACGGGCCATTTATAAGGGTGAGAGAAAACCTCAACTCTTGAGCTAGCTTTTGGGTTGAGTTAGGCCCAAACCCATTTCTAACAGCCCGAAACATCAAAATTCACAATATTGCTTTGTTTGGAGAATATTGATGAAGGCGATTATTCGATAGAATTTTACCATGAAGGCGATTATTCGATAGATATAGTTGATGAAGGTTCTCAATCATCCCAAGACAAGAGGGAATAACGCCTTCTAATCTATTATTCCACAAATCCAAAAATCTCAGATGTTTTAATCGCTTCAGTTTGCAAAAAGCTGCAGCAAAGTTACTATGAAAAATGAGTTCCAATGTAGTGATTTGTGTGTACATATATGCTTAGAAGGCATAGAATTGAAGTAAAAATAAAAATGGTAAGAGCGACTAGTGAATAAATACTTTTTCCAAAGAGAATTCATCTAACTATTTTTTATTGTGGGAAAAGTACACTTTATTCCCCGAAATTATCCACTCATTTACACTTTTAACCAAAATGTTTAAAAAGTGACACTTTATCACCCCAATGTATTTGATGTTGACACTTGACCCCTATAAAGTGCACTTTACCCAGGGAAGTACTTTGAGTTGACACTTTATCCCCCTGAAATAACTAAGTTTTGAGGGGGGGTAAAGTGTTAATTTAAAGTACTTTAGTGGGTAAAGTGTCAATGCCAGATATTTTGGGAGTAAAATGTCACTTTTTAAATATTGGAGTTAAAAGTACAAATGAGTGGATAATTTATAAGGATAAAGTGTATTTCACCTTTTATTGCCCAAGTATAAGATGCAAACACAACAAGAGGAAAATAATGAAATAGTGAACAACTACTGGTTTAACCTTGCTCTATAGGTTAAAGAAGTCAAATTTGAGCATTATGTGAACTTGTGTGTTTAGTGAGAATATTGGTGAAAGAAAATCAAACATGTATAAGAGATTATGAAGTTGCTAATACTAGACCAGCTGGAACTCCGAATGTAGGATTCTCTGCAAGATCTCAAGGTATAAGAGTTAAAATGATTGACTATTAAATGAAGCCTAATTTATAGTGATCGACCAGAATCATTCTATTATTACTTATCAGTTGGAATTTCAAAAAAAAAAAAAAAAGAGAGGAAGAAATCACTTATAAGTCAAGTAAGAGTTCTCACGTTGAGGGCTTCCTCCAATCTTCATGTTATCAAGCATTAGAAGCTCGAGATCATCAAATAAGGCGAACAAGGTAGCATTTGGATACCTTGTATTTGATGGTGCCAACTCATTTGAATCCCCCAGACGTATAGTGCTAACTCCCCCATTTCTACCAAAACAGTAGATTCCACCCGCCTCACAACAATCCCTTCCGTCCCAGCCCCCAAAGGCAAATCCATTTGAGGAGTTTCTGACCTCCATGAGAGCTCTCCTCTGTTCTTTGCTGCATCCATTACCAAAAGCCAAAGGGGAAAATAAAGTGATGGGCATAATAACCCAAAGCAAAATGACGCTAAAATCAAGAGAAGTCTTCATTAGTGGAGTAAATGGTTGTGCTTGCGTCTTTATGATCATTAATTACCGCCTTTATATATAATGTGCATAAAGGAGGACTGGAAAATTCATTGCTGGGAAGTCTTGAATAATCTACACGTTTTTTGGAAATAGCTTGGAAATTACAGGCCTGCTTTAAAAGCAATGCAAATGCAATGGAAGACGAAGGAATATGTCTAATCAATCTGTGTCAGTTCCTGTTTAATTTGGCAACAGACAAGCAACTCTGTTTTTTCCAAACCAGGAAGCACGCCAAGCTCTGGTCCAAACTAGTTCAGACATAGAGTTGTGGAAAATGGGAGAAAGAGGAAACCCACTACCTAGCAATAATTGTTAGAATTTATTTATTTATTTTTACGGCTGGAATTATGGCCAATCAGACTTCCAATGCGTAAGGATAGCTTGCTCTTAAAGTCTCTTGGTCTTAAAGTTTTAATTTCCAATTCAATATCCCTTGGTGTTAAAGTTACCAAGTCATACAATCGACTTTTTGCTGTGAAATAGTTTGAGGCAGTAGAGTTTGGAGTGCTCTTCTTACAAAATGTAATATTAAAGATATCAAACACTTTCAAACTTTCTATCCCACACATTCTAAGGAGTAAGTGACCTTCAAATCGATTTCCACTTAAAAGAACTGCCACCAAGTGAGAATGATCATTTAACCACTTTGAAATATTACGAGACAAGTGATTATTTTGAATATTTATGATTACCAACTTGGGACTATTTAATATCGTCTGTATTGGAAATATAACGACAAATTTTTGGTGAGTGTTTCGTTTGTTCTTCAATTCCCGCACTATGACATTTAAATATATAAATAAATATATAATATATGAACTACGTGCTTCATGGTTTGGAAAAAAACTCGGAGACTTTGCTTGTGAGTGGGTCTATGCCATCACCTTCTAGTGGAGATGACACTTATTATTTGACCAGACAATGCATCCCAGAGGTAAATAAAAAATATATTTTCTAACAATATGAAACTATTGGAAGATACAAAATTCAAGAGTAGCACACAGCTTTTTATTTATTGAAAATTAGGTTTTATGTATGTGGAGCAATTTTCAATTTTACGAAAAAGCCTCCGATGTACGCTCCATATGGTGGATCATTGTATGCTTTCTTGCGGATTTGGCCTTTTTTAGTGGGCCTGATTTAGCCTATTAGTTGATAGGGCTATAGAATGCAAATGATGACAAAAACAATGAACAAGCACACTAGAATTAGAGTGGTTCGGCCCAAATGAGCCTACGTCCATTGTAAGAATTGTTATGATCTTATTCAAAGTATTGACACGAGTGCATATAAAACTCTCTTAATTCACTTCCTTCTTTTTTCCTCTAATGGTTGTCTTCTCGTTTTTTGGCCGTCCTTTCACTACAAAAAAACCGTCATTATTGTTTAGTGAAATTTGCCATGTCACTAAATGGTGACGTGTAAAAATATAACATGTTACTAATTATTTTAGTAACATATTAAATTTAACACATCACCATTTGGTGATGTGCCAATTTGGCACGTTACCACCTCTTTTTGTTTTTTGAGAAATGCTTCTTTGCAAGCAAATCTCCATATTTTCCTCATCAATGCTAAGGTGGCAAGTCCACTTGTAATTATTTTATTATTTTTTTAAATAAAAATAAAAATAAAGAAAAGTTAAAAAAAAAAAAAAAAAAACTTAAAAAATATAAGGGGTGGCCGGATCCACCCCTTGGCCCTTGGGGGTGGATCGGCCACCCCAAAGGGCCAAAAAGAATTATTATTTTTTTTTTTTAAAAAAAAAGGGTTTGGCCACCGGGGTGGCGAAGCCACCAGGCCGTCTGGGGTGGCCACGCCACTAATGGCCTGGGAGTGGATTGGCCACCCCCAAGGGCCAAACCCATTTTTTTTTTAAAAAAAAAATTTAATTCTTTTTGGCCCTTTGGGGTTGCCGATCCACCTCCAAGGACGAAGCCATCCCTTATATTTTTTAAGGGGTTTTTTTTAACTTTTCTTTATTTTTATTTTGATTTAAATTTATTTAAAAAAGATAATAAAATATTAGTAAGTGGGCTGTCACCTTAACAATTATGAAGAAAAAATGGACTTTTGATTGCATTAGAGCATCTATAGCAATTTCTTTAAATTTTTCTCTTCAAAATAACCAAAAATACACTTTTTATTTTAATTTACCTTTTTATAGCACATTTTTCAACCTCTCTACTTTAACAATTCTCTATCACTATTTCATTAAAATATTATTTTTCAAAAACTTAGAAATCAATTTTTTACTCTTAAAAAAATCCCATGTGACTGCGTTTTAAGAAAAGTTGGAACCCAAACAGAATTTTATAACCAGAATTTTACAACCTTCGAACCATTTCTTCCTCTGCGACTCCATAGAATTTTCCCCACCATCAGACTCGGACTATCCGGAGAACCCATCAAGAGTTGAATCCAACCCATTCCTTTTTCTGGCAGCTCCGATTAGTTCTCAATTGCCGGAATCCCCTGCAAGTCTCGTGCGGATGCGCCTGAGGAAAAAGTGTACTTCGACTCTGACGGTGATGGCGCTGGAAGGAAGTCGGATGCTTCGATTCCGCCTTACCGCCTTCAACTCCGACGGTGATGGCGCGACCCTACCCCTTGCCGCCTTCGGTTCTGCAGTCTTCGACGGTGATGACGTTGAGAGAGGAAGAAAAAAAAAACAGAGGCTGCGGAAAGAAAAAAGGAGAGAGAAAAAGAAAAAAAAAAAGTTGGAAAGAGAAAATATAATTGTTTAAAGAGTAGAGAGGGAATAGTAATTTATCTGATATTAACTTTTGTTAAAATGAAGAGTTAAAAGTGGGGTTTTTAACCATTTTTGTTAAATTAGCTCTTCAAACTAACCAAAAAATAGATTTGAAAAGCCTGCAGTAAGTGCTCTTATAGCAAAACCCTTTTTTTGTAAGTTTCTCATGTTTTTGCCACGTCACCAAATGCCCGTCAGCACGATCGAACCGACTCAGCTTCCTCCAATTTTCCTTTCTCTCTCTCTCTTTGCCAACCTTCTTCGGAGCCACGATTCGAATTTCAAATATTTTCAGAACTTTATTTGTATATTTATCGTTGCTCTTCTCTCTATTCCCATTTTCCAGTCAGAGAGAGGCTAGCAAAGGGCTGATACCTTGATCGGACGGTTGAGAATGGAGATGGACGAGAGATCTCCCGGCGATGTCCGTTTGCCACCGCCGCCGAGAAAAAAGCGGTAAGTGGAAGGATTCGGGACCCACCGTAGAACAGGTATTTCCAACCGCCTGATCTAGACGCTCTGTTCACTGTGTTTGCTTCCTAGAAGACAAGTCTGGGCTTAGCCGAAGAGGGTATTTGATTACGTATATACATGTAGGATTTGTTAGGACATGAAATTCGTTGTTTTGTTGCAAATTGTTTTCTCAGATTGTTTCACTAAATGATTAACTCGTTTCTTTTCCATGGTAAATGCTATGCGATTTTATGTTTTTCCGTGTTTATTCCCTTTGTTTGCTGCGAATTTTGAGCGATTTTTTTGTTTGGGGTTTTTGGAGAAGAAGCAGGGAGGGGGGGATTAAGGTCATTGACATCATGCATGTCTCTTGGTTGGTCTTGAGCGATTTCTGGCGATTTAGAGAAAATAAGTTGGTCTTAGTTTGTTGTTTGTATAGAGAATTTTGGGTATTTTGTTGACCATTTGTTCTCGATTGGGAAATAAGCTCCTTGAATCAATTTGATGCCCCTTGAGAATTTTTTCCTGGGCTCTCTCTCTCTCATATGAACCAAACTTGCTCTGATTGATTTTTGTAATTGCAAGTTCATGTATTCTATAGCTTTTCATGTATTTTATAGTGTGGTGGAATGCGGAGGAATGTGTTGTAATGGGGTGTAAGTTAACAACAGTTCTGCACCAATGCATAATACTGGAGATGTTTCTTTGGTCAAATTCTTAATGCCTTCTAGATTGCAATTTGTTTAGGTTAACCTAATGTTATCTAGGTCCAACTGGAGCCTATTGTCCTGCAAATTAGATTTTGACATAGGGTTCTATGACGGAATCTTAATCTGAATTTGGTTTGAGTTGGTTAGGTACTTTGGTTTAGATATGGGACAACGAGCCAACTATGATTCAACCTTTTGTGCATACTTTTATCATGTAGAAATAGAGTGGGTTCTTTTGACATGTGATGCTGACTTTCAAGAGTGCATAGACATATACAGAGCATCTCAAAGCCACACAATCAGGCTCTGCCTTCAGCATGCTTCTAATCCAAGTCTTGGGAGTCCCTTTGGTAGCAGTGGGTTGTCGTAATTTTAGCTTCATGCTTTTTAGGCTCAGAAGTATATAAGCGGTTATTTTATTTCATAGATTCTGCTGCTTTGAGTTGTTAGAGCAGCTGCTGGAGACTCTGTTGATGATGATTACCAAACATTAATTTTCACTTCCCACTTCTATGTTTAGCTTTCAAAGCCTTTGGATCTAATTCTGAAGACCCATGGGTATTCTACGGCCAATAAATGAATTTTCGTTTTTTTTTAAATTATTATTTTAACTTTAGTAATATGTCAAGTTTAACACGTCACCGTGTCAAAAATTGACACGTTACTATTTGGTAACGTGTCAGAAATTGATACGTTACTAAAGTCCCATTACTAACTTCTACTTTGCTAACCCGTCACATACATTACTATTGACACATTACCATCCGTTAGTAACGTGTCAATAGTCTTGACATGTCACTAACGGTCCGTTACAAAGAAAATATTTTTTGTAGTGTTTCTTCCTTCTTCTTTCTCCTTTTTAAAGGCTTCTTAACTGTGCCCGGTTGTATCCTTAATTTCCAGCTCCTTGTCCACTCACTTTATTTATTTAATGGTTAATATGACTATGTCTAAGATTAATAAACTAAGCCTAGGGTTAAATGGAATAAAGGGAAAGAATAAGTGGGAGGTGACACGCATGCTGCCTAGGCCGGTGCTTTTACACCGGTCCAATGTATATAATTAATATTTCCTTGATGGTCCCTTCTATTCTCTTGTTGGATTCTTTTCCAGCTGTTGAATCTATCCTAGATTTCCATACAATAATATTTAAGTGTTAGTTACTTAAAACATGCCACATCAACCGGTGTAAAGTTGATGTAAAAATCTAATGTAAAGTGTAGCATTACTCTCGAAGCAAACACATCAACACAAAAATCATGTGACAAATTATTGAACAAATAATTTCAAATTATAAATGAGATAATCAACTCCTAAATCGTTTTTGAACAAACTACTTTTCACAAAACAGAGTATTGCGTAATATGGAAATGCAAGCAATCTTAGAGAGAACTATGGAAGCTTTTAGAGAGAAAACTGAAGAAGCTTCAGATCATTTGCATTAATGAATAATATTACGTAAGATCAGATTTATACGCTCATATACAAAGGAATCATCTAATGTTTTAGTCAACGAATTATCTAACTAAACAACTGTATAACAGTTCTAAACCTCTTAACAAACTTGCTTAACAAACTTAATTACAGCTCATTATATACATGTTAAATGCTCTCAACAAACTCACTTCCAGCTCATTGTACACGTGTTGCTCAACTAATTCGCTAACTTGTAATACCCCCTTCAAGATGAAGCATATATGTTCGAAGATTCATCTTGGAAGTAATAGCAGAAAAGGAACAGAGCCAAGAGGCTTAGTAAATATGTCCGCTAGTTGGTGTTCGATTTTACATGAAAAGTAACAGCCCTTGTTGAATCTGCCACTAACCAAATGAACCAATATCAATGTGTTTAGTACGCTCATGAAACACTGGATTTGCAGCAATATGTAGAGCAGCCTTAGAATCACAAAACAACAAGGCGAGTGAAAATGAAATCTGCAAATCACTAAGCAAGGATTTAATCCACATGATTTCACAAAGATGCAACCGCCATGGCCCTATACTCGCTTCACCGAGGAACGAGATATGGTCTGCGCTTGGATTTCCAGGAAATCAAAGAGTCTCCAAGAAATAAACAAAATCCAAAGTGAGACTTCCTTGTGTCGGACAAGCAGCCCAATCAAGATCACAAAAGCCTTGAGCTTAAAATCGATGAAGGAAGAACAACCCTTGACTTGGAGCAGACTTTGATGTAATGGAGAACTTTAGTTGCAGCATCTAAATGAGGTTGGCGAGGTTGAGACATAAATTGACTCAAAACTTGGATGGAATAAACCAAGTCAGCCGAGTAATAGTAAGATACAATAGCCGCCAATCAATCTCCTGTATGAAGTAGGATCATCTAATAACAAGCCCTCATGCTTAGAAAGTCTAAGGTTAGAATCCATAGGAACTTCGATGGTTTGCAAGCAAGCAAACCAGAATCATCTAGGATATCAAGAGCATACTTTCGTTGGCAAACAGAAATACCAGAGGACTTCCTAGCAATTTCTAAACCCAAGAAGTACTTCAAATCACCTAAGTCCTTGAGTTTAAATTGCTGATTGAGAAGTTGTGTGAAAACAGAAATTGCCTTAGCATCATTCCCAGCCGTAACAATGTCATCTACATAAACCAACAAGGCAATGAATGATGATCCATCTAATCTAGTAAACAGACTGTAATCACTCTTGGATTGAATGAAACCAAGCTTAATTAGAGTGTTAGAAAACTTGGCAAACCAACTCTTGCCCGCTTCAATCCATAAAGGATTTTGTTAACTTGCATACTTGGGACCCCTTTAGCACCAAAACCAGGAGGTAATTCCATGTACACCTCCTCATCTAACTCCCCATGAAGAAAGGCATTATTTACATCCAACTGATGTAAATGCCAATTTAGTCACAGCAACGCCAACAAACATCTCACAGGGTTAACTTGGCTACCGGAGAAAAGTCTCATAGTAGTCAAGCCCTTCACTTTGTGTGTAACCCTTTGCAACCAACCGGCTTTATATCTCTCAAGGAACCATCAGCCTTAAGCTTCACCTTATATACCCATTTACATCCAATAGCCTTCTTATCGTGGTAAAGAAGTAAGCGCCAAGTCTTATTGAGCTCAAGTGCATCTATCTCGATTTCATAGCATCACACCAATGAGGAATCTTAACAATTGATGATAGAATCGAGGTTCATAAATGTGAGGAAACCTGAAAGACTAAATGATTTTTGAGTAGGAGAAAGTTTATCATAAGATAGAAAAGATGATAAACCAAAAGAGTTACCTGATGTGAAAGCTTCTATCATGGACTTGGATGAAGATTGAGCTGGTAAAGAGGCAGCAGCCAGTTGACGATGATATTCCTGTAAATAACTTGGTTGGACCCTTGTTCTAGTGGACCTCTGAAGTGACCTAGGAGGAGCAGATGGTATGGACAATGTACTATCATCATGTGATGAAGGAGAAAATGAAGTGGAAGTAGATTGGTGGAGAAGTTGGATGTGATGTTAAAAGAATTGTCTATAGAATGAATAAAAGTAGGAATGACATTAATTTGAACATGAGGACTTTGAAGAAAATGTAGATGAAGAATAAGGAAATATGTCCTCATGAAAAATAACATCACGAGAAATGAAAACGATTGAGAGAAGTGTCATACAACTGTGCCTTTGACACCATAAGGATAGCCAAGAAAAATACAAGCGAGCCCTAGGATCAAACTTAGATCTATCCCTAGAAATTGTAGAAGCATAACAAAGGCAACCAAAAACTCTTAGATGAGTGTCTTGAGGAATGGCGAGTATAGAGACTAAAAGGGTTTTGTTGGATAGAATTGGAGTAGGAATACGATTTATAAGATATGCAGCAGATTCACCCCAAAATGTAAAGGTAAGTTGGCCTGAAATCTAAGGGCACGAGCAACATTTAAAAGGTGTTGGTGTTTTCTTTACCTCTTGCATTCTGTTGAGGTGTTTCAACACATGTGAGTTGATGGATAACACCCTTTGAAGAAAAAATCAGGCATGTTAAACTCACTTCCATTATCGGTTCTTAAACATTTGATTTTCAGATTGAATTGAGTTTCAACTAGGTGAAAGAAGGACTTGAAGTAATCGTGTTTGAGATTTATTTTGCATCAAGAACACCCAAGTAAACCTACTGTAATCATCAACGATTGTCGAAAAAATTTAGAGTTATTTGATGAAGGAGTAGAGAAGGGACCCCATATATCACAATGAATAAGATCAAAGATATGAGTTGAGTAAGTAATGCTAGTTGGAAAAGAAATTTTGTGCTGTTTAGCTAAAGGACATACAGAACAAGCTTTATTTGATTCTGCAGAAAATTCAGGAATTACATGATGAAGCAAATGCAGTCTTGAGTCGGACAAATGACCCAATCTAGAGTGCCAAATATTGGCGAAACTTTTACAGCAGCAACTGAATTTAAATTGCAAACAGATTTGAAAAGCAGGAATGGAAACAGGTTTTATTTGAGCGAAATTGAAACCTAAACAGAACACTTGAAACATTGAGACCTTCCAAGTTATGCAAGATCAAATGATACAAGCCATCAACCTCTTTACCCTGTCCAATCGTCTTCCACTGACAGTTCTTTGAATAAAGCGAGATTGAGACAGAAAATGAAGCAACAGTTAAAGCATTTGACCAATTCTTGGAAATCAAGTTGAAAGAGAAAGAAGGAACACATAGGACATTTGTTAGAGTCAAAGTTGCGAAATCTTAACACCTAATATGTGTAACATCAGCAGAATTACCATTTGGTAATCGACTTTCTTAGAAACAATTGAGGTAATTGTAGTGAGAAAAGAAAAGAACAAACAATATGATCTGTTGCACCCGTGTCAATGATCCACGGATACTTAGCTGCATTTTTTAATAGCTAATTGAAAAGAGAACTTGAAGAAAAAACAGAATGTTTATCTTCTAGAGTAGGTGTATTAAGATTGAAAATAGGAAGAATGAGAATTATAACCTGCCATCCGAGAGAACAAATGATCCTCAGTTATCATTGCTATGATCGAGCATATGAAACATCATCAGCAGCTTTAGTCTTGAGCAAATTTAGTATCTGCTGGCATTGTTCAAGTGATGGTTGAAAGTCATGGCATAGAAGAATCGAAACCTGATTTGCTGATGGAACATACTTCCTTTCGTGGACTTGTACCGGAGGATATCCATGCAAATTATAACATCTCTCAACTGTGGTGACCAAGAAGACCACTGAGTGCAAAGAGGCGCGCCCTTGCGAGGATACCGTGTCTTTGAACCTTGATATCGTGATGAAGAAGGTGGAGCTGAACCTTGATATCGTGATGAAGAAGGTGGAACATACTTAGTTGCCATTGCAGCTGGAGTATGATTCAAAGGAGCAAAGAAAGTGGAAGTTATCTCTCTTTGGCGCTCTTCTTGCACAACCATGGAGAAAACCTTATTAATGGCTGGTAGAGGATCCATGAGCAAAATCTGACCTCGGACGTGGGAGAAGGACTCATTGAGTCCCATCAAGAATTGAAACACATACTCACGATGTTGATATTCAAGAAGAGTTCGTGAAGTACCACATGAACACAAAGGCAAGGGGCGATAATTGTTCAATTCATCCCAATAACCTTTGAGAGAGGTGAAATATGAACTCACTGAGTTATTGCTCTGAGAGAGAGCAGAGATAGCTTTCTGCAGCTGAAAAATCCGAGGTCCATTGGACTGTGAAAAACGCTCCTTGATGTCATTCCACATCTCTTGAGCGCACTCGTAAATGATGCCGGAGGATATCTCTTGAGAGACAGAATTGAGAATCCACGAGCACCATGTTGTTGCACCTATCCCATGCAAAATGTTCAGAGTCTCCACAGCAGGTTTCTCCAAAGTGCCATCAATAAAACCAAGTTTGTTTTTGGCGAGAAAGTGCCATGGACATAGATCTCTTCCAGTATGATAGTTGTTTCCAACCAAAGGTTGTGAAACAAGCAAGTCCTGGACTATCTCCATGATGAAGATAGAAAGGACTGGAAAACTCTACACAGGTGAAGGCGTAGAGTTTGGTGGAATAATATCCACATGATTAACACCATCAACGAGGCATTAAGAATGGAAGGCATTGTTCAAAGAACAAGATTGAATGAAAATAGAAGGAAGAAGTAATAGAAAAGGAAAAGAAACGAAGAGCAGAGGAAAGAATTAAGCGGAAACAAAAGAAGAACAAGTAAGAACGAAGATGAATAAGACTGCTCGATACCATTTCACAAAAAACAGAGTATTATGTAATATGGAAATGCAAGCAATCTTAGAGAGAACTATGGAAGCTTTTAGAGAGAAAAGCGAAGAAGCTTCAGATCATTTGCATTAATGAATAATATTACAGAAGATCAGTATTTATACTGCTCATATACAAAGGAATCATCTAACAGTTTTAGTCAACGAATTATCTAACTAAACAACTGTATAACAGTTCTAAACCTCTTAACAAACTTGCTTAACAAACTTAATTACAGCTCATTATATACATGTTAAATGCTCTCTCAACAAACTCACTTCCAGCTCATTGTACACGTGTTGCTCAACTAATTCTGCTAACTTGTAATACTGCTCCCATCTGAAATGGCGTAATTATTGTTAGAGAATCTCAAAGTTGTCCCAAATACTAGTGTCTCTTTAAGTTTCTTCATTCATTTATTTGTTTCATAACTCATGCATATGTAATTTGTTTATAAATAAGATCGAATCTCACACTCGGTTCTTGGTTAAGAAGAATAACCAAAACAGCTTCTCAAATATTTTCTATTATGATCTGTGTCATGTAAGTAATACATGGATAATTTTATTTTTCATTTCTATTTCTTTTTTTTTTTTTATTATGCTTTTTTGAACTATTTTTGTGTGTGTTTCCATATCCTTCAGTTGTTAACTTTCATATATTCATTTGTAAACGGTTGAGTTAGTTCCAGACAAGCTTTAATTTGGATGTATTGTGTCTGGAGATATATAGTAAAGTATTAACTAATTCTGTGATGACAACAGTAATTCTTCAATGGGCAACAATTCCTACCAAAATCCAAACTAAGCTAATTCGATTTCAAATGCTTTAAGATGTGTCATGTATCAAAGGACATACAACTTAGAAGGACTTCCTAATGAAATTTCAGCTAATAATGAAATGCTAGAACTCTTGCAACTTGTAAGCAACTTCTATTTCCAAGTGTAAGTTAGAAGCACTCTTTCATACAGCATTTTTATTGAAGATAAGCATTACTCTAGAGTACAACTATGTTTTCTACTTCTACTACAAAGTTGGTTGTGGATCACCAATACTTGGAGAGCATTTCAGAACATGATTCAATGTATCTATCCACAGTTCTAAAATAGATATGCCTACATTTCTTGTTAATGATTAGGATCCCAAAGAAAACCCAAAATCCAAATGCATAAGAGACAGCAACAAATGCATAGAAGAATGAGGACTATCAAGTATTCTAGCCTCCTCCCTTTCATCCTCCTGTTCAGGTTCAAGCTTGTTTGTGGTTGAACAGTTTCTTGGTAGAGGGACTCCACAGAGATCTAGATTTTTATCGTAGGATTGCGTCCGAAAAGTTGAGAACTGCCGCTCAAATGGTATTCTTCTGAAAGATTTTATTTGCAACACTAAACGTAGACAAAGAAGTGAGTCCAACCAATTCATAAGGGATCTCCCCACACAACTTATTGTAGGAAAGATCCAAGCTTTCCACATTTTTCAAGTTTTGAAAAGAATTTGGAGTGGGACCAGTTAGAAAATTATTCGACAAGTTCAAGGACTGAAGCTTTATCAATTCTCCCATTTCATAAGGAATGCTCCATGTCAATTGGTTAGATGACATGCTAATTATAGTCATCAACGAGTGAGATACCTTGAAAAGTATATACCTCATATTTTATGTGCAATGACGTTTTAATTTCCAATTTAATGTCTCTATTTTCACTTGGATTTACCAAGTCATGTAGTCGACTCTTTGCAGTGTAATAGTTCGAGTTAGTAGAGTTTGGAGAACTTCTTCCAAAATGTAACATTACCAAGGCATGAGGGAATACCTCCAGAAATAAGATTATCAGCAATATCAAAAGCTTGCAAACTTTCCATTCCACACATTCTTTGGACTAGATGACTTTCAAATCGATTTCCACTTAAAAGAACAGCCACCAAGCGAGGATGATCATATAACCACTTTGAAATATTACCAGACAAGTGATTACTTTGAATGTCTAGGATCATCAAATAGGGATTGTTTGATGTCGTGGGTGAGATCATTCCTTCAAACTGATTGCCACTGAGTTGTAAGCTTTCCAACTTTGTCATGTTGGAGTCCCTTGGGAGCATTTCTCCTTTCAATTTATTGTTTGATAGATTTAGATATACCAGTTTGGTTCCATTTCTAGTCAAACCTTGCGGTATTGTCCTTGAGAGCATGTTATTAGAAATATCTAATATTCCCAAAGACAAATTACCAAAAGACCATGGAATTATGTCCTCTAATGCATTTGACGACAAGTTGACATGACATGAGTGTGGAAGAAGATGTCCAATATTTTCAGGAAGAGAACCCGTGACATTATTGTTTGATATGTCAAAGGAAGTAAGCGATGAAGTTTGATTAGCAAAGCAACCAAGAAAAAGAAAACCATCAATTTTGTTACTTCTTAAGGATAAATTTATGATACTCGTGTTGAATAGCAGCTAACAGGGTACGCTTCCCTCTATTAAGTTGTGAGACAAGTCTAGCCGCTCCAAAACAACTTGGGATGAGATGAAGCTTGGGGAAACGTGACCATTTTTTTTTGTTGAGGCTACAATTCGCCAAGTTCAAATATAATAGTTGAAAGGTTGTAACCCATGAGGGAGACTCGGTTTTAATTTCCAAATCTTTGTTGCTCGAAAGATCAAGATACTGGAGTCTTGAAGCATTGGCAAAAATCGAAAATGAGAATACCCCTTCAAATTGATTGCTTGAAACATCAAAATTTTCAATTTTGCTTTGCTTGGAGAATATTGATTGAGGTAAATTACCATGAAAGCAATTATTCGAAAGATCAACGTATTCGAGACTTGAAGCATTGGTAAAAGTGGAAAATGATAAAACTCCATCCAGTTGATTTCTCAAAACATCAAAATGTGTAATCTTGCTTTGTTTGGAGAATATCGACGGAGGTAGATTACCTTGAAGGCAATTATTTGATAGAAACATTACTTGAATGTTTTCAATCGCCCCAAGACAAGAGGGAATAACACCTTCTAATCTATTAGAATCAAGATCCAGCAACAATAGATGTTTTAATCGCTTTAGTTGGCAAAAAGATGCAGCAAAGTGAGTCTGAGAAATGAGTTCCTATGTGGGAACATATATGCTTAGAAGGTATCAAATTAAAATAGAAATAAAAATGGTAAGAGGGCACTAGCGAGTAAATATTTCTTTGAAAGAAATTTAGTCTAACTAGTTTTAATTGCCCAAATATAAAATAAAAGAGGACTAGTAGCAACTTACTTTTGATTTTTTCTCAGTTTAGGAAATAAAACTACTTTTTGCTTCCCTATCAAAAATATATTTCTCAATAATTTCCCTTATATTTCTCAATACCATTAAAATATTATTTCTTTACAAAATATAAGTTCCTTACCTATCTTCACATTTTTCACAAAATTCCAACACAATGCCCATTGAAGACAAAAAGATGAAAGACAAAAGAGAAAAGAGAAATCTTTGTATTAAAATAATGTATAATGAACCACATTTGGTTCCTTACTCATTGGAAAACACGGTAGCTATCCAAGAGTGTTTGCTAAATTTAGGAAAACTAATGTGGGTAAGTTTTTGTTATTTATTTATTTATTTTTTTTTGAAATTTTTCCTTAACATATGGAAGATAATGAGCTATAGGGTATCTGCTACTAGTGCTCTAAAAGCAAGAGTAATGCTACTTTTCACACTAAATTTTGATACTAACTTTACATTGGTTGATGTGGCTTGTTTTTAGTGGCTAACACTTAATTTGGCATGTTTTAAAGTGGCTAAACATGGGAGACCACTTAAAACATGCCACATTGGCCTGTCTAAAGCTGGCATGAAAGTATAGTGTGAAGATTAGGATTAATTACTCTAATAATGAAATGTGCATTGTGACTTATTTTTCAATGACTTGAAATTCAAATAAACTATATGTACCAAATAAAAGAGAAAAAAAAAATTGTAAGAGAATTCGCTAGTATTTGAAAGCATACGAGATGTATTAGGCTTAGCAGTTGGAACTCTAAAAGTAGGATTCTGTGCAGGATATCAGGGTGTAAGAGTTACAATTATTGAGCATGAAATATAAAATCAAGTATAACAAATATGAATTTAACCGGTGGAAGTGAGAGAGCAAATAAAATTAAATTACGGGATTAGAAGAAAAAGAGAGAGAGGAAATGAAGTAAGAGTAATCACGTTGAAGCCCTCCTCCAATTTGCATGTTATCAAGAAATAGGTATTCCAGTTGATCAAATAAGGTGAACAAGGTGACATTTGGATACCATGTACCAAATATATTCTTATAGCTCCCCCATTTGTACCACCACAATCAATTTCCTCCGCTTCACAACAGTCTCTTCCGTCCCAGCCAGGCAAGGCTAAACCATTTGTGGAGTTTCTGATCTCTAAGAGAGCTCTCGTCTGTTCTTTGCTGCATCCATCACCACAAGCCAAAGGAGAAAAAGTGATAGCAGTAACCCAAAGCAAAAAGACATTTTTAGCAAAACAAGTTTTCATTTTTGAAGAGATTCACTATGGAAATGAAAGGTTGTACGTGAATCTTTATGATCATACTCTTGCATATATATATATATATATATATATATATATATATATATATAAGAGATGGCTGAGATTGTCACATTATCAATGTAGAATTAATAAAAATATAGCATCTAGCATTACTTCCCAACTTTTTCTTTTTACTTATATCTCTTGAAATTTTTTATCTTTTTGTTCTCCTACAATAAATTTGGATTCCATCTTGGAAAATAATTTCCCACAATGTTACATGTGATTGTCCAACACACTCGAATTATTGACTGTATATTCGATCTCATGCCTTGGTGAATCAAAGTAATCTCATTTCACATTTGAGTCTACAATTCCTTTAGGATTTAGAATCAAAGTCATAAGTAATCTTTCAGAGTTATTGTCTTTCTTTATAGACAATACCTCCGTTGAAAGACAACTCCTTGGTCCGTTAAGTGTTGTCACACCTACACATCAATTTGAAGTTTCCACTTTATTTTATCAAGGTTGATCACTACGATTTGAAGTGTAATGGTCTTTCTTAAAATGAAATGTCTAGTTCCATTTATTGACTGTGAACTTTCTATTTTTAAGTTATAAGGATTATGGAGTAAGACTTTGTGTGATAACTACGTTATTCGCACCCATAATTATATTCAATGTAATACTAGAACCTTTCACATGTATAATAATTATAATCAACTTTCATAATAAGCATGTAAAATATATTGTATATGCCATATGTTCAAAATTAATTAGTAAATAAAACTTATATTTATTACAAATATTGAATGTCTACATGGATATAAAATCACTAAAATTTGGGGCACAATATTTATTACAACGGCGTGTCAAGTTTGGGTCATTTGAAGGCATAGATATAAGATTGTATAAGTTAACCATAACCATAGTTATTTAATTAAACGGGTCAAACTCTTAAACCCTAACATTTTAATTTCATGTTGGGTTTATGGGTCATGTAAAAAATTAGTAGCCCTACTTATAGCCTTGAAATTTTTTAGAAACTAAGTTTATATGAATCTTATATTATTTTTCAAATAGCAAATACTGCTTAATGCAACGAAAACAATACAAGTCACCATAAGAGAAGATACTCTTAAAAGGTTTTTTTTTTTTTTTTAATGACAAGAATGCATGGGCTAGATTTATAGTTTGCCTTGGAAATAAGTTTTTTTTTAAAGGGTTTGTGGAGGCCATGGCTCCCAACAGCTCTAATATTGTGGCTCACATTGAAGAAATTTGTGGGCCTAACCCATCTTAAAAATCGATTCAATTAGTGCTTGGTAGAAATCAACTTTTTTTTTTGAGAAAATTGTTGACGTGAGATCTTATTCCTGCTCAAACGCAGGCTAAAAGTCAAGAGTGGTGTATAGACCTTCCCTCCAGTACAATACCCTTGATGTTTGGTGGAATAAAATTCCACCTAATAACATCAATGACATGGGTCCTAGCTAAAGAGAATCTTGGCTGTCGGGGCTCCTCACCCTGTTTCACATCTTCCACCGTGTGGCCATAGTAATCGCTTTCTGCTCGTCCGTGTTGACCTCTTTCACCACTTGCGAGCATCCCCTTCAAAGATAATTTCTTTAAAATTCTGCTCGACACGAGAGACGGCATTCAAAGTCGCTAGTGTTTCAGCTACTACGGCTCCACTACGGTCGTTCTTGTTTACTAATGACTAAAATCTTCCTTTTTCGTCCGTACATGCCCATTCCAATAACTTTGTTGGTTTGTGTCCACCGATGCATCCCAATTTATCTTTCTGATTCTGGGGAGGCACCCATTTTCTTCTTCCGTGCGAGCTTGGTTCTAGGATGGTTGGTCGGGGAGGTTGCTTTTCGAACTCCATCGTGCCATCTCGCCTCAGCGGCAGTGTTTGGGGGTTAAATTCTCCACTAAATACCACCTTGTTGGCCGCATCCAGATTTTCCGGCGGTGACCATGAATAATTCCACTCCTTCCGGTCACATCTTTTGACTATCGTCGAGAGGATTTGTTGGAAGTCGCCCTCACTCCTTTTGCACTTTTGCATTTTAATACTGCTTCCACCCCATACATCGCCGTAGTACATTCCCAAATTACGTGCTCAATAGTTTCCTCCTCATGCGACAAATTGGGCAAGATGCTTCCTCACAAACCCCTCTTGACGTAAGTTCACTCTTGTTGGCAGTAGATTGTGACAGGCACGCCATATAAATGTTTTTACCGCTGGAGGGACGTTGGAGTTCCAGCACACCTTCCACACTTCATGTCGTCAGAGACTTCATAGAACTACTCGGTTTTTCCGCCATCCCGAATATCCAATCCTGTGGTATGCACTTCTCCTGAAAATTCGCCCTTCTTGGTGCACCTCCATATGAACCTATCCTCTGTATGGGCTTAGAGGAATATTTAGAATGGTTCCCTCTTCCTCCAAAAGTGTTGCTCAATGAGGCTTCTATTCCAATTTTTTGTATCTCTGTCAATCAGTTCGCTGACTAAGGAATTTTCTCGTAAGTGCATCCTCGGTGAGTAGACCGAAAAAGAGGAGGGTCTGGGTAGCCAACTGTCTCCCCAAATCCGGACACTTTCCCCATTCCCTATTCTCCATATTGCCCCTTGATGCACTAACTCCCTAGCTGAGAGCAAACTCCTCCACGCTAGTGAGGGTCTTGACCCAATCTTGGCCTCAAATATATCTGATCTTGGGAAATACTTACACTTCATTATTCTTGCCACCAATGAATCAGGATTTTGCACTATTCTCCATACCTGTTTGGCCAAGAGAGCTTTATTAAACATGACCAAATCTCTGAACCCCATACCACCCTTCGACTTTGACATACCCATCTTCTCCCATTTCATCCAGTGAATCTTCGACGTATTTTCTTTGTGACCCCACCAGAATCTTTGCATAAGGCTGTTGAGCTCCTTACATAAAGACAGGTAGTTGGAAAACAATGCGTGGTATTGCTGGATCACCTTTAATTAATATCTCTTTTCCTGCCTGTGAGAGAAAATGAACCTTCCAATCATTTAACCTCGCCCACACTTTATCTTTAATTCCTTTGAAAGCTTTCATCCTCGACCTCCCTACCAAGGTAGGAAGCCCCAAATATTTTTCATACTTCTCCGTAGCTTTCAACCCTGAACATTGAGTGATCTCCTCCCTTCTAGCTTCACTAGTATTGCGAGAAAAAAATAGAGAGGTCTTCTCCTTATTTAATTTCTGTCCAGAGGCTGTTTCATACTTCTCCAAAATTGTGGTGAGTCGTCTCCATTCCACGGAGTTTGCCTTGCAAAAAAGAAGACTATCGTCTGCAAAAAACAGGTGACTCAACCTTGGTCCCTTCGGTGAAGTTGGCACCCCTGTGATCACTCCTTTGGCTTCTGCTTGTGTGATCATACTGCTCAAAGCTTCTGCACATAAAATAAATAGATACGGGGAAAGGGGATCCCCCTGTCTGAGGCCTCTGGTTGGAATAATATTGCCTACCGGACGTCCATTTACAACAATTGAGTACCGTACAGTAGTGATACACTCCATGACCAATTTTATCCACCCAATTGCAAAGCCCATTTTGGTCATTACCGCCTCCAAAAAACCCCATTCCACCCTATCGTATGCTTTACTCATATCCAATTTAATACCCATAAAACCCACCTTGCTCCACATTTTAGTATGCATAGAGTGCATAGTCTCATATGCAGCTAAAATGTTGTCAGTGATAAGTCTACCAGACAGAAATGCACTCTGGTTTGGGGATATGATTGAGGGGAGAACCACCTTGAGTCTATTGGCCAATACTTTTGCAATAATCTTGTATACCACGTTACACAGACTAATGGGTCTGAACTCTGTCACACTATCAGGAGTCTTTTTCTTGGGGATCAATGCAATATTAGTGAAATTTATAACTCCATCCATACTAGCATTTTTAAAAAAATATAGAGCAGCTTCACATACCTCAGACCCCACCGTGTCCCAATTTTGTTGGTAAAAGCCTGCTGTAAATCCGTCTGGGCCCGGAGCTTTATTGGGAGCCATCTGATCCAACGCCTTTTTGACTTCCACAGTTGTGAATTCTGCTAGCAGATTATTGTTCGTGCTATTAGAGACCTTGGAAGAGATTGAGGCCGTGCAAGCCTCCATATTTGTTGGGCTGGCCGAGGTGAAGAGATCTCCGTAAAAATTCACAAACGCCTCCTCAATGGAAACAGCCGTTCTACACAATTTTCCGCCTCCATCATGGATTTGGTCAATCGTGTTCCGCTTTCTTCTTTGTGTGGCACAAGCATGAAAATACTTGGTGTTTCTATCTCCGCTCTTGAGCCACTCCTCTTTTGCACGTTGTTTCCATTTTAATTCTTCTTGCTCCAGGAGCTCATCAATTTCCCCTCTTAAAGCTTTTTCTTCTTCCCTGTTATAACCCTCTGCCCCTTCTTGTATTTTCTCCAATTTCTTTGTTTTTGTTCTGATAATCCCTTCCGCTTCTTTGACACTTTTCTTCACCCATATTTGAATGGTTTTTTTGCATTGCGCCAGTTTCTCTTTGACATTTTCCCACTTATCTCTTTTGTACGTTCCTGAATTCCAACCGGTATGGATCACCTCCTTGAAAGCTGGTTTGATTGCCCAAGAGGCTTCCACCCGAAATGGCTTCCCCCTCCTCTTAGCGATCTCCTCATTTTTGTTCATTTGCATTAATATTGGGTGGTGATCAGAGCTTCTATTTGCAAGCACTAGAACCTCCACATCACTCCATAAATTCCTCCAATCTGAATTTGCGACCACTCTATCCAACCTTTCTTTGGTGAATTCTCCTCCATACCTTCCATTGCTCCATGTGTATTTGACCCCTTTGAATCCCAAATCACATAAGCGACAATCCTCAAGAGTTCGCCTAAATGCTTCCATCTGTCCATTGGCACGAGTAATGGCTCCCCACTTCTCCGATTGATTAAGAATTTCGTTAAAGTCTCCCATGCAAAGCCAAGGAATAGGCTGTATATTGGATAAATAACGCAGAAGAGCCCAAGTTTCTTTTCTTTTTGCAGGTTCCGGGTTGCCATATATTCCAGAAAATTTCCATTTTGCCCCATCCCTTCCCATGGAAACAATTGCATTTATGTGCCTGCGACTATAGTTCTGAATTTCAACGTTAATCTCATTCTTCCACAATAATATAAGCCCTCCACTACGTCCCACACTATCAACAACAAAAATATAGTCGAACTTCAGTTTTATTCGCAAGAAATCCATATTTTTATTACAAATTTTGGTTTCCATAAGAAAAACCAAATCGGGTCCTTTTTCCTTCACCATAGAGTGGAGGTCTCGAATTGCCCGAGGGTTCCCAAGCCCTCGGCAATTCCAGCTCAAAAAACTCATTTTGACTGGCGGGGCTGTTTAACAGCTCCCGCCGGTAAACTGCTACAAGCTTCATGTCCCTCCTTAGTGGTCTTGTTTTTTTTTCCACCCTCTCTGTCATTTTCAGAACTTTCTCCTTGCATCTTCCTCTTTCCCGCCTGAACCTTCATCCCTTTGTTATCGTCTATAGTGCCCCCTTGAGTCTTGATTTTTTTCCCTGCTTGGGTCCCTGCTACTTTCTCCTTTTTCGACCCATTTAACATGAATGGGCCCCTTTCTACTTCAACTTTCTTTCCTGTATTGTTTTTTGAGGACCTGACTTCTGCACAGTTCATTGGGCTTTCCTGTAGGCTAAAATTGTTCACCAGCTCAGCTCCCTTCTCCACCGCCTGCCATGTCATTCTTTCTTTAATGCTGTCCCATTGACCCACATAAATATTATTTCCTTTGTAGGGCAAGATTTTTTCGTTTAAGGCCATATTTCTGTCATCTCTTCCACTTCCATTCTCGTTCACTGGCGCTTTCAAATTGAAATTACTGCCATAATTGTTTGCAGCATTCTCCTCTTCATAATTCCTTCTTTCCTTTCCTGTGGGCCCATCGCCTTTTATACTCAGAATCTTCCGTTTACGTTCCTCTCCTCCCTTCCTTATAGACTCCCCGGATATATCATCATCTTGAAGGTAACGTCTGTTTCCATCACTGGAATCCCTGTTTTCATTCCATATTTGATTTCCTAAAATCCCGTAATTTTGTTCCCCCTCATTACTGTGCATCTCCTTTCCATTCTCGTCTGTCACCACCTGGTGTCTCCGCTAACTCTCGCCCTCTTGTTCGCCCTTCTCGATTCCCCTGCTTGCTTCGATTTGGCTTGATACTCTGCTGCAACAGAGTTTGATGGTTGGGCATAACCCTCTTTTGCCTCTTTGTACTTCTCACGACCCCCTCCACCTCCCCCAAATCTATTCGGTGGAGACACTCTCAACCAGGGACCAAACTGTTGCATCTTCTCATTTTCCGGCAGCATCCTTCCCCCCGGTTTTACACACCCTCTAATGCCATGTTTGATAACTCCACATTTAAAACAAAACCTAGGAATCCTTTCGTAACGAAAGGTGATCCAGATGGTCTTATCTCTGAGTTTGAGGAAACGCCCCCTTAAAAGTGGTTTAGTCACGTCCAGAACAATACGAACACGCAGGAACTCCCCCCATCCCACTCCGACCTCATCAACGTCCACGTCCTCAACCACCCCCATTGAGGCACCAATGCGATGGCCCATCTCTCTGCTCATGCATGCTAATGGCATGTCGTACATCCTAACCCAAAACGGCACCTTTTCAAACTCTAATTCTGATGGTGGAGTTCTTCCATCGAATTCAGCCATAGAGAACAAGTCTCTGTCAAACTTCCATGGACGCCCCTCCATAATTCTCACCTTGTCCCATTCGTGTTGAAATTCAATGAGAAACAGATTGGGTCCCAAAGTTTTGAATGAGACCCATCCTGTTGGTTGCCAGGCTCTGATCATAGGAGTTTTCAGAACCTCCTTCCCCACAGTCCTCTCCGCCAGCAACTTCCCCACGGCACAAGCCGTACCTCTGTCCACCAATGGCTCTAACGCTGCATCTGGAGCTTCTACCTCCTCTGTTTCTGCGTCTAGTAAGTTAAATCTCTCCCACTGTTTTGCTAAATCTTCCTCCATGATCACCTTTCACTCAAGCTTCTCACCACTCGCTCACCGTATCACCCCCTCGCCGCCTCTCACCCTTCTCAACGGATAGAGGTTTGCCGCTTCACCTCAAGGTTTCAGAGAGAACCCTAGAGAGAAGAAAAAGTCGAGCTGTATGTACTTTGGTAGAAATCAACTTGAAATAGAAGGGTTCTCAAAAAGTTTTGTACTTCATTTACATGGGACACTTAAGATGGTAACATGTTGTCGGTACTAACCAACCCAATTTTTTTTTTTTTTTACACTTTACTTATTTATATTAGTATTCAATGACGACTTAACCTATATATGAAGACATTTTCATCGAGCCTATAGGTTGCACCTTTTGAGATTTGGCCATAAAGTTGCAACTCATTCGATCTTGTACTCTAATAGTTTCATCTGGTCTTATACTTGACATGATGGCTACTTTGATATCAAATGATACATATCTTAAGTAGAACTCACCCTTAACAAAAATCGTTGCAAGGGTCCATGTGGTTTGTTAAAAAAAAAAAAAAAAAAACATTGTGGTACATGTGGTCCGAGCATTTATTTTATCTGAAAGAAAAATTCAAGTTATAGTCTTGATGGAACATCTCTCATGTTGTTGAGAATATATATTTTTTTAATAAGATAACATAATTACTGTAAGTATATAATGGTTCTTAATTGATGTAGGGCGTGGAGCACAGCTGTGGGATTGTCTGCGTGTTCTAAAAGTTAGTGTTATTTTTCCAATCCAAAAGACAAAGACAAAAGGTGTTAAAAAATAAGAGCTAAGATGATGGGGATGAGGAGAAGGCTTGCTTGCTGCACCCGAGACAGAGAGATTAGCATCGACTTTGATGAGCAAGAGAGTAAGGCCCCCCTCATTTTTTTTTTCCTTCTCTTCCTCACTGTTATAATTTCTTGGTAATAAAACAAGAAGAAATAGTTCATTAGTGTTAACAAATATTAATTAAATTGGATCCTCCGTGATTTATGCTTATTAGTCTCACGTGAGTCATAGCTGATTAACTAATTTAGCAGTCTTATCTTGACCATCCGGTGCTTTTGGTTGGATAACGAACCTACCACATGGGGTGACTGTTGGAAAAGAAATATAAATATAGGGGCTTAGACTTTGTCAGATGGGGCAACGAATTTTTCATGGGTGGTGGTGATGCTCAAATATAAAAGTTGAAATATCATTTCCCTTTTCAATTTGTTTGTTCTTTTGAATAAAGAACGAAGATGGATTTGGTGAATTGAAGGGCTGAGTTTGATATAGGGGGATGATGGATGGGCCTCATAAAAGTGGGGACTGGGAGATGTGTAAGAGAGCCCATCAATCCTTCTTAGCGTGACAGCTATGGCCCCATGACTGCCATGCATCTATGGTGCCTCTGTTGAATTTCTGAGCAGAATATTAATGGTGGTGTACCATTAAAATAGATTTCAAAAATTTTCTTAAAAAGCATCTTCGAGTTAAAACACCAAAACATTCAATATAAAAGGCCTAGTCCCCCAAGCCACTTAAAATTTAATTTTCAATCTTATGTGTAAAACACCAGAAATTTTAAATCTGGCCTTTAAAAACCCATTTTATGTTTCCCATCTAAACATAGAACATTAGAGTAAATCAATAACATTGGATACAAAATTAAGCGATAAGGACACAATTTTTAATGTAAACCACAAATAGAAAAGTATGCAGTTTTGAAAATTGTGGATTTATAAGGTATCTAATCCTTCAAGGTCTTTTTCTTTTTCTCCCTGAGCCTAATTCTTTATGGTCTATTTTTTTTTTAAAACAAGTAATCCTTTATGATCTATTTTGTAGGGAATATTGCTACTCATAACATTCAGTTATTACACTTATTTTATATTGACCGACATGGTGTACTTTAAGTGATTTTTCATGTTGATCATTAGAAAAAAAAATCACTTCAAATTTGTCACATCAAACAATATAAAATGAATGTGATAAATAAATATGAAGAGTAGCATTACTCTTTTGTATGTGGCTATGTGCAACCCACTAGATGGGGTTATCCCATTCCATAACTTGACCATATTGACTAAAATAATAAATCATATGAGATGGTGACACATCATCTAAAAACTAAATTTTAATTTTTGAATTTCTTTTTTTAGAAAAACCTAGTACTCTAAATGTAATGTTATGCTTCAACACAAATTCGAAGCCCTTTTTAACTCCATCCGCAACATGTGATTGAGATTGATTTTGCAAAGTGTATGGGACAGAGCTCGCAGAAATTGCGTAGCTCTCACAATTTATTTTGATTGACATTTGTGGGCCCTTATTCCCAACTAAATGAGACAATGAAGTAACTGGGTGGGGACACAAAGTCACTGTTTAATTTAACCTTTTTTTTTCTTTGAAAGTTAATTTAAGTTATTATTTTATCAGCTGCACCGTGTGGATTCCCTCTTAAGGTTCATTCCTTTCCATTTTGTGTCGTTCCTGTGTCTACTTGTTGTGACTTGTTGTCTTGTGCTTTTTTGTATTTGCAATGGAAGTGCAACCACGTTCTAAAGATGAAACTGCATGACCTTTTTCTGTAGTTTCTTGGAAAGTTCCCTCTTGCTTTGGTCCAATCTGCATGGCCATGGAAGCATATGCTTTCTATTTAACACTTTATTCTAACCAAATTGTCATGGGCTTCTACCAAAATAGAGAAAAAAAAAAAAAAGGATTTTTTAAAAAAAAAAAAAAATTAATTAATTTATTTTTTCTCGTGTATTTGCGAAAACATCCTTAATTTTGGGGCTATTAGCCAGGTCTCAAACTTTTGATCCTCTCGACATGCATTAAAAAAAAAATCTTAGTCCAAATATTTGGGATTATTAACATAATCTAAATGTTGCTAGATGGATGTCGATGGTCTTATAGTCCAATGCTTTACTGTCAAAATTAGGAAAAGGAAAACTAACTTAGATGTTGAACCAACAGCTATCATCTGAAATGATGTAATTATGAGCTGTGTCCTTGTATGCCATGTGCTTTCATCTATCTTGTGACAAATTTTGAGTGATAACCTACCTCACATTCTGGTGTGAACCTTGTTGGACTGTTGCAGCAATATCTGTAATGGTTTATAGACTGTATTTATTAAACAATTATATATTTTATCCTTTTTCCTGTTCAAAAGATGAGTTTTTATTAACAATTTATCCTCCAAATATGCAGATGTGCCTTCAAATAATGCATGTAAATAAAAGGCAGCATTGTGTTTTAAGATGTAAACTTCTTTTGAGGGCCTGTGAGTATTAAATATGCTATGATGACTAAGAGACAGCCAAAACAGTGAAAGAGGCAGACAATGAGAAAATTTAATCAATTTTGGAATAAATAACCAGACTAGACACAAATAATTTACTTTGTGATGCCAACCAATGCTTACTGATAGAATCTCCAGCAAAAAGTCTATAGAAGAATTAAAATTTTTATATTCAAGTGTTTTTATTGTGATGTATATAGTTGGAAGTTAGCATTTTATTTTACTAATAAATGTTTTTTTTGAGTATGCCTTGTTTAGTTGCTGGCGCATCATTTATATTTTGAGAACAAATGAGCATTTGTATGCCCTGTTCCAAAGTGGTCAACCTTGTTATATTAAATTTGTTCTTTTTGTTTTTGGTCTTTATTGTTTGGTAAACTAAAACAACTTTTTCACCTTCCATTTGAGATCTGACAGAATAAAAACTATAATGGAATCTTTCAGGAATAATGACATACAATGGCCTTGAGAGTTGCATTCTCAATAATCAATCTTATGAAAATGAAAGCAGAACAAGCAGGGGATGAATGTAACACTCCTTGGACGATGGTGGCTCGAGCTGCTCTTCCAGCAAAGATGCTTTTGGATCATTTTCTTCAAAGTGGTTAACAATGAAGAGGAATGAACAGAGATATGATGAATGGGAGCTCTCAGAAAGTCCCCAACATTTTTATGTGAAAGAGAAACCTTCTTATGCCATTCAGTTTTCAGATGTGGAGGCAATGAAAGAAAAATTTGCAAAGCTGTTGTTAGGTGAAGATGTTACAGGTGGATGCAAGGGCCAAACCACTGCTTTAGCTTTGTCTAATGGAATCACAAATCTAGCAGGTATGAAAAAGTTCTCTTTGCTTAATATAAATAATTAATTAGATATGCCTTTTCCCTTGCTATATTTTCTGGATTTGTTTTTTAAAGTATTTTTATATTTACAAGTGTGGGATACTTATACTGCATTACGTTTCTCTGTGTCATATGGAGGTGTCAAACTCCTAAGATTAGAATTGTGAATGTACGTTTGGGGGTATTTGATATGTGGAATTAATACATATAATTTTCAATATTTGTGAACTCAGTGTAATTAATCATTTTTTTTGATAAGTCGAGTATTATATATCAAAAAAGCCAAGCTTCTAAGTACACAAGGATAACGCAAAGCTTCTCAAGCATACAAAGGAAACCCAAACACTAATGCCTCTAGGTACACAAAAAGTATACCAATGAGCCCAACAAAAAAAAAAACCCGACACAACCCAAATCCAAAGAAAAGCCTAAAACCCCCGAAAGATCCTAAACACTCCTAATTCCACTAGATCCGATTTAATATCTAGTGTTCAAGCAATATAAATATGAAATAAACAATCAACAATAAACACATGAATTTGGTTACGAAGAGGAAACCATTTAGAGAAACACTCTAAAATGTAAAACCTCTCCAAACCTGTGAAATCAACTAAATCAAGAAAAGAAAAGGATTACAAGATGTTCATACTCACAAAACCTTTGCTATGACACGATCTTGTATAAGACAAGGACCCACTGCCTTCTACCGCAGAGTTCTTTCCAGAGACAAATGGCACAATCCTTCTACGTGATTTCCTTTCACCGAACTCCGGTTGACTTCACTTCAAGACGATGAACAATGATGAACATTAATCTAAACACTCCAAGAAAGAGAACTTAATCTCTCACTATCAAATACTCTCTTGGCTCACAAAGGCTAATTCTAGATGCGTAATTCGACCTCTGATCTGTAAAGATCTATATATAATCTACATAGACTCTTAGTTCTAGTTAAAATCAAATACGATAAATTAACCTAGCAACATACCGCTCGGACGGTCACTTGGCGTCCGAACGGCTATGTAAAATAAACGGAATGAGGAGTTTAACATGGCGTCCGGACGGTATACATGGACGTCCGAACGGTCCTAGGGCAACATCGCTAACTTCCATCTTTGCGGCGCGTCGGAGGCGTCCTCGCTAGCCAGAACGCAGCGAACGGGACTGGAATTAAATTGATTGACGTCTGCGATCGTCCGGACGACTCTCTCGACGGTTCGAACGGTAGCGAACGGCTTCCTCGGGTTTTAGTGTTGGAGCCTTTATCGATCACGTCCGGACGGGATAAATGGCCGTTCGACGGTCCTTGTTCCCATGCACCCTTCTTGCTGCACAATCCTCCGAGACAAGAAACATAAATGAGCGATTTACAATGTTTTGATCACCGAAATAGCCAACTAAAAATAACTAACAAACTCCCCTTTGGCATTTCGGTGATAAAACATAAACCATATGCAAATGGCATAATTATCCCAACAAAACTTAATATCCCATAGTTAAGAGTCAATAGTAACAACAACATAAAATGTAACATGTCTCCCCTAACATTTTAAATACTCCCCGAGCAAAATACTACTACTCCCCTTTTATCACAAAAGTCAAAGGGTATGCCTCACAACAACTCCTAATCGCCTTGGGTAAGAAAATCCTTGATGACTTGTATTTCTCAAGGGAGGTGCGAGTTTGTCCATTTCTCCCGGAGTGTGGTGCTTAGCTTGTTCATGTTCTTCCTATAGCTTGTACTTGAGAGGATAATTGAAATTTTTCAAGTAACATGGGCACAGCATCTTGAGGAATGGGAGTAGTGCTACTGAGGATGCTCTTGCAATGTCTGGATTTCAGATGCACTTGTCGCAACATATGTGGCGATCAACTTGTCTGATGATTTGGAGATGGTCCTCTTATCAAAAGATGCAATGGAGGTGATAACCGGTTCACCTTCTTCTGGTTCAATCCCTAGGTGTGCAAAAATGTGAGAAATAAGACCACCAAAGGGAAGAGAGAGATTACCATCTTCAAAAGCGCAAGCATGAGCCGGATGGCATGAGAGGCAAAATCAATGGGCACTTCTGGCAAGTGCATATAGGAAAGCAGCCCTATCAACTCCAAAGTCGAATAGTGTCCAATAGGCCATAAGTTGCAAGATACAATGCGACTAAGGATCCTCATGGAGCGGGAGAAGTCAAGAATGTGTGAGAAGCATTTTGAACCGCCAGGGGAACAGGACCTCCCACAAAACTTCCATCATAGTATCTTTAGATGGAAAGACATCGAGCATATATGGATATTGTGATTCTTCCACCAAGGAACACAGGATACTTCGGATGAGATCACCATCCACTGTGAAAGCATGAGATCGCACATATGTAGTGAATGAGTGCTGATCAATTGGTTCTATGTTCGCATAGAACTCACGAACCATGCTCACATACGCCCGAGTGGTTTCATTTGGGATGAGAAACATCCACTCACGGTTGGCAAATAGTTGTGGGATGAAACCAAAATCATTGACGAAGTCGGTGCACACCACACTCCGTTCCATCAGTACGGTTTTGTCTTTGAATTGGGTATTGTACAGCTTCATCATTGCTTTAGTTTTGAACCGGTCACTGTATGGTAGTTGTGCCCTTGTACGCTTCCTTGAAGAATCAGCCATTGTACCTACACCTCTCGTAACACCAAGTTAGTGTATAAGAAAATAGAGATATATATAGCATGGTGTAAAAAAATGATAACAAGTATCATCATATATGGCAATTTTGTGAAAATATAGCATGGCAAAATCAAGTGAGAAACATGCTATCATTCTCCACAAACACCACCTAACCATCAGTGACATTAAACAAGAGCAATCCAAGAGAAAAGCAAAGCAAATGGCTCAGGAAAGTCGTTGAAGCATTTCAACAAACACATGGTGTGCATTGAATTTTTACATGAAAGAGAAATCCAACCAAGTTGAAACCTCATGCTTAACAACAAAAAATACAAAAACAAACCAACATTTCACATCCATATGATCAACAACCACAGTAATCAAAAAAATAATAAGAGGAAAAAAAAAATTTCAATCCAACCTTCAAAACTTAAGAAACAATCTCCTAAGCAACATGGAATGAATTAAGATAGAAGACTAGAAATCATACCTTAGGTTGAAGAGATTGAACCAAGTTTTGAAAAATCGATAGGCACGAAACAAAGGAAAAAAAATTGAGAAGAAAGACGAACAGATGCTGCCGAGAATGAAACGGTAAAAGAAAAAAAATGGTCCTCGGGAAGATATATCAGATCGTCTCCGTCCGGACGGTATGAATTACCCGTCCGGACGGTAAATTTTTTTTTTTTTATTTTTTTATTTTTTTTTTATTTTTATTTTTATAAATAAAATAAAAAAAACTTATGTTCTCCCTTAGAATATTGAATCCTGATCAATTGTACATAGTTCATGTAGGACCAACTTAAACAGTGAGTGCATCAAGAAAATAACAAAAACTTTTTGAGCATGTAGAAATCATTTGAGCTCTTATGCACAAAAACACATGAAAATTAGTTTAACCAATGGGACAAATGGTAGCCATTCTGAAAGGTGAAGTGTGTGAGAGTCAATTTTAAAGTCAAAACACAGTGTAAAAAGTATTTGGGCATGCTGCATATTAGGACAGAAAGGCACACAGTTAAAGGCAAACCTTATGATACTAGGGCCTATGATCCCTCATCCAATACACTTCCTGAAATATGCACAGTTAGCCAAGAATCCTTTTGCAACCGTCTTTTTCCGCAATGATTTGGTTACTGACTGTTTCTATAGGGATTCATTCAGCAATCATGACATTTACCATTTGATCAAATGTGCTCTTTTCGAGCTCAACATTTTTTTTTTTTTAATTGATTTTGATCAAGGAAAGCAGGAGTTTTTAGGATCTAGGTTCAACTAGCGAATTGATCAATTTTAACTAAGCCATGTTATCCAACACATGCAAAGGACTGTGAATCCTTTTCACAGTATTTAACTAAAATGACTCATAATTGTGCACAATTAGCATATGAACAAAGATCCCACAAAAAATTAAATTCATCACACTTATTTCATTATGCAATAGTAAGAGCTCAAAAATGAACAAGATGCAAAATGAGATCTCATATCATCTTATATGACCCAATGTGAAATTGAACATTCATGACATTGAGCACCGAAAATAAGAGAAATTGCAAGGAAAATAACCAAAAACTTTTAACCAAAATAAACAAAAAAAAATCTTTTTTTTTAATTTTAAAAAAAACATGTACCAACACAACAACACACACACAAAAAATTTTAAATGACACAAGTAACTATGATGTCGATAGAAATCAGAGAAATTCACAAGACAACTATCCTAGACATGCATAGTTAGAGTTTATGGCATGAGGCAAATACCAATTGCTTCGAGATACTCAAACCTAGATCCATCAAGAGGTTTGGTAAATGATCACTAATTGGTTTTCGAGACACATACTCAAGAGATACCACCGTTTTCAACCAAATCACGGATAAAGTGATGACGAATATCTATGTGTTTGGTCTGAGAATGTTGAACAGATTTTTGATATGTTGATGGCGCTTGTGTTGTCGGTGAGACAACCATCATCCCTTGAGGAAATCCATAGTCGCTAGAAGTTGCTTCATCCATCCACATCAGTTGAGTGCAACAACTCCCCGCAGCCTATATATTCAGCCTCGCAGTGGATAATGAGATTGAATTCTATTTCTTACTCATCCATGCCACTAGATTTGTACCTACATAGAAACATCCCCCATACGTGCTTTTGCAATCATCCGCATTTCCAGCCCAATCGATCGAGTACTCGCAAGATTAAGAGTGGTATCTCTAGAAAATATACACCAAAGTTAGCAGCTTGCATTGACATACCGGAGGATACGCTTTGATCTGGAGATGGGATTCCTTCAAAGTTGGCTCAAATCGAGTACACAATACACAAATGCTATATCAGTCGATCGGTGAGATATAGTAAGCTACCAATCATACTCGAACATGGTTTGATCAACAGATTTCCAATGATCGAATGAAGCTTGATATTGTACTCATGGGAGTACAAGCATTACTTTTGTCATTCATTCCAAATCTTTTGACGAGAGCTTGAGCATACTTGAATTGGGAAACATAGATGCCTTTTGCTGGTTTGTTGAACTTGAAATCAAAAAATAGGTCAACTCACCAATCAAACTCATCTCAAATTCTTGTTTCATGTCCCTGAGAAAGCATGTGCCCGAGAATCAATGGTAGCTCCAAAATGATGTCATCAACATAGATTTGAGCAATGAGCTTTTGCTCACCCTTGTTGTGATGAATAGTGTCCGTCACTGCCACGGATGAAACCTTGATCCAGAAGATATGTTGTGAGCCGCTCATACCATGCTCATGGGGCTTGTTTGAGGCCATAAAGAGCCTTCTTGAGTTTGTAAACATGGTGAGGGAATTGGTGATCCTCAAATCCTTTAGGTTGCTCAACATAGACTTCTTCTTTGAGAATTCCATTCAGAATGAATCAAATGTGCTCTTTGAGCTCAACATTTTTTTTTTTTTTTGATTTGATCAAGGAAAGGAGTTTTAGGATCTAGGTTCAACTAGCTTAATTGATCAATTTTAACTAAGCCATAAGTTATCCATCACATGCAAAGGACCGTGAAATCCTTTTCCTTAACTAAAATGACTCATAATTGTGCACAACCAGCATATGAACAAATCCCACATGAAAAAAAATTATCACACTTATTTCAGCTATGCAATAGTAAGAGCTCAAAAATGAACAAGATGCAAAATGAGATTATCATCTTATATGACCCAATGTGAAATTGAACGCTCATGACATTGAGCACAAGAAAATGTAAGAGAAAAAGGAAAAATAACCAAAACTTTTAGCCAAAATAAAGAATTTTTTTTTTTTTTGAAAAAATATACCAACACAACAAACAAAACACACACAAACAAAATTTTAAATGACACAATTAACTATGATGTCGAGGATAGAAATCGAGAAATTCAGACATCTATCCTAGACATGCAGAGTTAGAGTTTATGGCATGAGGCAAATACCAATGCTTCTAGATACTCAAACCTGATCCATCAAGAGGTTTGGTAAATGATCACCTAATTGGTTTTCGAGACACATACTCAAGAGATACACCGTTTTCAACCAAATCACGGATAAAGTGATGACTATCTATGTGTTTGGTTCGAGAATGTTGAACAGGATTCTTTGATATGTTGATGGCGCTTGTGTTGTCACAAGAGACAACCATCATCTTTGAGGAAATCCATAGTCACTAGAAGTTTCATCCACATCCCTTGAGTGCAACAACTCCCCTCAGCTATATATTCAGCCTCCGAGGGATAATGAGATAGAATTGCTTTTCTTACTCATCCATGCCACTAGATTTGTACCTACATAGAAACATCCCCGACGTGCTTTTGCGATCATCCCATTTCCAGCCCAATCAAAGATCGTGAGTACCCCGCAAGATTAAGAGTGGTATCTCTAGAAAAATATATACCAAAGTTAGCATGTAATTTACATACCGAGGATACGCTTTGATCAGTGAGATGGGATTCTTGGTTGGCCTCAAATCATGACACACCCCTACACCTAATGCTATATCAGTCGATCAAGGTGAGGTATAGTAAGCTACCAATCATACTTCAACATGGTTTGATCAATGATTTCAATGACGAATGAAGCTTGACTTGTACTCATGGGAGTACGAGCATGACTTTTGCCGTCCATTCCAAATCTTTTGACTAGAGCTTGAGCATACTTGAATTGGGAAACATAGATGCCTTTGCTGGTTTGTTGAACTTGAAATCCGAAAATAGGTCAACTCACCAATCAAACTCATCTCAAATTCTTGTTTCATGTCCTGAGAAGGCATGTGCCGAGAATCAATGGTAGCTCCAAAAATGATGTCATCAACATAGATTTGAGCAATGAGCTTTTGCTCACCCTTGTTGCGGATGAATAGTGTCCTACCTCCCCAGGATGAAACCTTGATCCAAGATATGTTGTGAGTGCTCATACCATGCTCGGGGGCTTGTTTGAGGCCATAAAGAGCCTTCTTGAGTTTGTAAACATGGTGAGGGAATTGGTGATCCTCAAACCCTTTAGGTTGCTCAACATAGACTTCTTCTTTGAGAATTCCATTAAGAATGCACTCTTGACATCCATTTGATACAGCTTTGATCTCGAGATAGCTGGATATACTTAGCAAAATTCGAATAGATTCTAGCCTTGCTAATGAGCAAAAGTTTCATCAAAATCCACTCCTTCAACCCGAGTGTATCCTTGAGCTACTAGTCTGCCTTGTTACGTATACACATGTACCATGAGCATCGATTTATTTTGAAAATCCATTTAGTACCAATGACATTTTGCTCTCGTGGTCTTGGTACCAAGGTCCATACATCATTTAATAAACCGATGGAGCTCTTCATGCATAGCATGTACCCATTTTCATCCTTTAGAGCTTCAGAATTTTCTTTGGTTCCAGGAGAGAGAGATAGCATGAATGTGAGACTTGATTAACTACCTGCTTTCCAATCGTCCTTCATTGATAGTCCCTAAAAGATTATCTTGAGGATGATTCAGCTTTAGATGAGGGTTCTTCACAACAAGATGTGAATTGTGACGTGGCACTTCTCTCATCAATATCCTCTTCATCCTCTTCATTTTGATCTGATTCATAAAACTACTTCGAACATGTAGTATCTTTCACAAATGCACTTTCTCCCCTCAATTTTATCTGTGGTCTCTCAACTTTCACACCGCTTCATCTTCAATTTGGTCCGTGATATATTCATCGTCGATAACGACGTCAACGATTCCATGACTACTTTTGTCCTTGTATTGTATACTGACTTTGCTCGCTTGAGGTAATATCCAAGAAAGATACCCACATCACTCTTAGCATCAAACTTCCCAAATTTTCTATCACGGAGAATGTAACATTTGCTTCCAAATACTTTGAAGTATTTAACATTGGCTTCTTTTCCTCTCCAGATTTCATATGGAGTTTTATTTGTTGTAGGCCGAGAAACACGCGATTGATGATATGACAGCTGAACTGCTTCCCCAAAAATGTTGAGCTAACTTTTAGCATGAAGCATAACTCTAGCCATTTCTTGAATCACCCTATTCTTCCGCCACAACTACTCCATTTTGTTGTGGAGTAATTGGAGAGGAAAACTCCTGCTTGATGCCATATTGGTTACAGAATCTTCAAAGTTTGAGTTTTCAAACTCTCTTCCATGGTCACTCAATTCTCTCAGATAATATGCCTTGTTCCACTTGTATCTCGCTTAAATAAGACAAAGAGCTTGACCAAACGCTTCGATTTTCTTTGAGAAGTCCGATCCATGTATACCGTGAGTAGTCATCTACCACCACAAGAATATATTTCTTCCTCCCAAATGGCAGTTCTTGTTGGCCCCATAAGATCCATATGGAGAAGTTCCAAGGTTCCGTGGTAAGTACGCTCAAGTCTTTTATGTGGATTTCTGGTTTGCTTACCCAACCGTGGTCCACATTTTCCTTTCTCCAGATAGTTGATTTTGGGTAAATCAGATACCACCTCCTTCTTAGCAATCTTGATCGATCAGAATAATTCATGTCCCATTGCTGATGCCATAGTTCGCCAATGTCCACCGATGTTTTGTGGCATTTTGTCTGCATGGTTGGAGAGATACCATAACAGCTTATCGATGTCCGGCCTCCACCCATAAGCCATTTTCCTTGGGCATCGAAAAATACTGCACTCTTCCTTCGAGAACGAACCACAAGATCGTTATCGCAGAATTGACTTATGCTTAGAAGATTTGCTTTGAGTCCTTCCACATACAGACTTCTTGGGAGTAGGAACACCAGAATATCCACAGATTGACCCATGACTTTAGACTTGCTTCCATCTCCATAAGTGATGTTTCCACTTCTACCTTCTTTCAGCTTCTTGAACAATGTCTTGTCACTGTCATATGTCTAGAGCAAGCACTATCCAAATACCACAAACAAGAATTAAGCACACTTAAGGCAAGATGAACAACAAAACATAGGTTATCTTCTTCTTTACCCAAACTTGTTGTGTGTTGACATTTTCACCATTTGAATGCTTTAGGTAAATCAAACAATTGATAAGCTAGCTAATTTCTCACTGATAAGCTTAACTTGAGCAGTTAACACTTGTAATTGTTTTTCAATTCTGGTTCATCTCTCCTTGGAACATTTTGATTGGACCAGGGAGCCTTTGCTCTAATCTGAAAATAGTTTGGACAGTATGCCCAATGATCCCACAAAGGATGACAAGTGGAATAAATTTTGAATCGACACTCTTTGTGAGAATTTTTGAAATTTGACTTAAGAGTTCTGTGTCTTACCAAGGACGCCTCTTTAGGCAGCAATTTAGGTTCACTTACTACTTCTTTCATCTTTGGTTTAACAAACATAATTTTTGAAGTAGAAGACCCATTTGATTTTTCGAAACATGCTTATCAAACCCTAATCCAGCTCTCTATCATGTGAGGGTTTCGATCACTTAGCATCTTATCAAGTTTAACACTTGAAAATTTGTTAAGATGACTTCTTGACTCATTCAATTCTTTCTCTAGAAACTCAATTTTTTCAACAAGTTTTTCATTCTCTGTCTCAACTTCTTTAAGTCTCTTCAAGTTTTTCTTATTCTCAATTGACCCAATTTATTAAATTCTTGAAACATTTGATTGTAAGCAGCTTGTAAATCTTGCTCATCATCGATTCATTTTCAACCCCAATTTGCTCACTAGAATTGTCATACTCATTATAAGAAGCAGTAAAAGCTAGATAATTTACATTTACTTCTTCATCATCCTCAGAGTCATCATCCTCTGATTCATCACTTTGAGTCACATTAAAGGCTTTACCTTTTGAGTTTCTCAAATTTCCACAATTTGCCATGTGACCAATTCCCCACATTCGTGACATTTACGACCACTAAGAACTTTTTTTTGATCTTTTGATATTCCTATCTTGAAGTTATCTCTACCATCATACCTATGATTCACAGGATTTTTGAAACTCTACCCTTAAAATTTCCATTTTTAGGTTTGAAGAATTTTCAAATTTCCTAACTATCATGGCAATTTCCTCATCTCCGAATCCTCAGCTTGAACCTCCAGATTTTTCCTTAATGAGCTTTTGGTCTTAAGAGCTAAATTTTTGAGTTCTTAGGTTTAGGCAACAAAAGCTCAAACGTCTGAATTGACCCTACAAGTTCCTCTACTCTCATAGTATCCAAGTCATTTCTCCGGTTTATGGCAGAATTTGGGGCAAGAACCTAGTGGGTAGGATCTCAAAATTTTCTTGATTATTTTTGCATCGACATTTTCTTTCCAAGATTTATAGTATTGTTTCTAATACTACGAGCTTAGAGTAGAATTCATCAAAAGTCTCATCCTCTTGCATCCTAATCTCTTCAAACTTTGAAACCAACATCCAAGTTTTGAGGCTCTAACAACCTCGGTTCCTTCATGAGTTATTTCTAAGGTTTCATGCTTTTTAGCTATCACACATCGAGAAATTCTTGAGAATTCTTCCATGGTGACAGCCGTGAAGATGGAGTGTAATGCTTTGTCATTTGCAGAGGAGGCACGATTTTCAACATTGTCCATTCAGCAGCTTGTTTTATCCTAATAGACCATCCAGATTCAACAATATGCCAAACATCAATAAATTTCAGATAAGCCTCATACAATTTTCCAAAGTGTATAGTTTGATCCACAAAGACGGAAGAGAATTTGGTGCAACAAGATGAGACATTTTGAAAACGGAGTTAAGGATCACACTTAGGAATTAAATCCAAAAAAAGTGAACCCTCGATACCAATTGAAAGACCCTAAAGACTCCAACTAATTGTTTATCACAATTTATGCGAATTGAAACAATTAAGCAATAAACAATTCAATGTAATATGTAAAGCAACAATAAGCAAACAACACAGAATTTGGTTACGAAGAGGAAACCATTTAGAGAAACACTCTAAAATGTAAAACCTCTCCGGCAAACCAAACCCAGAAATCAACTAAATCAAGAAAAGAAAAAGGATTACAAGATGTTCATACTCACAAAACCTTTGCTATGACACGATCTTGTATAAGACAAGTGACCCACTGCCTTTCTACCGCAGAGTTCTTTCCAGAGACAGGCACAATCCTTCACGTGATTTTTTCACCGGAACTCCGGTTGACTTCACTTCAATGCATTTACGAACAATGATGAACATTAATCTAAACACTCCAAGAAAGAGAACTTAATCTCTCACTATCAAAGACTCTCTTGGCTCACAAAGCGAATTCTAGATGCAGGAATTAAGTGACCTCTAGATCTGTAGAAGATCTATATATAATTACATAGACTCTTAGTTCTAGTTAAAAATCAAATACGGATAAATAACCTAGAGCGCAACATACCGTTCGGACGGTCACTTGGCGCGTCCGGCGGCTATGTAAAAATAAAAAGGGAATGTGAGTATTAACATGGGCCGTCCGGACGGTATACATGGCGTCCGAACGGTCCTAGGGCAACATCGCTAACTTCCATCTTCGATGCGGCGCGTTGGGCGTCGGCCGGACGGCTAGCGAAGCAACGTGACGGGCACTCGGGAATTAATCTTTGGAGCTGGCACGTCCGACGGTCACTCGTCCGTTCGACGGGCTTCGAGCGGCAGCGAAAGACCTTTGACGGTGTCCTCGGGTTTTAGTGTTGGAGCCTTTCTGCATCACGTCCGACGGGATAAATGGCCGTTCCGGACGGTCCTTGTTCCATGCACCTTCTATGCCATGAAATCCTCCGAGAGATGCGAGAAACATAAAGAAGCGATTTACAATGTTTTGATCACCCGAGAAATAGCCAACTAAAAAACTAACACCCCAAATGAACAGCCCTAGTTCTTCCCCAAGTAATTAATCATTGAGGTTCATATGTTTTGCAAGTGATTGTATCAGTAAGTAAATGTTAGAAAATGAACAAGCCTTTGCTTGAACAGAAATTTGTTATACTAAATACACGTATTCTTTCCTACTCAAACTCAGACTGTTCAAAGTAGTTTTTTTAATTTAATTTAATTTACCTTTTATATGATTTTCAGCGACGGTTTTGGAGAGTTGTGGAAATTAGACCACTCCTGAAGAAAGTAAGAGCAAATGGCGAAAAGAAATGGACTGGTTACTCTCCCTACCAACTATATGGTTGAGTTAGTTCCTGCTAAGCAAAATGGTGCAAATGGCCGGACCATGGAGGTATTTTCTATTTCAATTGGTCAAAAGAGTAAAGCAATACGATTTTACTTATGGTGTAATTTGGATTCGACGTTTATTTTGCAGATAATGACACCAAAAGCCCGTGCTGACATTCACATGAATTTACCGGCACTTCAAAAATTGGATTCTATGCTTATTGTAGGTGATCTCTCCATTCCCATTATAATCTAGAGAACCTTTTATGCATCAATGTATTGCTCAATTAATCTTATTGGTTTTTCATGTGACAGGAGACGTTAGATTCAATGGTGAATACTGAGTTTTGGTATGCAGAAGGAGGTAGCAGGGCAGAAGGAAGAAATAATAGCGGCCGGCAAAGCAAAAGATGGTGGCTCCCATCACCTCATGTACCAAAGACGGGGCTCTCTGACAGTGAAAGGAAGAAATTGCTTCATCAAGGAAGAGTGGTACATCAAGTCTTCAAGGCTGCCAAATCAATCAATGAAAATGTTTTGCATGAGATGCCTGTGCCGGCCATTATTAAAGATGCTCTTCCCAAGGTAATTAAACTCTCTCCCATTTAAAACATTCATAATTAATCTGCCTTTCTGATGCCAAGCTATGATGAGATAGCAGGGGAAATCCTCATCTTTGATCCTTGCCAAAAGTGGGTACACATGCAAAGCTAAAGTAGACTGAAGCTTTTAGATTGAGCCAGCTAACCTTGACACATCAAAATGAAGTGGGACTTAGTGTGCATGCTTCTGACTTGAAAACTGTCTACATCATCTGATGATCATTGCTTATGATTAAACTTACAGATGAAATTTCAAAATTGTAATCCTCGTTGTGGTATTGTAACTTATAACTATATTTGTATTTGTGTACTTACAGTCTGGGAAGGCAAGCCTTGGTGAGGAACTCTGCAAGTTGTTTGCAGAATCAAGCTCATCTGACGAGATACTCAATTCTCTTAATTTGAAATTTGAACATCGTGCTCTCGAGGTCATTAATAGGTTGGAAGCTGCTATATTTGCTTGGAAAGTGAAAGTTACAGAACATGTTAGTGGTAAATCCCCAGTTCGAACATCATGGTCCTTCATAAAGGATTCAATGTCTGAGATGGATAAGATGGAGTTATTGTTGGACCGAGCAGAAGCCCTTTTACATCACCTCAAGATCAGATATCCAAACCTTCCCCATACATTTCTTAATGTTACAAAAATTCAGTATGGCAAGGTGAGTTATCATGTTTTCATGTCCATTCTGCCAATTTTTCAAACATCCTCTTCATTACCATTTTTTTGGCTTTCATTGTTTTTCATTGAGATATTTTGGTTTCCGCCATATCAGATTGATTTCTCTGCTATCATATGTACGTATTGGTTGTCATTATAAGTGGTACTCATATTTACACTGACTTTCACCAGAGTTATCTAGTTCATACTCTAGCAGCAGTGGACATCTACTTCTATCTACAAAAAAGAGGGAAAAGAACAAAAAGAAAAGTAGTTGCATTTGTCATTTTATTTATTTATTTAATTTTTTATATCCATGTTTACCCTAGAAAATTCTTTTGACATGGATAAACTGTCTTAATCAAAAGTGACCTATACAAATATATTTTTGTAGAGATTTGGCAATAATTTTCCTTATCAATTCTTGTAGGACGTTGGGCATTCAATTCTAGAAGCATATTCCCGTGTTCTTGGAAACTTGGCCTATAGCATATTGTCTAGGATAAGAGATATTTTAGAAGAAGATGGTTTGAGCAATCCAAATTCACCGGTGGCAATGCCTTACTTTTCTGGTATAAATCATTGTGAAACTTCAGCAGTTGATGTAGATGTAAGGCACTCGTTGATTGATCAGATGAACAAGGTGCATGGGCATTATTGTGACTCTAATTCAAGCAGTACTTGTGATTTGGAATCTTCATTTAGTGATGCCAAAGCAAGTTCGGTGGCTACAACACCAAGTTGGAATAGACTATGGTGCATCGACAGAGAAGTTTGTGTAAGTGTGTCCCCTAAAAGCTCACCTTGATTAAAAAAGAAGAAGAAAAAAGCATGGTTTTCAATAGCTTCTTTTTGTAAAGATAAATTTGGTTTGCCTCTTAAAAACGTGTAGTTGAGATCATGGCAAACTTTGGATGTGCTGTTGGAAATATATAGCAAAGTATTAACTATGTATATGGTGATGACAACCATTGTTCAATGGGCAACATTCCTACCAAAATCTAAACTAAGCTAATTAATATGATTTCAAATGCTTTAAGGTGCGACATGTATCAAAGGACATATAACATATTTATTGATGATAAGCATTACTTTGAAGTCCAAATATGTTTTCTACTTCCATTACAAAGTTGGCTGTGAATCACCAATACTTGGAAAGCATTTCGAAACATGACCCAATGTACCTGTCCACAGCTCTAAAATAGATATGCCTCCAATTCTTGTTAATGATTAGAATCCCAAAGAAAACCCAAAATCCAAATGCATAAGAGACAGCAACAAATGCGTAGAAGAATATGGGACTATCAATTATTCTAGTCTCTTCCTTTTCATCCTCTTGCTCAGGTTCAAGCTTGTTTGTGGTTGAACAATTTCTTGGTAGAGGGATTCCACAGAGATCTGGATTGTCATCATAGGATTGCGTCCCGAAAGTTGAGAACTGCCGCTCAAATGGGATTCTTCCTGAAAGATGGTTATTTGCAACACTAAATGTAGATAGAGAAGTGAGTCCAACCAATTCATAAGGAATTCCCCCACTCAACATGTTGTGGGAAAGATCCAAGCTCTCCATGTATTTCAAGTTTTGAAAAGAATTTGGAATGGGTCCAGTTAGAAAATTATTCGACAAGTTCAAGGATCGAAGTTGTAACAGTTCTCCCATTTCAGAAGGAATGCTACCAGTAAATTGGTTAGATGACATGTCAACTATAGTCATCAATAAGAGTGGGATACCTTGGAAAGTATATGCATGATATTTTATTTGCAAGGATATTTTAAGTTCCAATCCAAAGTATCCTAAATTTATCAATTCATACTTTGAGTTTGGAGAACTCTTCTTCCAAAATGTAATGTTATTAAGGCATGAGGGAATATCTCCTGAGATATGATTATTAGAGATATCAAAAACTTGCAAACTTTCCATTCCACACATTCTACGGAGTAGGTGACCTTCAAATCGATTTCCACTTAAAAAAATTGCCACCAAGTGAGGATGATCATACAGCCACTTTGGAATATTACCAGACAAGTGATTATTTCGAATATCTAGGATTACCAAATTGGGACTGTTTGATAACGTGGGCAGATCATTCCTTCAAATTGATTGCCGTTGAGTTGTAAGCATTCCAAATTTGTCATGTTGGAGTCCCTTGGGAGCATTTCTCCTTTCAATTTATTGTTTGATAGATCTAAATATACCAGCTGTCGGGTGCCATCTCTAGTCAAACTTGGCGGTATTGTCCCTGAGAGCTTGTTGTTAGAAAGGTCTAATAGTTGTAAATCAAACAAATTACCAAAAGACCAAGGAATGATGCCTTCTAATGCATTCGAAGACATGTTAACATGAGATAAGTATGGAAGAAGATGTCCGATATTTTCAGGAAGAGAACCTGTGACATTGTTATCTGATATGTCCAAAGGCTCTAAGTGATGAAGTTTGATTAGCAAAGCATCCAAAAGAAAGGGAGCCATCAATTTTGTTACTTGTCAAGGATAAAACTTCGATACTCGTGTTGAATAGTAGCTGACAAGGTATGCTTCCCACAATTAAGTTGTGAGACAAGTCTAGCCAGTACAAGTCTACTTGGGAGGAGATGAAGCTTGGGAAAACGTGACCATTCTTCTTGTTGAGGCTGCAATTTGCCAATCTCAGATAACGTAGCTGAAAGGTTGGAACCCATGAGGGAGACTCGGTTTCAATTTCCAAATCTTTGTTGTTCGAAAGATCAAGGTATTCGAGTCTTGAAGCATTGGCAAAAGTAGAAAATGATAGCTGATTACCTTGAAAGAGATTATCCGAAAGATCAAGCACTTCGAGATGTGAAGTATTGGCAAAAGTAGAAGATGATAAAACCCCATCTAACTGGTTGTTCGAAACAAGAAAATCTTCAATCTTGCTTTGTTTGGAGAACATTGACGGAGGTAGATTACCATGAAGGCGATTATTTGATAGATAAATGGATTGAATGTTTTCAATCATCCCAAGACAAGAGGGAATAACGCCTTCCAGTCTATTAGAACCAAGATCCAGCACCCATAGACGTTTTAATCGCTTCAGTTGGCAAAAAGCTACAGCAAAGTGAGTTTGAGAAATGAGTTATGATGTGGGTACATATATGCTTATAAGGTATAAAATTAAAATAGAAATAAAAATGGCAGGAGGGATTAGTGAGTAAATATTTTTTGAAAATAAATTCAGTCTAACTAGTTTTAATTGAACTTTAGCACTTCTAGTTACATCTTGTTGTATGAGATTTTATGGCATGCAATCAAATTGAACTTGTTTGTTTAATGAGAATATTGAGGAAAGAGAATAATAATGACTTGTTTTCAATAATAATTTGAATTCAGTAAACTGTGCCCCAAATAATATATATATATAAAAAAAAAAGTATTAGAATTCTAATTTGAAACCAAACAATGTATTAGGCCTAAACTAAAGATTATAAACTCTGAAAGTAGGATTCTCTGCAAGTTCTCAAGATATATGAGTTTATATTATTGACTATATAATATAAAATTAAATGAAACCTAATTGTAGTGAGTGAGAACGTACCATTCTATCATAACATGTCATTTGGAATTTCAGAATTCGCCAATATGAATTAAATGAGTTGGAAGTGAGAGAGCAAATAAAATTGAATAAAGCTAAATAAATTATGAGATCAGACGAGAACAAAAATGATGAGAAGAAATCAAGTAAGAGTTCTACGTTCAAGCCCTCCTCCAATTTGCATTCGAGTTAGATATTCCAGATCATCAAATAAGGTGAACAACGTAACATTTGGATACCATGTAATATTTGATGGACTGTGCCAAAATCAATTGTAAACTCTCCCATTTTCACACAGATTCACGCTACAACAGTCTCTTCGTCCCAGCGCAAAGGCAAACCATATGTTTTCTGATCTCCAAGAGAGCTCTCGTCTGTTCTTTGCTGCATCCATGACCACAAGCCAAAGGGGAAAAGTGATGGCCACAACCCAAAGCAAAAAGACAATAAAAGCAAGAGAGTCTTCATCTTTTTTTTTTTTTTCGTTTTAGTTGGAAGTGAAAGGTCATGAGCTTGTTCATATATATAAGAGAATGTGCACAAACATGATCTAGCACATGTCTTACGTGGAAATAGCGTGGAAATTCTACCAACTACCTAAACTTTCGTCAGCCAGATATAATTTAATTTGTGCATTTTTCTTCCTTTCCTTGTTCTTTCTTTTTTAAAATTGCAGCTGCTTTTAAAGCTACCATCTTATTATATATTAATGTCCTCCTAAATTCCAACTATTGTTGAGTCAATTTCCCCTAATCACAAAAATACTTTTCATAAATTTTATTTTAAAAAATTAAATAATAATTCATAATTTAATTTTTAAATTAAAGGAGGGGTTTGAGGGGTCAGCCCATTTAGCCAATTCCAATGATCTTGTTGTAACAAGAAATTCTCGTCGTTTAAATATGTTTTTCTTTGCAAGCAATTAATATAAGCACCAAGCTATAATTGCTTGCATATTAGGAATGTAAAAGATATTTCATATGCCATATGCTCAAAATGATTTAACGGTGAAGAAAACTTATATTCCTTACAAACATTAAATGTCGATATTGATATAAAATCATTGTGATTTGAGGCACAATCTTCAACGGGGTGTCAGGTTCAGGTTGTGCGAAAGTCAAGATCATATACGAGTCAAACTTCTTAATCCTAACTTTTTAATTTCGTGTTAGATTTGCAAATCATGTAAAAAATCGCTAACCCTTCTTACAGCTCTTGAAATTTTTTAGAAATTAAGTTTATATGAATCTTATATTATTCTTCAAGTAGGTAATAATGATTAATACAATTATACAACCAAAACAATATAAGTCACCATATGAGAAGATGCTTAATTCACGAACAATATAAACTTTCTTAAAGTTTTTGTTTTTTTTTTTTAAATGACAAGTATGCATTGGCTAGATTCATCATTTTTCTTAGAAATAATTTTTTTTTTTAAAAGCATTTATGGAGGCCACGGCTCCATGTGACTTCCCCATTTAAATATATATATATAGAACCACTTTTGGCTAAAGGTTGGCCGTGGTTCACGGTTAATTTGGAAAAAGTAGTTTGTATGCATAAACCAAGAAGCACGTAAAAGCTAGCTTTGGTCAAAAGTAGTTGATATATATATGAACCACTTATGGCTAAAGCTTGGCCATGATTCCTGGATAATTTACCAACCGCGAATTTTCTATTTTTAAGCCTACAAGGATTATAAACACTTTATTTACACTCACAATCATATTTAATGTAATCCTAAGACTTTCACATGCATAATAAATATGATGAACTTTTGTAATAAACATATAAAAGAAATTTCATGTCATATGCTCAAAATGATTTAATCGGTGAATAAAACTTAGATTCATTACAAACATTGAATGTCAACATTGATATAAAATCAATGCGCCGTGTCAGGTTCGGGTCGTGCGATGGCATAAGATCATATACTTCAACTATAATATGACCCGTTTAATTAAACAGGTCAAACTTCTCAATTCTAATCCTTTAATTTCGTATTGGGTTTATGTCTGGTTTGTACATTATGTCAAAAATTGACAGCCCTATTTATAACTCTTGAATTTTTTCAGAAACTAATTTTATATGAATCTTATATAAGCTAGTCACCATAAGAGAAGATGCTTCACGAACAATATATACTTTCACTACCAAAAAAAAAAAAAATGGCAGTTTTTGACAAGTCTACAGTACCCCTTAGAATGCCACGTCACTAATTAGACCTTCCAATAACTAACACATCAAAAACATTTTTTTTTTTTACGTGTTAAAGCTGTCATGTCAATAATTATTGATGTGGCAATTGTAACACGTAAAAAATTTTTAAAGTGTTGAATTATGGCGCATCAAAAATTAAAAATTAATCTTAAAATTAAAAAAAATTATTCAAACATATAATTTTTTTGACGTGACGAAACACCACGTCAAAAATTTGTGACGTGGTGTTTTACAACGTCAAAAATTGTCAAAAATTATTGACGTGGTACTATTTGCCATGTCAAAATTTTTAGACATGGCACTATTTGCCACATCAAAAAATTTTGACGTGGCAAAATGCCACTCCAATATTTTTTAAAATTAATAATATTAATTAGGGTTAATATTGTCAATATGCCACAACCATTCAACTAATTAATATATATATTTATAATATTAATTAAATTATCAAATTCACAATTTAATTTTAGTTTATGTTTTTAAAATAATTGATTATTTGACATAGAATTATAAAATAAGTCATGAGTTAAAACTTTATCTTAAATTTTTGGAAAAACTTACTTATCCCTCCCTGCCGGTAAGATTTTTGTTAATTTGGACAGGAAACACACAAATATACATTATACCCACTATGATCGATAAGTGTGAAATTACAACTATGACCTTAGTTATTTTTTAATATATAAATTCAATGGCCATGGAGGTGACCTACGACTAGGTCATGGATTTCTTTCCTAACTTTTATTTGAAGGAGTATTGTTGTCATTTTGGGTATCATTCGTGACCCAATTTATGTCAATTTGATGAAACAACCCTAACAGAGGGTTGTTTTGGGTATCATTCGGAAATTGCTTTTATTTTATTTTTTATTTTAAGTTTATGAGACATTGCAAAATATATGATAGTTCATTAGTTTGATGGGGTAAGTTTCTTAAAGTTTTTTTTTTGGTAATTTCACTTAACCCTAGTTTCTCGCTTTTGCAAACACCTCTCCAAAGTTCAAAGTCTCACTTTGACATATTGAACTTTGTTTCATTTCAAATACCCCATACCATTAAATATTGCAATTAAATTAAGCGAAAAATGAAAAAAAATAACTAAGGGTATTCATTCGTTAGGATTTAATAGGGTATTTTAAACTAAACAAAAATTCGATATACCAATGGATTTTAAACTTTGAGAGGATGTTTAGAAAATGCACAGAAGTCAAGGATTAAATGAAATTACCCTTGTTTTTAAATGACAAGTATGCATGGGCAAGATTCATCATTTCATTAGAAATAAATTTCTTTAAAGCGTTTGTGGAGGCACGGACCGACCTAATGTGGTTCCCCCATTTATATATATATAAACTAATGAACCACTTTTGGCTAAAGCTTGGCCGTGGTTCATGGTTAATTTGGAAAAAGTAGTTTGTATACATAAACCAAGAAGTACGTAAAATCTAGCTTTGGTCAAAAGTAGTTGATATATGTCTATATATATATATATATGAACCACTTTTGGCTAAAGGTTGGCCGTGGTTCATGGTTAATTTGGAAAAAGCAGTTTGTATATATAAACCAAGAAGCACGTAAAGCTAGCTTTGGTCAAAAGTAGTTGATATATTTATTTAAATGCCCGCCCAGGTGCGAGAGGCAGTACTACTAACACTCACCAAAAATTCATCGGTTAGAAATTTGTCATTATATTATATCCAAAAAGTGTTTTTGGTGAGTTGTTAATTAATATTACTTCTTGCTGCATCTCAACATTTAAATATGAGAAATGCTAAGTGTCCTCCTAACTGTGATATTGTGTCTTTCAAACTCACCGTTGATAATATCTAATGAGGAAACGAGGGAAACAGCCAAACTAACAATATCCCTGCAACACGAGTTTCTCATACACAGCACATACATACTCAAGACCCTCGTCTTTGTAGAGCGAAGTAGCCATTAATTTTCCTTAATTAATACGAAATTTATCATCATCCTCATCGGAGTATTTACAGATGAAACCGATTTCTTCTCACATGCCCGCCTATCACACTACAATAACAAACCCACTATCTTTTTATGGATTTCATGAAATACTTACCAAACTAATTCCACCGGCCATTAAAAAAAAAAAATTATCTTTTTTAAGAGAGAATTCCACCGGCCATAATTCCACCCATTCAAAGAAATCAAACAATTATTGAAATAATAAACAAAACCCATCCTTAATTAATTAAGTGCTAGGCATGCAGTGGGTGTCTATTCAATTCGATCCATTTCCTTTTCACACATCACTTCTCCTGGATTCACATTTCAATATGAACTACTTTTGTCAAATTTTCTAACTGAATTATTGGGGTGTGTTAGTGCACATTTAAATATATATACATGATCATCAACTAAGCTTTACGTGCTTCTTGGTTTGGAGTAAACGGTGACTTGCTTGCTTCAAAGAATATTACGTACTAAGCATTTCTTTCTCTCTATATATTATTAAAAAAAAATTATTAATTAAATTATTAAAATTAACTTTTTCGACTTTTAGGACAAAATACTGTTGATTTAACTATATATATATATATATGAACTACTTTTTTGGGTCAAGCTTGAGCGTGCTTCATGGTTTGGAAAAAATGCTCAAATATTTGGGAGACAAGAATTAGGCCCCAATGGCCGATTCCGATGCTAAGTGATCATTGTCTATATATATATATATATATATAGGAACCACTTTTTGGGTCAAGCTTGAGCGTGCTTCGTGGTTTGGAAAAAATGCTCAAATATTTGGGAGACAAGAATTAGGCCCCAATGGCCGAATCCGATGCTAAGTGATCATTGTCTATATATATATATATATATTAATAAGTATTTTGGTTTATTTTATCATGCATATTGTCTTATAGCTAGACATGCATGTAAGATATTCCATTTAAAGTGTGTCCTTATGTCACATAATTGTGATTACGGTGTTTAATGACTTATTCCAATTAAAGCGAAATCAAATATTATGAATTAAATTATTGATTTAATTCTTGAGGAACAAGTAATTCTTGAGGAACAAGTAATTTGATTTCATGGAATCAAATATGCTGTATTGATTAATCATTTGGTTTTATTCCTTGATGGGAGGAATAATTAAGGTATGACTCTAATTGAGGGTCCTGACCTACCTATAAATAAGGCCATGTATTCCATCAAATGGCACTCACTGGTAGGCATAGGTCAAGAACTCTCAATATTTTACTATTTTGTTTTCTAAGTTTTGTAAAGTCGTTTTCAACGGCTTGAGCAAAGCATGGCTAGAGGTATTTATATAATTATTTATTCCATGCTAATTTTATTATTAATTAGCATTTAATTATATATAGAATTCTTACATGTGGTATGAGAACCTCCTCTAGGCCATATTTGTTCAGTTTTATTTGAGATATGCTGCTATGACATTTATTTTTGTTTCAATAATTTTATTTGTTTATTTGATTATTGAAACAAAATTATGGTGAAGATCTATGTTGTTTATTATGTTTATTGTCAACATTGTTTAGTTTTATTTCTATTATGAATATGCATATAACTAAACATGTGTTTGACCATATTGCCTTGTCCCCATGGAGAAACAATCAAACTCAACTAAAGTTGTGAACCCACTACCCAAGCACCATCGTGACCGCCCACCACCATCCACCCATTAATCGAAGCTCCATTCCATTACCCCACAAGAGCGTTGGCTGCATAAGGTGAACCCGGGACACCGGGCGCCAGCAGTGCAGCCTGCAGGGGTTGCTTGTGGGTAATGGAGCAAAGCTCTGTCTGCAAGATGAGGAACGCAAGCAAGGCGGTGTATGAGGAATTAGAAGGGCGGGCTAGGGTTTTGGGTATTTTAGTTGTGAGGATCCGGGTAGGGTTTTAACCCATAAAGAAACCAGGTTTGAGTTTTTATTTGGGTATGGGTTTATTTTAACCCAAACCCAATTCAGTTTTAAAATATATTTTGGGCCCATGTGCGTTTCAAACTTGGGTTTTTCGAGTATAAAGAGGCCTAAGATTCTCTTGAACCATTAAGCCATACATCTCTATATGCTCTTATGTTGCAATTTAATTATTTGAATTGTTTAGCATTAATGCATGGGCTTGAGATTAAATTATTCTTATTATTTGAATATAAATTGTCGATGCTTGGACCTAAGAATAATTAATTAAACCATATATGTTGGTGAATGTTTATGGTACTATCAATGTTGCAAAGGGTAACTCGACAAAGGGGATTGGGATTTAAGTGTGCCATTGTGCGCCTCACGGCGGGACATTACCCGATTGTACTTTGAAAATTACTATTTACCCACGATGTGTTGGTTTGTTAATTATTATTGGGAACTTTATTTGGCATCTATATAGTTATTTGATGTTAATGAAGTCATGGACTTCATAAAGAAAATTAACATCATATTGTAATTAATTCATAAATTTAATTACTAATCCCCACAGGACGTTGTTATTTTATGACTTAATTAGAATAAGATAATAAATTTGACATTGAAAGTAAAATTTCTTAGGCCCACAGTACGGAAAATTTTATTTATTGATGCTAAATTTATTAGTCTTATTAATAAAGAGTAAATTTCATCGTGATGCAACCTTTGCCCATAGGTAGGTTGAAATTTACTATTAAATTGGTTAATTTAAATTAGTTAGATGTTAATGAAGTCGTAATTATCATAATAATTTTGGGAGAGCCACAAGATCCCAATTTTGAATGATAATTGCATCAAGATTATATATATGAACTTCATATGGAAATTTAACATCGTGTTGTAATTAATTCATAAATTTAATTGCCAATCTCACAGGACGTTTTATTTCTATGAGTTAATTAGAATAAGATAATAAATTTAACATTAAAATAAAATTTCTCTTAGGCCCACAGTAGGAAAATTTTATTTATTAATGCTAAATTTATTAGTCTTATTAATAAAGAGTAAATTTCATGCTGATGACCTTTGCCCATGTGTAGGTTGAAATTTCATCGTTAAAATTAACATTGGTTAATTTAACATCAAGTTATTTCATGGCATTCAAGTATATTATTTTTCTTGGTTATTGGATGTATTCCTCCGCTTTTAATTATTAGTATTTTATGTTCCAAAATTCATAGTGGTAATTTTCTTGAAAGAAAATGTGCTTTTCACTTTGGGGTATTTGGAGACTAAGTTGGCGGTTCGTATGGATTAAATCATACGCCACATGAGATTATTAAACATGAACGATTGTAGTGATTTAATCACTTAAGTTTCAACGCTTCATGAAATCTCATATTAAGGAAACATTAGGGTTTTATCCTTAATGTTTTAGGTCAAAGAAAAGTCATTGAGGAACATTTAGTGAGTTCCAATAAGGCTTTGGCCAACACCCTAATAGAAAAGCTTTAAAGCAAAACCTTTTATTTCAAATGTGCCTTAGCACATTATGGAAATGAAGGACATAATAGCTCATTATAAAGTCCCTAAAGGTTGAGTTTTTGAGTCATTTTTGGTCTACTTTATTTTTGAAATTATCTCATCTAAATATGATATTTTTTCAAATATCTTGTAGCACACATAAGGATAATTGATCAATAAAGAAACTTTTGATCATGTGTGTTCAAGAAGATGAGAGATTAAGACATGAGAATCAAAAGGTTACTCATGTTAAAGGGAAAGACCTTGATAGGCAATCATGCCCAATAGTTCATGTATGAGAACAAGGTGCCAGCAAAGTGCTTTGGTAATTAAGATACTTGTTTCTCTTGCAATAAGGAAAATTATGGGCATATAAAGAATGATTGCATAAAGTATCATAAATGACTTGAAATAAAGGTAATCTCATACATCTACTGTGTCATGAATCTCTTTTATTGACTCGTGTGGATTGAATTTGGTTTAGCAATCCATATTGTCAACATAATGCAGGGTTTTCTAAATAATACTTGTTTACAATTGAAGGTTGTTGGGACCTATAGATTAATTTTAAAAATTCAGTTACATTATTAATAATGTTTTATATATTCCACAATTTTTAGAAATTTATTAAATCAAGTTCGAATATTATTTTTGGTGGAATATTAAATTTATAGTCTATTTAAAATTGATCTAGATCCCAATTTTTGAAAAACTAATCCTTGCATATAAATGTTGACATAAAGGTAGTCTTATAAATGAGAAAATCCTCTATGTTATGGCATTAGAGATTGAAATATATCTCTATAAAGAATAAAAGATCGATAAATGATAGAGTTTTTACAACTCTTGAATTTTACTATCTTTGGTATTTATGGGGACGCATTAAGGAAAAGCAGCCAACTATACCACTTAAGGTGCCAACAAAGGGTTTATGAGATTCTTGAGATCATGTACAAGTGTAGACCTTTTCCATACTTCTTGCCTAAATGGTTAGAGATATCTTATCTCTTTTGGTAATAACCATACAAGGGTTTTTTGTATCTCTATAAGGTTGGAGCATTAAATGCTTTCAGTACCTATAAGGTAGAAGTAGAGAAACAAAAACAAAAGGGAAGTCAAGATCGTAAGATCTGATAGAGGCAGATAGTATTATGGTAGGTACATGAAAAGGGACATGAAAGGTAATACTAATATTCTATTCTCCTAATGGAATGAAGCCTTGAAAACCATTGTGTATACATTTAATTGGGTTCCATTCAGGGTTGTCCCTGAGACACCTAAATTAAGGAATGAATGGAACCAAGTTCAAATTGTTTACACATATAAGGTTGTCCTGCTAATGTGAGGATTTATATCCACACCTAAGGAAGTTATATTAAAGGACAACTAGCGAATTTTATAGGCTATATAGTAAGCTCCAAGGAGTTTAGTTTTTACTGTCCTTCATTTTGATCATAGAATTGTTGAGTCTAGAAATGCAAAATTTCTAGAGGATGTTGAACTTAGTGGGAGTGCTTATCCTCAAAGGATTGAATTAGAGGAAGCACGAGAGTTGACTGAAGCTCCTTCATATGAAGCTTGTTTGATTGTGTTTAAGGAAAATCAAATTGATTATCTTGAACTACAATCGCTTTCAGAATAGTCAACTCATAAGGAACAAGTTCATAATGAACCTACTCAAACTTTGCCAAATGTAAAGGGAGTAGGATTAAGAAGATCCTCTAGAATAAGGTGACCAACAATTTCTAGTGATTATGTTGTATACTTTCAGGAGTCTGATTTTTATGTTAGACATAAGGACGATCCAAAAATTGTTTTCACAAAGCCATGAGTGGAGATAACTCCACATTCAGTTCAATGCCATGAAGGAGGAGATAAAATCCTTGGCTAAAATACAAGTCTACAATCTTGTTAACTTACCAAAGGAAGTTGTAGCCATAGGCTGCAAATGGGTTTACAAAACCTAAAGGGATTCTTCCGTAATGTTGAACAATATAAAGATAGACTTGAAGCCAATGATCTTACTCAAAAGAAAGGCATTGATTATCATGGTATGAGTGGCTCATTTTTGATTGAGAGCTATATCAAAAGGATTGGAAAAACAATTTTCATAGGATCTTAAGGAGGAAGTGTACATAAGACAACTAAAGGTTTTATTGATAATGGAAAGCTTGCAAATTAAGGATATCTATTAATGGGCTAAGATATTCTTCTCACTAGTGGTATATAATATTTTACAAGGTTATTACCTCACATGGTTTTATTGAGGACCTTGTTAATTAATGTATATACCTTAAGGTCTGGGAGTAAAGTTACATTTCTTTTAGTCCTATATATAGATAATATTTTGCTTGCAAGCAGTAATTTAGGTTTGCTACATAAAGTTCCTCTCAAGAAACTTTGAAAATGAAGGATTTGGTTGAAACCTCTTATGTCATTGACATAGAGATTCATAGAGACAAATATTAAAGAGTATTAAGATTGTCTTTGAAGGCCTACATTGAAAAAAGTTTTGAGAGATTTGAATGAAGAACTATGAATCTTCAATAGCACTATTATTAAAGGGACAAATTCAGTATAGATTGATGTCCCAAAATGTATTGGAACTAGGAGTTGAAATATATTCCATATATATGCATAGGTCTACATTAGACCTAACATTGAAATAGCAGTTGGACTATTGGGTCAATATAGTATTGTGGAATATACAAGGAACTAAGAACTAAAGATACACTTACCGTTGGGTAGTGTTTATTCAAGTTTGATTTTTGCTAAATGTGTAGATAGTAGAAAATCAACTTGATTAAAAGGCTATATCTTGAAGATGCGATGCGATTCTGATTGCTACATCTACCATGAAAGCAAAAGTCATTACATGCTGAATTTGTTACACAGCATTATAGTTGAGACATTTGGTTAAGGTCTCAAGGTTGTCGATTTTATAGTTAGACCCATAAAGATCTTACGAGTAGAAAGCAGTATGTATATCGACATAAAGTATCTCAAGAATTAAGTGACTTGAAGTGTCTATTGAGCATATAAGTATTGAATTAATGATTGTGAATCTCATGACTAAAGGTATACCGTAAAGAAAGTATAGTCATGTGGAATATATGAGATTCATTAATTCATTTATGCTTAGTTTCTCTTTAATTGGTCTATAGACATAAAGTTAATGTTATAAATATTTTTGTGCACATATATTATGGTTATCCATGGGGATAAAATTAAAGTTGGACCCAATGACTTATAGGAAGTTCATTCATAAAGTTTGATTGCCCATATGGTACTCATTTAGGAATATTATATATTGTGATGCATGGAAGGGCGACTTACTATATAAAAGTTTTACCATGATTCATATGTAGTATTCCTTGAATGAGTGGGTGGATTCCATGAATGGTTGGAATAAATAAAGTAATGGCCATATCGGATAATTAAACACCATAAGGAATTTATGTATCATAAGGGCCAAGTGGGAGAATGTAAGATATTCCATTTAAAGTGTGTCCCTATGTCACATAATTGTGATTACGGTGTTTAATGACTTATTCAATTAAAAGTGAAATCAAATATTCTGAATTAAATTATTGATTTAATTCTTGAGGAACAAGTAATTCTTGAGGAACAAGTAATTTGATTTCATGGAATCAAATATCTTTGTATTGATTAATCATTTGGTTTTATTCCTTGATGGGAGGAATAATTAAGGTAATGACTCTAATTGAGGTCCACGACCTACCTATAAATAAGGCTGTATTCCATCAAATGGCACTCCTTTGGTAGGCATAGGTCGGAAGAACCTCTCAATATTTTACTATTTTGTTTTTCTAAGTTTTGTAGATGTGAAGTTTGTTCTTCAAGCTGGCTTGAGCAAAGCATGGCTAGAGGTATTTATATAATTATTTATTCCGCTGCTAATTTTATTATTAATTAGCATTTAATTATATATAGAATTCTTACAATGCATGCTAGCTTTACATTCTCGGTGGTTGGTTCAATGACCTCAAGAAATTTTTTAAAGTGATTGGATATGTATTATTATAGAGTAATAGTTCGTCTCTCAAAACGAGATTCCTCAATTTTATTAGTATAATTAGCTACGTTGAGTCTCACTGATACCCATATTGGGTTAGATCCGGCTATATCTCAGCTTGACTTGAATGAACGCCTATGATCCCACCGTCTAGGCTCTCATATGCGGCTCCCAATAGATATATGCTATCATGATCATGCTTAAGTTAAATAGTTACAATTGGTTTTCTTCACCAACCTCAAAAAAATAAAAATAAAAATCTGACTTACCTAGTCATTACAAGCCGGGAGGGTTACAAGTGGTTTCTAGAACATTAACAGAGGTGGTGTTACAATATGGTACATGGAGGCATGTGATAGGATGTTGTGTCAGGTTTTTTTTATTCTTTAATCTATTTACCATATAAAATTATTTTAACATGGATAATTGTCTTAAATAGAAGTTACCTATACATATATATTTTCGTAGAGATTTGGCAATAATTTTCCTTTTCAATTTTTGTAGGATGTTGGACATTCAATTCTGGAAGCATATTCTCATGTTCTTGAAAACTTGGCCTAGAGCATATTGTTTAGGATAAGAGATATTTTGGAAGAAGATGGTTTGAGCAATCCAAATTCACTGGTGGCAATGCCTTACTTTTTGGAATAAGTCATTGTGAAACTTCAAAGACGATATACATATGTAAGGCACATTGATTGATAGGATGAACAAGGTGCTTACGGGCATTATTGTGACTCTAATTGGTGATGCCTGTGATTTGGAATCTTCGTTGGAATAGACAATGGTGCAGACAGATAGGGTTCTGTAAGTGTGTCTCTTAAAAATTCACTTGATTAAAAAAAAAAATGCATGGTTTTCAATAGCTTCTTTTTGCAAAGATAACTTTGGTTTGCCTCTTAAAGGACGGTAATGAGTTCAAACTTAAACTTTGGAAGACAACCATAATTCTTTAGTCGACAACAATTCCTACCAAAATCCAAACTATGCTTTAAGGTGTGACATGTATTAAAGGACATACAACTTAGAAGGACTTCATAATGAAATTTCAACTTAAACTGAAATGCTAGAACCCTTGCAACTTGTACGCATAAACTTCTACTTCCAAGTGTAAGTCAGAAGCACCTAAACATCTTTATTGAAGATATGCATTACTTTGAAATACAAATATGTTTTCTACTTCCACTACAAAGTTGGTTGTGAATCACCAATACTTGGAGAGCATTTTAAAACAAGACTCAATGTATCTGTCCATAGCTCTTAAGTAGATATGCCTCCAATTCTTGTTAATGATTAGGATCCCAAAGAAAACCCAAAATCCAAATGCATAAGAGACAACAACAAATTCACAGAAGAATAAAGGGTTATCAGTTATTATAGTCTCTTCCTTTTCATCCTCATGTTCAGGTTCAAGCTGGTTTGTGATTAAACAGTTTCTTGGCAAAGGGACTCCACAAAGATCCTGATTTCCATCATGGGATTTTTTCTCAAAAGTTGGAAACTGCCGCTCAAATGGGACTCTTCCTGAAAGATTGTTATAGGTCACATTAAATGTAGATAGAGAAGTGAGTCCAACCAACTCATAAGGGATCTCCCCACTCAACTTGTTCCAGGAAAGATTCAAGCTCTCTACGTTTTCTAAATTTTGAAAAGAATTTGGAATGGAGCCCGTTAAAATATTATTTGACAAGTTCAAGGACTGAAGTTGTAATAATTCTCCCATTTTATAAAGAATGCTACTTGTCAATTTGTTAGATGACATGTCAACTACAGTCATTAACGAGAGTGGGATATCTTTGAAAGTATATACCTCTTGTTTTATTCGCAAGGACGTTTTAATTTCCAATTCAATGTCTCATTGACCAGCAGTTACCAAGTAATATAGTTTACCCTCTTTTGTGAAATAGTTAGAGTGAGTAGCACTTGGAGAACTCTTCTTCTAGAATGTAATGTTATCAAGATATGAGGATTCCTCTTGAAATAAGATTACCAGCAATATCAAAAAATTGTAAACTTTTCATTTGACACATTCTTTGTAGTAAGTTTCCTTCAAAGCAATTCCCGCTTAACATAATTGCATGCCACCAAGTGAGGACGATCATACAACCACTTTGGGATATTACCTGACAAGTGATTGTTTCGAATATCTAGGATTACCAAATTGTGGTTGGTTGATATTGTGGGTGAGATCATTCATTCAAATTGATTGTTGCTGAGTTGTAAGCACTCCAACCTTGTCATGTTGGAGTCCCTTGGGAGCATTTCTCCTTTCAATTTTTTTGGTTGATAGATGTAGATATACCAATTGGCTGCCATCTTTTGTCAAACTTTGCGGAATTATCCCTAAGAGCTTGTTATTAGAAAGATCTAATATTTAATAAGACAAATTACCAAAAGACTAAGGAATGATGCCCTCTAATGCATTTGAGGACATGTCAACAAGATATAAGTATGAAAGAAGACGTCCAATATTTTCAGGAAGAGAGCCTGTGACATTATTATCTAATATATCAAAGTATCTAAGTGATGAAGTTTGATTAGCAAAGCCACCAAGAAAAAGAAAACCATAAATTTTGTTACTTCTCAAGGATAAAAATGTGATACTCATGTTGAATAGCAGCTGACACAGTACGCTTCCCTCTCTTAAGTTGTGAGACAAGTCTAGCCATATCAATTCAAGTTGGGAGGAGATGAAGCTTGGGACAATGTGACCACTGGTTGCAGATCGCCAAGTTTAGATATGATAGCTGAAAGGTTGTAACGCATGAGGGAAACTCGGTTTCAACTTCCAAATCATAGTTGTTGGAAAGATAAAGGCGCTTTTTTTTTTTGGTTACAAACTTGGCATTAAACAAAGCAAAAACTTACAACCTCTCAAGGAGGAAAGAAAACTGAAGGTGGTGCTAGACCACTACAAGGATTCGAGTGAAAAAGAAGGGGGGAAAATGGGAATGCAGCTTAAAAAAACTTTTGGCGCGGTCCAATAAGCCACTTGATAGGTGCAAAAATTCAAACTTTTATTAATTTTCTTGGCCTCTCACTTAAAAAAGGGAGGAAGAAGAGCTAAAGTATCTAAGATAAGCTTTTCAATTTGTCAATCTATAATGATAGCAGGAAATTGCAAATTTTGTATTGGAAATTTCTTGGAATTGAAAGCACTGCAATTTTCCACGCTCAATTAATTCAATGCAATTATTGTGGAGGAATAGGTCTAAAACTGACAACTGACAACCAGTCGGTGTCATTTCATGTCCTCTTTAATTTGACAACTGACAAGCAGGTCTCCATTTACTCTGAACCAAGAAGCACTCCAAGCTTAAGGTTTTTCAAGCTTATGTGTAAAACACCAGATTTTTTAGAAAATTTGTTCGTTAAAAACCCATTTTATTTTTTTTTCCATCTGAAGGAAGAACATTAGAGTAAATTCAAAGGAAAATCATAGTTTAACTCTTTAAGTTGATAATATTTTTTAATTCAAACATTAAAATTTTGATTTTTGTTATTCACTCCTACAAATTTTTTTTTTTTAATTTGATCAATATTATTTAAAAATTCTCATATTATCTCTATTTTTTATTTTTTATAAATAAAAAAACAAATTTAAGAGTGTAAAAATTAAAAAAAATTATAAAAATTAAGAGATTAGGGACAATATGAAAAGTTTCAGATATAATTGATCAAATTGAAAAAAAATTGAAACTTTGGGAGAGTAGATTACAAAAATTAAAATTTTGATATTCAAATTAAAAAACACTATCAACTTTAAAAGGATAAACTGTAATTTTTCCTAAATTCAATATGTTTAATAACAAAAACTAATTTGTAAATCAATAACATTTGATAAAAAAAATAATAATTGAAAAGAGGGACACACAATTTTAAATTGTAGACCAAAATTGAAAAGTATTTTTTGACCAAAGCACTGTATTAGTGTATTTCATTCGTATTTATAACCAAAACTCAGTAAAAGAGAATTACAAAGAGTGTAAAGATAGCAAAGCTCAAAGAGGCACGGCTATTTGAATAAAAGCTGAAAGAGATGAGACACCCCGCAGAAAACATGAAAATAGCTCTGTTTATATTATTCTGAATAACCAGTATTTAGTGTTGGAAAGTCTCATGTAGCCAGGCTGACCTAATTAGCTTCGCCATCATCATGTGTTAGCCTGTTGCAATACGTGTTGGTTTAGTCTAATTGACCGTGGCTCACTATTTTTCATTGTGTTCACGTGTTGGTTTGGATATTTCCGCCACATATGAGAGAGAGTGTTGGAAAGTCTTATATTGCTTAGGTATTAAAGAGATTGACTATTTATAAGGGTGATGGATAAACTTCAACCGGCCCAAGACTTATTTCTAGCTTCTTTTTTTTTTTTTTTTTTTTAATTTTACAGCATAAACATCAAAGGTTTTATTAAACTTTTCCAGAAAGCACAACATTTTTTCTTAATAAATACGCACTTAAATGCCAGAGGCCCACAGAAAAAGTCAATAGCAAGTAGTCTAGCTCTCATGCCCAGCTACATGTATTATTGAGACCAGTTTGTATTGGAAATTTCTTGGAATTGAAAGCACTGGAATTTTCCGCGCTCAATTAATTCAAAGCAATTAAGGTAATAGGTCTAAAACTGACAACTGACAACCAATTGGTGTCATTTGACAGCTGACAAGCAAGTCTCTGTTTCCTCTAAACCAAGAAGCACTTCAAACTTTACATGAAAGTAGTTTATTAATGTGTTTGATAAAGAGGTTTGACTTGTACATCGTAGTTGATATAAATTAATATGAAAAAAAAAAAAATTTATTTTATTTATAAAAATAAAAAAATGATATAAAAAAATGAAAATATTTTATTTTTTAATAATTTTTTTATTTAAATAATAATAAAAATGAATGATGTGATATAAAAAATAAAAAAAATTAAAATATTTTAATGTTGATATTTTTAGAAAATTGTGATGAATATTAACAAAGCAACTCTAACCCTTTTATCAAATAAAGCCTTAGGTTTTTCAAGCTTATGCGTAAAACACCAAATTTTTTAGAAAATTTGTTCGTTGAAGACCCATTTTATTTTTTTCCATCTAAAGGAAGAACATTAGAGTTAATTCAATATGTTTAATAGCAAAAACTAATTTGTAAATCAATAACATTTGATAAAAAAAAAAAAATTGAAACATTAATGAACTACTTGAAAATTAATGAACTACTTGAATGGTTTGGATAAAACGAAGTGGGGCCTAATTCTACCAACTACATAAACTTTCGCCAATCTAATTTTAGCATTTTTCTTCATTTCCTTGTTCTTTCTTTTTTAAAATTGCAGCTGCTTTTAAGGCTATATATATATATATATATATATATATATACACAAAAGTTGAGTTTTGGTCTTCCGGAGAGTATCAATTCGATCTGTGACCACGCCTAAGAAACAGAGTTATATATATATACACACAAAAGTTGAGTTTTTAATCTCAATCGATCGGAGGTTATAAGTTCGAATCCCTCATCCCCCTTCCCTTGTGTGGATATGTGTAAAAAAAAAAAAAAAAAACCCAAGTTTTGGCTTAGAGAGTGCGTAAAATTGCGACACGTGGCATTTTAGATTTTAGCCTTTTAGTGAGACAATTAAAACATAGGAATTTTATTTGTAATGCATTGAATTATCTAAATGAAGATAACAAAATGTTTTCAAATTCTATCTTTCTCCCTCTTTATCTAATTTTCTTTTCATCTTCTATTTCTTTATATTTATACCTTAATGTGAGACAATTAAAATGTATATCTTCTCTCATTAATTGATTGACTAGCTCTATTAATTTATAGAGAAAAAAGTTTGAAGATTACAAGTCTATTTTACTTCAACATTAACAATTCTTGTAACTTTTGAATTCTTATAACTATTGTCTCAATCCTAACGGTAGACTTGAGGTGTGATCACAAACATCAAAGAACTGAAAGAAGAAGAAAAGGCTACTATAAATGGCCTAAATTGCTTTTCTTAAACATCACAATATTAACAAATAACTTTTCTTAAAAAAAAAAAAAAATCAAAATATCCTTCACACATTTAGATGACGTCTAAACGCTTTTTGAACTAAAACACAAAACAAGTTAATTACCAAACACTACTCCGCCAATCCTAGTTTCCAAATTAGAAGCCCCCACATGTTACGCACTTAAACGCCAGAGGCCCACAGAAAAGTCAATAGCAAGTAGTCTAGCTCTTGTCGATTGCGCGGAGACTGGAGCAAAGCTTGAAGTGCTTCTTGGTTTGGAGAAAATGAATGGGAGACAGCTTGCTTCTCACTTGTCAAATTAACCACCAACAAAGCTTGGAGTGCTTCCTGGTCTGGAGACAACGAATGGGAGACAGCCTGCTTCTCACTTGTCAAATTAAAGAGCAACGAAGCTTGGAGTGCTTCTTGGTTTGAACAAAACAGAGACTTGCTTCTTAGAAAACCAAGAAGCACTCTGAGCTTTACTCCACGATAAGAGTGTTAGAGTATATTATGGAGTTTAAGAATAATAGTCATAGTGAAAGATTATTACTGACTTAATTGAAGAATATTATTGAGTCATACTTGAAGATTATCGTAGAGTTACAAGTGAAGTCTAGCTACAGTTGAACATCATCACCTAACTAACCTAGCTATAGTAGAAGCCTATTTGTATTTGAAAATTTATAATCGACACCTAGAAGTTATTGAATAGGCCGTGTATGCAAATAATACGCCAAATTAAAAATAACGAATCATACAACTAAACATTCACCAAAATATGTAAAGCAGTGACATATATTTTAATAACAAAGATGAAACATTTTAGAGAACTCTCTAAAAGTAAAACTTTTTTGTTGCAGTTTGAAAAACCCTATGCATAACTCTAAACACTTGTTTATCACAATTTATGCAGAATTAAAACTATAAAGCAATAAACAATTCAATCAACAAAATATCTAAAGCAATAAAGAAGCGGATACAGATATTTTGGTGACGAAGAGGAAACCAATTGGAAACCGATCTAATTGTAAAACCTCTCCGAGGCAGCCAAACCCAGGAAATCACTATCAGAAAATTATCCAGAGATTATAGACACTAGGAACACTTACAACCCTTTGCAAGACCTCGGCTCTGTAAGATCGACAAGCCTCCGACTCGTCTCCTTGCTCACAATCTTCTTCAACGTGATTCTCCTTTATCGGACCCTTCCGACAGACTTCTCAATAACGCTCACAATCAATTAACAAAAACCAAAACACTCCAAGAGAGAGAAAATAAACGCTCAATATCAAAGGCTCTCTTAGCACACGACGGCAAATTCTAGATGCAGAATTTGTAACCTAAACAGATCTGTAGAGATTTATTTATAACACCTAAAGACTCTTAGACACAATAGAACTCAAATACAATGTATTTTAGACCTAGAAGCTACGGGCCGTCCGGACGGTAAGTGGGCTTGTCCGGACGGGCTATTAAAAACACGGGGAAAACTGAGATCATTAATGGGCTGTCCGGACGGTAACATTGGCCGTCCGGACGGTGCTAGGGCAATTGCTCTTTCTCCATTCTTTTCGCGCGGCGCATTCGGAGGCGTCCGAACGGACAACGGAGCTCGGGTTTTAATCGGAGTTCTTAAGCGCATCATGTGGACGGCTATGAATCCGTCGACGCTTGTACTAGCTTGGCTCTTTTCTTTCTATTTTGCTCACGAACATTAGCCAATACTTCAAACTAACATAGTTAAATTCAAGAAATTAATCAATTACAAAACCTTTGCAATTGACACTCCCTTACATAAGACAAAAGACCCACTTGACTTCTACCTAGTAGCCATCTCCTTTACTGGAACTCTAATAGACTTTGGTTGTTTATGATCTGTGATGAAGGCATTGAAGAAGAATAATATCTATAACTTCCTTGTAACTGTCATTGAAACCAAACAATGTATTAGGCTTAAACTAGAGATTATGTACTTAATGATTGATTTTTTGGTGGATTATGAAGTTGTTGATACCATAGCAGCTGGAACTCTGAATGTAGGATCTCAAATCTAAGCATAAGAGTTGAAATTGTTGACTATGAAATATAAAAATTGAGTATAAATTTAAAGAGTGATAATGGACACACATTTTTATCCCACAATTTTCACACTATCTCACAATGCTAACATAGCAATCTCCACCAACCATTGGAATTTTTTACCTCTTTTTTTTTTTAATTTTTTTTTTTTATAATTTCAATTAATTAATTCAATTCAATACGAAGGATGGAAATAGCCTGGAAATTACATGTTAGCTTTGAAAGCACTGCAATTTCCACGCTCAATTAATTCAATTCAATACGAAGGAATGGGTCTAATTTGACAAGTGACAAGCAAATCTCCGTTTTCTCCAAACCAAGAAGCACTACAAGCTTTCCTCCACGATAAGAGAGTACTTCGTATTGACTTCGTGACAAGGCTGAAGGTTGCACCTTATTTGTGGGCCTCTCTGCCCTTTTTTCTTTTTTCATGAGCAAAAACGTCAGGCGAGGAGAGCAATTCTGTCTATGGTATTTGGACGTATGTGACTATAGTATAACGCCTACTACTTGCTAGCCGAGAGCCGCACCGAAGGAACTTAAATGGTGACATTTAGGATGCATTGCCATTTCCTTTGATCAATAGGATGTGATGGATAGAAATTTAGAAACAAGTTGCCATTTATTTAATTTGCAAGTCTTCAATCGGGCTCTCTCTCTACTTTTTTTGGAGTGCAGTCTGTATTGGAAGTGAGGAATACTACAATTTCTCATGGTATTCTTATAATTCTATGTAAATATGATTTTCTGAAAAAACAGAAAAAACTTACCCATTGGTCCTTCATATTTATCTTAGAAAACAATGTTAAGGTAAGATGAGGAGAATACCAGAAAAAATTATAGCATTTTTCATTGAAAATTGCTTGGAATTGTAATTATGGAATAGCTTTGAAAACACAGCAATTTTCTATGCTCAAATTCAAAGCAAGATGAAGGAATAGGTCTAAACCAAATCGGTGTCTTTTCTTGTTTATTAATAACTGACAAACCTCCTGTGATAAAAATCAAATTCTTAGAAAAAAATAAAAAAGTGAAACCCTATGAGTAAATAGGTATTTAACCCTTAAATTTATATACGTCATACAGGAACTACTTGAGTGGTTTGGATAAAATGAAGTGGGGCCTAATTTTACCAACCGCATAAACTTTCGCCAGCTAGATATAATTTAATTTTAACATTTTTCTTCATTTCCTTGTTCTTTCTTTTTAAAATTGCAGCTGCTTTTAAGACTATATATATATATATATATATAGGAAAATGCTAAGGGTTCTCCCCTTAATGTTCTCCTAGTATTCTTTCAGTCTTACGTAGAACATGATTTAAGAAAAAATAAAATTGTAGTAGCCTCCACTACCGGTTTTTTTAGGCATTAGCATTAAATTTAGGATAATCAAATCTATTTTGGGTGATATCATCCCTAAAGATGTTACAGGTGGATGCAAGGGCCAAACCACTGCTTTAGCTTTGTCTAATGGAATCACAAATCTAGCAGGTATGAAAAAGTTCTCTTTGCTTAATATAAATAATTAATTGGATATGCCTTTTCCCTTACTATATTTTCTGGATTTGCTTTTTAAGTATTTTTATATTTACAAGTGTGGGATACTTATACTGCATTACGTTTCTCTGTGTCATATGGAGGTGTCAAACTCCTAAGATTAGAATTGTGAATGTACGTTTTGGGGGTATTTGATATGTGGGAATTAACAGCATATAATTTTCAATATTTGTGAACTCAGTGTAATTAATCATTGAGGTTCATATGTTTTGCAAGTGATTGTATCAGTAAGTAAATGTTAGAAAAATGAACAAGCCTTTGCTTGAACAGAAATTTGTTATACTAAATACACGTATTCTTTCCTACTCAAACTCAGACTGTTCAAAGTAGTTTTTTAATTTAATTTAATTTACCTTTTTATATGATTTTCAGCGACGGTTTTTGGAGAGTTGTGGAAATTAGAACCACTCCCTGAAGAAAGTAAGAGCAAATGGCGAAAAGAAATGGACTGGTTACTCTCCCCTACCAACTATATGGTTGAGTTAGTTCCTGCTAAGCAAAATGGTGCAAATGGCCGGACCATGGAGGTATTTTCTATTTCAATTGGTCAAAAGAATAAAGCAATACGGATTTTACTTATGGTGTAATTTGGATTCGACATTTATTTTGCAGATAATGACACCAAAAGCCCGTGCTGACATTCACATGAATTTACCGGCACTTCAAAAATTGGATTCTATGCTTATTGTAGGTGATCTCTCCATTCCCGTTGTAATCTAGAGAACTTTTTATGCATCAATGTATTGCTCAATTAATCTTATTGGTTTTTCATGTGACAGGAGACGTTAGATTCAATGGTGAATACTGAGTTTTGGTATGCAGAAGGAGGTAGCCGGGCAGAAGGAAGAAATAATAGCGGCCGGCAAAGCAAAAGGTGGTGGCTCCCATCACCTCATGTACCAAAGACGGGGCTCTCTGACAGTGAAAGGAAGAAATTGCTTCATCAAGGAAGAGTGGTACATCAAGTCTTCAAGGCTGCCAAATCAATCAATGAAAATGTTTTGCATGAGATGCCTGTGCCGACCATTATTAAAGATGCTTCCCAAGGTAATTAAACTCTCCCATTTAAAACATTAATAATTAATCTACCTTTCTGATACTAAGCTATGATGAGAGAGCATGGGAAATCCTCATCTTTGATCCTTGCCAAAGTGGGTACACATGCAAAGCTAAAGTAGACTGAAGCTTTTAGATTGAGCCAGCTAACCTTGACACATCAAAATGAAGTGGGACTTACTGTGCATGCGTCTGACTTGAAAACTGTGTACATCATCTGATGATCATTGCTTATGATTAAACTTACAGATGAAATTTCAAAATTGTAATCCTCGTTGTAGTATTGTAACTACATTTGTATTTGTGTACTTACAGTCTGGGAAGGCAAGACCTTGGTGAGGAACTCTGCAAGTTGTTGTTTGCAGAATCAAGCTCATCTGACGAGATACTCAATTCTCTTAATTTGAAATTTGAACATCGTGCTCTCGAGATCATTAATAGGTTGGAAGCTGCTATATTTGCTTGGAAAGTGAAAGTTACAGAACATGATAGTGGTAAATCCCCAGTTCGAACATCATGGTCCTTCATAAAGGATTCAATGTCTGAGATGGATAAAATGGAGTTATTGTTGGACCGAGCAGAAGCCCTTTTACATCAGCTCAAGATCAGATATCCAAACCTTCCCCATACATTTCTTAATGTTACAAAAATTCAATATGGCAAGGTGAGTTATCATGTTTTCATGTCCATTCTGCCTATTTTTTCAAAACATCCCTCTTCATTACCATTTTTCTTTTTTGGCTTTCATTGTTGTTCATTGAGATATTTTGGTTTCCGCCATATCAGATTGATTTCTCTTCTATCATATGTACGTATTGGTTGTCATTATAGTGGTACTCATATTTACACTGACTATTATCAGAGTTATCTAGTTCATACTCTAGCAGTAGTGGACATCTACTTCTATCTACAAAAAAGAGGGCAAAGAACAAAAAGAAAAGTAGTTGCATTCATTTTCATTTTTTATATTTTTTATATCCATGTTTACCCTAGAAAATTCTTTTGACATGGATAAACTGTCTTAATCAAAAGTGACCTATACAAATATATTTTTGTAGAGATTTGGCAATAATTTTCCTTATCAATTCTTGTAGGACGTGGGGCATTCAATTCTAGAAGCATATTCCCGTGTTCTTGGAAACTTGGCCTATAGCATATTGTCTAGGATAAGAGATATTTTAGAAGAAGATGGTTTGAGCAATCCAAATTCACCGGTGGCAACGCCTTACTTTTCTGGTATAAATCATTGTAAAACTTCAGCAGTTGATGTAGATGTAAGGCACTCGTTGATTGATCAGATGAACAAGGTGCATGGGCATTATTGTGACTCTAATTCAAGCAGTACTTGTGAGTTGGAATCTTCATTTAGTGATGCCAAAGCAAGTTCGGTGGCTACAACACCAAGTTGGAATAGACTATGGTGCATCGACAGAGAAGTTTGTGTAAGTGTGTCCCCTAAAAGCTCACCTTAATTAAAAAAAGAAAAAGAAAAGAGCATGGTTTTCAATAGCTTCTTTTTGTGAAGATAAATTTGGTTCGCCTCTTAAAAACGTGCAGTTGAGATCATGGCAAACTTTGGATGTGCTATAGGAAACATATAGCAAAGTATTAACTATGTATATGGTGATGACAACCATAGTTCAATGGGCAACATTCCTACCAAAATCTAAACTAAGCTAATATGATTTCAAATGCTTTAAGGTGCGACATATCTCAAAGGATATATAACATATTTATTGATGATAAGCATTACTCTGAAGTCCAAATATGTTTTCTACTTCCATTACAAAGTTGGCTGTGAATCACCAATACTTAGAAAGCATTTCGAAACATGACCCAATGTATCTATCCACAGCTCTAAAATAGATATGCCTCCAATTCTTGTTAATGATTAGGATCCCAAAGAAAACCCAAAATCCAAATGCATAAGAGACAGCAACAAATGCGTAGAAGAATAAAGGACTATCAATTATTCTAGTCTCTTCCTTTTCATCCTCATGTTCAGGTTCAAGCTTGTTTATGGTTGAACAATTTCTTGGTAGAGGGATTCCACAAAGATCTGGATTGTCATCATAGGATTGTGTCCCGAAAGTTGAGAACTGCCGCTCAGATGGGATTCTTCCTGAAAGATGGTTATTTGCAACACTAAATGTAGATAGAGAAGTGAGTCTAACCAATTCATAAGGGATTCCCCCACTCAACTTGTTGTGGGAAAGATCCAAGCTCTCCATGTTTTTCAAGTTCTGAAAAGAATTTGGAATGGGTCCAGTTAGAAAATTATTTGACAAGTTCAAGGATCGAAGCTGTAACAGTTCTCCCATTTCAGAAGGAATGCTACCAGTGAATTGGTTAGATGACATGTCAATTGCAGTAATCAACAAGAGTAGGATACCTTGAAAATTATATACATGATATTTTATTCGTAAAGACGTTTTAATTTCCAATTGAATCTCTGTTATACCTAGATCTACCAACTCTTCCAGTTGACTCTTGTATGGGTAATCGTAGTCATTAGTGTTTGGAGAAATTTTCTTCCAAGATGTAATGTTATTAAGGCATGAGGGAATATCTCCTGAGATATGATTATTAGAGATATCAAAAACTTGCAAACTTTCCATTCCACACATTCTATGGAGTAGGTGACCTTCAAATCGATTTCCACTTAAAAAAATTGCCACCAAGTAAGGATGATCATACAGCCACTTTGGAATATTACCAGACAAGTGATTATTTCGAATATCTAGGATTACCAAATTGGGACTGTTTGATAACATGGGCGAGATCATTCCTTCAAATTGATTGCATTGAGTTGTAAGCATTCCAAATGTGTCATGTTGGAGTCCCTTGGGAGCATTTCTCCTTTCAATTTATTGTTTGATAGATTTAAATATACCAGCTGTCGGGTGCCATCTCTAGTCAAACTTGGCGGTATTGTCCCTGAGAACTTGTTGTTAGAAAGGTCTAATAATAGTAAATCAGACAAATTACCAAAAGACCAAGGAATGATGCCTTCTAATGCATTCGAAGACATGTCAACATGCCGTAAGTTAGGAAGAAGATTTCCGATATTTTTAGGAAGAGAACCTGTGACATTGTTATCTGATATGCCAAAGGATCTAAGTTTTGAAGTTTGATTAGCAAAGCAACCAAAAGAAAGGGAGCCATCAATTTTGTTACTTGTCAACAATAAAACTTCGACACTCGTGTTGAATAGTAGCTGACAAGGTACGCTTCCCTCAATTAAGTTGTGAGACAAGTCTAGCCGGTACAAGTCTACTTGGGAGGAGATAAAGCTTGGGAAGACGTGACCATTCTTCTTGTTGAGGCTGCAATTCGCCAAATGAAGCCAAATAACGTAGCTGAAAGGTTGGAACCCATGAGGGAGACTCGGTTTCAATTTCCAAATCTTTGTTGTTCGAAAGATCAAGGCGGAAGAGACGTGAAGCATTGGCAAATGTAGAAAATGATAAAACCCCATCTAACTGGTTGTTTGAAACATCAAAATATTCAATCTTCCTTTGTTTGGAGAACATTGACGGAGGTAGATTGCCATGAAGGCGATTATATGATAGCTGCATGTGTTGAATGTTTTCAATCATCCCAAGACAAGTGGGAATAACGCCTTCCAGTCTATTAAACATAAGATCCAGCAACGATAGACGTTTTAATCGCTTCAGTTGGCAAAAAGCTACAGCAAAGTGAGTTTGAGAAATGAGTTATGACGTGGGTACGTATATGCTTATAAGGTATAAAATTAAAATAGAAATAAAAATGGCAGGAGCGATTAGTGAGTAAATATTTTTTGAAAATAAATTCAGTCTAACTAGTTTTAATTGAACTTTAGCACTTCTAGTTACATCTTGTGGTCTGAGATTTTATGGCATGCAATCAAATTTGAGAATTATGTGAACTTGTTTGTTTAATGAGAATATTGAGGAAAGAGAATAATAATGACTTGTTTTTCAATAATTTGAATTCAGAAAACTATGCCCCAAATAAAATATATATATATATTTTTTTTTAAAAAAATGTATTAGAATTCGCTAATTTTGAAACCAAACAATGTATTAGGCCTAAACTAAAGATTATAAACTCTGAATGTAGGATTCTCTGCAAGTTCTCAAGATATATGAGTTTATATTATTGACTATGTAATATAAAATTAAATGAAACCTAATTGTAGTGAGTGAGAACGTACCATTCTATCATAACATGTCATTTGGAATTTCAGGAATTCGCCAATATGAATTAAATGAGTTGGAAGTGAGAGAGCAAATAAAATTGAATAAAGCTAAATAAATTATGAGATCAGACGAGAACAAAAAATGAGGAAGAAATCAAGTAAGAGTTCTTACGTTCAAGCCCTCCTCCAATTTGCATTCTAAGAGTTAGATATTCCAGATCATCAAATAAGGTGAACAACGTAACATTTGGATACCATGTAATATTTGATGGAACTGCTCCTACCAAATCAATTCCTGTAACTCTCCCATTTTCGTCACAAAAGATTCCCTCCGCTCGACAACAGTCTCTTCCGTCCCAGCGCAGAAAGGCAATACCATATGTGGAGTTTCTGATCTCCAAGAGAGCTCTCGTCTGTTCTTTGCTGCATCCATGACCACAAGCCAAAGGGGAAAAAGTGATGGCCACAACCCAAAGCAGAAAGACAATAAAAGCAAGAGAGGTCTTCATCTTTTTAAGAGATTCTCAAAGGCAGCTTACGATCTTTAGTTGGAAGTGAAAGGTCACGAGCATGTTTATATATATAAGAGAATGTCTTACGTGGAAATAGCGTAGAAATTCTACCAACTACCTAAACTTTCGTCAGCCAGATATAATTTAATTTGAGCATTTTTCTTCCTTTCCTTGTTCTTTCTTTTTTAAAATTGCAGCTGCTTTTAAAGCTACCATCTTATTATATATTAATGTCCTCCTAAATTCCAACTATTGTTGAGTCAATTTCCCCTAATCACAAAAATACTTTTCATAAATTTTATTTTAAAAAATTAAATAATAATTCATAATTTAATTTTTAAATTAAAGGAGGGGTTTGAGGGGTCAGCCCATTTAGCCAATTCCAATGATCTTGTTGTAACAAGAAATTCTCGTCGTTTAAATATGTTTTTCTTTGCAAGCAATTAATATAAGCACCAAGCTATAATTGCTTGCATATTAGGAATGTAAAAGATATTTCATATGCCATATGCTCAAAATGATTTAACGGTGAAGAAAACTTATATTCCTTACAAACATTAAATGTCGATATTGATATAAAATCATTGTGATTTGAGGCACAATCTCCAACGGGGTGTCAGGTTCAGGTCGTGCGAAAGTCAAGATCATATACAAGTCAAACTTCTTAATCCTAACCTTTTAATTTCGTGTTAGATTTGTAAATCATGTAAAAAATTGCTAACCCTTCTTACAGCTCTTGAAATTTTTTAGAAATTAAGTTTATATGAATCTTATATTATTCTTCAAGTAGGTAATAATGATTAATACAATTATACAACCAAAACAATATAAGTCACCATATGAGAAGATGCTTAATTCACGAACAATATAAACTTTCTTAAAGTTTTTTTTTTTATTAAATGACAAGTATGCATTGGCTAGATTCATCATTTTTCTTAGAAATAATTTTTTTTTTTAAAAGCATTTATGGAGGCCACGGCTCCATGTGACTTCCCCATATATATATATATATATATAGAACCACTTTTGGCTAAAGGTTGGCCGTGGTTCACGGTTAATTTGGAAAAAGTAGTTTGTATGCATAAACCAAGAAGCACGTAAAAGCTAGATTTGGTCAAAAGTAGTTGATATATATATATGAACCACTTTTGGCTAAAGCTTGGCCGTGGTTCCTGGATAATTTACCAACCGCGAACTTTATATTTTTAAGGCTACAAGGATTATAAACACTTTATTTACACTCACAACCATATTTAATGTAATCCTAAGACTTTCATATGCATAATAAATATGATGAACTTTTGTAATAAACATATAAAAGAAATTTCATGTCATATGCTCAAAATGATTTAATCGGTGAATAAAACTTAGATTCATTACAAACATTGAATGTCAACATTGATATAAAATCAATGCGCGTGTCAGTTCTAGATGCGATGGCATAAGATCATATACTTCAACTATAATATGACCCGTTTAATTAAACGGGTCAAACTTCTCAATCCTAATCCTTTAATTTCGTATTGGGTTTATGTCTGGTTTGTACGTTATGTCAAAAATTGACAGCCCTATTTATAGCTCTTGAATTTTTTCAGAAACTAATTTTATATGAATCTTATATAAGCTAGTCACCATAAGAGAAGATGCTTCACGAACAATATATACTTTCACTACCAAAAAAAAAAAAAAAAAAGGCAGTTTTTGACAAGTCTACAGTACCCCTTAGAATGCCATGTCACTAATTAGACCTTCCAATAACTAACACATCAAAAACATTTTTTTTTTACGTGTTAAAGCTGTCATGTCAATAATTATTGATGTGGCAATTGTAACACGTCAAAAATTTTTAACGTGTTGAATTATGGCGCATCAAAAATTTAAAATTAATCTTAAAATTAAAAAAAATTATTCAAACATATAATTTTTTTGACGTGACGAAACACCACGTCAAAAATTTGTGACGTGGTGTTTTACAACATCAAAAATTGTCAAAAATTATTGACGTGGTACTATTTGCCACGTCAAAATTTTTTGATGTGGCAAATATCATCAAAAAATTTTGACGTGGCAAAATGCCACGCCAATATTTTTTAAAATTAATAATATTAATTAGGGTTAATATTGTCAATATGCCACAACCATTCAACTAATTAATATATATTTATAATATTAATTAAATTATCAAATTCACAATTTAATTTTAGTTTATTTTTAAAATAATTGATTATTTGACATAGAATTATAAAATAAGTCATGAGTTAAAACTTTATCTTAAATTTTTGGAAAAACTTACTTATCCCCTCCCTGCCGGTAAGATTTTTGTTAATTTGGACAGGAAACACACAAAATATACATTATACCCACTATGATCGATAAGTGTGAAATTACAACTATGACCTTAGTTATTTTTTTTAATATATAAATTCAATGGCCATGGAGGTGACCTACGACTAGGTCATGGATTTCTTTTCCTAACTTTTTATTTGAAGGAGTATTGTTGTCATTTTGGGTATCATTCGTGACCCAATTTATGTCAAATTTGATGAAACAACCCTAACAGAGGGTTGTTTTTGGTATCATTCGGAAATTGCTTTTATTTTATTTTTTTATTTTAAGTTCATGAGACATTGCAAAATATATGATAGTTCATTAGTTTGATGGGGGTAAGTTTCTTAAAGTTTTTTTTTTTGGTAATTTCACTTAACCCTAGTTCTCACTTTTTGCAAACACCTCTCCAAAGTTCAAAGTCTCTCACTTTGACATATTGAACTTTTGTTTCATTTCAAATACCCCATACCATTAAATATTGCAATTAAATTAAACGAAAAAATGAAAAAAAAAATAACTAAGGGTATTTTAGTAATTTCGCACTCATTCGTTAGGATTTAACAGAATAGGGTATTTTAAACGAAACAAAAGTTCGATATACCAATGTAAAAGATTTTAAACTTTGGAGGGATGTTTAGAAAATGCAGAAGTCCAAGGGATTAAATGAAATTACCCTTTTGTTTTTAAATGACAAGTATGCATGGGCAAGATTCATCATTTTCATTAGAAATAAATTTCTTTAAAGCGTTTGTGGAGGCACGGCTCCCACCGACCCTAATGTGGCTCCCCCATTTATATATATATAAACTAATGAACCACTTTTGGCTAAAGCTTGGCCGCGTGGTTCATGGTTAATTTGGAAAAAGTAGTTTGTATACATAGACCAAGAAGCACGTAAAATCTAGCTTTGGTCAAAAGTAGTTGATATATGTCTATATATATATATATATATATATGAACCACTTTTGGCTAAAGGTTGCCCGTGGTTCATGGTTAATTTGGAAAAAGCAGTTTGTATATATAAACCAAGAAGCACGTAAAGCTAGCTTTGGTCAAAAGTAGTTGATATATTTATTTAAATGCCCGCCCAGGTGCGAGAGGCAGTACTACTAACACTCACCAAAAAGAAATTTGTCATTATATCATATCCAAAAAGTGTTTTTGGTGAGTTGTTAATTAATATTACTTCTTGCTGCATCTCAATATTTAAATATGAGAAATGTTAAGTGTTCTTCTAACTGTGATATTGTGTCTTTCAAACTCACCGTTGATAATATCTAATGAGGAAACGAGGGAAACAGCCAAACTAACAATATCCCTGCAACACAAGTTTCTCATACACAGCACATACATACTCAAGACCCTCCTCGTCTTTGTAGAGCGAAGTAGCCATTAATTTTCCTTAATTAATACGAAATTTATCATCATCCTCAATGCCTCATTGGAGTATTTACAGATGAAACCGATTTCTTCTCACATGCCCGCCTATCACACTACAATAACAAAACCACTATCTTTTTATGGATTTCATGAAATACTTACCAAACTAATTCCACCGGCCATTAAAAAAAAATTATCTTTTTTAAGAGAGAATTCCACCGGCCATAATTCCACCCATTCAAAGAAATCAAGCAATTATTGAAATAATAAACAAAACCCATCCTTAATTAATTAAGTGCTAGGCATGCAGTGGGTGTCTATTCAATTCGATCCATTTCCTTTTCACACATCACTTCTCCTGGATTCACATTTCAATATGAACTACTTTTGTCAAATTTTCTAACTGAATTATTGGGGACTGTTAGTGCACATTTAAATATATATACATGATCATCAACTAAGCTTTACGTGCTTCTTGGTTTGGAGTAAACTGTGACTTGCTTGCTTCAAAGAATATTACGTACTAAGCATTTCTTTCTCTCTATATATTATTAAAAAAAAATTATTAATTAAATTATTAAAATTAACTTTTTCGACTTTTAGGACTAAATACTGTTGATTTAACTATATATATATATATATATATATATATATATGAACCACTTTTTTGGGTCAAGCTTGAGCGTGCTTCGTGGTTTGGAAAAAATGCTCAAATATTTGGGAGACAAGAATTAGGCCCCAAGTGGCCGAATCCGATGCTAAGTGATCATTGTCTATATATATATATATATGAACCACTTTTTGGGTCAAGCTTGAGCGTGCTTCGTGGTTTGGAAAAAATGCTCAAATATTTGGGAGACAAGAATTAGGCCCCAATGGCCGAATCCGATGCTAAGTGATCATGGTCTATATATATATATATATATATATATATATATATATATATGTATATATATATATATTAATAAGTATTTTGGTTTATTTTATCATGCATATTGTCTTATAGCTAGACATGCATGCTAGCTTTACATTCACGGTGGTTGGTTCAATGACCTCAAGAAATTCTTAAAGTGATTGGATATGTACTATTATAGAGTAATAGTTCGTCTCTCAAAACGAGATTCCTCAATTCTATTAGTATAATTAGCTGCGTTGAGTCTCACTGATGCCCATATTGGGTTAGATCCGGCTATATCTCAGCTTGACTTGAATGAACGCCTATGATCCCACCGTCTAGGCTCTCATATGTGGCTCCCAATAGATATGTGCTATCATGATCATGCTTAAGTTAAATAGTTACAATTGGTTTTCTTCACCTACCTCAAAAAAAAAAAAAAAAAAATTCTGACTTACCTAGTCATTACAAGCCGGGAGTGTTACAAGTGGTTTCTAGAACATTAACAGAGGTGGTGTTATAATATGGTACATGGAGGCATGTGATAGGATGTTGTGTCAGGTTTTTTTTATTCTTTAATCTATTTACCATAGAAAATTATTTTAACATGGATAATTGTCTTAAATAGAAGTTACCTATACATATATATTTTCGTAGAGATTTGGCAATAATTTTCCTTTTCAATTTTTGTGGGATGTTGGACATTCAATTCTGGAAGCATATTCTCATGTTCTTAAAACTTGGCCTAGAGCATATTGTTTAGGATAAGAGATATTTTGGAAGAAGATGGTTTGAGCAATCCAAATTCACTGGTGGCAATGCCTTACTTTTTTGGAATAAGTCATTGTGAAACTTCAGCAGGCAATATACATGTAAGGCACTCGTTGATTGATAGGATGAACAAGGTGCACGGGCATTATTGTGACTCTAATTCAGACAGTACTTGTGATTTGGAATCTTCATATATACAGTAATGCCAAAGCAAGTTCGGTGGCTACAACACCAAGTTGGAATAGACAATGGTGCAACAGAACTTTTGCAAAGATAACTTTGGTTTGCCTCTTAAAGGACGTGTACGTAGTTCAGGTCGTGGCAAACTTTGGAAGACAACCATAATTCTTTAGTCGACAACAATTCCTACCAAAATCCAAACTATGCTTTAAGGTGTGACATGCATTAAAGGACATACAACTTAGAAGGACTTCATAATGAAATTTCAACTTAAACTGAAATGCTAGAACCCTTGCAACTTGTACGCAAACTTCTACTTCCAAGTGTAAGCCGTAAGCACTCTACAGAGCAACATCTTTATTGAAGATATGCATTACTTTGAAATACAAATATGTTTTGTACTTCCACTACAAAGTTGGTTGTGAATCACCAATACTTGGAGAGCATTTTAAAACAAGACTCAATGTATCTGTCCATAGCTTTTAAGTAGATATGCCTCCAATTCTTGTTAATGATTAGGATCCCAAAGAAAACCCAAAATCCAAATGCATAAGAGACAACAACAAATTCATAGAAGAATAAAGGGTTATCAGTTATTATAGTCTCTTCCTTTTCATCCTCATGTTCAGGTTCAAGCTGGTTTGTGATTAAACAGTTTCTTGGCAAAGGGACTCCACAAAGATCCTGATTTCCATCATAGGATTTTTTCTCAAAAGTTGGAAACTGCCGCTCAAATGGGACTCTTCCTGAAAGATTGTTATAGGCCACATTAAACGTAGATCGATAGAGAAGTGAATCCAACCAACTCATAAGGGATCTCCCCACTCAACTTGTTGTAGGAAAGATTCAAGCTCTCTACGTTTTTTAAATTTTGAAAAGAATTTGGAATGGAGCCCGTTAAAATATTATTTGACAAGTTCAAGGATTGAAGTTGTAATAATTCTCCCATTTTATAAAGAATGCTACCTGTCAATTTGTTAGATGACATGTCAACTACAGTCGTCTACGAGAGTGGGATACCTTTGAAAGTATATACCTCTTGTTTTATTCGCAAGGACGTTTTAATTTCCAATTCAATGTCTCATTGACCTGCAGTTACCAGGTAATATAGTTTACCCTCTTTTGTGAAATATTTAGAGTGAGTAGCACTTGGAGAACTCTCGATCTTCTTCTAGAATGTAATGTTATCAAGATATGAGGGGATTCCTCTTGAAATAAGATTACTAGCAATATCAAAAAATTGTAAACTTTTCATTTGACACATTCTTTGTAGTAAGTTTCCTTCAAAGCAATTCCCGTTTAACATAATTGCATGCCACCAAGTGAGGACGATCATACAACCACTTTGGGATATTACCTGACAAGTGATTGTTTCGAATATCTAGGATTACCAAATTGTGGCTGCTTGATATTGTGGGTGAGATCATTCATTCAAATTGATTGCTGCTGAGTTGTAAGCACTCCAACCTTGTCATGTTGGAGTCCCTTGGGAGCATTTCTCCTTTCAATTTTTTGGGTTGATAGATGTAGATATACCAATGGGCTGCCATCTTTTGTCAAACTTTACGGAATTGTCCCTAAGAGCTTGTTATTAGAAAGATCTAATATTTAATAAGACAAATTACCAAAAGACTAAGGAATGATGCCCTCTAATGCATTTGAGGACATGTCAACAAGATATAAGTATGAAAGAAGACGTCCAATATTTTTAGGAAGAGAGCCTGTGACATTATTATCTAATATATCAAAGTATCTAAGTGATGAAGTTTGATTAGCAAAGCAACCAAGAAAAAGAAAACCATAAATTTTGTTACTTCTCAAGGATAAAATGTGATACTCATGTTGAATAGCAGTTGACACAAGACGCTCTCTATTAAGTTGTGAGACAAGTCTAGCCATATCAATTCAAGTTGGGAGGAGATGAAGCTTGGGACAATGTGACCACCGGTTGCAGATCGCCAAGTTTAGATATGATAGAAAGGTTGTAACGCATGAGGAAACTTTCAACTTCCAAATCATAGTTGTTGGAAAGATCAAGGTGCTTTTTTTTTTTTTTGTAACAAACATGGCATTAAACAAAGTAGAAACTTACAACCTCTCAAGGAGGAAAGAAAACTGAAGGTGGTGCTAGACCACTACAAGGATTCGAGTGAGAAAGGAGGGGAAATGGGAATGCAGCCTGAGAGAACTTTTGCCGTGGCCCAATAAGCCACATGATGGGCGTAGAAATTCAAACTTCTATTAATCTTGTTGGCCTCTCACTTAGAAGAGGGAGGGAGAAGAGCTAAAGTATCTAAGATAAGCTTTTCAATTTGCCAATCTATAATGATAGCAGGAAATTGCAAAGCTGATATTACAATGAGAGAATCCCCTTCAATACTAAAATTAGTCAAGTGTAATGAAACATTAAGAGAGGCAGCCATGAGAGCTCTTTGTGCTTCACCATAGTTAGGAGAGCAAGGGAGTGAAACTTGAGAGATAGCTTTTAGGATGGAGCCATTACTGTCTTGACATACTACTGCTTGGACTGAGAAATGGTCCCTTATTGCAGTATCAAAGTTGATCATAAAATGGCCTACTTGTGGAGGGATCCAAGCTTGAACTTCTTTGACAGAAAAGTTGCTCCATGCTACAGCATGAACAAGAGATGACTTCTTGATGGAAGCAGCTAGCTACGAAATGTCAGGGATGAGTCCTTCATGAATAGCTTTGTTCCTACTAAACCATTACATATCACAAAGAACAAATGCATATATTTAAAGAGATGTACATCAGATTTAGGAATACCAAAAGCAATATGAGGAGAGATGATTCCTTTAACCCAACTAGAAAGAGTGATAGAAGACCGGCTAGGGAATCTAAAGGCTAGAATGAGGTTCTCCAAGCTATCTTAGCAAAGCTACAATTGAAAAACAAATGGAGGAGAGAATCTTCTGCCATTTTGCAAAGAGGACAAAGTGAGTCTACTGAGGAAATGGAGAAAACAGTTGTTAGTCTAGCTTTGGATGGGAGGATGTCCCAGTCCCAGGCTATTTTCCAAAGGAAAAGGTTTGAGCCTGACATTAAGGTTTAGTTTCTACAGTAGTTTCCAGTGTTTAGGTTCTAATGGAGAGGAATATGTTGAGACTCTTTGAGAACTGATAAACCTATAAGTTGAGCTAGAGGAGAATTTTCCAGAAGGGGATGGAGTCCAAAGGAATTCTAAGTAAGGAGAGGTGTTGATGACAATTTTCTGGATTTCCCTTACACTTTGGCCATCAAAAAGGCTCGAGATGAGAGGAATGTTCCAAGTAGAATTCTGATTGATAAGATCGAGACTACCATATCAGAGGAATGGAGAAAACTAGGGAAAGCTGGAGAAAGAGAGAAGGATTGGATAATTGGAACCCGGGGGGAATTCCAGATGGGAATGGAGGAATGTTGATGTATTCTATGGCAAGCACCTTTTGAAATGACAGTTAAGAAGAGAGGATACCTTTCCATAGCCATGAAGGAGCAGAATGGGAAATGGGAGAGAAAAGAACCATAAAGAGATACTTACCTTGGAGTTGGGCCGGCCACATTGAGTCTGAATGAGTGAAGAGCTTCCAAGCCAGCTTAGAGATGAGGCCAAGGTTGACTTCTTCCATTTTCTTGAAACCTAAACCACCAGAGGCTTTAAGAGAGTAGAGAGAGTTCCAAGATTTAAAAGAAAGGTTTCTCACTTTCTTGGGGAGGAACCCCCACTAGAAATTCTTAAACACTTGATTAATCTTCCTGTAGAGGCCTTTAGGAAGAAGAAATATACTCATGACATAGGAGGGAATAGCAGCTACTACTGCTTTGATGAGAACAAGCCTGCCAGCTTGAGAAAGGGTTTTGGTTCTCCATCCTTCCATTTTGTGTTGGATAGAATCAATAATGGTTCGAAATGGTGCCCCTTTAGAGCTCTCCATCAAAATAGGTAGGCCTAGATAAATGGAGCAGGTAGGATTGGGATTAAAGGGAAGGATATTGAGAACGGAGGTGGAGGTTGTGGGGTTAGTATTTTTGCTAAATCTTATGGATATCTTGTTGGCATTGACAGTTTGACCATACCAAGGGTAGTATTTATCAAGACATGATTTTATACTAGAGGCTTCAAGGAGAAAAGCCTTCCCAATGATGAGAAGGTCATCGCAAACAACAAGTGATTAATGGTAGGAGAGTTTCTAGCAATTTTCATCCCCTTGACATTTCCAATCCTTTCCTCTTTGAATAGCAACCTTGAGAAGACTTTCGAGCCTAGTATAAAAAGGAAAGGGGAAAGAGGCCGGTCCCCTTGCCTTAAACCTCTTGCAGGTTCAAACAAACCATAGGAGCTTCCATTTTGCAGAATAGAGAAAGATGTAGTAGTGATGCAGATCAAAAGCTAATTCAGAACCTTTCTGTTCCAGCAAACGATCGCAACCATGCCAGTGAACGTTCGCAGAACTAGCGCCCAAATGCCCAAAGCTACTGAGGAAGTGACTGATGAGAAGGGATCGTGCACCTAATCGCTCGCCCATCTGCGAACGATCGCACTCGTCCCTGCGATCCATCGCACACGGGACATCTATGTTAATTTCTGCGTTTAGTTACTAGTTATGACTTTATTTCTTGTTTTAAGTGTTTATTAAGTTTAAGGAGTCTTTATTTCGTTATTTTATTAGGTTTAGGGTTATGAGGGTTATTTATGTAATATTTTATTAAGTTTAGGGTTTGTGGCTATAAATATATGCTTTATAGCCTCCAAACAATTGAGTTTTATGTTGTTTATCATTTTATTGAATAAGAATCTCAAAGTTGAGTTTTCTTTTTTTTCCTTAAAATGCTAGAGAGTATCTAGATTTTGAGAAGAATTCTTAGATCATCGATAGACTCGATCTAGAATTACATATCCGCCGCTTGTTTGTTGATCTTCGCAGCCCACTAAGTCGCGCTGCATCGTTGGTATCAGCTCAGTTACTTTCCATGAATGGGGAGGAGCAACCGCTTAGAACATGGACGAATGTACTGCACAGGAGACAAAGACGTAAGGAGCAACCGCAATTCGTTTGGCACATGAGTGGTGGGTCGGATGTTGTCGCCGCCAACCAAGACCGCGATTTGGGGCGAAGGCAAATTTATTGAACGTTGGCAACACAAGGAGGATCAATTCGGGCCATGAGGATCGATTGAAGACCTCACTACCCAATTATCCAACTTGTGGTCATAAAGGAGTGGATCTAGGAACCCGTGTACAGAGAGCGCCGAACGCAGGGACGCCAAAGACCTTTGCTAAGCTCCTACAAATCAATGGGTAAGTAGATTCGAACTCAACATTCCAAAATTCCACAGAAATTCCAACTCAAGAATTTTTGGATTGGGTGTTGGTTGTTGAAGAGGTTTTTGAGTTCAACGGAGTGCCCGATGAACAACGAGTCTCTTTGATGGTACACACATTAGGGGAAAGTTTGTGGTGGCAACAATCAAGCAAAATCGAGTGAAAAGGCAAATTGAAGATCAATAGTTGGGAACACCTATTGAAAAGATGCGAGCGCTTTCTGCCCCATAATTATACCATGGAGCGACACCACAAATTGGAGACAAGGGTTTGCATGATGAAGAAAATTGAAAATTGTACAAAAAAGAGGCGTTAGGGAAACATGGAGTAAGGCAAAAAGTCCAAGACATGCAATTGGACCTACTTGCCAACCACAAATCCATAAACCAAATCCATATTGTGGAGGAGGAAGAAGAATTTGGGATGAAGAGTTTCAAGAATCCGACTTCATTGATGAAGAGTTAGCATAAAGGTGTTGAAGATGAAGATTTGACACAAGAAGTTGTAGATTGGGATACTCCACCAATCTATGATGATGACGTCAATGAAGAAGAGCTAATTGAAGAACCTTTGGCATCCGACCTAGAGGAAGAGTTCAAGAATATGGGTTGCATCCTATATTTAACGCCTCTACCCCGATGAAGATGGCCAATTGGAAGATGAAGAGCCATGATGGCATCGCATGAAGAGTACCCATTGAAGATGGAGAAGATGACATCACCATTATGATATTATAAAGAGGTTGAGTATGTTGATTTCCTTGGTATTGAAGATATTTTAAATTCTCCTAATAATGATGTTATTGAATTTTATACGGATGAGGAGAATTATATGTTTATAAGGGAAGTAACAGCTAATCCATTCATGAGCATTTTCATGGCACGGGAGAGAAAAGGAACAAGAAAAAGATGGCAAATCCAAGAATTAACAAGTGGTGTGTGGGGCGCTCACGACAGATATCAGGATATTCCGATGATGAAAAACGTCACACTTATTTTGGGGTGTTGCCTTGTTTTAATCTTGAGGAAGGACGATTGGAATGAGTTGACCGAACATCCGAAGGACCGTGGAAAAGACCGGCCGAATTCGAGGACGAATTCTCTCCAACCTGGGGAGGATGATGCAGATCATAAGCTAATTTAGAACCTCTCTATTCCAACGAACGATCGCAACCACGTAAGCGAACGTTCGTAGAACTAGCGTCCAAATGCCCAGTGCTACTAAGGAAGCGACCAATGAGGAGGGATCGTGTGCCTGATCGTTCGCCCATCTGCGAACGATCGCACTCGTCCCTGCGATCGATCGCACACGGGACATCTATGTTAATTTCTGCATTTCTTTATTAGTTATGAATTTATTTCTTGTTTTAAGTGTTTATTAAGTTTAAGGAGTCTTTATTTCATTATTTTATTAGGTTTAGGGTTATGAGGGTTATTTATATAATATTTTTATTAAGTTTAGGGTTTGTGGCTATAAATATATGTTTATAGCCTCCAAACAATTGAGTTTTATGTTGTTTATCATTTTTATTAAATAAGAATCTCAAAGTTGAGTTTTCTTTCATTTTTCCTTAGAATGCTAAAGAGTATCTAGATTTTTAGAAGAATTCTTAGATCGTCGATAGACTCCGATTTAGAATTACATATCCGCTGCTTGTTTGTTGATCTTCGCTGCAGCCCACTAAGTCGCGCTGCATCAAGTAGAAATGCAGGCCTTGGTCCAATGAATCCATGTAGCATGAAACCTCAAGTTTTGCATAATGCTTGAAATCATATTCCATTCCATCTTATCAAAGGCTTTTTCCATATCCATCTTTAGAAATATAAAGCCTCATTCCCCTCTCTTAAGCTTGAAACAATGCAAGAGCTCGTGAGCTATGATTGAATTATCTTGAATGCTTCTACTTGGCACAGAAGCTGACTGCAAGGGGATATGATCTTGGAGAGAACTACTTTCAACCTATTAGCCAGAATTTTAGAAATAATCTTGTATGAGATGTTGCAGAGGCTGATTGGCCTAAATTGATGCATTGAATGAGAACCACTTTGTTTAGGAACCAAAGTGATGAAGGTGTGATTCTACTCTATTGACAGATTCTTGTTAAGAAAGAAATCTCATACACAATTCAGGACTTCACATCTGACCACTAGACCAGTATTTAAAAGAGCTGTGAAACCATACGGGTCAGGGGCATTAGAAGAGCCTAAACTTGAGAGGGCTTTAACCACCTCAGCTTCTCTAGGGATAGAGCAAAGGACTTGATTTTCCTCTGCTGAGATGATATGGGGAAATAGATCTAACAATTTCTCTTCTACATGAGGGGAGGTAGAGGAGAACAAATTAGTGAAGTGGCTCACAAAGTTTCCACCTATATCTGCCCTATCAGAGATCCAACCCCCTTCATTAGTTTTTAGGAAATTAATAGCATTAGCTCTTCTTCTAATGATGTTGGAGGTGTGGAAAATTTTGGTATTTAGGTTAGAGCATGTAAGCCAGATTTCTCTAGAATTTGATTTCCAAAGGGTCTCTTCTTGAACTAGCAACTCATCAAGACTAATTTTCATATTGGATTCTGAGGAGAAAGAGTTGGGGCTAAGAGGGAGTTGCTGCACTTGATCTATCATGGCCTTAGTAACCTTCATCTTTTTTCTGAATGTTCCCAAAGTGGATAGCATTCCATCTTTTGAGAGAGGTTTTAGTGTGAAACTATTTCTTGATCAAACAATGAGCAAGAGTGCCAAAAATAGGTTGATCCCAGGCTGCTTGGATGACTAAACCACAAGTGGGGGTCTTTAGTCCAAAATTCTTCAAATCTAAAGGGCCTAGGCAAAAGAGATGAGTGATAATCTATTTAGAGTACGATATGGTGATGGTCTGAATTTGTAGCAGGGATATGAATGATGGAATATTCAGAGTGGAGGTGTATCCAACTTGGAGAAGTTAGCCCTCTATCTAGTCTTTCTTTGATGAAGGCTTGACCTTTTCTATTATTGCACCAAGTGAAGGGATTTCCAACAAACCCTAAGTCCACCAAACCAAAATGATCTATAAACTGCTTGAAGGGGCAAAGAGAGGAGCTAGCTACCAACCTACCTCCTTGCTTCTCAGATTGATCAAGCACAAAATTTCGATCACCTATGCAAAGCCAAGAACTAACAAAATGATCACCATCAGCAGTGAAGGAGTCCCAAAAGCTAATTTATCTCTTTGGTCAAGGGAGGTATATATATAGGAGAGGATCCATGGAGAATGAGGGGGATCTAAGTAACACCAGCATAAAATGGTGTTCTTGTTAAAGGAGAAGCATTCCAAATCAACACATGGTCTCCAGGAGAGGACAAGTCCCCTACTAAAGCCTATAGGAGCAACTTGGCATAGGAGAAAAAAACCTAGGGAATTGAGAATAGAGATCACTTGGGGAGGGGGAGTTTTATTTTCAAAGAGAAAGAGGATATCAAGATTGTTATCCCTGATTAGCATCCTCAATGAACGAACTGCAGTGGGTCTTGAGAGACCCCTGCAATTCCAAGAAATGAGCTTCATGAGGGCTTGGGGGACAGATCACTGTCCCCTGACTTGGTGGAAGAAAGAGCATAAAGAGCAACCTTCTTTCCTTTTCTTGTTGCTCAAGAAATGGTTAGGGGTGTGAGGGGGGTCAATTTTAGGTATGGTGTCTTGTGTTTCTACTAGATAAGAGATGACCATGTCATCAGATATCAGGTGGTCAAAGGAGGGTACTGCTAGACCTTTTTGTGGGGGTTAGAGAGGTTGTGAGGCAGTGTCTTTTTTTTTTGTGGTTCTTGGTTAGAAAATTTGATGTTTCAGGATAGCAGGGGAGGAAATATCAATTGAGGTTTGGTGTATGTTATTTTCTGGAGTGTAGCTACTTTGTGAGGGTTGGGGGTTTATGGTGGGGAAGTTGGTTTTTTCTGTTGGAGATGATGGGTTGGTGTAGTGCTTTTTGGCTTAGGCTTTTTTATTTGAGTTGCAGCTTGGCTCAGGATGGAAGTGATTTAGTTCAATTGAGATTGAACCGGAAACAAACTAGATGTAGGTGCTCTAAGGGAACAAGTTTCAAAGGAGGTGAGTTGTTGGGTTAGGTGATGAGGTGTTGCTATGACTTTCGTAGCAGCATGATCACTATCAGTGGGGGTTACTGTTGTGAAATTATCTACCTAAATTAATAGGCAAATAATCGCATTTTTACTTGCAAGTGCACGAGGTCAAAAAGTGTAGTATAGTGTGTAAGTGCAAGATCGATTCCACGGGGATTGGTAAATTTTGCTTAAAATTAAGTTCGCAATATAAAATAAAAGAGAGAAAATTGAGTTTGATTAAATAATGAGAAAGAGGTAGGGCTTTGATTTCCACTACTAATCATGCTTACACAATAAAAAAATATGTTAGTACTTTAATTACATGATAAATATTTAATGGTTGCTAACCTAAGGGTATGGTGTATACTTCTTAAGCTATTGGTTTCCCTAAGCAACGAGTTAGGTATAGTGTATACTCTAACTCTTTAATTTCCTAAAGGATTTAGCATGGTATATACTAAGTTGTTCTCTAGGAAAACATATGAACTATGAAAACCAACAACCACATGAGACCTAGGGCATGGTATATACTCTCGGTTTCCCATGTTGATTAACCCAAGAACCCAGCGTAGATTAGTTTTCTTACTTATATTAAACCCAGGACTCGGTCATCCAAATTGATCTAACTAACAAGTCATACCACATGCAAATGTTGATCAGATAAACACATATGAGGAATTCATGAACACATGTATTAATCAAGTTAAATACTATCATGCAATTATCGCAAAGGCACCAATATTGAGTTAAAACATAAACATGATCAGGGCTTCAATCAAGTCCTACTGAAAGGTCTAGTTACACATAATATAAAATAAAACTAAAAAAGAAAAAGGAAAAGAAAGAACCAAAACCGCTCTTAGAAGTAACCTCCAATTCCTCTCCCCAAAGCTTCCCCTCTAATTGTGAGACTTAGAGGTCTATTTATAAGCTTTAGGAGAGTCCTAGAAACCCTAGTAAACCTAAGAAATTGGAATTATGTCTCCTAGTCAAATTAGGAGATAATCCTAGTACAAATCGGATTAGGATTCGTCCAAAATTGCGTTTCTATCTTGTGGGGTAATTTTGGCATTGCAGCAGTCTGAATTGGGAAAATACTATTTCACAATGATTTGTATAATTTTGAGTTAGCTTTCCAATGCCACTGGGATCGCCTCAATCCAATATTTGAGTTGAAAGTTATGGCTAAAATACCGAGACATATGCAGAATCCAAATTTGAATCCAATCTGATTTTGACTCCAATTTGATAAATTCTGATTTAATCCTTTCCACATTTTCTAGGTCTTCCCAATTTGCCCTTTAAGCTTGAAACATTTCTAGAAATGCTTCTTTTTTTTCCATGACCTACAAAAACACAGAAAACACAAAAGGAAAATAAAATGAAACAAAATAACAAAAATTAACAAATTAACAAATGTAAATTAAGGGCTAAAATATGAATATTTTGGCACTTTTTAGTTACATGCTTGGCAATGGGTTCATTTATTGTTGAGAGGAGTTGATTAGAGGAGGGGAAGGGGGGGAGGATCAAGGGGGGAATTTGTTGAGTGTTGAGGTTACTGTGATAGGTTATTGAGGGGTTTAAGGATAATGGGGTTTAGATATTCTTGAGAATTGGGCCCATCTCCGGGTCAAGGTGGTTTTTTGGGTTGAGGGTGGCTGAGATTGGGAGGAGACTCCCTCTAGTAGCCCCAAGCACCAGAGGGATGGGGTGGCAAATTTGAGAAGATGTTCACTTTGAGGGACTTAAAGTATTTTCCTGGAATAACTTCTATAGGGGGGGCATTGCAGAGTTGATCTTTATGGCCAATTCTTCCACAAGAAGAGCAATAGATGTCTAACTTTCATATTTGAAGGAAATCCAGAGAGGCTCCCCTTCCTCATGACTCAAGTAGAAACCTGGCTTCAAAGGTTCAAGGACATCAATCTTGACCAGAATTCTGAGGAAGCTTTTGAAGGGCTTTTGAGCTCCACTGCAGTCCTCCACCTGCATGAGGGTCCCTAGCCCTTTGCCAATAGCAACAGCATTTTGAAGAGTTAAGTTGGCCAGGGGAAATCCATGAATTTGAATCCAAAACGGGGACAAGTTGTAAGTTAGTTCCCCCATAGTGGCCTTTGGGGACCATGGTTGCAAGGAGATCTAGAGCAGGTATCCATTTACATTCCAAGTGGTTTGATTGTGGATTCTATCTAAGTGTTCCTATTTAGAAATTTGAACAGAAACTTGTTGGGACCAATGACAGCGAAGGAGAAGGGTAATGCAAAGTCCCAAGCCTTGTTAAGGGCTGCATGTACATTTTGGTTATTGTTGGTTTTTTGAGAGATGAGTTGTCCTACTAGGGCAAGCATTCACTAGTGTAGATGTTTGTTGGAATGGTTTCAATTTGGTTAGAGGGGCCCTCCCAGGAGATGGCCTCTGTCTATGATATAATATCTTGAATGTCCATGAAGAGAGCAGAAAAATCAGACGAGATACAGAGAAAGAGAAGGAAAGAAAACAGTAGCAGCTGCAGGAGAGACAAGAGGAACAAATGGTAGCTGAGAGATGAGAAGAAACAGTGAGGATCAGATGGCTTGGTGAAGAAGAACTGAGTTCAAAAACTAAAAAGGATAGAAAAGTTTCAAGGAAATTTTTCTTAGAGGGAGTTCTTTCTAGGAGAGAGAACTAAGCTTGGAGATTATTTAGGTTTAGGGTGCTTTAGTTGAGAGTCACTTGTCATTTACTGCATCTATTTAAGATCAAGGTGCTTGAATCTTGAAGCATTGGCAAAAAAAAAGAAGATAACAAATTTGTCATAATGAATAGTGAACGACTATAAGGTTACATCTTGCTCTATAACGATTGCCCGAAACATCAAAATTCTTAATATTGCTTTGTTTGGAGAATATAATTATTGGTGGAGGTAGATTCCCATGAAGGCGATTATTCGATAGATAAAGTTGATGAAGAATCTCAATCATCCCAAGACAAGAGGGAATAATACCTTCTAATCTATTATTCCAAAGATCCAAAAAGCTTTGATATTTTAATCGCTTCAGTTCACAAAATGCTGCAACAAAGTTACTGTGAGAAATGAGTTACATCTTGCTCTATAATGAATAGTGAACGACTATAAGGTTACATCTTGCTCTATAGGTTAATAAAGTCAAATTGAGAATCATGTGAACTTGTGTGTTTAGTGAGAATATTGGTGAAAGACAATAATAATGAAGTGTGTATTATGACTTCTTTGTCAAATAATTTGAAATTTAGATAAACTACAAAAAATGTATTAGAATTCACTTTTGAAACCAAACATGTATTAGGCTTACACTAGAGATTATGAAGTTGCTAGCTAATAGTAAACCAGCGGGAATTCTAAATGTAGGATTATCTGCAAGATCTCATGGTATAAGAGTTAATGAAATATAAAATAAATTATAAAATTAAATGAAGCCTAATGTATAGTACTGAGTCAGATCAATCATTTGCATGTTTTCAAGCACTAGCACTTCCAGTTGATCAAATTAATAAGGTAAACAAGGTTACATTTGGATACCATGTACTACTAATTGATGGTGCCCTAGCTGTCGGAGTCGCCCAAATACATGTTTTCTTTGGATTCGGGCCTAATTCTACGATTTCCCTAACGTCAGCTTTATATAATTTCAGTATTTTTCTTCCTTTTCTTCCTTTTTCTTCTGCTTTGATCTCAATTTATTAAAGTTTCAGTTGCTTTTCGCCCCAAACTACGACTTTTTAGTTCCAAGTATAAGCTACTCAACCTAGCTATTAAAAAACAAGAAGCTATGATGACAGATTTTGAATCCCCAATTCAAACATCATGGTCCTTCATGATATTGAATCTCAAGCCAACCAACCTGATAAACATGCCACATTAATCAAGTCAAACAGCTCCAAAGGGATGACATTCTGATTTCTGCAGATACGTATACGTACACTTGTATCTGAATATATTGTAACAACTCATTCGATATGGATAATTGATAATAAGAGATTTTGTATTTCGAATTCTGTAGCTCATCTTGTATAAACCTCTATTTATACAATACAAGACAAAGATCAAAGCAACGCAATTACAACCAAATACAGTCTATATTGTCTTCATTATAATATGGTATCAGAAATCTAAATGACCAGAGTCCATTATTTTTTACAGAAAATTCAATTAAAAATTCAGGTATTCACTAAAGTTGACTAAATTGAGAAATCATATATATATACACAAATTAAGTAAAAGTTCCACGTTTTTTTAAATGATAAATTCATTTTGAAATATTTTACTAATAATAATTGTGCAAGTCATGCATGCAGAATTACTTACCGTGAAAAAAACCATCACATATTAAGCAATTTGGTTGCAGCCTCAATTCGGAAGTTAAGCATTCCCTTTATAAACTTTAGAGAAACAGAAAAGTTAAACAATTTGTGAGAATGAGATATTTTATTATACCAGGCCAATATCTCACAAATATTTCATTATGCTGACTTGACCGCGTTAAGTAGTCATTGGATCAGATATTATTAAAAATAATAATAATCTAATGACTACTAAATATTGTCACATCAATATGGTGAGATATTGGTGCATGCCATATATAAATTGACTCTAAACTTTAAAGGTCTGACTTCACCTTCTAAAAGTACATGCATTAAAACAACCAAATTACTATGTTAAGCAAAACTTAAACATAACACTACAACTTCAAGTGTCTAAAGATCTTTTGTAACGTACCCACATTTAATTAATTAGAATAATTAACCTGGAGAGTTACTGGAAGTATTTCCCAAATTAATTAACTTGTAGAGTATCATTATACCCTTATATTATCCCTCATATGGTGAAGGTTATCTTACCGTACTGGAACCCCTTTTGCAAGTTGTCTGTAACATATATCGTTGGGATCTGGTCGGAAAATTTTCATAATTTAAAATTTAATATGATTGAATAAAAAATATATAAAAAATAATAATGATTTTCGCACACGCTAAAGACCGAAATTTTTTTTTCCAAAAACGTTTTACATTGAAACAATGGGAGCCTAATTATGTATTGGTTTGCAATCACAAACTACCATGCATGGATGTCAGTAAATAGACGTGCTAAAAATAATAAAGAAGAAAGGATAACTTTCTACAACAATGAAAGGTTGCATGCATGCATGCCCTCAAAGTTCTTGCATGGCTGAAGAGCTACATATCATCGTATTCCCCTCGAATTTTCTCCACAATATCCATAATAATCATGATCTTAAAGAATGGATCTTCCACGACGGCCAGCCAAGACTTGCAGACGTGTCGAACTCTGGAAATGTCATATTCTGGGACTCGTAAGAATATTAACGTTAATAAATCCCTGTCCAGCTCTCCCCACCGGCACATATCAGCGTCCTTGACGGCGCCATAGCCGACCCTCTTGCTTTTCATCCACTTCTTTCTCACCTTCCCCAACTCTAGCGTTAATTTTTGTTTCGAAGAGAGACTATGTGAAAGAGGAACGAGTTTTAGGGTTCATGTTGTTGTATTACGGGATTTTCTCCCTTTTAATAAGGGCCTAAATTTTAGATGATATTCCTTCAACCTTGACCGTGAAATTGGAATTTTTCTCATCGAAATTAAAGCAGATCTTGGAGAAAATTGGGTAATTGATCTTTGTGATCTATGTGAAAATACGATGCAAGTTTTGATGATTTGGAATCCGGATTCACGGAGACCGATGAGGAAGGGATGGAAAAAGTCTAAACGTCTTTCTCCTGTTCTTTTTTCATATAACTTTGCTGTGATGATGTCGGTCTTCTTAATTCAATAGCTGATTTTTAAAACAATTATATATATATATATATATATATATATATATATAATAAATAGACATGAGCAAGACAAATAACAATTGGAGTTATATATTTCCTAATTCCTAGAAGGTCAAGGTGAATTCTGTTTCTCAATTTTTGAGTTGATAGAATACTTGCATATACCTTGTAATGCTATTACGTACTTTACCTCAAACAGCAAATGGGAAAATAGCTTATCGTTTCTTTTATTCCTCGTTTCTTTTGAAACCATAAACTCTTATTTTATATCTATAAACGTAAGCTGAACACCAGATCATCACTAATCTGAAATAGCCATCTCACTTTCTCTCCATGTAAATCATGCAAGTTAACCTCTCCTTGAGTCAGAAGACTTCCTACCAATGGAAGTCTTTTCCTATGTGTTGGTGTTGGGATTATCTCACATCAATTGTAGAAAGGGCTGGTAGTCAGTTTATAAATATAAGAGAAAGACTCACCTTTTGAGCTAACTTTTGGGGTTCAGAGAGGTCCAAGATCACCCAACACTAGTATCAAAGCCTATGATCAATCAACAAGTCTCGGCCTAACTGTCCACAGGAGAAACAGATTGTCTCTGCTCCAACCTAGGGCTTGGTGTGAAAAGGAGATTGCGTGGGTTATTCTACATTGGTTGTGAAAGGGGCTGGTAATCACTTTATAAGTATGTGAGGAAAGTCTCATCTCTTGAATTAGCTTTTGGGGTTGAAAGATGCCTTAGATCACCCAACACTGTTGTAAGTATACTTGTGAGTGTTGAGTCATCCACATTGAAAAAATAAAAAAGAAAATAGTATTTAATATTCCTAAGTGGACCTTAACCCATTAGCTTAGACTTTTGCGCTAGAGTTGTGTTTAACTATGTATATTAATGTATTGTAAGTAAAAATTAAAAAAAAATAAAAAATAAAAAATAAAAAACTTCATAACTGTTTTATCTCCCAATAGTTGGCATACTCGTAACAGTACTTTCTCACTCTAGAGTTCACCTTTCTCTCAATATCTCATTAGCTTAAGCGAATAGACCTTAGCCCATTAGCTTAAGCTTTTGCACTAGAATTATATCCAACTATGTATATTAATGTATTATTGGTCAAAAATTAAAAAATATATATATAAAAATAAAAAAATAAAAACTTTATAACCGCTTTATCTCCCAACAATTGACATACTCGTAACACTTTCTCACTCTAGAGTTCACATATCTCTCAATTTCTCACTCTTCTCTAATCACAATATTCTATGACAACCAAGCTGCATCACACATTGCCAACAATCCAATCTTTCAAGAATGCACTAATTAAGAATATCGAAATTGATTGTCGCTTCGTTTGGGAAAAGCTACCGGCCAAACTCATTGCTCCTAGATATATACCTGCATCTAGTCAACTTGTGAATGTATTCATAAGCAATTGGGCAAAAATTCCTTTCATATAGCTTGATTTGCATGTTGGACGTTATTTCCATAAATGATCCAACTTGAGGAAAAGTGTTGACGTTGCACTCAGCTACACATGGAATATGCTGCATAAGGAGATTTAATATTGACGGTATACTATGGCACACAATGAAATGGAAGCTGCTACAATACTGGGAAGTCCTCCACAAGGAAAACTTATGGGGTTTGCTAGTGGTTCTCCCCCTAATGTTCTCCTAGTTTTACGTAGAACATGATTTAAGGAAAAAAAAAATTGTAGTATCATTTTTTGTCAACAGATTAATTTTTATGAGTTAATATTTAAATTCTAATACTTTAAAACTTATTTTTTGATTCAAAACTAAAACCTAGGAGTGCAAGATTAATCCTTTAGGGATGACATCACCTAAAATGGATTTGATAATCCTAAATTTAGTGCTAATGCCTCCATTTTTGTGCTAATGCATCAATTTGGTGTTAATATTTAAAAAAACCGGTGATGGAGACCACTTTGGGTTTTTTCAACCATTGAACTACCACCTAAATGGCTAATAATATTTTAATTAATAGCGCAGATAACTGCCCCACTCGTATAATCCCCCAGCTAGCCACTTGCTAATGGATGAATCAAGATTCTATATATGCTGAGCTTACAATTACTATATTATGGGTTGACCTTCTTCCTATCGATAAATTACCTGACTCCTTTCATCATCTGAGTAGCATAAATTGAATCATTTTTCCTATGTATATATAACTTTTCTTTTCGTAAGTAAAAAAGAAAAAAAATTGTCAGATGATCATTTGCCTTCTAATGGTATGATAATTTTTTCAACCCTACGGCCCTAGTGAGGAATTATTTGCAATATCATATAAACTGTATAGCCGAAAAGTACATAAAGCTTCTAAATGTTTTATGTTGTTGATATATGATATAGACTCTTGGATGGTGACGATGGACACTTGTAAAACAAGAAGTCCAACGGAAATGACGTTGGCTAGCTCCTAGAAGATCGGAAAATTCTGATGCTTAAATCAGTAAAGGTTCGAAGAAATTTCCATAAAAGCCGTACTTTTTGGGGGTTGTTACCTTCTTATGCAAAATTCTTTGAAAGTGGTCCATCGCTTGTGGGTGTTTTTTGATTATTTGCTACATAATGGACTTATAGTTGTGTAATATATAGCTATTTGAGTGGCAGGTGATCCTAGGTTTTACAATTTTTTAGCTGAGTGGACCTCGATTATCTATATTGGTATCAGTTTGGTAAACAAGAAATAGAATTACAAACACTCATATATACATGGTTTTACCTTGAACAAAACTAATAGAAATATTTACTATTTAGCATTTAAAAGCTTTCACCTTTTTCTTTTCGATGTATAGGAACATATCACATAAAAAATCAAAATTTAGGACAGTTAATTTTTTTAGATGATCTATAAATTGAACATGAATTCAATAAAAAATTTATAAGTTAGGGTTTGAATGGTCTAATTCATTTAATTAAAAGGATTAAATACTCTATTAGTTATTAGGATTTGAAAACTTTATTTTTTTTCCTCTTAGAGTTTGAAAAGTAACAAAATTATTTTTTATGATTTTGAAAAGTAACTAAATTAGTTGACTTAGTGTTAACTGCTAATGTTAACACGAATTGAAGTGACCACTTAATTAATTTCTTTTTTTAAAAAAAAAATCAGAAAAAACATATTTTTTCAACAAAGAAAAAAAAGAGAAAAAAAACTTGGGTTGCCGGTAGCCACCCCCTTGGGCCCATGGGCCACCCTCAAGATTGGGGTGGTTTCCACCCCAAACCACCATTGGGGTGGTTTCAGCCACCCTTATTCCATGGGGAGGCCAAACCACCCCAGTTTTTCTTTTTTTTTTTTTTTTTTGAAAAAATATTTTTTTAAAAATTAAAAATTTAATTAGGTGGCCACGCATTAATTTCTAATTTGTCCACGTGTCAATCTGTTAAGTCAACTAACGGTCAACTGACGAATGACTAATTTGGTCACTTTTCAAAACCATAATGACTAATTTGGTCATTTTCCAAATCTTAGGAAGAAAAAAGTAAAGTTTTCAAACCCTAATTACTAATAGAGAATTTAACTCTTAATTAAATTGATTGAGTTAAAATTGACGTATAGTCTTATATCTATATGTTTGGACATTATTTGAAATCAACACGTGATATTTAGGGCTATCGGTTTTTACAAGACTAACAAATCTAATACGAACAAAACATAAAATTTGCCAGTAATAATTTAGAGATTTAATCCATTGACCTAATTAAATGAATCAAATTAAAATTAACTTATATAATCTATCATGATATCATCATTGAAGAACCCGGCCCAAGCAGTTTGGTTTCGGTTCTCAATCTATAACCCGGGACCGGGAGCACGCTAAGATCAATACCCCCTTCGTGTAAGCTCTTCCGGTCTTCCCAAATTCTTTGAGCACCGAACACACGGCTTCCTACAAGTAAGCTCTCTCTCTCTCTCTCTCTCTCTCTCTCTCGCATGATGGATGTTATTCTCAAAAGGGTGTAGTTCAGGGCGTATTTGGATTAATCGTTCTCTGTAATTTCCGCGAAGTTTGCAACTTTAATGCCTTCCGCTGAAGCATGGATGGGAAAATTAGAAAAGAGAGCCTATTCAATATGTTGAATTTCTTCAATGAACCCATTAGAGCCCAATAAATCCTAAGTTTCAAGATTTCATTCAGAGTTAGTATTTGGTGTTTTTGCTCAATGGACTTCACAAATTTATATTGCTGCTACATTGTCATGCCATGTATACCACAGTATCTCACCCACCATTCATTACACTTGCACCAATTGTAACAAAATTGTATTATAGTTTGTAGTTACGTTTGGCATTACCATTTACTTATTGTTAAAGAAAAACATGATAATCCTTCTTCAGGGATCGTTCCAAACACAGTTATGGTTTGGATTTTGCTGAATTTGGTTCATTTCTGTTTTTTTTTTTTGGTTTAAATATTTTCTTAGATAGTTGTTTGTGCTGTAAGTTAACCCCATGGGGTAGCTTAATTGGTTGGGCTATGCCTTATAAAGCGGAAATTACTAATTCGACTCTTCTTTTGCCCTCTCCTTGTGGCCAATTACTAAATATATAAACACTTGTGATGTAAGTTATAAGAAGGTTTTAACTAGGTCACTTTGTAATTGAACTAGAACTCGGGATAATATCAGCAATGGCATTGCGAAGATTTGGGCGTCCAAAGGGTGTGGAAGGTGATTCAAGTCCCAACCTTTTTGTGGCCAACTGTGGGCCGGCGGTGGGACTTTCTCATGAAACCATTGCCTCAGTGTTCAGTGCTTTTGGGGAACTGAGAGAAGTCTGTTCAGCCGATGAGAGCGGTGTCCGTGTCATTGTTTCTTATTGTGATGAGAGTTCCGCCAAAGCTGCCTTGGAAGCATTAGATGGACACCCTTGTCCTGACCTTGGAGGCCGTTCTTTGCATATTCGGTATTCAGTACTTCAACCTACTTTGCAGGTATAAGACGTCTCCTTACTTTCTCAAGAGTGTTAAATGCTTGAGCTCAGACTTTATCATGCTGTTTCCTGGTTCACTTTCTGTAAGGTTTGCATTGTTTACTTTGGCTTCTTGTAATGAATTACTAATGTAATGGGTGAATTCACACTAAAACTAATTTACAGTGACAGATGTGATAACTGCTATTTTCTCAACACAGACTCCGCATGATTTGGTTGTTGATTGCTTAATTATTCTCAACAGACTTCTTTATTTGTGCCTAATAGATATTCAGATTTCAATGGATTCCACAAATGTTTTGATTCTTGTGTAGGAAGTATATCAGTTCAAATGCAGTAGATCTTCCCACATAATTTGTACTATGCATATTTATGGATTTTAAGTTCTTTGTAAATTTTTATATATCAAGTTTTATTCCTTTGTTGTCAAAGTTCAGAGTTTCAGAATACAGTAAAGTAGATGTGTTAATGGCTCAACAAGATTCGTAACCTTTTATCATACATTTGCTGCATTATCCAGTTCATGTATATCTTATACTTTGATAATTACTTCAGGGTAAGGTTAATGACTCGGTTCCAGTGTCTTTGGTGGCTTTGGATTTGAACATTCCAGGCCTTTACTTATTGCATGACTTTGTCAGCCCCAAAGAAGAGGAGGTTAGGTCATTTGTCATCTGTAGCAGTACTTTGTCCATGCTTTATTCCGTCTTTTGCATTTAAGTTTTGAGTCCTTTTTGACTAAATGGCACTTGAAATTTTTGACCCTCACTATATACCATGTGTGACTTTTCCTGGTTTTTCAGGAATTGCTTGCAGCAGTTGATGATAAGCCTTGGAAAGGTCTTGCCAAAAGAAGGGTTCAGCATTATGGCTATGAATTTTGCTACGAAGTATGCCACATGATAAAGAACTAGCCTCATTCTGCCACTTTGATACTTATGTATGTATGTGTGTATTTATATATGTTTGTATGTGTACACACATATGCATGCAAGTCAGCATATATCATAAGCTAGACTTTCTGGGATTCTGTAGTGAAAAAATAGTCATCAATTTCCTTTGCTATCCCTGTCATAGTAGCTCTAGAAGATTTCATGGCAGCAATTTTTTTTTTTCATTTCTTTCTTTGTTTTTCTTTTATCCTCTGCATTTATTTCTTTAAACTATTTTTTTACTGCAAGAACTGGTGGAAATTGGTGGATAATTTAGCTACCAAAATGTATCAACTTAAGTCATTAGAGGAATAGTTCTACATTGTTGATCTTATGTGAGTTAAAAGATATTTTGTTCAAAACCCTTTATAGGTAGATGGTTGCTCCCAGTAGGTTTTGCTTTTCTTATTTTCTAGAATCTTTAGATTTGTGTTCTTTTTCTTCCCCCTAAGTAGGTGTTTCTTTTGTATACTCCTTGTGTACTTAGGTTGCACCTTTTTGCACTTTCTAATAACATTGAATTACTTATTCAAAACAAAAACATTGATCTTATGATTAAATATGATGACCTTACTGCAAATGCTGCCTCTGTCCATTCTGTATGACACCTTGACCTAAGCTTCATTCTATGTAACTTTTAGCTTTTCCATATTTTTCCACCAAAGATTAAGGACTTATAATATGTGTTTCACAAACCTCGTGTGGTCTGGGCTTTGTCGAAGTAGATGAATATACTTGTGTGCATGTACTATTTTCCCGAATCCAAATATGTTGGAAAACAATCTAGCCTTCACAAAGTCTAAATGACCAACAAGAACTTTTCTAGCCAATATGTGGTTGTGGAAGAAGGTAGTGGTTGGATATGCATTATAGCTCTTCTGTATTGTTTTGAATATATTTTTTAAGCAAGAATGTAGCAGAATTTACATAATGGCCACTGAGGACTTGAGGATTTTATATTGGTGTAGAAAGAGATTATAAAGTGAGGCGATAACGTTAGACATTGAATTAGCGAAGTCATTGCTGGAATGGAAAATGCTAGATCAGTTGCCGTTTGGAGTTTGGTACTTGTAGCATGGATGTGTGTTCTTTGGGCATTTATGGGAAGTCTCATATTGTTTGGAAAACATGAATTGTAACCTTGTGGTGGCTTGAATTTTCTTAAATGCGATAGAAGCAACTGTTAAATGTTGTACTATATTTTTTTTTATTCAGAATAATATTTTGTTTTTCTTTTTCTCGTCCCCTTCTTCTTATTGAAATTGTTGCTTATAATCATTTATTGGCCTGTACACCCTTAGAACTACTAACTATTAGATATCTTTTCTAAATCAGGGTTAGATATTTATCTTTTAAAAAATAAATAAATAAATAATGGTTAGATACTTATCTTTTAAAAAAAAAAAATAGTATTGTAGGAATATCAAATGCTCGCTCAGTGTTCTCTCTTTTCCTTTTTGTCCTTTTTTAGCTTTTTCCTGATTCCTTCTCCTCTCTTTTGGTGGTACAGACAAGGAATGTCAATACAAGACAGCACTTAGGTGAACTTCCATCATTCGTTTCTCCCATTCTTGAAAGGATCTCATTGTTTCCAAACCTTGATAATCATGCAAACATAGTTTTGGACCAACTAACAGTATGTGGTAATGTTATTCTGTACATAAAATGTTTGTAATTGTTTCTCTAAATTGAAAATTAATATCTTTTTTGTATTTCTTTCAAGCTGTTATATATTGATGCTTGTCACTATATAATGGCTCTAGTTTTTTTTTTTTTTTTTTAAGATGATTGGTACTTGCATTCATGTTTCATAATTAGGACTGAAGATCAATGATTATGTTATAGGTTAATGAGTACCCACTTGGGGTGGGATTGTCTCCCCATATAGACACCCATTCTGCATTTGAGGGATTTATTTTCAGCCTTTCGTTAGCTGGACCTTGCATAATGGAGTTCAGGAGATACACAGAAGGTGCTTGGCTTCCGAATACCTCAAGTACTAGTACAAAGGTGCAAACTCCTGAAAATGGCCCAAATTGCTTAAGGAGGGCTATCTATCTTCCCCCACGGTCCATGCTCCTATTATCTGGGGAAGCTCGTTATGCTTGGCATCATTACATTCCACACCACAAGGTATATCATATTATCCTTGGGTCATCAACTGTTTCTATACTGAAATTTGTTCAAATTGACGAATTCTTCTGAAAGATTTTGTAAATTGTAATTTGAAAAATATTAGCAAGATGCAATAATGTGAAATATAATGATAAGTGGTCATATGCATGCACACATTCCAAGAATATGTTGGAAGGCTAGAAAAACATGCGAAAGTATTTCATCTGGAGAAACCTTCCAATCATAGCATTCCATTTCTCTTATCCAGAGGGTTAGTGGTTCGAGGGCAAAGTGTGTACACGAATTTCATAACCTTCTATGATGTATTTGTTTAGTTATATTAATGGAATACTTTATTTTATAGTTGTTATTATAATGTTTAATCAGTTCTAATGAGTCGCTTTCCATGTGGAGTCTTCTTAATTGTTTCAAATGAAACAATGATTTTTTTCGTTAGTTAACGACATAATATATATGTTTCTGATTTCAATTAAATTTATATGAAAATTGCTTTTATTATGATTAACATATGAGCAATGCAGGATACCACATTTTTATCCCACAAATATCTCACAATGATGATGTAGCTGTTTCAATTAAACCTTGGATCAATCCTTGTTAAAAAGTAAAAATAAAAAATCAGTTGGGGGTTAAGATTTGTAGGAGGGGATCCCAGTCCATTGAATATTTACTATCCTTTAACAATTAGTTAATGGGATAAGAAATCTTAATGAAACCTGTTTTCTCTCTTCTCTCTCCTCTCCTTATCGCCTGAGACAAGGTGCGTGGGTGGCGCGTGAGGGTAGTGGGTCTTTCATTGGTAGCTGGCTGTGAGTAGGAATGGCTGGTTCTTGGAAGTGGAGGGTTGAATCGAAGGATTTTGAACTGCTGGTCAAAGATGGGGCGAATGGGGCAAGATTTTTTGAAAGAAATGGAAAGAGACAGAGGTCCATTTTCTTGCTAAAGGACGAGCTCGCCTGGTTGGATCGCAAGGGTGAAGAGTTGGTGAAGGGGGATCATGCTGAGGTTTTTTGGGACCAAGCTAGAGCAGGGTATCCCAGGGTTATGGCTCAAAAGCGCTCTAATCGGAATGGCAACTTCCTGGAGATAGAGGAGTACGACGGAAGAGGAAGGTGTGGATCAATAATAATCCCTAAGGGCCGTTATGGACAAGGTTGGGAGCGTCTCAAGGTTCATGTGAGTCGGGCATTTGCCTCTTTACGTGTGCCGCGAAAAGTCCGGGAGAGTGCGATGGTGACTGGGAGACGGAGTTTCGCCGAGGTGGTTGGTCTATCTCAGAATCAGTCGGAGGAATGTTTTAATGCATATTCGGAGCCGATTGCCAGGGTTCCCTTGTGGTTGAAGGAAGCTCGATCACGAGAAGCCCAAGATTTCGCATGCAATGATAAGACCAGAGCTGGTGTTGGATGCTTGGAGAAGACGAAGAAGGCCGGGATTGGTCTCATTTCGGTGATGGACTCTTGGGTCTCAAGGAAGGTTTTGGGCCATGAGCAAACATTGGCGAAGACGGGGATGGGGCCAAGGTGGAGAAGAAGAAGGCCGGCGATGGTCCAGTCACGGAGGCGGGTTCTCGCGAATCAGGCAAGGCAGTGGTTTGCGCAGAGCAGGCTGGGAGGTATCCAGCATGCTCGCTGCGTCGTCCGGTGACCAGCTCGATTTCTAGAAAGACGTTGCTCCCCTCGATTTCAGAGAAGCCAGTGCAGGAGCGGCTGATAGGACATGAGGAGCTAGTAGGGGATGGGCATCCTACGTTGAGCGTACGCATGTAGCTGTTTGAAATTAAGAGGGTGCTGACAGGTCTTATGAGTGAGGTGGAAGGGGGCATTAAGAGGTTGGATTCTGCTTTGGGCTTGCTGCGCTGCAGTGGACCGAAGGTGGGCCTCTTGGGCTCGTCAGTTATGCAGGATATCATGGGGGACCCAGGAACGCAGCCTGTTGGGCCTAAGCCCAGAAAAAACAAAAAAAAGAAAAAAAAGAAGGGCAATGGAGTGGAGCCAGCGGCAGGGTCTAAGCCCAAACACGTTCGGGTTTTGGAGCCATGCAAGTTTGGTGGGAGGGTCTTCGTCGTGAGGGGCCTCGGTGCTGGGTGCGGTCGGTTATGCCTCGCCCGTCCATCTGGCAATTATAAGTGGGTCAAGGCTATGGGTTCTGCCGGGAAGGGAGTTTGGCGTCGCAGCTAATCGCAGAACAGTGGAGGGGTTTGCCGGTGAGGTGGAGCCAGCGACTCAGCGCCAATGGTGGAGCCCGCGCTTGACGCGACGGGTGGCGCCTGGTTGCTTGGGTTGCAGTGAGGTGGCGGTTCCGCGGGCGATCTCGTTCTTGATGCCAATCCTTGACAATTTGATGGGTATGCCGGCAGACGATTTTCATGGGAAGATTGTTGAGCGATGACGTGAGAGGTGGTTTTATGGCGAGGAGCTCATTTCAGGTCTTAAAGACAGAAGCCTGGTGCCTTGGTCTCCACGATCTTCTCAATTGGACAGGATGGTTCCAATGACTTGGGGAGGTCATGACTATTCGCTTTTTTGAAGTCCACTATTCTTCTGATTGTTGTGTGGCTCAAAATGAAGGGGAAGGGGAATTCATGGTGGTGCAGCAGTTTTTTTTCTCTTGGTTTACATATGGTCCCATATGTGGAGGAAGAGCCTACTCCAGCTGAGAGTCGCTTTGGGGGATGGCGAGTCTGGTGGGCCTCATGTAGCAGGGAAAGAAAAAGAGTTGATTATGGCCACTAGCTGTATTTTGGGTGTGTCATGTGATGGTCATTTTGAGAAACTCAGGGCAGCTTATGCTCTTATTTTGGCGGGTAGGCCGAAGAAGGTAAACAAGAAACCAGTGAGGGGAAGTCAGGAGGACAAGAAAGGCTTGAGAGAGCTTGCAAATCTACATTCGGGGGTTAATTATGAGGGGGGAAGTGAGAGTGTTTCACGTGGCAGAAACAAGGGAAGGGGGAACCGATTAATGTTATGAAGTGCAACATTCTTTCTTGGAATGTGAGAGGGTTGAATAGCCCGGAGAAGAGATTGGTAGTGAGAAACTTGCTTCGTCAATGGCGGGTGGACATTGTGTGCTTGCAAGAGACTAAGCTGGAGCTCATTACCAGAAGGGATATTAACAGTATATGGGGCTGTCCTTATGTGGGCTGGTGTTATGTGGCTGCTATTGGGTCTGCTGGGGGCATTCTGTTGATGTGGGACAAGAGGGTGGTCTCTAGGTTGGTCACGGAAGTGGGGGATTTTGTGGCGGCTTGCTCTTTCAAGAATGTGGTGGATGGCTCTGAGTGGGCCTTTGCAGGGGTTTATGGCCCAAACGGTGATTGTGATAGACGGCTGTTATGGGAGGAATTGGTGGGGTTATTGTGTGGGTGGGACTTGCCGTGGTGTATTGGGGGTGACTTCAATGTTGTTAGGTTCCCTAGTGAGAGGTCTGAGGAGACGCATTAGTTCAGCCATGAGGGAGTTCTCGGACTTCATTTTTGAGAGAGGCCTCATGGATCTTCCTCTGGCCAGGGGCTTATGCACTTGGTCCAATAGCCGTTCTTGGTCTAGAATTGACCGCTTCTTGGTTTCTCCTGATTGGGAAGCTAGACATCCAGATGTTCTCCAAAAGAGGTTGCTTTGTTTGTGTTCGGATCATTTCCCCATTATCCTAGCATGTGGCGGAAATAAGGCCTTCTTTCAAGCTTGTTGGGAGGTGTTGAAAGAGGACATCATGGCAGTTTTCTCTGATTTCCATGACCGTGGTAAGTTTGAGAAGAGTCTTAATGCCACGTTTATTTCCCTCATTCCTAAGAGGCCAGGGGCTGTAGAGCTCAAGGATTTTCGCCCTATTAGTCTTATTAGTGGGATTTACAAGATCATTTCTAAGGTCTTGGCCAATAGGCTGAGGCTGGTCATGAATAACATTATTTCCTCTCCTCAGAATGCTTTTGTCAAGGGCAGACAAATTTTAGATTCGTGCTCATTGCCAATGAAAGCTTAGATTCGTTTGAAGTCCGGGGTTTAAGCTAGATATGGAAAAAGCCTATGACCATGTCAATTGGGAATTTCTGCTATACCTTCTTAGGAGATGTGGGTTTGGGCAAAATGGTGTTCTTGGATTGCTTGTTGTATTTCCTCGGCCTTTTTTCTGCCTTGATTAATGGCTCACGGCTGGTTTCTTCAACTTTAAGAGGGTGAGGCAAGGTGATCCCCTATCCCTTTCCTATTTGTTATTGTGATGGAAGCCTTTAGTAGAATGACCAAGGCCTTGGTGGATCATAGACGGTTCTCCTTGTTTGGGTATGTGGGGAGTGAGCAGTTAACATTTCTCATTTATTGTTTGTGGATGACACATTGGTGTTTTGTGGGGCTTCCTTGGAACAAGCCATTGATGAGTTGCTTATTTTTTGAGCTTGTTTGGGATTGAAGGTCAACTTGGCTAAGTCGACTATTGTGCCGGGGTGAAGTGAGCAATGGGGGCTTTGAGGTGTTGGGGTGTGAAGTTGGTTCTTTGCCTACCTGTATTTGGGTATTCCTTTGGGGGCTCGGTTCAAAGATAAGGCGAGTTGGAATGGGGTGGTGGAAAAGTCTATCCGCATCTTAGCCAGTTGGAAGAGGATGTATCTTTCCAAGGGGGGTCGGATTGCTCTCATAAAGAGTATGTTGTCTAACCTTCCTACTTACCTCTTGTCGATCTTGCCTATCCCAGTGGCGGTTGCTAAGCACATTGAGAAGATCCAATGTAAATTTCTATGGGGAGGGGTTGGAGAAGAATTTAAGTTTCACTTGGTCAATTGGCCGAAGGTTTGCTCGCCTATTCGAGAAGGGGGGTTAGGCATCCGAAACTTGAGATGCTTCAATCGTGCTTTACTTGGTAAGTGGTTGTGGCGGTACGCAAGTGAACCTGAAGCTTGTTGGAGGAAAGTGGTGGAGGCCAAGTATGGGTCAGAGAGAGGGGGGTGGCGGTCCCGTTTTAGAGCTGGTCCTCATGGGATGGGTCTTTGGAAGGCCATTTGTATGGAATGGCATTGCTTCTCTAGTCATATAAGACTAATCCCGGGGGATGGATCCAGAATCAGCTTTTGGGGGAGGTGTGGTGTGGGAGTTCGCCTCTCAAGGAGGCGTTTCCGGGTCTATACAGCTTAGCTTGCAACAAAGAGGCCTCTATTGCGGATAATCTTGATTTGTCGAGTGGTTCGCAGCAGTGGAACGTTACTTTTATGATTATTGAATGATTGGGAAGTGGAAGACTTGGCTCCTTTTTATAGCCTCCTTTATTCGTCTACGTTGAATGGTGGGGTTGATAAAATTTGGTGGGTTCCGAATAGGAAGGGGAAGTTTGAGGTGAAATCCTTCTACAACATTCTTATCTCGAATGTTAGCGTCCCTTTTCCTTGGAAGAGCATATGGCGTACCAAGGCTCCTCCGAGGGTGGCTTTCTTTGTTTGGTCGGCTGCTCTTGGTAAGATTCTCACTATGGATAACTTGAGGAAGAAGAATATGGTTTTGATCAATAGGTGTGGCGTGTGCAAGAAGGATGAGGAGTCTATTGATCACCTTCTTATTCATTGTGAGTGTGCTCAATTCTTATGGAACGCCTTCTTCTCTCGTTTTGGCTTGGCATGGGCTATGCCTTGGAGGGTGGTGAATCTTTTGCAGTGTTGGTGGTCAGGGGGCCGCGCTAGAAGCGCCGTGGTTTGGAAAATGGTTCCGCTTTGTATTATGTGGTGCCTTTGGTCTGAACGGAATGAGAGATTTTTCGAGGATTCCGAAAGGAGCTCGGAGGATCTTTTACATTTCTTTTTCATTACTTTATTCACTTGGGCGGCAGCTTGGCTTGCCCCTCGTGTGATTTCTTTTTCTGAATTTCTCTTTCTCTTCTCTAGCCCCCTTTAGGCGTTCTCTTGTATACTTCCTGTGTACTAGGGTTGCCCCTCTGCGCTTTTTCAATATAACATTACTTATCCAAAAAAAAAAATCAGTTGGGACTACCACATCAATATTATGGTAGTTGTAAGATAAATATGCGGTATATAGCATTACTCTTAACATATTGATGCTAAGAGTAATGCTATATATACTGCATATGTTAAGGGAGAGAGAATGCTATAAATATGCGGTATATAGCATTCTCTCTCTCTCTCTCTTTGTGTGTGTGTGTGTAAGTATGCTTTAGCATTGTTATTTTCATTCCTGGAGGCATATGTAATGATTGTTGTTTTACAGATTGATATAGTGAAGGACAGCGTTGTCAGAAGGGGTCCAAGGAGGGTGTCTTTCACTTTTCGTAAGGTGGTTAAGATTTTAGTTTTAAATTTGTTGACTGCCCAGATGCATTGACCTTCACATTCTAGCAGTAATAAATTCTATATTTGAATGCATTGCTCTGTGTACTCAATAGTATGGATCAATTAATTTGGTTGCTCATGGTACACATTCAGAGAAGTCAATACCTGCACTTTCTCCTGTCCACTTTAGATTTCAATTGTGTGATTATCTATGCCATCTTTGTTGACTGCCTGAGAATGATATGACAGATGACCTAAAATAACTACTTATATGGTGTCATAGCAGAACATATAGATTGTGTATCTTCTTCAACCATATAGTTCTATATGCTCTTACATTTTTTAGGTAAAAACAAAAAACAGTTTGAGAAACATTTCAAATGCAATAGAAGTGCTGTAATTTTTTTTTTTTTGGTAAAAGAGAATCCTGTTTAATTGCATCGACAATCAACATAAACATTGCTCACCAATGAATGTAGATGTGTTTAGAATAAGATACCATGCCATGGTAAGCACCCTAAAAATTATTTGAGATATAGAATATTATTGAATTTCAGATGGAAGTGTGTCTTATGGCTCCATCGTGCAACATATTGTAAAATGACTGGGAGTTATTGTTATATTTGCTAAAGAGATGTGGATTTGGGGAGCAATGGAGGGACTGGGTAGTACATTGTTTTCCTTTCTTATCAATGGTTCACGATCTGAATTATTTTGTCGTTCTCATGGAATGAGATAGAGGGACTTGTCATTGCCGTTGTTGTTTGTAGCTATCATGGAGGCTCTAAGCAGGATGATGACCCCTACAAAGGATAGGGGCTTTTGTCTGGTGTTTTCAGTGAGGTCGAGGAATAACGAATAGATATTAATGTCCTACCTATTTTTTGCGGATGATACATTGGTTTTTTAGGCAAATTTTTGAACAAATCCAACATTTGTGATGTCTTTTCTTATTTTTTGAAGCTGTATCAAGATTGAAGATCAATTTGGCAAAATTAGAGATAGTTTTTGTTGTGATATGGGAGATCTAGAAGGTCTGGCTCGTATTCTTGGTTGTAGAGTATTGTCTTTGCCGATGAAGTTCTTGGGTTTGCCATTGGGTTTGTTGATAAAAAAATAAATAATAATAATAATAATAATAATAAAAGCCCTTTTCAATTTGCCTACTTACTAGTCTCTTTTCCCTATTCCAGTGGGTGTAGCTAATAGGCTTAAAAAAATTCAAAAAGACTTTTTATAGGGTGGAATTGATGATGAGTTTAAGTTCCATTTATTGAACTGGTCAAAAATTTGTACTTCGATAAAACTAGGTAAGTTGGGGATTAGAACCTAATTTAGTTTAATTGAGCCCTATTGAATAAATGGTTATGACGTTATGCTATGAAGAATGAGGCTTTGTGAATATTGGTGATAGAAACTAAATATGATAGTATAAGGGGATGTTGATGTTCCAAGGAGGTAATAGGGCCATTTGAAGTGGGTGTGTGGATATATAAGGCGGGGGTGGGAAAATTTTTCAAAATTTGTTATATTTAAGGTGGGTGATGGGTCATAGATCAGTTTTTGGCATGATTTGTGCTGTGAGGAACAAGCATTGAAGATATCTTATCCGAATTTGTTTAGTATCGGCTCGTGGGTGGCATATCATTTTCAGTTCCAAAATGGAAGGATTCAGTGGAATATAATTTTTACTAGACTCGTTTAGGATTGAGAGGTGGATATGGTCTCCTCTTTCGCTGAGATGTTGTATTCTCTCAAAATAAGGCAAGGATATGTGGATAGAATATGTTGGATCCCTTCCAAGAGGCACAAGTTTGAAGTGAAGTCGTATTATCATATGTTAATCGTATCTACGAGTTTCATGTTTCCTTGGACGAGTATTTGGAAAGTTAAAGCTCTTTTGAGAGTGGTATTCTTTGTGTGGATGGTGGCATTAGGAAAAATATTGACATTAGATAACCTAAGGAAGCGGAACATCATTGTAGTAGATTGGTATTGTATGTACAAGAAGAGTGGGAAATCTATCGATCACCTTCTTCATTGTGAAGTAGCAAGGGATTTATGAAGCTCACTATTTAATTTCTTTGGTGTGGATTGGATTATGCCTTGAAGGGTGAGAGAGTTATTGATGAGTTGGGGAGGGTAGGTGGTGTTGTAACATTTTGGAAGTTTGGAGGTTAGCTCCTTTATGTTTAATATGGTGTATTTGGAGAAAGCAAAATGCACTAAGCTTTGAAGATAGAGAAACTTCAATGATAGAGCTGAAAAAATTATATTCAACTCCTTTACACATCGATAGCAACACATAATAGTTTGATTTTTTCTAGTTTTTCTAACTTTTTGAACCTTTGTTCTTCTTTTTCTACTAAATAGTTTTCAATAAGATTAAATTACTCATACTTTTCATTTTTCTGATCTGTTCAAAACAAAAAAGTTTCAAGTAATTGGGATTTTTTATATATTCTGGCCACTTTTTTTTTTTTTTAAAAAAAAATGTTTTGAGAAATTGAGTTTTGAGTGTAACTTTCTTCGCTATATTAACCAACCAGGGATGCAACTTCCTTGCTAAAACAACATGCCACATAATTCAATTTAGCTTTGTGCTTTGTTAAGTCTTAAGAGTTTCTATGGATCTCTTCTGAGACTTTTGCATACACTGATCCTCACACTGAGCCATAATGATCCTCTCCCATTTTTTCCCTAAATAAACAGTATGATTTTTTTAAGTAGTGTGGGTTTGCTTGTTACTTCTACACTAATGATAGAATATCTTCAATTTGTTCTTGGCCATACTTGAATAGTGTTTATAGTTAAGTGCTTTACTAATTTGTGATGCAAGTTCGGTGTTTTCACAATTTTTTCTTTCTTTTTTCCCCCATTCCTACTGTATGAACTAATAATTACTTTTTAACTTTTTTTTCAGGTTAGAACAGATCCTTGCCAATGTGAATATCCCCAATATTGTGATTCTCAGAGATAAAGAGGACCAGTTTTCATTCTGATTGAAGATGCAGGCTGACTATTCAACGCTCCGTCATAACACCCATTATAATTGTTTGTAGGAGACGGTTGGTATAGAACATTACAATCATGAGTTGGACTTATTTTCCAAGATGATTCCTTCTTTTCCCTGGATCTCCAAACAGGAAATCCTTGATGGTAACTTGTGTTGGTCGCTGGTCTTGCAATGGAAGGAGTAGTGGGAAAGGAAACAAAAAACTTTTGTTGTTGTATTTGTTGTGACATGAAATCAGGGAATTCAGTGATTTTCTTTTATAATCTATATTCTTTTCTCAAATTACATTCTTGGCCTTTGATTGGACAATAGCTCAAATGTTAGCTTGATGTTGCACTTGCTGCAACCTCATTTTCTCCAGAATTTGTTCACTTGTATAATGTTATTTTTCTTTCCCAGTGGTATGCTCAATGTAGCTTTCTTTTTTTTTTTTTGGAAGTGTTGCTGGAACAAATAACAAAAAGAGATTATTGGGGTGGGGAGCCACCTTTGGAAGCGGCAGATTGCCACTTTTAAGCGTGGTTGGGGATGGCTAAATTACTTCGTTATATATTATTATTATTATTATTATTATTATTTAGGGATAGAATTAATAATTTAGTAAGAACTGTGTTAGAGAAATGGATGAACCCTAGAGTATGAATATCTGTAAACATGTTGCCTTTTAAAGCTATCTTAAAAAATAAAAATGAGAACAGAATTTATCTTAGATGATTTATACACGCAATGTTCTTTAGTCCAGTAAACTTTACCATTGACCACTTTCTTCTCTATCCTGGCGCCTACAGAATCTGGTTTGCAAATCTAGTCTAGAATAGAATAATATTTACCAAAACCAGCGAATTCCATTCTTTCTCGGGCAATTAATGGTCTCGAGATGATATTAGTAGGCCGTAGAGAGACGTTTGCTATGGCCTTAAAAGTTTGGATTGCAAATTGCTAGCAATTTGAGCAATAAATGTTAACAAGTTTATATAGAAATTACTTGTCCAAATAAAATTTGAACCACCCAATCACTTGCTCCAGCAAATAAGTTCCATATGAACTCTCACATTAATGCACAAATTGCTAGCAATTCGAGTAAATAATTGTTGTAGATCCCTATTCGAAATACAAGTAATGTCGTAGTGCTTTATTAAGAATGTGGGAATGTGGAAGTACCAGCTTTTTCTTCTTTTTTTTTTTTTTCTTTCAAGAATACAGGAATAAAGAAGAGTTGGTGGATGCATTCCTTATGCCCAAAGAACATAGAATTTACACCTTACAGATAAATCATTAGTTTGCTTCTTCAAGAGCTAATACATCATCAACTAGGTATTATTCAACCTATGCCTTCCTCATTGCGGCTCCACATGTCTAACATCAAACTACCCATGCTAATTAACACAATATACAATCTCCCCAATTACTGGACATTTAGACTTTTGAAACACCTATTTACCTCTGCCCTAGCTTCACCAAGCGGACATAACATCGATTGAACTACAATATGGAATACAGTAACCACAAGGCAACAAAATAACTTAACCTAAGACATCGAGGTAATTAGATTATTAAGCTGCGCAGGTGCTTTTAGCCCCCATAAAATCCCTAGCTTTCATGTCACTTGCCCCTCTTAAATGGCCTTCAGTTGAAATCAGCACATGTTTTCTTAATATCCTTCATAAAAGAACAAGATACACACCTTATCAGGGTTCCAGATCACATGCTATCTCACCTGCAAAAAATAATTAACAATAAACTTTTAATTGGAAAAAAATGGTAAACCAAGAATATTTTCATGAGAATTAACATGAGGAGGACAGGCTGCTTTTAGATCACACATATTGGGTGATGGAAAGATTGTGGAAGAGAACACAGTTGCTAGAAGTTTTTATTTGCATCTCATTTCATCTGATCAAACCTGTCAAGTAAATTCCAGCACAAAGAATGCAAAGACTAACCCTATTTTAACTTTTGTTTTCTTGAAACTTCAGCAGACTCGTTTGTTGGATACATTTCATGCACGGTAATGCATCAATACCCCCCAAAGGAAAAAACAAAAAATAACAAACCATAAGAGGAATATAATTATGCTTTGATGTCACTACACTAACATTCCGTAATTTGGTCTAATAGTCCAAGAGATCACTACGTAAGAGTACTCTTTTTGTTATTTTTTTTGGGTCCAAGGATGACAATGGCTCCGGTGAGCAGTCATCTTGATATCTTCAATAATATTCTATAAACAAGGGAGATTGTAAAGACTACATTACATCTAATATTGCATTACAAACAATTCAAATGAGTTAACGAGAACAACTTAAGTTACCCTTTTCAGAATAATAAATTGCACAACTAAAAGCTTCAAGAAAGAAAACATTAAATTTTTATTGTAATTCCAAATTTAAGACGAAAAATAATGACAAAGCATATAGTGGAACAACTTGTTTCATGATTTGTCCAAAAAAAACCCACAAAATATTTCCAAACAAATACAATTGAGCTATATGACTCCTTACCATGCATGGATTTGATGAAGTAATCCAACTCTGGGAAGCAAATTGTTCCCTGACCCAAAGGAATTGGCTGTTGATACACAAAGAATGAAAAGTGGCGGCGATCAGGATCATTTCTGGGCTTGGCCATCTCAACCATGCTCATGTACCCTTCTCTATCATAACATGGAAGTGCATTCTCACCGGCCACAGTCAATCCTCGATCCCAGGCAGAGTTTAAAACCTATAAGAATAAATGAGGATCGTCTATCACCTATACTGAAGAGAATATTCCATCCATAGATATAAGCGATGTAAAACATTTTTTATTTAACCAGCATTGTATCATAATACAATACAAGATTGTGCACCAAAGGCTGCTAGTATTTCCCGGCAGGAGAAAACCCAATGTAGCCTATAGAGAGTACAGGGAGTTGAAAGACATTAGAAAAAAACTATCACCTGCCAACTCAAACCTTCTGGGTCAGCCAATGCTTCATCATATTCCTGACCAGAAACGTGAAATCTCAAGCAAACAAACTTCAACGTCACTGAATGTTTTCTCAGAACCTCAAAAACTGGAGAGTATCCATCTTGGTTCGTAGGGTTATAGAAACCTTAACTCTGCTGCATGACTAGTAGTCTTATACCACCAATGAACTGTAGGAACCTGCACATCAGCATCTTTCATATATTTCATTTTATTTATTTAATGTCCAAGAACTCCATAATAAGATATTCATTAGAAAATGCTACTGTGACGCATATACTAGTGTTCAGTTCCAAGACTAAATGACCAAAATAATCAAGTACAACCTCAGAACATTGAGTTGGTTCTGGTTACAGATGTAGCTATGTCCTAGTCCCTAAGCACTCAAAGATTGCACATCTCAACCCATCCAAGCATGAGTTGCATCCATAATCAAACACTATCATAATCTCAAATTGGTATATAGGCAGAGCCTATATATTGGTAGGAGTAATGTGCAATGTTTGAAGGAATCCAGGGTCATCCTTTTGTGTCTTTTTTCTTTTATGAGTTATTCCGGGGACAAAGACAAGCACACTAATTCACCAGTAGAGTCAGGGCATGAGTGGGAGTGGGAGAAGTAAAAGCTGCAATTTGTTACATAACTTGGTCGAGAGCTGTTAAGAGCCCTTTATGTACATTTATTTCCAAATGTAGTGGTTAAGGAGAATATTGAGCGGTTCTATACAAAAGTAATTCATCCATAGGACCAGGGATAAAAAGGTAAATAAATAAATAGCCACTTTTTGAAGAAACATGAAGATGACAAGGAATTTGGTCCCATCAAGTCAGATACCTAGTTTGACCTCGTCCAAACCAGGATTTGCTTGGATTTAAACGAGCCCTACATTGCAGGTCAGGAAGAATCAAACCCCATCCAGTCAATTACGAAAGTTATGTGTTGTGTGTGTGCACGATGCAATGATAAGGTAGTGGGCTTAAGAATTAATCACGTCACTCAAGAAGGTTCTAGAATCCACCAAAGATAAAGTGGAATCCACCAGGAAAATAAGAAAAAAAACTCTCAGAAAAAATTTATTCAATAACATACAATTATAAAAACAAGTTCACAACCTGCCGTTTTACAGACCACAAGCATAAAACACCATAATGACTTATTATTACTAAAACCTCTATAAACAAGCAATATAAACTACACATGAAAAACCATAGTATTCATACTCTAGTGCGCTGGTCAAAGTGGCAACCAACCACCCTATCTATCGACCGGTGCACTTAGATAGACCTAACTTCAACAAATCTTCAACCAGTTCTCTCAGGTCTTTGTGTCAACACTCAAAGGGTTGGTCAACCGGGTTTTCAATCTCTCAATCAGAGGATTTTTTTCCTTTATTCTAGTGCACAAACTTGGTCCAAATTGACCCCAAAGTGTTCAATATCAGTGTGCGTGTGAAGAGTATCAATGTGTAAAACTCCTAGTTTCACACCCTTGATTGACATCGACATTTTTTGTTTTTCCTAAACTTCTAAAATTCCCTCTGTCAAGCACATTCAAACAGAACATCTAGAAATTATTTTATTTCCCCACGTATAAATAAATATTTGGTGAATATCAGTTTCAAGATCTTAGGAATAAAGATGCATGAAGCTAGAGAAGAAACCACTAAACAATTGCTATGGTGATTGGAGAGGTAGAGAAGCTGAGAGAGCCGAGCGAGTTTCAATAATTAGGGGGAAGGTTTTGGTGGCCAATTTTCTGTGACTTATGGTGCTTGTGAGCAACTAGACTAGATGAGAGGAAATATTACGGAACCCATTATGCTGTTCAAGTAGAAGAACCAAACTAACATGCCAACAGAAGGTAAGCTCACTTGCTCTATTCTAGCCCCTTTTACTTTCCACCCCGAAAAAAATAAATAAAAATAAAATAAAAAACCCAACAGATTGCCATCTTTTTCTCTCTAAAATTTTCTCCACCCTTGCCTCCAACACACTTTTCCATCAAAGAACCACTCAGCCATTTCCACCACATCGTACATATTAAGCAATGTGAAGGGCCATTGGCTCAACCCATTCTCACAACATGTTCGGCTTCACACATTCTAAATTTCAACATAAAGAAATATTTAGTAAATTATAATTTTTAAAGTTTTTGCATAATGATTGCAAAGGCTTTTGGGTGGTTGTTTGAACCATTTTTTTGACAATGAAAGAGGTGAGATTGGTGGAGACAGGTCGTAAGATAATCCAACCCTTCCATGCTTAAACACATACTTCTACTATGTTACCAAATACTACACTTTTACATTAAAAGTGAAAAAGTACATCACCATGGCATGTAATTAATATCATAGAGACTCTAATGTGAAATTTACAAATATTATTATTTTATTTTTCACATTAGACAAATTTTGGGACACCCAAAAAATATGTTCACTATTCTTAAAGGAAGAATACGCTTTTAAACGATCAGCGCAGGTATAGCATCTGCATGCAAGTTTGAACATTAAGGGCTCATTTAGTTCGCAGATTGAGTATTCCATTAGGAAAAAGGAATAGGTATTACTAGGAATAGAGAAAGGCGGAATGGAATAGTTATTCCCATTCCTTAGTTTGGTAACAACATATGTATTCTAAGGGAAGTTAAACCAAAATTACTAAAAACCCCACCCTTATTTTTTTAAAAACAGAAAAAATTTTAAATAGCCTAAAATTACAGGGGTGGCTGGCAACTCCATTGGGTGGCCGAACGACACTTGAATAGGATCTGTTCTATAGGCTCGTACCTCTGTATCCTTGAGTTCTAAGGAGACAGGAACCTAAGTCTGGTTGATGAACCATGGCCGTGCGATCAGAGTGATTGACAGCGTACTTATCAAAAACTCCATTGGGTGGCCACCCAATGGAGTTTTTTGATAAGTACGCTGTCAATCACTAATGATATGGGAATTGAAGTTAATAGAAGCAGAATCACTCTTCTTTGCATGGTGAGGCCAAGAAGTTTGAATCTTTTGGCTTTGAAGGCTTGCCTGCAGATCGGCTCCATTCCCATGATGAGGCCGGAGAGGATGCTGGAAGGTAAGGATTTGGGACCCCAAAATTCTACCCCTGCAGATCTGAACAAAGTTGATTACTAGAACATTGTGGGGAATTTTTATTGTTCTGCTTTTTGTTAGTCAATTTTTTTTTTTTTCTGCAAACAGATCTTAGAACTATTTTATAACAAAACTTTCCATTTTTTGTCTTTTAGGTGTGATTTTCAGATGGGTGTCGATTTCGTTTAATGGGTAAGGATTGGGGGTGTGATTTTCGGATTTAATTGAAGGAGAGTGAACCAGCGATTTCATGTGTGGTGGAGGAAGATGAGTGGGAGAGAAAGAGAAGGTGAGAAGAAGAGAAAGTGAGAGAGAAAGAGAAAGAAGGGGAATATTTAATTTTAATTTTAATTTTATTTTATGGTTAAAGTAAAATAATAAATAATAAAGAGTTTTTTTGAAAAATCTATTTCATTCCCTAAGAAATAGCTATTCCACTCAGTTTTGAGTGGAATGGCTATTCTTGTATGTATGAGATTAGTCATTCCCAGGGGAATAACTATTCCCAGGAATAGACCCCAACTCATTCCATTCCAAGGATCTATTCTGCAAACCAAACGGGCCCTAAATCAGTGAGAAGTGAGGACATAGCCAAATCTTAAAACAAGTCCAACTGTATGACTGATGATGCAATTCATCGACCTGGATCAAATTTGAAATAAACATAGAACTCCCCATATTAAGCTCACCAGCTAAGCCTAAACCCAAGCACACTTAGATTTGTTATGGAGGTGATGATAGTGATCATTGAAGTGGAGGTCACTTCAGAGACAAGTCATTAGAGCTTCGGGTGAAAAGACAGGCAGTGCCTCAAATATCAGTAATATATCACAGGTTTCACTTTAGGATTTCAATGGCATATCTAAACAGTTATTTACTATAATCAATAAGCAACACCTACAGAATCTAGTGACTGGTGCTAGTCATACAGAGAGAAGAAAATACAGCTTAGCATACTAAATTTTGTATAGATCACTTAAGATGAATTAATACATACCTTAACAATTATTTTGGTTTCCTCAAATGCAAGGGTTGCAAGAGACAAAACATTATCTGCATGGTCTATTAGTGATTGCGCATACCAATGGAGGAAAAAGCGGCCATAGTAGCTATCATAATCACCTCGTTCACAAAAGAACCCAGTTTCATTTGGCCTAGAATTGTATTCACCGGCATTATCAGGACCCTTAGCCCAAAATGAGTGCCCTCGCAATTTAGCTGCTCTGCACAGACTTTGTTGTAAATATTTATCATAGCACTGCCATAAATGTGATCAGTATAAGTTAAACGGAGTTATAATGAGCATAATTTTAATTTTAAAATAACAATAAGACATGATAGCTTTGGTATAAAAACATGTGTGGAACTATAATGTGTACAAGGGCGGAACTAGCATTTGGAGTTTGGGGGAGGAAAAAAAGAAATGGGGGGGCTGAATGTGCATATCATGACCTCAATAACTGGTATATGACAGGTAAAGCAAAAAATTCTAAGCCATAAGAAGAGTTCTCTGAACAACAGCCTATATTCCATGCATATATTATTAGCATGTTATTTTGTGTGCTTTTGGGAGGTATGCATGCATTACTTTTACATTTGTAATGTATATATCATAATCATTTCTGTTTGTGTGTATATATGTTCAATATTTTCTGACCTTAAAATAATCATTCTAAATGACGATCCAATGAATAGCAGGGAGACCAGGGTGCATTCCTTTCCCACACATAAAGAGAACTAGGATAGCAAAGCAATGGGAAGATTGGAATGCATTCCTTTCTCATTAAATATAGAAATCTACAATATACAGAATAAAAGGTCTACCATAGAGGAAAAGCACATAAAAGTGAGGGAATAGAAGCATTGACGTATGCACGTATGCATGTATGTGTGTATGCATCTAGAGGGTAATTAGGTTTAATAGATACCTGAAACTCACCGATACCAGGATACCTCCAGCCCATCCTTTCCGAAAAGGATGGATACTTCAGTTCCCCAGATGCTCCTAGTCCAATTTCTACAGCAGAAATGAGACCCTCTGCAAACAAGTCTTCAAACTCGGTCCGGAAGCTTCTCATGAAATCAAAATAGACCTGTGCATATTTGGACTGATAATGAGCCACAAAAATCTAATAGACAAAGCATAAATGAGTTTAAAACAATAGGTCCTTTGCACAGAAGACTATGCAATGCACAACCTTTTTGTGATTAACTAACTAGAAGAAATGAACACCGACAAAGATTTGATACAACAGAGCAAGCAACAAAGTCTCAGTAAAAGTTTGATTAAAAAACTGCGCATAACTTTGTTACAGCTTCATTTTCCATAACAAAGACAAGATAGAGAAGTATCGATACAACTTATAGATTTCATACCTCAATGCCAGTTCTTCCATTTAGAACTCGTTCTTTATCAATACCCCAAGATAGACATTCAGTATTTCTCCTTCCTTCACGATCAGTGAAGAATATATCTCCATTTTCTTTTCCTATTTCCATAACCCACTGTGGGAGGGGAATCAATGTGTCCCCAGAGTCATTTCCTCCATACTCGTGAAATGCCATTACAACCTTCACAGTTTTAAAAGATATATCAAAAAGTGTGAGAAATACAAAATTATAACAAAAAATCATTGAGTAGTGAAACCCTCATAAAAAGCAGTCATATATATGTTTCTCAAAATAACCCTACATTCTTACTTACAAGAAATGAATCACAGATTGCAATTTATGATATGAAAATTTTTGGTATTTAATGCATTTTAAGCTTCTTTGCTCTCTTTGAAATTGGTGAGGGCTCGAAAATTCACTTTTGGGATGATGTTTGGTGTGGTGAAAGGGCCCTTAAGGAGGAGTATCCCAGCCTATTCAGCATTGCTAGATTCAAGGAAGCGTCAATAGCGAATAATATGGAGCCTTCTAGCAATTCCATTCAGTGGAATATCCAGTTCACTCGGCTGTTGCATGATTGGGAGGTGGGGAGTTGGCCTCTCTTTATAAAAGATTATATGATTGTAAGTTGCGAGGTGTGGGGAAAGACAAGCTATGGTGGATGCCTTCTCGCAAGGGTCTTTTTGAGATTAAGTCCTTCTATCGAGCGTTATCGCCTTGTGGGCTGGTCTCGTTTCCTTGGAAAAGTGTTTGGAAGTCCAAAGCCCCTCCTAGAGTGGCTTTCTTTGTTTGGACGGCGGTTCATAGCAAGATCCTTACTCTAGACAATCTTAGGAGTAGGGGTTTGGTGGTGGTGAATAGATCTTGGTTATGTGAAGTGGAAGAGTCGGTTGATCATCTTCTTCTTCACTGTGCAGCAGCGAGGGACTTGTGGTATGCTTTCTTTGCTCGATTAGACTCTCTGGGTTATGCCTCGCTCCGTCAAGGAGGCTCTACAAGTTGGTGAATGGCGAATTCGTCTGAAGCCTTGTTGTTTGGAAAATGGTCCCTCATTGTATTTTGTGGTGTATTTGGAGAGAGCGAAATAATAGATGTTTCGAGGACTCGTCAAGGACTCGAGAGGAGCTCCTCCATTTCTTTCTTGTTACTCTCTATTCTTGGAATACAAGTTGGCTTACCCCGCAGGCTATTAGCTTTGTAGATTTTCTTTCCTTTTTTTCTCTCTCCCTAGTCCCTTTTGTATACTCCCAGTGTACTAAGGGTTGCGCCCCTCTGCGCTTTTTTGATATAATATTTTGACTTATCAAAAAAAAAAAAAGCTTCTTTACTCAGTCTGATTCAAGAAATCACTCAAAAACTTAGAGAGTAAAGAAAGGCTCAATACAGCGACGAGAACAATTTTTTTTTTTTTTGAATAAGTAAAAACAAAATGTAAAAAATTCGGAAAACAGGAAATGTTCAAAAACAATGAAAGCAAATTCATACAAATATAAATCCAGTAGATGATAAAGAAAAAATGAAGAGCCCTATACACTTGGCCTTAAAAGAAGACTCAACTGTTGAACAAGATGGGAAGAAAATTCCATAACCTAAAACTCTTCTAAATAGTGACTAACATTTCTTTCATAAAATCTTGACTGATTTAATATACAACATATTAAGCAAAATGTACAACTTTTTCAGCATCAACACCTGACACTCTATGAAGGAGACATCATGAACAAATAAATGGAGTATGTAGCATGAGTTCCAGATCACATAATTCCATCCACCAAATTGATAGACAGCATTAGAGTGTATGCCATCCAGACATTTTTAAAATATTTTACACTTTTGATAGCTCTATCTCATTAAAGACGCTCACAATTTCACCCAACATAAAAAAAGAATGAGTTAACAAGAAAGATATATATCATTTTGCTTCATATGAACTAGGAAGATGTTGGATCTAAGGCATCATTCTGAGAAAAGGTTCTGGTAATGACTATAATATATATATATATATATATATAGGGATAAATATGGATGAGGTCTCACCCATTTCACATACAATAATGCAATATTTTATAGATCCAAACCATTCAACTTAGACTACAAAAAACAAAGCTGGACATATTCTATATTTAGACTGAATTAGTAGAGCAAAATGGCTAATATCTTTCTCATATTTAAATGAAAAATGGCATTCCAATAATGAACCAAAGAAGTGTGATTCGCATTTTATGAAAATAATGATCAGATTTTGTAACACCCTGCTCCAAGTGATATGATATTATCCGCTATAGGCCTTAGCCAGCACAGTTTTGTTAATGGGTTTACCCCCTAAAAGGCCTCATACAATTTGGAGAGAGCATGTTCTATATAAACACATCCCCTTTCTCACACCTAGGCACAATGTATGACGTCACTATCACCCCCTCTTTGGGCCTCAGCCTGCACAGTTTTGTTATTGGATTAACCCCCAAAATGCCTCATACCATTTAGAGAGAGTATACTCTATATAAGCACATCCCCTTTCTCACACCCAAGCAATGTGGGACATCACAAATTTATACCTTTTTACTTTGATATTTCTGATACAAGGTGTTCATAGCCCTATAATGTAAATGGACTAACTATGTAAACATGCGTGACATCCTATCAATCTACCGCGAAATTCGTCATCACATATGTACATACATGTACCTATACATATAATCACATATTTTTACATGTATAAAACTTTTGAACTTATGGCAAACACACAAAAAATATGTACAGCTCAAATAAATTCAAAGAAGCTACCTGCAACTTCAGCTTGAATTCTCGGACAATGCCAAAAAGTTCCCTATAGCCAGACCACATGTATTTCTGTGGAGACCAGCCTTCAATAATACCCCACCAACAATCTACTACAACGCCATCTACATTTAGAGACTTCAAATGACTAACCTCCTGTCTAACACCTTCAGGATCAATCAACTGGCAGAAATTGTTTACAACACCAGTCTGCCACAGAAGTCTCAAGTATTTTACAATTCATAGAAATAATTACAAAATATGAATAGAGTACTCAAAATAGAACTTGTGACTGTAGAAGAAAATGTATAAAACATAATTAAAAGATGAAAGAAAGCAAATCAGAAAACTAACTGCTTATCAGAAGATTAATCTCAATACAAGAGATTATAGCAGCAAACAGCAGACACTTACTGAAATTTTTACATAAACAGGGATCTTTGGAGTGCCAGTAAAATCACTCTCATGCTCCCCAGAACGAATATCTTGCATAAGCTGCAAAACCAGACAATCATAAATTTCCGTACTTGACAGCTTAAAACACCAAAGAAGTTCCCCACGTAATGCCACAGAACTTAACAACCATCCTGAGAAAATCAGTAGAATATGAACCAAAATACCGTGACACATGCACATGCAAACACACACAACTGCACACATACACCAGGGTAATATTGAACTCCCCACTTCCAGCTGAAGGTTAGCATTATCCCCATTTTTGGATAATTGTATTTTGCATATAAAGGATAATGATTTACTAACAATTTTTTGCATGAGTTTATTTGGCATAAAGAGCGGGACAATGATTTACTAATATATAATACTTCCTCATATCATTTGTATGGCATATTATCATCTGATCAATTTGATCCTGAGGCTAATTTTCTACATCTGTAGTTGGCAAGGTCCACAGCCACCACAAAACTCCAGGTGAGTGGATGTGTGTGCGCATGTATGTGCATACTGATATGATTCTAGATCATTAAATTTCATTGACTCAACATTGCCTAGCTTCCATCACATCTAATTACACAGCAGAGGGTACAGCTAAGTCAGGCACCAACAGTCGTTGGAACAAGTGGCATCCTCTCCCCCACATAAACAACGGGTGGAGAGTAAGGTCAAGGATTCAACCCTGTGCATGCGCGTGACTTGTAATTACATTAGGTGCAATTGACAAATAAAAGGAAGCCCATCTAAGTCAGGCAATTCCTTAACTTCCAGTGGAAGTAATATAGAAAAAGAAGAGGATTAGCAGAGTCGTCTCTATTTCTATCATTTCCACTGAAAAAGGAAATACAAATGACAATGAAATAGGAGCTCTACCAATGACATGATAAATACACATTTGTATCCACCTAATTCATTCAAGTGCAAAAGATGAGGAAAAGGTTGCAACATTGCTATGGGGTTCTACTCCATTTCCATGGACTTAAAAAAAAAAAAAAATGGAAAGAGAGCTGTGACAAGTCACTGTGAAACCAAAAAGAGATGACATTCAAGAATAGGACTAAGGATGCTTACTCAGGCTAATACTCTAAGCAATTACTCAAGTGCAACTGAGTCATGCAGAAATACAAGTATTAGGTTTCAGACCACATTATTAAATAAGGTGGACTTTACTTAAACAATGTGTAGCCACATGAATTAGGAAATAAGTACCTGATCGGCCTCCAGGCATTCAACTGAATTGATGGGGCTGACACTAGTATATTTCTCACTCTTAGTGTCCCTCTCTGCAATTACAACAGAATCGAGAGACACCGGTGACAAGCTCTCATCAATTCTGAGAACTGATGGCTGACAGTCCATTGTTGCTTTGACAGAGCAATTTCTCAAAGAACTAGCAGATAGTGGGCTTTCAACCGACCTCACAGGAAATGCCGCCTGTCAATGCAAACAAACTCACTTATGATGCAATCATGTGCAAAAATATGTGTCCAACTTATAGATACAGAAATAATTATTATTATAGAAGTACTTGACAATTTTAATTACTCAAAAACATAGTGAATCTGAAACTTCCTTCGGCTGTCAGTTTCAAATTCACTTCCTACAAAACAAAGAAAAAAAGATGTCTTCAAGTGTCTCAAACTCATTTCAACATCAACAATACGTGTAAGGCACAAAAGGTTCTCCAGAAAAATCAAAAACAGGGATTGTCTGAGACAACACAACTTCACTTTTCTGGCTAACTCAGAAACTTACTTCAAGGACAGAAAACAATACACGTCCACATTCGACAGACAAAAATTTGCTACAAACTGGTCTGTAGCTATTCATACAAACTCATCTAATAAAGTCAAATGTGCTCCTTAACATGTGAGAAGCATATTTTTTTTTAATAACAAGTGCTTCTCACATGTTTTTTTAATAGTTATAAGACACATGTGAGTTTATTAGATGAGTTTGTATGAATTAGCTATTGTATGTAGTAAATTTATGTCCCATGTTTGACATAGTCTCAGTTCGGAAATCATTCAACTAAATGGTATTTGAAAAATAACGAGAAACCAGAATTATGAAAACAGTTACCAAACTCTCACAAAGAAAAAGCAACAGTCCTTCAAAACGAAAATATAATCAGCTAGCTGCCTGATAAATCTTCCCTTTAAACGTTCTCACAGAAATTTGCCTGTTCCTCTTTCTCAAAAGTTTAGCAATGATCAAGTGTTCACACCCAGAATCAACCGACTCAAGCCAGCAACTTGATTTTAGAGATACTCTCAGCACCATTTTCATTTAATTAGCGTTTTTTTTTTTTTTTCCAAATCATCGGTTACTGATAAAAAGATAATGATTACAACATGAATTTGGAGCTGAGAACAGAAAATCCTCATGGTTTTTGCTAATAACTTGGACCACTTAACATATTTCCATAGCAATAGGAGTTCAAAAAGTTCATACTTTCCTCCATTCTCTCAGCAACCAAACATACCAAAAGCGAGGCACAGCGAAAGAAAAAGCTTGAGAGGAAAAATTAGAATAGAAGTCTGAAATTTGTGGCACAAACCAAATGTGAAGGAGGGGGCGACTGTCTGTAGGTGGTCCCGTCGGTCTCGACAACCCAGCCTGCCTCACGCGCTAGGGCGGCAAGTACGTCGTTCATATCCGCACGCGCGGGCAGAGGGAAATTACCGTATTGCCTGAGCCCGGCGAGCATCCGGCTGGTGATGGCTCGGCGGTGGCGCTCCCTCAGCTTCGTCCGCTCCTTCTCCTTCTCCCTCTCCTTCTTCCCCTTTGCCCCTGCGCTGGGCCCCGTAGTGGCCGCCGCCGCCGTGGCCGCGAAGCCGCGGGGCCGGCGCGCCTGAGGCTGAGGCTGCGAGGTAGGGAGGTAGTCGGAGGTGTGGTCGAGATCTCGGGGGTGTTGTCGTCTGAGGGCATTGTCGGCGATGTTGTTGATGTGGTGGTCGTCGCCGACGCTGTTGTTGATGCTGCTCATCTTGCTGCTCTGCGGATTGTTACACTTACATTTGCATTGGAGCCGGAGATATACTGCCGCTTTCTTTACTTTGCTACCACCAATAGAAAGCGTTTCACAATTTCATCGTTTCCGTAAGCTAGCTCTCTCTCTCTCTCTCTCTATATATATATATATATATATGGTTTTAAAATTGAGTACTGTTATATATTAGGGGCAGGTAAAAGACTACCAACTTTGACACATTAATTCATATGGTCTATATGTCACTTTGCCCTCATAAATTATAATTCGTTGCTACTTTATCTCATGAATTATAATGTATCGTCACTTTACCTTCATAAACTACAATACGTTTATCACTTTAAATGTCAAAATTAACGATTTTAACTTATGTTTTGAATCACACAATCCAAAAAACGCAACCACAAAAAAGGAGAAGATAAAGAAGAAGTGTCGCACCTTAAACAAAATATATTTAATTATTTATCAAAATTCCTTATTTAACTACAATATAGACTCATTGACTAAACCTTAACTCCAACTTTGGGCGAAACCATTATTGAATTACAAAATAACAAACTCCTAAAAATTAAAAATTTACAAGACTCAAAATCAAAGCCCTGGGGTGAATGGGATACCCAAGGATGGCAACCAAGAACCCCCAGAAATGAAGCTTGAAACGGTGTAGTTTGATGCCTCCAGAGTGTTTGTAATGAGATGAAAACCACCCCATTTAACTCTCTTTGCAGTTGAAGAGCCAGAGCCTCTGTTCTTGTACTCTCCATAGTAGAGGGTATTCAGAGCAAAATCTTTATCCCACTCCATCCAACCTGCTGGATCAACAGAGCCATCAAAAAAGGTTTTGATAAAAATGGTCCTTGAATATTCCTTCCATGGCCTTCCAAGGTACGTTTTCATTGCTCTACGCCGCCGCCTACGCGGCAATGAACTTCTTCCGGCAGCCGTAAAAGCTCTCACTCTGCAACTTTGAATCACTATTCCGGTATTTTGGTCGGAATCTGTACGGCCTTGAGCTGTGACGGCGTTAGGCGTGTGGACGGTGTCAGAATAGATATTGCAGTTCTGAAAGACGGCTGCAGCGTTTCCGAAGATGAAGTCCACGGTTCCGTAGATATCGCACTCCCTGTAGAATTGCTTGTTTGAATGTACGTAGAGAGTGTCTTGGTAGCCTTCGAAACTGCATCGGTAAAAGGCAGAGTGTTGGGATCCTGATCGGAGCGCAACTGCTTGTCCGTTTGAGGGTCCGGCAGAGTTGCGGAATGTCATGTCTCGAGCCATAAATCCGTCACCATCAACAACTGCATGCATGTTGCTCAAAAATTTGAGAAGAAGTAAAATAATGAGGTAATTACTTTTTATCCCCCGTAAACTATAATGTTTTAGCGCTTTCTCCAATGAATTATCAATTATGACACTTAATCTTATTAAATTATCATCTTATGATATTTTCTCCTTCCTCAGTTAAATGAATTAAAATTCTTCATCTTTTTAATGTGCTTTTATCCTCATTGGATTATGATTTAAGAGGTATAAGTGTCATTTTACTGATCTAAAGTGAGGGTAAAAGTAAAGAAAAAATTTTTTAAATGGCACATGTAACTCTGCATGTCACATTACCGTTGATTGTTAATTTTAACTCTTTTGATTGACGAGAAAGTGTCATAAGATAATAATTTGATGGGGTTAAGTATCATAATTGATAGTTTATGAAAAGAAAGTGACAAGACACTGTAGTTCATGGGACAAAAGGTACTAACCTCTAAAATAATGGTTGAGATTTGAGGAAAACTAAAGTGTGGAAACTTAAAAAAAATATAAAATTAAAAATAAAAATCTAAAATCTAAAATACGACGCAATTTGAAAATGCGTTTTAAAGTTTAAAAATTCTTAATTTTATCACTTGAATTTTTAATTTGATGCAATCAACCTCTCCATCAATTTCTAACATTAAATAGTCGTTAAAAGTTCCAAATTTTATCTTTAAACTTTTATAAAATTATAAATTTACACTTAATTTCAAATTAGAAATTAAAAAAAAAATGAAAATTTAAGGATAGTTTAATCTTTTTAATCATTTTCGTTAGGGGTTAAAGTATTCACACTAGACTCTTCAAATAAAATAAGGAAAAAAATTTAATTTATAAAATTTAAAAGTCACTTTTAAAATGAGTTGAAAATCAAACTCTTTATATATTTCTTTATTTTAGTTAAATATTATTACATTATTAGTTTTAAAACCAACAGAGAGACCGGGGTAAAAATAAGCTTAAAATTTATACTCTTTTTTTTTTTTTGACATATCCACATAAGGTAAAGAAAGAAGATTCAAACTAATAATTACCGCCTTCATGAGCATGATCCATAGCTAACTGAACTACTATTTCGAGACAACTTTTTGACTCTTATAATGTAAGAAACATCTATGACAATAATTAAATATAAAGTAGAGAATAAAGCTTGTTAAATTGGTGTTTTAATTTCTATACAAGATAATAAATTACATCAAATTCAAAAATAAAATTAAGAGTTTTGAAATTATACGTGTGTTAATTGGAGAGTCTTTGTTAAGTTTTTCCATAGAAATTTGTTGATAAAGTGGTCGTAGGTACGTACCGACGGTTGCCGACTTGTAAGTGGTGGAGTTTTTTCCAACGCTCCTACTTGCCGTGACGATTGTCTTTCCGATGCCGTCACCGACCATCGTAATCTTCTTCCCCGCCCACCCGATCTCAACGTTCTCTTCGTACATCCCAGCCTTAACATATATCACAAACCTACCATCCTTCCTCTTCCTCTGCGTCTTGCTCGCATAATCCACAGCTGCTTGCACTTTCGTGAAGTTCCCTGAGCCATCTTTAGCAACCACGATATCAGGAACATTCAAATCCTGCAAAACCTTTTCCTCATCCAAAGGACGCCATGCGGGAATCTTGTCTTCCTTGTTTTTCCGGCTTAACGGGTATTTGTTGGTTGCCAGAGCGTTGGTAACAAGGTTGGAGACATTGGTAAGGAGCGGGAGGATATTGCTCGAAACCCCAAGTTCCGTAAAACCTGTTGGAGTATAAATTAAACGATTAAATTCATTATTTTCGTAAGTGCTTAAGCTTTTGAGATAACGAAAATTTAAACAAACCTGTTCGACAGGTGTCGAGATTTGTTAGGGCAGAGCTAAGCCAAGTCTGAACATCTTCACCAGTGTGTTGTTGGCCATGATTTCTGATGGTTTGCTTGAGGCGATGAATGGTATTGCCAAAGAGGTGGAATGCAGTCAACCCACGCAGCTTTCTCTCGAATGTCTTGGGAATTGGGTCGAAGCCATCGTGTCTGTTTTTGGGTTTTGAGAGCTTGGTCGAGAGCAATCTGCTTCGTCATCTTCTGAAAAACTGAAAGAATGAAGATGGTCGTTGCTGTGATTCTTCATCATGAAGTGTTGACATGGCTGGGGATGCGGAGTTCGGCTGCACCATTCTTGCATGGTGCTCGAAGGGCTGCATCCAGGTAACATTAATGACAGGAAAACTAGTGATAAAATTGTAAAACCAACGTGAATCCCCATGGCTAGTGAATGCATGAAAGCTAAGAGCTTGAAGAAGATAGCAACAAGGAAGCGCAAGAAGCAAAGCAAATAATCGGAAATATAATTATTCAGAGAGTGAATACATCATCTGTTTTTATAGGCTTCTACTTGTTGTAATCCAACGGGGATTAGACAACAGAGAGAAACACTAAAACTAAAACTACTCGGACACGTATATATAGTTCAAGTGCTATATTAATTAAACTATGTTTAAGTCCTAATAGAACTCGTACTCTATCTCTCTCTATTTCTCTAAAATATATGTTTATTGTCTCTTGGATACCATTTAAATAAAAAATAAAAATAAAAAAATCAGAAAGTTGTTTTAATTATTCTGTATCAGAAAATAATATTTCCCCATAATATATTTTTTATTCCGTTAATGAAAATAATTTAGGATTCACCAAAAAAAAAATTATAGAATTCAAGTAATACTACAAGTCCCTCTTGTGTTTATCTTAAGTTTATCCAAGAATAATGTGACTATTAAAAATCACTATTGGGTTTGTGATTGATGATTATTGAATTTTGATTAAATGGTAATTTTATTTTAGTAGCCACATCATTCTTAATAGACTTAAGATTGACATAAAGTGGACTTCTAGAATAACTCATAGAATTCAGATCAAATTAGAATTCTCCAGATTTTCTATAGAACTTTTTACTTTGTGAATTCTTCAAATTAATCCTAAGCATTATTGAATATGACAAACTCGTTGTTTAGAAACAAACCCCGTAGGCCTTATGGCCCTTATCAAATCGTCCGTGTGTTTCAAATATTTTCCTATTATTCCTTGTGCTTTTTATCATTATCAAATCGACTCTTCTATTTACATTCCAGTAAATTATTTGATGGGAGTATTGATCCACATCAGGCCCATAGAAAAATTATTTGTGTTAATAATATGCTCATATTTTTCTACAAATTTAATAGATTAATCATTAGATTTGTGTGGTCTACCATTGACTTATGTAGAATTCACATAAATTCACAAATTTAATGGTTGATTTGTAAGAGCACTAGTAACAGATATCCTATATGTCATTCTCTTCTTTATGTTTAAAAACAAAAACAAAAAAAAAACCACAAAAAACTATTCACATTAGATTCCCTATATAACCAACCCTCAAACGTTGTTATAGTGTTTCTCAATGTATATTGAACCAAAAGTGGTTCACTATACATTATTTTTTAATATAAACATTTCTCTTTTATCTCTCACATTTCATCTTTTTGTCTTTAATTGGTGATTGTGTTGGATTTTGTGAAAAAAGTGAAGGTAAGTAGGGTACTTGTATTTTGTAAAAAAATAATATTTTAATAGTATAAGAAAAGGTAAGAAAAGCTATTATGAAAAATATTTTCATATGGAAGCAAAAAATAGTTTTGTACCATAAACTTAAGAAAAATCAAAGAAAACTTCTGTTAGTGCTCTAAAAAGAGATTATATGAAAACAAAAAATATTAATACCAATAATTTCTCAGCAATGTCTACGTATACAAAACATTACCTCATCTTGACACATAGACACCATGTGAAGGGGATAAAAATAAAATAAAATTGAATTTGTGAATGGCCACAAACTTGTCTGAATATTGTGTAAAAGTTACCGTTTAAATCTAGGTCCTTGACAAAATACTAATAGGTGGTGAGTGCAAATTTGAGGAATCCCCTTCTAATACATAATAGTATGGCTACATTTTAAACACTTTTTAACTAATGATGCATTTGGAATTGCGATTTCGTAAAAATTATCTGTGTTTTTAAAAAATATCGTAAAACATAAAGCATTTGGTATTGCAATTTAAAAGGCACTTAATTTAAAATAAGAAAAAAAAAAATCTATGATTTCAATAAGCAGGCTAAAAGGTTCTTATTCGAAAAAATACCAAAATCACAATTATGTTTGCAAAGAAAATGGAACAGTATTGTTCAATGAACTCCAACATTTCCAAAAAATTCTTCTTAAAATCAACCCCAACATTCTTACTTTTTACATCAAATCAATCACTTTTTATCACTTTTCAAATAAAAAAATCACTACAAAATAAAATTTTTCACTTTTTTATATAAAACATTCTTACTTTTCTCTCTCATATTAATCAAATCTACTACAGTACCGTTTCACTTCCAAATCCATTCCACTCCCAAACATAGCCCACGATTTTGCTTAAAAAAAATATTTGGGACAATATTTACCTATTTAGCCATGAAACTGCAATTATATGTTAATGTTATCTAAACACTCAATTGATAAAAAATAATAATAATAATACTTATTAACATGTTTTACCAAATGCTGTGTGATTTCAAAAAGTAGCAATTTTAAAAATACAATTTTTAACATCGCACTTACCGAAATCGTACTCCCAAATAACTACATGCAAGCGTATAAAAAATAATAATAATAACTACATGCAATTTGCCACGATAATCAGGTTGTCCAAGTTAGGCCTTAAACATCTCTACTACAACATCACTGCACAAATCTAATCCAGAGCAAGCTGGCACAAATAAAGCAAGATGCAAGGAATTTAGGATATAACAATAACAACTGCTTTAACATATTCACAGTAATCATTGGAAAAAAAAAACCAATTCTCTCTCTCTCTCTCTCTCTCTCTCCAATGCTTTGGCCAATTACAAGCAGTTCATTTCATTTCCACCAGGGTACCATGCTTCAATGTGCAATTAGAACAATTAACCATAGCCAAGAAAGATAATTTCGGCAGAAAATGACCACAACTTCCTCAAGCATCATACTTGACTATTATCTTTGAATCTTGTCTATGTGGGGGAGAACTTCTCAAGAGTTCAGGGTATCTTTAAGAAGAATATTGCAAAACTGGGCATTTTAGTTCTCTTCAGGTAATGAATCCGATCTACAGATATCCCCCCGACAAAGTGGGCATACCCTGCACACCATATACAAGTAAAGCATATTGTCTCAGCGTTAGTAGCACCAAGAGAACACTTGTTTACACTGCAGGTAAGGTTTGGGAAAGTTGACATGCATTCAATCGTGAAAGGTACATAATCAGGACATCTTTCTTCATAGAATTTCAATGATTTTATAGGGGCATTGCCGAAGGAAAGACATATATATAAGCTCAAACTTATCACGAATCTCTTCTTAGGTTTTCTTTTGTCAGTCCACTTTATAAGTTAGGGAAGTCTTCTAATCTTGCAAGCAAATGAATTTCATTGTTAAAACAAAACAGGGAGAGTGGAGTCTAGTAACACAACAAAATGACTCAAGGTGGCTAAAGAAAAGACAAAGAAATCAAAGAGTCAAAGCATCCCAAACTAGAAATCATTTCTGGATCAAAATAATTACTTGACTGGACAAAAGATGGAGCTACCAGAAAGTGTTTCCTCATTTAAGTCTCATTTTGCTGCAAACAAAAGGGAACTTTGTCCTATCTCCCATGATATATCTACTATGTTTTATTTATGTCTCCCATTATACTTGACCTTAAATTCAGAAGTACCTCCTTATCATTTTTCTTGAGAATAATTCCAAGTCTAGTTTGCACACCAAACATACAGCATGAGACAACTTATTGCATATACCTGATAAGTTCATAAGTTCAAAGATGAACCTTACCAGAAACCTATTGTAATTGAAAATTAAATTCTCTCCTATGCCATGGGATGCCTTCCACTTTACAAAACAAGTCTGCTTGCTGGTCATTCAGTCCGCGCGGTTCAACCCCAAATTTGTTTTTCCAACATCATTATCTATAAATTATTCTCCACCATGTCAGTCTTAAACTATACGAGCAACTCCTAGAACCTCTTACGTAAATTTTCACTCTTCAAGTAAAACCAACTTTTTGAGTTTCAAAGTCCCAAGAAACAAATATGATACATTGGCAGTCACTCTACAATGCGGTCAAAAATAAATAAAACACTCATACATGAACGCATGTGTGTTCGTATATTGATAGTCATATATCTTAAAATGCTAAAAGACTGGAACGACCTCATACCTGTGGATCTCCTTCAGCCATTTGTCAACACATGTTCTATGAAATTCATGATGACAAGGCAATATCCGCAAGCTGTCTCCTTCCTCATATTCCACAAGGCATATATAACATCTAAAAGATTACCAAAAGCAGAAGATGACGTAAGATAATCTAGTATAAATAAGATGCCAAATGATATAGATTTTCCAATCAAACTAAATAAATTGATACAAAGAAAGAAAAAAGAATAAATCGGTTGTTGAGAATATATCAAATTCACAGAGGTGTATAAGTAAAAGAATGGGAAAGGTAAAAATGCTAGATAGAATTAAAGTTCCTAAGGAAATCCCAACTCCTCCCCACCCCCCTCCTCCCCTTTTTTCCTTTTGGTCCTTTCTCATCAAAACAACACTACTTTTGTAGAACCATACCAGACACTAAAGCAAAATTCACTTAAACCCTTATTTCATTACCAACTCACCATCACACTAACAGTAATAGTGGTTTTCACTTAAGATTAGGTGAGGTAAATGCCACAGAGACGTTGCATTAATTTGTAGACCCACTCCAGATCCTCAAAGGCAAACAAATACACCCAATATTCTCACCCTATCAAAATTTTCTCTCATAAGTTGCCTTCTCTTTTGTTTTTTTGAAAAAGTCAATATATTAAGAAAGCGCAAAGGGGCGCAACCCTTGGTACACTGGGGGTATACAAAGGGTTAGGGGAATGTTGCCTTCTCTTTTGTTCGAGAGGTAAGAGCTGCCTTCTACAAGTAATTCACCAAGAACATGGCTGATAGCATATAAAAGACTAATGAAAAGCGCTTGAGCCTCCACCTCAATCCTTCACCCTCAGGCAACGAAGAGAACATAAATAAATCACTATTGTAGCAGCAAAAAGAACAAGCAAATCATGATAACTAATCAATAAATGAGAAACAAAAGCAGTTGTCCAAAGATAGAGAATTGAAAAATAAAGTCTTCATCTCCTCCAAAGTTCTCTCACAGTTCTCAAAACTTCTATCATTCATTTCCCTTCATAGACACCACAAAAGGTACAAATTTTATGATTGGTCCATGATTGGGAGTTAGTGTTTGCTGCTTCTTTTTTCAATGGTCTATACTATGTTAGGAGGAGTCTGGGAGTGGAAGATAAGTGTTGTTGGGTTCCCTCCAAAAGACAATCTTTTGAGGTCAAAACATTTTACAGAGCTTTCCTTCCCAATGTTGACAACTATTTTCCTTGGAAGAGCATATGGAGGTCTAAGGCCCCTTCGAGGGTGGCATTCTTCACATGAACAGCATCGTTAAGAAATTTTTTTACTATGGATAACCTCCACAAGTGTCACAGCATAGTGATAAATTGATGTTGTATGTGAGAAAACTCCTCATCACCTCCTCCTTCATTGTGACATTGTGAGAGGCTTGTGGATTTTGGTTTTTAAGATGTTTGGAATCGAGTGCATTATAACCAATCGGGAGGTGGAGCTCCTAGCATGTTTGAAAAGAAGGTTTAGTTGGAAGGATTTGAATGTTATTTGGAATGTAATCCCTTCTTGTCTAATGTAGTGCATTTGACAAGAAAGGAATGCACGAAGTTTCGATGACTATGAGAAGATGAGCTTGGATCTAAAAGCTTATTTCCTTAAATCCCTCTATGAGTAGATCTCTGTTAATGTCTTTCTTGATGTCTCTAGCTCTATATATTTTTGTACTATCTTTCCTTGTTTATGATCTTGCTGAGTGTTTTTATCTTGTCTATGTCCTGTGCAATTGGATTGCGCCCCTTGTGCTCTTTAATAAATTTGCTTTACTTATCCAAAAAAAAAAAAAAGACTAAAATTTGTGAACCTATTTCAAAAATCTTAAAAATAATCCCATGTTAGACATCAAGACTGACATTTAGTTCAATTTGCAAAATTTCTACGACTATTGTTCAAGGAATGGATTCTTTTGATAGCAAAATCTTCTATAACCTAAGGTCCCCTCTTTTGAGTTTATGATTCATTCTGCTGTCGGCAGGTATTGGAGTCAATGGTTGGCAAACATAGTACTAATGTTTCTTCCCCCTTTTTTTTTTTCTCTCTTTTGGCCAGGAATATGCAAAAACTTACTATCCATAGCATTCAGGAAAGAAGCCATAGATTTGTTTATGATTGCTATAGGTGTAGATGATACAAGCAGTTCAACATTCAACCACCTCTATCAATGACATTTACTGAACTAATCTGAAAGCCAAACAGTAGAGAAACTTGAAGCTTACTGTGCAGCCTCCTCATTCTGATGTTTTTGCAACTTGGTGTATAATTTGACAGGCAATGACTCTACAACTTCATTAGGCGCAGGGACTGATCCAATTGAAGATACAGAAGGTCGGGAGGATAAAACCACAGATTGCTGGTGAATTTCATCCAGAACCTAATTAAAATATGTAAAGAAGATTCAACTTGTATAAATAATACACAAAATGGCCATCATAAAAGGAAACTACATATCAGCATTACCTCAAATAAAGCTTCAGCTAACATAACAATCCTTGATATGCTTGCCCTAGCACTAGTGTCGTCATTTAAATTGGCATCCCGGCTATTAATACGACATGTACAACGACCTGTTCTATGTTGACCAGATAAGATACAAGACCTCTCATGTCCAGACAGGTTCTCAAAACGACTTCCCATCCGCTGCAGAGCACGAACCTACATTGTAAGATGAGAGTCACTGCTTGGAATCAAACAGACATAATCATGGATAACCATTTATTAAAATTTCACTACAACAGAAAACAGTACAGCTGGCAACTAAGCGGAGTCCAGCACAAAGTAAGCACTTAGATTGACCATTGAGATCAACATCGGACTTACTTATGTCCCAAATGAGGCTGCCAAACGGTAGGCACCTCTAAACCAACATGTATGGCATATTTCCTATTTGCAATAAAGACATAAATTTCCTCCAAACCGGGTTGGATAACCCACATAAAATGGTGCCAAGCGTTTAAGTATTTAATATGCACATTAAATATTAAAGGTCATTAATAGCAGTTTACTAATTAAGATTAACCTTTTTAAATAATAAGCCATTGAAAAACTTTAAATGGCCCTTAATATTTAATATGCATATTAAATGCTTAGACACTTGACACCATTTTATGTGAGTTTGATGAAATTTCATTCAAACTTGTTTGGAGGAAATTTCTGTCCTTGCAATAATATAGAATCACAAAACTTCATAAATTACAGGCTTGACAGTCAAGATCTAGCTATGTCTTGCTCACTTAGTAGTGTCATCAGACCACAAATAGTTAGTGCAGAAACTTTACAAACCTGAGATCGTATTCTTCTTCTCCGTTCAAGGAAATTTGATCTATGTTCCAGTAGATCGTGATACCTGCCTTCTCTTGACCGCGAAGTTTCCACCTCATAATCTTGGATACTGAATAAAGAGCTAGATGCACTTGATGGAGGATAACCAGAGGTAGCTGGAGTTGTTACAGGATTACCTTCAGATACTGATTCCATTGTCTCACCCTCCCAGGCTTGTCTACCATTATGCTGACTAGCATCTCTTGCTTCTCTCTCTTGTTGCAAAGGACAAAATGTTAAGTCAGACAATGATGACCGACGAAGAACTCTGTCACGAAGTCTCCCAACACTTAGGGTTCTACTGAAACGAACATTCCGTTCAACAGGTTCACGAGCTCCGATCCGCCTATCAGGTTGTCTAGTCCCAACACTATCATTTTCAGTATGAATTCTTGGCGAATACAAATTAACCTCAACCCCATTTCTTGTACTCTCACTATCTCTGGCCACACTTTGGATTGTCTCATTGTCTTGCAAATTGTCAGAAAAATCAGGTGCTGGAGCATTTAACCTCAAAGTACCACTAGTATCTTGATAACATTGTGCGGATGTTCCGTTAATCAATGATGCAGGAAGCAAGTCACTGCCTTGTTGAGTTTCATTTCTATGAACAAAGCTGCTGGCAGGTCCTGCTTGTAGATGAAGCTCATCTTCATCATTCAATATTGCGAGACTTGTAGAAGTAACAGGATACGGCCTTGATGACCCTAAACTGGTTGCTCTGCTGAGTCTGAAGCTTACATTACCAGGAATTAAACTGAAGCGGGAAAGGAAACGACCAGAAGGGTTCAAGGAGTGAGTTGAAGAATCACGGACAGAGCTGCTACCAGTTCTGGAAGTTGTATTAGTCGCCCTTACTTGACCCCATTCATCAAGATCATCATTAGAGGATAAACAAGGCAGTTCATCAGATTCTTCAACTTTAACCTTTCTGTAACACTCAGTTTTCAACTCATCCGGCTCTGTTTCGGTCCGATTTGTACATGGAGCTATACCATCACCATTTTCTTTCTTCTCAAAATGACAAACCTGAAGCATGATTTACGTGTAACGTATATGCATTCAAAAAAAAAAAAAAACGATAATAATCAAACTTGCCTCATAAGTAGTAATACATTGGATTCCAAAGACCAAGTTCATCGAATCACATTTAAAGTAACCACCACACTCATGACAAGTAGAAGGCCAACACCCATTTCTTAAATCAACCTAACTAAGCGAGTTTTTAACATCTGATCTAAAATCTGAATCATCATTTTGCACATTTGGTCCTCTTAACAGAACTTAATATTCACTAGTTATTCAATGGAGCCTAACCAGCCTCTACAAGTCTTCCTTCCCTTAGCCCTAAATTCCATTACATTTGAAAAAATGCTTTGAAAACAACACAACGCTTCATATCTAAGAAAGAGAGAAGGGAAGGGGATGATAAAGACGACGGACCTTGCGGTGGTCGTCATTGTCGCGGTCGCGGGATCGAGATGTGGTTCCGAGACAAGACGACTGGAAAACTCGGTGCCCTCTGAACCGACCCGTCCGACCGCTACCCGAGGAAGAAGAAGACGACGACGTCGCCGTACCACCGGACGACGCCTTGCTTCCGCTCGACCCCATTTCCACCTCCCTCTCCAAATCTTCAACCCTCAGTTGTTTCTCCAACTACATCACCACAGACCACAAGAAAAACACCCCAGATCTAGCTGCATTGTGAGAATGAGAAATGAGTCAAGATGATGTATGATGAGAGAGAGAGTGAGTTGATTTGAGTAAAAGGGGGAGATTTAGGTGATGATGATGGCATTAGCTGGGGAATGAGACAAAGTAACTTGCACAGACAGCGAGAGAGAGAGAGAGAGAGAGAGAGAGAAAGAGAGTGTTTCAGGCTTTTAACCAAAGGAAAAGAAGGAAGACATGGGCGCTTTCTCTGCCTCGGTTTTGGGAGGATTCAAATGGGTTTGTTCGCTGAAAGAGCGAAAAGTGTGGGGTTGGGATGATTCGGAATTCGCGTGCTGAAAGGGATGTGCTTCTAAATTTCTTTATTTTTTGTAATAAAGTTCACTTTATTTTGCGTAAAGTCTTTGCTTTGCATGAGGGGTGTTGTGTCTCTAGTACTCCCTCCTCCATGGGGAATAGGATCTCTCCATTTCAAATGAAATGAATAATATCTTTTTAATATAAAATGATGGATAATATTATAAATTTAATTTTTCAATTTTAATATTAAGACAATACTACCCCTTATTTTACACTAAATGGATATTATCCATTTCATTTGAAATGGAGAGGATCCTGTTCCCCTCCCTAGATACCATAAATATAAATATAAATATCATTTTCTTTTTAAATTTCTATTTTCAGAATAGCCCTAAAACATTGTTTTTTATAAAAAAATATTTTTATTTTCAAATATTTAAAAACACAAAGGAATAGTCATACACCTTTTTAACACTCAGAATTTAAAAAAAAAAAAAAAATTGAAAAAATCATTTCTAATGTTTATGTAATCCATGTTTAAAAAAAAGGTTAATGTCATGTGATCAGTTTTGCCGCATTACAGGTGTTGTCTAAGTCTCACATGTCAAAAAATTAACTTTTTTATTATATTCATAGAAGAAAAGAAGGATGTAAAAAAATAAATTAAAGTCAGCCCAACAACCATTGGCCTAGCCACTAGCCACCCTAAAGCCCCCGTCACCCTAGAAAATTTATTGGGAGGTGGCAAGGAGTAGCTGGCCACCTTCAAAGTTTTTAAAATATGAGATTTTTATATTTTAAAATTAAAGTCTTTCATTATATCTAATGATTTAAACAAGTGTAGAGGTTTGTGTATTACCTAAATAAGTGGGTTGACGTGTTCAAAACTATACTTACTTGTCTTGGTAACACACAAACATCTGTATTTATTTAGACCGTTATATGTAATGAAGAGCTCAAATTTAAAAATAATGAGAATCTCATATTTTAAAAAATTTGAAGAGATCTCAATCCGCTCAACTCATCCTCTTAGCTAGGGGGGGCAAAAGGTTGCATCCACCTCAAAACCCCATTGGGATGTGGCTGGATTACTCCCTAGGTTTTGGGTGGCTAAAATTGTTGGAAATCCAAATAGTTTCAAATCCATGAATGTTTGAATAATAATAATTTACAATCTTAGACTTTATAATTCTTAATGAATTTGAAGCTATAGTGGAAGACACAATGCTTCATATCACAAAAAATAAAGTTGTTAAACATGGAATGGCAATAGTTACTACTTAAAAATCTTAATAGTAGAATTATCATTGATATGGATTGTTATTCCTTTTTGTGAACCAAAATCCAATGTAAAGAATATAAAAGACTTCGATATCTGCTACATGAATCAAACAATTTATCAGTTTAGTATGGATTATAGGTTTGTATGCTAATTGATTCCCCTTTTGGATTATATTAAGTCTCCATTTATTTCAGCTTAAATAATTTTTGGAAAATATTTTTTTCTATTTTTCAGTGTTTGATATGACAAAAAATAATAGTCAATTTTTTTTTGATTTGACCAACAATTCCTCTTTAATTTTTGTAAAATGGTTTATATTTGTTATAACCATATACTATTTTCCCAGTTTTAGCTTCTTATTCTCAAGTCTTCGGGCAACCTCTCGAAACCCATTAAAACTCCATTGAACTGCCACTAGGACACTGTCAAGCCTTTGTCAAGTTAGGCCTTGCTGGGACCCCACTAGGCGTTTGCATGGACTACACCGAGTCCCAAGGGTCACTATGGTGTCTCGAAGGGGGTCCTAGCAGGGTCCCAACGAACGCTTGGCAAAGGCCCTACAAGGTCCTAAAGGTGTCCTAGCAAGTCCCAATGGGTTCCCGACAAAGGTTAAATTTTAGGTTATATATATGTGTGTGTGAATAAAAATTGATTTTTATAAGTTACTAGGATTGAATGAAAATATATATTAAAAAAATTGTAATTTTTTCGTATGCGGCAGACGCAAGAAAATGTTTTTACAGAAAAAATATTTTCTTGAAAATGATTTCTCTAAAATCATTTTCAAACCGAAAAATTTTACGTTGGAGTTGGGAGCCAGGCACCACCCCACACTCCAAAAACTTATATGATTCAATCACCAGGGAAAGACATGGAGGTGAGTGCAACAGTTCAGGAACTTATTGATAGTATGGCTAGAAGGTGGAAAGGTAATCTCACTGATGAGGTTTTTCTTGATCATGAAGCACAAGTTATTAAAGACATACCACTGAGCCCAGTCCCTACAAAGCACAAACTGATATGGCGATGCATCCCTCATGGGCAATTTACTATTCGGCATGCATATCATCTAGAGATGGAAACAAAAATGAGGCTGAGGGGTGGAGGATTAGAACCACATAACGTTGGTGGAGTCTGAAAATGTTGCTGGAAAATTAATGTGTCAAATGCAGTTAAAATGTTTCTTTGGAAGGCTTTGAATAATTCACTCCCTACTAGGGTGAACTTATTTAGTAGAGGGGTGGTGCAAGACAAAAACTACCCGATCTGTCAAAGAGAGGAGGAGACAGTCAAGCACATCCTATGGAGCTGTCTTTCGGCAAATGGATGTCTAAGGTTGTGGGATTAAAAAATTGCAAATGTGTGGGGCAATCATTCATGAACGTGTTTAAGGAGATTATAGACAACTATGATAAAAATGAAGTTGAGCTCTTTGCAGTTACAGCAAGACACATCTGACTTCGTAGAAATGCAATGGTGCATGGAGAAAAGTTTTTGGGCCCAAACCAACTTATACATGAGGCAAGTGATGTTCTGGAGGAATTTCACAAAGCAAACATAAGTGTGGACCAGACAGATTCGGAGGGAGTAGGAAACGAAAGTTCACAGAATATGGAAAGCTGGACTCCACCTCCAAGTGATTATTTCAAGTTGAATTGGGACGCTGTAGTTAACGTGAAGCAAGGGATAATAGGCTTAGGCTATGTAGTCCGAACATAATCTAGTGTTTTTCTAGTAGCACATAGCATAACCAAGATGACACGAGCTGAACCTGTAGTGGCAGAAACTCTAGCAGCTCTCTCCGCTATTGGGCTGGGGCAGGAATTGGGACTACAGTGGGTCATCTTTGAAGAGGATGCACAAACAATTGTTAAGGAGGTCAAGAGAGAGGGTTTTTGTACAAGCAACTATGGACAATTTGTAGAGGGGATCCAATATGAAATGAGGGAGTTTGAGATTGCTCAATTTAATTTTGTTAAGAGAGAAGCCAATATTGTAGCTCATGATTAGCTAGCCAAAATGGCTGCTACCCATGTCACGGATACAACTTGGTTAGATTTTTTTTCCATCGGAAAACTGTTGTATTGTACAAAGGGAAAAAATTATCCCTTGTGATCTCTGACAAATCATGTTTTTTTTCTGAGATGTTGAATAAGAGTTTTCTCATTCTTTCAAAAATAAATAAATAAAAATTTTACATTGAAACATCATGTAAACAACTAGGACCTTCAATGAATTATCCAAGATCAATTTCGTCCACCCAAGAGAATTGGAGTTTAAGAATTGAATGATTACCTAATTTTATGTAATTCTTAGATATAATGACTCTCAAGTAAACTTGAGGGTTGGTAAATTCTTAGTTTGTCATAAATTCCATGACAATGTTATATTGATAAATGAAAAATGAAAATTTCCTTTTCACACACAAAATCAACCTATTTTGCACACATACATTTACTATGAATTTCATCTAAATATACTTAATACACAAAAATGCCTACTCTTAGTCACTCTTTTAATTTGATAAAGCTTTGAAAACAGCAATCTCAATGAAGAAGTTAATAGCTCAACCTCTACCTATTTTAGTAACCATTATTATGATTGTTTTCAAGTTATGTAATTTTTTAAATAAAATATTGAAAGAAATTAAAAATATTGCAAGTTATTTCAACTTCTCAAATTTGAAGGGAGGACAAAAGGAAAGTTGTTGACCAAGGTCTTTGGGTGCCATTGGCAGGGAACAAGTTTCAACAACTCAATCCAACAAAAGGCAACTTAGTATGCAACCTAAGTATATATATGCTAAGACTTGTATATATTATACATAGTGACCAGAAATGATGAAGTATATTAAAGAGGGAGTATGGCTAACAACTTTGCAAAGCTAAAAAGCACAAAACACAAACTAGAGCAAATCAACAGAAATAAAGGAAAGGATTATAGTTGGGAATTTGTATATAAGTGGTGTTAAGGATATAAATCCTTTTGAAGATTAATGAGGATTTGATTTGTTATTATTGTTATAAAGAAGATTCTCAGCAAATCCAGCATGGATGAAGCCAAGTCAATGAGCACACCCTTAGGTAGAGGTGGCAAAACAGGTACCTATACACGACCCGTTTACGACACGCGGGTACCCGTTACACGATTAGCCTATACCCAGACACGACCCGTTTAGCTAAACGGGTAATCAGGTCTAACACGATTATGACATGAAAATAACCGGGTAACCCGACCCGACCCGCTTACGTTTAAAATAATGGGTCATCTAGAACACACCCGACCAATTTTTAAAAACTTAAAACACTTTTTAAAAAAATGTAGTAATAATAATACCAATAACATTGTTAATTTAATTGTTAACAAATTATTAGCTCATTCAAATATCTTGTATATATATATACAAAATATATTACAAAAAATAGTTATATATATTTAAATCCATATAATAGTAATTAAATAATATATGTTATATGGGTTATACTTAATTCAATAGCATTATATTATATGCATATTAAATAATATAATTATAAATATATAAGATCAATACTTAATCATAGTATTTGTGTACAATGATAATGACATTCGTATAATATCAAATTAAGTAATTAACATTTGATTCAACAATGTATTACTTATAACCACAATTAAAGTATTAATGTATTGTCATTGGAATTTATATGATTATATTACATGATCAATTGATCATTAAATTTTATGATTATCTAATAACAAATTATACATATATAATATGATATAAGTATACAAATTGATACTAATACAATAATTAACTAGAAACTTTATTCTCACTTCTAGTGTATGTTATAAGTCCATATGCATCATAATTATACATATATATTGAATAATACAAATGTATAAGATAAATACTTAATCATATGATTTAATGATAATTTAAATACTTAAGCATAATATTCATGTACAATGATAATGTCATTCGTATAATATCAAATTAAGTAATTAACATTGGATTCAACAATGTGTTACTTTTAACCTCAATTGAATTATTAATGTATTGTTATTGGAATTTATACGATTATATCACATGATTAATTGATCATTAAATCATATGATTATCTAATAATAATTATATAATGGAATTTATAAATTAAGCCAACCAAATTGACAAATTTTACATTTATTCCTAAATTATAATTATACATGTATCATACCAATTTTACACTAGGCTTAGGGTTAGTTTAGTTTAGGAAATTTTTATTTTTTACTTTTTTATTTATTTATTTTTTTAAGTAAAAAAAAGTGAACAATGTCTAATAGTCTAATAGGTACCACAGAATAGTAACCAGTCTAGCGTACCCAGACCATAGTAATCAGTCTAGCGGTACCCGCCCATTAGACCCGGAGTAGACCCGTCAGACACGAAAATTCGCGGGTCTTAAACGGGTAGACCCAATTAAGACCTGAACCCGATTAGCCCAAACCCATTACCTGTTTATTCGTGTCGTTTTCACGAGTCATGTAAAAATTGCCAGCCCTACCCTTAGGGAGTCACTTCAGACTAACCAAGGATCATTCATCGAAGACGGATCAAGAGAAAGCATACATGAGCAAGGTACCTTACGCCTCAACTATCAGAAGTCTAATGTATGCAATGGTCTGTACTAGACCAAATATTACACATGCAATGGGAGTTATGAATAGGTACATGAGTAATCCAGGGAAGCATCATTGGGAGGCAGTCAAGTGGATTTTGCAATATCTGAGAGGAACTTCATATATGTCCCTCTACTTCACAGGTGCAGATTTGAAGCTGTAAAGCTACGTGTATGCTGATCTAGCAGGTGATGTTGATAGCAGGAAAAGTACTATAGGGTTTCTATATACTCTAGGAGGTACTGTTGTGTGTTGGACCTCAAGGTTATAGAAAATTGTAGCCCTTTCCACTACAGAGGCGAGTATGTGGCTGTGACAGAAGCTGGAAAAGAGATGGTTTGGCTACAAGGGTCTTTGGATGAGTTGGGAATGAAGAATGAGAAGGGTGTTCTACACAGTGATAGTCAGAATGCCATTTTTCTTGCAAAGAACCCGGCATATCATTCAAGAACAAAGCATATATAGTTGAGGTATCACTTTATTCGATCTCTTCTTGAAAATGAACAATTGCTACTTGAGAAGATTCGTGGAACTGAGAATCCGACAGACATGCTGACAAAAGGAGTGATTATTGAGAAACTGAAGTTGTGCGCAGCTTCAATTGGTCTTCGAGCTTGAAGACAGGTGGAGGAGACATCCAAGGGAGATTACAACTTGATGGGATTCAAGTCAAGTGGGAGATTGTTGAGGCATGCCTTGAATCAAGCAGAATCTTCTGGAACTTTCTCTTGTGCTCGACAAAGATCCACAATGGTTTCCTTCTCTAAGAAGAAAAAGTCTTCTTCGTGTTGGTTGAACATTTCAGAACCTTCTAAGAAGAAATAGTCTTCTTGATGTTGGCAGAACATTCAGGAATCTTCTAAGAAGAGAATCTTCTTGATGTATGTGGAACATTCTGGAACCTTCTAAGAACAGAAAGTCTTCTTGATGTTGGTAGAACATTCCGGAACCTTCTAGGCACACAATGGTTTTCCTATATAAAGGAATGATGCCTTTCTATTTGTGAACAACAACAAGATAGAAGTGAACTGCCAACAAAGTGAGATAAGTGCTAAAGTTTGAGAGCACCAATGGAGAGGGAAAAGAGAGAGAGAGAGAGCACCATACATAGAAAGTGAGGTTTTTCTTTCATTCTCTGTTGAGAGAGAGTGAGGTTGGGTGTACTGAGGCTTTGGGTTTGAGTGGTTTTCTCACCCTATAATTCTCTTGTACTCCATTTTGACAATGGATTTCTCTTTAGATTATCTCCAATAATGGATGTAGGCCTATTAAGCCGAACCACTTATATTTGTGTGTTGTCTGTGATTTCTTATATTTGTTATTCCGTGTTCTTCTTATTTTTGCTTCTCATGGGTCTTTGGAAATAGGATTTTATTTCCTAACACTTCTTTGCGTGACTCATCCCTTGAGCCTGATTTTGTCTCTATTTTGTTCCCTATTCCATATCTATCTAAGTCGCCTCTCCTCCTAAGGTCTTTTCTCCTCTACACTTGCCTGCTCCACTCCAGGTTTATACGTGCCGACCTCGCCCATCAGCACCTGCCTCTCCGCCATCATCCTTATCGTCTTCAGATCAAGTGTCTCCACCCGCATCCGACACTCTGCCTATTGTCCTACGTAAAGGTAAACGTTCTTGCATCACTCACCATCCCATCAGTCAGTTTGTATCCACTAGTTGTTTATCTCCTTCATTTTAATGTTTTATCTCCCATCTCTCTACTATTTCCATTCTGAAGACAGTGCAAGATGCCTTATCTGACTCTAGTTGCAGGAAAGCTATGGAATTGAAAATGAAAGCCTTACATCACAATGGGACATGGGAGCTTGTTCCCTTACCATCTACAAAAAAGACTGTTGGTTGCAAATGGGTATACACGGTTAAGTTTAACCTTAATGGTTCAGTTGAATGATTGATAGCTCGCTTGGTTGCTAAGGGTTATACATAGACATATGGCATTGATTATGATGAGACGTTTTCTCCAGTTGCTAAAATTTCTTCTGTTCGTATTCTTATTTCTTTGGCTACTAATCTTGATTGGCCCTTGTTTCAATTGGATGTTAAAAATGCATTTTTACATGGGGACTTACATGAGGAAGTTTATATGGAGCAACCACCCGGGTTTGTAGGTCAGGGCGAGTATCAGGTTTGTGTCTATAAGTTAAAAAAGGCTTTGTATAGTTTGAAGCAAATGGTTTGGGAAATTCTCTGAGGCAGTTTTGGAGTTTGGTCTTCAGCAATGTGAGATCATTCAGTATTTAAAAATGCCTTCTAGTGCAGGCATCATTCTTCTTGTGGTATATGTAAATGATATTGTGATTACAGGTGATGATTCAGGAGTCAATACTAGATTGAAACTATTTTTACAATAGAGGTTCCATACAAAAGATTTGGGAAAGCTAAGATATTTTTTGGGGATTGAAGCTGCTAGATCTCAAGCAAGTATCAATTTATCTTGGAGAAAATATGTACTTGATTTGTTAGAAGAGACAAATCAAGTACATATGTCTTTTGGGTGCACGTCCTATTGACATTCCAATAGATCCTAATATGAAATTATTAAAGAATGAAGGGAAATTGTTTGAAGATCCTGGTAAGTATCGTCACTTAGTTGGGAAGTTGAATTATCTCCCTATCACAAGGCCAAACATCTCATATGCAGTTAGTATTGTTAGTCAGTTCTTGGAGGCTTCCTAGGGTCTCACATTGGGAAGCAGTTACTCATATTGTTCAATATTTGAAACGAGCTCCTGGCCATGGGATATTGTATAGATAGAATAAACATCTCTGACTAGAAGGGTATATTGATGCAAATTGGGCAGGTTCTCCCTTAGAAAGACAATCTACAACAAAATATTGTACATTTTTGGGTGGTAATATGGTAACTTGGGAAAGTAAGAAATAGATAGTAGTGGCAAGGTCCAATGCCAAAGAAAAATATAGGGCAATGTCGCAGGCTGCCAGAGAGTTGACGTGGTTACAACATTTTCTCCAGGAAATTGGATTCCCAGCACCTACTCCTATCTCGTTATTTTGTGATAACCATGCTGCTATACAATCCAACCCCATTTTTCATGAAAGAACCAAGCATATTGATGTTGATTGCCATTTTGTTCGAGAGAAGATACTCAGTAGAGATATATCTACACCGTTCGTGAAGTCTAGAGATCAATTAGCTAATATGTTTAGGAAATCCTTGTGTTGAAAGAAACTAGAGTTTATTTGTGCCAATCTAGGCTTATATAATATATATGCTCCAGCTTAAGGAGGAGTGTTAGAGCAATATGCATAAAATAAATATATGCATGAAATAATTAAAACTGAAGAATAGAACTAGCCATATAGGTGTATTAACAGGAAAATAAATATGATGCAAGAAAATACTTAAGATTAAACGGGAAATGAAAGCAGATAACTGAAATTTATTTAAAACTTAGAAAACACTTACAAAAGTAGTCATTTGAATGAGTACAATAAGAGGAACTGAAAGCAAAATAAGATAATGGTTACAAGCAGAGAGCATGGTAATGAGTTCAGGGTTTGGCTGAAAGCTCCTGCCCTATAAAGAGAGGGGAGACGCCCATTTATAGACGTATTATAATCAAATAAAATTACAATCATGAAAGTAAATAGTGAAAGTAGATTCTGCAACACTGTGTAGTCAGTGACAAGAGCATCAATCTTGAATAGAAAAAGCAAGTACTATAGTGTCGGCAGACAAAAGAGAAGTAGTTTTTGAACAGTAATCTTTGAACATAAATTACAAATCTTCAAGTCCAGGGTAGTAGTTTTCAAGGCTATAACTGAAATTCCCAAACCATTCTCTTTTGGGATCAATATTGGCTTCAGAAGATGCTTCAGAATTATCTTCTTCATCTTGATCAGAACTATCATTCAGAGATTTTAGAAAGGCTTTTAACATTTCCTTCGTTTTCTTTGAATACTTTTTCTTCGAAGAACCATAAGAAGCAGCAGGAGAAGTAACATCAACAATATCTTCTTTAGGGACAAGAGGAGGAAGGAAAGCACTGGGGTTTAATGGTAGGGGAGAAGTATTAGGGAGTAAAGTCTAAGCTTTGGGAGCCTGAGCTAAAACATTATTAACAATAGTCTCAACTTGTGAGTATTTATCCCACCATTTAACATACCAATGTCTTTCAACCTTGTCATCTATCATGACATATTGCCATTTCAGAATTCAAGGAATTTTGAATTTTCTAACAAAGTGTAGAATAGGAGGAAATTTAGAACCATAATCATCAGTCTTGAAATGAGTCTTGAAGGAATTACAAGCTTCAATGAGTTTAAGGGAGAATTTCTGTATGAGACCAAATGCATCCACCATCTGGAGAACCAGTGAGGAAGAATGCCTCCAAACTCTTTATCAAAATTAATAAACCAAGAATGATCAAATTTTAGGGTCTAGTAGAGCATGAATTTATACCAGACTTCAACGTAATCATAATAGCAATAGGGAATATCAATAATTGGCAAGAACTCTTGGTGAGGAGGGATGGTCTCCCCAATCTTTTTCAGAAATAATTTTGTAAAAATAAACACTATGGAAGAGTAGTCTTGGTGATTCAGAAGTCTTGAAATAAATTGGTTTGAAATTAACAGATTTAGTCTGAATTAAAATATTAGTATAATAGGCAAGGTTCTTTAAAGGATGTTCAGGAATCCAATGAAAATTTGGAGGGAAGTAGGAGAGGGCTAATTGTCCGGGAAATTTGATATGAGAATGATTCATTTCAATGGAAAACAAATGTTGGTAATAAGGAACAACAACATAGGCCGAGGGTTTATCATATTTAATAAAAGGAAATCTGGATTTCTAAGAAGAATCAACAAAGGAGTCATAAGGAGAAGCAAGAGTACTAGAATAAGAAATCGGTGATCCAGGGCTGAAAGCCGAGAATCTATTAGTGAGAGCAACAAAAGACACAATAGGGGAAGTAGTAATAGCTAACTCTAGTTTTAAGACCAGTGACTTAGAATCAATCTTCTCTTTGTCCTTTTTGCTTGCCGTGGTGGCACTGTAAAAATTCACGGGTAAAAAAATCAGGAATAGAATTGCCAGAACCTTTAATGTATTCAATATCAAAATCAAAAGCACTCAAAATAGCCTGCAAGGAGAGGGGGTGAGAAAGAGAATCTTCAATATCTTTCTCTCCGTTGGAGTCCTTCTGTGGTTGTAGAACCAGCAAAAGAATTCCTTCTTTTATTAATCAAAAGTGGTCTTTTGATTTTATTAGAAAGACTTAAATCAGCATAATTAATTTTAACAAATCCATCTAGATATTGTTGGATGGAATCAAGATTAGAGGTATCATTGACTACTCTAGTAGGCTTAGATACATTTTCCAAAAGCCATTCGTTAGGAAGATTAATATCATCCCATCGAATCATTTTTGGAGTTTGTATATTAGCATCCTGAGTAGAACTTTGAATCAACAAAGTAGAGTTACCAGAATTCTTAGTTACACAGGGATCTAGGTTAGTCTTTGAAAGTTTGTAATAAATTCGGTAAATGATAGCAAGGGGTCTGCTACCTTCTTACATATCATAACCAAAAGTTAAGACATTCAAAGTTAAAGCTTTAAGAATGTGAATATCATTCAAAGCAAGAGTTAGATTGGGAAAAGCATCAAAATGAATAGGACCATTAAACAAAGAGGATTGTATCATACCAAGAATACCAATTCAGAAATTCACAAGCCTAGCATCACGCAAACATAACAATATAGAAGCATACCTAGTCTAGTTATTGATTTAATAGCAACTTGAACAGATTCAATATGCAAGAATTTATAACCTTTAGCCAAAGAATCGTTAATAAACTTATTGGAACAATTCATATGTTTCATTATTACTGGAAATAGCAAAAGTTGGTTCAACTGTCTTAATGGAGTATTCAACTTTAAAAGTGGATTTTAACCAAGAAGTAGTGTAAACATCTTTAGGGGAGAGTTTTGGGATGTTCCATTTATCAAAATAAAAAGAGTTATCACTTTCAACAGAAAATTGTTCAATATTAACAACAATAGGGGTAAACTAGACCTAGAACTATCGGAGTGGTAGATCTCCACATCTTGGGATACAAACGGCTCACTTCTTGGGCATGTGCTTTCTAGTAGAAACCTAACTGCACATACTCTGGGCCAAAAACCAACCCTTCACCTATGCCCTAAAGATGCCAAATATACTTTGAAAAAAGATGTTCAAAACATTGCATCCAAACAAATTTTTGCCCGATTGCAGGCTATTTTGAGTGCATTTGATTTTGATATTGAATACATTAAAGATTCTGATAATTCTATTCCTCATTTTCTCACCCGTGAATTTTTTCAGTGCCACCATGGCAAGCAAAAAGGACAAAGAGAAGATTGATTCTAAGTCTCTGGTCTTAAAACCAGAGTCAGCTATTGCTACTTCCCCTGCTGTGTCTTCTGTTGCTCTCACTAATAAATTTTCAGCTTTCAGCCTTAGATAACCGATTTCTTATTCCAGTACTCTTGCTTCTCCTTATGACCCCTTTGTTGATTCTTCTCAGAAATCCAGATTGCCTTTTATTAAATATGATAAACCCTCGGCCTATGTTGTTGTTCCTTATTACCATCATTTGTTTTCCATTCAAAATGAATCGTTCTCATATCAAATTTTCTAGACAATTAGCCCTCTCCAACTTCCCTCCAAATTTTCATTGGATTCCTGAACATCCTTTAAACCTTGCCTATTATAATAATATTTTAATTCAGACTAAATATGTTCATTTCAAACCAATTTATTGCAAGACTTCTAAACCACCAAGACTATTCTTCCACAATGTTTATTTTCATAAAATTATTTCTGAAAAAGATTGGGGAGACCATCCCTCCTCACCAAGAGTTCTTGCCAATTTTGATATTCCTTATTGCTATTATGATTATGTTGAAGCTTGATCTAAATTCATGCTCTACCAAACCCCCAAATTTGATCATTCTTGGTTCATTAATTTTGATAAAGAGTTTGGAGGCATTCTTCCTTTCTAGTTCTCCAGATGGTGGATGCATTTTGGTCTCATACCAAAAATTCTCCCCCTCTAACTCATTGAAGCTTTTAATTCCTTCAAGACTCATTTCAACATTGATGATTATGGTTCTAAATTTCCTCCCATTCTACACTTTGTTAGAAAATTCAAGATTCCTTGGATCTTGAAATCGCAATATGTCATGATAGATGACAAGGTTGAAAGACATTAATATGTTAAATGGAGGGATAAATACCCACAAGTTGAGACTATTGTTAATAATGTTAAAGAATTAGCTCAAGCTCTCAAAGCTCAAACATTACTCCCTAATACTTCTTCTCCCCTACTATTAACCCCCAGGGCTTTCCTTCCTCCTCTTGTCCGTAAAGAAGATATTGTTGTTGTTACTTCTCCTATTGCTTCTTCTAATTCTTTGAAGAAAAAGTCTTCAAAGAAAAAGAAGAAGATGTTAAAAGCCTTTCTAGAATCTCTGAATGATAGTTCTAATCAAGATGAAGAATGATAATTCTGACGCATCTTCTGAAGCCAATATTGATCCCAAAAGAGAATGGTTTGAGAATACCGGTTATAGCCATGAAAACTACTATCTCGGACTTGAAGATTTGTAATTTCTGTTCAAGATTATTGTTCAAAATCTACCACTCTTTTGTCTGCTGACACTATAGTACTTGCTTTTAATATTCAAGATTGATGATTTTACTATTTAAGATTGGTGCCAACACTACTATACTTGCTTTTACTATTCAAGATTGATGCTCTTTTGTCCGCTGACTACACAGTGCTGGGGAGAATCTACTTTCACTATTTACTTTCATAATTGTAATTTTATCTGATTAAAATACGTCTATAAATGGAGGGTCTCCCCTCTCTTTGTAGGGCAGAAGCTTTCAGCCAAACACTGAACTCATTCTGCAATTACCCTGCTCTCTGCTTGTAACTATTATCCTACTTTGCTTTCAATTCCTCTTATTGTACTCATTTCAATGACTACTTTTGTAAGTGTTTTCTAAGTTTTGAATAAATTTCAGTTATCTACTCTCATTTCCCGTTTAATCTTAAGTATTTTCTTGCATCATATTTATTTTCCTCTTAATACCACCTATATGGCTGGTTCTATTGTTCAATTTTAATTATTTTATGCATATATATATATGATACCAAGTGGGAAGGGTGGAAGCGCCAAGTGGCAATATGAAAATAATGCAAAGTGGATAACAAGCAGCAAAGAGATCACAACTCTTATAACTTTGATATCAAGTGGGGAGGGTAAAAGCGCAATATGCAATATGAAAATAATGCAGTAATGAATTAATAGAAAGCAGTAGAACCAGCCATGGAGGCGGTATTGCATAATATAAAATGCAGTAATGTAAAGAAAGCAGTAGAATCATCCAATAAGGCGGTATGCTGTAATATGAAATGATGCAAAAAAATAATATAAAGAAAGTAAGTACTGAAAATAAACTGGATAAACTGAATGTTTTATTGAATTCTTGAAAAAAAGGAATTAGAAATAAAGCAAGAAGTTGGTTACAATCAAGAAGCAAAGTTTGGCTCAAGGTTTCAGTGGGGTGAAAGCTTGTGCCTTACAATGGTAGGGAAGTCCTCTATTTACAGAAGCCCTCCAATTACATTAGGAGAATAAAAGTACAATCATGAAAGTGAGCAATAAAAGTGAATAGTACAAGTGAATAGTACAGTAAAATTCTACAAATTCTGCAGTATTGTTTTGTCAACAGACAAAATAGGAATAGTAGCCAAATCTTCAACTGGGATGTTGAACAGTAAAAGTCTTCAATCTCTGCAACACTAATGTGTCAGCAGACAAATCTTCAAAAGTAATCTTGAAAATCTTAGAGAAAATCTTTAACAGGATGTTGAACAAAAATCTTGGGAAAATCTTAGGGAAAATCTCTGCACTGTAGAATCGACAGACAAATCTGTAATCATGAAATCTTGGAGAATCTTGGGGAAAATCTTCAGCAGTGATGCTGAACAGAAAAGTCTCTTGCTTTTTACACTAATATTTTGATTTAGATCAAATCTGCCATTTTAAGCCAATATATTGCAAAACCTTTGTCCCCAGAAAATACTTTTTCACAATCTTTATATTGACAAAGTAATTTCTGAACAAGATTGGAGAGATCATTCCTACCAGGGTTCTTCGTGATTTTGATATTCCTTATTGTTACTATGATTATGTTGAAGCTTGGTCCAGATTTTTCCTTTACCAGACTCCCAAATTTGACTATTCCTGGTTTATTAATTTTGATCACAATAATTTTGGTGAAATTCTTCCCCTCTAGTTTTCTAGGTGGTGGATGCACTTTGGACTTATCCCAGAAATTCTCACCCTTAAATTAATTGAAGCCTGCCCATTTCAAGACTAACAATTATGGAGCAAAATTTCCTCCCATGCTTTATTTCGTTACAAGATTTAAGATTTCTTGGATCCTAAAATGGCAATATGTCATTGTAGGAGACAAACTTGAAAGACATTGGTATGTTAAATAGTGGGATAAATGCCCCCAGATTGATACCATTGTCCAAAATGTTAAAGAATTAGCTCAAATCCCCAGAGCTCAGATTTTACCCTCTAATGCTCCCCCTATGCTCTTAACCCTTGATGCTTTTCTTCCCCCAACTAAAGAAGCTACTCCTGCTTCTAATGTTTCTCCTCCTACCTCTTCTTTTCCTCGAAGAAAAAGTCTTCCAAGAGTAAGGAGAAAAAGAAAGCATTAATGAAGGCCTTTTTGGATACTTTGAATGTTAGTTCTAAAGAAGATGAAGAAGCCTCTAAATCATCTTGATGCTACAATTGATTCACAAAGGGATTTAATTTGGAAATTTAGGTTTTGCTACTCAAGGTTATTTTTCGGGATTTGTGATTTATCAAGTCCGATTTGTCCAAGATTTTCTCCAAAGATTTCTGAAGATTTTTCCAAAGACTTTTCTATTCAACATCACTGCTGAAGATTTTCCCAAGATTTTTCAAGATTTCATGATTACAGATTTGTCTGCCGATTCTACAGTGCAAAGATTTTCTCCAAGATTTTCAAGATTTTCCTGTTCAGCATCATAGCTAAAGACTTGGCAACTATTCCTATTTTGTTTGCCAACAAAACAATACTCCAGAATTTGAAGAATTTTACTGTACTGTACTATTCACTTTTACTGTTCACTTTCATGATTGTACTTTTATTCTTCGAATATAATAGGAGGGCTTCTATAAATAGAGGACTCTTCTACCATTGCAAGGCATAAGCTTTCACACCACTGAAACCTTGAGCCAAACTTTACTTCCTGATTGTAATCCTGCTTTGTTTCCTAGTTCCTTTTCTCCTTCCAGTTACTACTTTTGTAAGTGTGTTTCCAAGAATTCAATAAAACCTTCAGTTTATCCAATTTATTTTCAGTACTTAATATATTATTCTCCTGCATCATTTCATATTACTGGGGGAGGTGAAAGCGCAGTACCGCCTTATTGGACGGTTCTACTGCTTTCTTTACATTACTGCATTTTATATTCTGCAATACCGCCTTCTATGGCTAATTCTACTTCTTTCTATTAATCCATTACTGCATTATTTTCATATTGCATACTACACTTCCACCCTCCCCACTGCATATATATATTATATGCATATATGATACCAACTAGGGGAGGTGAAAGCGCAATACAGAAAATAATGCATATGATGAAAATAGATTTGAAAGAAGACAATATGATGCAGAAACACTTAAAGAAAAGCAATAAAACCAGCCAAGGAGGCGGTAACAGTTGTTATAAAGAAACAATAATTGAAAATTGAAATTACTTCAAAGTATTATTGAAATCTTTGAAACGGAAACTTACAAAGAAAGATTGAAAACTAAGGAAGACTGGATATAGAGGCAGTAAGGTTTAATGGCTTAAAAGCTTCTGCCTTCAATGGAAGAGGTCGCATCCATTTATAGACGAATACATTCCATCTTTTTCAAATAGAAAACAAAATTACAATCATGAAAACAGAAAGGAATCAATTACAAATAGTAAAAGTATCTTCACTGTAGTGTCGGCAGCATCGGGCTAAAAAACAACAGTGAAAAGCAGCATTATGAATCATTTCTTGAAACAATAGGATGTTTGGACTATAGTGTCGGCAACATCTTGAAATAAGGACGAATCATGACTTGAATAGTGAAAGCATACTGAAATTATTTCAAATCATCACTTCGCAGCAACTTTGTCTGCATCGAATCATTACTTGAATAGTGAAAATATTCTGAAATTAATCCAAATAATCATTTTGCAGCAACTTTGTCTACAAAGAAGCAATAAACTGGTGCAACAACTCTATCTGCGAATTATTTCGAAACAGTGCAGTAACTTTGCCTGCAAATTAAAGATCTTCAATTCCTAGAATATATCCTTGAAAATCAAAACCTAAATTACCAAAATAATCTCTCTAAGGATCATAAGCAGCAACAGAAGATGCCTCATAACACACATCATCATTATCATCATCACCATCGCTAGCACTGAGAGAATCCAGCAAAGCCATGGCTTGTACTAAAGCTTTTTTCTTCTTACTCTTAGAAAATTGTTTCTTTGAGGAAGAAGATGCAGCAGGAGAATCTTTGTAAGGCGTCACCTTATTGGGGGTTTTGCCAATATGCCCAGGAGGGTTTAGGTAGATTCTAGGCTTTAGGGCTTGAATCATTAGCTTAACCTTCTTAATAATGGGATCAATCGAAAACTTATCCCACCATTTGACATACCAATGGCATTCCAATTTGTCTTCAACAATGACATATTGCCATCTAAGAATCCAAGGTAGCCTGAATTGTTTGACAAAATGAAGGATGTGGGGAAATTTAGAACCATAGGAATCAGTTTTGAAACATGTTTTGAATAATTCAAAAGATTCAATCAGTCCAAGAGGAAGGACATCAGGAATCAAACCGAAATGGGACCACCATCTAGCGAACCATAAGGGAAGGATTCCTCCAAAATGTTCCTGATCAAAACTGATGAACCAAGAGTGATCCATTTTAGCAATTCGATACAAGAAGAATTTGGACAAAGCATCAATGTAATCATAATAATTGAAAGGGATTTTGAAACCTTGGAGGGATCGATAAAAGGAAGGATGATCACCCCATTCCTTTTCAGAAATCACCTTATTAGATAAACACTGGTAAATAATTTTCTTGGGGACAGAAGTATGGCAATATTAGGATAAAAAGCAAGATTCTTAAGCGAGTTCTCAGGAATCAATGGAAACCAAGGGAAAAATAAGCCAGAGAAAGCTTACTTGCTGTTTTGACATTAGAACGTTCTACTTCTATCGAAACCAAGAAAATTATTTATCACAGTGTTTATCTTAATAAGGTGATTTCTGAAAAGGAATGGAGTGACCATCCTTCTTCTTATCGATCCCTCCAAGGTTTCAAATTCCCTTTTAGTTATTACGATTACATTGATGATTTGTCCAAATTCTTCTTGTATCACTTCAAATTGCTAATATGGATCACTCTTGGTTCATCAGTTTTGATCCGGAACACTTTGGAGGAATCCTTCCCCTATGGTTTGCTAGATGGTGGTCTCATTTCAGTTTGATTCCTGATGTCCTTCCTCTTGGACTGATTGAATCTTTTGAATTATTCAAAACATGTTTGAAAACTGATTCCTATGGTTCTAAATTTCCCCACATCCTTCATTTTGTCAAACAATTCAGGCTACCTTGGATTCTTAGATGGCAATATGTCATCCTTGAAGACAAATTGGAACGCCATTGGTATGTCAAATGGTAGGATAAGTTTTCAATTGATCCCATTATTAAGAAGGTTAAGCTTATGATTCAAGCCCCTAAAGCCCAGAATTTACCTTTACCTTCTATTGTTTCTTCCAAATTAATTACCCCTGATAATATTGGCAAAACCCCTAATAAGGTGACGCCTTCCAAAGATTCTCCTGCTGCACCTTCTTCCTCAAACAAACAATCTTCTAAGAGTAAGAAGAAAAAAGCTTTACTACAAGCCATGGCTTTGCTGGATTCTCTCAGTGCTAGCAATGTGATGATGATAATGATGATGTGTGTTGCTGCTTATGATCCTCAGAGAGATTATTTTGGTAATTCAGGTTTTGATTCTCAAGGATATATTCCAGGAATTGAAGATTTTTAATTTGCAGGCAAAGTTACTGCACTATTTCGAAATAATTCAGCAGACAGAGTTGCTGCACCAGTTTATTGCTTATTTGCAGACAAAGTTGCTGCAAAATGATGATTCGGATTAATTTCAGAATATTTTCACTATTCAACTAATGATTCGATGCAGACAAAGTTGCTGCAAAGTGATTCGAAATAATTTCAGTATGCTTTCACTATTCAAGTCATGATTCGTCCTATATCAAGGTGATGCCGACACTCCAGTCCAAACATCCTAGTGTTTCAATAAATGATTCATAATGCTGCTTTTCTTTCATACATATATATAAGAGTGATGCATATATATATATGAAATCTCTCATAATGCATATTATGAAAATAGTGCAGTAATGAAAATAATGCATTAAAAGAAAGCAATAGAACTAACCATGGAGGCGGTATGCAGAATATAAATTATAGAATGAAAATTGTAGTAATGTAAAGAAAGCAGTAGAATCGTCCAATCTGGCGGAATGCAGTTATGAAAAGCAGCTAATATAAAAACAGTCTACCATCCAATCTAGCGGTATGCAAGTAATATTATGAAAGTAACTGAAAATAAATTGAAGAAACTGAACTGAAAATATTATTGACACTTACAAAAGTAGAAGAAGAAAAGGAAATATGGAGGTAGAAAACTGAGAAGGAAATTACAAAGTAGGAAACTGAGGAAGAAAAGTGGCTAGAAGGTTCAGGTAAGAACCTCTCAAAAAACCTCTGCCTTACAATGGGTGGGGGTTCCTTTATAGAAGAGCTTCAGCCAACAATCAGAATAAAAGTACAATTTTTCTCACGAATGAATAGTAGTCATGAATAGTGATAGTGAACAGTAAAATTTGAAAATCTTAAATCTTTGCAAGACCAAATTGTTATCAGTCAGGTCTTGAAAATAGTCTGAAATCTTGAAAATCTTAGGCAAATCTTCAAATCAGACAAATCTTCTTCTGAGCAAAATCTTAGGTAAATCTTTCAAAAATCTTCAAGTCTAGGAAAATATTCTTGAGTATCAACTCCAGAATTGCCAAAGAATTCTCTTTGAGGATTGATGGTAGCTTCAGAAGATGCATCAAATTCTTCTTCATCTTCATCAGAACTAACATCAAGAGATTCCCAAAAGGCCTTCATTAAAGCTTTCTTTTTCATTTTACTCATGGAAGTCTTCTTCTTTGAAGAGAAAGAAGCATGAGGAGAAACCTTAGAAATAGGAGAGGCTTCTTTTACTGGGAGAAAAACATCAGGGGAGCATTGGGAAGTAAATCCTGGGCAATATTGGAGGGTATTAAGGGCTTTGGGAGCATGAGCCAATTATTTAACATTCTTGACAATGTTATCAATGGAAAATTTGTCCCACCACTTAATATACCAGTGTCTTTCTAGCTTGTCTTCTATAATGACATATTGCCATTTTAGAATCCAATGAATCTTGTATTTTTTGACAAAATAGAGAATGGGGGAAATTTAGAACCATAAGCATCAATCTTGAAATGGTCCTTAAAAAGAGTGAAACTTTGAACAAGTGAAACTTTCCATTTATTGATTACAAAAACCCTCAGCTTATATGGCTATCCCTTATTTTCAACATTTGTTTACCATTGAAATGAACTGTGCCTCCATCAAATCCCCCAACAAATTAGCCCTCTCTTATTTTCCCCGAAATTTCCATTGGATTCCTAAACATCCCAAGAAAAACCTTACTTATTATACCAATATTTTGAAGCAAACCAAATCTCTTCATTTCAAACCAATTTATTGCCAAACTTCTGTTCCTAAGAAAATAATTTTCCATAATGCTTATATTGACAAAGTACTTTCTGAAAAAGATTGGGGTGATCACCCGTCCTCTTCCAGAGTTCTTAATGATTGTAATTCTCCTTACAATTATTATGATTACATTGATGCTTGGTCCAAATTTTTCCTCTACCAAACTCCCAATTTTGACCATTCCTAGTTTGTTCCTTATGACCAAGACAATTTTGGAGGAATTCTTCCCCTTTTGGTTTTCTAGGTGGTGGATGCATTTTGGTCTTATCCCTGATATAGTTCCCCTTAAACTTGTTGAAAGTTTCACTCTTTTTAAGAACCATTTCAAAATTGATGCTTATGGTTCCAAATTTTTCTCCATTCTCCATTTTGTCAAAAAATACAAGATTCCTTAGATTCTAAAATGGCAATATGTCATTGTAGAAGACAAGTTAGAAAGACACTAGTATATCAAGTGGTGGGACAAATTTTCCATTGATAACATTGTCAAGAATGTTAAAGAATTGGCTCATGCTCCCAAAGCCCTTAATTTACCTTCCAATACTGCCCTTAATTTACCTTCCAATACTACCTAGAATTTACCCTTCAATACTGCCCAAAATTTACCCTCTAATTGGCTCATGGAGCCCTACTCTTTTGACCCCTAATATTTTTCTCCCAGTAAAAGAAGTCTCTCCTATTTCTAAGGTTTCTCCTCCTACTTCCTCTTCAAAAAAGAAGACTTCCTTGAGTAAAAAGAAAAAGAAAGCTTTAATGAAGGCCTTTTGGGAATCTCTTGATGTTAGTTCTAATGAAGATGAAGAAGAATCTGATGCATCTTCCAGCTACCATCAATCCTCAAAGAGAATTCTTTGGCAATTCTGGAGTTGATACTCAAGAATATTTTCCTGGACTTGAAGATTTATGAAAGATTTACCCAAGATTTTGCTCAGAAGAAAATTTGTCTGATTTGAAGATTTTCCCAAGATTTTCCTGTAGAAGATTTTCCCCTAGTGCCCAAGATTTTCAAGATTTCAGACTATTTTCAAGACCTGACTAATGACAATTTGGTCCTGCAATGATTCAAGATTTTCAAATTTCACTGTTCACTGTCACTATTCACGGCTACTATTCATCCGTGAGAAAAATTGTACTTTTATTTTGTACTTTTATTCTAATTGTTGGCTGAAACTCTTCTATAAAGGAAGCTTCCCCCACCCATTGTAAGGCAGAGGTTTTTTGAGAGGTTCTTACCTGAAACCTTCTAGCCACTTTTCTTCCTTAGTTTCTTATTTTGTAATTTCCTTCTCAGTTTCCTACTTCCGTATTTCCTTTTCTTCTTCTACTTTTGTAAGTGTGTTTCTAACACTTCAATAATATTTTCAATTCAGTTTCTCCAATTTATTTTCAGTTACTTTCATAATATTACTTGCATACCGCCAGATTGGACGATTCTACTATTTTTATATTAACTGCTTTTCATAACTGCATATTGCCAGATTGGATGATTTTACTACTTTCTTTACATTACTGCAATTTTCATTCTACAATTTATATTCTGCATACAGCCTCCATGGCTGTTTTTATTGCTTTCTTTTAATACATTATTTTCATTACTGCATATTGCGCTTCCACCCCCGTCCCCCCCTTGGTTATGCATTATGAGAAATGGAGGCTACATGAAAATAAGATGTGCCTCCTTTGTTCCTCTCTATTTTTTATGAAACCTCTCAACATAATTTTAGGTAGCGGAATCACCCTCATTTCTCTTGGAAGCAAAATCAACCACTAAATCAAGGAGGATCTTCTAATCATGCTAAAAATCAATACCCTCCTGCATTTCCGTCAGTTTGGTATTGAAACTTCTTTTGGTTCTAGTTCTATTCAAGGGTAAGAGCATGTACAATCAATTGTAACATTCAGGTCAAGGAAACAACTGAACAATAAAGTGGTTATGCCAGTTGAAGATAACCCTAAGGTGTCAAAAGGGGAGCCACAACAACTCTATGAGAGATCTTGAGCCCAACACAACCATTCCCATTGTTGATGACCTCCTTAAATTCTGCAGTCGCTGATACGTGGTTCGGTATAATCGAAGGGTAGAAAGGCCGGCCACATGTGTTTTAATAGTTTCTCTCAACTATTAATCTTTCCTTTTCCAAGCCATACACTTGATTACTTCAATTGTTGCCACCATGCCACTGCTCTTCCCCAAAATTTGGTTGTGATCCTCAAGCACCCCCTTGAAATCAAGAATTTCTCCAATTGCCACTATCCAATCCAGAAATTCTTCAGGTTGGAGACACCCTTGGAATTCTGGAATCTCGAGTTTGAAACTGCTTTCCCATCGATTGACATGGGCTTGCACAGGTTGATGGTCGTGTGCTCTGCACCCTGCAAAAGGATTCCTAGTTTCCTCCTCATCACCTTGTTCGTCTTCCTCTTCTGAGACGAGCAAAGAGGGTTGATGACGACGTCCTCTACGACCACTAAGAGTAGCCATCTGGGTCGTTAGGGCCTCAAATTCAATTTGAGTCCCTATCACCTTAAATCGCTCATCCCATGTGTTGCCGAAGTCCCACCTTTTGTTCTTCCCGAACTGATTCTTCACGTTCATACACGTCTTCCAAGTTTGCAAAGCAATTACCCCTTCCCCATGTGATTGGTGGCGCCATGGAAAGAAACTTGGGCTCTAATACTAACTGATGTAGCGTAGGATTGTGATGAACAAAAAATAATAGCTAGTAGAAGAGATAATACTCCTATGATTGTGAGTCTATCAACAAATCAAAGAAATCTTCTTAAAACGATAGATGTTATCTAAGGTTTAAGGAAAAAAACACCAAAGAAAATCAACTTTGAGTATTCTTATTGAAAAAACCATATAATAATCAAAACGCTACGTCCTTTAGGTAAGAAATCTTCTTAAAACGATAGATGTTATCTAAGGTTTAAGGAAAAAAACATCAAAGAAAATCAACTTTGAGTATTCTTATTGAAAAAACCATATAATAATCAAAAAGGTACGTTCTTTGGATTATAAACATTTATTTATAGCCCCAAGAGAGGAAACTAAATAAAGTTGGTTTAATATAGCTACGATGGCTATGTCCATCCAGATAGGCAGAGAAAAAAAACGTGAAGTTGTAAAAAATAACATAGGCGTCCGGACTTGCGGCAAACGAACCCCAAGACAAGGACTCCCTAGCTGGACCTCATGAGCTCCATATGAGGACTCTCGGGTTGAACCTTATTCAGACATGCGGCAGACGAGCTCCAAACGAAGCTCTCTAGATCACGGGCGTCCGGATGTGAAGCAGCTTCCTTGCATGTTTGTAATCTAGTCTTGATTCTTTAAAGCACCTCCACTCTCACATATGCTCGGGTTTTCTTCAAGTAATCCTAAACACTACTATCTACATCACTCCCTCAAACCTATCTTGAGACCCATTGATAATCCAAATCCTCGATAATTTACTTTGTCGGCTCCGAAGACCATCCCACCGAGGTGGTGTAAGTCCTCTCCCTCAAAGCCATCTTAAGGCCTCATCATTTAGACGCATACTGCCCCCTTGAGGCAGTATAAGCCCTCCCTCCCTCAAAGGCATCTTAAGACCTCATTGGCAATCTGGATCCTTCGAAAGAACCCCTTCATATACACCAGGCCTATCAGGTAAACCTTGCAAAGTAGCTATACATGGATCAGGTAATACTTTGGCTTCGCTCATATACTTACCCCAATGGGACACAAACCTTAGACTTGATGGGAATGCCACCAAAAAAAACATGGCCCTTACCACTTTAGCCAAAGTAAATTTTCTTTTCTTTAACATACTATTACGCCCCGTATATTAGGATTATGTGATCGAACTAACGGGATCAATGCAAAGACTCATCCATTCATCTTTCTTAAGGAACAAAACAGACACTCCCCAAGGCGATACACTAGGTCAAATAAAACCTTTATTCAATTACTCCTTCAACTCACTCAATTCCATTGGCTATTCTCATTAAGGTGCTTTCAAAATCAGTGTGGTTCCTAGCAGCACTAGGTCAATGGAAAACTCTATCTCCCTATAAGGAGGTAAACCAAGTAAATTCTTACGAAGACATCTGCATACCCGTCCAAAATCAAATATATTGATAAATAAAAATATAAAAAGACACCCCTTTAAAAATAAAAGGAAGAACATAAATCTAGAAATTGATGCCTCGAAGAAAGTGGAAGAATGTTCAAGACACCCGCCCAATGGAAAAACAAATTAAGAAACCTATTGCTAAGCTCCGCCATTATCATTTCCTTATCTTCGAAACATCAAGCATTCCTCTCCCTCCAAATAGTCCACATAAGACACAAATGGGGCCATTCTCCAAACCACCATCACCAATTTATTAGCTTTTTGGCCTTTCCAGCAAGTTAGGAAATCAATAATCCTACCATTCATGACCCATTTCACATCAAAAATGGAAAAGATAATACTTCAAAGAGCACAAGCCACATCACAATAGAGGAGGAGATGATCTATGAACTCACCACTCCTCTTACACATACAACACCAATCCACCACGATCAAACCTCTCTTCCAAAGATTATCCAACGTGAGAATCCTTCCAAGGGTAACCGTCCACACAAAGAAACAACTCTGAATGGGACTTTAACCTTCCAAATACTCTTACATGGGAAAGAATAGCTCCCCACCTCGTGCCTCTTCGCATAAAAAGGAAGCACACCGAAAAAGAGCGCACCTCAAACAGCTTCCTCTTTGAATTGACGCCGAGTCTCCTACAATTTTGCATTGAAAGTCACCATCACCTCCACTTCCCAATCCTAAGCCGCTCAACAAAAAGAAGGAACATTCCAATGTGCTTCCTCATTCATAATATGCATATTATATCACTCACCCAAGCCTCTTTGTTTCTTGCAATACGAAATAATTCAGGGAAAGACTCCTTTAAAGGTTGATCACCTTCAATCCTTGCTTCATGCCACAAGCGAGAAATCTCAAACATCCTTGTGACAAAATCAAGTAGCTTGAAGGGGCTAATACAAGCTTGGGAAAACAACAGCCTAGATCACCTTGAATTCTAAACTCCTTACGTGAAGGAACTATCAAACACAAGTCCAATAGCCTTCTAGAAAGAACTATTAAACACAAGATTCTAAACATGCTTTCTAGGCTACTAACTAGACTAACTCCAAATAGCACTAGGCCTTTTGGATGCAATAACCAAAGCATATATGGATCAATTATGAGTATCTAAAACACAATTATGAAATTCAACCAAATCAGTACATGAGGTAAATGAGTTTGAAATTTTTTTTGCAATTACATGACTCGAAACATGTAGTTGCAAAACTCATGATTAAAGGACCTTAAGACTGATTTTATAGGTCTTTGAATTTTTGTCCAGAAACTAAAATCACTTTTTAAAAAAAAACTATGTTGAGGATTTAAAACATCAAACAAAAACTATGCAATCTAGGAATTGAAAACATGAAGTTGCATCAAGAAAAATTATGTCTAAGGCTTGACCTTCAAAATATTTTTCGTGCATAAAAGACATTCAACCTAGAAAATATGAAGTTGGTTTGGAGAATCAAAATAAAAAAAGACTCAATCTTTGCAAAACTATGTCACACAAATGTAGTTTTCGGATAGTTTTAAGAAAAATTGATTTAAGCATTTTAAGAACTAATTAGAACAAAAACTAAAACATGATTCTATGATACTAACCTGAATTTTAAAAAAACTTCAAATCATTCTCTCATGCAATATTCATGGAAATCCATTCAAGCATAACCTATTTATGAACAATTTGAATAAAACAAGCAAAGGATAACAAAAACTCCCAATGGGAATTGATCAATTGACGAAAGAACTTGTGCTTCAGGTGCTGCACTAATTGGTTTGATGAGAGAATGAGAGAAATCAAAATTTTCTCCAAGCACAAAGGGATCTGCGGCAAGCTTTGTGTGCTAGGATTTTTGTGTTCTCTTGAATTTTTGGAAGAAAAGTGAGAGAATAGGAACTGAAATAGGGTACACAACTATAATGAGGTTTGGAGATTAGAAATCAAAAAGACTCAATATTTGCAAAACTATGTCAACCAAATGTAGTTTTAAGATAATTTAAGAAAAAAATCAATTTAGGTGTTTTAAAAACTGATTGGAACAGACACTAAAACATGATTCTATGATACTAACATGTAATTAAAACAAGGGGAAATTACATTTTACCCCCCTGAAGTATCCACCCATTTTCACTTTTGCCTCCAAAGTTTAAAAAGTGACACTTAACCTCCCCCAAACTTTCAAATTGTGACAATTTAACCCATTTGGCATTTTTATTCCCAAAATGCCCTCATCACATTTTTTTTTAAAAAAAAAATCAAACGGTGGCCATACCACCTATGGCGTGGTTTGGCCACCCAGATATATTTATATATTTTTTGGCTTTTTCTTATTTTTTAGGATTTTTTATTTTTTAAGAAAAATGTGATGGGGCATTTTGGGAATAATAAGGCCAAATGGGTTAAATTGCCACAATTTGAAACTTTGGGGGTTATGTCAAAACTTTGAAAAAAAAAATCGTGATACTTGAGAGTAAAATGTAATTTCCCCTTAAAACAACATCAAATCATTTGTTCATGCAATCTATGACATGCTTTCATGGAAATCTATTCAAACATAACATATTCTAACATGATTGCATAAAAACAACATAGGTTATGAGCATTTTGAATCAAATATGCAAAGGGTAACAAAAACTCACAATGGGAATTAACGAATTGATGAAAGAACTTGTGCCTGAGTTGCTGCACTAATTGGTTTGATGAGAGAATGAGAGAGAAAACGAAATTTTCTCCAAGCACATAGAAGTTTGCAGCAAGCTTTGGAAGCTAGGATTTTTTAGTTCTCCTGAATTTTTGGAAGAAAAGTGAAAGAATAGGGACTGAAATAAGGTACACTATACTGAGGTTTGGAGATTAGAAATCAAAAAGACTCAATCTTTGCAAAACTATGTCAAACAAATGTGGTTTTCAGAAAGAAAAATTGATTTATGTGTTTTAGAAACTGATTAGAACAGAAAGTAAAACATGATTCTATGATACTAAAATGTTATTAAAACAACGTCAAATCATTTGTTCATGCTTTCATGGAAATCCATTTAAAACATAACCTATTCTAACATGATTGCATAAAAACTACATAGATTATGAGCATTTTGAAGAAAACATGCAAAGGAAAATGGAAACTCACAATGGGAATTGATGAATTGATGAAAGAACTTGTGCTTGAGGTGCTGCACTAATTGGTTTTTTAACAATTTGAATTGATGAATTAATGAAAGAACTTGTGCTTGAGGTGCTGCACTAATTGGTTTGATGAGAGAATGAGAGAAAACAATATTTTCTCAAAGCATTTTCTCAAAGCACAAAGGGGTTTGCGGCAAGCTTTGGGAGCTAGGATTTTAGTGTTCTCTTGAATTTTTGGAAGTGTGAGAAGAGGGACTGAAATAGTGTACACAGCTATAATCAGGTTTGGAGATTAGAAATCAAAAAAACTATGCCAAACAAATGTGGTTTTCGGATTGTTTTAAGAAAAATCGATTTAGGAGTCTTAAAAACTGATTAGAATAGAAACTAAAACATGATTCTATGATTCTATGATACTAACATGTAATTAAAACAACATCAAATCATTTGTTCATGCAATCCATGACATGCTTTCATGGAAATCCATTCAAACATAACATATTCTAACATGATTGCAAAAAAACTACATAGTTTATGAGCATTTTGAATCAAACACATGAAGGATAACAAAAAACTCACAATGGAATAGATGAAAGAACTTGTGCTTCAAGTGCTGCACTAATTGGTTTATGAACAATTTGAATAAAAAAAGCGTAGGATAACGAAAACTTACAATGGGAATTAATGAAATGATGAAAGAACTTGTGCTTGAGGTGCTGCACTAATTGGTTTGATGATGAGAGAAAACAAAATTCTCTCCAAGCACAAAGGACTCTGCGGCAAGCTTTGGGAGCTAGGATTTTTTTGTTCTCTTGAATTTTTGGAACAAAAGTGAAAGAATAGGTACTAACATAGGGTAGACAGCTATAATGAGGTTTATATTGGCTAGAGTTAATCCTTCAGTACCAAAAAATGGTGATTAGGAGTGTTTTTCTAAACGTTGGTAACTATGAAAAAAAAAAAACGTAGTGAATTTTTCTCAGCTATTCCTTTTCGCCTACAATACCTTTGTCAAGAATTTTCTCATCACCAGATGAAATGCCAAGAATGCTGGTACAGTAAATGAAATTATATGGAAAGTTGGGTAAAGCTTGGCAACAAGTTGAGCAAACCTTTCATAATTGTCTAGGAACTCCTTGATTAGCATTGTCAACAGGAACCATACTAAGCTCATTAATGGTGTATTACAACATTAGGCAATAAGGAATCAAAACCAAAACGGTATATTAACTCTCAATGACCACATGATATTAGTTTAATTTCTCGACATCCTTCAAAAAATAAAGAGTAATCCAACACTTTGACTACCTATGAAACCAAAAGGTAAACAAAATTAGATTGACATTTTTAAGTCACTTACAGTTCCATCAAACTACTATACTACTAAATAAACATCAAATCAGAATAGTACAGCTGAAGTAGAGAACTCTTTTTATGTGTTAAATCCCTTGTTTGGGCTATTTTTGCCCATATACAAAAATGGATGAGGATATCTAGTTTATGGTTGCCACAAATGTGACATGTATCTTCCTAATAAAATATTAATTAATATTGAAAAAATAAACAAAAACTAAGATAGTAAAAATAATAAAAAAAAAATAAACGAGTGGCAGCCACCCCATGGCCCTAGGGCGTGGTCCAGCCACCCGTAAGGGCCAAGCTAATTTTTAAAAAACATTGTAGTAAGAAATCAAATTTAGAAACCAAAATTTATTCTAAATTGAAATCAAAAACTCTTGAGTATAATTATGCTCATGCTCATTTCTAAATTTGATTAAAATGAGCATGAGCATGAGCATCTTTCATTATATGGTCGGAAGCCTCTCTTACAACCACAATGTTTTGAATAACTCAAAACTTTCAATCAAATTTAAAGGAAGAACATCTAGGATCAAACCGAAGTGAGACCACCAGTAAGAAAACCAAACAAGGAGAATACCACAAGTGTGATCTTTGTCAAAAGAAATAAACCAAGAGTGGTCCATCAAACTTGTTTGGTCAAGGAAGAATTTAGACCAAGCATCGACATAGTCATAATAATTGAAATGAACACCAAAGTCACTAGCAAGTCTTCTAAGGGAATTAGGGTGATCACCCCATTCCTTTTCAGAAATAACTTTAAGAAAACGGACACTGTGATAGATGACATTCTTGGGTGTAGAACCAAGTTGGTCATAGATAGGCCGAATCTCAACAGATTTGGTCTGAGTCAAAATATTAGAATAAAAGGTGAGGGTTTTTAAAGGATGTTTAGGGATCCAATGAAATCCTCGAGGAAAATAAGAAAAGCAAGAGCACTAGCAGTTTTGACATTAGAACTTTCAAGTTCTATAGAAAACAGATACTAGGAATAGGGAAGCAAAACATAACCATAAGGCTTTTTAAAGGAAGTGCCAGCAAACCTGGGCTTTTGAGTAACATCAGCAAAAGGGTCAAAAGGAGTGACCAATGTGCTAGAGTAAGATGCAATGGGATAGTCAGTTCCCAAAGGGGCAAACCTATTTGCTAACTTAGTAGCAGAGATAGGGGAAGCAGGAGCAACATTAGAGTCTGATGTTAAGACCAGAGCCTGGGATTTTCCTTTATCTTTTTTTAGAGCCATCATGGGACTGCAAGAATTCACGAGTAAGGAAATCAGGAATAGAATTCTCAGATCCTTTTATATATTCAATATCAAAATCAAAAGCACTTAAAATAGCTTGCCATCTAGCAAAAATCTGTTTTGATGCAATATTTTCAACATCCTTTTTCAAAATATATTTTGCATTTACGATCAATTTTTAACAAGAACTTGATTGAGTAAATCGATTGAAATTTAGTAATGCATAAAACAAGAAAGAATTTCTTTCTTAATAGTACTATAATTAGATTATAGATTCTAGGATCCAAAAATGAAACGAACAATTTGTTCAGAGATCTGTGAAACTCGTTGTTTGAATACCTCCAAATCCAATTTCAAAAGCATCGTTCAACAATTTTAAAAGCATGATCGATGGAATACCAAGACAAGGAAGAGTCTTGACATGGATTTTGATCATTTAACAATAGCAGTATGTTCATCAATCCAAGGAGACGGATTGGCAATCATCAAACAAAGGTTTGCAATATTTTCAAATCTTTGTAGAAATCAATATAATTGAGAGAACCAACTGAAGTTTTTCTATGATGACATCAGAAATTTATCAAGAAATTGAATGGCTCTATCAATGGGTCGATTTTCCTTCAAAAATATCAAAACCAAGGAATCGATCTTGGTTTGAACAATTGATTTTAAGGCAGACACAACAAGTCCATTGTGTTTTAATAGTTTCAAGAAGGCATTAGATGTTTCCAATGTTCTTCAATACTTTTGGAGAAGATCAAAACATCATCAATATAAACAATAGTGAAATGAGAAAATGGGTTGAAGATATCATTCATGATGTTTTGGAATTCACTGGGGCATTCTTCAAAGCAAAAGGCATAACATTCCACTCATAATGTTCAAATGGAGTGGTAAAAGCAGTTGTGTACCTATCCTGATCACATATCTAGATTTGCCAAAATCCAGATTTCATATCAAACTTGGAAAAAACTAAAGCATCACTCAAACGGCTAACAAGGTCCTTCCTATTGGGGATAGGATACCTAATCCATTCAAGCACATCATTGAGGGGTTTATAGTTGATAACTAACCTAGGAACTCCTCTCTTTATTTCAGCATTTTTCCTAACATAAAAAGCAGCACATGACCAAGGGGATTTGCTCTTACGGATTATACCCTTAGCAAGTAGATCAGAAATTTCTTTCTGACAAAATTCTAAGAGCTCTGCATTCATTTGAATGGGACGAGCCTTAGTAGGGATCTTTCTTTCAAGAAATCTTTGACATAGGGAGAGAAACTATGTGTTTCTTCCTATGCCAAAAAGCATTGGGCAAATCGGAACAAACAATATCAACAATTTCATTTTGAAAAGCAGAAATTTTTTATTGAAGCAGTTTATCAGAGATTTGCTCAGAAATCCTTTTGTATTTAACTTCCTGTTTGAGAAAATTAAGATGTTTTGTCTTAGCAGAAATCATATTCAGGGAACGATGACAAACATCAACTTCAAACCTAGAAGCAAATGGAAAAACAATGGGAATACCCATACATTGGATATACCATCAAAATCAAAGATTGAAAAGGGAAAATCATGGCAATGAAAGGTACCAAGAATAACCTGCTCGCATATGCCTTTAACAAGAAGAGGAATATGAAACAAGTTGTGTTGACACACATGAGCATCATTTAATTCAAAATTGATTTGCATTTTGTTTCCACTGGCAGAAGATAATTTTTCAGTGGATTTTTCAAAATATTTACTGGGAACTAATCCTTCTTGAATGCAGTTTAGATCATCACCAGTATCAATCAAAGCAATGGCATCAAAAGCATAATCTTTAACAACAACAATATGAACCTTAGCATACCACTTTGGTGGATAGACTTTATTAAGCAAACTAATAACCTTAAAGTCATTAGGAAACATATTGTTAGATTGTACTTCATTAGAATGCTCAGAAGATTTAGATTTAGCATCTTCATTATCAGATTTGTTTTCAGGAAAACATCCATTAAGTTTTGAAAGCAAGATTTCTTGTTCCAAAGTCTTATTATTAGTTTTCAAAACATCTACTTCCTTCTTTAACTCAACAATATCATTCTTGATATTACTGATCTCATACTGCAAATCAGAGATAGTAATTTCTTTGGTTTTAGGTTTAGAAAACCTTTCCAAAGTTTCTTCAAGTGATATTCTTGATGTTGAAGGGGTTTTTTCATTCTTAGATATGAGTTTCTTGAGTTTTTTAAGATATTCTTCTTTCAGGTCAGGATCTTCAATTTTGGAAACTAAGTCCAATAACATTTTCTCATGATCTTCATTTTTGGTTAAAACAAAGATCTTCTTGTTGCAGCAAGAGTCAAAACATCCAATTTTTACATCTTCAGAAAACTCACTTGCCGAATGATAATCAGAATCATCAGAAGTCATGAAGTCTTCATCAAAAGAAAAATTAGAAAAAGCATTATTTTGAAGAATTTGAAAAATATTTTGTTTTTCATCTTCAAATATTTAAAGCATTAATTTCTTGTTTAATCTTTTTGGGAGCTTTGGGGCATTTATCAGCAAAATGTCCTGTTTCTCCACAGTTGAAAATTTTTCCTTTTGAAAAATATTTTTCAAACTTAGATTCAGGCTTCTTCTTCGTATTTTTCTTGAATTTTTTAGAAAAATTCTTTGAAGTAGAAGGCTTATTAAATCTTCTTTTCTTATAAGTATTATAATATGGGGCAGGTTCCTTTCGGAAAGTTTTTTAGATTTCTTCCTATTGGCTCTGGATGGAGCAACATGAGGCAATCCAAACTATTCACAGAAATTTCCCATTTCATACTTAACTTTTTTAGAATTTTTTAATTGTTGCCTGAGCAACTTTTGATCAATACACATTCTAATACCTAGTTTCTTGACTATAGAAAACAGATCACCATACGTGAGGTTTTCATAGTCAATCATCCCAGTATTAGGATTTATCAATTCATCTTTAACCTTATGAGCAAATAATGAAGGTAATCCATCAATAAATTTTTCCTTCCAATAAGGTTTTTGACTATCAATTTAAGCATAACACGGGAATGAAAAACATTTTGATACCAATTATAATCAGACATGGTAGGACATCTAAGATTATTTAAATAATCAGAAATCCTAGCAATAATATTAGAAGGAGTACCAATAAAATGTTTAATAATTGTATAAATCAGAGTATTCACACAATCAGGTTCTCTCATGCCAATTTTTCATTAAAAATAGGAAACCATAAATCACCCTTTTAGACTACTTTCCTAATTCCTTCTCTAGTTTCTTCAGTGAGATGTTTATCCCACCAAGAACGAAGGGTACCAAAAAACCTAGTAGCAAGTAAGTCAACAATTTCATATTGAGATAAATTTTGGTTAGTGTCATAAGCATTAGCAACCATAGACATATGATTCATCTTATTCAGTAATTCTTGTTCAAATAAACCATCATATTCCATTCATAAATCTTATCAGAAGAGACAGAATTGAGTTTGCAAGAATCTTTCTTCAAACTACAAATCTAGAGGAGTAGGTCTGGAAAACTAATTTTTTGTAAAACCAACATATTTAGATTTGTCATAAATCCTTTGAACTTTTGGTTCCAGATCTTCCTTTCCAAAATTCTTTTCAAGCAACCTGATATCAGAATTAGTTGAATCATGAGAAGCAGAAGAATCAGAATCAACCATGGTTGGTGAGAGGAGAATCTTTTTAAAGATTGGGGTTGGTTAATCTTCAAATCAGAGAGCATACTCTCGATTTTTTCAAGAGTTTTTGTAGATTTTGGTTTTAGTCCAAGAGATTTCCTATCTTTAGGAAGAGAAATCAAAGGAATTTCATTAGAAGGGGAAAAAGAAAACTTTTCTTCAATGCGATCAAGCTATTGCCCAATAGTATGAAGAGATTGGTTAACAAAATTATTTTGTTCAATAATCATCCGGGATTCATCCGGACAATCATCAAGAGGTTTCTTAAAAGGAGAGGCTTTAATAGACTCCTTTAACATCAATCAAAATATTTTCAAGGGGAGGATGAGAAGCATTGACAACAGACTTGTCTTCTTTTACAAATTTCTTTTCGACAACATTCAAGGTATTGTTATCAAGAGGAAAATATTTTTGCAAATAAATAAAAAACAAAATATGTTTTTGAGATTCAATCATTTTTTCAGTCCATTGAATTTTGATCTTATCTCCTTCCTTTTGAAAAAATTTGGCATAGGAAGCATGACACAAAATTCGATTTTCTTTTGAAGAAAAATCTTTATGTAAAGTTGACCAGTCAATTTGAGAAAATAAGTCTTTTGAAGACTCAGCATGAAGTACTGATAGTTAATGGGGAAGTTGATGAGGTGGAGGAGGGGGATTAGGAAGAGGAGCATTCATGTCTGAAGCTGTGGGAGACATGGAACCAGAACCTTCATCATCTTGTTAGGGAGAGGATGGGATTTGGTAGAATAAAAGGCTTGAAATTTGAGAATTAGCAGAGTCATTAGCAACCGATTCTAATTTCAACTTAGAGGCAACTGCAAGCAAATCATCAATTTCTTTATCTCTTCTTCTAATTCCTTCAGTGGTAGCAGAACCAGCAAAGGAATTCCTCCTGTTTTCATTGGCAAGAGGTCTTTGAATACGACCAGAGGGATAAAGATCTACAAAATTGATCTTAACATCTCCATTCAAATACTGCTCAATAATGTCCACATTGGAAGAAGTTGTGGCCATATTTGCAGGTTTTGAAACATTTTCCAAAAGCCATTCATTGGGAAGAGTCAGTTTATCCCATTGAATCATTTTTGGAACACTTATAGAAGCATTTTGAGTGGAGCTTTGGATCAATAATGTACATCCATTAGGGTCTTTGAAAATAGCTTGAGGATTCAAGTTAGTTTTCATCAACCGGTAGTAGATACGATAGATGATAGCAAGAGGCCTGCTACCTTCTTCCATATCATAACCTTTGGTCTATAAATTCAAAGTCAAAGATTTAAGAACATGAATATCATCCAAAGAAACAGACATGTTAGGGAAAACATCAAAATGTATGAGTCCAGCATAAACAAAAGATTGAATCATTCCAAGAGTACTAGCTCTAAAATTAAGAAATCTAGCATCTCTTAGACAAAGTAAAACAGAAGCATCAATGCCAAGCCTGGTTAAGGGCTTAATAGCAATTTGTACAGATCCAATATGCAAAAATCTATACTTCTTAGCCTTAGAGGCTTCAACAAACTTTTTATCAAACAATTGGAAGGTACAATCCTTCCTAGAAATAGCAAAGGTTTTTCAATAGTTTTAATAAGATATTAGGACTTAAAAGTGAATTAATCCAAGAAGAGTCAAGATAAATGTCCTTAGTATTTAACTTAGGAATAGTCCATTTATGAAAATCAAAAACATTGTCACTTTCAAATGACATTTGTTCACTGTTAACAATATCAGGGGGAAGCCTTGATGACCTAGAACTAACGAAGAATTTGATCTCCACATTCTGGAAACCTAAAAGCTCACCATTTAAACTTTGTAAACATACAAACGGCTGACGGACTCCTAACTACACATACCTGGGTCGAGACACTTATCTTTCTCCAATGCCCTGGTAGGATAGAATCGAACAGAGAAAGTATAGTTAAAAAGGCTAAATAGTAAACTAAGAGATTAACAGGGAGTAAAGAGCAAACACAAGTGGTAGATATAGATCATCAACTCTTACGGCTCTAATACCATGTGGCTTTGGTGTTCATTTCAATTATTATGACTATGTCGATGCTTGGTCTAAATTCTTCATTTACCAAACAAGTTTGATGGACCACTCTTGGTTTATTTCTTTTGACAAAGATCACACTTGTGGTATTCTCCCTGTTTGGTTTTCTTACTGGTGGTCTCATTTCGGTTTGATCCCAGAACCCAGATGTTCTTCCTTTAAATTTGATTAAAGTTTTGAGTTATTCAAAACATGCTTTAAGGTTGATGCCTATGGTTCTAAATTTCCTCATATCCTCCATTTTGCCAAAATGGATCATTAAATGGCAATATGTTATTGTTGGTGATCGCCTTGAAAGGCGTCTGACATTATTATTGGTAAAGTCAAACTTTTGATTCAGGCTCCCAAAGCTCAAAGTGTGCTTCTACCAACTATTATCCCTCCTAAACTGGACTTTGGCAAAACCCCTAATAAGGCTTTGTCTGCTGTTGCCGCTTCTCCTACTTCCTCATTTGCCTCCAAGACGAAGAAAGAGAAGAAGAAAGCTTTATTAAAAGCTATGATTGAGTCTTACAAAGAAGATAATAGCTCTGATAAAGATACAGCATCTTCTTTCTCTGTTAATATTCCTGACCCATAGAAGGACTACTTTGGGAATTCAGGATTTGATGATGTTCCTGGACTTGAAGACCTTTGAAGAACTAAAGTCCTATGCTATATAATGATGAGAACTAAGGTCCTATGACTAAGGACCTATGCATGATGACCTATAAGAACAAAAGTCCTATGCTTCATGATGAAGATACAAAGAAGATAATAGCTCTGATGAAGATATAGCATCTTCTTTCTCTGTTAATATTCCTGACCCATAAAAGGACTACTTTGGGAATTCAGGATTTGATGATGTTCCAGGACTTGAAGACCTTTGAAGAACTAAAGTCCTATGCTTTATGATGATCCTTCTAGGATTCCTATCCTATGCTCTAGTCTTTCTGGACTGAAAGAAATTGTCGTTTCTACCGACAGAATTATGCTCATTCTCCAACTATTCCTATTTCTCCCGTGCTGAATGCCCTTGCCGACACTATAGTATTTCTACTTTTACTATTTGCTTTACTTTGTAATAATGTAACTTTGTTTTATGCTGAAAACGAAGGAATGCCTTCGTCTATAAATGTAAGTTTCCTTCTCCTTATGAAGCAGGGGCTTTTAGAACTATCTTTCTAAGTCTGCTCCTCAAACACTAAGTCTGTATCTATTTTGCTCTCTTATACCCAGTCTTCAATTTCCAAAGCTTAAATGCTTATGTTATAATTGTAAGTTTTATAAAACTTCAATATTATCTTTTGAATTATTCAGCTTATTTATCTTGTTCTTTATAACTGCTACCGCCTCTTTGGCTGGTTCTATATTGCTTCTTTTATATTATTTTCATTATATGCATTATTTTCTGCACGTTTTATTGTGTTTGCACTAGAATTTCTTTAAAACACATTTGTGGTGCTAGAATTTCTTTAAAGAAATCCCAATCATAAATTGGATACCCATTATGAACTGGAGATGATACTGATCCATACAAAATATTTAAAACACATTGAATAATAGTGTGGAGATGGTGAAATATAGGTGAACTACACAACTGAAAGCACAACCATAACACATTGAAAAAGAGTAGGAAGATTTAATGAAAATTCAGTAAGAAGAACATAGAAAATGAGTAGGAAGAAGGAACTAGGGAGCTGCTTGTCCAGAATAAAACAAACCTATGGATTGCAAGTATTAAATTATAATCTATGCTCATTCTCCACAAGTTGGAGAATGAGCATAATTCTATCGGTAGAAACGACAAAATTTCTTTCGGTCCAAAGAGACTAGAGCATAGGATAGGAATCCTAGAAGCATCATCATGAAGCATAGGACTTTTAGTCCTTATAGGTCATCATGCATAGGTCCTTAGTCATAGGACCTTAGTTCTCATCATCCTATAGCATAGGACTTTAGTTCTTCAAAGGTCTTCAAGTCCTGGAACATCATCAAATCCTGAATTCCCAAAGTAGTTCTTCTATGGGTCAAGAATATTAACAGAGAAAGAAGATGATGTATCTTCATCAGAGCTATTATCTTCTTTGTAAGACTCAATCATAGCTTTTAATAAAGCTTTCTTCTTCTCTTTCTTCGTCTTGTAGGCAAATGAGGAAGTAGGAGAAGCGGCAACAGCAGACAAAGCCTTATCAAGGGTTTTGCCAAAGTCCAGTTTATGAGGGATAATAGTTGGTAAAGGCACACTCTGAGCTCTGGGAGCCTGAATCAAAAGTTTGACTTTACCAATAATAATGTCAATAGCAAACTTATCCCACCATTTGATATACCAATACCTTTCAAGGCGATCACCAACAATAACATATTGCCATTTAATGGTCCAACCTCTTGATGATTGCCCGGATGAATCTCGGATGATTATTGAGCAAAATAATTTTGTTAACCAATCTCTTCATACTATTGGGCAACAGCTTGATCGTATTGAAAAAAAGTTTTCTTCTTCCCCTTCTAATGAAATTCCTTTGATTTCTCTTCCTGAGGAAAGGAAATCCTTGGTTTAAAACCAAGGTCTACAAAAACTCTTGAGAAAATCGAGAGTATGCTTTCTAATTTGAAAATCAGCCAACTTGGCTCTTCTAAAAGGATTTCTCCTCTTACCAACCAAATGGCTGATTCTGATTTTTATTTCCCATGATTCAACTGATTCTAATATCAGATTGCTTGAAAAGAATCACGGCCAAAGGGATAAAGATCTGAAAAATTGATCTTAACATCTCCATGCAAAAATCTATACTTCTTAGCCTTAAAGGCTTCAACAAACCTTTTATCAAACAATTGGAAGGTACAATCCTTCCTAGAAATAGCAAAGGTTTTTTCAACAGTCTTAACAGCATATTCAAACTTAAAGGCTGAATTAATCCAAGAAAGTCAAGATAAATGTCCTTAGCATTTAACTTAGGAATAGTCCATTTATGAAAATTAAAAACATTGTCACTTTCAAATGACATTTGTTCACTGTTAACAATATCAGGAGGAAGCCCTGATGACCTAGAACTAACAAAAGAATTTGATCTCCACATTCTGGAAACCTAAAAGCTCACCATTTAAACTCTGTAAACATACAAACGACTGACGAACTCCCAACTACACATACCCTGGGTCGAGACACTTATCTTTCTCCAACGCCCTAAACGCCAACTCTAGGCAAAAGCGGGCCTTACAGGTACCTCAGATAAAACTGACGGGGTGGTAGGATAGAATCTTACAGAGAAAGTATGGTTAAAAAGGCTAAATAGTAAACTGAGAGATTAACAAGGAGTAAAGAGCAAACACAAGTGGTAGATACAGATCATCAACTCTTAAGGCTCTAGATACCATGTGGTCGGAAGCGCAAACACAATTTTGCAGAAAATTGGTTTTTAAAAGAAGCCAAAATTTTGGTTTCTAAATTTGATTAAAATGAGCATGACCACCCATCCTTTTTTATAATTTTAGTTTTTTTTTTATTATTAGGAAGACATGTGGCACATTTGTGGCGCTAGAATTTCTTTAAAGAAATCCCAATCATAAATTGGATACCCATTATGAACTGGAGATGATCCTGATCCATACAAAATATTTAAAACACATTGAATAATAGTGTGGAGATGGTGAAATATAGGTGAACTACACAATTGAAAGCACAACCAAAACACATTGAAAAAGAGTAGGAAGATTTAACGAAAATTCGGTAAGAAGAACATAGAAAATGAGTAGGAAGAAGGAACTAGGGAGCTGCTTGTCCATAATAAAACAAGAGAAATGTTAGAATGCAATAAACTACCCACATTTGGCCCATAAAAGTCTATGTGGCATCCTTCATTTATTGCATTGTGGGTTATTTTTTTACTGCAAAGATATTTAAAAATTTTTTTTTGGAATGTCACATAGACTTTTATGGCCAAATATGGGTAATTTATTGTATTCTAGCATTTCTCATAAAACAAACCTATGGATTGCAAGTATTAAATTATAATATCTTAAGTCTGCTAGAACTGGTTACATCTATTAACTCCATACTAATTTCAGCAATCAATCATGGCCAAGTTTGCGAAGGAAACAATCAAACAATAAAGGTAGAAAGAGATTACAAGTGAAACACACAGGCAGAACAGTAGCCAGCATTTCAATGATGATAATAAGGAATTACCTCTTTCTGTCATTCATGACAGACGCACCAATACCCACTCGGTGGGTGGCATTTGAGGGTGAGAGTTCCTCCTTAGCCTCTCTTTGCCTCTGCTCTCCTTGCTGGAAAGTTACCGACTGAAACTTTTGATGAGCCTGGCCTTGCAAATCATGCAGATGTGGCAACTGGTTCTGCATGAGGAACATGACAGTCAAATGCTATGCATGGTAGTGGTTGGCAAAGAAAACATCCTGCAACAAATTTTTTTTTTTTTTTTTATAAGTAATTTAATGCACAAGAGAACGCCTAAGTAGAAGAAATAAATAATCTCGCACAAGAAAACATCCTGTAACAAATAAATATCAATTTCATCGGCAGATTCAAAGAATTCCTATTTGGAAGATACAGCTGAATTTCCTAAGAAGCAAAACTTGCAGCGAGATTAACAAAAAACCAAAATTCAAGGCACATGAGAGAGTGAGATATAAACAGAGATGATTCTTTCACAAAAGTCACTCAAAACATCACATGCTTTCCTCGCCAAGCCTGGGGAGAGGATGCATAACCACAACATGCTTCTACATAACATAAAGACATCCTGATCCACAATGTGCTTGCCTCGAGCTGCTTCATAAAGGTCAATTACTTCCATATTAACAGATGCTAAATCAACTTCTAGTTTTACTGTCTTGGACAAGATAAGAGAAAACCTTGTTTTAAAGTAAGGATAATATGCACAAACTGTTGAATTGTCAACATACCTAGCCATAAAACTGGTCACTAGACAATCCATGTGCATGCATAAATACCACTCTTGCTTCACAAACTGTTTGCCTACATAAAGGAAGGAAGCTAAGATACAAAACTAGATAGAAAGAAGAGGCAAACAGATACAAGATGCCAATATGCATACATTCTAATAATATGCAGAATTACTTATATCTAATAGTGAATCAGCTATGTTCGTGTTAACTTTCCAAGTAGCTTAACTACTAGATAGGTTGGGAGTTGTGCTAATCTCTCAGTGCATAGACTCTCGTAGCTAGAAATGCTTCCATATGAAAATTATGAACACTGCACATATTTATTATAATGTAATTTCAAAAATAAAAAGCTTAACTACTAGATAGGTTGGGAGTTGTGCTAATCTCTCAGTGCATAGACTCTCGTAGCTAGAAATGCTTCCATTTATTTTTTCTTTTTTACTTCTTTTTTTCTTTTTTCTTTTTTTATTTTTCTTATCTGATGCTAAATGACCTGTTGTTTAGAGGCCTTACCAGACATTTCAAACACTACAATGTGTAGCCCATCAAAACTAATTTTCATGAAGCAGATCAAATTTCAATTAATATTTTTGAATGATTAAAAGTATTATGTTATACTTTAAATGACAAATTCCCAGATTTGAAATTAGACCTACCATAATTTTATACGAATCTCTCTCTTCTTATTTTTTAGGTAAATTTCATAAATGACACCAACAATTAATAAGCCCTATAAACCTTAATTTATCGAAATAGAGAATAGAGAACTTTCAGAACATATGATGCTTCAGGAACCCAATGTCAGAATAGATTTTCAGCCATAAAGAGCTAGCACTTTTTCAACAGCACTACT